>JAVTVX010000010.1:12637989-14100489 GCA_033439265.1 Dillenia suffruticosa | reverse complement strand
GCATTTATGTCCCTATAAAGTCCAGAGATTATGTGCTTGGGTTTTTGTCAAAACCAAAATCAAATTCTGAAAAAAATGAGGAGTTGGGTTGCATTGGGAATAGTCATTGGGGTCACATTTGTGAATTTTGTAGGACAATGCTATGGCCAGGGTGGTGGGGGACTTCAAGTAGGATTCTACGAGGGCAAGTGTAGGAAGAATGTTGATATTGAGCGCATTGTTTTTGGTGTCATTTTTTCACGTTTTAATCAGGACCCTACCATCACCCCCGCCCTTCTTCGCATGCAATTCCACGATTGCTTTGTCCGGGTAAGTATTTTCCCTTTTTCCATTCTTTTTTCCTTGGAAAAAACGATTTTTCAAATGCTAAATATATTTGTGTTTGTCATGCATGATGGAAGGGATGTGAAGCATCTATTCTTTTAGATGGGCCGGACACTGAGAAAACTGCAGGTCCAAATTTGAGCCTCAGAGGTTTTGACATAATTGATGAAGTAAAGACTGCCGTAGAGAAAGCATGCCCCGGAGTTGTCTCTTGCGCTGATATCATTGCCATCGCTACCAGAGATGCAATTTCCTTGGTACGTAGCTCCCTGTATATTTTTTTTTTCTGAGATATCTATTATTTCTATTGGTAGTGATACTCATAAAAGTTTATAGTCATTGGATCACTCGACAATCTTTTTATTATTTCATCTTACAGAAAATAGTTACAGTTAGATGACGACTCGACGACTATAAATCTAATGGGTATCGATATCTATGAAAACTGTAGAAAGATCCATTCTTTCTCAATAATTTAAAAGTCCCCACACCGGTGATGTATTCATGAGTAAATATTCATGCGCAAATCTATTCATCCCATGAATATAAATTCTCTTAGAGAAGATTTGATTTATAGTGTCTAAAATTAAGGCTAAATTAAGTAATGGATTTGTTTTGGCCAACTTAGAACTGAATTTAAATTCAAAAATTGACACTACATGCAGGCTGGAGGTAAAAGGTACCCGGTACAAACAGGGAGGAGAGATGGCTTAATTTCTCGAGCAGAAGATGTGGATATTCCTTCTCCTGCATTTACAGTCTCCGAAGCCATTTCAGCATTTGCAGCCAAGAGCCTCAATATCACGGACATGGTCCTTCTACTAGGTAACTCCAAAAACAAGGGGAAATCATCATTCTATTGATGAATTCTTGACATGGTGCGAACTAATGTATCTTCATCTAAATATTGATTTTATAGGAGGTCACACAATTGGTGTTACACATTGCTCAAACTTCCAATATCGTCTCTACGATTTCCAGAATGGCAAACCTGACAAGACAATGAATCCTATTCTTGCTAACCAATTGAGGAAGATTTGTCCTCAGAGTGCAACTACTGACAACATTGTAGATCTTGATCAGAACCCTTCTAGTGCAAACGTCGTTGACGATTCTTTTTATAGGGAAATAAAAGTGGGTAGAGGAGTTCTACAGATTGATCAGGAGTTAACATATGATCCAAGAACAGAAAAGATAGTGGATTGGATTTTGAGTCCCGTTTTTGATTTCCAGACACAATTTGGTCAAGCCATGGTCAAGCTGGGATCTGTTGGAGTCCTTACCGGGACACAAGGAGAGATTAGGAAATCTTGTCACGCGGTTAATAATCCCTCTGCAAACCAACTTCTATTGGGTTTCCTTAACCAAAATCAACATTGATCAGCATAAAGTTTACTTTTAACTATCTTTTGTCTTTCCTACCTTCTGTTGTTTCTCTCGTTTTTTCCCATTTTGATGTGTTTTGTTCTTGTTTTATATTTGGAATTTATTTTTGGAATCTACTACTTTGTACGATGAGATGGATATTTTGAATTTGATGGTATTGAAACTTGTTATCATTATTTATTGTGCTTACATGTTTAATGAACAAAAAAAAAAAAAAAAATCTCCCTCATGGCTTCAACATGAATCCAGTGTCCAAGAAGAAGCAATTCATGAAATGGAAACTTTGGTTTGCGAGAAAAGGGAAAAGCCTCCAATTTTTATGCCTTGGGGGCTAAACCTGCCTTAAGCTTCTGAATAGTAGCAACATCGGTCTTAAAGGCTGTAGCAAGGATTGTATCATCAATGCTAGTATTGAACAAAGTGGCAGGCAATGAAACAGTACCAGCACTAGCACTACCAAAGGCAGAAAAAGCAGTAGCAGGGTTCTTAGTGTCAGCATTATATTGGTAGTGCACAAGTCCTTTAGGGAAAATGAACATGTCTCCGAGTTGAAGCGATTGAGTGTAGAGCTTATTAGTAGTGTCAACAAAGCCAACCTCAAGACTGCCTTCCACAACAAACAGGAGCTCTGAAGCACGTGGGTGTGTGTGAGGAGGGTTCACCGAGCCTGAAGGGTATCGCAGACAGCATAGGACACACTCTGTCCATTCAAGGCAGGGAACTCTTTCATGCTGGCTTTTGACACATTGAAAGTTGCGGGGGGGTCTGAATCAAAGATGTAGCGCAGTCCGTTGAAGGTGAAGAATGCTCCATCCACAGAGTTGGAACCTGGAGGAGCTACAAAGTCCGTCAAGATATCAGGATCACTACCTTTAGTCACTTTGGTAATTGAAAAGACAACTACAGAAAAGAGGAAAATATCTGTCAGTGTTGTTGAGGCCATTAGGAAGATTGGAAGAAGAGAAGGTAAAGGCTACTACTCCGTGCTAATGTGCTAATGTTGAGGATGATTGGTTCAGTGACTTGAAGTGGGTAATTATAATGAGTGCTAGTTTAGGACTATTACCGAGTATGAGTGATTTGGAGAGATTTAAGCCGGCTTGGAATGGAATTGATGTTCCCAATGCTTTTTTCTATGTAATATCGTGGGACAAACACTAGATACAAAATTCTGATACAAGAATTGGATTGTTCATCTTTGCTGCCAAAACTTGAAAAGCTAGGAGTTTCAATGTGAATTGCCTCTGCCATAATCACTGGTCAAACCTCCACAGTTCTCATCGCAGCATCTCTATTTTTCCAGCATCTGCATTTGGCTAAAATAGCAGGGACATACACTAACTTGAGTCTAAACATGGTGATCCTAACCACTTTTAGAGTTGAAAGAGGAAAGTGATCAGAATTTCCCATTTAAATGACAAAATTAAGGAAATTTTAACACCACATCCAAAAGCTACAATAACATGAGATTGTAATCTCAGATATGCGATGTCATGTAACAGCAATGGCATGCAATGTAACAACCCTCCAACAATATGAATACAGCTTACGTAAGCCTAAGCACCACACACACCACTTCCAAGAAAGCACTTACTAGCTGAAGTGTTAAACCATTTAATTTCAATACTATGGCCTTGGCAAAACTTGGTTTCCTGCTTCTAGTGGTAGCAACATTTGCCGCTGTCCAAATTGCACTAGCTGCGGACCTAGATATCTGATCCGACTTTATAGTCCCATTGAACATGAGCAATGGAAAAGTCAATAGAAAGTTCTTCACATACACCGGATTGAGAGTCTTTGTTGGAAGTCCTTATCCAAGTGAGTTCAAAGTACTGAAAGCAAGCAAGACTGAAGTTCCAGCTTTCGATGGGCAAAGTGTCAACCCACCTCACACCCATCCATGTGCAGCAGAGCTACTTTTTGTCATCGATGGTTCACTTGAAGTAGGGTTTGTTGACAACACTAACAAGCTCTATACTCGAGACACTTCAGTTGGGAGATATGTTCATTTCCCAAAGGTACTTGTTCACTTCCAATATAAGGAAGATGGATAATCCTGCTATGGTTGTTCCTGCCTTTGGAAGTGCTAGTGCTGGCACTGTCTTGGTTCCTCTCTCAGTCTTCACAACCAACATCGATGATACAATATTGGCTAAGGCTTTCAAGACCGACATTACCACCATCCAGAAATTGAAGGCTGGACTTGCTCCAAGGCACCGAGAAGAGACACAAGCCACCGATCAGAACTATCACATTTTCTTCATCTTCTTGCCGAAGCTTTTGTATTTAATTCATATCTATGTATTGTCAGCATTAAATAAACCTATCCTAAATGAACAAAAGGATATTAATCTTTATTGGATGCATCATCTTACTTCTTTACCCTTTTAAATCCCAATCTTCACAGTGACTTAACCAGGATCAATGGCACTGTTTTTCAATTCTCGGCCTTATTGAGAAAACAGACACAACCCACCCTTTATTGGATGGTGCTTATTTCAAAGTAGCACCATAACATCGCAATTTTCATATACTACAGAACATTCATGTTTAGAAGGCTTATACATGCTTGGAAATTCAGGAGTTTATGCTTTTAGAAACTTGCGACCTCATGAACATCCAGAAACTGAACACAGGAGAAAGTCGGAAAAGACAATAAGCTGGAGAGAGAGCGAAAATCTTGGTTTTTTATTCATGCCTTTAATATTTATATAGATACAAAGCAAAATCTTTTTCACAAAGGTGATCTAGGTTTTCTTAGATTTGAAGCTCATATATCATGCCTAAAAGTGATCACTTATTTTTATTGGGTTTCACCGGCTATGGCTTGTGTGGTTTTCCCACCAAGTGCAGTGTGTCCATGATTCATCACTTAAGCTCAAATTTAGGTTGTTTGGATTAAATTTTAGGTATTGGGTTTCTTTTTCCGGCATTGGTTTCTCTTTTGGATTACATATTTTTATTTATAGTAGTGTGGTTCCTTACAATCATAACATGAAATATGTTTGAATAGAGCTAAACGGTATGCCACAAAAGGCTGTTCCTGGCAAAGGAATTTGTTAAAAGGAAAAAAAATTTAGGTTGCTGATTTGAATATAATTTTCACATTTTGGCATTTTTAGGTCTCTTCATTTGAATTACAGGAATTTCAAGTGAAATTTGATGGACAAAGCTTGATCACCATATGACTTGCTCCTGATAAAAAGACTAACCCATAGATTCCATTTGACATTCAAGAAGGCTTCAAGGAGGAATTCAGGACATTTGCTTCCTTACTTTCAGCATAAATTCAACTCCGGTTCATAGTCTTTGCAACTGAATCCTTTCTCCATTGACAGAGTCAAAAGCTTCATGGTGTTGGTATCGCCAAATCGTCCTGTAGAATAACACACTAATATCCCTGCCGGAACAAGGAGATTCTCTATCCTAATTCTACTAAAATAATTAATGAAGATTGTGCGTCTCATGCAGATAACTAACATGCCTATACCACGGAAAGATGAAATTAATCAGCAGGCCCGTTTTTCCATATCAACAACAATGAATTGAAACAGAAGATGTGAAAAGTTCTAAGCATCTTTCTACTTAAATGACAAGATCAAGGAACTTCATTACATTTGGCCAAAAGAGTTGAGGAAGAAAGAAGAAAGAAAATGATAACAACAATACCATCGCATTACATTGTAAATGCAGACACAGGTAAAGGCCTGCAACCCCCTCTATATATATATATATATATGCAGCCCATCTGAATGCCCTTGTCCAAAGATAAGCTACACAACACTAAAGATTAGTCTCATTGACCATCCTTCAATTTTCTTTCCAATTTCATAGCCATGGCATTAACAACGTTTAGTTATCTGACGCTCATAATAGTTACATTTGCCATTGCACGAACTGCCCTTGCTGGTGACCCAGATATTCTCTCAGACTTCATAGTCCCACCAAACATGACATTGTCAAACATTGATGGAAACTTCTTCACATTCACTGGGATGAGAGTTCTTGTTGAAGCCCCTGAACCCACCAAATTCACAGTACTAAAAGCAAGCATGACTGAGTTCCCCGCTCTCAATGGTCAGAGTGTTTCCTATTCTGTCCTTCAATACCCCGCTGGTTCTATCAACCCTCCTCACATTCATCCACGCGCATCTGAGCTACTTTTTGTCATTGATGGTTCCCTTGAGGTAGGGTTTGTCGACACCACCAACAAGCTCTACACTCAGACGCTTGAGTTGGGTGACGTGTTCATTTTCCCAAAGGGACTGGTTCACTACCAATTCAATGCTGATGCTAATAACTCCGCCATTGCTGTTTCCGCCTTTGGAAGTGCCAGTGCTGGAACTGTGTCTGTACCTCTGTCTGTCTTCGCAACCAACATTGATGACACTATCCTAGCTAAGGCTTTCAAGACCGATGTTGCCACCATCCTGAAACTCAAGGCTGGACTTGCTTCTCCAAAGCACTGACACAGAACTCTTTCTTTTTCTGGTTTATTGTCTATGCATTCAATAAAGGTATCGATATAGGTCATTAATATTGATTTTTTCTGCTAAGCGAATTTATTGTGCAAGGCACTTTATCCAATTTTATGTGTAGTCGAACTGCCTGACTATGGACAGCGACTAAATTAGCTAAAGATCTTTTTTCTTTCCTTCATTTCACCAATGAAAGTGCAGATAATTCCAGATGTCTGTGTTTCCAAGTGGCGAAATCTTGGACCTATGACACCACCAACATTGAAGTTGCGGGTATTTAGGTGTTATATAGCACATGCCAGCAAATGAACAGACAAAATCCTAATCCAACTTGTTTAAATTTCTTTCCATTATGTATATGCCTTCGCTTCCCTTAGGACATACAACTGTTATAGGACATAAGCCCCCATCATCCAATTCTAAATTTCTGACGTCAATGAAATTCCTGTTTCTACTGATCTCTACTTTTGCCATCGCCCAAGTTGGACTTGGCAAGGCCCAGAAATCATCTCAAACTTCGTAGTCCGACCAACTTCTTCCCAGATCTGAATGGACAGTGTCTCCTACACCATTCTTCACTACCCGGGTGGCTCTACGAACCCTCCCCATGCACATCCAATCTACTTTTTGTCATCAATGGTTCACTTGAGGTGGGGCTTGTCAACAACACTATCTCTATGCTTGGACATTACAGTTGGATGACATGTCTATTTTCCCCAAGGGGCTTGTCCATTATCAATATAGTGCAGATATGGTAAGCCAGCTAGGGCTGTTTCAGCCTTTGTTGGAAGTGATGGTACAGGAACAGTTCCAGTTCCTATAGCTGTCTTCATCAGCAACATCAACTACAGTATGTTTAACTAAGCTTTCAAGAAATTCAAGCCTAACTCCCAAATTTTCACAGATTAAATAAAACTATAAACTCCTGTACAAAAGGGCACCAATCTAGCCGCTCTATCCCAAATTTTCTTGGCATATGAAAACATTTTTTTACAGGAAGTAAAGTACCCAGCGAGTAATGGAAAGGATGGTAACATCAAATGAAGCATAAACTATCACCAAATATGGTCAGAGAATTTGGTTCCATCCACAAGCCAAAAACCTCCATACTTTCAAATCTCAATTCCTTGCACACATACACACAAAAAGGTCCTAAGAGCATTTGTGGGAATGGCCGAAATGGGACAAATGTTTTCTGGACACAAGCAAAGGAAACCGGGGAATGAAGAGGTATAGTTCACCCAACAAACTAGATTCATTAACTAAGATTAACAATTAATCCAAATGAAAGTAGACATGCAAAATTACTTTATGTTTATAGGGAATAAAAAACAAATATTATGATACGAAAATGCATCTCTGACTAAAAAAACGTTCCCAGTACCAAACACTTCTACTGAAATTCAACTTCAATGGGGCAGAAACATAAGCTGCAGTGACTGGTATCCCACAACCACCGCAATGGCTGATACTTTTGATCAGCTGAAAATTCAGTTTACAGTCTTCTACCTCTTCTACCACCCTTTCTGCGAGTGCTGTCAGTAGGAATTGGAGTAACATCCTCTGCAAGTCAAACAGATAGTATATAATTACAACTGTATTAAATTTGATTAGCGAAGTAGATAAAGAGAAAGCTTAGCATAACCAAAGAGGTGGAATGGAAGTTTGGAGAACTTAAGGGTAGAAGCTTGCATCCTATCCTCTCTGGGAATTTTCTAAATATCATTAATCAGAGCACTTATCATTGATTATACATTGGTCGCATCAGCATTATTGAACTAGGTGTTAAAACACCATTGAAGAACGTGAATTGAAATCCAAGGTGCACTCCAAATTAAACTAATTAAAGGCAACTTTTAGAAGAAAAAAATTAGGGCATAACCAAATCAAAGCCTGGAATCAGGCAGAACAGCATAATTTGAAAGAATGTTTCCAACAAAAGAAAAAGAAAAAAAAAAAAGAGAAGACATGAAAGCAAGATGGGATAGTGTACTTTGAAATAATCCATTCTCAGATTTTTTTTTTTTTCCTTTTATATTTTAAAGTCACCTGATTTGGATAAAGATGGTGAAAGTTACAACTTATGCATCGGAGATCACTGGATAAATGGGTTGCAAAGATTACCTATGCGGCCAATTCTCATTCCAGAACGAGCAAGGGCCCTAAGTGCTGACTGGGCACCTGGACCAGGTGTCTTGGTCTTGTTCCCTCCAGTAGCACGGAGCTTAATGTGAAGCGCAGTAACTCCAAGCTCCTGGGTCACGCAAAAAAGATTTGAAAATTGATTGACCATACAGCACATCAAATATATAAAATCCCAAAGATGATAACAGAAACATCAACAGTACAGGTACAGACCTTGCATCTCTGGGCAACATCCTGAGCTGCAAGCATAGCTGCATACGGTGAGGATTCATCCCTATCAGCTTTGACTTTCATGCCACCTGAATGAGGACAGCTAATTTTAAACTACACTTCGCAGCATTGCTTTAACATTAATATCCAGCATTCAAGAAAGAAAAGGCATGCATGCATATCCATATTAACACTTTATAATTCATATACAATCATATGAATATAATCAATGTCTTCCCAGGACAGCATACCAGTGATACGAACAAGGGTTTCTCGTCCAGACAAATCAGTCACGTGCTGCATCATTTAACCCACACATAGCTTAATTACAAGGAAAGCTATTCAAGTGAAATACACAAAAGGGCTACAAGACGGATGCTCACAATGAAGGTATCATTGAAAGATGCGAAGATATGGGCAACACCAAACACATGCTCTCCTTCCCGTACAGTGGGTCCAAGGGTCACATTCTCTTCCTTTGGCTCCCTAGTCTTTCTCTTCGACTGCACCAATTTAATCCAACAAAACATCAAATGCCAAAATAAGATACAACAAAAGAATTGAGACTAAACTACGTCCAGGAACGCCAATCATGCGTATTCTCTGTCCGAGGGACTTATGTTGCCCGAACAAATGATAAAATTACAATTTCCTACTTACCAAACGTTAAACAGCTTCTATACAATAGACAAATGAACAATCCAACCATTTTCCGTACAAATAATTGCATTCAAAACATTAATCGTATGGAATGCTATAACGAAATCTAAAATAACAGATCAGATCCTAAACGAAGTAAAAAAACCTAGACTGACCTGAATGACAACTAACGGAAGAGAGAAATTAAGACAATACCAGACGAATGATAAGTAATAAGCAACTGAAGTGAAGCATATCTACAAATTTTCGACAAACAAACTAGGGTTTCCGACACAATCAGATGCAATCGACGAAATCGATAAAGAAATTAGAAGTTCTGTTACCATGGCTTCGAGCTTGCGAGAGCGTCGACTCTGAGAGAGGTAACGGAGAGATAAAAGCTGCGATAGTGTACAGAGAAGGGGCGATGCGCGAGGATTAGGGTTTGTGCTTTATATGGTGAGAAGCAAATAGGGCTTTGGCTGCCGAGCGCTAGATTTATATATATTTACGTAAAAGTCCCTGGAAGTTTAATATTTTTACAAATGATCCCCGAATTTCCATGCTCTCCACGACCCGTTGGGTCGTTGTTGTTATGGGTCATCCTACAACCCCTTGGATCGTATCAAGAGCCAAGGTTAACCGGTGCGGTTTATTTACGGGTCACGCTTTACAGAGTTTTTTTTTTTTTTTTCCTCATTTTTTTTGGTACACAACTTATTTCAAAACGTAGAATCAATCCATGGGGCTGGAGGCACATTTGGCTGCATCTCTTTTTCTCTTCCTCTTTTTTCTGTATGGGAGGATTTTACTGTTAACTCATATTATTTTATTGTTTACCTTATACTTTTCCTATATAAAATAAAATTTTAAAATTTTCGCATTTAATTTTTATACTAAAAATATAAAAAAACATAAAATAAAACACTCTCTATCTAAAGTGAGAAGATAGAAAAGTTCTCAAATACACCTTATTATATTAATTTATAACTCAAAATTGAGATTTAGATTTTTACCGAAACATCTCTTATAATAATGTTAATCATATTGTTGAATCCAATGGTATTAATCCGAGAACTCTCTGAATGTATTTATGTTGTTTAGTATGTATCAAGAGAAGGAAATACTTATGCCCGACACTATTGCTAAGATAGGTCATACGCTCCCTCAAGGGATATGGGAGCTTTGATTTTTTTTGAGATTAATTAATCTTTTTTCCTTTTCTTTTTATGAAAAAATAAAAGTGTTGTCCAATGACATACCGTTGTCCTATGATATCTCACTTGTTCTATCTCTTTATATATGAATGGTAAAATTATTTATTTGTGTATTTTTTACGCTACTTAATATTATAAATTCATAATATCTCTTTATTTATTTTCTCATTAATATTAAAGATTTGATAATAGTTTACCCGTTATATTGGATAAATATAAATTTTATATGAATATTTTTTTCTCTTTAATTTTACTTGAATTTGAAATTCTAATTTTCATTCTTAAAGCTCTTTAACCTTAGTCTTTGTTCCAATTTTGATCTCATTGCTTCATATGTCGGCAATTTTTGTAATCGAGGTAGACTACTATGAGGTTTTTTCTTTTCTTTATTTCCATGTAAAAGTCAATCCTGTATTATTTTTGCAATATTTGTAAAGCAATTTTATTATTTTATTTAAAATTTTGAGTTAGCATATACTTTGGATTCGAGCTTTAAAAAATTTATATAAATTTTTAACAGATTTTTGGTAAAATGAAGGGAAAATATCTTAAAATTTGGGTTTTGAATATATTTATTTTTATGTATTTAGTATGCTTTAGAATATGTTTAAATTGTACGTTGGAGAGATGGAATGAGATTTTAGAAACTATATCTTTTAGAAACTATTTTTTGAGTTTTGAACCGACTCGGACCCGTTAAACAGCGTGGAGTCCAAGAATCCCGACCCCTTTCTAAGAACCGCCCCGCCCCGTTAATCACTCGTATTCTCGACCCAACCCAAGATTTCCCCTTTCAGAAAAATATCAAAACCCACCCCTCCCTCCTCTCTCTCTCTCTCTCTCTCTCTCTCTCTCTGTTCCTCTCTCGATTCTGTCTTTTCATTTCATCCACAGCTTCAACTTCGAAGGGTCTCACAGGAGGCTTGGCTTCTCTCTCTCTCGAACGCCAAAACCCTAGTTTCTCCGCCGAAATGAATTGTTCAAGTAAACTCTGCAACACATTCACACACTCCATCTCTCATTCTCTACTTATTCTTCTTTTGCTTTGCTCTTGATCTCACGCGCGCGCGCACACACACACACACTCTCTCTCTTTTCTTGCAGTCTCCGGCGAAGTGCCGGAAGAGCCCGTCATTTCGAGGACCTCCGGCTTGCTTTTTGAGAAGCGCTTGATCGAGAGACACATCGCCGTACGCTCTCTCTCTCTGTCTCTCTCTCTCTCTCTAGGGTTTTTGTTACTCTATCGTTTCTATTTTCCTTTCTAGGGTTTATTGATGCAAAATTCTGATTCGATTCATTTTCCTGATTGTTTAGAAAAGATATCCGTTTTAATGTTGATTTATTGTATTTAGGACTATGGGAAGTGTCCAATTACTGGTGAGCCTTTAACAATGGATGACATTTTACCCATTAAATCGGGGAAGGTATGGTGGCCTTTGTTTTTTTATTTTTGGGTTTAGGGTTTTTAGGGTTTTATTTTGGGCATCTCTGTTGTTATGCATAATGTTGTTTCGTCAGTGTATGAAGCTTTTGTACTGGTTAATCTGTTTTGCAGATAGTGAAGCCGAGACCTGTACAGTCGGCTAGCATTCCAGGGATGCTTGGCATGTTCCAGATTGTATGTTCTCTTGATTTATAACTCCAGTTCTCCTGTTTCCATTAGTTTGTAGCTGTATCTTCTTTTAATTGATTTGTCTGTCCCACCTATTACATGATGTGTTGGAGTGCATGAATTGCTTATAATGTAATCACATATGTGCATGAATTGCTTATAATATGATCTCATTCAAAATGGTATATGGCTTGACTGAGTAGTGAACATTATTAGTTACCGATAAGTACACAATGAGAAATAAGGAAATGAAAAGCATGAAAAGCATTGGAGAACTCAAGTCGTATGAAAGTAATTGGTTTGGTTGTCTAGAAAGAAATAAGACTTGGGGCAGGGGAGCCCAGGTCACTTATGGAAGGACAAGATTTCCAATGCCAAAATCGACTGCTTCACAAATATATTAGAGAGAGTATAAGAGTAACATTTTTTGACCTCCAGCTCCAGGTCTCCGACTGTGACTGCTAAACATTCCCAAACTGGTACCAAATTCGGTGAAATTGATATTGGCCATCACAACTTGCATATGGTCTGTTCTGCCGCTCTTCTGTCTCTCTTCTCCCAGTGAACCATATTTCCTGCCATTTCGATTGTTCACAATTATAGATGTTCAATTAGCATTATTGGTTCAATCTATCTGGCCGCCTTTTAGTTGTATGTAGGCATGAAGGCTGTTCGCCTGATCTCAAGTGTTGTCTTTTCCAATATGTCCTCATTTGTAATTTCATTCTAGTTTGTGGTAGTTGTTGCTGTGGCATTAGGATGAGAAAGCCTTTCTTTCATAATGAGATTCTCTGTAGAGTATCTTTGCCAATTATTCCTTTCCTTTTGAAGTTTCATATGTTTTTTTGTTGCAGGAATGGGATGGCCTGATGCTATCCAATTTTGCTTTAGAGCAGCAGCTACATACTGCAAGGCAAGAGTTGAGTCATGCACTGTACCAAGTAATTTTCTCCTTTTTTATAGACGTGCCAAACTTTTGGTGCCTGAATATAGTTTATGATTTGTTCAAGAACCAATTTTTGTCAGGTTGTTTCAAAGCAAAAGGTTTTCAGTAGACATGATTGTGTAAAACCTGGCTCAAAATTCTCTTATTTACTTAATATGTGATGAGCTATTAGTCTCATGATCACAAATCATCTTCCGCCCATCATAGTACCATTTAGGCCTAAACAGCTTAGTAGAAACTACAACAACTGCATTTTCCCTTCCATCCTTCTAGAAGAAGAAGTCAAACTTGATTATATATTTCTGCTTCCTGACTAAAGAACTTAAATGAGGAAATGTTCTCATCTGTTTTGACTAACTTGGCTTGCTGGGTTTTGGTGGAATATTTGCTGATTGATAGCATGATGCTGCATGCCGTGTCATAGCAAGACTAAAGAAAGAAAGGGATGAAGCTAGGTTACTGCTGGCACAAGCAGAGAGACAAGTACCCATGTCCACAACAACCACAACTGCAGTGAATGCTTCTGTACTCAGTAATGGGAAAAGAGGTTTATTTTGTCATACAAAAATAATTTGTCATCTTATTTTTAATGTCTCACTCTGATTTCAGAGTCTTAATTGTCTTTTGTTTGTTGCAGCTCTTGACGAAGAGGATTTGGTTCCAGGTGGTAAGAAAATCCGCCCGGGCATTTCGGCTGGCATCATTACAGAGTTAACAGAATGTAATGCGGCACTTTCACAACAGCGTAAGAAAAGACAGGTTTGTGCCCCCAAAATACTGACGATTATAGTTGTAGCCAATTTGCTAACATGCGAAGGTATATATATTTGCTGTTGATTGTTTGCACACTTCATCACACTTCTCCTGAAAGATGTGCCTTTCTTTATACTAACATATTTTCAATCTTTTCATTTTCAGATATCTTCAACACTGGCTCCGGTGGAGGATTTTGAGAGATACACTCAAATTGCCAGTCACCCTCTTCACAAAACAAACAAACCTGGAATTTTGTCTATTGATATTCACAATTCCAAGGTATGATATTAAATACTTCCATCACATGCTTTATATATTGGGAGCCACATGGATGCTTTGGCTTTCTTTTATAAACTGATTTGCAAGAACTCAATCCGGGATAACATGTGCATCTGCATTTAAACCCTGGTCTTTATGGTGGTAAGTATTATGTTCCACATACTATCATGTATTTTATTTTGATTTTCATGCTTCTTGTCCCTAGCCCACTTGGAGCTGTAGCCACCAGTTTGTCTATAAGTCTTGGATCAAGTCAAATCTAGAATTTCCTTAGGAACAGGAAGATTCTTGCCTATATTAAGTATTTTGATTTCAATTTTGAGTCTATCTTGATAGGATGTTCGTCTTATGAAGAGTATAAGATTGCAACATAAGTCTAGGGAGAACCGAGGCTGTAACAAAAGTCTAATGATAGAAGAGTAAATTGTTACTGGCTGTTTAAAGCTTAGATGTGCCAATTCATTTTTATCAGTTGGTTTCCATTAAGACCTACAGTTTTGCATGATTTTTCTTCTTCTCATTGATAACTTGTAATTGAATCTAACTTGGGTACTCGAAAGTTTTATGAGGCAACTTGTGGATGGCATTTCCAGTTGGTTTTCTGATGAAAGCTTCTTTGATGATTATTAGGATATCATTGCAACTGGCGGAGTTGATACAAATGCTGTAGTCTTTGATAGACAATCAGGCGAGATCTTATCAACATTAAGTGGTCACTCAAAGAAGGTATTCCCTCTTTGATTGCTCAGGAATAATGCATTATTGCTCAGGAATAATGCATTCCTAAATGAATGTTGATTTTTGACTTCCTGTTGGGTATCTTTGTCTCTTCATGCAGGTTACCAGTGTCAAATTTCTTTCCCACGATGATCTCTTGGTTACTGGTTCAGCTGACAAGGTAGGCCATGTTCAATCCTTCCTCAGATATATAGCCATGCATTTCCTTTTGCACCTTTCATGCTCGTTTTATGTCCTTCTCTTGTTTGGAAAAAAGGGAGTTCTGTGCATTTATGTCAATGGATATGTGTTATGTTAAATCTATCTGACATCCTTAACAATGTTATTCTACATATTGTCTTTGACTTATTTGGTTGACTTCTTGTAGTTTTGGTAGACAACATTGATCATGCATGGTCTTTCTTTTAGAAGTACATGTATTCTTGTTGTTCTGTTCTGGTATCTCCTGAGTGCAACAAATGACTTGTACTTCGTTGTAAACAGATTTTCGTTTCAAAAAAAGTAATATTATTTCATTTGTTGGTATTTACATTAGCTATCTTGTAGTTGCTCTCTCTTTCCATTTGTCAGAATCATAGTATTTCTGGATGTGGCTTTTATTCGTTGATTTAATGTTTAGAAAATAATTTGTTTTTCCATTAAATATATGAAGCTATATTGATTTGTTTGTTGCCTTGAGTTTGAAAACTGAATTTGATTTGTTTAATTATGATGCTACAGACTGTCCGGGTTTGGCAAGGTGCTGAAAATGGCAAATATAATTGTAAGCACATCTTGAAGGACCATTCTGCTGAGGTAGATTACTTTTCATCCTGAATCAACTGCAATGAACTTTTCATAACTGATGCCTTGTATGTGATAAGCCTGCCAATGAGTTTTTGCCTTTTGCCTACCTTTCATTAATTGGTTCCTGAATGTTCTCTCCTTGCAGTACATGTATTTGCAATGGTTCAAAGCATCACATGCATACCTTTTGGCACTAGGCAATTCAAACTGATGGTTTAGGCTTTCTTAGACATGGCTAAAGTGATTTTATAGCTTAACCATGTCAAATTTTCTCCAACTTAGCTGGTAGGAGGTGCATCTCTCTCTAACCAAGGCCCAAAGTTCAATCTTGGTACTTGCTTTATGAAAAATTTGAGCTGGCACAACATTGCCTTCTCAATTTGTGTGGTTTGTTGGCCATTGAGTGGACACCTGAAGGTTTGTGGCTGGGGTTTCTACATTTTCCAGAAGAAAGGTTTTGTATCTTGCTATTTTCATTGTCATCTCTATTTGAAGCTAAAACATGGGAGACCACCTGACTCTTGGATGACTGCTTCTTGATGCTGGAGTTTGTAGACTAGACCATAGTTGTCGCATGCGAAAAGTACGATAAAGAACTAAACTTTCCATACCTTGTCTCTGTTTAAATAAGTAGATATTTTTTAGTGATAGAAAGAGAGGTGCTTTTTAGTAAGAGGACTCCGAGCACTGTAGATGAGAAAACGAGATAATGGAGCAGTTCTAAAACTGGAAAACAACAGTAAAAAGATAAAGAGGATTCTTAAAATTTAAATTCAAGTATAGAAGAATAACAAATTGTGAGAACTTTAGAAGTTTATTTTCCCCTAAATGGTAGTAGTAGATCGATATATGCTCTTATTGCTTTGTAATTCACGAGATTTCCATATGCTCAGTACCTCTCTGTGTCTCAAGGCTTATTAAAACCAGTTTTAGATTAAGACTAATAGAATGCTATTATTGTATCTGTTGAATAGAATGCTTACATGTCTGACCGCAAGATTCAAGTTTTTGATAGATGGGCACCCTGTATGATGCCTGACAACTGAGAGTTGATCTAAAATTCGAAGTCACTAGAATGTCCTTCAGTTCCCATGAAGAGTTATGAGAGTAGAATTTTACGTTGATTCGCTAACTAAAATGATCTGTGAAAGATAAGTAGTTTTTGTTACGTTCAATCTGTTCTATTTGTGTATTTTATGTTGGAGACACTTTCAAGATACGGCTCACCAAATCACTTTGCTTAAAGAGACTGATGTGTGGAAACATCTGGGCCTGCTACTGGAAATATGATTCCATTCTTTATGTTGTCCTCTAAATGATATAGAAAGGATTTTGTCTCAACTCTTGCAGGTGCAAGCTGTTACAGTGCATGCTACAAACAACTACTTTGTGACTGCTTCTCTCGATAACACATGGTGTTTCTATGAACTTTCATCTGGTTTATGCCTCACACAGGTTCCCATTTTCCCTCTGTCTCTTGTCTTGCTTCCTCTTCCCTGATCTAAATCAATGTTGTTTTCCTGTTCTCTTTAGGTCGCTGAGGCCTCAGGATCTGAGGGATATACATCTGCAGCATTTCATCCTGATGGGCTTATCCTTGGGACAGGCACCTCAGAGGCTCTTGTTAAGATTTGGGATGTAAAGAGTCAGGTATCAACATCATTTAACATTGATATTTACATATTATAGTTCCTTTTGTCATTCCAAAGTTCATTATTTGTTTGTGTTCAGGCTAATGTTGCGAAGTTTGATGGCCATTTTGGAGCAGTAACTGCTATATCTTTCTCAGAAAATGGATATTTCCTTGCGGTATGTCTTTATCTCTGCCACATGGCATAATTTGAGAAACTTGTGTCTTCAATGTTCTTAATTTAAAATCTGCAATGGGCAGACTGCAGCTCAAGATGGCGTTAAGCTCTGGGATTTGAGGAAATTGAGGAACTTCCGGACATTTGCACCATATGGTTCAGAAACACCCACAAATTCAGGTACCGACCTTTACCAATATTATTATGTTGTCTTGAGATCTATAGACTTTTGAACTTTGGTATTTTCTGTTGAAGTTTGTGGAAAATTCATTGAAGTAGACATGGTTTGTCCCAATTTATTTATATTTTACGCCTAATACAAGATTAGCCATCTTGTTATGACCAATGTATAATGCAAATTTCTTTTCTTGCAGTGGATTTTGACCATAGTGGAAGTTACCTTGCAATTGCGGGCTCAGATATAAGGTAATTTTCAAACTTAAGTGTTCTTTCATTCAGTGCTGCGTTTGTAGGGTTTCAAGGTTTCTCTTTAGGTTGGTTGACTCACATTGGTTTTCTTCTTCTTCTCTCTCTGGTCATTGATAGATGAGCTTTGTTGGTAGTTTGTATTTGTTTTTCCTCGTCTAGCAATACATTTTTCAAGCATTCCTTTTGTGAACCCAGTCATGTCACAAATTTTGGCATATTAATATTTCTTCTGAGTAATGAAGTTGTGATTAACATCTTAGAATTTTTTGACCATCTTCTGTGTTTTAATTTTTTTTCCCTCCTTTTTGCATGCTTCCATCTTGTTGCTTTTTGTTTATATTCATTTTCTTAAAAAGAACTGTGATCTAACTGGTAGTCTTGCATTTTAAAACTAAACCACATTTTCTCCCGCTGGATTCATAAGATGGGACGATGAGTCAAAATTGGATCTGTTGGCAGTTTTTTTGTGCTCCCATGTATGTAACATTACTATTCTTTGTTGGATTTTGCAGAGTATACCAAGTTGCAAATGTTAAGTCAGAGTGGAATTGTATCAGAATAATAGAGGATTACTCTGGCACAGGTTCCACCCCCTCTCTGTCTCTCTCACGCACCCATGCGTGCACACACACAAAAGCCGCTTCTGATGTTCAAAAATACTAATTCGCTTACAAATGCACCTCTCTTCTTTGTGCTTCGAATGATACTTGTTGGTAGTTCAATTGTTGTTATGTTTCTCATGTCCATTACAAATTTCTATTGTAATCATAGGTAAAGCAACTTCTGTAAAATTCAGTCCAGATGCAAAATATATTGCTGTTGGATCAATGGATCGGAACCTCCGTATATTTGGCCTTCCCAGCAGTGAAGATGGTATGTTAGAATCTTGAAAGAAGCATGAGCTGACCATACATGGAATTTACAACTGCAGTGCCTGTCGCAATTGCATGGTCATTGTGCTTAATAGCTG
The DNA here is from genome assembly GCA_033439265.1 of Dillenia suffruticosa. Classification (NCBI taxonomy): domain Eukaryota; kingdom Viridiplantae; phylum Streptophyta; class Magnoliopsida; order Dilleniales; family Dilleniaceae; genus Dillenia; species Dillenia suffruticosa. The sequence continues at coordinate 14,081,766 of JAVTVX010000010.1, read as the reverse complement.
TAAGCTGCTAATGACAAAGTCTGTGATATGTTCTTGGCTAATTATTTGGGGTTGCACCTTTCTCTTTATTCCAAAGAGAGTAGGGAGGAACCTGAGCGAGTGTATTTTAGGGGTTTTAGGACCAAGTCCTTATATAGAGATGCTGAACTTGCCATAAAACAGTGGCTTATGGTGGCTGCAAGTAGCATCGTGTTGACTTATTTTTGAAACCTCCCTAGGGTTATATTTGCTGTGAAATTTTGTAAAACTTGAGTTTGTTCTGATTACAATTTGTTGTGTATCATCCTAATATTTGCCCTAGTTTATGGAGGATAGAACAATAACAATCTTGTTAAATATCGCTCAATTCTTGCATGTGCAATGTCCCTGTCGATTATAACTGCTTGGTTACCTAATTTTCCTTACACATTATGTTATATATAACATATGCACAGATAAGATGATGATCGAATCATTTCTATGCCTATAATATCCCTCATTCTCGTCGGTGGTTAGATGGAAATTGTGTTTCCTATAATTTTTACTCTTTGAAAGTTTGGCAATCATACTCAAAATTGAGGACCTGTTTAAAAATTTCCTTTTTCCATGATGAAAAAGAAAATGGGAAAAAAATTGTAGAGCTGGAGACTAGTTCTGGACCATTTTTTTCTTTTTTATTATTTGGGTTTTCACTTACGGTTTCTAAAATTATATTTCAATTAATTTTGTTTTAACATCTGTAGGGGTCTTATTTAAAGAGTGGCTCTCTTAGCGTGGTCTTTGTCATTTCTAAGTTTCCGATGCGAGATTTGATTAAGGGATTTAGTACTCCATCTACTAGGTTAACCATTAGTTTGACTATAAATGGCCAACAAAAGCCCCCCATATGAAGTGCAACGTCAGCCATAAGCAGGCAAATTTCGTTATTAGTTCATGTTGAAAAAAATTCAGCATTTGATAAGCCTAACCATGCCCAGGTCTGCCCTTCCTATATATAATTTGGGAGTCAGTATATGAGACCTGGAGAAGAAAGTTGACTCTGTTCCGGCAGATGGCTGCATCACAGAATTTGCAACCAAATCTGAGAGGCAGAATTTTAAGGTACAGCCATGGTCACCAACAGCGGAACATACAATGATCCTCATTCAATTCTCTTACTAAATGATCTACCAGACGACACCACAAATGCTTCCATCAAACTTAAATTCTTCCTCTACTTTGACGGCTTCATTCATTGCTCTTTTCCATTTCTGCAACTGGATTCAAGTTCAACACTAGAGCATGCTACTAGATTTTTGCCCCCACAAACATTAGACAGCAGTGCTACTTTCTCTGAAAAATTTAAAAAGGCGTCATTGATCTTTAGGTGGCCGGAAGTTGTGGTTCCTTTTTCACTAAAATTGTTGTTCAATTCAATATGCCAAATCTTGCATATGATTTAAAACCGCTAACAATCAATTTATGAAGGGTTTCTTAAAATGACATCAAGCGGCTTGCGGCGTTTTGTGGCCATAGTATTAGGATGCTGTCGCACTTTAGAGAGTGTATACCTAACTATAGGCGCATCGAGCTAATAATTCTACAAAATGCGAAATTTCAATATTTTCTATTTTTTTTTTAAATGTTTTATGAGAAAAAATTGAATGTACAGTTGGTACTTTATGAATACAGTAAGTCTGGTTAAGATGTAAAGCGGGAGAAAAAGAGGGAGGGAAGTAAACACAGCGTGAAATAAGAAATTATTCTCATTTTGTTTGGAGTGAAAAGGGGATAGAAGTGAAAGAGGGGTGAAATAACACCACCGTTCATATCATAAAAAATTTCATTCCACTCGGTAGATGGATTAGAGTTTCAGTGAAAATTTGTGAACAAAATTATTGTTTTATTTTTTAATTTTATATAATTTAAAAAAAGTAATATCCTTTTTTCTTCCCATTTTCCTCCACTTTTTGGTTTTCACTCCAACCAAACAAAGAAAAGTAATACATATTTTCTTTATTTCCACCGCTATCATAAAAAAAAAAAAAAAAAAAGAAGAAAATATGAATAAATCTCCACCCTTTCATTTCCCTCCCCCTGCCGCTCCCCAAACCAAACTTACCCCTCTTTCCCCTCCCCCTGCCGCTCTCCGGACCAAACTTACCCTAAAATAAGTTGTTCCCCAGGAACCGAGTAGACGTCGGACCCATGAATAATGTAAGAGGAGACTGCACAACCACCCAGACCAATTTGACAGAAAGAGAGAGAGAGAGAGAGAGCGAGCGAGCAAACTTGGCCAACTACTGCAGTCCATCGAAATTTGTACCTTTAAAAAAACATAGAAGTGCAATGACCCACTTGAAATGAATGAATGAATGAAATATCATTTTTTCTTTTTCTCCTGTTGCATATAGATGATGCAGTGCATGGGAGGTAAGCCATAAATCACCCGCCACCTGCAAGTTTTCTTGAATAAGTGCTGACGAATAACTGCTTCCTTTATCTCTCTCTCATCCCTGACATCCTATCCGATCGGGAACTATCAATTGCCATGATTTTTGACTGACTTTCAGTGATTTATTTGACTTTGGTAGCCTTGGTGTCCCACATTGTTTTATTGTTGCGTACTAATTTCGTAAGCAATTGGATTTGCCATGGGCCAAACTTATCAATTTCATGGAGCAACTAAGATATTATTCGTTGGAAAGGATCCATTTCTTCCTGCTTAATCTTATAACGAAACAATTATAATACTAACATTTTGTGACATTGAACTGGTCTAAGTTTTCCATTTTCTAAATTAAAAAAAAAAAAGGATAGAAATAATAGATGGATGGATAGTGTTGCTTTTAACTGTGAAATGATTAATTTAAATTATAGTTATTATCTCTATAAATGAATCACTATAATTCTATAATAATTTTTGTAATTTTTTTTTACGGATCAATATCCAATAATTAATTTATTAATTTTAATTAAATCTGGTTCAATCTAACTATTGGGCGGATTAAGGGACGAACTCTTTTTTGGTACTTGTTTTTTTTATTCTCAAAATTCAAAACCGAGAATTTGATTAAAAAAATTTAATATCCTTTTCGCTGAATCAATAAAACGTTGGTATAATTTTCATAATTTCAAGAGACACATGACACACCCCTCTTGTCCGATTATGCTGAAAAGAGAAATTAAAGACCAACACCTTGTTGGTTCGATAAAGAGTATCTGATTTTTTTAATCAATTTCTCAAATTCGAATTTTGGGAATATAAAAAACATGTGTGAGAGCTCATCTCTTAATAAAATTGACAGTCTAACTCGAACCGACTTAATAAATACCAATAAATTGATTATTGAATATCGATAGGTAAAAAAAAAAAAAAAAAAAGGGGGAAATTAAAATCACGCCTTCTTGTTTCCCATGCCAAAGTTCATGCGGCAGATCGTTTTCCATTACCTCATAGCAGATCAATTATCTACATCAAACTCTAAATGAGCCAAATTCTTTTGATCGATCTATGTTGGCTAGCAATTATTTTTTTGAAAATGAAATTTATCATTCATAGATGACATAATTAAGAGCCCCATTGATTACATATGTACTTCTTGTTGGACTCGTTGGGTGGGCAGCATGAGTCCTTAAGTGCCCAGTCTTTTTTGAAGACATCGATTTTTAAATTAAAATTATTATTATATCAATAACTTTTATATTAAAAACTTTACCCAACTGACTGGTCTCAATTTGTTGGGCCTTCGGCCCCCCTCTTTCCACCAAAAAAAAAAAAAAAAAAAATTCAAAACGGCCCCATGTATTAATTGATGATATTCATCGCCCTAGCTCTTTGTGGAACCTTTATTGGTGGATCAACATGTTGTTATCCAGATGAAATTGGCATATTCAATTTCACTAGAATAGTACAATTGGACTGTTCTATATATTTATTTTTGTAAGAAATAAAAATGTTGGAATGCTCGGGACAATTTTATTAAACCCTACCACCAAACTTGGGTAGGCTCTGGTCCCTTTTCATTTAATGTGTGATACAGTAGCTGCCATCCCGTATTTATTTATAATGCTCACTCGCCATTTCCTCCCCCCACACTTGAATTCAGGTCCACGGTTTGCTTCAAAGGGTTACGAATGGCACTTCCTCAGGTGATTGCAGTGCTTCTCTTCACCTTAGTTGTAACAAGGTTTGAGCTCTCCGCTTGTGATGTTGTCAAGGGTTCTGTATCTTGCCTTGACTGCGGCAATGATTATGACTTTGCAGGTCTGTGCTCAGTTTCCTAGATATGTGATTTGTGAGTTATTTTACAGTGTACCATAACATAAAAAGAGAAAAAGAAACCATGCAATGTCAGAACATAAAAAGTCTAGCACAAAATAAGAATTTATGGAGATGCACCATAGTCCTTAATTAACTCGATGCATGTAGTTTTTTTAAATGTTGTTTTTAGGCATAAGGGTTCAAGTCAAATGCGACGAAGTGAAGAAACCAACAATGGCAATCACAAAAGAGGATGGCTCCTTTGAGGCTGAACTTCCTACATCGGTTTCACCCACCCCAAATTGCCTTGCCATGCTCCTAGGTGGGCCTGACCAGCTCTATGCCTCAAGGAAGAACACGGTTTCCGCCATTGTGAAGGCCAAGGATGAGCCTAACTCCTACACCATCTCGAACCCACTTGAGATCTCCACAACTTGCACTACAGATCCCAACTCCAAAGCCAAATACAGCAAGGGGAGCACCGAATTCGGATCATCCAAGACCATCGATCTTCCTCTTCCACCAGAGTGGGGCTTTCCACCAACTAGCTATTACACCCTTCCCTTTATTCCCATCATAGGTATACCTTAAGTTGGAGAGAGTGAAAATACCAGGATGGTCTTGCTTAGAATGGTCTTGTTCTCCTGTCCTGTCCATTCTCTATGTTAGCTTTGTCGTACGTTGGTTGGTGAAGGTTGTTCTTTATATTGCAGCACAAGTGTACTAAAAGCTGTTAACGTTGGCTACGTATGTTTTAGATTATGTGTATGCGTTACTAGTTTTGGACTTGAATTTCTTTTGTCCTTCCCTTTGTTCTTTAATCTTGAATACCTTGGTGAATTTTCCTGCAATCAATTTAGATTCTTACACTTGGGTCCCCATGTAGAGATCAATTACAACAGCCACATTAATTAATCGGGATATTACATTATTGAAAGAGAAAGCATGAGACAGGGTGTCTCCAAAAATGGAACACAAAGGAGGCTAAGTCATGTGTTTACAGTGTATTATGTTTTGGTTGGTACAAAAGTTCTTAGCCATAACCACCGACACATCTGCTTGATCTCTTCATTAAAAAAAAATTAACGTACCACCCTATCCATTAAAGTCCTCTATCTACTAAAGAAAATAAACAAGAAAACTCTTTGTTTTATATGCAATAAAATTAATAATAAAAAATAGAAAATGCCATCACATATAATTTTAGACAAAAATGTTTTAGTAAAAATATATAAAAAATTTTATTGTACTAATTATTTACCAGGTGTAATACTTAAATTAATATGTGTAATATGTAGATTATTGTATAGAAAATATCTAATATAGACTTGTTATACAACAAAAGTAATAACTAAAGATACTAAAAAAATAAAGAAAGAACCCTTAATGATTGAAAAGGTATTTGCAGTGCTCAAGTTCCTCGAAGATCATCTCTTTGGCAAACAGCTGGACGTAGTCGATTAGGTCAGCCAACCTAAAATCTTTGGCGGGTGTTTCCCTAAGACAAAAACAAAATGCTGATTGATTGAGACGTTGATAGAGAAGGCTTCTCATCCACCTCATGACCACACCACAATCTCTCTCTCTCTCTCTCTCTCTCTCTCTCTCTCTTCCCCCCGGAAATTGGGCTCTGAGGCACTACATTTTTTGGGGGCTGTGTATATTTGTGCTGTCTTAATCATCAAGACTTGGTCTAGCTGTGGGAGGGCGCTGTTTTACCTCTTCATATGCGCGTTAAATTAAAAAGGGGTGGGGTGGGGTGGGGGTTGTCTTCACTTGAGTTGAGACACTATATTATATTTTTCCCTTTCAATTTCAAGTTCCTATCCATCTTTTATGTCTCATTCCCCTCTTGGACTTCAAGATTCCCTTGACGTTAAAACTTGGAAAAAGGAAATTGAACTTCTCTTTTAATGAAAAAATAATAAATTTGATAAATTAATGAAAATTTTAACACTAAGAGGCATTTCATTTGTACAAGTAATTTCACCCCTTTTTCTTTTGTTCTTTTGCAGACTAATTCTAATTTTCTTTGACACTTGGAATGGAACTGTGGCATCCAACGTAAGAGTCAAACCTACGACCACCATAATTTAGCTTATAATATTTTTAAAAAAAATGAAAAATATGAGCTACCACAATTTTATTCAGAAATTACAAAAAGAATATTATTCTTGCAGGTCCATATACAACAAAATTAGTTGGAAAATTAAAATTTTCACGTTACAATATCTGCAACGATGATCACTAAAATGGTCGGTGATGACTCGTAAAGCATCTTTCAAGCATGACACTAGTGAAATCAGAAATTTAAATTTAAAAATAATTATATGTATTTAAAATTATAATTTTTTTTTAAGCAAAAGAGAATTATAATATGTAAAAAATAAATAATATTTTGAGTTATACTTTTAAAATTATATATATAATTTTTTCTTGAAATTTAAGAGAAATAACTCTGCTCCTCGATCTTTGTTCTCCACTAGATTTGTAATCGGACAGTGCCGGGCCCGGACCGATTCAAGGACGATTCCGGGAACCATGGGCCGGGTTGGCTGCGGCTTCTAGGCCAATTCGGGCCTGGCCGGTTCCAAAATTGTTTTTAGTTGAACCGGCCCAACCCGTTGAACCGGAACCGGCGGGCCGGTTCACACCGGGCCGGGCTGCTTTTGTCCGAAAATGAGGTGTAAAATTAGGAAAAAAAAAAAAAAGAGGAACAAGGAGTTGTTGGAACCGGCCGGGCCGGGCCGGGCCGGTTCCCGGTTCCAACATCTATTGAACCCTGCCCGATCGCTACAGTACCCGATTCGGGCCAATGCGTGGTTACTGTAGCTCTTGTCCGATTCACGGAACGGGCTTTTTCCGGGCTGGCTGGGCCGGTTTTCGGGCCCAAACCGGCCCGGGAATATCTCTGCTCTCCACGGGCTCGGGATGGTTACCATGGCTAAGCCCACTATTAGCTCAAGGTTCAACCATACATAATCAATTCTTCTCCACATATTATTATTAACTAATTACAAACATATTTGAACTAGATAAAATCTTAATTATGTTATAAAAAAATATAAAAAAAAATCTTATTTTAATATTATTTTAAAACTAATTTATATCAACGTAAATCCTCTTTTCATAAAAAAAAAAAAAAAAATGAAAATAGTATTGATACGGTACTGATTCTCACATTGATGGGTGATGTCATGTCTTCTCAAATATACAGAACCATAAATATTTTTGAAACGGTCTTAAAACTGGATTCATTTACAATTTTATCCATAAACTGGAATTTTGTCTTTGAGCAATAAGATAAATAAATATATATATATATATATATATATATATTCTTTGTACTTAAATATCATACCGTACCATATACCCGATTTGACCCGTTTTGTGTTTTAATAATTTTTTATTAGTTAAAATAATCAAATACTTTCGTACGATGTCATGGGCTTCCAATTGCCCTCTTTACACCTTAAGCACAAAGGTGGACAGAATAGGCGGGCTTGGGTCCATAAATAAATAAATAATAATTTATTAAATCGGTGAGCTGCACCTTCCTCCACGCACGTGCACGAACTTTGAAAATTAGCAACAACCCGATACCCGATTTCATAATACGCCTCACAAGCGGATCGATTATAGTTTGATTGACGTTGTTTCTTTTCTTTATAAAAAAGATTTTGAATTTAAATTTTTATATAAAAAAAATATTTAATAAATAAAAATTATAATTAAGTAAATAATTCATTAAATTTAAAAATATATATATAATTATATAAAATATAAAAATTTATATATAAATATTAATCCATTTAAAATATTAAAATATTTTAAAAACAAAAAAAAACTCTCGTGCATCATAGGTAATGGAAATAGGAAGAGAAAAGATTGATAGATAAATAGATTGTTAACTTTTCTTTTACTTCATTTTTTAAATTTTAAAATATTAATTATAAAGAAGATAAAAGATAATATTTACTATTTTTAATCAATTCATTATCTTATTTAATATAAAAAATATTTTAAAAAAATTTGCTTAGATTTTTCTATAATTTGCTTAAAATAAAAAAAAATGAAAGAAATTTCTATTTTTGTCCATTTTCAAGTGCTTCAAAAGTTAATAGTCCCTCCTTCAATTTCGACCATACAAATCCTGGAGGACTTTTCTTTGTCACCTCTTTTTTATGCTGTTCTAAAATTGGGTTTTATGTGGTTCCTCTTCGTTGGGATTTTTTGATGAATTGATGATTTGGGATCTTATTTTGAAAAACTTTGATTATGATTATTGAGATAGAAAAAAAAAACTATGTTCTGAAAAAAGATATGAAGAACGAGGAGAGAGCAAAGGCTCAAGTATTGGGGGGGGGGGGGGGGGAGAGAATCACACCAAACATTAAAGATAGGAGACTGAAAATGATACTTCAATTTCCCCGAGGGAGTATTGTTAGAGAAAATATCAATTGACCGGGGGGTTTCGCAGACAAGGGCAAAAGCTTACCTAAGACGGTAATAGGTATTAAAAAAAAAAAAAAAACCTTAAAAATGTAATTACACCCTTTCAAGATTTTATCCGAATATTTCAAATATAGAAAAATGAGTACAAATTCTCGTTTATCTCGTATCAAATAATATTATATGTGAAATACTCCCATATTTATTTTTTTATAAAAATTAATTTATTTAATACATCCTACCACCGTAATTGCAAGATTTTAGAGTCATTATATATAAATTATCAAACAAGATATAAGTAGTTTAGGGCAATCATGTTAACGCACCTCTCATATATTTTGTCTGTCTCGAAACCATGCGTCTCAAACTCAATTTAGTATCTATGGATTTATCGATATTCATAATTATTCATAATTTTTATTTAATTGTGAATTAGATATTATGCGAATGAGTATTAAAAGTTTATATCTCAGCAACAAAATGATAATTGACTTGTTCTTTAAATAGTAATTATAATATACACCGAATATTTCATTAATTTTTCTCTGTTTTCTTAACCCTTGAGAGGGTTGATATGTGCAACCATGATAAATAAATCAGATGAACCAAGAATTAAATAAAAATAGACTAAATTTTATGTGACATATCATATTAATAAAGTATTAATTTTTTTAAAAATTGAATAATTTTATATAATAAAAGAAAATTTTAAATTAAAAGAAAAACATTATAACTTATGGTGAGGTGAACTGATATATAAATTTAGTTAATCTTTTTTATAATTCTAAATTGAAGGTTGAGGTTGCCAAATAATAGGCAAAGAGAGTGATATTAAGACGTGCGGCTGACTGGTTCAAAAGCAAAGATTCGTCCTATAAGGGGTTAACAAAGTGTTTGGACAAACCACGACATAAAATTTTTCTCACATAAACGCGTGGAAAGTTTCACCCAATCCCCTACTTCGATACTTTTCCACTTCCACTCGGCAACTCTCTCTCTCTCTCTCCCTCTCTCTCTCTCTCTCTCTCACTACTTTTTATAAATACGGCATAACATGGGACATCAATGGACAGTCATAAACCAGCACCGATCAAAGCCGAAAAGAGGAAAGGGAAAAGCAAAATGGATGAACACCCACCAGGCTTTCGCTTCTACCCAACAGAAGAAGAACTCGTCTCTTTCTATCTTCGCAAGAAGCTTGAAGACCAAATTCCTGACTTAGCTCGAGTCATTCCTGTCCTCGACATTTACGACCTGGAGCCATGGCAGCTTCCTCGTACTCCTCTTCTTCCTTTTCTTCATTATCGCCATGACACATTCATTTTATACTTTTTTCTCTACTTTACTCCAAATGGGTATGTGAAAAAATTTCTTAACTTTTCATCATCTGGTATCTAATTTTAGTAGTTCTTGTAGTTTCCTTTGTTTTTCTTTAAAAAGGGAAAAGAAAAGGAAAAAGAATACAGAGCTTTGACGGCATCTCGTACAAGAAATTTCCTCTTTCATGCCAATTTACATATCCACTTGTATTTTTCCTACTAAAATTTAATTTAGATTATGAAAAATGACCATGATTTTCATCAATAGCCATCTAATACTGCCTCTGTTTTTGTACTGCTTTCATGGGAGCCAATACAGACCAATTTCGTATCATCCCAATTAGACATTCATTTTTGTAGTTTTCTCTACAAATATGGACATGAATAAAGGCAAGCACTTATCTTTTTCTTCTAATTTTTGGCAGAGCTTGCAGGGGAGCTCTGTAATGGGGATACAGAGCAATGGTTCTTCTTTGTGCCGAGGCAAGAGAGTGAGGCTCGTGGTGGTAGGCCAAGCCGGACTACAGCTTCCGGATATTGGAAAGCGACGGGCTCTCCGAGCCATGTCTACTCGACGAACAATCGTGTGATTGGAGTGAAGAAAACTATGGTTTTCTACCAAGGAAAAGCACCTAAAGGAACCAAAACCAAGTGGAAAATGAATGAATATAGAGCAATTGGAGAAGAAATTTCAACTTCTTCATCTACTGCTATTCCAAGGGTATCGTGGGGACACAATTACACTAGTCTACATTAATCTTTCAATTTTTGTCCTTGTGGAGAATAAATCCGGTGCATGTTTCGTCTTGTATGGTTAAAAATAACTAGTGAATGATACTGTTTTTAAGATAACTAAAACGACTGTACTTTTAATCAATCAGTCAAATTCATTATTTTAAATGTTATTTAAAATATTAATAACTATTTTGATATGATTCCTTTTTTGTTAATACAGTTAAGACATGAGTACACCCTTTGTCGAGTATACATAATCTCAGGAAGCTTTCGAGCGTTTGATCGACGGCCTCTCGAAGGAGTGACCAGAGATGTAATGACCCCTCGAATGCTCAACAGTGATAGGAGCATAACATGGTTGCCGGAGAGAGCAACAAGCTCACCTGATAGTTCACACTCAGGGTCAGGAGCGGAGAATGCTATTTCATCACAACCCGGTGAATCTTCCGGCATGGATATCAGCAATGAGCCTTCTAACCAAGAACCCACATCTCATTGCCCACTAATGAATTGGCTTTCGGATTGAAAAAGAGTCGCTCTATAGTCAATTTACAGACATAATTGTCATTCGTTATAATCTGATTGTAAAATAGTCAATTTATTTATAGAGTTTTTTTTCCCCTCTTTTAGGAACAGTGTGTGTAACGAATTTTGTAATAGACAAGTATTTGATCGAATAGGGAAAGGCGAGCTCAGCCCGGTGCATGTCACTGTCTTCATTGGGCCGGCAGAGGTGGAAGCTGTGTTTGACTTGATATTTTTTTAATTATTTTTAAGTCTTAAAGGAGAGTTGATTACTTGTTACAGCTGTCTTTTGGTCATTCGATTTGGATATGAAAAGGATTAGGCGTGGCTTGACTATGATGTGCTACCTCAACTCAAATATGCAATTATTATTTTAAGAAAGGGAGACCCATTAAATCTTAATGGTCAATGACAATGACAATCATAATTTCCTTAATTATTCATTTTAATGACCTAATATGATCAAATATTTCTAATATATACTTCTTAATATTTTTTTTTTCAAATGAGAATACACAAATTTTAAAAATTAATCAAAACATACGAAATAATTTTTTTTTTTTAATTTTGTTAACATGGCTAAAGATAGTAATACTAATTTTTAATACCCTTTTATTACCGGATGATTGGACCATAACATCCATCTATTAAAGATAAACGATCTACTTAACTTATAAAATTTGAATAATTAATGTAATTTTTATTTAAATTTAATTTTTAATATGTTATTTATAAGTTTGAAGTTGAAATTTTATGGCTTCGTTCCAAATTTGACCGGGGCAAAACAAAATAGATTCACGAAGATTTTATTATCGAATCACTTCCCAATGATATGTTCTAATGATATGTTCCGAGTTTGTTTAGAATGAAATAAATCTATAAAATTGCAAAATTGGTTAAAATGACAAACTTTAAAATGTATTTTAGAGAAACCTTAACAATCATTTACACACCCCATAGATTTTTTTTTTTTTTTTTTTAACCCCTACCAAGCATTTGTTTTTAAATTGTCAATTCAATTGATTAAGTTTTATGAGGTTAATGTTCTACACTTGTAGCTTCAAATAGCAACTGACAATTTAATAAAAATCAAAAGATTTTTTTTGATAAATTATCGATATTCGAAATCACTTAGGGTTTGACTTTTGAGTCGGATTGAGCTCTCGAGGGAACATAGAGATGGAAATAGACGCAAGAGTAAAGGCAAAAGAGGGACGACAGAGGGGAGGGGAAAGAGAGTTATAAAATGAATATTATAGAAAATTAAAAATAAAAATGTCATCTTTCACGTCCAAAATAAACTTGATTTTCTTTGAATATTGGGGATTTGTGGAATTAGTTTTGATAGTTTTTTCTCAAAATATATTCGCATAAGAGCATTTTACATTAAAAACAGGAGATAAATGATAATTTTTTTTCATAAATTTTAAATAAACTCAAATCTTAGACGGACAAAAAAGGGCAAAATTCTTTTTATTCTTAGTTAACCTCTATAATTCACTCCGATTATTAGAAAATCAGATCTATTATTACAATAAATTAGAATCCCAATTTTCACAAAAATTTAAAAAAAAAAAAAAAAGAAAAAAAAAATGAGACCTTAAAGATATTGGATAGGGCAGGACATTCAATCAGCAAAAGCAGTAGTTAGCCAAGCTAAAGCAGAAAGTGTCAAAGTCCAATTTTTTTCCAAGCATCCCCAGAAAAGTCTAAGATTATTTTGACAAAATCAGATATTTTAACCTTGCACTCAAAGACTACCACTCCAATTCCTATCATTTCATGACTTTTTTTTCTTTTTCTTTTTTTTTTTCGCCATTTAGAGTTTTAGAGTTGGAACCGACCGATAAGGAAGGGATTTTTAACGGCATTTGGTTAAGTCAATTCTAACAGATTTTGACATAATAAACCCAATAAGAATTATATATTCTATTATTTTCAATTTTTTTGCTAAAAATAATGATACAATTACTTGTACTGTATGTAAATACTTGATCATCGTATTGTCACCGCCCGCGCCCATCGTCCTTAAAATGACTATTGAACCTATAGAGACATTCGAAAGTTGTCGGGAACCCTTATTGCCGGCATTTGCTAAGTTGAAGTTAGAGCCGTGAAGTTTGCCTTTGGCCGGCTGTGCTATCTATGTGGGCTTCACCAAAACTCTTTTTGAATGGTTTAGAGCATTCTATACCCTTAATCAGAATTTTTGAATTCGAATCTTAAGAAGGAAAAAAAAATGAAATAGAAAAGTCAATTCTTAAAATAGATTCTATAGTATTCGAATTGAATTAATCGAATAAAACTCAAATATTGACGGTGAAACAAAAAAAAAAATCTTTATGGGCTTCTTTGCTTTGGGTAGATTATTTTCTCCATGGAGATTAAGTCAATTTTAATCAGACTCTTTCCTCGGTTTTCTCATTTAATAGTTTTCTTAAATTGCATAATTTGTCTAATTCTATTTCTTCCCATTCTTATGTTCATATTAGGAGAAAAGGAAATGATGTAACTCATGTTTTGACTTAATATGTTATAGATTTTTTTTTTATTACACAAGAATTCGAATTCGGAATCACCAGTTAGAAGAGGGAGTTTATAACCATTAGACTGTCCCCTTTGAGACAATATGCTATAGATAGTGTACACAATGAAATCAGGTTTGGCCAATTTTTCTGATATATCTTATCTATATTATTATGTGATTTTTTTAATAAATAAGTTTTTGATAAACAAAAATTAACAAAATTATGGTATATTAAATTTTATTATTTTAATTATTAATTTTGAAAACTACTGTATAATAACCATAAAGGTGTTCTCTTCAATTTTAGCAAAACCTTGTATTGCTAGAAGGGCAAATGGCAAGGCTGCGTTGACTGCTGGTGTTCTCAAATTCAGCTTAATGCCCAGTATTGCAGGGGAGAGGGAAGTCAACGCTGGTGCAGAGATTATCAATAATCGTGTTCTAGATTGGTTACTCAAAGCCCAGAGGACATCCTCTTGAAAAGGCCTCCCCAGCTAAAATTCAATTCAAATATATGAAGGGTTAATAAGTCGACTAAAATGGAAATGTATCTATACTTGCCCAAGAACAGTCAATTTCTAGAAGAAATACAAGTTATTAAAGTCAACTTCTTTTTTTTTTTTTTGGAAAAAAAAAAGAGAATTTTCTCCTATTTTTCTTTAAAAAGTTAATAAAATGAAATTAGTGGATCTCATGACCAATGAGTCACCTGAAGACTTTTCATGTGTTGTATACTCGTTTTGTTGGGGTAGGAATGATCTGTATGCTTTTCAAGGTTGCATATTTAAGCTAAAGGGGTCATTGAGTGCCGTTTAGTAGAATTTTTTTTTTTCTTCTCTTTACAAGGAGAATCAGAAATTTAATAACTTTTAAAATAAATTTAAAAATCGTTTGATATTTTTATTTTTAAAAACAAACTGATTTTATGATTTTTGAAATAAAGTTAAAAATTAAAAATTAAAGTTTAAAAAAAAAAGAATTCAGATTTGAAAGACATGAGAGTAAGTGAATTTATGGTATGAATATATTTGAAATTTCATATTTTTCAAGTGAGAATATAATGAAATAAAAAGAAATATATTTTCTAAAAAAATTGCGTATTAAAAATAAAGAGAAGAAAAAACTCACCCTATGAGATTTTCCTTAAAATCTACTTTTTACATTTTTATTCATAAAAAAAAAAGTTACTTTTAAAGAAAAGTGAATCTATTTGACATGAGTTCTTCTTATAAGAAGAAAAGAAACTAAAAAAAAAATCTTAGGGTACTAAGACTAATGTTAATTACTACAAATCTAGTAATAAATTACTAAACTTAGTTTCATTCAAAACCAAAAAAAAATAAATATTCAATAACATGGCAAAGCCAAAAAAAATGAAATCTTATTAACAATGTTATCCAAAATTATTAATATCACATCTCATTTTTTTTTGTCCAATGGCCGGATATTATTATTATTTAAATAAAATCTCGGATTTGATTTTTATGCATAACAAAAATAGGTATTAAGAGATATTTACCTTTTAAGATTTAACTCGACTCAAATTCGATTTCGTTAGAATTAATATGATTATCAAATGTCGATAATTTATATTAAAAATAAACACTAAAATAGACTCTTTGTTTAACAAAAAAAATATAAAGAAAACAAATATCTCAATTTTAAATTATATTTAAATTTCACTCGTTATTCCACCTTTCAAAGAGATTGAGGATTTTTTTTAGCACCTAACTTTTGCTACATATTCCATTTTTTTAAAAAAATTGATTATTAGAGAAGAAAGACATTGCTATCTTTTTTTTTTTTTTTGAATAAAATTCGTAATAAGATAGAATATAATTCGTAGATTGTTACATGTGCATTTGATTAGTTTGAGAACAACTCAACAAACCTCAAATGGCTTTTTCTTGGCCTCGTGCGTTGAAGCTACGAAGACGGGTTGAAATGAAAATGGAAAAAGGACAACGAGAGCTGCTGTTGTTGAAGAATCATCAACCATTCATGGTTGCGCCCTTTTCCCCTCGGTACAAGCTATTACGGAGTCAAGCCGACAGGACTTGAATTGATCCGCACACTGAGCTGGAGTGGACGGAGGGGAAGGGGAAGTCAGAAAATTCTTCTTAAGGGCTATAAAACAATAATTAATAAAATTTACAAAATAAAAATATATTTAAAATTTTATATAATTCTAATTAAAAATATAAAAAAATATTAAATAAAATAAATAATTTATGAAAATTATGCTTTTGGTTTTTTTTATTGACTCAAATTCATGTATAATTGATTTTGAATTCAAAATATTAACACTTTTTTACATATATAGAAATAACTAAACTATTTATAAAATACTCGATTTTATCTTATTTCACGGTCTTGTCTTCAAATCCTTGTTACTAAGAAAACTCGTTCACCGGTTATCGTTAAAATTGAGAGAGCAAAAATAAAATGAATCAATCAATCAAGTAAATGGTAAATATTTGATTTCTCGGTTTTAACAACTTTTTGTACAATTTTAAAATGATTATTAAATTTTAAAAATTCTTATATACTTATAATATTGTAATTAAATTTTTAAATGAATTCGCTCTTATCCAGTAAAATCAAGATCAAGAGAATAGAATTTTTTAGTATCCCAAACCCTCTCCTCCAACCTAATGATTTTATATTCAAATTTTTATATAATAAAAAAAAGAATAAAATATTTTAGTAAAATAACATATATCTTTAATTTTAAATGATTTGAAATCATCTTTCGAACTCGAGAGTCTAGATCAAATTGAAAAGAGGGCCAGGTTATAAGCTATTTGGGCTACTGCTTCGTCGATCAGAGGAGGTCCAAAGCCCAACCCATACTTCCCACATCTCCAACTTGGGCCTTTCCATAGAAAACTTCCGGCCCGAATACAATTCTCTCTCTCTCTCTCTCTCTAGAATATATAAATGATATCACCAAAATATATATATATATATATATATAAATGATAAATTGGCGATAATTCGGTGGCTTTGGCCTGGCTCCGTTTCATTCGCCCACGGAAAACTCAAATCTCTTGCGCGGGCCCCACTCCCCTCTTTCCTTATTTTCCATCGCTTTCCCTATGCGATTTCCCGTTTTTACCGTCCGGTCGTATAATTTAACATAACGAATTTTAAATCAAATTAATCAAAATATAATTTTAAATATTAAAAAAAATAATAAAAAAGTTTAAAACTTATAAAATTTTTTCTTATTCTCAATCTTTGCGAATTTGATCTCTGTTGTCTTCGTAATCCATTCTCATCTAACAAAACTATAATCTTTACATCAAACAACATCGAATTCACACCACTTTTATTAAGGTTTTTTTTTTTTTCCTCTTTATATCCTTTTTAACTTTTTAATTAAATTAGTGTTAAATTTTTATTGAAAAAGAGTGTTTGACCTTATAATAACCAAATATTAAATATAATATTATTTTAAAATTTTAAAGTACAAAAATTTTATGTTTTTAGATATTTAGAAGGGTTATAACTTTTTTTTTTGCGCCAGAAAGCTTAAAACTTAAAATTTTATATCTAAGGAAAAATAAAAAATAAAACCCCTTGTGGCCATGACCCCACGAGAGATAACGTGGCTCCGCACCAGGGAGTGGGACAACTTCGTATTCACGTCTGTAAATTTGGGCACTTAAAATTTTCTTCTACAAGAGTCAGACAAGAATGTTCAAGACTATTCTCTCTCTCTCTCTCTCTCTCTCTCTCTGTATATATATGTATCTATATATGAGCTCCCTCGATGTTATTTCTCCTGCTTATGGTAGTCTCGTCTTCTCACTCTTCCCACCTATTGCAGTGCAAACGATGAGGCCCAGCTTGAGAGTTAGCAGCTGGTTTCTCTCTCCTGCGAGGGAGTGAACTTACAGGAGTTGCAGATTTCTCTCTTAGATTTCATTTCTGTTTGACTTAATTAATGAATCAATTTGATAAACCCAATTTTTAGGGTTTTTATTTAAGATTTTTCTTATTGTATATATTTTTTTTTTTAATCAATAAAGGTAAAAGAAAATTTTGAAACAAATGTTTTTTTTTCTTTTTTTTTTTTTTTACAACGAGATTGGAACTCAAACGATGAAATTAGAGGAGGTGAATGTGACCAATGTTTACAACATCCGTGCCAAAAAAAATAATAATAATAAATGATGCAACACATCTAAAAGAGATTTGGGCCTTTAGGGCCGGGCCATGGCTTACTAAAGGATTATTATGGTTCCACTAATAGAGGCATAATTATCAAGTCAAATTTATAGAGGAAATGGCTTTGGCAAAGGTCCTCTCATCGATTCCATCCTTCCCTCCAGCCACGCCTCTCCCTTAGACACCAAGGTCTCCCACTTGATTGATGCCAATAAAACTTGGAAAACAGAAGAGCTGTGCTCCCTCCACCCTGTCAACAAGCTTGATGAGATCAGGAGTATGTTGACTCCCCGAGATCACCCTTGTGTTGATGACTTTTTCTGGGCGGGCAATGCTGATGGCTCTTTCACCATCGCTTCTGCCTACAAGACCATCTATTCCCCCCGTGTCACAGGGAATCAAGCGGCTGAGGACTGGACTTGGGTTTGGAAGAGTGCTGGCCCAGAGAGAATCAAAATTTTCCTTTGGTTGGCTGCAAACAAGAGGATCATGACCAATGCTGAAAGGAAGAGAAGGCACTTCACTGAAGATTCAGCCTGCCCCCTCTGTGGAGGAATGGAAGAAACCATCCTCCATTGCCTCCGAGACTGCCATGCAGCTAAAGAAATCTGGAACCTGTTGCTCCCAGCAGTGAACAGCGATCCTCATTTCTGGACCGATAACGTCATAGACTGGCTAAAGACCGGCTCTAAAGGGTACGCTACAAACACTTTCTTCCTTGATAGTGCAAGGTTCTTGGTCACGGTTTGGATCATTTCGAAGGGAAGATGCAAGGCTGTCCATCAGCAAAATCGTATCTCCATGCAAGTGGCTCGATGGACCAATAACCTCTACAGAGAAATTAAGGCTGCTTCCCGGAAAGATTCCACGCCCGGGGACTGCATTGTTCCTTGGGTTGGTTGGGTCCCTCCTCTAGACAACATCATTAAGCTCAACACAGACGGCTCCGTCTTGCAGTCTTCTGGCCATGCTGCAGCCGAAGGCCTTCTCAGAAACGCAAGAGGCGAATGGATTGCCGGTTTCTGCCTCAATGTGGGTATCTCTTCTGTGATTGTGGCAGAGCTGTGGGAAGTCATCGAAGGCCTCCGTCTCGCTAAAAGGAAAGGCCTGTATGGTATCGAGCTTGAAGTCGATTCGCTAACAGTGGCAGGCTTGCTCAAAAGCGAAACAGCCCCCGATCACCCCTTAAACTCTTTCCTTAAAGAGTGAAAATAGCTCCTCCTAGAGGTCAATGCCGTGGCATTCTCCACACACTCAGGAAACAAGTGCGCCGACCATCTTGATTCTCTAGGTCACAGTAGTAATCTGGGGTTAAGAGAATACTCTGACCCTCCCCCCTCTATTTGAGTCTGAAGACTCCGAGGGTACTAAGTTTTTGAGGCCTTTAGGTCAAGCCCCCGCCCCTGTAAGCCTAAAGGCCTGGGCCTGGGGTCCTGGTGTCTCCTTCCTTTCCTCCTCACCAAAAAAAAAAAAAAAAAAAATTGAAATAGCCTTGAGCATCATGTAGGCCCACTTTGTAAAGCCCAAAGAAAAGATATTGGGCCCAGGCATGAAATTTATTTGAGTTTCGTCAAGTTAAAGCCGAAATATAATGCATAAATATTTGAGGTAGCTAAATTTTTAATAGGGAAATTTGAATTTAATTAAAAATCAAGATTATCATCAACATGAGACTTTTTTGTCACGTTTGATCAACCCCACCAATCATTCGATGAGTGCTTTGCTCTGACTGCGATGCTATCCAAAACAGCATTTCATGACATCAAAAATTGCAAAATAAAGCCACTACCAAATTGGGTTCCGCGTAGAACGCATCATTTCTAATTACCAACAATTTTTTTTTTTATTTATTAAAACAAGAGCATTGTACTTGATTCTATACAAGGTGAGAGATGCAATTCTAAATACGTGACATTTCAAATTTTGTGTTAAGAAGATTTTGAATTTACATTTCTTTTTTCAAGTATTATAACATTCGAGTTGTCGAAGGTAGTAGTAAATATCCCTACTCCGTCCAAATAAAAGGGAATAAAAAAAAGTAGGGAAGCCGGCGTGTAAAGTGGGCCCTGGGCTGGGCCAGTTTGGGAAGTGGAGGATATGGCGGTGAGTTAAAATATTTAAAAAAAAAAAAAAAAAAAACGATCTTATCCATTCTCAGTTGTGCGCTCTCTCTCTCTCTCTCTCTCTCTCTCTCTCTCTCTCTATACCACTTTATATAAGCGCCATAACTACCAACCGATACTATAGTTTTTTCAGCTGGTTCTGTTCATTCAGATTCGGTGTAGTAAATTATGGATAACTTCAAACCCAAAAAGGTGGAACTTTCCAGGAAGACTCACACCAATAAAGCAGAAAAAAGCTAAATTCCAATCATGTAGTAAAATAATTACCAGCGCCATGTCAGGAAAACCTTTTCGTCGTTATAAGATAATCCAACCAAAACGTGAGGACATGCCCCTGTTTGCCGACACCCAACTTGCGCCGCCTCTGCATCTCTACCCATCATATTCTTTAAGAATATGAAAATTTGCTTCATGTACATCATCGAACTTTTATCTTATTCTACCCTTTTTTTTATGATTCTAATTTAAAATTTTAATATAATGCCAATTAAATTATAGGTGATTGACATCATTAAACTTTGATTGCGTATGTCCAAGATCGTGGCATACTCTTGAAATGATTAAAACAAAACATACTTAGGCTAATTATTTATATAAATATCTAGGAATTAATGATGTCCAGATTTTTATTATTATTATTATTATTTTATTATATAAAAATTTGAATTTGAAATTATTAGATCGAAGGAAAACGTTATGATTATTAGACTGTTTTTAAAGACTTTATTATTATTTTTTTAATATTGCTCGGGACGATGTTTTTCTTTCTCTATGTACTTATCCGTCGAGACCCATTGGCTGTTGGGACGATCGAAAAGACTTTAGTTTGTATGGTAATTCATTTGGAGCTTGAAACACCTTTTTCTTTTCTTTTTTTAATGTAAATTTTGGTCTTTGCCTTGTTTGGTATTTATATATTATTTTTGTTAAAAGTTCGTCATTTTATTTTCCCTAATGTTATTTCGTTAGAAAATAAATTCATAAACTTTTTGGCCGTCTTCTATGGAAGGGGAAAAATTTTTTAATTCTAGTGGATGTGAAAACTTTTGGTCTTGATTATGAAGAATTAAAAGTTATCATTTAATACATTATGTTGAATAAAGAATTATTGAAATTTGAAACAATTATTAAGATAATTGTTTTGTAGGGAGGAATTGCCCCTTGCTTGGCCCAGCAAAATACAAAAAAACATAAAATAAAATAAAATAAAATAAAATAAAATAAAATAAAATAAAGAAAAATAAAAAGAAAAAATTTCAGGTCCCAACTATTATTTTCAGACAAACAATAAAAGCCGAGGCTTGCATTACAAGCAAAAAAATATGCCGAACCGTCCTTAAATTCGGCGAATAATTCCCTTTTTTTTTTTTTCTAATTTTACTTTCGTGATGGAAACACAGAACCCAAAAAAGAAAAGAAAATATCTCGTTTGGGTGAATATTTTATACTTGAGAGCAAACAAAATTATTTTCTGATAATAAATAACGCATAATAAGCAAAAGTGATCGATTCAAATGAATCGAGTCAAAAATTTGATTGAAAATTATATAATTTTTTTATAAATCAAAATAAGATTTTGAAATAAAAATTCTAACTTATGAAATTTTTGAAAAATACATAAAAATATGAGTGTCTATATCTATTTTTAATATTTTTATTTTTAATTTTAAATTTAATTTTAATTTTCAAGTAACAAGCGTCCCTAAAACTTTTATCGGTAAACATGGTGCGGTGACAATTCTCTAAGCATAGCATATGTTTTTTTTTTTCTTTTTGGAAGTACCCACGCGCTGTATGGACTAAGAAAATTATTAGAAAATGAAATGGCACTCGAACACACAAACGCCGGCATTTAGGATGTACACGTGTAATGCACTAACTTCCAAAAATGAAAGTTTCAAATTTTTTTATTTTTTTAGGAAAAAGAAAAATTTAAACGTGATAAAATTCGATGACTAGGCAGATCTCACAGCCCAAAGAAAACGTAATCCACTTCACTTCTTCCCTCCCCCCGCCCCGCCCCGCCCCCCACCGAATTATATATATTCACAAAATCCACGTCTCAATCCTCAAAAATATTTTGTCATGTACTGCAGCTGGAGAGTTGGCGAGGAGGAGGTTATGGAGTCACCGTGGACTCGTCTTCAGGACAAGTTGTTCGAGCAGGCTTTGGTCCTCTTTCCGACCAATACACCCGATCGTTGGGAAAATATTGCGAGTCGGGTACCCGGGAAGACTCCGTTGGAGGTTCGCCAACACTACGAGGATTTAGTTCATGATGTGCTGGAGATTGATTCGGGTCGGGTTGAGCTGCCCAGCTATGCGGACGAGGATTCAAATTGGGAGCAAGCGCAACCGCACGTGTCGAGTACTTCAGGTCAGGTGTCGTTCGGGTCGTCTAAGAGGAAAGTTGGTGAAACCGAGAGAAAAAAAGGTGTGCCTTGGACCGAAGAAGAGCACAGGTTCGTCTTTCTTTTTTCCCTTTTTTTTTTTTTTTAAAAAAAAAATTCTCATTTGGGAAATTTAGATTTCTGGCTCATGTTGTAAATGGGCATTCCCAAAATAGGCAAAGCAAGTAAAAGTGTTAACTGGGTTTCGATGAATCCATATTTGGGAAATGGGAAATGGACCGGCTGCCTAAGTTCATTGCTTAGGCACCAAGTGGATACGAGTTGTCTTGTTACCTAAGAGTTTTGACTTGTATGAACGTGCCATGTTTTTGGCCTAAGTTCATTGCTTAGGCACCAAATGGGCATTCCCCCCGGGGGGGCGGGGGGAGAAAGAAGAAAAGGCCAATTTCTCAACATTGAATCAAAAAAAGACATTTTATTTCTAAGTAATTTTTTTCTTGAAATTAAGAAGAAAAATAAATATAAAGTCGAATCTTTTATTAGAAATGAGGAGTTTAAATCTTTTGCGACTGTTCTCTTTAATTCCCGCTTAATAGTTATATGATGCTGACGTGTATGTGCTTTTTTAATGTAAAGGAGGAATTATAATTAGGAGACAAAGCTAAGCACTTGAGAGTTCGTATGCAAATTTTACCGTATGCATGAATGTCATATGACGTGTTACCTAATGGTCGGTATTTTATTTTTGCTTTGCCTCGCTTTATCTGTTATAGCCACCCATCTTTAATCTTTTGATCGATTAGATTTTTTTATTATTTTATTATTTTTAATAAGCTATTCAATGATTGATTTGATTAAATTCGGTTCGAGATGATTTGGACGCTTAAGAAATAAATCTCTTCCCATATTTGTTTTTATCATACACAATATTTGAATGTAAAATTTATTTGAAGTATGAGATTTTTTAAAGTAATATCGGTGTTTAATTATTGAAGCAATTAAACGTTGATTTATTATTTAATAATATATGTTTTAAAATAAATTTGAAAAATTTTTATTATTTTTTAATTATAGAATGGTGATTTTTTTTGTCCTTTAATCATCGGTATCCAGAGTTTTATTTCGATTAATTCGGGTTGATCTGATTGTCGGACCTCCTATAGAAAGAGATGTCTCTCAAAATAATCTTTTCCGTTCTCAAGTAGGCTCGAACATGAACGTTTGGTTAAGAGATGTAGAGTTTTTTTCCACCGAGTCGATTAAACTTTTGGTATTACAGAATAGCGATAGAATAACCAAAAGTTTTCATGGCCTTTTGGTTCAATTCTTCATTTTTTTTTAATTACTTTTTGGTTCAATTCAAATGCAATGGAAAGATTCTAACATAGATTTGATGCTTTTCGAGCAGGCTATTTCTAATTGGACTTCAGAGATACGGAAAAGGAGACTGGAGGAGTATATCCAGAAACGCTGTCGTTTCAAGAACACCAACCCAAGTGGCCAGTCATGCCCAAAAATACTATCTTCGACTCAACTCGGCTAAGAAAGAGAAAAAGAGGTCCAGCATTCATGACATTAGGTCAGTCGACAACGCTAATTCCATGTCAATGGCTGATCAAACTTGGGTGGGTCCATCTTCTGCTGGGTTAAACCAATCCGTTTTGGACCCTATTGCCCAGTCTGCACTCTTCCTTGATCCCGGAGATTGCTCCTTGGGCTACCAACAGTTTGGACCTCGATTTTTTTAGTTATATAATAATTTTTTGACGAACTCGAAATTTCGTACAAAAAGGAGAATAGTACCAATTGAATTATAATTGATGTAATTATATAATATCATATAAAAGGAATATGGAGAGGTTTGTGTGTGTGCGTGTGCGCGCGCGCGCGTGCGTGCGTGCGTGTGCAGATAAAAAGAATGTGGAGAGGTTTGCGCGAGCGTGTCTATCATATTTGATCATCTGGAGTTATATACTTCTAAGTGTCCTAGTCCTAGAGACCGAAAAGGGTTGTGCTTGCCTTAAAAAAATATGGAAGTTCTGTAAGTGAGAGTTAATGTCGTAAAGCAAGTTTTTAACTTTGCAGTTTGGTTGTTGATTTAGGATACAATTTCAATTATTCTGATATATATATATATATATATATATATATATATATTTTTTTTTTTTTGTCCTTTGAATTTGATCCACCATCGAATATTCAGAGTTTTACTCTAACTAATTTTGGTCGAACTGGATCCCAATCGAGAGGAAGATTTCCCAATGTCGTTTTTTACGACTACTAAGACTTAAACCCCGATTCTTAAGGTGGAGTATTAGTGCATTTCTCATTAGACCAATGAAGCGTTGGTATTCTTATGTTATATTATAAATTCATTCAAAGACATAATAAAAAGGTTAAATTTCTTATTTTATAGTTATTTTTATTATTTTTTTTGGTTATTGAGTTTGGTTAGACATTTGTGCCTTAATCTTTCAATTGGTTATTAGAGTGAATATGGGATTTTCCATGAAATCTTTTGAATTTCAAGCAAGTGAAGTAGTAATCGAATGTTGGGTTTGATCATTTTGTTAATTTAAGTTGGATTTTATTTTTGGATAATATAAAGTTTTGCAGGGAAAATTCTTTTTTTACCCTTTAAATACGGCATGAGATGCACAAAAAGTTTATTGTTTTTATAATTTGACTGTTCTAAATATATGTGCATAATTAAGTAGTACACTATGAACACCCCGAGAAATGTGAGTTATTTATCAAAATTTATTTTCTTTTTTCCTTTCTTCTTATCGAGCTATTGATTTCTTTTTTTATATAGAAAAATAAATTTTTTATTTTTATCCGTATAAAGTCTCAAATTTTTTTAACAAATTATTTTTGTTATATTCTATTTTACTTATTGACGATGTATGATTTAATGATCCATTATCATAAAATCAAGACCACTTGAACCCATTAGGTCATATAGCTTGTAAACGACCGAACATGTTCTCGGTCTTTCGGCTAAGCACCCTCCTAGTCGAGCACTCTAACTTATGTCTTTCGTCTCTCTCAGTGTTACTATCTCAAGAAATTGGCTACTCCTTAACATCTTGGTTATCTTATCTCTTGACTCCTGAGCTTTCCGATTATCCCATCTTTCGACAAATACATTCCAATTAATACATGAAGGTTCATTCCATTTCAATAAATACAACTTGAGATCATTCATTAAAAAAACTAAATTTTTAATGAATTTAAAACTTCTTTAATTGGATATGAACCTCCCATTCAAAAGAATCCCCCTCGATAAGGAAACGGATCTTAGTAATCACTCTCGATAAGGCATGAATCTCCGCAATAACTTGAACTTTCTTAAATTGGCTGGACTCTTAATCTTTGAAAATTTTTTTATTACAATCCCTATAATCTCAAAAAATTCTCAATAATCTATTTACAATAAAACTAATGTTTTTACACTTCTAAATACATATGAGATTTACCATATAGGTATGCTATATATATTAAGCATAGCTAACGAGTCAAATACGTTCTCAGGAATTTTACATTTCTCACACAAAGACAACACCATAGCTATTTTACGACTTCTCTTAGTTTATTTTTTATTCTTTCAAAATCACTTTTTTTTTTTTTACTTGAGTGTCGGATTCTTCTTGTTGGAGCATCCTCCGACGGTATTTACAGATCTCATTAATTATGAAGATCCCAAAAACTCCTCATCGTACCAATTCCATACTTTGATCAACGGAACATGTATTTGTGGAGCAAACCTACCTCCATCACTTATAATTGTTAATACATATTATGGAGTAAAAAAAATAATATATTTTAATCGAACTTAACTTTAATTTTTACAAAATTAGTTGCTAAAATTAATAATTATTAGAAATAATTTAGACATGACTCTAAGACCATATTAAAGATAAATAACAATATAATAGTATGAATTCTAATTGTTCATTATTTTAATAAAATTTCTAATTCCGACATTGACTCTAATATCATATTGACATATGATATATTTTTTAAAATATTTTAAAATATATGATATTTTTTAATATTCTTCTCAAATTCAATATGCTATAATAACAATCGCTTAAATTTGAAAGTAATAATATGCGTACATTGATGTGGTTGAATACATGTTTTATGTAATCCAAAAGAGCATTTTTTTTAGAATGGACCCACTTTTTCTAAAACGGATCAGGATCTAAGGCCCGTGCAGATGTGTGGATAACCTTTTTGTAAAAAGAGTTCCGATATTATATTAGGAATAATTTGAACTTAACTTTAATAATCTATTATTTTAATAAAATATTATAATATTTTTATTTATATAAAATTAATTGTTATAAATATAGAAATAAATATTATCATATAGAAATAAAAATTAAATATTTTTAAAAATAAATTAATTTTGATATATTATAATTTTTAAATATTTTTAAAATATATGATATTTGTTAATAATAAATAATATAATATACTGTTAGTCCATTACATAAGAATATGAGAAAATAAATATTATTCGGCTCATGCCATTCGGTCACATTTTTGTTGGGGAGAATCACGAGATTTTTGTGCTCCTTTGGGTGAGTTTATCAAGACCATCAAACCAAAAAAACGGGCGTGAGCTCGCCGGTACTAAATCAGCTTGCCGGCTATACTCTTCCACGTCCTTTCCTCTCTCTTTCTCTCTCTCTCTCAAATTTAAAACATTAGGGCATAATTCATACACCTTGAGCTCTTCGATCGAAGAAGAGAGAGACAGAGAGACATGGCGATTCTATATGCTGTGGTGGCAAGAGGGACGGTAGTTCTATCAGAGTTCAGTGCAGTTTCCGGCAATACTGGAGCCGTCGCTCGCCGTATTCTAGAGAAGTTGCCAGCAGAAGCCGATGCCAGACTCTGCTTCTCTCAAGATCGCTACATCTTTCACATTCTGAGATCCGATGGCCTCATTTTCCTCTGTATGGCCAACGACACCTTCGGAAGTCTGTACCCTCTCTCTCTCTCTCTCTCTCTCTCTCTGTTATTTATCTTTTTAGGTGCGATTGTTATGTTTCTGAGGTTTTTAGGTTTGGGGTTTAATTCATCGTTTCTAGTTTTTGGGAATTTTAGTGATTGAACAACCAAGCTGAACAAATTGGAATTGGTTTCGAACTCTGTGCTTTTTTGCTAGGGAATATGATTGCTGAAGTGAATAATGGAATTTGAATTGATCAAAAAAGTAAGTTCCATATTGTGGAAATCAAAGGCATTATGATCATGTGGTTAATTAGGGAGACTTTGGAACCCTAATTGCTTTGTTTAGTTGTCATGGTGTATGAGTCTCCAATGTTATATGTTCAACATCGCTAAATTTTGTTTTGGATGTGATTTACAAAGTTTGGGTTCCAAGCGTAGAATTCTCGAAATGGGGACAAAATTGA
This sequence comes from Dillenia suffruticosa, assembly GCA_033439265.1. Classification (NCBI taxonomy): domain Eukaryota; kingdom Viridiplantae; phylum Streptophyta; class Magnoliopsida; order Dilleniales; family Dilleniaceae; genus Dillenia; species Dillenia suffruticosa. Next base: position 14,053,910 of record JAVTVX010000010.1, on the reverse strand, counting down.
GTTTATTCAGTACTTGGGTTGGGGGGGGGGGTTGTCGATTCTAGAGCCAACATTTTGTGTGGTAATATATAGGTTCAGACACAAACATACAATTGGCAACTTGAGGGAATTCCTTGATTCCAGAAGTCCTTTTCTCTTAGTTTGGTTATTGCTATATTGCATTTCAGACTACATATCATGAACACGACTCAGTACATGGGACATGACAACACAGGAAAGTTATAAATTTGTTACACTAGTATGAGCTGCAAAATGTTATATTATCTCGTATCTAAAAATTGTGACCAACACGGAAACAGTCATTTAGAAGTGTTGTGCAATTTCAGCTGGGTTGAAAAAATGCTTCTGAAGCAATCAATGTATTTATTTCTGTCTGTGGCATGTTATTGAGCTGACAATCCAGTGAAGAACATGGGACAGAAAACATTAGACTTAAACAGTGCTCCCGCACTGACAATAAGAACAGTCTCTAAGCATCAACCTTGATTCTAAACTCATTGCTAAAAGTCTTATAGATGCAATTGTGTATAACCATAGGCAGATTCATTTCTAAGTTAAATGGAGGGGAGAATTTTGTTAGACTATTGGGTAAAGTATGTGAAAATAAAGCCAAAGTCCAAAGTTTGCTCACGCCCATCTATGAACTTTTTGAGCATCTTGATTTTTACGCTCAAACTTCACCTTTTTGTGGTACTATTAATGTTGTGTTTGAAATTCATATGCATGAAATTTTCTTTTGGTGTTATAATCCAGGGAGAATACCTTTCTCATATTTGGAGGATATACACATGAGATTCATGAAAAATTATGGAAGAGTTGCCCACCATGCACCTGCTTATGCAATGAATGATGAATTTTCTAGAGTCTTGCATCAGCAAATGGAATTTTTTTCCAGTAATCCAAGTGCTGATACTCTCAACCGTGTGAGGGGTGAAGTTGGTGAGGTAAATATCTATCTTATCCAACCCCATACATCTTTTTTTGAAAGCAATAGTTCATGCTTGTATATGTAACTAGGGTTTCTTCTTTTCTATTAGGCACAGAAGTTCTAGCATGATTTACTAGATGTTTTATTTGCATCCTGTCCAGCTAAGGACTTTATCTTATGTGGTTTCATGGAAAGTAGCTAACCGGAATTCTCGTGCAAAAATGTCTACATCTTTGAAGCATTGCATTCAACAAGGCTATGTATCTACATTGATCTATTTTAATATTTCATTTGAATTACAAAAATTGACTCAATTGTTCTTCCAGAATTTGATTGTTTCTTTCATTTCTTAATTTGATAACCGGTTTTATGACATAATTACACCAGGAGGAAGATGATTTTCTTGTGCCTGTATCTTCAGTAGTTCAATATATCCATATCTTGTGGGTCTCTTTTACATTATTCATAATTCTTCTTGTTTCAAGGAATTCTTCTAATATGTTCTATGTATAAAAGATTAACTTCATTTTTACTTTCATCTGAATTGTCTTGAAGTTGGATTGTTTCTACAGAGAGATATAATGAAACCGATCTTTTACAATGACCTCTTACGTCCAGAGGTTGCAGTAGTTTTAATCTAAAATCTGTATTGTGTGCGTTGATGTTCAGTTGTGCACTATCATGGTGGGTAACATTGAGAAATACTGGAAAGAGGTGACTGTATTGAGCTTCTTGTTGATAAAACTGCAACCATGCAAGATAGTGCATTACATTCCAAAAAGCAGTCTAAGCATCTGCGTTGTTCCCTTTGGATGAAAAACACCATCATTACACCATCAACAGGGAAATGATAGTTGCACTATTCATTTGCTATGAATTAAGCAGGAAAGTTTATAAAATCAGGTAGAACAGGGTAATCCCGCTCTACTCAGAATACCCGTGTGGGCATGATTTAACTCTTGTAGCTCACTTGGCTTGGGCCATTGCCATCTTTACATCCTAACCATGCACATTTACCATGTGAAATGTTAGTGGTGTCGATCAGCATTATAAAATAGTCGCCAACCCATTCCAAGTCATAAGATGGGATCACCAATCTCTATAGGGTAGATATTGCTCATGTGAGACACGTGTATGGTTTAGATGTAGGGATGGCAATTGGCCCGGACTGGTAAGATAAAGCAACCTTTGAACTGGACCGTGGAATTTACCCAGTCCGGGTAGGATAAGACAACACTTACAGATTTTGACATGATTTATATAATAAGAATTATATCTTATGGTTCAAGACTTTGGAAATAAAACAAAATATTGGTTGTATAACTATTGGCCGTATACTGGAAAATGTATAATTATTTGAAAGATACCTGTTCAATTTTTTTTTTCTTTTTTCTTTTTTTTTTTTTCAAAATATCGGAACTTTGCTTAATTTCAGATGGAACATTGTCTTCAAATTTTTTACTTAGAAGGCTATCTCTGTCTTTGAAGCATGGCATTCAACAAGCCTCTACATGTGCATTGATCTACTTAAAAATTTCATTTGAATTACAAAAATTGGCTCAATATTTCTTCCAGAATTTCATTGTTTCTCTCACTTTTGATTCCCCCCCCCCCCTCATTTGCTTGTGAGAATATCTTCAGTAGTATAACATATCCATATCTTGTGGTTCTCTTTTACTTTCTTCACAATTCTTTCTGTTTTAAGGAATTCCACTAACATGCTTGACGCATAAATGATTAACTTTGTTTTAACTTTCCTCTGGATTGTCTTGATGTTGGATTGGTTTTACACAGAAATATAAGGCAACCAAACTTTTACAATTTCATCTTGTGTGAACTGGTTGCTGTAGTTTTAAACTGCAAATAGGATATGCTTGCTGGTTATTGTTAATTGTGTCTTCTGCTCACAACATTTTCATTGATGTTCAGTTACGCACTGTCATGGTGGATAACATTGAGAAAATACTGGAAAGAGGTGACCGTATTGAGCTTCTTGTTGATAAAACTGCAACAATGCAAGATAGTGCATTTCATTTCAGGAAGCAGTCTAAGCGTCTTCGCCATGCCCTTTGGATGAAAAATGCCAAGCTCTTGTGAGTTCCCGTAGTCTTCTCTGTCTTTAGGCTTCAGTTGCAGAGTTCTTTTTCTTTTTCTCTGGAAAAAGTTTCTGCTACAGTTTGAAAATGTGGGACTGATCTCTTTCAAGTGTAAGTAAAGCAGAATTCTGTCTTTGTGAAGTTTGAACCGGAGCAAAATAGATTTCAGTTCTGGGATTTGAAGAAGTTTGGCCTATGCAGTAAACTTCCAATTGTTAAGTTCACTGTTATTTAGTGTTACACTATTCAGAATAATTTGAAATGTATGCTCAAGAAAGAACTGTTGGCATCAAAATGGAGGGTGAAATGGCATTTGAATGATTCAGTTTGAAGCCTTTTTTGGTCTTGCAAGTACAGTTAAAGCATATGTAGATACATAAGCATAGGAAACTTAGGTTGTGGAGAATAGAAATGATAAGCCATGAGTAAATTCATCAGCTGTGCCAATGTTGCCCTTTTTTTTGGGGTTCAATAGGAGGCTCGTGGGTTCTAGGGCTACACACTGGGAAGTAAACCCCCCCATTATACAACCACTAAATAAACCATAGTCACTAGTAGGACTCAAACTCTCTCCCTCTAGGAGGGCTACCGGGTGCAGTAATCGCCGTGCTATGGTTGCTTGTGCCTAATATTACTTTTATTGGGTAAGCAAGTCTACTTGTTTTGGTTATTTCTGTACTTGTGGCAAATGAAAATAGATGATGTGTAATTTTTAACATTAAAAGCATTTAGGATATACAGCATAGTGCAACCATAACATCATTATATTGACACATAAATTGACTGGAGTCCATGGCAGCATAAGCTTGGTTTGAGTCAAAAGTATCATAGTAAGATATCGTGTTGGATTGCTGCTTGGGTTTTATTGAAGTTGATTTTCATATTGTATACTAAATAATATAGTTTTGATGTTAAAAGGTTTCGTTTTTTCTATTTTGCTTTGGCTTGGAGAAATGGGCGGGGTGTTCGGAGGAAGCAATCTGTTCTGTGTGGAATTTAGGATTGCAGATACTGTGTGTAGATGATATCAATTGAATACTCTCCAAACTACTTTGTAGTGCATTACTTACATATAACTTGTTTGGTTTAAAAACTGAAGCCTGCTTGGATTAATTATTCATCTATGAAGATTGCAAGTAACTCTCAAAAAAGAAAAGGAACAGTTCAACCATTGCAGGTCCATACATGCCCTCACTTTCAGTTTCCCCGATCATTTTCAAGGTTGCATCTTGTACAAATAGAGGCCACACCTTTTCACCTTTTTGTAAATTTACTTCTTTGCATGCATCGGATGGTGTGCAAGTTTGTTTTATTCATGTGTTTAGGACCTTTGAATCTGAACTATGATAAGTGGTTGTACTTAATGGTGTTACTCGTATCTAATACTCAAGTAATTTGGTCATGTGAGTTTCTTTCCAAAAGTGAACATGTTGTGTGTAGCATTTTGTTCACTAGTTGAATGAAACCTTTGCATTAAATGGTATTCATCTTGTATGGTCTCAATTAACAGCACTGGAGATGGCATTTTACCCAATTGTCTCTTTACCTGTGATGCTTTCCCAATCTTGTGGCCTTGTAGTATCTGTTATTTTCGTTAAGCATGGGATGTTTGCTTTTGGAATCCATGAGTCATATATATAGTGCTTTATTTTAACTTGGGTTTGAGTTCCATTATTCTTATTTCCTCATTCTTACAGGAATATCCTCTGCACATTTTGGTTGTTGAACACTTTAGTTGGCCCCCCTTTAGTTACCTGTCGGAGTGATACGCAACTATCATCCATTGAATTGGGCGGGTTTTATTTAAATGAATACAGGAACAGTTTTTCTCTAAAGCCAACTATTGTAAATTAATATTTTGTCACTTATCACAAATTGTTCTGAAGCACTAACTGCAATTTCATAAATCTACAGATCCTAAATTTCTGGTGATCAAGACTTTTTTTTTTTTTTGACGAATCCAGTGATCAAAACATTAAAGTAAGCAGTATAACCATTTTGTCTTATTTATTGTGTTACAGGGCCTTGTTGACAGTCTTGATAGTTGTGCTGCTTTACATTATAATTGCTATTTGCTGTGGCGGCATCACCCTTCCTTCCTGCAGATCTTGAGTTGAACTGTTTAAAAGAGAGAGATTTATGGGAGGTTCTATAGATGGCTTTCCAAAAGATTCTTGTCTTTTCATGAAATATAGAGGAGGCCTAGCTGTCTCGCATAGATTTTTTAGGCGTTTGGAGATTCCATGGCTGCCTGTCTGAGCTCTTCAAGGTTTGAGGTTACTTCTGTCTCCTGCTGCTGTTGTGCTATTTATGTGAGTTTTTATCCTGAAAAGCCGGGGTACTTGCTTGTGCTTTTGTTGAGGGCCACATTCTTCTGCTGTAAATGCATTTTTTGTGTGTAGAGTTATTCCTCATAGACTGCGTTCAGACTGTAATTTTCATACACGTTATAATAATAATCACTATTATATTGCTTGTTCAACAAATTTTGATTTAATTTGTATTGAATGAAGTGAATGATTGTTTATGACCGTTTCATGTAACAATAAAAGTGTTTATGGTCTTGTCTATTTCCTTATTGTTGGGCACACTTATTACATGAATATTGTTCAATTTGGTTCTGAAGTGCATCAAAATGCTAAATATCTCAATTTTCAACCACAATTATGAGATCAAGACAAAAGTGGTTTGGGCACATTTAAAGTGCCTCTTGATAGGTTTCATTCTTCATGGCATGCGCTTTTACTCGCATTTTCTACAATGTGAGATTGATGAAAGGTTGACATGGTTGACAAATCTAGATCTTGTATATCAAATGCATTTAGAGTTGAACATGTGCTGATCAAGGTGTTGATGAATGGGTATCTGCTTCTGCTGATTTTAGAGTGCTTCCTCCTCTTTTGTTAAGTGGTCATGAAATTGGATGGATCACTTATGAATAGTCGGCCTAGTCAGTTGGAGTGTTAGCTTCTTTAACTAGCTTCTTTTAACTAATATTGGGTTTGAAACTTAAGAATGAAAAAGAGTATGCCGGGAGAGTCGTTCTCTAATAGAGTATCCATAGACACTCGAATCAAATTAGTCGGAATATAATTTCAGACACCGATGGTAGGTAACAAAAAAGGAGGTTTCATTGATTCAGAAACATCTTGTCTATTTTATGAGCAGAGAATATGCTATTTTCAGGGGAGGTTTCATTGATCCATGTAGTAGATATAATCACTGCCTGCTTAGAAAATCTCAGCTTGCCACCATTCTTCAAGTTATGAGATTAAAATTCCCATTTCTTAGAAAGTTATAAAATACAAAATGTTTTTGGCTGGAGTTTAGAGGAAAACCTTTTGTTTCTGCTTGTGTTTGATGAGTTTCGAATATCTGTATATGATCGGTGATTCAATATTAAATTGGCTTCCATAAAGAACATGATGTGGCTGTAGGAATTCTCTGATTACTCTGTACAATTGGAATATTTTTTTGTGTTCTGTGAAGGGGCATTTAAAGGGGGAAAAAAAAAAAGAAAAAGAAAAAAATTCTTCAAAGTGGCGTATCAATAATTAAGAGCATTAAGGTGAGTGGATAGACACTCCTAAATAGGACAACTGTTGGGTCCCACTTGCCTACCACACAAACAAGTCCGACGTTGATGTTTTGACCCAAAGTGGACTATAAAGTTACTAGAAAGTGCTGTGATCAGAATCAGATGCAGGAAAGTGCACCTGCAGATTGACATTTGATGAGGCGCTCATGGCCCTGGGTTGGTTTACAATGCAACCCCCTTTTGACACGTGGCTTGAGAGGGCCCAGTCACCTTTTTATCGTGTTAGGTCAATTTGTAATCTTTGATTTCGGTAGAAAAAATGCTTACCCACTTTCGACGCCGTTAAGAATCCGTTACCTATAATCGATGCATGGAGAGAGCATCTTTTTCCTTGGTATCATCTTCCTATTCCTTTTTGTCTCCACTCTCTCTCTCTCGTCTTAAACCTTCTCCCTTCTCCCTTCTCCCTTCTCCGCAGCACTCTTCGTTCACTTTCTTCTTCTTACCCCCCCCAGCACTCGCTCATATGGGAACTATTCCCCGAGTCTCTCCTCCTCTTGCTACCTTAAAATCCAGAAGGTTATGTTCATATACCTATATACTACCCTTTTCCAAAACCCAAACTTCTTCAAGAAAATCTTACCGTCGAATCTGTTGCAGCAAATACGGTAGTTTCCTCGATATGAAACCTGAATACGAACCAGAATCTTTGGATTTTGATATTCCACTCTATCACCCAACTGATCGCTGCAAATTTGATGCGATCATAATTGGTGCTGGCCCTGCTGGACTTCGTCTAGCTGAGCAAGTCTCCCTCTATGGGATTAGTGTCTGTTGTGTAGATCCTTCACCATTGTCTATGTGGCATAACAATTATGGTGCCTGGGTTGATGAGTTTGAGAGCTTGGGGCTCGAGAGTTGTTTGGACAAAAAATGGCCTATGACTAGAGTTTATATTGATGATCACAGGAGCAAGTTTTTGGATCGCTCCTATGGTCGAGTTGGGAGGAAGGAATTGAAGACAAAGTTAATGAAGGGGTGTGTCTCAAATGGGGTTAAGTTTTATGAGGGCAAGGTATGGAAAGTGGAGCACCAAGAGTTTGAGTCTTCGATTTTGTGTGATGATGGAAACACACTTAGGGCAAGTTTAATTGTTGATGCTAGTGGTTTTACTAGCACTTTCATAGAGTACAACAAGCGTAGAAATGCTGGGTTTCAGATTGCTCATGGGATATTGGCTGAAGTGGAGAGTCACCCCTTTGATTTGGATAAAATGGTGCTCATGGATTGGAGAGATTCTCATCTCGGTAATGAACCTTACTTGCGTGCTAACAACACCAGACTTCCTACTTTTCTTTATGCCATGCCATTTAGTTCCAACTTAATTTTCCTTGAAGAAACTTCTTTGGTTAGTAGGCCAGTATTATCTTATAAGGAGGTTAAGAGCAGAATGGTTGCTCGACTAAGGCATTTAGGCATAAAGGTGAAGAGGGTATTGGAGGATGAGAAATGTTTGATCCCAATGGGAGGGCCTCTTCCACAGATTCCTCAAAGTGTGATGGCTATAGGAGGAAATTCAGGATTGGTTCACCCCTCTACTGGTTATTTGGTGGCTCGAACCCTCGCTCTAGCTCCAATATTAGCTGCAGCCATTGCTGAGTGCCTTGGTTCAACCCGAATGATCAGGGGGAAGTCACTTTATTATAAAGTGTGGAATGGCCTTTGGCCTACTGAGAGGAAGCGTATCAGAGAATTTTATTGTTTTGGAATGGAGACTCTGTTGAAGCTTGATCTGAAGGGGACTAGGAGGTTCTTTGATGCATTCTTTGATTTGACTCCCTACTATTGGCATGGTTTCCTTTCATCAAGATTGTCTCTCCAAGAGCTTATCATGCTTAGTGTATCTTTGTTTGGGCATGCTTCAAACCCGTCAAGGTTTGACATTGTTACAAAGTGTCCTGTCCCATTAATTGAGATGATGGGTAAATTAGCACTTGAAGCAATTTAGTTTTGTTGTTCATTACCTGGAATTCATAATTTATATTTTTTCTATCTATTTTGTTAGTGAGTTTTCGTGTCGTTTGGTATTCATTTACCCAATTGACACCTTGCTTTCGTGGAAATTTCAATCTACAGGCTTTGTTCCTTGGAATTAGGCAACTGTATTTGTTCCTAAAGTTATACACTTTTGTGTTTTAGCAATGTAAAGGTTTCATTACATTATTAGACACAGAAGTAGGTATTCCTTTTCTTTCCCCTTTCTCTACTGTATAATGAAAGTAGATACTACATTTTGATCTAGTCACCCATCGTGCTTTATGCATCTACAGACTCTGTTCCTTGGAATTAGGCAACCGTATCTGTTCCTTAAGTTATATACTCGTGTTTTAGCAATGTAAAGCTTTCATTACATTATTATACACAGAAGCAGGTATTCCCTTTTTTTCCGTTCTCTACTGTATAATGAAGTAGATACCACATTTTGATCTAGTCACCCATCATGGTAGCCATTTATGCATCCATCTTGCTTGCTGATTAATTTTACGGTAGTAGGGTAGGTGTTTAATAGAAGTAAACAAAGACCACAATCATACATCCACGGGCAACTAATTTTGCCTTATATGCAATGCCTTGTCCAGCGCATAAAAACTTTTCAATCAAGACAAATCAGCAGGTTGGTTCCATTTCTCATTTTCATTGAACATGAAAAACAATTTCTAACAAATTTGGAGTTTGCTCAGCATTCAAGATACATTTGTCTTTTAAAATTTGAGGGACTGTTGTTTGCGTAGCTAATCCTCTTAAGTGGCAATTTTTTTATTTTCTTTTGCTTTGATTACAAGATATCCTAATGCGAGGAATGCCTTTTGTTTCTTACAAGTGAGACCTTATTTTTATCAGAGAATTTCAATACACGTAACTAGTAGATTGAGCATCTTATGTTAACTGCAAACTGACTTGATGATTAGACTGGTAAAGGTACTAAAGTAGGGGCAGTCATCTTCCAGTTCTCACTCCACCTGGTTAGCTGCTAACGTCGGCAAAATAATGTTGGCTATCCATTTTATTCAATAGTTGAGATCTTGTCAGGGATGTTTGTTTCTTCAAGTAAGGCTTGCATGCATAGTTGGGGCATCGCAATTGATTGTCTTCTAGTAAACATGAAGGAAATGCTAGCTGGAAAAAACAATACATGGGTAAGTGAAAGAGATTTATGATCCATTTTATTTAGTTCTAAAATATTTTATCACAACCAACCATTGGCTTTTACATAGTAAGGATCAGAAAAAAAGGCTAAAAGTGGAAGTATATAGAAGTATTGTGGACTTCAGGCCTTCATACTACTACAACACTTGAGATGCTACTTGTGTATATATGGTGTTGGAGGGGATCCATACGTTGGTGGTGGGTGTGTGGGTGGAGAGTGAGGTGGTTGATAGACTTGTGGTGGTGAAGTAGGAGGTTGATAAGTTGGTGTTGGAGGTTTTTGAACTGGTGGTGGATGTCTTGGAGAAGGAGGTGGCCGGTGCACTTGCGGTGGTGGGTGAAGAGTTGGAGGGTGACTATATGGTGGGGGAGAAACTGGGGGATGATAAGTTGGTGTCGGAGGTCTTTGAACTGGTGGTGGATGTGTTGGAGGGTAAACATGTGGTGGGGGTGAAGTCGGAGGTTGATAAGTTGGTGTTGGAGGTCTTTGAACTGGTGGTGGATGTGTTGGAGGGTAAATATGTGGTGGGGGTGAAGTTGGAGGTTGATAAGTTGGTGTCGGAGGTCTTTGAACCGATGGTGGATGTCTTGGAGAAGGAGGTGGGCATTGCACTTGCGGTGGTGGATAAAGAGTTGGAGGGTGTATATGTGGTGGGGGAGAAGTTGGAGGTTGACAAGTAGGTGTAGGGGGTCTTTGAACTGGTGGTGGATGCGTTGGAGGGTGTATATGTGGTGGGGGAGAAGTTGGAGGTTGATAAGTTGGGGTCGGAGGTCTTTGAATTGGTGGTGGATATGTAGGAGAAGGAGGTGGGCGGTACACTTGTGGTGGTGAAGGAATTGGAGGATGAATATGTGGTGGGGGAGAAGTTGGAGGTTGATATGCGGGTGTGGGAGGTCTATGAGTTGGTGGTGGGCGTGTTGGAGAAAGAGGAGGCTGGCATACTTGTGGTGGCGGAGAAGTTGGGGGTTGATAAGTAGGAGTTGGAGGTCTATAAGTTGGTGGACTTATTGGAGGTTTATATGTTGGAGTTGGTGGAGGCTTATGGGATGGTGGATAGTGAATGGGAGGCTCATGAACCGGAGATGGTGGAGGTAGCCCATAGATTGGCGGACTGATCATGGGAGGCGATTGATATGGCGAAGGGGGTGTCCAATGTAGATGTGTAGGTAATGCTCCAGCATGGTTGATGCTGTGATAGCGATCTTCAACCACTCTAGCTTGGCAAACATCGGTTAACACAGTAAGCACAGCTACAAACAAGAATGTTAGGCAAGCCCAGGAATACTTCCCTTTGAGAGCACTCATGATTAAGGTTGTACGCATTAGCACTCACCTTTTCCATGAACCTGTAATGGCCATGCTTAGAAGTCAAGATATGGGGCTTAATATAAGGACGAGTTTCATTGGCAGCATTAGGCAGTAGCATTTACTACTATATTGGTGGCAGCAATGGTTTGTTCTTTTGTCAATGCCTTTTGTTGTGCTTCCGAACGTAGAACACAACATTTTGCATGGGACATGCGTCGGTTAGGATCTCCAAACCTCTTTAAATGTGAATCTGTCATTTATTCATCTGCCTTAATAATTGCTTTTCTGTTGTTTGTTATTCCTCCGGTTGAAAATTTCCATGGATGGTAAGTTCTTCTTCTGCTAATTACCTTAAACTACCTCTGCATGTTTCCCTGCCTCCTCAAACTGAGACCTGTTCAATAATATAATAATAGGTTTTATCGAAACCCAAACATATTCCTGTTCATAACTAACTAAATAAATAGCTGAAAGAATTTAAATTAATATACTTTATTAAATTTAAACCAAAAGAGGTCCCATTGTTTTTATTTCCTCCTCTCCTCTCTCTCTCTCTCCCTCCCCCCCCCCCCAACCTCTGCCCTTCCTCTTCTTCCTCTTCTTGTCTTTGTATATATATTTTTTTATTTATAAAAATGACAACATTTAACTAAGTCAAAGTCTTTAACATTTTATCAAATTCTTTGGACGGAAGGAACGTTAAATTCATTAATCAAAATTCAATCTTAAATTTTAAAAGTAAAAATAACTATATTGAGAGATCTCTTTCTTAAAAAGGGTCCGATAATAATTCTAGACAAATTAATCAGAATATCATTTTATATACCGATTAATCAAACGTAAAAATTAATTATTCAAGCAATGAAATAATTATTAAAGAAGATACATGTGCATACGTGCAAAATACATGACTATTAATTAATTAGTATATATATTCATGTATTATATATTTTGTATGCATCATAAATTCTTATAAAACTTTCTCACCCTCAAAATTTCTAAAAAAGACAAAATAAAATAAAATAACTTTCCACTACAACTGCAAAGGGAAAGTAATTATAAGGAACCACATTCACAAAAGGAGAACTAATAATAGTTTTAAACATATTTGATCTGTTTATAAATTAAGAAAATATTTGATCTAATATAATATAACGTTAAAGACCACATTTGCCACATGTTATATGCATTCTCGACGTTTATGTTTCCTTTTTAAGAAAATATTTTTTTGGGGACAATTAGAAAAATATCTAGGAACCCAAAAAATCTAAAATCTTTTGGTCCTTCTTTACAAGTTTTATTTTTTTGGTGAAACCCCCCCCCCCTCTCTCTCTCTCTCAAACTAAAACGTGGAACCAATGTTTGATGGCTCAATTGATTCGGGACTGACATCTCTTAATCATGGTCGGGAGTTCGATCCCCTCATGGAAATGGAAAAATTAGTACTGAGAGACCTATCCCTCAATTGGGTTCTGCAAGCGATCGACCCAAATTAGTCTGGATAAAATCTCAGATATTGAGTTGGTGACTTAACCATAGTATCGAAAAAAAAAAACTAAAACGAGGGCAGCTTTCTTCTTTACAAGTTTTGGAACAGTAGAAATAATGGCAAGTAATGAAAACCGAACATAAGTCACAACAACGCCGGGTAAAATCTTATCGATATCCAAATTTTGATTAATCTGATTTAACTATTATAGAATTTATTTTAGCAGTTGTATCTCTCAAATTCTTTTTATCATTTTTAATATTAGAATTTAAAATTTTTAATTAATGAAGTAAAGTGATCGACCGTTTAATTTAAAAAAGTTTGATGAATCTCTGCGTATCGTATCTTAAACATAGCTCCATCTTCCAAGACCAGAGAGAGAGAGAGAGAGAGAGAGAAGGCTCGGTGAATCTTTCAAAAACGGATTACTATGGAGATTATCTTCTGTTTGGACATATTAATATAATTAAATTTAAATTACTAAAAGTACTTAAATTTATCTAAATTAGAATTGTCTTTGTATAGTGTAGCACGCTAAAAAGCACAAGTCATATTGTCACTTTTGTTGTGCTTCAGTGGCCGCCTAATTCGTCTAATTGTTGGACAGGATTTTGAACTAATTTTGAGTCATTTTGTTTAGTAGTTTTTTTTTTTTTTTTTAACAAATTTTACTTATCGAAATCATTTCATAAATTTAAAATTAAAAATTTTCCATCAACATATGCCGCTAACCCTATTTTATGAAATAATTCAAATATAAAAATATTTATCTAAATTAAAATTTTTCATCAACATATACCACTATCTCTATTGTATGAAATAATTTAAAATATAAAATATTTATCTAAATTGTATTATATTTAAACCATTTATTAATTTTTTTTAAAAAAATTAATTTGAAGAAATTTGGTTTGTGTCGCTTTTTTTTTGGGGGGAATGAAAGTGTGGTTGCGTCTTTTTAAATCACAGTGTTATTTGAACTCTAATTTCTATTTTCATTTCCTTCGACGCTTGGATTAGAACATAACTCTTGCTAGGGCGAGCAGTAAGATAACCGTTTAAATTCTGAATTACCAAACTACCCCCAAAATGACAGCTGTAAAGTGTTAACATGAGTATGGGAGAGACCAAGGCTAGTCATTTTGAACTCTAGCAGAGAAGAGAGAGAGGGGGAGAGGGAAGAGCGGTTGGGGAAGAAACCCTAGTTGCTGATTCAATCAAGGGCAGTCAAAGCTTTCTCCGTCATCTCTATCTCTCTCTGAATTTAAGTTGTTGAATTTTGATGTTGCTTTGTGAAACCCTCATCAATCAACCGACCTGTTGAAAATTTTCTTTATCGTGGCATAATCTTTTTAAATGCTCTCTCTTTCTCTCTCTCTCTCTCTCTCTCTCTCTCGCGTCTTTTGCTTTCTTGACCTTCGATCCAGCAAAAGAAACTGTGTTTTGTCTCGCTCCTCCTCTTAAAGATTACATCATCCCAAACGTTGCAAAACTCCTCCTTTTTATTTCTATTTTTTGATCCGATTGTGGGATTCTGTATTTCTTTGAATTGTTTTGTTTGAAATTAATTTCTTACGTTCTATTTATGATTTTGTCTTAAAGATTTGAAAATTGAAGTAATTTTTGTTTTGTTTAATCCTATTTAGGATTGTTTCTGTCTCTTTCTCGAATACAATTCTCATCGTTTTTCTCGGTTGGCATGTGATTGTGAAGGATATAAAAATTAAAGCGCTCTTATTGCTTATCATAGTTCTTATCTTCTCTTAGTTATTTATTTATTGATTAATGTTTTCTTGATCGATTATTAATAAGGGGTCACTGCACTGTACTTTGGGGTTTTAACTTCAAACTATTTAATTTTTTTTTTATTCTTTATATTCTCCGGAAACGTTTCATCAAATATTTCCAATAGGTTTGTATCTCTTCATTTGTTACTGATACATCCTCCTGTTTCTTGATTTGGCCTGGACTGTGAGAAATTCCCCATTTCCCCTCTTTAAAGATTTTTCTGCATTAAATGGAAACCTTGTGGAGGAATATTGCAAATGAGGTTTAAGTTGGTCAGTGGTAGTGTTTATGTTCGGTACTTGACTTGTGCTTAGTATATTATCCATTTATTGTTGTGGTTAACTTGTTGTTTAGTGGCTAATGTTGTTTATTTTTTGTAGGACAATTCGGTCATATCCTTCTGGGGAAGTTTCTGTTCTTCACTAGTTATGGTGATGTCAGTGTGGCTTTTTGTCTGACAAAATCTTTTTATGTGGTCTCTCAAGTTTTGCGAGATTGAACAAATGCTGAATTGGTTTTCTAGGCCTGGGCATTTGGTACTGACTGCATGTTTTCCCTTTTGTATTTATGTTTCAGGTTCATGACTATTTAACTGTTCTTGACGAAAGTGTTAGGAAAGGTGTGAAACTCTTTGGGTGGAGCTTCTGCAGAGAGTTTGACGATATTTGATTCTAAACCCAGGTCATTCTATTCATCATTTGATTAGTTATATAGTTTTTAGCGTTGTCTCCCTTGAATTATTTGTGGTTCCTATTGATTATGGTTCCTTCAATCACTCCAGCACGTTTCCAATCACTCTCAATTGCGAGGAGCAATACTCCCATTTCGTCTGCATCTGCTACCAATGCTAGCAAATGGTACCTTTCTCTTTGCCCTTCAATTTCAAATTTCGATCATAAGCATCAATTAAGAGACCCTTTAATCTTTGACTCAAGATTTTCACAAATTATCATGCAATTTTCTCAATTTTTTGCTATATTTATTTGAAGATATATTCTCAACTCTATTATATCTTCTGGTATCAATTCACTCACCTTAATTTCCCTAATAAACCTTTGGACGTTTGGAACATTAGATCTTAACTGCTAACGTTGTTTTGGGCTTTATTATTTCTTCGGGATATCAGTAATTTATCTTCTGATCGACTTTCCTGGGTGAGGCTTTGCATTTTCTGAATCACTTGTCCTATCTATCACATTAAAAAGCTGACCTTTTTTCTTGTCTTTCTGATGGTTGGAATGGTAGCATGAGTGGGTTTTTGGAGGTAGAGCTAAAAGTACGGGACTATGAACCCGATCCGTTTGGTGTTGTGAATAATGCTATCTATTCAAGCTACTGCCAACATGGTGAGATGTTTTTATCCATATATGTAAGTAGTAATTGCAATCAGATAGCTAAATTGTGAAAGTTGTCACTTCCTCCCCCCAACCCATTAGAAAAAAAAACTCCAAATTTTCTCTAACCGGAGAACTCCTGAAATAACCTAGTTTATTAGTGATTTTGTGTCTGCCTGGCATGATTGCTACATGATATATTGGGAATGTCGGAGTTTCTAGGATCTTGAGATAGATGGGAAGCAAATTAATCAATAAAGGAGCTAGAACTGGAGAGACAAGAGTCGGTGCATGTTGCTTGATGCGTCTTTAGGATGATTCAGAAAAGGGAAAAAAGTAAACCACAATTCAAGAACCTAAGCAGTTCTCTTACTGGATTTCTTTTAGTTAAGACTAGGAAAAGACCTCACTCATTGAATTTGAGTTGAGGTTGTTCTGATTTTATGTTTGACTTTGGCAAATATATACTACGTTCTCATCCCCACTTGTCATAGGATTGCTAGTTAAATTAAACCATTTGGTCATGGGTGTATATGCCTATGCCTCCTCAACGGAACCTCCCATCTGTTCTAGGGCTTAGGAGGAGTATTAGAAGTCTCCTTAGTGGAAGCATTTTGTTTGCCTGTTTTTCATCTTTGGCAGTAACTTCAGTCCACAGAAGAATGTTATCTTTGTATCTCTAAGACAAAAAAAATCCTCACCCAGTGTTTATGGAGTGGTTCTACAAAGGGCCATTACTAAAGCTTTTCGACAAGGATCTTGATTATTTTAAAATTAAATCTGAAAAGATTTGATTACAGTATAATGCTTTTACTAGAAAAGCTGAAAGCAAGGACGATGGTGTTGCAAAATCATTAATGTGTTTTCGATGTTAAATTCGGAAAATTTTTATTTTGCTAGCTCATATCTCTTGATGCATTTTTATCTTCATTCTTCTTCATTCCTTTTTATAGACTGAACCTCATCTTCAAATATGTTGTGCAGCTCATCATGAACTTCTAGAGAAAATTGGAATTAACCCTGATACAGTCGCCAGGACAGGTGAAGCATTAGCCCTTGCATAGCTGACCCTAAAATTTCTAGCGGCTTTAAGAGTAAATTTTTCATCTCTGCAACTTACTTGACTGTTCCTACTTGATTTAAAACTTATGATTATGCTTGCTTTCACCCTTGAGCCTTAACTTACTTACGTTTTGGATCACTCTTTGCCAACAGGGCTGGTATTTTAGGGATCCTAGGTAGCATGAAGAAGTGCTAACTGCTAGTATCAACTACTCTCACTTGGTTAATATCACTTCAGTCATTTGTTACTCATACATCCTTCACTTTCCTGATTTGGCCTTTCCCCTCTTTAAAGAAATTCTTGCATTAAATGGGAACCTTCTGGAGGAATATTGCAAATAAGGTTTAAGGCTGTCAATGGTAATGTTTATGTTTGGGACTTGACTTGAGCTTAGTATGTTGTCCTTTTATTTATTTGGTTAACTTGTTGTTTAGCTAACGTTGTTTATTTGTTATAGGACAATTCGGTCAAATTCTTTAAACTAGGGAAGTTCTTGCTCTAGACTAATAGCGGTGATGTCCCTGTGGTTTTTTGTCTCACATAATCATTTTTTTGTGCCTCAAGTTTTGAGAAATTGAACAAATGCTGGAATCATTTTCTAGACCTCACCATTTGATACTGTTTTCTGCATGTTTTCTATTTTGTATTCATAATTTAAAGTTGTTAACTTTTCATGTTTTATGTTAGGCAAATATTGAAACTCTTGGGGTGGAGCTTCTGCAGACTTTTTCACTGAGTTTGAAGATATTCGATTCTGAATGCAGGTCATTCTGTTCATCTTTTGTTAGTTAAATAGTTTTTATGGTTGTCTTCTTGGATTATTTGTGCTTCCTATTGATTTAAAGTTATTATCTTGCTAGTTTTCACTTTAGATTCTTTTGTTTTGGATCACTATACCAAGAATGCTGACGAGTCTACAACTCCTATATCTTTCGGAGAATTCAAAATCCTAATTTCAGGGATCCTATGTTGCATGAAGAAGTGCCAACAACTACCGATTATGTTCTGTCAGTATTAACTACTCTTTTATTTTATTTCTTGTTGTTTGTGGGCATATTTAGCATTTTTTACTAATATTGGTTTCTTAATCTCATGAATAACCACCTTAATTCTTTTTTATGCTTTGGAGAATGCTAAATTCAAATTTCACCGATCTTAAGTTGCATGTTGAATTGCGAACAACTGTTGATTCTGTTCTATCGGTATGAGTAACAGTTTTTGAACTTCTCTTCTGAGTTTTCTTGGGGGTTGGCACCAATTCATTTTGTTTGTTTTGTGGGATGTTGGTTGTTCTGTAGATTGGAAAGACAACTATGAGAACTATCATATAGTTTAAGTTGCTTAATTTCCCAAAGATTTTAAATTTGAACTGTTCAAACTATTTCTTTACATGGCTATTGAGGGCCTTCTCATTTTTTTCTAATGAGGGAGGAGAAAAGGAGTTTTTACTGATTATATCACGTTCAGACTCACCACAACATCAGCTTATGAATCTTACATTATGCCAAGGGTGTAAAGTTTAGTTAGTATCCATTATGCCAAGGATATTTCTCCATACCATTCTAATATTTCCTCCCATAGAATTTTACATTTCCTTTGATAAAGGGATATACGAGTGTACCATCACAACTCCATATTTATCTTGTTTTCCTTCCTCACATCAAGCTGAAATTAGGAGAGAAGTGTTGCATTAGATATTGGAAAGGCCCTTTAATGGTGCGTATGAGTGTTGCCAACCTCTTCCTCATGTTGCCTATATCTCCTCCTAAAGATGTCCTGGTACCAATTTTTACTTTTAGCGAGAGATTGCCCTGTCCTCGAATGTCAAGTACTCTAATGATGGAGAAGTTTCTAATTTTTCATTTTTTCTTTTTTCTCAAAAAGTTAGAAGCTGGTCTCTAGATAATTTAATTCTGGATGGGCCGGAATTCAAGATACTCCCCGAGGGAGCATTGAGGGAAGGGGGTTTTGTCCGAGTTAACTCCAAAATTGTAACTCTGGTCTACTTGATGCATTGACCTTGGGCGTTTAGTACCCAGAGGCGCAGAGGGCGGAGCTGGCCATGGCCACTGCAAAAAATTTTTCTTAGTAATGCAAAATTTTTCTTTCCTTGTTTATGTTCTATTCCTTTTTTTACTTTCCTATCCCGTCTCTCTCTTTTTTACTTCTTAGATATTGGGCCCCTCCTTTTTTCTTTTGGGTTCGAAAAGACAACAACGAAGCCAATTCTCAAGATCTTCTCATTACTCCTTATGGAAGAAAGAGGTCAAAATGGAGTATGCTCGTTTACTTTCTCTTAGGAATCTCCTCTTTATCTCAACTTTACAACACATAAAGACAAAAATACCATCTTATCTATCTGTCTCTCTCTAAATTACTACACCAAATTTGACTACACCTCTCATTTTTCTCTCTCTCACTTTGCAACACAAAAGACTCATTTTATTTGTCTGTTCATTTAAGTATTTTTTGTGGCTCTCTTTATATGTATAATATATATATTAGTTGCAATTTTTTAGATTATTTTTTTATTTTTGAATTTATTCAAGGCTTTTGACAATTTTTTATCATTGATGTTTAATTGTCTTATTTTTTGCATTATTATGGTTTTTTTTTATATGAATATAACTATTGAATCTAAAATTATCATTTAATTATTTACCTTTTAAATGTGAGGAATATGAAATTCGATGCCATTGTGCTTTTTTTTTTTTTTTTTTTTTTTTTTTTGGTAACATAGAGTTAAAAGCCACGCAATTTTTTTTTTTTTTTTTTTGCTTCAAAGGATACAAATTGTGGCTCCATATGTGCCATTGCATGACATATATGGAACAATCCTATCGGGATTTGAAGATAATATTGGCCTTGTCCTTGTATTGTTTCTCAAATTCTAGTCAACACTTCCAATGATGTGGGCTTAAAAAGGAGGTGAAGTGTGTGTGGTTATTTTGTCTTCTTGGTGATTTGGTGCCTTTGGACCAAAAGGGATATAAAATTTTCAAGAATCAAAATTTGACAACAAGGTCTTCATGTGATAGCATAATGTTCCTTTCTTTTTATGGTACCAAGCATCTGTAGCCTTTAAACAACAAGGTCTCCGAGGGAATTGGCGCTCACCACCTTTCTTGCCTTGTTAGAGGATGCCTCATAGTGGTTTAGTTTGTTCCCCAGTCTATGAAAGCATTGTTAGTATATTATACATGCCAGAGTAGTGTTATCCCTTGCTGTTGCTTTGTAGCTCTTGCTTTTGTTGTTTAAAATTTACAATATGGGGTGGCTTTGGTTTTCTTTGTGCCTATCAAGTTTCTTCCTCCAGAGGTGTATGATTCATGCATCTTACAGTCATGTGCTGGATTGAATATGGGATAGTGGTGTGGTATTCACATCTACTATATTACCTTTATAAAGTATGGAGTTGGAACTCATTGCCTTAGGGAAATAATTGAGGATACAAATGTCATTGTCTTTGTGTTGAAGGAATAGCAAAGAATTGAGGTGTTAATATACATGTCTCAGAGGCAAACAAATAAGTAATGTGCGTTTCACTTATCCGAACCTCTCTGTCATTCGGTCGCCTATTCATCATTTAAATAAAATGACAGTTCAGTCCTTAATTATGTGTGAGCCCCATTAGCATTCCCTGTAACACCTAAAATCAAAAATTGTTGTGTTCACATTCTTATTATTGTTTTGAAAATGTGAAGATGGATGATAATCAACATGAACCTTTTGCAACATTTACCTTGGCTTTTGACTTCTTTTTTCTGTCTGAAACTAATTTTTTGTTTCTGTTTATAAATAATTTTCTCGATCAATATTCCTCTAAAGAAGCTGTTTTATTTTCAAAAGTTTTTTACTGCTTTTTTTTTTTAATGGCTATCATATGCCATGGGTATATTGAGTGAATTTATCACAGCAAAAAGAACCCCTTTAGAAACCTGATACTGAACTTTTCCAGGAAAAATTCTGCCTCATATTTTGTACCCTAAATTATTGTTCTGTTATTTGTAATAATGATAATAATGATAATCTGCACGAACCGTTTTCTCTGTGATATTTACTGTGGTTTTGACTTCTTTTAAATGTAAGAGTATTGTTTGTTTCATTCGGTAAATTATTTTCTCAATCCATACTCCTCTGAGGAAGCTGTTTTAGTATTTATAAAGTTTTTAAACAGTGTTTGTTGTTCGCTATCATATACCCATGAGTATATTGAATGAATTTTTCACAGAAAGGAACACATTTAGAACTCCTGATGCTGAACTTTTCCGCTACGATTCTGCTTCATATTTTGTTCCATACATTATGGTTCTGTTATCTGCAATAATGTGATTAATATTGTCTTAGCTTGATATAAGTTCGAATCACGCATTTAATATAAGTTCAAATCCTGGCATCACGGTTCTGTAACAGCATTTTCACATGATCAAACTGCCTGTCTGCACTACGTTCGTCATTATGACTGTAATATGATCCTCCACCTGCAAATTCCTAATTTGTTTGCTACAAGTCATTGCTAGTGTGTGTATGACTTTGCAAGTGCTTGGATTGGTCACTAACGGAATTATAAGACTACTAAGAAGCTTGCAATTAAATCAACTTCTTCATGATCACAATGAACAAATCCAGGCTTTAAAAATTCAGTTTTTCCACTTCCTAACTGACAAAGTGATTCTCTCCTTTTCTTATCAGCTTCATCTAATTCTTTCCAAGTTCTACTCAGTCTAACAATAATTGTAATTGGTTTTGTAAGCCTGTCCTTTTGGTACTAATTTTTCATGTCTTCAATATTGTATTCATAATTCTATTTTTTTGACCATTCAACTGATACTTTAATATGATTCGCCTAAGCTGAAAGTGTTACATAATCCCCAAAAGCATTAGGTGGAGTTTCTGCAAGCCTTTTGGGTGTGCTTGAGGATATTCAATCCTAAACCCAGGTCATTTCATTTCTCTCTTGATTAGCTACTTTTTTATGGTTGCCTCCTTAAATTATTGGAGGTTCCTACTGTCTTAAAACTTATAATCTTCCTTCTTTCTTGTCTGAACCCTTCTTACTTAGGTTTTGGATCACTAAAGCACATTGAAATGTCTGCAATTGCTATATCTTTTGCAGAACTCAATTCAAATTTCGGAGGTTCCTACTGTCTTAAAACTTATGATCTTCCTTCTTTCTTGTTTGAACTCTTCTTACTTAGGTATTGGATCACTAGAGCATATTGAAATGTCTGCAATTGTTATATCTTTTGCAGAACTCAATTCAAATTTCAGGGATATACTTGGTAGCATGAAGAAGAGAGTGAACCTTGGCGTAACGGTGGAGTTGCCCCTTTGGTGACCTCGAAGTCACAGGTTCAAGGCGTGGCAACAACTTGTTTGCAAAAAATATAAGGGGAAGGCTGCATACATATACGTCCACCCTCCCCCTACCCACGCACTAAACCGGGGAGTACTTTGTGCACCGGGTGAGTCCTAAAAAGAAAAAAAAAAACTTGGTTGCATGAAAAAGCGACGACAATTGCCGATTTTGTTCCTTCAGTATCCTGCTCTTGTTTTATTTTCTTTCTTGTTGTTTGTGGCTTAATTAGCATTTTTTCTCACAAATATTTGTTTTCATGTCACCAGTGATGACCTTAATTTTTTATCAGCTGATATGAGTTCTTTTGATTTTATCGCTAGGTCTGCCAGTTATCTGTGCCTAGAAATATTTCTCTTTGTCCAAAAGTAATCTTCATATATGCCAATAATATATTTTACAAGGACCTCAAACTTTTATGGTTAACTCTGGATCCCTTTTTTCATGGTAGTCAACTGACGTAATTTCTTTTGGAAAATGATACTGTCACTGAATTTGCCTTTATGTGGAAGAGTTCCTAGGTGAGATGTATCTTTTTCCCCTTGGGGATGATAATTAAGATTTACTGGGGTCCAACTCATGGGCCAAGAGCACCTTCCCCTCCCCCCCCAAAAAAAAAGTTTCATCTTTTCTGATCTGTCCTTGAAGGTCCTTAATTAGATGATCTTTTTCAATGATCCATCTTTCTGACTAGGTGGAGAGTTGGGACACTGGCTTTGATTATCAATGATCCATCTGAACAGTTTTTCAATTTCTCAGATTTTTCTTGGGGAGTGCAAGAATATAGATTCGTTTTGTCAGATTGGAAAGACAACTATGAGAACTATTACGTAGTTTATGTTGCTTGATTTCTGAAAGCTTTTAATTTTGAACTGTTTAAACCATATGGCTATTGAGGGCTTTTTATTTTTTTCTGCCTCATTCGGAAACAGTGAGAAGAGAATGAGGTTGCAATGTTCTTGTTTTTCCTTTGACAGATTGGAGAGGCTTGTTTTTCCTTACACCAAATTCAAATTAGGAGACAGACAGTTGTTGCATTTGATTTTGGGAAGTCCATTAGGTGGGATATACGAGTGTTGCCAACCTTTTCCTCATCTTTCCTGTATCTCCTCTTAATGATAACCTAGTATCAAACTTTTCGTGTTCACAAGAGACAGCATTGTCTTGGAACGAATGGTTTTAATGTAATGGTATTTAGGTTATTATGTAATTAAGAATTACATTTTAAATAGATTTAATTTAGTTGTTTTAATATTTTAGAGTGAGTTTTTTTTTTTTTTTAACATTATATGGATATATTATTTGTAATGTGCCTAATTGTGTTTTTATCTTTTGGAATATATATAAATATATTATAATTTATATTGATCCTTAAAATTATTTTGAATTATCCTCTGAGATGTAACATAGGCAATAAAAGGTCAACCGTGTGGCTATAGATCCAGTAACCAAGGACACAGGATTCAGAGAGTCAATCCCAGCAATATGGTTGTCAGTTGTATATTCATATATATAAAGTGGAATGCCATGCCCATCCATACTGGAAGGTGAAAACTCACGTGATTTGAAGAAAGAAGAGGCGAGATGACATGAGGAGGCACCAGGTAATTAAGAAGAAAGGGGAACTCTGACCTGGGCATATTAAGGAGTCAAGGAGTTACAACTTTTAAAAACTAACAATAATTAGATTAAAAATTTTCAGTTATATAGACCTTCTGCCTTCTCATGCTGTGCTGGTTGAGGTTTATTTTCAGTGGGAAGTCGTTGCCAATCTTCTTACCTCAGGTGTTGGTGTTCTGTTCCATGATATTTGTGGGTTTGTTTTATTGGAAAATTTTGATGAAAGCAATAAGGTGGGAGATTTTTTAGGTACCCTTGTCTTTGGGATGCAGCTCTACTTGATTGTTTCTGCCTAACAAAACTATACTCTTTGGAGAATTAATGATGTGCTTTGTGGACAGAGGACTTGATTAAGGGTCAAGTACTTTAACCTTTTGAATTCATTTCCAAGTTCCTACCGCGCATAGACGACTTAGGTTTTTCTGTTTTCATTTGCTCATCATTTTTTTTCCTGTGGTCTTTTGCGTTTTTCCTCCTTTTTTGGGGTGTTATTTTCTCTTTACATCATGGCATAAACTTTATGCAAAAATGTTATTATTTGAGACAACTACACGACTGCATAACTTACTGCTGAAAATCTATTTAGACACCTCAATTTCTAGTTGGTGTTTGATTGTTAAGACTACATTCATGCCCAGAAACTCTATGTTGCTCGAGAAAACCAGAATTTTGCATTTACGGACATCTTCTCCATCTCTGTACTGATGTTTGCCACTGATAACTAGCTTGAAGCTTCGAATCATGGCAAGCATGCATCCAGCTTGCAATTTTTCCCATCCAAAACCCATTTTGAACCCCAGTGAGTCTTTTACCCCAGTGATGTCCGCCATTGACGTTTATACTCGAGCTCTGAGAATTTTGCAAGAACTTGGATTTTCTTTGGCCTTTTGCATCAATTGGACCCTCTAAAAGCTTCTGGGCAAGTTTTTGAACCACCAGAATCAATCTCTAGGTTCAATTTGATGCTTCCCTGCTTCTGCCACTCCAACCATGGCATTGTCATCGGAAAATGTAAATGAGGGTTGTTGGGAGTCGATTTAACAATCATTCAATCGGGATTGATTTTCAGGCCAACATAGACCGAAGAAGGATAAACGCGCCACGGTTCGCGCTTGTAGCCGAACTCAACCGGAAATAGTATGTGGAAGTTTTAGGTATGCCAAAGATACGCGGTACTGTCATTGGAATGTTGGAATTCCTATTAATTTTGAAGATTTCAATGAGAATGAATTTTTAGATTGATCGGACAAGTGAGGCGTGATCTATGAATATAATAAAATTTTAAACATTTAGATGGCGAGGCCCGTAAAAGCTAGGACGTCACGTGGGCTCTCGAGTGTAGCGTGTGTTGTTTATTTATTTATTTTTGTTACGTTAGAATTTGAATATAAAATTATCAAATCATGGAAAAACATTTTGGCCATTGGATTGGCTTTTGAGGGACGGAGTGGGTTATAAGAAAATAGGAGGTGAATCGATGGATAATTGATCTAGTAGCATATGACACTAGATCTTTTAATCAAGTTTTTGAATTCAACTCACGATTTGAGCATAAAAAAAAAACTAGGTTCGGAAGGTAGTTATCTTAAATGAGCCATTATAAATCTTAGACCGGTTTGACTATTGCCGGGTATGGTAAAAAAAAAAGAGGCCCATAAAAGCTAGGAATAGATGAAATGAAGAGGAGATTTTTACCCCTAGCCTATTACCAACCGATGCCCTTTGGTTTTCAGAATTGAGAACTCTACTTCAACCCGAATTTGGTCCTACTCGAGTAGTAGAGTTTGGGTTTGGGTTAAAGGTGAAGAAGACGATACCAACCAAAACATGAGGATGATAGAACCCTACTTTCAACCCGAATTTGTTCCTACTGGGGTTGTCAAGTTTGGGATTGGGTTAAACATGAAGAAGGAGATACTAGCCAAAAAGGGGGATGATATGTATAAGTGGCTTATGGACTTGAAGGTGAAGAAAACAAGGTAAATGACTCATTAGGTTGCTGAGTTCTGACTGAAAATTTGGGCACTCTTTCAAGTTGTATAGCTGATGTGGAAGTAGCTACGGAAGATAAAGGGGGAAATAGTGACGGGCGGAAGATGTTGAGACAAATAAGTCGGTTGATTGTGTTGAAAACAGGTTCTAGAGCTAGGGTTTAAAGGAGGGTCAAAGGGAATTTATATAGGAGACCACTTTGCTCTCGACTTTGTGCCTAATAAGAGCCTTGATCCATTGTTGCTTGATCCATTTCTTAGAGCTCTCTTAGATGACAAGGAGAAGCCTCAATTATCGAAGTTTGGTGTGCTGATGTTGCATGATGAGGGTCGAAAATATTAGGGTTCTGTGATGAACCTGAGGTCAAGCTTTTCCCAAATCGGGGGAGACCGACGAGAATAAGAATTGATAGAAATCAGAATTTGCAATGTCAAGCTTAAAGGTCGACTCAGAGGTTGGGTTTATAGACTAAAAGGAGGCAAATGTGTGGCCAAGGTAGTGCAAACAGACACTCAAGCCTGACTGTCAGTGACCACTGGGTGGCACTCAAGCGCCCTAGTGATGCGAAGCCGAGGGCTCTTAGTCCGTTATCCCCATGGCCATCCCGAAACCTCCCTATTGCTATCCATAGTGGCACGATATAGAATTGCTTAGGCAAGAGAGAATCTAGGTTGATTCATAGGTTTGAAAGAATCCAGATTTACTATGAGAAAATATTAAAATTTTGTATCCTATTAATGGGAAAGGGATAGATGAATTCATGGTAAAATCCCTCCTTGGTGCATTTTATTAAAATTTTTAGCTTTAGTTAGAACATGATATTCTTTGTTTACGATACAACAGTCTTTTAACAAGGTAAGATTGTAGAATATTTAGGTAAGACTTGCCTTGCTTCTTTAGCAGCTTTTCATTGCCTTAATCGTGTCTGTAGGTGTGCTATAAGCCTGCCAAGATACAATTTTGGGAAGTTGAGGATATGCAGTTTGGGACATTATTCCTCTGCCTTGCATTGGGTGTATGAATACAGGGTATATAGACCTTCTGCCTTTTCATGCTGCACTGGTTGAGGTTTATTTTCAGTAGGAAGTCGTTGCCAATCTTCTTAGCTCAAGTGTTGGTGATCTGTTCCAGGACATTTGTGCTTTTTGTTTCATTGGAAAATTTAAATAAAAGCAATAAGGTGGGAGATTTTTTAGGTACCCTTCTATCTTTGGGATGCAGCTCTTAAATATTTGATTGTTTCTGCCGAGGAAAACTATACTCTTTGGAGATTAATGGATGTGTTTTTGTGGACACAGGCTTGATTAAGTCTCAAGTACATTAACCTTTTGAATTCATTTCAAGTTCCTACTGTGCATCGACGACTTCGGCTTCTCTGTTTCATTTGCTCATCCTTTTTTCTTTTTTTTGGGGGTTTTTTTTTTTTATTACATAATGGTATAAACTTCATAGAAAAATGTTATTTCTGAATGATTTGAGACAACCATACGATTGCATAACTTATTTATTGTTTAACACCGATCCATATCCTGTTTTCTCTTTAAAAAAAAAAAAAAAAAAAAAAAACCCAAATATGTAATAGACCCTAACAAAAACTATAAACAAATATTAGAACATCTTTCTTAAAGCAAAGTCGGTCGGTTTAGAATAACTTGTCCCGGTCTAATTACTTTGTATTTTCAACCCGACGAATTTCGCCGCAACCCCCAACGTCCCGCCCCCTTTCTTTCTCTCTCATCATTTCATTCCTCTGTCCTCCTCAATTTCGTTCCGAACAAGCAAAACCCCAAAGAGCTCGACAAATTCTCATTTGCGTCATCTTCTCCTCTCTCTCCACACGATTTTCCCTGAACTATTTGGGAATTAGGGTTTTGGCAGGGGTCGAAATTCGATGAGGCCGATCAGGCTTCGAGAGCCACCGAGCCCTACTTTGGGCGTGCCGGAGATCTTTGAAGGTGGAGTCTATGGAGTCGTCCGAAGAGCCGTCGTCATCGGCAACGGTTCTGTCAGTGCCGAGAATCAGTGTATTGGATTGGTTCGCGCTCTTGGCCTCACCGATAAGCATACTCTTTATGTAAGTCCTTTGAATTCTCTCCAGTTCTACGCATATAGTTTCTTCCAGATCGGTATTCAATTTTGGTATCTACAGGGGCATGTAATCTTATTTGCCTGGTATATGTGTGTGAAGTGTTGCATAGTTGTGTCATATCTTATTGGTTTTTTGAATGATGTTTCTCTGCTGTGTATGGTTGTGGTTGAATTGGGGAGACTTAAACACTTGTAAGCTTGATCAATAATTGTGTCCGTAGGCATATAATCCATAGAGCTTTTTATTGGATGGATTCATGGGTATCAAATGAATTCTACAAAAATTGTGGAGTTCATTTCCAATTCCAGGTTTTGTTGCTTGCAACCAAAAAAAGGTATGGAGTTCATTATGGACTCCATAAAGTATGGATTTGCAAATCAGCAGAAAAAGTAAAAGAGTAAAAAAGTAAAAAAAGTTTGTGAATAAAATCCACAAGAGCTTGTTGGTCCTGATAAATTTTCTTTCCAATTATTCATATTAATTATCCTAATTTAATTAACATCGAAGGGAGGGAAAACCCTTTTTCTTAGGAAATCTTTTTTTTTTTTTTGGAAGGTATGGAAAAAGGGCACATTTTGTTGGAGGAGTTTGAGAGGCACAAAAAACTGGCAGAGGAAGCTTTTGGATGTCAAGTTCAAATAGAAGAACAAGTAATGGAGATGGAAAACACCCTTAAGGACTTAAGACAGCATCTTCACAGTGATTTAGAAAAAGAAAATCTGACTTGTCTGAGCAATTTCCGGAAAAAACAAAATGTAGAACTGAGTTGCAGAAATAGAAGTTGATCTCTGAAAGCGTGTAAGTTTCCCTTGAAGAAAAGCAGAGAATTTCTCGAGGCATGGAGTCTTCTTGCTTACCCTGAGAGTGAGAGGACCCCCAAGCAAAAGAAAGATAACTTCCTTAGGACTATAGAAGCACAAACCTGAATAATGGGAGATCTCCAGCAACGATTGCTTTACCAGAGAAAAAATGGTTGAAAAAGTGGAAGCAGCTGCAAATGCAGCAGAAGTGGAGGCGGAAGAAGCTTTTGAACAAGAAAGAAAGCATTATGTCCACATTCTGGACCAAAGAAGCAGTATCATACAAAACGTTCAAAAGAAGCAAGAATCAATGAGATAGGAACCAGAAAGCGCCACTGTTATGAAAATCGTGTTTTTATTTTATTTACAAGCAGGCATGCAATTATTTTTAAGTAGTACTTTTTAAATGAAGAATAAAGTGTAATTTAGTATATTTTATAATTGAAAACTGCATTTTAATTTTTGTTTTTAGGAAGATGAGTTCAATTGAATTCCAAATTTTATTTTTTGGTTCAAAATACAAGATTTTGTTGGCAAATGAACTCCACAATTCAGCATATAATTTGAGTTTGAAAACCGTAAAATCTATGATGTGAAAAAAGCACACTACTTTGAAATGTCTTGACCATTTCTTGTTAGGCCTAAACCCTTCTTTAATATTTCCTGTCCATGTTCTTTACAAATTGTATTGTTACCAACAAGACCATTGTCCCTTGGTTACCCTATTAAGGATTTTTTTTGGGAAGTTAACAAGGGTAGCCAAAAAGAAGATGTTGGTGGTATTTTGTGAGATATGGCAATGGATGCCAATAAATGAAAAACTATGCGCATGTCACACCAACTCCCAAAATAATTTTCCTGTGAGTTCTTTGTGACTTCCATATTTTCCAATTTTTATTCAGTTTAGGATAATGGAAAGTTGGGCCTAGTTTGCAGGTGCTGGAATTTAATTTGATGGATATTTCTCTCTTCTGGTTTCATTTGTATCTTGCAATCGATTTCTCTTTTTATGTGAAATTGTTTGGTGTGAGTGTTAGATTATTAAACACCTCTCTCTCTCTCTCTCTCTCTCTCTCTCTCTCTCTCGTTGGGCCTAGTTTGCAGGTGCTGGAATTTAATTTGATGGATATTTCTCTATTCTGGTTTCATTTGTATCTTGCAATCGATCTCTCTTTTTATGTGAAATTGTTTGGTGTGAGTGTTAGATTATTAAACACCTCTCTCTCTCTCTCTCTCTCTCTCTCACACACACACACACAGAGCTAAATATTCTGAATGATTTATATATACTTCATCTCCTCATCCCAGGACCACTCTCCTAATTCTTATTAATTCAAAGGATAGGCTGCAATAGTTCTTTTTGAGTAATTATATGTCAAGGTTTTGGAGTTTAAATATCTGTATCTATGTAAGTAGCGAAAATTTCTTGTTTTCAAGGGCTAGAATTCATGCATGCATTTGTTGGTGCTCAACTTTCAATAATATTGCCTTTTATTTTGCCAACATTTCCAGCGGGTAACAAGGCCTGGAGGTGGGATTAATGAGTGGCTTCGCTGGCTCCCTGTTTCTTTTCATATAAAAATTTATTATATCCTAAGGAAGATCCGTGGTTATTCAACACTCCTACCATATAGCAGAGGGAAGAAACTCATGCCTCTTCCTGCAGAAAATGGTGTTAGTGCAGGCCTATCGTCTATCTTAGATGCTGATGCAAAGCAGATTGCATCAATGGCTCGTGAGACATTTGAAAAGTGAGTTTACCTTTGCTGTACTTGTTTTTACTTTCTTTGCTAAAGTTTCATGAAAGATGCACTCTAGACTGAGAACAACCTTGTTCTTCCACAGTCAAAGTAACATAAATTCTGAAAGGAAGGAGGATAATTGTAATCCTCATATCTTAAGCAAACAAAAGGTTTTTTAACAATCTGTTTCTATTGAGTGCTGGCCTATGCATGGAGTTCTCTTACTTTTTGAAACCGGAGGCAACACTCTTTGTTGTCATCAACTAATTATTGGCTACTTGTAGAGATCTTACATTGTGATTTGATCTCCTCCTTTTTTTTTTTTTCCAATTTCAGGGAAGGCCCTTTGTTGGTGGTTGCATGTGGCAGGGATACCATATCAATTGCGAGCTCTGTAAGACGATTAGCATCTGAGAATGTTTTTGTTGTCCAGGTTGGTTAATAGGATTTCTATTTTGTATGATTTGTGGTTTGGGAACACCATGAAATCTCTCTGACTCCCTCACACAGACAAACACACAGATGCACAGATTGCCTATAGTGTTTTGCCGGAAAAGCGGCCCAGATATATTCATGGAGCCCTTCTATGATTCCATATTATCTCTTGCAATGAAACTCCATTCCCATGATTTATTGCCTGATTTTCTTATAATCTATGTTTGATCCTTTTGCCTTGGCAAGACAAAGGTTGAGAGATTTGAATGATATGCCTAAGCGGACTTCTTTCCTTTGCGATTCTTTGTTGTCATCTGTTCAAGTCAATGTCATTGCAGATGTATGTAAGGTTTTTTGTTGGAAAATTATGGATCGTTATTTGCCGGTTAATGCCGAAATCATTGAGAACTCTCATTTTGATTCTCAGAAAGGGTGGAATATTTCGTAACTATTGTTGAAATATGACAAAAATAACTTTCTTGGAGGGTCCTCTTTGGTGGTTGCATTTGTTTTATTCAGATTGGAGAGCAGAACCAGAGTAAGAGGAAATATGGTGAATGGTTCTTGCCCAGGGTTCTTCCTAAAGATATTCGTTCTTTGCCGAATACTGTGATAGGCTTTCTTTTTTCCAAATTTGTCATCCCCTAGTAATTTTTTAGCTACTCACTTGCTCCCCTGTTGGTGCTGTGGACCATTACCTTGTTCTGCTGTAGGTTGTGATACATTGGAAAAACCTCTCAATTATCATTTATTGGATTATGGGCCTGATGTACCAACAGATTCTTTTTACTGTCCCCCCCTTTCGTTTTCATATTTTCTATTATTCAACACAAGAATCTTGTGCATTACTGTCTTGGAATAATTAGTTTTATGCTTTATATCCTTTGAGAAAATCAAACCTATTTTAGTGGCATGGATCTTATCAAATGCGTTGTAGTAGGCTTTCATTATGTGTAGATTGTCATGACATGTTTACTTCATTGTCCAGACTATCTTCATCTGCTATTTTCAAATTGTCTGATCTTGGTTCTAAATTCATTATCTTCAGATACAGCATCCAAGGATAGAATTGAATAGGTTTGACCTGGTGATTACACCTCGTCATGATTATTACCCTTTGACTTCTCAAGCCCAGGAGCAGGTTCCTCGTTTTCTGCAGAGGTGGATAACTCCACATGAACCTCCTGATAGGCATGTGGTGCGTCTCCTGGCTATAACCTGTCAATTTTCTGGCTTTGTGCTTGCATTTATGTGTATCAAGCTTTTTAATGCTTTCCATTTCTAAATGGACCAAATCAGGTCCTTACTGTAGGAGCTCTTCATCAAACTGACTCATCTGCACTTAGGAAAGCAGCTGTTGCTTGGCATGATGAGTTTGCACCTCTCCCAAAGCCATTAGTAGTTGTTAATATTGGAGGGCCTACAAGTAATATCTTGTTCTGTTTATTATTTTCTTTTGTATGTATGATAAAATTTCCTATTTCTTGCATGTTCTTTTTCTTTGGTTTTGCTATGGTTTTTTTTGTCCTCTGGCTATAGCATGATATTATTAGATCCATTCTCTTGGCTGTAAAGTGCTCGAATCCTCCATATTTTGGGGAGCTAAACATTTTAATTTATATCTAATCAATATTCTACATTTTGACCATTAATAACCATATTATTGCTCTTATTAAATGGTTCAGTTGGAAAGAGTTTTCTTTTGTAAAATGTTTAAGGGGTGTTGAGGGTGGCATGGTAGTGTGGAGCCTTATTAGTCTTTAAAACTATGAGAAATCAGGGTGCAAGCCCACTAACTGCTTTGTGTGTCTGGAGTATGCCGTTTGTGGACCTTCGCTGCTGTAGAAGTCAAGCTGTCTTTGGGAACAACATAAAGGACAGGAGTCGAGATTGTTTGGCTAGAAGTATAGAGATGGGGATTTCGCTTTTTGTTTTCTCGATTCTTTTTAGCTGTGAAGTTCCAAATCATTTGGAAATTTGTATTATTTTTGTGTATTGGTTCTAGGTTTATCTAACGCTGATTACTTATTTTATGTTGCCCTAATTCTGTTTTAGGACATTGTCGATATGGTGTGGACCTTGCAAAGCAATTGACAGATGCTCTACACAATGTTCTTGGAAGCTGTGGAAGTATACGAATATCTTTCTCAAAAAGGACACCTAATAAGGTACATTATAACATAGACCGAGTTTCTCATACCATTGAATAGTTGCTTAAAGACTTCTGGTGTGCATTTTTCAGGTATCCAGTGTCATTTTGAAAGAGCTGGTTGATTGCCCAAAAGTTTACATATGGAATGGTGAAGGTAATGTTAATTGGCTTAAATTTTTACAGGATTAGCACTTAACCATTTATTGGAATCAAGAAACACTCAATGTTTATTATTGTTCAAGAAACATATTATTGATGAGCATGCATTTGGTTATTTGTAGAACCAAATCCATACCTAGGACATCTGGCTTGGGCAGATGCCTTTGTTATCACAGCAGATTCAGTCAGCATGTTAAGTGAAGCTTGCAGCACAGGGTATACTGGACAAATTTTTACCTCGAACTTCAATTGTAATTTCTAGTACATGGTTTGGAGTTCTATGGAACTGTAACTGAATGTGCATTGGTTCAATTGAAATTTTGTTGTTACAGGAAGCCTGTCTATGTCATTGGAGGTGAACGCTGCACTTGGAAGTTCTTGGACTTTCATAATTCGCTTAGGGAACGAGGTTTAGTTCGGCCATTCACAGGCTTTGAGGATGTAAGTCAATAGCTCTTGCTTCTGTCTCATGATTTGCGGTCCCCACCTCCAACAACAACAAACTGAACCTTAAACCCAATAATTTGGAGTCAATCATTTGAGAAACAAATTAGGATTAAAAAGAAAAATAAATAAATAAATAAATAATAGAAATAAATATAGAAGAGAATAAAATAATAATAATAATAATAATAATAAGTAAGTAAATAAATAAATATATATATAAAATGTATTAGTTTAATTTGTGCGGATTCTTTTACGCCACTCATTTCTATCCAATGTCATTTTCTCGTTTAAACGCTTAATTATCATATCTTTATTAATAACTTGCATCCAAATTTTTAGCGGTCTACTTCTACGTTTTACTAAAACTCTCATATTTAAATTTTCGGTTTTCCTAACTAATGCGTCCTTAGGTTTTCTTTGTACATGTCCAAACTATCCCAAATGATATTCTTACATCTTATCCACAATTGAACTAACTCTCAATTTGTTGCGAATTTCTTCATTTTTAATTCTATCTCTGTTACTTTTATCACACGTCCACCTAAATATCCTTATTTCTGTTACGGTCATTTTTTGTTCTTAGTGTTGTTTAATAGCCCAACACTCAGTACCATACAATAATGTAGATCTAACCGCGGTTTTATAAAACTTTCCCTTCAAATGCATTGGTATCATGCGATTACAAAAAATTCTGGATGTTTTTCTCCATTTCATCTAGTCTGCTTGAATCGTATGGTTCACATTTTCATTTATATTGTCATCATTTTGAATGATGGAATTTAGATACCTAAATCAATCATTTTTCGATATATCTTGTTCATCTAGCCTAATCGTTTATTCATCATTTGGATGATTGTTGCTAAACCTACACCTCATATACTCAGTTTTCGATCTACTGAATCGAAACTCTTTGGATTCTAGCGTGATCCTCCATAACTCTAATTTTGGCATGAATATCCTCCTTAATTTCATCAACTAGAACTATATTTTCTACAAAAAACATATATCATGGTATTTCATCTTGAATGCTTTTTCTAATTTCGTCTATTACTATTGCAAAGAGAATTGGATTTAATACTGAATTTTGATGGAGTCCGATGTTAATGGAAAAGCTATCGCTTAAACCCCTGCGAGTTCTTACATTAGTTACAGATCCCTCATACATATCTCTAATGAGATTAATATATTTCGAAGAGATCCATTTTTTTATCAGCGCCCACCACAATACGTCTCTAGAAATCCTATCATATGTTTTTTCTAGATCAATGAATATCATATGTAAATATCTCTTATATGTTCTATATGTCTCCATCAAATGTTTTAACAAGTGGATTGCTTCCGTAGTGGATCTCCCATACATAAATCCAAATTGATTTTGGGAAATATTTATTTTCGATCTCAATCTATGTTCTATCACTCTTCCATAGATTCATGGTATGGCTCATAAGTTTAATTCTTCTATAATTGGAGCAATCTTGTATGTCTCATTTATTCTTATATAGCGGTACGATTATACTCTTCCTCTATATTTGAGATATTCTCTTGTTTACCAAATTTTATTAAAAATATCCATTAACATTATTATACCAAATTCACCTAAACATTTTCACACTTCTATAGGGATGTCATCAGGTCCTATGGTTTTATTATTTTTCATTCTTTTTAAAATCTCCTTCACTTCATGGGGACGAATTTTATGTTTAAAGTCTCTATTAATCTCTTGTATAGTTTTCTCAATATCTCTTATCTCCGTTGTACTCTTAACATTGAACAGATTATCAAAATAATCTCTTCAACGTCATCTTATATCTTCGTTCCTTATAAGTATATCATTAGCTCCATTCTTAATGCATCTAACACCATTTAAATATTTTTCCTTTCTTTCTCTTATCTTGGCTAGTCTGTAGATCTTTCTTTCTCCTTTAGTCTTTAATCTCTTGTATAATTCATTGTACACCTTATTTTTTTATTTTTATATCATCTTTTTCATTTCTTTTGTTACACTTTTATATTTTTCATATGCATCACTACTACTATTATCATTAAGATTCCTATAACACTCGTTTGATTCGAATGACAGTTTGTATTTTTTTATTCCACCACCATGATTCCTTACCTATCGGAGCCTAACCCGTAGAGACACCAAGAACCTCTCTACCTATATTCTTAATAACAGTAGATATCTCTTTCCATATTGGTTCTAAATCAACATTAGTAAACCAATTTGTTACCCGAATTAATTTATTTCTAAATGTCGTCACCTTTTCTCTTTTCAGATTCCATCAATTCTTAACTTTACAAATGAACGATATTTCTTTTGCCTTTTAGATACACGTATTTCTAAAACTAGGAGTCTATGCTGAGTTGTCACACTCTCTCTCGGTATAACTTTGCAATCCTTACAAGGGAGCTATGATCTGCTGCAAATCACTATTCCAATTATTAAGCCGAGTAACCTGCAAATCATGCTATTTTGTTGACCCCCCCCCCCCCAAAAAAAAGTAAAAAATAAAAATAAAAAAAGGAAGGAAGAGAAAGGAAAAGGAAACCGGGGAGCTATGATCTACTGCCAACCACTATTCCAATTGTTAAGCTGAGTACCATGCAAATCATGATATCTTGTTGATGACCCAGATTTTCTATCCTGTGATCATAAATGGGAAAACAGAGTCCTGGTGACATACCTGGTGATGGCCCAATAGTTTGAATCCTTTCAGCCCTTTGATTCTGTGATTTGGTCCAACAAATGTTGAGATAGTTCCGGTGTTGCTTATTTATCTCTCTCGTTTGGACACCTTTAACATTAAACTGAAAGTGTAAAGCTCCTTTTCATATGGTTTCTGAGAGCAGTCATCTGTTTTCTTCCAGATGTCAGAAAGCTGGAGTTACCCTCCTCTAAATGACACAGCAGAAGCAGCCAATCATGTACGCAGAGCACTCGAAGAGCGTGGTTGGAACTTGCGGCCGTAATTTGCCTTTGCATTGTTGTTATACCTCGTTGTTCAAATGATTGTCCTCATTGTCAAGCCTGTTTTGGTCACTTTTAGAAGCATTTAAAAAAAAAAAAAAAAAAAAAAAATCTACCATTGATTCCTTGATTCTTGCCCCACTTGGGTGTTCCGACACTTTGTATGTAAAATAAAAGGTGTAATGCGGCTTGTAAATCAAAATGAGAGGGCATGTTGTTTCAGCCCTAGTACAAGCAACGGGTTTGTGTTTGCTGAAATTGAAGTTTTGCTGAGATGCCATAGGGTATTGAACTTTGGTTCTCTTGCCTTTTAACGTTTTTCTAAATTTTTGCGTGCAATTTTCGGGGACAACATTAACATGGGTCCAATGTGAAGTTGATTTGGCTAAACTTTCCTCCTCCCTTTTCCTTGCGAACCGTATTTTATTCTTCAGCCCAGAAATTTGAAGGGGGAAAAAATTTAATGCATACAAGTTTAAACCTTTTAGCGGGAATTTAATACATAGTTTAAAATCTGTACCCAAAAAAAAAATTACTTTTTTTAGCACATTTTTGTAAATGCTTCTACAAATCTTAGTTGTATCATACTAAAAATATTAAATGCTGCGAGAGGTACACATAATGTTGATTACTTTCTAAGAACTTCCTACCCCTGTTGGCCTTCTCTGTGATGCTCCCTTAAAATTTCAACACCTTGGTTCTCTGTCATTTGGCCGGGATAAAAATGCAATTGATGGATGGGGATGGTGACTCAAAATTTTCATTTCTTGTTCCAACTTCCAAGGTATTATCGAAGTGTTATCCATCTGACCTGGCCGTGTTCCTTGAAACGGTTGAGTGGATAGGCATATGGGTCTGTGACAGTCGATTTAGTAGAATAGAGTGTTAAATTTCTTAAATAAATATCGAGTTTGAAACTTGAAAATAGAAAAAATTATATTGAAAGAGTCAACCCCCCAAATAGAGTCTCCGTAAATACTCAAATTAGATTAATTAGAATACAATTCCGGATACCGGTGGTGGGGATATTTGTATAGGCTTGTGCATAACTGCAGTGGCCCATGGGCCATAGGTGGCCCTACACATCTTAGCCCAGCAAAATCAAACCAGCTCAAGATTGGGTTCAATAAGGGCCCACGCATATTTCATTATACATCCCCCATTTATTCATGAGACAAAATTAAGATTTTGTGCGTGTAGTGGAGAAGTTGACAACCGCTCCTCCCCAAGTTGCAACAAACCCAATTTCCCATATTGGAGCAAACTAACCCACGAAATAGAGTCCCCTATCCAGAAACACCTATATTAACTCTTTCCCTATTTCGAAATCTCCCACCAAATCAGCCAGCTCTGTCTTCTCTGTTGTCCCTCATTCTACAATACTCTCTACCACCTACACAACACATCCAAAGAAATGGAGAGAGAATCCACAACCATCACCATCAAGGAAACAAAACCCGACAAAGGCAAGGCTCCTTTGACTGCTACTACCAAAGTTGCTGATCCCCCCAAGAGCAGGATGGAAGAAAGGCCTTGCTATATTTGACTTCATTCTTAGGCTCTGTGCTATTGGTGCTGCTTTAGCTGCCGCAGCTGTTATGGGCACTACAGATCAAACTCTTCCTTTCTTCACTCAATTCTTCCAATTCCAAGCTAGCTATGATGATCTTCCAGCTTTTCAGTATGACACTTTATTAGCATATTAAGCAAGAATTTATTAAAAACTTGGTTATTTTAAAAAATTATTTAACAGGTTTTGTTTCACGTGATGCAAAAATAAAAACTCATATTTTTTAAAAAGTAATTACAAATATGTACTAAACTTTTTTCGGTTGAGTGATCGGGCACTCTATTCCCTTAACCAAAGATCTCGAGTTCAAACCGAATTAGTCGGGTAAAAATCCGGATACCGATGATGAAAAAAAATTACAAATACGTCACCATGATGACATTATAATTTTGCTATTAAATGCAGGTTTTTTGTGGTTGCAAATGCAATAGTTAGTGGGTATCTGGTCCTCTCATTGCCCTTCTCAATTGTCACCATTGTTAGGCCACATGCTGTTGGGCCAAGGCTATTGCTTCTCATTTTTGACACGGTATATGTTTATGCCTTCAAAAACTGCCTTTAAAATCTTACCAAGAAGAAAAAAATGCCAGCGTCATAACAGTGAAGCTAATATTGCATTGCAGGTGATGGTCGCTCTGACTACTGCTGCTGCTTCTGCGGCTGCCGCGATTGTCTACTTAGCTCATAATGGCAACTCCAGCGCGAATTGGGTGGCAATCTGTCAACAGTTTGGCGACTTCTGCCAGCAAGTTAGTGGTGCTGTGGTTGCGGCATTTATAGCAGCATTTATCTTCATTCTTCTTGTAGTGTTGTCTGCCATGGCTCTCCGGAGGCATTGACAAAGAAGAAACCATCTTTAATTTTACCCTTTGATATATGATATTCCTTTCAACTTGTAACAGTGTGAGGAGTTGCCTTCTACCATCTTATTTCGATCTTGTCTTCCTTGTATTTGTGAAAATGTGGAGGATATTTTCCCCTTCCCTGTTGTATTTGTATTTTCCTCTGTCCTTTTGGTGAATATGAAACACTTTGCATTCGTTTGTTCTACACACAATGAACAAAAAGTTCCTATATCCAGTATCATGGGTTTACAACTTATAATACAAAGGTAAAAGACACTTCTTTTCTATGAGGAAGTTTTGAGTTCACAAAGAATTTGAGTGCCATGCTTGGCTAGAAAATGGGACAACTGAAATTTCTACTGTTTTTATTATTATTTTAACAAAAAAGGACAACTCTTTTTGTGGAAAATCTCTTCGGACATGATTAGAATACAAATTACAAAACATGGCATGGTTGAGTGAACAATATGATATACAACTCAGTTATTGGGCTGCCGAACACCTCCCCTGCCCCATAAGAGGGGTGTCACAGCTAGGAGAGTGGAGAAAATTTGGCATTTTTGAGTGGGCATTATGTGAATTTTGGGATTATTCAGGGAGAAGAACCGCCCGACATGGAAATAGCACAAAAGAGATCCTGTTTGCGCTCATAAATAATGGAGCTTAATGAGATCTGAAATGGATTGCTGGGTCCATTGTTTGTCAGCATTCTAAAATAGGAACCTACTACTCTATTGACAAAAACTTTACAAGTAGGCAGCCTATGTGTTTCCAATCTGGGGAAAGAAAAAAAAAAAAAAAAAAGAACAACTTGATTAAATACAAACTATTTACTAGGAAAAGGAATGTTTCCATTAATTAGCCAAAAAAGATAAGGAAAAGAAGAAAAGAATGAATGTCTCCATTTGAAAAGCTTGAAAAGAATGAATGTCTCCATTTGAAAAGCTTATCGGTCTATATCAAAGGAGAGTCTGTCTAATGGAATAAAATAATAGATCGTTTAATCAAGTTTTAAATTTAAAATTTGAGAATGAGAGATCTGTTATCTAAATAGGGTATCTGTAAATATTCAAATCAAATTAGTTAAAACATAATTTTAAATACCGATAACAATTAAAAAAAAAACTTGCCGGTTTATTTTCATCTATGCTATTATTATGCAGTGTGACCACATAGAAGGCGTCCCGTAAAGTGTTCCACCATAAAGTATATTACCATGGTATATACTTGACATTGGGATGTTGGACCAATCACAGAGCGCATTCTTGTCATCCTTCACTAAA
Organism: Dillenia suffruticosa; assembly: GCA_033439265.1. Lineage (NCBI taxonomy): Eukaryota > Viridiplantae > Streptophyta > Magnoliopsida > Dilleniales > Dilleniaceae > Dillenia > Dillenia suffruticosa. Next base: position 14,013,700 of record JAVTVX010000010.1, on the reverse strand, counting down.
AGTCTCAATCTGAATAAAGGACCCAAGGACTCGTGATTGAGTAGGAGAATTTTTAGGGAAAAAGAAGGGCCATTCATCCGCTACAACCTTTTTTAAAGTTATGCAAGTGTGGAAGAAAGGTACTAATCGTTTCTGTATCCTTTTCAAATGAATTCATAAAAATTTTAATAAGAAATTTCATGAATGACATGAATTAATTTGGTCTTACAGAACTGTAAATACATTATTAAAGAAATTATTTATTATTTCTTGGATAAATACTCTTCTATGACCATCCCTTGCTTGACCATGTGATGTGAGAAGGGAAAAAATAAAATAAAATGATAATACTAAAGTGGGCATTGCACGTACGATGTGATATGATGAGGTGGCAATGTTGGTTCCTGATGTGGCTTTTGCCGAATGAGACAACACGTGTCAAGTCATTTAATTGGAAAAATAAATTACTTTATTAAAAAATATTTATGGCCAATTAATACAAATTTTTTGTACCAAATAATAGCGATAATTAGAATAACAATAACAAAAATAACAAGAAGAACCATAATATATATATATATATATATATATATTATATATTTTTAAATTTCACAGGTAAAAAAACAAATTGTTTCCTAACGTTGAATCTCTGTTCTCCGATAAAAATTTGTCCGACCACCACCACCGCCATGGAAGCAATTAGGAATTAGATGAAGAATCCACAATTTATCGAAACAGAGATAAATTTGTGCACTACCAGCACAACCCTACACTGGGTGTCAGTGGATGTTCGTCATCTGATCATCTCATTCCCTACCAACAAAACCACCCCATCTCTGCCGCAACTTGAAACGGTAAAGCTCACATCGTTATCGATCAGGTTAACAATTGCACATGGGCAGCACTTAATACTTGCAACGTGAACAGGCCTGCTAAAGCAATCAAAGCTTTAACGCCAGCAGTACCACGTGTCTCACAGTAATTCTAACAAACATCTTATATACATGGTGAATTTGCTTCATCTAACACCAAAATTATCCCAAAAATAAAGTTATAATCAAGTCAACATGCTCAACACTTCTCAATTCAGACAACAGATACCCAATAACTCATCAATATTACCAGCTCTATGCTTACAAAATCTCTTAACCACAATCGAATGCTCGACATTGCTATCAAAACCCTTCTTCGCAATTTGCTTATACACAACCTCAGCAACATCAGAACCACGCTCCTCGAACACGCCTTCAAGAAACACAAAAACACTCGAAATTTCTGCAGCAGCCATCACAAACTAAAATCTCAACCAACGAGGACAATAGGGTCAGAAACAAATAATCCATGCACATTTCGGTTGAATTATGAGGAATGCAGTTTTATAAAAAGCAGCAGTAATTTACACAAGCTTCGTCATGGTCGTAGACATTAGCAGTGTGTAACTACTTTATTTTAGTATAATACATTGAAAGCATCATCTTCTTAATCAGTCCTCCATCCTAATTATAGCCTACTCTTCTTGACCGTTCCCATCTCTTTTGCTTTAGCTCTCAGTATATGCTTCAGTACCTTCCCTGTGGTTGTCATTGGCAATGGTCCAAAGATCACAGATTTTGGGACCTAGTAAGCAGGCAATTTCGCCCCGCGAAACTTTATTATATCATCAGCTAAGCTCTTCTCATTCGATTTGTCCGCTCCGGGCTTCAATGGGTCTGACCCTTCAACCCAAGTGAGAGAGTAGCGTCAATTTGTTTCAAAGAGAACAATATTCTTTCTCGATTCAATCGATTGGAGGATGGATTTGGTGGGACAATCTTCTGGTGTGTAAGAAGAAGAAGAAGAAGAAGAAGAAGAAGAAGTGTTAGGGGTTTGCTAATAGATTTAAGTGAGAAGGAAGATGAAAATAATTGAAAATTAAGGATTTCTTTTCATGAGAAGTTTACTTTTTAATAAAAAAGTGCATTTTTTTTTGTTAAAAAATTATGTTTTAATAAAAGGATTTATTCACAAATAAAATAAATTGTCTCTCACTCACTCAGGTGATACAAAGTAAAGTTTTAAAACTTATTTGAAATACGTGAAATAGTTCAGGGACTAGACTTATAATTCTTCCAGATTCGTCTTATCGATGATAGCCTGAACCTGTGGACCAGTGCACTCTTGTCCGGGTTAAACGCCCGTTTAGTAAATTTTTTTTATTTCTTTTTTGAGTAAAAATTAATAATTTTTAAAATAAAGATTAAAAATTAAAAATTAAAAATTAAAAATTAAAAATTAAAAGTTAAAGATAAAGAAAAAAAGAAGATAATACGAATATATTTAAAATTTTATATCTTTAGAGTGAAAATATAAGTAAAAAATATATATTTTTTAAAAAGTTGGATATAAAAAATAATGAAAAGAAAAAGTCCTCGATGTGTTTTTTTTAAAGTTATTTTTAAAATTTTTATTTATTAAAAAAAATCATTTTAAGGAGAAGAGATCGACCGGCCAAACGGGCGTATCCTCCGCTTTACCACAGAAGGACAACCACGTAATTTCACGTTCTGCACACTCCTCCCCGAAGTAAAGAATAATCGCGTTCTCTGACGCATATGAGTGTTCTACACGCACGTTTTCACTTTGGGTCACTCTCTTTTTTCACTTACACACGTGTGACCAACCGCATACTTTCGGCCACGTGTTTACACGTCGCCGACGAGCCGTTGTTGCCTACGTTAATGTCCCCTCTCTCTCCTCGTCCTCCCTATATTTTCCCCCAAAATATTCACCCCCCCCCCCCTCAATATAAAACATAACATCGTAGAAAAATAAAACTACCTACAAATGATACTAGCTTCGCTTTTAAGTCATCTAGGAAAACAAAACCAATTTGTGTGCGTTTGTGGAAAACCCTAGATATTGATTTCTTGGTCTGAATACATTCCAAGTTGATTCAAAGACGCCAGCTTTCGAAGATCGTTGTATTTCAGGTGAGAATCCTTTTCCTCCGTACATAATAAAAAAAAACACTCCTTGGGTTCCGTCTCAATGTTTCGATTCTTATTTTTTTGAGGGGAAAAACTTGTGTGTTTGCATAAATATTGGTATAGATTGTTGATTTTAATTATTGTCTTTATGTTTGTGAACTTGATTTGGGAAATCGTTGTTTTTGGATTTAGGGATTTGGGTGTCGAATGTTTTATTTAAGGAAAATCAATGGTTGTGATTGCAGCTGAGCCAGGGGTTCTTCCAAGAAGAGGTTTTTTGTCTATTAATTCGGGGTAAATTTCGAGAATCTTGAGAGGGTTTTTGTTGTTTAATAAAGTTCGGAGAGGTTAAGGTCTGATGAGAATTGTTAGGGGAATGCAGAGATCGAACTGCGAGGATTTGACGATTACGACGACCACTACCCTGGGCTGGAAAAGATCCTTCAGCCGTGGAATAGGGGTGACTGCGCCCAAGGCTAGGACGCGTGACAAATTCAAATTTAAAGCTCTGGACTTGGACCTCTAATTTTTGTAAAATTAGTGTTAGGGTTCCTTAAGAAAGTTAAAAATGACTAGGATTTTGGTCCCACGTGGTTCTTCGAGTTCAAATTCTTCAAATTCAAGTCGTTCCCAGCTGCCTAGTTCATCTTCTGCGTCGGTTCCCCCACAAGTTTCTACAACCATGCCTGCACAGGTTGTTTCTTCAGCTGCTAGGGATGAGGAATTGGGTGAGGATGTCCAAGAGCAGGTTATAGTTGATGAATTTGATTGTTCTGGGACTGGTGATAGTAAGGTTGCAAAAAGTGATGATCTTTTGGGGGTAAATGATAAAAATGAGAACCCAATTGAAGCTTTTGATGGTGAGAAACTCGGTGGCAATGACAATGTTGTGGGTCATAATGATTTAGTAAAAGGATTGGGTTCACTGAGGATTTCGGGGAGGATTGGTGTGGAAAGCGAGACCTCAAGTTCCAACTGTTTACCAATTGTTACAGGGAGTTCAAGTCCACCCCCACCTCCTGTTCCACCCCCAAGACCACTGGCCTCAAACTCGAATTCAAGGAAGCTTCCTTCAGGGAGTCCAAATGCTGGGCGGGTTGGACCTTCTAGACGTGCAGTTGCATGGCCAGTGGTTTCAACTAGGAGTTCGCCTTCTGGGTCTCGTCCATCATCCCCTAGGTCTCATGGCGAAAGTGAGGGCTACAATAGTGCTGATGAGCAGAACCCCTGTTATAGCTCATCCTACGATGACTCTGTGAGTTTTCTCTTCACTTGTGGAGCCGAGAAGATCTCCCACATTTTATTATGTTACAGTTTGTATGGCTTTGAGTTTTAAGTTTATGGAACCAGTTCTTTTTTCTGATTCATAATTTGTTGTTGGAACTGGCTATTGTCTGTTTCAGGAAAGAGAAAGGCAGTTTGAGATAGATATCAGAAGGGCAAAGGGTTTAGAAGTCAAGCGAATGTTAGAGGATGGTAACTGCCTCTTCCGAGCTGTGGCTGATCAAGTATATGGAGACTCTGAAGCATATGATTTGACTAGGCAAATGTGCATAGACTATATGGTATGTGAACTACTTCAAAAATAATATTTGTAGTTGATTATTTTTATTAGCTCTACTAATGTTGTCATATCCAAGTGTGCATTGTGTGGCAGTTCAAGGTGATATCAGAATTATAGATTGTTCAAAGCACTGTTACTGTTTTGTCATCAAGATATCATATGAGTAATATTGGGCTTATAGTTCAGTCGGTATTTCATAGCCTTCTACTTCAGTGAATATTTTCGTGATTTTGAAAATTTATTTATGCCCATGCTAGTTTTTCCCTCATATAATAGAGGTTTCACCATTCCTGTAACTGTCATTGTTATGACTGATGATACAGCAGGGGATGTGGCTGATGACATGGACCCAAGAGGGCATGATGTGCTGGCTCCCAAGTTGCTGCAGGTATATAACCACTGGAAGAAGAAGGAAGGTGTGATTGCTGAGGTGGAGTAACAACCCAACTGAAGAATCTAAGGGGGTTAAAGAATTATAAATGTAAGGTTGGGAATGAGAAGAGGAGGTAGAGAGGGAAATAGTAAGAGTATCACGGCTATCAAGTTGGGCAGTATTGCATCTTGCAGACTGAATTTCTCTTGTAACTTTCTGATTTAAATCATCAATGAAAGTGGGCATCTACTGCTCTGTTCTTTTCTGAGAAACCTTCCCTGCTACTAGACCCTATTCTAAATCCTTTCAATTTGTGCCTAACATTTTGGTACCTGCCGGATCCACAAAAGAGAGCAGTAGATGCCCTCTTTCATTGATGATTTAAATCAGAAAGTTACAAGAGAAATTCAGTCTGCAAGATGCAAGACTGCCCAGCTTGATAGCCATGATACTCTTACTATTTCCCTCTCTACCTCCTCCTCTCATTCCCACCCTTACATTTATAATTCTCTAACCCCCTTAGATTCTTCAGTTGAGTTGTTACTCCACCTCAACAATCACACCTTCCTTCTTCTTCCGGCGGTTATATACCTGCAGCAACTTGGAAGCCAGCACATCATGGCCTCCTGGGTCCATGTCATCAGCCACATCCCCTGCTGTATCATCAATCATAACAGTCATGGTCCTGTGTGAACTCAAATATTGAAAAATCCCATCACTTCTTGTTCTAATATTGACAACTTGCCAGCAGCCAAGTGCTTTACATACAAAAAGAATTGTGATCAGTGAAGAGGTTAAAACATGTGTAGAGTTAATATACTGAATAGATGCAATACTTAGACTAGTTGGGAGGCTGTAGTAGCTAGTACCTCTCTCGTATATTACATCAATGACAATACACATCATACAGCAAAGTTGAAATATGTAAATAGGAACTCAAGGCATGATTACTGATTTTAAAAGATATTTTCTTGAAAACTAGATTACTAGAAATAGCTGTAATGGCTGTATTTTACTTTAATCTATTCAAACAACTGATGCTAAACTTGAAATGAGTAATATGCATCACAGTTTTACCAAAGGTGTCTTGACTTTGGAACTGCATAGGAGTTCCTATCATTCAAGTCGGAGATATTGTAAATGCTTCTGAATTTTTTGGATGTATTATTTATCCCCTTTTTGGTCACCGTTGATCAACGTATATGTTTAACAAACTTAGAACTATTGATAAAGTGTTCATTGATTGACCTACTTGAAAGAAAGGGAAGATACTGTTGTGTTTAATGAGATTCAAGCCGGGAAAATGATTGAATTTGCCAGCAGTGTGAAAGGAATAGCCTTGAATCTTGAGAATGAGAATGTTTGGATATTTCTCCATATCGGTCCCACCCATGCTATTGTTAGTACATTTGTTGCCAATTTTGCAAATATAATTTGTTCCTTTCCTATATAATTGGGGAGTGAAACCTATCAATTTATGATATACTACCTTGAAACTTCTCTTGGACAAAAATCTGGAAGCTGAATACTTTTAATTGATAATCCTTGGGTACTTTGAATACTTTGTTGTGAGTTAGTGAGATGGTGATGATGGAAGATTTAGTCTTATTTTCAGTCATTAAAGTAATGTTAACATCTACAGCTATATACTTCTACGGGTAAAATTCGCAAGGAATTTATGAGAAGAATGGGAACAGTATTTTTTGGTATTGGGAGATATTCAAGGAGAAAATTAATTTTCATATACTTAATTTTGCTATTATCTTGTGAAAAACAGAGTTGTGCCTTCCTTGTACTTACGTCTCCTATCTTAGTTTACCCAAAACTTTTCTCTGAAAATCCTTCGTTTCAAGATAGTGGTCTGTAGTTAATACATGGAAAATTTCTCTAGGAAAGAACAAAGTTTTATCATGATTACTAAATTAGTTGTTGCTTGCTAGAGTTGTGAGGTGTTTGATATTCTCATCAAGCTGCCTAGATTCAGGTTCTCTGATCAAAGTAGGGTGATGTGGATATTCTCCAAGAGTTTATATACTTATTTTTGGGCCATGTATTAGGAATACTTGCACAAATTTGGTTGCCATTCTCTTTCCTTAGATTCCTTCATCATTCCTCCCCCCCAAAAGAAGAATAAAGAAAGTTATTATCTTTGCATTTTCGGTGCATCAAATAATGTTTGTTGCAGTTAGGTTTATAGGTTTTAATTATTGCATGGCTTTACAATAACACTTATAAATGTGTTCAAAATGGTTATAAAATGTATTTTATTGGATTTATACTTGTCTATTTATAGAAGTTTGGGAACATTTTTAGGAACTGGTCTCAATACAATGTAAATTAGGAACAAGATATGAGGTCTGCCAACCAAAACCTGTGATAGCTTTCTTTTATGGAAACTGTGAGATCACTGCATGTTCACCTGTCAGTTCAATTCCTATGGCACCATTAAACTCATGAGTTTTGGATTTCATATCGAAGAAACAAAGGAGGAATCTCCATTTACAATTCAAAAACCACTAGGCATAGAAGGGACTCAGAAAAGGAACTTCCACAGAACAGACTTGAAAAGAATTAGAAGCTTGTTTAATAGAATGTGGTCTCTCCTGGTTCCTCGGAAAGACCTTATGCTTTTCATTAGATGAACTTTCTTAATGTCACTTCCCAATAATTACCGGGTTTGTACCTACTTCCGATTGAATCCATCTTATACTTAGAATAGACTCAAATCGCCTATATATATATATTAATCAACCTGGCCCTTTGAATTTTGTTGTCGTTATTCCATGACTTCTGTTGGTCTAACTGGAAGTGAGGAAGTGCGCATATCCAGGAATTGAGCCAAGTCAACATGGAATTATCCACTTCTGATTTCCAAAATTTACCAATGCTTTGTCATGGTCACTGGCACCAACTCTTTAATCCTCAAATGGCATCTTAAAATTTTGATCTTTTATGTGCAATTATATTTTCATACTGATGTTCCTATACTAATGAATCCAGGAGAAAGAGAGGGATCACTTTTCCCAATTTATTACGGAGGGATTCACCAGTTATTGTAAGAGGAAGAGAAGGGATAAGGTACATGGTCTGCTATACTATTTTTATCTCGTTACCAGTATCTTTCCATTTTGTTTTATTATTATTATTATTATTATTATTATTATTATTATTATTATTATTATTAAAGTTTCTTTTCCTTTTTCCTATATTGGTCTCTCAAATAGCGGATCCGAAATTTGGGATTAAGGTTCAGTTTGTTTGTAAAGGTAAAATGCATAAAATAAGGAATCTGAATTGAGTTTGTGAATAGTAGAAGAAGGGAAGATGTTTAACCCCTTGCCTTTCATGCCTAAATATTTTTGTGTACTTGTTTTAATTTATTGTTTGTTTTGTTTTGTTTTTCTTTTCTGCGACATCTAAAACAAGAATGATTTTTTTATCTTTAAATCTGATGATTTTGTGCTTTGGATGAGGTTTATGGTGTTAAATGATTCTCAGGATGCTGATTTAGAATGTGTTTATCTTAACGGAAAGGGTGAATTTTTTATTAGTCTCTAGCTTGTTTACCTTTCTGTGAAAGAGATTGAATTGGTTGAAAGTGTCAGGAATTGACATCAGAATTATGACAAGATGACAAGTGTAAAACATTAGACATGCATGATAATTAGAGAACAGGCTTTTGTTGCCATCAAGAGAGTGATGAGGTCCTCCCTTGAACTACTTTAGTTCCCAGACTGAGCCAGATAAGGGGAAACATCTCTTTGATTTGCAAGGGAATGCCAGAAGAATGCAATGCAACGAGACAATAATAGAGCTGCTGCATCATCAGAGTAGCATGATAGCAGCAATAAAGTCATGCATACTCTTGTATAAATATGAGATACGTAGCATAAAATGAATGAGGGTAACCTGACAAGCTTCTCTCTCTCTCTCTCTCTCTCTCTCTCTCTCTGTGTTTTCCTTCTTTTGGTGGGGGCTGGGAGAGTGATGCAAGTGGTGTTTGGTGCTTTTGGGAGATTCACATGGCAAAAGAGGCACGATGACATGAGCATAGTATGGAAAGGGATCATTGATTGATCCAATATTTAATTTTCATTATGTTATTAATAATAATTATTTTTGTAGTAATGAAGCTGAAAAGTACACAAATTACACAATGAGCAAACAGTATCAAGTCCGCATTACCAAAATGAGATTGGGATGATAAAGTTTGACATGAGCACGGTTTCCTGTCTTGATTTTATTTTACTTTTTTCATTTCCAAAGTTCAGCTATACTCGTGATACTGGGGACTGCTGGTCTATGAAATAAGATTTAAGCATTTGAGACTCATTTACCTTGCCTTTTCTCCTTGGACATCTGTTTATATGTTTTTCTTTGGCAATAGGTTTATGGAAACAATGTGGAAATCCAAGCATTATCTGAGATGTATAATCGGCCCATCCATATCTATTCCTATAGCACAGGTGCCATCTACTGAAGAAAACATGCTCTAACAATTATCATCTTGACTGTTGTTTTTAACCTTTGCTAACATAGATTCTTGATGTAGAACCTATCAACATTTTTCATGGAAACTACGATACCGACACCCCTCCTATACGGCTAAGTTATCACCATGGAAATCATTACAATTCTCTTGTTGATCCACGTCGCTTGACAATTGGTGCGGGACTTGGTTTCAGCTGTCTTCGTGGGGTAAGCCAGTTTGCCATTCTCTCTCTTTTTTGGTCCTTATCTTTTACTGGGTTCATGAGTAAGACGGTTTCAAGGAGCATATGATAACAGAGTTGCTCCGCCTGATTGTGAGTGTGTGGGAAATTGTAGTCTTGAATGCTATCTATACTGACTTGACCGGAGAGCGGCAAGCAACAAACGACCATCAATTTTCGCCTTTGGTGAAGATCCAAGGGATGTAGTTTTAGGCCAGTTTAGGGCCCTGATTGCACTTGTTTAAAGCAGTCATCATGTTCAATTGAGCATATGCTTTCACCTTTTGTATATCAAAGGACTTTGATTACAATGTGTTTGTCTTTCGATTTGCAGACAAATGTTGACAAAGATCAAGTTAAAGCTGCTATTAAAGCTCAACAAGACCAACAGATCGACAATGTACAATCTTGATGACCATGCAGCATTTTCTGTGCAACTCTGTCATTACCCTTTTTATGTAAAATGAAAATTTGTTGTGCAGGCACTTCTGGCTGAGGGTCAATTTTACTCGGATCTAGAGCTTACTGAGAAGGAAATAGAACGCATGGTAATGGAGGCATCACGAGCTGAATATCTTGCTAAGGACAAGTTCAAGCAGCATAGCCATCGAGAGTCTTCAACTTCTGGTGCTGAGCCATCCTCCTCTGGAGCTCGTAAGCATGGCCTGTGTTCTCTTGCATGAAATGGTCTTGCTATTCATATAGCCTCAAAAAACATGACATTACTGATAGTCTAAATTTGAACGGCAGGGCCATCAGGGAGCGAGACAAATTTGGAAGGCAGAAGAGAGCATTGCTTCTCGAATTCAGTCCACAGTAGTAGCATGCAGATACTTCTTTCTATGGGATTCAGCTATCTGCAAGCAATTGAGGCTTCTAGCATATTTGGGGATGATGTTGATTCCATGATTTGTTACCTATTGGAGACTGGCAATAGTAGCAGACGCAAAGGTAAGGCTACTGAATGAGCAAAGCACAAACCATCATAAAATAACGGAGGAGCTACATTGCTGACATTGTACTTTGTTAAAGAAAATCAAGCCCTTAAAAAGGACGCATGCCAAAAACTTCTCTCGGATGTTCCCGAAGTTTATTTCAATAAAATGGAGCTGGTATTTTATGTTTAGTTTTAGTTTTTATGCAAACTGCGTGATTTCCATGTGTCAATGTTCATCCATCTCTTCTTCTGCTCTTGGGTGTTCTAATTATGTTTGTTTGTTTTTTTTTTTTCCTTATAAAAAAAATTAAACAATTGAACAAGTTGGAGGTAGAACTATTGGACCAAGAATTATGGTTTGAAGGGTCACTCAATCACTCCAGTTTTACCTGGTTTCGTCCCCGTGATATGGCACAAGTTGTGCTAGACCCTAGCCAGTTCCAGATGAAGTGAATGTTGATAAAGAGTAAACTTGAAGCTGGCTTTTGTACTAGATAACACAAAGAAATCTGTGGTATCACGTAAAATTACAAGCGCTGAGCGGACTTAAAACCATAACGATCCTCCTCTTCCTTTTAACTGAAAATTAAAAATTAAAAAAAAAAAAAAAGAAGTTTATCCTATAATTTTGTAATTTCTTCCATCGTTGGGGTCGAATGTCGAAAAAAAAAATCTTTAATACGTTTTTATAAAACAAATTTTATATCGAATTATACAGTGAAATGAATCTCTCTCTCTCTCTCTCTCTCTCTCTCTCTCTCTCTCTCTCTCTCTCTGTAACAATCAAGAAGTCTTATTTCAAATTGCACGTAATCATTGCATGAACTCAATAAGATGTGACTAGATCTCCCATTTATGCTTGCAGTAATTCAAATCTCCTGTAAACTATCCCGGTCATGGTGTGCGGGGTGGAGGTGACATAATCCCCCGGTGCTCGCCTACATATATTTTATTTTATTTTATGATTATAAGTAATAAAAATTACTATATTTTATGGTATAGTTAAAATTTGTCCAATTATTTTATATTATATAAAATCACGAAAATTATAAAAATACATTCATTCACGAAATTAAAAAAAAAAAAAAACAGTTAAATAAGAATTTTTTATTATTAAAGTAAATGGATGACCCCGTGGGACTTTGATTGTTTCTTTCCTCTTTGTATGTTGTTTGTTTTTTCGTCTTTTATCCAAAAAAAAAAAAAAGGGGAGTAAATTTGTCCAATTATAATGCAATTGGAACATTCAATTAAGTAATGGAAAAGGTAAATCAGAAAGGAAAGAAAAAAGATTGGACCAGCAGTATCGGATTTATATTGTAGTGTAAAATATAATATATTTGTTTTAATGCTATAGTTTTACAGTGGTAAAAGTTATATTTTTTTGTTAGTAAATAATATTTAAAATTATAAAATTTTGAAATAAGTAAAAATTCAAGAAAATTTCCTTTCCCCTCCCTTTGCTCTTGAAAAGAGTTATACAACAACAACAATAACAAATCAAATTTTAAACTCAATAATTTAGGTTTGACCAATTGAGAGATGAATTTGAAAATGATTAATAAAAAAATAAATAAAATAAATAAATATAAAAACAAGAAAGGAAAAATAAATAAATAGATAAAATAGATAAATATATATATTCAAAATATATTAGTTTAATTTATGTAAATTTTTTTACGTTATTCATTTCTATCAAAGATCATCTTTTCATGTAATATCTTTACGGATAACTTATATCTAAATTTTCAGCACTCTACCCCTATTTTTTTACTAATTCTCCTATATTTAAGTTTTCGGCTCTCCTAACTGATACATTCTTGAGTCTTCTTTGTACATTCCCAAATCATCTTAGTCGGCACTTTCACATATTATTCACAATTGAGTTAACTTATAAATTGTTGCGAATCTCTTCATTTTTACTTCTGTTCCTTATAGTTTTGTCACACATTTATCTAAACATTCACATTTCTGCTACGTCCATTTTTTGTTTTTATTGTTATTTAATAACCCAACATTTAGTATCATACAATAACGCAGGTTTAACCGCGGTACTATAGAATTTTCCCTTCAAATGCATTGGTATCGTGCAATCTCAAAAAATTACGGATGTTTTTCCTCTATTTCATTCATTCCGCTTAAATTCTATAGTTCACATCTTCATCTATATTGCCATCATTTTGAATGATGGAAGCTAAATATGTAAACCGTTTACTTTCAGGTATATATTGTCCATTTAGTTTAATCGTTTCTTTATCATTCGGTTGATTGTTGTTAAACCTATATCCCATATACTTGTTTTCGATTTATTCAATCTAAACCCTCTGAATTTCAGTGTGACCCTCCATAACTCTAATTTAGCATGAATATCCTTTCTAATTTTATCAACTAAAACTATATCATTTGCAAAAAATATATACCATAGTATTTCATTTTAAATATTTTTTGTGATTTCATCATTACTATTGCAAAGAGAAAGGGGTTTAATACCAAACTTTAATGGAGTCCGATATTAATGGGAAAGTTATCACTCAAACCCCCGTAAGTTTTTACATTAGTTATATCTCTCTTATATATATCTCTAATAAGATTAATATATTTCGAGAATATATTTTTTTTTATCAAGTCCCACCACAATATGTCTTTAGGAATTCTATCATGTGTTTTTTTCTAAATCAATAAATACTATATGTAAGTCTTTTTTATGTATTTTATATGTCTCCATCAAATATTTTAACAAGTTGATTGTTTTCGTGATTGATCTCTTAGGTATAAAATCAAATTGATTTTAAGATATATTTATCTCCAATTATAATTTATATTCTATCACTCTCTTTTATAATTTTATGGTATGTTTTATAAGTTTGATTCTTTTATAATTGAAGTAATCTTATACGTAATTCACGAGTAGCGGTGAAGTGCCGAACACCGTAATTACAATTATTTATTTATTTTTTAATGCTCGTTCCTAATTTCTCAAGATCAAACGTTGAATTAATAAAATAAAATAAAAAGAGAAAAAAGATAATGAAAAGACAATGGAGTCAGTTTGATCGCTTGAGGGACACGCCGTTCATATTCATAATCACATGTTGCTTGGGGGGGCATTTCCGTCACTTCAACCCGTGCAGTGGAAGAAACTAAGTGATCAACCCATTCCCGTTTCCTAAAATCCTCACCCCAATACAAACAAGCGCTCTCTCTCGTTCTCTCTCTTCTGTGAAATAAATAGAAAGAACGAAGCCCTAAATCTCTAGGGTTTCTGTTTTAGAGAGAGATAGGGATAGAGTGAGAGGAAGAGAGATGTCACATAACGGGAAATTAATGCCGAATCTGGACCAGCAGAGCACGAAGCTTCTCAATCTCACCGTTCTTCAGCGAATCGATCCCTTCATCGAAGAGATTCTCATCACTGCCGCCCATGTCACTTTGTACGAATTCAATATCGAGCTTAGCCAATGGGTTCGTTCTCTCTCTCTCTCTCTCTCTCTCGCGTCTTGTGTGCTACTGTTTGATCTGTTGTCGTGGGAATTGATTGATGGAAATTGGATTGCAGAGTCGTAAAGATGTCGAAGGATCTCTCTTCGTTGTCAAAAGGTAATTAATTATTTCCGCTGGGATTTATTGTGTGTTTATTTCATTTATTTTGTTATTGAACATGCAAGTTGACCATTTGGGGTTTCGCAGGAATACGCAACCTCGATTTCAGTTCATTGTGATGAATAGGCGTAACACAGGTATGTTGCCAGGGTTTGTTTACTGACTTTTTGTTAGTCCCAATCTGATCTTTGATGATATTAGTGTATCGCATGTTGGTTTGATTGTCTTGGATTATTGTTTCATTTTTAAGTTGTTTGGTTGTTACTTGATTTGGATCTTGTAAGTTCACTAGATATTGTGTATTGTTGGTGTGGCTATTTATTGGGTCTTGTCTTCCACTGTCTGTTTCCATTTTCAAAGAACATCATATGCATACATTCCAGTTGGCAAATTTTGTGAAGAACATTGTGGATTGGATCTACAGTTGTCTCATTATTTATCGATTCTTTAAATTCCATTTGGCTCTTTGAGAAAATCTATGTTTCAGCTTTTGTTAAATGTACTTTGTTGCGATTAGCAGTGGTCAGATTATTACTTAGTTGAGTAAATTTTAGTGAGGGACAACACCATCAGCCCTCCCGGCCCAATGTTCAAAACAGAAAAGGAACATTAGTAATGAAGCTCTTTATTCGAGATATGATGCCTTAACAGTCTCAAGGCCACTTTCTTGAGATGCATTTCACCTTTGCTGATTTGAGTTTTGTTGGGAACTTCTAATAGTGGGAGTTTATAGCTTTGAAATGGTAACAAATTCTCCTCCTTAAGAATTGGGTAATGAATAATCCTTTGAGGGGAATAACATCTCCCAGTTGGGAAAAAAAAATTTCGTGAGGCATGGTAACATTAACATTGCATGCATCATTTCAATTTTCTCATAATATACCAAACATGCTCCTAGTGATGGAATATATTCTCTCCCAGTGACCAGCCTAGCTTTCAATGTTATTGGCAAGTTCTTAGTCCTCGGTTGGCTTATGTTACCAAAGAGGTTGCAAATTTCATTTCATGCCAATGTGCATGTCATCTAGTAACCCAAAACTTTAAGTTTCCTGTATTGCCACAAGGAATTGATGTATGTTGGAAGTTGTTGCTTTTTATCAACTTCTAGCATTCACTTACATACTGGCAGTAAAAGATACCAAAATGTTGATATAAGCAGATAATCTGGTCGAGAATCTTTTGGGAGACTTTGAATATGAAGTCCAGGTCCCATACCTTTTATATCGGAATGCAGCTCAAGAGGTGAATGGTATTTGGTTCTACAATGCACGTGAATGTGAAGAGGTTGCAAATCTCTTTTGCAGGTACTGCTACCTTATCTGTGGTTGCATTCTGAGAGTAGAGGTAGACATTGCTTTGCCATACAAATATGTTAGATCTCTTGGGGGGTATCATGGTTTTGATTCTCTTCTCCCCTTATCCCTGGATAAGAGAGTAAAATTATATCTGTATGAATTGTGCTCATTGTACCTGGTCAGTTAAATTGTTTATGATTGGATACTGAAATTATTGTTACTCCGTCCTTTTGTTTTCTTTTGTGAGTTTCATCAGAAATAGTTGATGAATTTGCTGAAGTTTGAAACATACCCCACAAGTATGAATTCCTCTTCTGTTTTTACTGTTAGCACAAAGCCCAATCTGAATTATCAAAATCCTAACCTGAGCTAGAGCCATCAAATTCCAATCCAAGTATGTTGGATAATTAACTTCTTAGTTCTATGTGTGGTCCAACTGTCCCTGCTGCTGTATCTTGCCCTTTCGAAGCGTAATTTTAGTTGTTTTTTTTTTTTTAATTAAAGATAGATCGAAAACCCTCTATTGAGGCTGTTAGCCTAGAATGACTCCGATTCCCACCATGGCTGGCACTTTCATCAATTGGACTGGATAAATTAGTTGGTCCATGTCGAGGTGTTTCCTTATTTAGATGCAATTTATTTGATCTTGAAGGCTTTTACATATAGCTAGTATCTATTGAAATCATCTACACATGCTGTCCATTTGTAGTACATGGTGACCTTTACTTGTTTTTATGCCAGGATACTCAATGCATACTCCAAGGTGCCACCAAAGTCAAAGGTATCTTCAACTAAAAGGTAATGGCTGCTTTCTTCTATTGTTAACTTTCTCTCTAGCCTACATCAACAGAAGTAGAAATCTTACCTGGTTAAAGAATTGATATGCTATCTAACTTTTGCCTCGTAGTAACTCTGTATGAATTCTTCCTTTTTATGGCTTTCTCATATAAATAATGGTCTATACTGAATCTGTTAGATGTTGTAACTAATGGAGGTCACTATGTGTTAACACATTCTACTATGTTTTATTGCAGTGAGTTTGAAGAACTGGAAGCAGTACCCACTATGGCAGTGATGGATGGTCCTTTGGAGCCAGCATCAACTACTCCGCCTAATGCCCCAGATATTCCTGATGATCCTTCCTTCGTGAACTTCTTCAGTGTATGTGGCTTTCGTAGCAGAAGTTTTTGATTTGTAACTTTGTGAGATTGTATTTTGGTTCTCGTTGCTTCAATTACTTAACATGGTTTCCTGTATAGCTTGTGGGGTTACAACCGGAGGCTTTCATTTATCATCTCATTTTGTTTCCTTTTTTTTTTTTTAATTTTTACGACAAGATTTTAAAGGCCACATATTTGTCTTCAAAAGCAATCTCATTCCAAATATCCCAAGAAAAACTTCTGCTTATCATGGTGATAAAACCACTTAAATTTTATCATCTTAGTTGGGCGACTTACCATTTGTGAGTTGCTATTCTGTATTGCATTTTTCTTTTCTTTATCTGCTAATTAAAAATATTGTACTTGCATGCTTGCAGGCAGCTATGACAATTGGGAATTCACCAAGTACTGCTATAGCAGGACAACCTTACCAACCTTCAAATACTATTGTATTGCCCTCTCGTCCAGCCAATTTCATCCCTGCTGCATCCCCACCATTGCAAATACCAGCTCCCCTATCAACATCTACTCCTTTGGCCCCTCTCCTTGATTCCTCTGAACCCAGCAGTAATAGCATCCGGACCACCAATCTCGTAAAGCCATCGTCATTTTCTGGCCCCCCTTCCTCATCTGCATTGATGATGCCACCTGTTTCTTCAACTGTGCCTACGGCTCCTCCTCTACATCCTGTAGTGGGTTTACAGCGTCCATACGGCACACCAATGCTTCAACCATTTCCACCGCCAACTCCCCCACCATCTCTCACTCCTGCTACACCATCAACAAACTATGGTCCAATTATTAGCCGGGAAAAAGTTCGCGAAGCACTTATTACACTTGTTCAGGTATTTGCTTAGATTTACAGTCTTACATCATTTTTCATATTCCACACTGTGCAAAGACTGTTACACTGTTGATCCATGCATTCCTCTTGACATGAACTTCGTATTGCAAGATCTTAGCTGTAACTTCCAAGTACTTGTATAATCCTTCAATGAAACATCTACGAGGAAAATAGATCTCTATGTAGGACTAGTTCAAATATGCACCTCCATAGTGATAATTTAAGATAATTCTGTAATGTTCCATGATTATCATGCTTAGTTTTGGCTCTTAGTCTGGTCTTAGGTTGTTTGTTGAGGAGTATACTAATTTACTTTTGCTCCCCCCCCCCCATTTTAACAGGACAATCAATTCATTGAAATGGTATATCGGGCACTGCTCAATGGGCACCAGTCTTGACCAGTTGAAGATGCACTACTAATTACATTCCGAGTTCCTGTTTATCCTGTAGCTCTTTCTCCGGTCATCTTCCAACCCGTTTTGTATAGCATTACACTCTTTATCTGTGGCTTTGATAATGTGAGGACTCCTAATTTATGTATAATTGGTTAAGGTGTCTTTTTCTCTGTGAAGTGGAAATACATGATGCGTTCAACAGTTGCCTTGCTCTTATTTGTTCCTGACTTGTCAAAATCACAAATTTGTTTCTGCCACAAATAGCCTAAATGGAACCGGACGCAAGCTAATTACTACCTTGATCAGTGGCAATCTCTCTCTCTCTGAGTCTTTCCTTTTCCTCATTGGGAAGGCTTAAAGCCACCCCTGGTATCATTAGTGCCATTATGGTCTCACATTGTATTGGAAACCTATTCCGGTACAGGTGATGGATCGTGATTGAGGCACTTTCTTTCACTGATTTTTGATGTTGTTGTTTGTAATGCGACTTCGTTGCTTTATGTCGTTGGTTTTTCAGTTGGATTGATTTCCTAAGAAACTTTTAATGAAACACCGCATAAGAAAAATGGTGAAACTTGTAATGCTGTCGGTTTGGTAATTCCAAGTGGGAATGATATTAGGCAAGTCTTGTCTCAGTACAGTGTAATTTTTTATTTTTGACTGTACATATATTTGAATTTGGGATCACTAGGTTGAAGAGAGGAGTTTGTATCATTAGGTTGTTCCCTTAAGAATTCAATACAGCATAATGACAACATGCGGTTTACGAGAACGAAGTTTTCCAAAATGCAGCTGAATATGTGTGTTATATATATATTTATGTAGCATGCTTAAAAAGAAACCTTGGTTGAGCCCTAACATCTACTGTTAGAAAACCGAAATCTTTACACTTAAATTTATCAATTTGGGTATGTATTTGATGGTATAATTATGAATATGAAGTTAAAATTTCATCTATTACTCTTGTGAGGATTTGGAGTTCCCTTTCAAGGCATAACCTGTCCAAACAAAGCTTATTTATGCTGGATTTCGGAATTTGCTCTCATAAACACGGTTGAAGACCTCTGTGCAAACACTCTTTCCCCTTTCACTTGAAAAATGAAAAAAAAATATTATTAAAATATATATATATATATATATGTAGTGGGGACTCTACAAAGGTTGTGGTGGAGGCAAAATTTTGACTCGCTATTGGTTGGGCGCCAGATTCTTTGGAGTAAAATGCCGCATCGGTCTGGCTTCAGGCTTGACGCTTCGAGTTGAGTAGCTTCGAGTCCACCACTGCGCGAGTTACTTCTCCATCTCTACCTCCATTTGCCTTCATTAACGAGATTTCCGAGTTCGGAGATCTCTCTCTACATGTACCTCTAGATGGCGGCGCTTAGATGCCTAAGCCGACCCTCATCGTACCCGAGCCCTAGAAAAACTCCTTCCCTTCTTTTCTGTTTCAGAGGCATCTCTTCAAAGCTCTTCGTCAAAGGTACTCTCTCTCTCTCTCTTAATGATTTCTATCCGCATTAGTAGTGGGATATGAACTATGTCTGGTCGTTATAGATTTTTGGAATTCAATCGCTAACCCTAGCGCAAATCTTTCACGATCTTTGGCCATAGTGGTTCAATTATGGCGAATGATGTTCCATTTTAGGGTCTAAGATTTGGAAATCTCATGATATATACACGCTGGGAGCTATTTTTCCTTCTACTCATATCTTTCCTATATTTCGTCTATTAGACGTAAAATCACTTTCATTAGCTTGCAGAGATTGGAGATTTCTTTCTTTCTCGTACTCGACTGGAGATTTCTTACTGAAAACTGATCGTTGTCTTGTGCATGTACTGTAATGTAGAGATTCATAAATTTCCTGTAATTTTTGATAATTTGGGGGTGAGAGGAAGCTAAGAACTAGTAGTTTGGACTCTCTCGTCACCATGTGACATTGCTGGGTTATGTGGTTATGGGTTATGCACATGGTTGCCCAGCTCATTCTACCCCCTAACAGTTAGATCATTCCATTCAAAACTTGATACCACAGTGCACTGAATCACTAAAATGGTCGATCTGAACTCAATATGAATTTGTAGTTAACAAATTTGCAACCACATAAATAAATATATATATTCTAAATAGCAATTATGATTTTCAATACTCGTATTTTTTGCTAATGGCTAAAGTTTTCTATAGATGTGTGTATACATATATATCTTTATCAATGACAATCACCCATGAAAACATGTTAAGTGCTTAAATTAAAGCAAAATACCACTAGAAATAGCAATTTAAGTGTCTAAGCCTACTCTAGGCTGTTTACCACTTTCAGTTCTTGTACTTGTGCTCCTACCTCTTACCATAATGTGTCACAATCCGTGTAACATTGGGTATGTGCTAGTTATGTTTTGTGAACAAGATGGTGACTGCAAAGTTTACATATATATACTTATCAATGAAACCCACTCGTGAAAACATGATATGCGCTTAAGTGAAAGCAAAATACCACTAGAAATAGCAATTTAAGTGTCTAACTAAGCCTGCCCCTCATACCTTGTACTGAGGAAGGTAGTTTACCACTTCCAGTTCTTGTACCCGTGCTCCTACCTCTTACAATAATGTGCCACAATCCATGTAAGATTGGGTATGTGCTAGTTATTTGTGGTCCTTTCTGATGTGTGAAATAAGGCTTTTCCAATGGGAGTTTTACTCAGATCTCAAACTAAAGAGAAAAGCCATAAGTTGCTTCTTGATGTACCGAAGCCCTCCCTTACCTCCATCTCCACTGATATCTCTCTTTTCTATGATAATTAGGATGGGGGTTTCAATGTCCTCCAAACTCAAAGATGCTATTCCATGAGCAAGTGATCTCTGAGCTAACCTCATTCAGTGAGAGCGAACCTCATTCAGTGAAGTGCCACTTGACAGTATCTTCTGGATGCCATTTGGCTTCCTTGCTAAAGAGCTTCAGATAGGGGATAAAGAGTTAGGAAGTCATAACATCTCAATCATTGGATCAACATTACCATGAGGCGGGATCTTTGAATTTCTCACCCAGTAGAAGCACCTGGTGAGACATATGATGACCTATATTATGCCCTAGGATGCTAGCAAAAAAATCTCATTAAACACAACTTTGACAAGGACCCTTCTCCAAATTGACTAAAGACTAGAAAGATGCCACAAGAAACTCAAGAATAAATAGATTCCCTGAGGAGTACCTTATATGAGGTATAGGAAGTTGGTTTTGAGCTTCCTACTTTATTTTCCTCATATGCTTTAGAAAGCCATAGTTGCATGATAATAAGACCTTTCTAAATCAAATGTATAGATAAGCAATTTAATTTTTCCCCTCTATTTGGTCTTTGTTGCTCCAAAAGCGACAACAATTATTAATCAATGGTTGTGTTCTCCGCTGTAAGCTAATAGATCTAGAATCCTTTAAAATTTGTGTTTGTCACAAGCTCCATAATTCTTGTTACATTATGTAAATGCCTTAAGTGTGTGTATTGATGACAGCATTCCTCATCAGGTATTATTATCCTCTTAGAAAGCCATTGTCAAAATGTTTGATTGTGGGAATGTCTCTGCCTGTGCTCTTCACTCTAGTCATCTCTTCTTTGGCATGCCTTCAAATCCAGATCTCATCTTCCTCCATTAATTACATTAAAGTACACTCAGCAACCTTTGATCTCCTTCAATTGGAGTTTTATGCTACTGTGCCACATGTTTTTGCACCAATTCTTGCTTCTTACAATGGCTGATAAGAGTACCATCGTTCTGCTCCTTCCTCTTCTACAAGTGTTTATGCATCTAAAAAACATGTGTTGCAAGATGTAATTTTGCATTTACCTATTAATCTTTTACACCTGCACCCCTTCCCTTCTTCTTCGGCTAGTATCCATGCATTTAACACAAATTTGTGTTGCCACACATCAAAATGACCTAATTAGAAAAATATATATATATCATGCATGTGAGGCTGTAAAGGTCACAGATGTAACATGTTTTGCCACATTGGTGGATATCTAACAAATTGGTCACTGCAATCACAGAAGAAAACAACCTTTTAAATTTTGGAAAAGAGGTTCCCCCCCCCAACCAGGATAATAGCAGTCATAATGGCATAGCAGCAGTAACAAATTGCAGTCTGCTAGATTGTCAAAATTGTGGTATAACATCTCTTGCAATGGCATGTACAGCTACTATTGCTACCTACTACTTAATCCTCTGAATCCCACCATTATTTCTCCTTTCAGTCTCTCACCGTCCCTGCAACAGATCCCTACATGGAGACTACTACTATCTACCATAGAAAATTCCTGATTTATTATTATCATTAATTTTATCCAAAAATCTTTCCATTTGTAAACAAAAGAAAGTATCCTCTTTATCATTTGGAAATTAACATCCCAAAGCCTTTGCCTGCCGTTTTTATTTATCGGCCCTTTTCTTTT
The DNA here is from genome assembly GCA_033439265.1 of Dillenia suffruticosa. Lineage (NCBI taxonomy): Eukaryota > Viridiplantae > Streptophyta > Magnoliopsida > Dilleniales > Dilleniaceae > Dillenia > Dillenia suffruticosa. The sequence goes on along the minus strand of JAVTVX010000010.1, from coordinate 13,991,432 downwards.
TGTTGTTGTGTTCATTTTTAGCTTTTGTTGCAAGGTTCTTGCAAAATGCATTTGCTTGATTTCTTAGTAGCATCCTCTATATGAAAGAAGGGTTTGTCATAGCCAACCTTAAGTTTCTGGGTTAAAAACTTGGTTCGATTGAGGTAGATGGCTTTGTTGCAGGTATTTCATTCCGGAAGACAGAAGAATCTTTGTCACGAGCTTTTTCTCAATTTGGCAAAGTTTTAGAAGGTAGCTTGCTATTTCTTTGATCCACCTTTTTGTGGTATTGGGTGGATAATGTTGAAGCAGTTATTGCTTATTTACTTATCTTTCCAGCAAGAGTAATTAAGAACAAGGTCACAAACAGAAACAAAGGCTTTGCCTATGTAACCTTGGGGGAAGAGAATGAAGCCCAAAACGCCCTAGAAGAAATGAATGGGAAGGTAAATTTGCAAAATTTACTTCTTTGTTTAGTGCAACAAGGATTTACTCTAAACAATGGTGATGAATAGCAGTTACTGGATGGCCGTGTAATTCATGTGGACTATGAGCATGGTAGACGGTCCAAAACCTGAAGCTGATATTTGATTTTGTTTTCATGTGCCTCACATATATGGGATCCAGATTTAAAGGAAAGTAACATGAATGACTTGGTCTTCCACACAGGCTCTCCAATAAATGCTGAATCCTATTTGAATCCTTTTCTCTTCCATTTTCATATCTTAACAATTCATCAGAATTTCCATTTTCCCTACTCACACTATATAATGTTTTCTTTTCTGTAGTATCACATGGATTCAACGAGGCAACTTGGCCATGGTCATTGAATTGGACCAACATGTACACACAATGACATGCAATTCCTGGATAAGCAGCGGTATGCAACCTCGGATGTGATCTGTGTAATGTGACATTCATTTGTTTCCCCTTCTGCATCTAATCCACCTGTTGAGTAGTTGTACCTCCTAACGTGCCACTAAAAAGTCTCAGGTCAGTCCTCTTCTTGGGCCCATCAGACCTCTACCCAAAGACCAGCCCGTACTTCATCCTTAATAATCCCAAACCTTTCAACCACTAAATAAAAAAATAAAAAATCCCTAACCTATATGATATCAAATGTTTGGGCCGATTGGGCCGATAAACGCCATGATCTTGAACTTGGCCCAAAAAAAGGTTCGTTCTGACATCATCTTAGTTCAAATTCAATACGAGTCAATAGCTGGGTAGTTGTCACCTTTTCTGGGCCTGGCCCAAACTAATAAACATGATTGAATCTTGGGCCTTATTGGCCCAACGCATATATGGTGTTTTATCCTGGGACCTGGCCGAACCCGACTAAGCGAACGCCAACTCTTCCACTACTTTAGCTTAAAAATTTGATCTCAATTGGCACACAAATATATGCACCAAATCTCAGAATCTCAGAAGGCCCGCCCCAAATCCCCCATGCAGCCTGTGTTCAGTATATGATAGACTTTGGGCCTGGTTGGACCAACAGAACAGTGCCAATCCTCTCAGGGTGGCCCAAACCCCCACGCCAAAAAAAAAGAAAAAAAAACGAAAGGGCAGGTCATACATGGACGAAAAGAAAAAAATTAGTGCAAATAGCCTAATGATACAAACCTTCTTCTCTAATACGGTGATTTCAAGTTTAAATCATTATACAATCATATAAAAAAAGAAAAATTAGTGCGTTTGGCAGATTTATCAAGTCTATATTAGTTTTAATCAAATCGACTGAAAACTAACCGTGTACATTTCAGAGGGAGCTCAATGCTCAATTGGGAGTTTTTAACTGTTTCAAAAATTCTGGCACCTTTAGTGGGTGCATAAATATCGAGCACAACAAAATTTAATTAGAGTTCTGAGCTTTAAAGAAAACCCAATGATCGTCCTAGGGCTAACTACAAACACTAAGGCATGGCTAAAACTAACCAACTCATTGCAAGAAATCATCAATTACCATTGATACAGTGATAATGGCCAAAGCTATAAATATCGTTACAGAACCAAGCATGCCAGAAGGGTACTTCTTAGCTCCTGTACATCTTCAAGCTGTTTTCACCTTGCGAGAGGAAGGACGCCGGAACAGGCCAATTAGATCATCTACACCCTGTTCAACAGTAATAATCTAATTCTCAACAACCCACATCACAAGGCAAGAGATTTTAAGAAAAATCAGAAAGATAAGACAAATGATAACAGCAAATTATTTACAGACAAAATATATAGCAAGAAAGATAAGAGCATACCCTAGTTGTGATGACAAGAAAACTGAAGAGCAATATCAAATATGATCCCAACACTAGAAGCAACAGCAAGTCAAATGTTACGCTGGCTACCTGTCACGATGGAGAAACGTTACACTGGAGAAATAAGCCACTAATAAAAATAATGCTTAACCTTTCTAAAGGCAACTTTCTAAAATGTTACACTAGATAATGGCCAAAGCTATAAGGACAACTTTCTAAAATGTTCAGATCCAGCTTAAAATTGGGTTCTAGATTTAAATTGGACAAAAATTGCTTACCAAGCTCCAACTACTAGTTGGTTTTAATTTTAACCTAGTACAAAGAAAATGCCTAACCCTCATGTCATGCACACAAGCGCATATGTGACAAAGGATGCATCCATAACTAACGCAAGTACCTGATAGATGTTAAGCTTGGATTTTGTTGAATCATAGAAAGTGAACAGTCCATCCATTGTTTCATGCTGCACATTAACCTCTCTAGTATGATCAGCTAATTCCTGCCAGCAACACTTGGTCAAATTCAGATGAGATTCTTTCCCCCCCCCCCCCCCAAAATTATCCACCTTTGTGGGAGTGGAAGCTTGAGAGCAGGAGGACTCTGAACAGAAATGGGAGCTCTCTTGTTTCTATCATATGCAGTAGCATAGGCAGATATGCAACTAACAATGATAAACCACTGAATGAAACAGAAATACAGGCAATTTATCTGCACAAGATAGTACAACCTTTTTAAATGCCACAATTAACGGATCGTCCTTTGCAAGAAATGGTGCCACTCGGGGTGTCTGTGACAAAAGATCCAACCAAGATTTCACATAAGAAGGATTGACAGCTAAATTTGTGTCATCTGCAAAGATTTGAATCTTCTTTCCCTGATGACCATAAATATGCCTCTGCAAGATGGGTACAAAATGTTAGAAAGCTTGTACTATGGAAAGTCATTCAGTTGAGCCAACTAGGAGATGATCTTGAAACAATATCTAGAAATGTGAAACAGCGGCAATTAATAACCAGAAGAAAATGCAGAACTAACCACTTCTAAGAAGGCACCCTAGAACAAAATGAGTTGGTTTAAACCATTTCAAGTCCCATACCACCCACAACAACAAACAATATTTCACTTCGTTGTAATCAACATTATTCATTTATTCATAAATGGAAGTCGAATCTTGCATGTAAGAGCATTTTGGTCAATATCCATCAAGCCTAAGGTCCCCCCCATCTGGTAAAATATTTGAACCAAACACAACAATAATAACAATAGCAATAATAATATTAATATTAATATTAATATTAACATAAAGAAAACAACAATAAAAATATTAATATTAATATTAACAAAAAGAAAACACAATGCATGATGCTTCTTGTGATCATCACCACAGTTCATTTGATCTTAAATATTCAACATGGAAACACATTATCTTCATTGTAGCTGCTGGCTCCGTTATACAATTTTTACCACTTGACCTCCAATATCCCAATTAAAGGGACACTTTGACTAATGCTGCTGATCAAGCCAGGTATATGCCAGATAGCCTTCTTGTACTTCTCATGAAGTTCAATCACCAAATACTAAATTACAGTAAGAGATGGACAACAGCATACTCAAACTGACATCTTGATCACATAACGGCAAGTAATCCTTCATTGATCCCCTCCCAAATATGAAATGTATAATGACAGTCAATTTTCTATGAAACTGAAACTCTATCTTATAAAAATAGAATTAGATGTATCTGTGCAATTAGATACAAAAATACACACATAAATCAATAAAAATGGCACATTCTTACCGCGAGACTCTCTGCAACTAACTTGATACCATTGATAATTGCAGATTCATTCACAAAATTCCTATATATTGTAATCAAGAAGTCAGGAAAAAGGTCATATAACAAAATAAATTTCAAACAAGGAAAAAAAGTACGAAAAAGACAATTTTTAAATAAACCTCCTATCAAATAATCCCCCTGTGCTTTCTAACAACTCAGGTGCAACCGATAGTCCCGAAACTGTAGCAGCTGTGACTCTAAGCCTTGAAAACTGTTCATGCTCCCAGGCTACCTACAGCAAGGCCAATACTTTTAGCATTATTGATATAGTTTGATACTAAGGATTCTCAATAGAAACACCATACTATCATCACTTGCAAAATGCCCTGAGACAGACATATGACTCAAGACATATCATTTAAGTCAGTGTGTACATGAGGGGCTCTCTAGCCCATGTGCTCACTGATACTCAAGTTGCATATGAGGCTATTTTGGGTCATGGATTTGGCATGCAGAAAAAGTTTCCCGGAAAAATGCCGGTTATCATGAGGATCCCAAAATCAAAGAAGGATCCAACACATAAAAAGATATAAGGTTGCCTCTCAACATCTTGCAGAACTCATAAATTTGACAGCTAAAGTTTGCCATAACTATCTCATTTCGGTTTTCTTCCTTATCAAGAAAGCATAGAAATGTAGTAGACGCCTCCATAATCCAAAAAGGAAGTACATGATCACCAGAACATTCTTCTGCATGGTTATTAGGGCAAAGAAAAGAGACTGATAGAAAGCACATCTCATTTTGTGAGATCAAATAATAAATCAACCGGGCCCCAGAGGAAGGGACTCACATCAAAGAGGCAGTTAACACATCAGAGTCCACACAAGAGGCTGTTCTTCTCTGGATGTACAAATTATGAAGTAACTTCCATCAATTAAGTTACATCGGTGGCATTAATAGAACAGTCTGCACTAAGCTATAAGCATAAGGTTCATAATGCTAAAATATTTAGTTAATAATATTAGAATTCTATATTCAATGACCTTGAAATGTAGACTGATCACACTAAGAGAAGCCCCTGCAGCAACTGATGCTTTAGCGTTGCAATGATCTTCCAGGGCAGGCAAAGCTTTGCCCTGGACTCCTAACATCCATTTGGCATTTTCCCATAAAACCATAAATATCAGATGAGAGGACTCCAGTTTTGTCCTCTAAAATTTTATTTCAGGTACTTATAAAAATTGATGTTGGAACCAACAAAAGTTACCCATTGGTAGCACATTCACATTTAAATCCTCCTCTGTGTCCTCTTAAAAGAAGAGATTTTTGAACTATAGTCAATGAACTTTAAGAACAGACACCTCAATGGGTAAGAATATGATGCCTATGCTTTGAGTGTAGCTCCCTGACAAAGCCCCCATTATGCTTGAAAGCAAGCTTCATGATTTTCCAGAAATATTAAAAGAAAAAGAGTAAGCTATTGATTAAAAAGTTATATATCCATGGAAAATTTACTTACTCGAGGATTTGAAATATTGATTTTCTTGTGCTTCAGGCCAACTTTGTAACCCAGTTCCTCAGCAACGTCTGAGAAACCCTGTAATAAATGCATCAATCAAATCAAAAGAAAGCCATTGTATGAGTAAATGAACTTTAATGATATGTTCAAAAACTTGTTTGTAAAGAAATGGAAGCTTACTTCAAATAGATACTTTATGTAGGCATTTTCTGGAGGCTTAGAAACATGAATCCACAATTCATTGTCCCATGAACCAATACTATTCAAGCAAAGAGCATAGTCTATACTCTCTCGCAGACGCTGATCAAAACTTCGAAGCCACTGCGTGAGAGATATAAAATTAAAAGTGTACATGGACAGAGACATTTGGAGGGCGGGAAAGTCTACAGGAAATGTTCAACATATTAATACAAGTTGACAATGAAAATTTTGGTCAACCATGGAAGATCAAGCACCTTATGAGTTCCATTGTAATTGTAAGGTCCACCAGATGTCAATCCAAAAAGTAAATTGTATCTTCCTCTTGTCTTTGGATTTGAATAAAGAAGAGAGAACAACCTTGCTATTTCAAGAAGTGCCACAACACCACTTCCATTACTATCACTTCCCACTGATAATGCCTACAAGCATGATTCTTAAATCAACTTACATAGTTCATGAAAGTTGGCTGAAATGGAAACATTATTAAAGGACGAAATTCACTCACGGGAGCAGCTCCAAATGTGTCATATGTTGCAACTATGGCAATTGTGGGAAGCTGGTTTGTCTCCCCCTCAGGTTTCACTCCGGGCAACCATCCCTGTTACCACTCACTACAGTTATGCACTGTTTTATAAGTCAAATGATTAAACTACAACTGTTCTAGATTGGAAAAACAGCATAGGTAAAGGTGAGAAATATATATTCCGAACTTTGTAATGGCAACTAGTTTCAGTCCTATGACATTCAGGACAGGACTGAATTTTTTGCAAGAAAATGATTAAATTTAAGATCTCAAGACCTATACTAGAAATCACCATGTCCACATAGAAGACAAGGAATCTGATTTAGATATGGGAAAATTTAGTTCCTAAAAATACAGAATAACTACGCCATATCACTGATCAGATATTGAACATCCACCAGTGAAAGTAATAAAACAACCGCAATTCCAACAATCATAAAATTATAGTACACATCTTCCAGATGCGAGTCCAACAGGTTCTTGACAAAATCTCACCAAAAGAAAGGCTATTCTAAGCCAATTTTGGCTGTGAAGGGCAACAATTTTTTGTGCAATTTTTTGTGGTGTTCACCATTTATCGGCCAATATGCTTGGCACAACAAATACCTATAATTCCACGGCCAAATAATGATGATATGATGTTCCTTCATCAAGGCATGTCATTGTGATCCCCTTCAACATAAACAAAAAGTCAACTATCTCAATGCCCAAAAAATATTTACATGGCACCGAGTAGAACTCAAAAGAAGTTCAGGTTCAAGGATTAGCAAAAGTGCACAATTCCCTGCCAAGGAAAAATCAGTACCTGGATGTTCGTGATGATGGGAGATGAAACTTTCCTAGGTTCTTGTGCCAAGACAACAAACTTGTATCTGAAAATTTGCAAACACATGATAAGCAAGAAACCAATAACAGGAAAATTGAAGTGACATCATATTAAGAAGATTGGAATGGAGAAGACCAGTAAAAGATGCTATGATTACTCCAAATCATTACAACTGTAATAGAGTTTTTCGATGTGAAAAAGTAAATAACAAATACGAGATTAAATGTCAAATCAAAATACTTAAGGTCCAGGTTATTATAAATAGGAGGAATTTTCCTCTTCAAATTCCAAGGTAGGACTATTTATGATTCAAAGCTTTTCTTTCCCATACATAGGGATGGCATAAGAAGACAGCAGAGTTTTGTCTGGTGAAAGAACCATCAAAACCCACAACTACAGATAAAAGACAAGATTAAAGATATTGAATTACAATAATGATGTTAATAATGAAACTAAATCAGTAAACATAGAAGTGCTTAGACATCTAAACCAAGAAAACAAAGATGCTGAAGGGGGAAAACAATCGTACAGGTAAAAGAACCAAACATGTCCAATTAGTCCTTGGCAAAAGCATTCGTCATTAATCAGATTAAACTAAAACAAAGTTGTGCATGAGAAGGAACAGTCAAAATTGTAATCTTTTTAGGGCTAGTCATGAGCCAGTCACATGCTTCTAATTCTGGCTGGACATATCTTCCTGGTAAAAATTCCAATAGATAGACTATGAACCCATGGATACAGCAGGTAAGTAGTATATGCATTCTAAGAAATTGAGCATTAAAATAAGACTATGGAGGCTAATTAACAACTTACCCACCGGTGGTTGCCGTTGCAGGCTGACCAGTAGCATCAGTCCTCTTAATATCAGCTAAAACTGCATCAATATTGTCGTCCTCGAAAGCAAAATATACTGGATACTGCAATAATGTACATGAATATCTGATTACTTTGAAAAAAGAAATGGCGGAAGGCCACAAAAGAAGCCAAAAGAGTGAAACAGCCACAACTCAATCTGAAGAAAATCTTAAGAACCCTGAGAACCATGTAAAAGGCTCAGTGAAGGACTCCCAACACACCACAAATGGAGGTCCTCTTGTTTATTGAAAAATATAATGCAGAACATAAGAGTGCCCTCTAAAGTTTAACACAATGATAAAGACAGCTCTTTTTACAACTAGCATCTGTCTTAGTTAAAAATGCTATCTGCATCCTATCCTGAAGGATCATCAGTTTATCACCTTGTAATTGTACAGGCTTTGCTTTAGTTATAGATAAATGTGCAAAAGTTACAACTATGTTTCTATTCCTTTTACTAGCAGCAGATTCCCAGAAAGCAATCAAACCCAAACATGATAACCGATGAAAAAATTTTTTGGACTCCTACAAAAGTATATTGAGGCCCAACAAACTTTTATTATTACTAATTTTTTAACAACTTGATGTTGAGTTCCACAAGTACCGACCACACATGCAAGCTAAGTATGATAAACTACTTACTTGCAAGCATGAGAATCCAAGAAACTCAAAACATTAGATGTCTAAGAAGAACATTTTTGTGTGTAATGGCGCCAACAAAGTGTAATTCAGTATTTTGAGTGTAATGGTGCCAACAAAGTGTAATTCAATATTGCTATCCCAATAAAGTGTTAAGTATTAATTTCCAAAAACTCCTCATTTCTGTCCCAACCAATTTTTGGACGTTCTAAGTGATTACTTGAGGAGAAGCAAAGTGTATACTTATAATCAACAATAAAAAGAACTACTAAGAATAGCAGATGTAACTCCCTCCCCCCTCCCAAACACCAAAAAAAAAAAAAAAAAAAAATTACAATTCAAGTTTCTAGAAATCCTTTTTCCTTTTTTTCCTTTTCTGCATTGCCATCCAGAAACCAACCCAAATGGTTCTTTGTCCCTATTATGCCCCTTTAAGCTTCTGCAACTTCCACCAGAAGGGTTTCCCCAACCAATTGCTATTTTTCCCATTCAATCACTTCAAACCCTGTAATATTTTGCTTTGACTATCAACCAGAGTGGTACAAAAAAACACTTCTAAAAATCACTGCATATTAGCAAAGCTAAACCTTTTCTGCAATTGGGAGAATAATCTTCCCAAGTAAAAACCAATCAAAAAATAAGTAGTTGCCCTACTACAGAAAGCGAACTGGTATTTTATGACTCGCACTGCAGCTGCCCATGAGATAGAAGACGATGAGGCCCTTTTTTTCTTCTTCTTATTATTTTTTATATTAGTACTAACACAAAAATACAATTTAAATACCTTGAAATGCATATCGACATGATCCCAGGTCAATATTACTAGATAAGTGGAAAATTGGTTTAAAATCACAAGCACACGCCTGTCAGAATTGAAGTCGGTATGCTGCCTCGAATCTTCCCCTTGTAAGTAGCTAAGAGGCCTTTCTTCATTAGAAAAAGAGCAACCATGGCTGCCTACATATTGTCCATCCATAGACTCCATGCCCCCCGTGTTTAACAGAAAATATGAAGCACTACTTAACATTTTATTCTTTTCAAAGACAACTAGATACAAAGAACATTAGTAAGTGAAAACAATGTACAATGAAGGCATCTAGCGGGCGTGCATAGAAAGCAACTTCCAAGTCTACAAACTGAGATGGAACAAACAAAAGCAAATGTTGTGGTTAAATTCATGGATATACTTGAATGTATCAAGGACTGCTCAAACTACTATCACTAAAGGGTGCAAACCATAAGCAAGGAAGTAGAATGAACAATGAAAACCAAGTCATAAGTCTTAACCATACAAAATATAATCTCCACAAAAAATTCCAAAAATTAACAGAAACAGTAATACACATGATATACTAACAAAAGATAAAGTACGTGTGTCAAACTCACAGGTATGTTTGAGTGTATTAATAACTGCTCAAGCTCCAACAATTTGCTCCTCATGATTTCTTTCTCATGATGATCACGTCCCGAAGCATAATCTCGGTTTTCAGAATTAAGAATATGGGGAAGTAAAAACAATAATCCCCCTAGTGGCTCTTTCTGTGTAATATATTCTGTTGTGTTGTCACAAAGAACAATAATGCAATGAGGAGGTAACAAAATATCAATAACAAGAGATGGTGACAACAGTAAAATCAACTAAAATGGTAGTTAAAAATATCAAAAATCAAATTAATTAGCAAATTTAACAAATGAAAATGTTACCCGGCCAAGCTACACAGGGGTACAAACATGATGCCTATTCAACACAAAAACTGTGACAAGCAATAGCTTCACAACTCATTTAATTCATGATAAAAGATTTAGGGACCGTTTGGAATCCTTCACACAATTTTATGAAAAGCAATGTCTTATTTTATCTTATTAAAAATTGTATTTGATGGCTTATAAGAAAAAATTAATAATATAGCGGTATATGGTTTTTTATAGCAAACCAAAATTCCCTTTAAAAAACTTTAAAATTGTTATTAAACCAAAATCGTTTTGGTTAGAAAGTTCAAAATTTACATTCACAAAGGAACTTATTCTCCTAAGGACTTCTCCATCTTACATCCTAACATGCACTCTTAGAGATGCACTATGACTTATATCTATTAACAGCATCTTTAATCATCAAACTCCAAATTGGAATTTGTGCTTTTTTTCCCCTAAATAAGAGGAGGGTCACTGAAAGCAATAATAATCAACAAGTAGCAATATAGCACTAGGAGCCTATGGTGATTCAAAATGTGTCATTTTTTCACATAATACGCTTAAATGTTGAAATCTTTTTTTTTTTTTGGTTAAAAGGGGGTTAAAATAGGGATATAAATATTTAAACAAGCTACCAACATTTTTTTTATTAAAAAAAAAAGACTTAATGCTCTCTATAACGTTTCATACTTCTTTTTTTTCCATATTTTCTCACAATTTTTTTTTTTCAAATTCTCTCTCTCTCTCTCTCTCTCTCTCTCTCTCTCTCTTTGCTTTTATTAAATTCACTATAACTTTTAGCATCCATCTCATGTGGTACTCTTGTAATAATACAAGGCAAACATATATAGGAACAAACAGTACAATGAAAGAAATAGGCTAGAGACTGGTAAATGTTCTAAACTCATCAGTTTAACAAAAAAACTCAAGAAAACCTCTATATAACAATGAGTCCATGACAAAAGGATAGAGCCAAAAAATAGCATACTCAAAAAATGCTTTCTTCCATATGATTAATCTCTTCCAGCTACATAATAGGATCAGTCAGGCGCCTCAGCATTGGCCAACCCTAATGAAGAAGGAATTGAGCATCACATCCTTCTAACAGTCACAGAAAAGCATCAAAGAACTAACTAGCTTCATCCTACATCTGCAAACAGAATTGACAAACCATTGACAATCAAGTGCATACTATCAATGACTCCCAAGATGAAATATCCCACCATCATTCACCTCCATGCAACATAAAAAGATGCAGAAGTGTGTTGCCTTGATATACTTTTGAACACTACTAGCATTGGCCCCTTAACCAACTTAATGACAAGCATAGTCCAATCTCCAAATTTTCCCATATTAAACAGTCACAACCCATCTCTAGAGGTGACAAGTTATGAAATTGCCTAATACCATCATCGCCTATTATCGATCTTTAATTTCCAAGCTTTTCCAGCGTCTTTTGGACTAATTATGCCAACTGTCTAGTGGAGAGGAAAAAATAAGGCGTAAGTTTCATAAAATCAGCATATAGTTTATGAATGCAAGCATCATGCGTTTTGCATACATGACACCATTTCATACCTATTACTCCTCTATCCCTCTCCCAATTATACCAAACATGCCCTAACTAGTTAAGATACCGCAAGTCAACAAAAAAGAAGCAGAAGCATGGCCTCAGTAACACTTCCAATCCAGCACGACTAAAACCGCATGTTCATTATTGATTCACTTGAATAATTCAGATCAAGCGCATGGATAACTAAAAGTTTGGATACCTAAAGCAAGATGAAATCAACAAAATAAACCACAAATTGAACTGTTAATCGACTGAATATTACGCAATCCAAGCGAACAAGAACTAGAAACTACCTCGAATGAAGGTGATGTTGAGTTCTCGAATGGGAACGACAACGACGGTGCGCGAGAGATCGGCGCCGGGAGCGAAGGGCGAAGATCCGGCATGGAGATTGAGGCTGGCAAGACGAGATCCGAAAGGAACGCCGCCGATGTCGTACTGGATTAGGCGATAAACGTCGACGACGGTGGCCGCGTCGCAGAGCTCGACGCATGCCACCAGTATAACAACCAATGCTATAACCGACTCCAACACTTGGTGCTCGCGTCCGTACTTCCTCGTCGTCGCCATTAACGAGATAAACGAGGAATCTCTGTGTTTCTTGAAAAAAATGGCAACTAGGGGAGAGAGAGAGTGAATTTAGGGTTTGGAAGTTGGATCAGGAAAAATAATAAATTATTAATGATAAGAGAAGTGATTGGACTGGGAGGAGAGGGCATTACTTGGGCGTTGGAGTTGAGAAAGCACTGTTTGGTGGCTTCAGTTTTGGGTAAATTTAGGGTATGTCTGACGTACCCGATTTGGCTCGGTCGGTTCGGTCCAGGAAAGTATGGATCACTTCAATCATAATCATGCTCTTAAATTTAGGGGTTTAATTCTCTAAGCTTCGAATCAAATTAAACCTAAAAAAAGAAAAAATTAAATGACCTTGGAGTCCAAAAAAAATTTGGGATTTGGCCCCCCTATTTATCACGAATTGAATTCACGACATGTAATGTTGAGTCTTCAAAATGTGACATTCTCCCTCCCCCGCTGCTCGTGGTGCTCACGCGGTTCCTCCCTCCCCCGCTCGTGGCTATCTCTCTTTCTTCCCTGTAGCACTCCTCTCTTGGTGGAGACAAAGATAGCTACAGGGGAGGGAGAGAGAGAGCGCGGGCGGGGGAGGGAGGGAGAGAGGAGCGTCACGGGTGATGGGGGGAGAGAGAGAAAGCCGTGGGGTGAGGGAGGGAGAGAGAGAGCCGCAAGGGGAGGGAGAGAGGAGAGCTGTGGGCGACGAAGGGAGAGAAGAGCACCGCAGGCGACGGGGGGAGAGAGAGAGCCGCGGGCAGGGAGGGAGGGGTCGCGAGAGCATCACGGCAGTGGGGGAGGGGGAATGTCGCATCTTGAAGATATAACACGTGTCAGCGTGGCCTTCGACCATCTGGGTACTGTCACTTAACGATATCGTAGGTTCAACCTGTGACATAATCTATCGCGGATTCAACCCGCGATAAATGGGATTAGATCCCAAATTTTTTTGACCTTGAGGTCATTTTAAATTTTATTTTTTTTTAGAGATTTAAGTCGGTAAACTCTTAGTTCTCTTTCTCTTCCATTTCAAGTGTGATAATTTTTTATTTTATTTAAATATCACAAAGTATTAATTATTTTTTTACTTTTATCTGTATCTATTATTATTTTAACTAAATATTTACTCAATTTCGATATAATAAAATCAAAATTTCAAATCGTAATTCAATTAATTAATGCTATTTTAAAATTATAATTATTTGATAATTTTTTTAAAATTTTTATGCATACTTGAAAAAGAAAAGACAAAATTTATGTAAGTTAATAATAACGCAGCTAAAAGGCAACTTTACTCCCTTCAAATTCAAGAGATGTTAAATTCATCATTTTGGATTAGCTTTTTTTATTGATTATGCTTTCGAGTGAGGTGTTGAAAGATAAATTTAAAGCAATGATAGCAACATTTAATTGAACATATCCGGAACTACTCATGACCAAATTAAGATGACCATTTAATGAGTAAACAATTAAATCATTTATTTTTTATATACAGAGGGACTTAAATTCAAGACTTTTATAAAAAAGGAAGACGGGTGGTTATTATTTATGATAATAATAGAAAAAAGAAAACCCAATGTGAAAGGTGAAAGGTGACAAATAAAAATATACAACACAATAAGCGCATATAACACCCAAAGCCGCTTCAGGTAAAATAGAATGTTATTATATAAATTGGTCAGACTCCATGTTGCGTGAGGGGTTTTGGTTTTACCAGTTCCGGTGGGAGGACTGAGGACTGCTGGATTCAACAGCAACAATCTTCTGCAATGACTTAATGAGACGGTTAAAAACTTTTACTCAATTCTTCCACTCATGGCCGTCAAGCCTTCAATTGTGCTCAACCTCCATAATTCCTCTCCAATTCCATCCTGCCAATAAACAACAGTACGCGATTTTTTTTTTTTTAGCTGTTCTTAGAACATCAATGTATTTTCTTCTTTTTTGTTTCATGGTGATTGAGTAGCACAGTTAGGAGTGGCTCTCCCTCTGCACAGAAACTCCCAATCCTTGTACCGGCGACATATGATCATAGAATCATTCTTACAACGTTAAAGGCTTTACCAACCAAACTAACTTATAGCTCTAAATGTATACGAACATAACAAGTATTCACCCTCCGGCTCTTACCTGTTCAAAATATCACACAGAACCCAAGTGCTCATAAAATGTAAGTAGTTTGAATCTAATCTCAATAGTTTACCCTAGGATTCAATTGTCGTGCATTCTTGAGGGGATGGATAAAAATTCTGAAAGCTGATCTAGATTGGCTGACTAGTTTTATAGTGATTCTACTAGGCATCAGACATGCAAGGAAAATGATTACTGACCTGCAAAAAGAAAGTCTTCCCGAAGCTTCCTCATCCAGTTATTTAACTGAGAAAGAGAAGGCATACAAATTCTGAGTAGATAGAAAATTATTATGTACTTGCTTCAGCTCTCTCTCCTCTGGAAATACAAATTTGAGGTCTTCATTATCTCTATAAACCTGGACAAGAGCAGCAGCCTTATACTCAAACATCCCAAGCATGGCTTGCACAAGCTGTGAACAGGCCAAATTGCACAATGAGAAACAGATGTTACACTCACAGCTTTGAATATTTACAAGATTCCGTTGTAGTCTAGTTGGTTAGGATATTCGGCTCTCACCCGAAAGACCCGGGTTCGATTCCCGGCAACGGAATTTCTTCTTTTTATATCGGTAAAAAAGAACCTTTGAATATTAACTCTTTTTTTTTTTTTTTCAGACACTGCACCAGATGCATTTTCCAAAGTTACCTGGAAATCAAAGAAATCACTGGGTTCATGCTGCTGAGACAACGCCCATATCCCATATATTGCTGCTAGAATGACGAGTCTTGGGGATGAAAGGGCCATACCACTACCCTTAACAAATCTATAGAATGAATCCCTTAGATCCTCGCTTCTGACTCCAATTCTGAATCAAGCAACAATAATAAAATGCAATAGGAAAAGAAACCACGAAATTTTAAACCATAACTGGCTCGGGGGGAGGGGGTGGAATTGGGAAGATGCCATATCAAGCAGAAGCTTTTTATTTTACTTCTTTGCCTTCTTTTGCCAGAAAATTTGAGGAACCATTTCCTTGGATGTATTGTCCACGTGTTTGTACAAGAGTTGAAGGTACAAGCAACTGCATTCAGAATAACCTCATTAAAAAGAACGAACAAAATAGGTAAAAAATAAATAGCTTGATAAGACTGCTGCAGGCATCATCTCAACATTTCCAGGTTGTTTAGTGCAAACTTTCCAAATCAAAGAAGTGGAAAAGAGCATGAGAAGACAAGAGAAGTCACAAAAATAATAAGAAGATTTTATATGTGCAAGAGTTTATCAGAGAACATTCTTTTCTCAAAGGAGATGAGACTAGACGATCATTTATGAAATAGTATTCCTGAGGCCGGATTTGACCATGTTGTTCAGGACGAAGATACTATGTTGGGTTCATAACGAGCTACTGCTTCAATTCACACTAGCAAAAGGGTTGGATTATGTCTCTTGACCTGAAAAGAAAGCATAACTTACAGCAGCCTGTGAAATTCATGGATGAAATAGGTCAAATTTACATGCATAGAACTTAGCTTATTAAACAACTTGAGTTAAAACCCAAAAGAACAATATATTACATTTCTTTTCTGAATGTCAGAATTTTTACCTGTACTGAAAAAGCTAATAAGCAGTACCCACTGCATGCGGTTCCAATAGCAACAGAAAAAAGCAAGAGTTCTCGCTTGAGCTGCCGATGGAATTGATAGAATTAAGCATCTTACTCAAAATTTCAACAACTCGCTGAACATGAAGAGAAAGTAAAATAACTGCTAGAAGTTACATAAAATGGCTCTGTATATGCATTCTCAAAACACAACACAAGAATGTTGTTTATCATTCCGGTGAGAGATATTAATGTAAATCAGTGCATAATCCAAATATGTCATCCTAGCTTCTGAGGAGAGAGGATGAGCTGGGGGTTAAGGTGAAGAGACAAGATATATGGAGATTGAAACAAATAGTTCAGCAAGTTCAATCTCCTCCTCCGTTCACTGTCATCCTGCGCTGCCTGTTCTCATTAAGAATGAAGAAATGACAGTTGCATCAGAACATTGTTTCTTGACAAACAATATGTAATTTATTCTTAAAATAACAATAGCAAATCCAGTTTGGTCAGGACAAACCAACAGCAACATAGCAATTATGAACAACGTGAACTGTTACTGTATAACCTGGTCATGGCCTTCATATTATTGGGGGCAGAACTGTCACCTAACAACCACTCTTGGGTCTTCGACAGTTTTAAAAACCCACCACCAGATTCACTTCCCATAATCTGCAAATATTTAAGTCATCAATGTAAAAAATCTCAACTTAACATGATTTAGGAGCCAAGATTGGAAAAACCACAAGACCGGTACTACCACGATAAAAAAGAGCTAGAAGGAGAGAAACATCATCGATATCCATATTTATTTCATTGTAAAGGTTGCAACCATATCGAGGTCTGTGAAGCACTATTATCTGACAAAAGGGGGAGTTGGATTTGGTTTCAAACTGCTGAGACAATGTTAGTTGCAGTAAAAATCATCAAAATGAACAACAAAATGGGCACTGAAAAAGAAAAAAAAGGTCACAAACCTCCTCTGGTTCCTGAGAAACATCCACCACTGACCTAGCATCAGTACTGGAAATTTTCCTGACAGTCTTCTTCCAAAGAATATCAGAAGCTCTGGATATGAAACCTCCGTTTATTTCTCTCCTTCAAAAAAGCTAGCAGAATATCCTCTTCCAACAGTTCTCCCACTGGAGTTATAGTAAAAACAAACAAAAAGATTCAAGTCCAATTTAAAATTAACAGAAATTTTTTTTTGGGGGGGGGGCGGACTTCCAAAAAAACACATGAAGAGTTTTGGCTGCTTTTGAATTGATTGATATTAACATTAATTAATCAACAGATACAAAAATCAAAAAGAAAAATGGAAAAAAAAAAGTGACAAGTGTAAACAATATATTACCCATTACTAGAAAGTGACCACAGGGAAACCCAGTGAAGCAAATTTGCAGAATTAGTTCATTGGGGGTGGGGGGAATGCCAGAAAACTGGTCCTAAATTTTAATAAAAAAATTAAGAATTCCATAACTTGGCAAGAATGACTAAGTGGCGAATTTTGATCAAACAAGGTTTCGCCACAAAAAAGTGACGAGAGAAAGTACCAGCAGGAAGAGAGATAGGACTACTTCTGAGAACTGCAGTCCTGGTGGGGCGAATACTTGGAGTTGGAATTCGCCTTCGGATTGCAGGGAGAGGAGGGCGTGAATGTGGGAAGGCAATGAGACCACCGAGCTTTAATGACGAAAGCGTCGCTATCGTCTCCATTTTCTTTTTTTCTTGAACTCGGTTTAGTTTCATTCTCTGCCTGTCATGCGCGGATTCCGTCTTTCTCCCGTTAGACGATTCGACTTATTGTGTTCACACGAGCCGGGTGCTTGGCCCAAATTTAGAGAGACATGCACCTCTTTAAACCCAAAAAAAAAAATAAATAAATAAATAACCTCTTATCCAAAATAATTCCAAAAGTAACTCCATTTATTACGGGTAAAACTCATGACAAGCTATGTTGCGGGTTGAACATGCGATATAATGTCGTGTTGCTATGACAGAGGGTAAAGCGAGTCGCGTTTCCAAGACGCGACATAAGATTTTGTGTCTTCAATAAGCGACGTCCCTCACCCACAGGGTTTCTCTCTCTCGCGCCACTCCACCGCAGAGGGGGAGGAGTGCCGTGGGGGGAGAGAGAGAGAGAGAGAGATAGTGCCAGGGAGGGAGGACTGTCGCGGGGGAGAGAAGACTACGATCTGCGAAGAGAGAGAACTACTGCGGGGGAGAGAGAGAGCTACATGAGGGAGAGAGGGGGAGGGAGGACTACTACGGGGGGAGGGGAAGGAGGGAGAACTGTCGTGGGGGGAGAGAGAGAGCCGCGGGGGATAGAGAGAAAGAGCTGTGGGGGGAGGGAGGGAGGACAGCCGTAGGGTGGGGGAGGGAGGGAGAGAGGAGAGCCCCAGGCGGTGGGCGAAGAAAGAGAGGCGCGAGTGGGGGAGGGAGGGAGGGAGGCGTGGGCGGCAAGGGAACTCATGTTGCCGGTTCAAGACGCAACATAAAATGTCACGAATTGAACTCGCGATATATAAAGGTTATAAACGAAATTAATTTATGTTAGAATTGTTTTAAAAATTTTTATTTTATTTTTCGTATATATCCGAACATGACTCCAAATTTAGGATCAGAATATTTCTTTAAGGAAATTGAAACATTCAAAGAGTGTTAGCTACTGCAAGAAAAACTTTTACGTTGTTATTAGTAAATCCTAAATTCAAAATTTTAAAGTGTTTTAAATGAAAAAATAAAAGCAAAGGAAGAAATCAAAGTTTATATGAATAATGAAATATTACATTACCTTTTGAATTATAATTTTAAGAAGCAAGATTATACTTTTAATGAAACAAATACCATTTATGCTTACTTTTAAAATTATATGTATTTCCTTTTTTTTTTAATTTTGTCGTTTTGCATTTAAACTATTTTTTAATAAATTTTAAAAATTTATTATTCATTGTGTGTCAATTATTGAAATCAGTATTTTTAATTATTTTAATATTTTAATATATACAAACTTAATTTTGTGAAATCATATTCATAATAAGTTATATGGTTAGTGATTTTTATTGAATTTTGAATTTTTATAAAATATTTATCGGATAAGAAGGAATACTATTTACCAAAAAGTGTTTTGGCGAAAACGAGGAATTACTTCGTGACGCGCACTCAATCCATCCTGCCTGATAATTTGTTGGTCGAAACATTTGCATCCTGGCCCAAGTTGCAATTACTAAGGACGACACGGTTAGGAACCTCCTTAAGCGGCGGGTTCAAAATCTGACCCACATCCTGTTCCTCAAAAACATTAACATAACGAGGGACCGGTTGAAGTCGGAAAACCCCAGACGCCTGTTCGCTTGAGCTTTGTGCAGTGACGAATAATACCTAGGGACAAGGGGAAGAGAGAGAGAGAGAGAGGATGAAGATAGAGGAGGTTCAGTCGACGACAAAGAAGCAGAGAATCGCTACCCACACCCACATCAAAGGCCTTGGTCTCGAGGTACACTTCTCTCTCTCTCACCCACAAGCATACTCGATATGAACGTGAAAATCACTTGGTTTTTACAAGACCCACAACGTTGTACCGTCCAATGTTCTTTTTGGGGGTTTAGGGTTTTAATCCGCTCCCTTAATGGATTTTTTTTTTTTTTTTTTTTTCTGGCGGGGTTTATTTATGCAGAAAAATTGTTAAATCTCTTCTTGAGTGCATTTGGGCTGGAGAAATTACTGAGAAACCCATGTTTTGTTCGGTGGTGGTCATTTGTGAAGAAACTAAAGAAACCCATGCTGAGATAGACTCCAAATGTTGGAGGTCAGAATATGGTACAAAGTGATTAGGGGTGAAGTGAAATAGTACTAGGGAAGCCTCTTTTCTTCTCTTGATTCATCTTCTTTCATGTTCCATTCTAACCCAGAACTGCATATTCATTTTTTCCTTATACTAAAGAGAACCCCGAATTGTTTGCTTCAAAAGAATCATCATCACAAAAATATATGCAAATAATTCTGTGCTCGATTTTCTTTTCCTTTTAGTAATTAAGGCAGTGGAAACTAGTTAACCATTAGTGCTTGTTTGCCTTGATTGCGAATTCAAGCTCTGAATATTGCATGTTTTGAGCATCCTGGGTTTACTATGATGACCTGGACCCTAGCACATAAAGAAGAATGTGCACCTGATTAGGACCAGATATTTCTGGAGGAGAAGGTTTTGTTAGTTAGTGTATCACGTGCAATTGTAAGGAAAAGGTTGGTCAATTACCTATGTAATTGCTTTTGGATCAGCAATGTCATGGAATTCTATTTTCGCAGGTCTGATTTTGTCCCAATGGTGGATATATGCTGTTGTCAGGTTAAGAGTTTCTAGTTGTACATGTAAGGAAATATACAGCCCCCACCCCCCAAAAAAAAAGCCATCATGGAAGTGCATAGTTAGAGAGAAACTATAGAAGAATATGAGCCACATTTTGATTAAAGGGTTGATTTGCCCAGGCTGTGATTGTGATTGATTTATCTTTTAGGAATTAGCCTGTTGGCTCCTTGTCTTACCCCACTAATGGCTTCTAAATATATTTATTTTTTCTTTATTAATCATGGAATGATGACCCTGTCGATCCTGGCCCAAAACAAACAAGAGGAAACCTTTCATGCATATGCTGAGGTGGTGACTAGGGCCAATTGGGAGGTTTTTGAGATTCTTCACCACCTGACTAGCCATTACAGTTTTAATGACTTTAGAGCAATTTGATTTGTAGGCCAATGGGCGAGCTATACCACTTGCTGCTGGTTTTGTTGGCCAAGTGGCGGCAAGAGAAGCAGCTGGACTAGTTGTGGATATGATAAGACAAAAGAAAATGGCAGGTCGGGCACTTCTTCTTGCTGGACCTCCTGGTACTGGGAAGACAGCTTTGGCGCTTGGATTATCCCAGGAACTTGGGAGTAAGGTCTCTCTTTCTCTCTCTCTCTGCATCTCACTCTGTTTGACGCATTTATCACTTAATTCTATATTGGACCCTGTCTCTTAATTTCATAACACATTACATGTTTTTCGTTCGTAGGTTCCATTTTGTCCAATGGTTGGATCTGAAGTTTATTCATCAGAAGTTAAGAAAACTGAGGTTTTGATGGAAAATTTTCGACGGGCCATTGGCCTACGTATTAAAGAAAATAAGGAGGTTTATGAAGGAGAGGTAAGTTGTTTTATTTTAATTAAAATTTTTGTGCATTGTTTAATTTGTTCAAATGATAGTTCACCTTCCTCATATTGTCATCTTTGATGTGGGTGATCTCACATAGTAAATTGCTTCTCTCATTTTAGGTCACTGAACTATCCCCTGAAGAAACTGAGAGCATGACTGGTGGATATGGTAAAAGCATTAGCCATGTAATTATTGGGCTAAAAACTGTGAAAGGAACCAAGCAACTGAAACTGGACCCAACCATCTATGATGCTTTGATAAAGGAAAAGGTAATTCTTGTTTTTCTTTTTGAAAAAACTTTCTTTAAGAATTTTATTTTTCCGACTAAGCTTCTATGAAGTAGCTATATACACATTATAGTTTCTCTTAATGCTGCAATCACTTCCAAGGATCTAAACAATGAACGTGATCATCTTCTGCAGTGTCCTTTTTGCAGTTTTCCATTACATTTGGTCTTTTGATTATATTGTTGATACTTGTATTGTGCCTCATTCAAATGCCAGGTAGCTGTTGGTGATGTGATATACATAGAAGCAAATAGTGGAGCAGTTAAAAGGGTTGGCAGAAGTGATGCTTTTGCTACAGAATATGACCTTGAGGCTGAAGAGTATGTTCCACTTCCTAAAGGGGAGGTTCACAAAAAGAAGGAGATAGTTCAGGTTTATTCTTGGGACAAACTCTGATGTCTTCTTGCATCTCTCCGTTATAGGATATTCTGATTGTATTGGCCTGTGTGATTTGTCATTGGCAGGATGTAACACTACATGATCTTGATGCGGCAAATGCAAGGCCTCAAGGTGGGCAAGACATATTGTCTTTGATGGGTCAGATGATGAAGCCAAGGAAAACTGAAATTACTGATAAGCTACGGAGAGAAATTAATAAGGTACCTGCTTACAATTTTATTGGGCATTTGCAGCTTGAGCTTGTTTGGGCATGACCTTTCTCTTTCTTCCTTTTGACCCTTTTAATCATCCTATGAGTTGAAGTTGGATTTAGTGATTGAAGTAGATTAGGAAAATTTCTTGAAAGACTGAGTAACAGGAGCAGATGACATGGATCATGAAGAGAGAGAGAGAGAGAGAGAGAGAGAGAGAGAGAGAGAATGTGTGTTATAAGCTTGAGGATCAGGATGAGATATGGTGATCGACGGGTACATGTCATGATCAAACAGGACAGCTGTTGCAATCATGCTGCACCACTTGCAATGATTATAATTGCTATCTAGACACCTCCATGAAATCTATATTATTCATGTTTGTACTCCACAAGGACATGTCAGATATGGTTCTAGATTTTCCCATGTTTTCAGGGATTTTTAAAGACTTATTGGTATGTGGGACTGCTCATCAAGCATCTTGTTGCAACTATTTTTTTTTTGGCTCATCTTTTTGGCAAAAAAACAAATTACTGCATTGATTGGCTATATTGGTTTCTATGGACAAAAAAATGAAGCAAGTATATTGGGCCAGATTTTGAATAGATTCTTATGCAAGTGCAATTTTTCCATGAAAGCTGCATAATTTTTAAATTATTATCACTAGTATCACTATGTGCTGCGCTATGCATAGTGTGTGTATGTCTATGTCACACTTAGTTCTTCCTCATGTCCCGTTCATGTCCTCCCAATCAAATAAGCTAATATAATGTTGTCCAATTGTTTCTTGTTGCAGAGTATCTCACTAGCAAACATACTATGTCATTCAGTGCTAATTCATGAATGACGTATTTTCTTTCGTGAAATTATGAAGGGCGTTATGATAATTAATCATGCATTACCCTTATATCTCTAATGTTTTTTATTTGGTGGAATGAACATAACTTAGTGAATCTGGTGTTAGAGCAGGTCCACCATATGCATTCAATTCTTGTAGTTTGTTTGTTAACTAATGCATGGTGTCTTTATTTTTTAATTTTCATGGTGCTCTTTTGTTGATCTTTTAATAAACAAAATTCCAAACCATTGAAGGCTGATATTATGGTTTAAACTCTTGGCAGGTTGTTGATCGCTATATTGAGGACGGTGTTGCAGAGCTTATTCCAGGAGTTCTATTTATTGATGAGGTCATTCTAAATAACCTTACCCAGTACAATGTTGTACCCATTCTCAAATTTTGCTTTTTTTTTTTTCGGACCAACTTGTGTTTTGCAGGTTCATATGCTAGACATTGAATGTTTTTCATACTTAAATCGTGCTTTAGAGAGCTCACTCTCGCCAATAGTGATTTTTGCTACTAACAGAGGAATATGTAATGTGAGGTATGACGTTTTGGCTTCTTTAATGTCAAAAAGAGATGATATTGACTATTGAATTACTTTGTTCTAGAACAAGTTGAAATATAATCTTTCGGTGTCTATATGTGCCTGAAATATTCAATCCTGAAGATGGGGTTGATTTGGAATGGTGTGACTGTATTATAATTATCATGGCGTGGGCTGATGATTGAATGGTATAAATAGATTCTTCATTGGCCTTTGAATGTTGTCAACATACACACCAAATAAAAAGGGTAAATAATGCATTAATCCTAAATGTGGAGGTAGCTTTTGAAGCGCAACTGCAAACTATGTGATTTAACTTATTTTAATTAATTAATTAATTAATTTGTTTATTTTTTTAGTATCTGAGCATATGAGAAAACTTCTCAGTAAATGTCAACCCGAAGGGAAATGCAATTAATAAAAAAAATACACTCTGCATTGATATATATTTGTTTTTGAGTGTTCCTCTGTTAAAAGTTGGCGACCCAGATGGTATCTTTCATAGAATAGGTTAATTGGAGGATATCGAATCCCATGCTAGATCACCATCTAGACTTAGTTTAGACCCGAAAAAGAAAATTATTTTCCATTCCCCAGTTATTTGTTTAACCATGAATGGAAGACTATAATTATGATTATGGTTTCATTTTGTAGAGGAACCGACATGAGCAGTCCACATGGCATACCTGTTGACTTGTTGGACCGGTTAGTTATTGTGCGAACAGAGGTTTATGGTCCTGCTGAAATGATACAGGTCAGGCGTCATTTTGCATATTTATGTTGTTTGTACCGTCAAGTTTTGAGGTTGCCGAGTTATTACAGTACTCTTTCATTATCTGGGTAAAACTTGACATTCTATCCTTGTTTTGCCAGATTTTGGCAATTCGTGCACAGGTGGAGGAACTGGTTTTGGATGAAGAAAGTCTGGCTTTTCTTGGAGAGATTGGACAAGAAGCTTCACTAAGGTTGTTTCCCTTGCTAGTTCTCCATAAATTGATTTTCTTGCAGGGATGCTTAATCTAGAATAACTGTTTCCTCAGGCATGCAGTTCAGCTCTTGCAGCCTGCTAGTGTAGTGGCCAGAATGAATGGTCGAGACAAAATATGCAAGGTATTTGAACATATATGCAACTTGCCTACATCTCATTGTAGGCAGTCTTATGGAAACCTGCTTACCCTCTAAATAATCTTTCTGTTAGTTATTAATTTTTTTTTTAATTTTTTTCACCTCTTTTCAAATTCATTACAGGCGGATGTTGAGGAAGTGAATTCTTTATATTTGGATGCCAAGTCTTCTGCGAGATTGCTTCAGGAGCAGCAGGATAGATACATCTCATGATGATTCCACTTGTTCCTTCTAGAAGTCTACATTTTGAGGTTGTCTATCAGCCTTGTTTCTTCAGCTGCGATAGAGGGGCTGATGCTTGAAGGATTTTATTGTACAAAAACGGAGCAGATGATTTGTTAGGATTGTATGCACTGCTGGAAGTGGGTCAATTATGGGTGGGTTTGAAGGTGGATGAGATTTGCTTCTTTAATCTTGTCCCGTCAATGTCTTTAGTGGCTTTAATTCTGGTGTATTTTTTATGCTTAAGACAGTGACAGAGTCAGTTTTGTCGAAGAACATAACTGAGGCTAGATCAAAGTTGGCTTTTTGGTGATGCATTTCCCACCTCTGTAACAAAAGATTGATTTTGCCATGCAGGTATTGCTGCCTAGGCTCCATTTGCATTTGTTGTTTTTAGAACAGTCTTGAATTGGCTTTTCTTGGATCAACTTGATGGTCTACACTTTCTTGCTTATGGTCTTACTCATCTCTGCATGAAATCCCTTTGGGAAAATCAAGGGCCCTGAATATTGAGGGGCTTGTGTGTTCTTAAGCACCATTACATGCTTAGCCATTGCTAGGAAATGAGATGATGTGGGAAATTTGACTGTTGAGAAAAGGCTATTCTGTGGAATGAATTATGGGCGTGGATTCATTCTTCCTGCCTCTGTTCTTGTCGGACTGAATTTGGACCGAGTGTCTTGGTCTTTTTGTTAAGACCGA
Source organism: Dillenia suffruticosa (assembly GCA_033439265.1). Taxonomy (NCBI): domain Eukaryota; kingdom Viridiplantae; phylum Streptophyta; class Magnoliopsida; order Dilleniales; family Dilleniaceae; genus Dillenia; species Dillenia suffruticosa. Next base: position 13,965,850 of record JAVTVX010000010.1, on the reverse strand, counting down.
CGGGGCATGATGGTCCTTTCCTATCTGATCTTTGAGATGCCATGGCATGTCTTATATATTTTGATATTACATGTCCTTATATTTGGTGTTATATTTTGATTTATCCGATTCGAGATTTGTAGTGGTTTATTTAAGGATGTTATCCTCCTAATATAGGATTTGTGAAGTATGGATGAGGGTATCAAGCATCATATGTAAAAGGAATAGGCATGTTCTGAAATTAAATAGAAAGAAGAATTGCAGAATCTCCCACTCTCGACAAAATGTTTGTCTATTTTAATAATTAATTTCTCAAAAACGCCCACTCCCTCCAAATTAAATTCAACATATTAAAAAGAAGTAATGGAAAACTTTTTTTTTTTCCAAAAATAGTCCTTAATTAAATTATTTGATCTGCCCTTAAAGGGCATAATAGTAAATTTTTGCGTTTTTTACATTGACTAAATATATTACTGATACTTATTCCGGGATAAGAAAATGTTAAAAATAAAATAAAATAAAATGAAACAAAACGAGTAAAGGAAGGTTGGGCCTATGCTTTCTGCCGGCCCAAACCCAAAACTGTCAATTGGTGGGGTAGGCCCAAACCAAAGAAACCGAACATCAATTTTCGTTTAGCTGGAACATTGTCAGCAGGAAGCGCAGCGCAGACGAGCCAACTAGGGTTTTACGTTTGAAGAGAACAGAGAGAGAGAGAGAGAGAGAGAGAGAGAGAGAGAGAGAGCATGACTCAGCTAAGTACAAAGCAGATATTGCAGGACCACAAGAATGGCAACGCGGAATCTATCACAAACCTCGTACTCGATCACAAAGCTCTCTCCAATGTAATGCCCTTCTTTTGAATTTCAACTGTTTTCTTGTCTCTTCTAAATTCAAGTCTCTTTTTAACCAATTTAGTCTTTGGCAGGTTTCATGCTTGGCTGACTTTAAGAACTTGGAAAGACTCGACCTCAGCTTCAACAGCCTCTCTTCTCTTGAGGTACTTTTCCCGAAATTTGGGCAAATTTCTGGTCCTTTCTTGTGGGTTTCAAATGAAATGATGATTGAATTCATAAAATCAGGGTTTAAGGCAATGTGTAAAATTGAAGTGGTTGTCTGTCTCACAAAACAAACTTGTAACCTTGAAAGGAATTGAAGGACTTTCTAAGCTTACTGTAAGTAATACTCTTTCATTAAACACCCTTCAATGCCTATTTCTTGTTGTTTGTATTTTTCACGCTCAAAATGTCCTTTGTAACTTGCATTTTTTTGTTATTAGAATCACCTGAACCTTGATTTTTGGGATGATGTAGGTTCTAAATGCAGGGAAAAATAAGCTTAGGTCGATGGACGAGGTTGGGTCTCTTATAAGTTTACGTGCCTTGATTTTAAACGGTAAGGTAAAAATAAAAAAGAAAAAAAAAACATTTGTCATATAATTTCATCACCTTGAATGATGATACCTACTCTAACAAATATTGTTTACCATGAACCCTGCAGATAATGAGATTGTTTCAATTTGCAAGCTTGACCAACTGAAAGAATTGAACACCCTTGGTATGTGTTAACAATTAATTTTTGGTTCTCTTGTATATGCTGTGGTTAAATGAATGAGATGCAGGAATACTTTAATTATTGATAGCTATTGGCTCATTTCATTTTTCGTGCAACCGCGTGTCTAGCTGTCTAAAATGGCAATGAATGTAGTAGCATTGTGTAATATGCCAAAGTAGATGCATGTCCTGTGAAGTTTCTTGAAAGTTTTCATTGGGCTAAAACAATGCCTTTCCTCCAGTTTATGTGTTTAGACATGGAATGACCAGAACTTTGATCCGATTTGTATATTTGGAAACTTGAGTCGCAAACTGTGGAAAACAAATCATGAAGTTAGAGAGCCCACTTCATACTGTTTTCTTTTATGGGAAGAGTGTCTTCTACTTGACATAAGATTAGAGATTGAATATCTAATCTTAGAAATCCAAACCATTCATATGTGAAGGGCTAGGCGAAGGCTCTTCCCACTCTCAGGGGCCTGCAAGTAACTACAATTCTGCAGTGTGACATTTGGTAGAAGTTAAGGGAAATACACAACAAACAGATATAATGTCAGGGGATGTCCCTTGTAAGCAAAAACTAGCATACGAGTAGCATTATAAAGATTTCTTTGTATGAATGGCACTTGCCATCAGATGCAGTGGTTAAGTGGGTGCCAAGTGACACAACTAGTCAGAATTAAACAGAATTAGGTGCATCCATTGTCTTCCACCTCACATGCTCTTGCTGTTCACTAACTAGTTGAGCATCCAAATAAAGCTATATTCTGGTGTTACAATGCTTGAGGTGAAGATGGTATGGAATGTTGATAAATGAGCAGAGGACCTTTGTTGCCATCCTGGCAATGGACTTTCATATTCTTCTACATTTTCAAACTCAGGTTTGCAAAAGAGAAGACTTATGTATACATTCATGCTCTTTTTGAAGTGAAAGACATATTTTCTTAGTATAAAGTATAAAGAAAGTTCTCATCAAGATGAATTGTTTCTCGTCTACTTCCTTAATATTTGCTGTCAATCCAATAAAAAAAGTACTATTTCCATTTACCAAATTATTGTTTCCTTTACTAGGTGCAGCTTTCTTTCTGAAAGTTGTCCTGATTGCTACAAATTTTTAATGATTTTGGATTGTGGCATTAGAAATGAATTCTGTTACCTGTGTGAAGTAATATGTGACCTTAAAATAGTTATGCAGCACTAACAATTATGAAAATTTCTACATGACTTGATTAAACCAATGATTTATTTAATTACATATTCATGCAAAATATTTTTAATCTGTGGCTGCAGTTCTCTCCAGAAATCCAATCCCTAAAATTGGTGATTGCTTGGTCAAAGTGAAAACATTAACAAAGGTAAGTATTGTCTTAGAGACTAAGTATATCCAGTTGCAAGTTTAAAGTTTCTAGAGCATTCTAATCTGTTTTTGGTTCCAGCTCTCACTCTCCAACTGTCAACTTGAGTCAATTGGTCCCTCACTTGTTTCATGTGCCGAGTTGAAAGAGGTCCGACTTGCTCACAATGACATCAAGGTACCATCCGTTTTAATAGGAAAATTGGCAACTAGTCACTTTTCACATGCTTACTCTGCTCATTCTGCTTAACATCACCAAATTTGGCTTGTTCTTTTATTTGTGTTGTATTTTTACTTCTGACTCTTCTCCCTTGGACTTGCTTAGATTCTCCCAGCTGAGTTGGCTTATAACACGAAAATTCAAAATCTGGACTTAGGAAACAACTTGATTAGCAGCTGGTCCACTTTGAAGGTTTTTTTACTATGCTTTTTAGTGACTTATATAATTGTTGTTGACTTTTGTTCTCACAGTTTAAATGGCAGGTGCTTTCCTTGTTAACTAACCTGAAAAACCTCAATCTGCAAGGAAACCCTCTCGCTGAAAAGGACAAGTTGGTGAAAAAGGTAAATTTTGTCCCGTGAAAATCAAGAAGTTATCCTGTTGATCTTATTATCTCATTAGCTGTACATCATTGTATTTGCATTGCAGATCAAAAAGTTATTACCAAATTTGCAAATATTTAACTCTAAACCAATAGATAAATACACCAAGGAGGAAAGGAATAGGGTTGATTCTTCACAAATTGTTGCCAAAGAGCTAAAAGATCTAGATGAAGAGAGTAGAGAAGGTATTCAGAAGAAGAAGAAACCCAAACAAAATGCAAGAGGCCAAAGCAAAGATGGTAATCTCTTCGATGCTAAGGTTCATGAACCGAAGAGTGACCCAAAGCAGAATAAGCGAAAAACAAAAGATGAACAAGCAGTCGGTGAGAAAGATATGGCTATCGTTGCAAAAGATTCAAAGAGAAAACCCAAGAAAGTGAAGCAAAGCGAAATTGAGGTGATTGATGATGGTGAAATTCCATTTGCAGATCTTGTTGCTGCTGACCTTGCTGTGGATCCCATACGTTATGGTGATCGTGAGAAAGATCACAATGGTCTTGTGAATTCAACTGGGGGCATTGTCACTTTTCCCGAGGAGAACAAGAAATCTAAAAAGAGGGCCAAGGGTCCTAAGCTTGAGCCATTTGCCGCACCGGCTGAAATTGGCTTAGGTGGGCCATCCACATGGGGTGATGAATAGATGGATGCGCGGAAAACCGTAGGAGTTTACAATATGTCTCCCAGTTGCTTGCTTTTTGGCACCCGGGTTTTCATAGCTAATCTATTGCGGCTCTTCCTCATGCAAGGCGACTTTGCCAAAAATGGGTGCCTTTGTTGTCTGTCTATCAATTGTGTAAGACAATGAGGTTCCTTAGTTTGAACAAGTACACCTGAGAATTTTGCTTCGCAAGATGAGATACTGCTGTTTAAATTTCTGGCAAGGTTTATACAACGAATGTTCCTGAACTTTCTGGCAGAGTCTGCAGTGACAAGTGTGTCAACCTTCCTGTATTAAACACTGTTCTTGTTTGACCCCAGAAAGAGGTACATGGCAGATTGTCTTCATTTTTTTGTTATACAAGTATTTGAATCTAGAATCACCAGCTTGTGAAAGAGAGGTTTATACTAATAGGCTGCCCCTTTGGGGACGGCAGATTGTTTTCATGGTCAAAGGCTCGAAGTTGCAGATTGCAGTTTGCTTATAGAAGCTCCGAGCATGGTGCATTACGGCATCTGCATCGAACCGCAACCTGAATATCAGTATGTTCAAGCCTTGGTCAAAGGTTTAACTTAGTTTTAGTAAAATTGGAAGCATCTCAATCATCAACTAACATATGTTTTTATCCTTAGGGGCATAGCTTCACATCAATTTGGACCATCTTATTTTTCCGTGAGAAAAATTTAGTTAGGTCGAATAGGACAAAGTAAGGATCAAGCTTTTGCTGCCATTTGGTAAATATACATGTCACATGCATGTACCAAATGATAGTGTAGCTTCTTTCCGGTATCCCCACTGGTACGATGCTCTTGACCTCTCTCCGGATCTTCTAGACAACCAAATCACTTTCACATGTACAAAAGGGCAACAGGGGCATTTTTCTTTCTTTCATGTTTTTTTTTTGAATGGTCCTGCCCGCCCATGGCTCATGTAATTTATAAACATGTTTACCATGTGCTAGTTGCTAGAAATACCGACACCGAGGCATTCTTGTTCAATCATCCTCTAGTGGTGAAACTTGGAGTTGGGACCAAAAAAATTATGATGTTGGTTTCATGTAATTATGAGGTTTTTTCTAATTGCACTGTGCTTTTATATAACTAATAAAGGATAATTAATCTCGTCAAGAGAATCTTTATTTAAGAAACAGATGTGAGATCGAAAATTTTTTATTACAAGTTAAATAAAATAGGCATTAGTTGGGGTTATAAATGGTACACAAGAATAGCATTGCTAGGTGGTATGGTGTGCCGCCCTCTTTATATACCTTGCAACATGACTTGCTTACAAAAGATAAAAGGTTTTCTTTCTTTTCTTTTTCTTTTTTTTTTTCCTTTGGATAAGGAAAAAGAATGCTACCTTCGTAGCCCCAAAACCTTCTACTCATGGCTTGATCCCCAAAATAACTCATCGCCCCTTCGCCTTTCCTCAGCTGTAACCTGGTTTTGAATATGCTGGCTATTTGGCGATTCCCTTTTTCATTTTAATAATAGAAAAACAGGAGCAGAAGGATAAAATCGTCTCCAAAATGGCACGCGGCTGAATTTCGACTTGGAGGAGGGGGATGAATGAGAACGAGCGCAGCCTTGGTAATCAATGAGACCCAGTTTCACTCTCTCTCTCTCTCTCTCTCTCTCTCTCTCTCTCTCTTATCAAACAAAAGTTTGCTTGTACCAAAAGAAAAAACAAAAACAAAAGTTTGCTAAGAATAGTGACTAAGAAAATGATGTGCTTTAAATATATAGATCATCTATAGCCAAAGCACATGATTAAAGTTGTCGCTTCTTATGGAGCTTGTCTCCTTACCATTATTATTATTATTATTATTATTTTATCCAGACTAAATCACCGTATATTATTTAGAGCTTTGTATTGGCTATTGTAAACCAAACACTATAGGGTCTGTTTTGCGAAGATTGATCTCCCAACATTCAAAATTTTCATTTCCTTCCTGAACCACATAAGTGATAGAATGATACAAAAAACGTAAATAAACGTCTAAAAGAGATAATCTAACTATATAAATCTTCCTTTTTATAATTTCAAATCCAATGCATTATACAATAAAAAAAATAATAAATAAGCTTGGTCCCCGTTGGTGCCAACCTTGATTTTCTTGCTTCACTAATATTTCAAAAAAACAAAAATAAAAACCGGCAGTGGCACCATTTATAGTCATTTTCCTTGTAAATGAGCGGGATTTTAATCTAAATCTTAATTATTAAAGCACATGCATTTTAAATTCTTCTACATATATATATATACACAAAATATCCCTATAAATGAAAACAGATGATGTGAAATTTATTTTTTCTTCTATCTCCGTTTATATATACACAAATAGAAATATGTCATCTAAATGATCAAATAAAGTAGGCAAGCCTGATTTGTAACCAAATTAACACATCTATATTATATTTTGAAAATTTTTAATATTCTGTTAAGCGTAATATAATATAAAAAGAAGTTAAAAATTAAATAAAATTTCTTTCATATATAATAATTATTACAAAATGGTAAAATTAAATTGGCATACAAAATATTATCAAAATAAAAGTGTCCAAGAGATCCCCTGACTCATTCGATAACCCTTTGAAAAAGTATTTTGCAATTCATGGGGAGCTTTTACTAACCCGACCTAGTTCATCGGATTGTCCACCGTGCCAAAAAGCAAAACTAAATAAAACGCGTGCATGTTGTTCCCGGATCATCGTATGGACCACGGATCGGACGTAGAAAGCTGAGCAGGCATGATGTGAACAATGTGAAAGGTGGCAGCTGCCCCTTCCATGTTCTTTATTTTTTTCCCCTTGACGAAAATATTATTTAAATTATTAATTCAATTCAAATATTAAGAAAGGGAATTGTGATTATTAAATTATAATCTTATAGATATTTTTAGGTGTGCATTAACATACTCTTTGGTTACATACAATAACTAACAGCTCACACATTGTACAATTTCATTGAAGAGGTGTTTGGAACCCCTGAAAACACTAGTCAATCTTATTCAGAAAGCACGGAATAGCTCAATATTCACAATCTACTTTCCTAATCTTGTAATTCATGGTTCAAATTTCGTATAACAAAATAAAAAATATATTTCATCTATTGGAAAAAGAAATTGTTGTTTAAGAAAATATAATTTTACATATTATTATTATTATTATTATTATTATTATTATTATTATTATTATTATTATTTTATGTGCAATACTCTAAAACTACCATTAGTATATAGCCACTTTAAATTCAAAATATCACACAAAAATAAAGACTCATGAAATTGAATACAAGCACCTATGGGAAAATCGCATCTGGCTAAATTTCACTTAGCAAAGTGAGTCCGTCTGGCTTGGCATGGAGCGTAAGGGGGAATGGTTTTGGGGGTGACACTGAATGTAGCCGTTTTGGGCTGGTGTGTGATGTGTGAGGGTTTATAAAATTTTGGTTGACTACATCATTCAATAGTTTGACCGTATAAGCAAGAGCAGAGTCGAGTCAATGCAACAATCCCCCAAAGTACTCAAAGTTGTGCTAAATGCTAACGGCCAATGAAAGGGTAACTACGAATTTTCCTCAGACCCCACTGCCACCGCCCTCTCCCCACTATATATATAAAGAAAAGCCCACACCCCTCCATCGCAGTCAGAAGCAAAGAATAATCCTCCATCCGCGAACACAATCAAAACATATGGCTTCTTCAATCGATTCATTGCCCACTGTTGATCGAGGCAGTGGCGGTGGTGGCACTAACATCCTGGCCCTCCATCACGACATCCTCCTCACCCACATCCTCACCCGACTTGACGGCCCGACTCTCTCGTCCGCCGCTTGTGCTTCCTCCACTCTCCATTCACTCTCTTCCGACCGAAAACTCTGGATAGACATCTGCGAATCCACGTGGCCTTCCACTACTGATCCACGTATGCGCCAAGTCATCGGGTCATTCCCTTCGGGTCATCGTTCTCTCTTCTCCGACTCATTCCCACTCCTCGCGCCAAATCCCGACACGGCATCCCCGATACCTCATCCTGGCTGTCCATCAAACTGCACAACGGAACTAATCTCGGCCGTCGACATTCACTACAATAACCAACCGATTTTCTCCAAAGTCCAAAATGTGGAAACCGAGTCGAGTTGGTTTCTCGAGTCGCCTTTCATCGTGGATTTTCTAAGCCCGAAAGATTCGATCCCGACCCAAATAAAGCACAACGACCGCGCCGACGAGGACGACAAGTTTCTCAAGGACTTGGAAGAGAACATGACTCTCAGCTGGATCGTAGTCGACCCGAACCTGACCCGATCGGTAAATCTGTCCGGCCGGATACCCATTTCTGTCGAACGTCACTGGTTGACCAACGACGTGCAGTTAAAGTACGTGACAATATTGACGGGAGACCGGCGGAGCCCGTCGGAATACGTGAAGTGCGAGATAGTTGTCACGTGCGGAGGGTGTGAAGGAGGTGAGATGCACGTGAGGGAAGTGACTTTGCAAGTCGAGGACTTGGAAGGGAAGTGCTTGAGTGGGAGGGATAGTTTGGCGATTCTGCAAAGGGCTATGGAGCGCGGGAAGAGAGAGAAAGTGAGAGAAGGCGAGGACGGGAGAGCGAGGCACAAGAATTTCAAGCAAATGAGGAAAGAGAGAAGAGAGAGAAAGCAAAGGAGAGAGAAGGTTATTGATATGGTTTGCGTCGTCGTCTTGGTGGCTATTTTCTTAGCTTACTGGTCCTACGTTTTGTTCCTCAGATAAATAAATAAATATATGAGGAAATAGAAATGCAGGTGGTCGGATGTAAGTAATTATCGGTAATTTAGTTATTAACCAGGAACATGATAGAAGACCGAGAGGGAGAGAGAGTTACAGCGGGCAGTAATATTTCTTAATCCGTTTCATTTGTTATTTCTAATGAAACAAGGAGACAAATAAAGAAGAGAACATATATATATATATATTTACTGGTCCTACGTTTTGTTCCTCAGATAAATAAATAAATATATAAGGAAATAGAAATGCAGGTGGTCGGATGTAAGTAATTATCGGTAATTTAGTTATTAACCAGGAACATGATAGAAGACCGAGAGGGAGAGAGAGTTACAGCGGGCAGTAATATTTCTTAATCCGTTTCATTTGTTATTTCTAATGAAACAAGGAGACAAATAAAGAAGAGAACATATATATATATATATTTACTGGTCCTACGTTTTGTTCCTCAGATAAATAAATAAATATATAAGGAAATAGAAATGCAGGTGGTCGGATGTAAGTAATTATCGGTAATTTAGTTATTAACCAGGAACATGATAGAAGACCGAGAGGGAGAGAGAGTTACAGCGGGCAGTAATATTTCTTAATCCGTTTCATTTGTTATTTCTAATGAAACAAGGAAACAAATAAAGAAGAGAAGATATATATATATATATATATATTTTTGGTCTTATGGATTTGGTTTACTGTTGAGTATCCGGAGTTTTGATTTGACTAATGTCGTTCGAACTACTGTCAGGTCCCAATCGGGTGATAGTTCTCTTAACGTCATTTTTATCATTATCAAGATTTAAATGCTGATTTTTAATGTGAGATATTAATACGATCGAAACGTTAGAAAGGCGAGAAGATATATATGATCCCCAGATTGTACTCAAAATAATTGTATCATTTCGGTTCAACAATTTTTTTTCCGGATAATATCTTACATATTTTCAGATTCAACTTTTGACTACTCTTTGAACATTTTTTTTTTGCTATAATTTATTTATCTTTTTTATTTTTTTAATTATTTTTCTGCATAATTAGATTCAGTTTAAGAAAGTCCCTGGAAATTTACTTTTTCCCGCTTAAATAGAAAGAGGGAAAGAGACCAAAAACACACCTAAGATGCATAGGCAACCATCGCATCATTTGCAAGAAGCCTTGGGAGGGTAGGCTAGGAGCCTGGGCTTTCGGACAAGTTCTTTTTCAATATCTCTATAATATTTTGACGGGGCAGACCTTTTTTCGCTCCGCTTTGCTAGCTAACAGGCTACTACGACAGTAATTTTTTTTTTTTTGAAGAAAAAAAATTTAAGAAGAATATTTCTTCATTCTAGAAATGTTTGATGTTTGAAATTTGGGAAGGTTTCGTGTATTTCTTCCTTTCTCCAGAAATATACGGCCCTTTGTAGCTCCAAGGGCGTGTAACGAATGAGCCCCTTTTCAAGCCAAGGCTTTTCGCGTGGCACCGTATAATGCCGACACTTTTTTTTATTTGATTCTGATATGCTGACCCTTTAAAGAGAGAGAGAGTTTTCAAAGACGGTCTAATAGTCCCGACTTTCGGCTTCGATCTATGATATGATGTTAAAAAAAATCAAAAAACAAAAAACAATAAACGAAGAGAGAGAGATTTTGGATACGGGAAGGGTAAAGTTGAACAATAGGGCAACACGATTTTTACTCTAATCATGCTGGCCTTACCTACTTTGCCTCCAATTTTCAACGTTTACAGCCCCACTTCGCTGCCTAAGCTTTAACTCTAATCATCACGAGTCTAAAGACTTTTGCTTCCTTATCCTTTGAAACTTGCGTTGCTTCTTTGAAAGACTTTTTCCACGCTTTTAATTTTATTTTCCAAAGACTGATTCGTAATACGAAATTCTAATCTCTGAAGTTAGCTTTAGTGGTCAATTCAATTAATTATATAAAAAAGGAAAATAACAACGAGAGAAGGTTTGTTTTTGTATTATTGAAATTTGAGTACATCTTTTCCTTTCTATCACAATCCCTCAAAGTTAAATTAGTTTTCTATCCAAAAAAAAAATACATTACTCATTCTGTCCATTTTAAGTGGCAATTTTTCCTTTTTTCATTTTAAGTGGCAATCTTTGTTCATCAATTCTCTTAAAGAAGTTAGATTGAACATCTTAAAAATGGGTATTTTGTGAGAAAAAAGATTTTTAGTAAATAAAACCCTTGCAATTAATGTTTTTTCTTTTTGTTGTTTTTGAAAGCAAATGAATTAATAAAAAAAATAGTTGAATTTTAATTCCAACTTTTATTATTTGGATGCAATAAAAAAAATTTGAATTTCAATTCTAACTTCAGAAAAAATATAAGTTTGTAAATTCCCCCCCCCTTTCCCCAAAGAAAAAAGAATCTGGAATGGTCCGTTTCTAGAATCAATGCTGATTCATATAGTCCGCCTACTTGTTCCTTTCCCTTCTTTAATTATGCTAGGGACATCATTAAGTACGAATTCATGGTTATCACATAATGTGTGCCATGTCACTTGAGAAATATGGCGTCACATCATACCCTATTTTAATTGTCTTTTTTCCCTTCATTATAACTTTTTTCTTTGTCATACAAGCCCTTGGTGGAGAGCATGTCTTTCAAAATCCACTAGAGATGGAAATATTAGTTCGGCAAAGGGCCATTCTCTTGTGCAACTCAATCACTCAACCCATCAAAGAATGGAATGTGGTCATTTTCCAATACCAACTTTTATGTACGATGGAGTTACTGGGTTGGGCTGCCAAATGAAGCCCAACGCAAAGGCGGGCTTCTAGACAAACGGAACTGGACAAATACTCAAATCTCAAGCCCTAAAAGGTTGGGCTTGAGATATTGTTGGACTATGGACATGTATAACATATGATTGAGAGAGAGAGAGAGAGAGAGAGAGAGAGAGAGAGAGAGAGAGAGAGAGAGAGAGAGAGAGAGAGAGAGAGAGAGAGAGAGCCGATGAGTTTCGGTTCAAATGGTACCTTCCCCCTTCTCCATGTAATATACTCGAATTCGAGCCCCTATGTATGCACAAAAAAGAGAGAGAGAGAGAGAGATAGAATAAAACCGGTGAATCAATAGACACTTGAGATAAGGTATTAAATTTCATAACTAAATTTTGATTTTAAAACTTAGGAATAGAAAAAACTATGCTATGAGAGTCTTTCCCTGAATAGGTATTCTATGAATGTTTAAATCGGATTAGTTAAAGTATGAATTCGGTACCCGTGATAGGAGCCAGAAAAAAAAAGAAACAACCAGGTGTCCCCAAAGGGATAATCTACTGTTACAAACCCACTTCCCCCAATTTAATGATTCTATATTCAAATTCTTGTAAAAAAAAAAAAAAAAGAAACAGCTGGGTGAAGAACGTGAAATTCACGTGCAGCAAGTAGGGAAGTAAGAGGATAGTAGCTGGCTCCACAAAAATAGGCATCAACATGCAAGCATTGCCCCAGTTTTATCCAAGAAGTCCGACGTGGCAAAAAATCATTGACTGCTGATCTACTCATCCAATCCACACATCAGCACAATCCTCGACCTGACAAATCAGCAAAAACCACCAAAAAAATCTCCTTAGCAACAGCACCAACCTCAGCCACCAATACCAAACGTCGCTCGATCAAATATTATTCTGACAATCACAACAAGAAGCAGCCCCCCTAGCCCCAGAAGGGAGAGAAAAAATGGCAGCAACAATGGTGACCGCATCTACAGTCACTGGCCTCGGCAGTTCCTCTCTCTCTTTCCCAAAGAGATCTTTCCTCACTTCAGGTAAAATTTTATACATAACTATCAAAATCATGCATTATGATTTTATATTTGTCACATTCAAGCACTCTGACATGGTGCTTCTTGGGATATTTGGTTCTCATCAGGAGTGATGAGGGTATGAAACCTCATATCTCTTTCCTCTAGTTGTAAAAAGGGTACAACTGTCTTGATAGAAAAAAAAGAAAGAAAGAAAGAAAAAATCATAGTACTAGCGTGCACTTAACTGTCTTGTAGGGGGAGTTTAGAAATGTGTATCCTTCTCTGTCGATGTGCTTTCATAAGTTATTGATAATTATGATTATTAATGATTGTACCCAACCTCAGGCTTTGTGAAGCCAGCCGTGACAGCAAGAAGCCCTCTGAGACTAGGAAAGGCTTCGGGGGGAAAATTCACTTGGTAAGTGTAGCAGTGTTATTTGTATAGATTACATGGGCACATTAATTTAATGTGATTATGATGATGATGACGAGAAATTACGGACATGTTCGCAGTTTCGAGAGAGATTGGCTGAGGACAGATCTGAATGTCATTGGGTTCGGGTTGATCGGATGGATCGCACCTTCAAGCATACCGATAATCAATGGTAACAGCTTGACCGGACTCTTCTTTTCCAGTATTGGAACTGAGCTGTCTCACTTCCCCACGGGTCCTCCTCTCACTTCTCCCTTCTGGTAACCCAAAAGCCCACACTCTTCTCTAAAATACTGCTTTCTTTTACTTACCTACTTATGTGATGATGACGGTGGTGCAGGCTGTGGATGATACTATGGCACTTCGGGCTTTTCGTCGCCCTAACATTTGGGCAGATTGGGTTCAAGGGAAGGACCGAAGACTACTTTGAGAAATAAAGCTCTCTTTTCCATCTTTTTTTTTTTAAAACTATTTCCATGTATAAATACTGCTCCCTTCTTCTTTTACCACATCTGTTGCCTTGTATTGCTAAAGAATTAGACCACTCTCTGTCCAATGATTTCTTCCGATATTATATGTTCGATTTCTCTATCACAAAAGACTTGTTAGGATTAGATGATGAACTTGAAAAGGAAGATCACCATCACTGGACCTTAACCTTGACCTCTTTCAATTTATATATTGTTGACATGAATAGTCCTGGACTGGGACTGCGTAATGCCTACAAACATAGAAGATGTTAGGCTCACAATCTAGTTCACCCATCATTTGATTTGTCTACTCAAGATTATCATTTACGAAATATTTCAAAATCCAAGAATAACACTTCAACCTCACCACCGTTTCTTTGGTTCGGTTTTAAGTGAACCTTATTCAACTTGGTCTCGTTCTGAATTAGAACGCGAGTACTATGGTCTGGTTAAGATTTTGAAGAATCTTGAGGAGATCGAAATTGTAAGGAATGGGAGTAGACTGGCGTTCGCAACTCCCACCCGATTAATTATTTACTTCCAATGAGAACTATAGATCTAATTTCATTTTCGAGTAAATTTAGGCCCATGGCCAAGTCTAACAACGATGATGCCCTCCAACAGCAAATATTGAGTGGAAATGCAATGAGGGCGATTAGCTATCAAGGTGATTTCCCTAACGGGCATTTAAAAAAAACTAGACCTTAATAATTTTAAAATTTTGAATTTGAGTATTAATTAAAAGAATAACTTATGAAATTACATTAAATTTTTTTTTTGCATTTTGAAGAAATTTATAGTCTATTCAGTATCATGGCAAGGCATCGGATGAGTTTACCCTAAACCCAAATTGTATATCTCTTGGTGGGTTGAAGTTTTTGTAATATAATTGGTTTAGTAGCATGTGACGTTATATCGCTTAATCAAGTTTTCGAATTTGACTCGCGGTTTGGGTATGGAAAAAATTACGTTGGGAAGGTAATCCCCTTAATGGCCATTGCAAGTTCTAAACAAGATTAATCAGAGTATAACTCTGGATTGCAATTGATAACGCACAAACAAAAAAAAAAATTACCGCAACCCCTCTCATCCCTTTCTGCGTCACAAAAGAGAAATGAGAGAGGAAAGTGGCAGACCCTTCTTTTTTTTTTGGGTAGATTGAAGAGAAACCCACAGACGAAACAAGGCCCATAAGGCCCAACAAACCCAACCCAGACCCTTCTTAGCTAAACTAAAACCAGACCCAATTTGTATCACGACACTTTTCTGTGGGCTTCAGCCCTAAAACTGCATCTGCTGGGCCTAGACTCTCAAAACCCCCGCCTTCCAAGATTTGGGTACGTACGGGAATTCAATTTCCTAGGAATTCGATATCCTTGTGATTCATATCAATCACAAGCTAGTGAGGGAATAGGTCAACTTTTTCAGCGGGTACCCTCCGAACATGAAACAGCAATAAATAATTCGAGAGGAGGGCATGTAAAAACAATAAAATGGGGTAGAAATCGCTGCAATGTCACATGGGGTCTAGGGATTCTGGCAGACCCGAGTGTAATTGTATTGGGATAGGCATGTCTCCATTCTGCGGGTGTGTGTGTGTATGCATATCTATCTATCTATATATATATATATATATTATATGTATTACATGTAAATATATTGATAACACGGAATTTAGAAATCTCTTTTCTGATTTCCAAATATTAAATCGAAACATTCTTTCGTCACAATCGTCACTCCTGCATTAAATTTTCTCTCCCCTCCGCATAAGAAAACTCACATTCTTCACCTTGTCAGTTCATGCTGGTTATTTATGGTAAAACGAATAATCAAGCTAAGCCATTAGCAAAAAATAAAAAAATAAAAAAAAATAAAAAAATAAAAAAGATTGATTGGTGAAACAAAAAGCACTATCAAGGGAAGCAACAGAAAAAAGAAAATTTAGCCAGTGGTTTTTTTTTCTTGACAATTAAAATAAACTATGAATTTAAGGGTTATAATTATAATTTATAATAAATAAATAGTATCTAAAATTATAATTTTTATATTTTTATATAAATATTTTTTTAAAAAATTCATAAGGCAACCACCTCGTGGTTCAGCCCCTCTTCGTCCACCCTCGGAACTAAGCGCGTTGCGGCAACCCTAATCCCTTTTTAAACAAAATTCTTTTCTAAACGCGTCGTTTAAAAATTTTGTTCACAATAAATTTTTTATGATATAAGTAAAATTAAAAAAGAATTTATATAATTTTACACGATTAATTAGGTTTGAACTTAAATCCAACTTTTATTTTATGAATTAATTTATAGATTATCTTGTCCTTCATGATACATTAAAAAAAAATGATAGAAGCATATAGTTTTGAAAAATCAGTTGATAAACAAAACCTGAAAAATGGGGGAGAGAGAGAGAGAGCTCTTAGTTATTAGGAAGAAAAATGAGTGCCTGAGACAAGTAAGATCACGAACTGAACTCAAATGAAGAACACGACTAAAACAGGGAGCATGACGGTGCAGTGGACTTAAAAGGGGCACAGAAAAGACACCATAATATAATGGTAATACGTTATATTTCCTTTATTAATGAATTTGTTTTCGAGTAATGAAAATAAAAAAATTAAATATATAAGAGTCAATCTTTTAATAAATCTTATAATACTCAAATTGAATTAATCGGTAAATTCTGAATATAATAGCTGAAAACCGAAAAAAAAAAAAAAAAAAAAATTCTATAAGGGAAAAGACACACACCGAAGCACACCAACAAATATGACGGAGATCAAAATAGTGAAAAAAAGAGAATGAAGAACCGACAAACAAAAACAACATGACAAAGCTGGAAGTAAAATTATTGGGCCCTTTTTCAGCACACGTTCACCCAATTTAAATACTAAAACGAATCCCATGAACTACAACCGGTAGAGACAAGAAGAAACGAGGATTTTTAACTAGAAACCAAGTCCAGAAATCCCAATCACAATTAAAGCAAGATTAAGAATCTTCATTCATGCGTTGTTATCACACCAACTAAAGATGAAAACTTAGCTTCATAGGATGGTCCATTCAATTATTGAGACTGGCAGAGAGGTAGGTATCATCATAATGCCATTTTACGTCTGCATAGTAATAATTTACAGAACAAAATTTGCTCACATCATGCTTTCCTCTTACATGATTGAATTTGGAAATATTTTCACTTTTTACAAAATTTTGAATAATAGTTTATAATATTATTATTTTTTTTTCCTTTTTTCATGATTTATCCTATTTTTTTATATTATACTAACTGATATCTGAAGTTATAGTTTGATTAATTCTGTTCGAGTGTCCGTCATATCTATTTTTAAAAAATAGTTTTCTTAATATAATTTTTTTTATTTCTAAGTTTTAAATATAAAATTTGATTAAATGATTTAAAATTTTTATTTACGAAACTAATTATCTATTGATTACCTGACTATTTTTTGCCCCCCACATTCACCTTAAATTTTAAGAACAGGGAATTGTTTGCCAAATATTCTTAAAATGGGTGAAAAATTATTTTAAAAAAATAAATTTTCACCTATACTCAAAAATGATAACGAATAAGAATTATTCAAGGAATTCAAACTCCCCAAAACCCTAAAATAAAATGCTATTGTGCTCATGATCATATCAAGGTATGGGTACTCTAATACAGAAATGAAAAACTGTTACTAAGATGTTTGTACAATACTTGGTAACAAAATGCCGAAAATGTCTTCTCAACCCAAAGGTTTTCCGAGGCCAATTGTTGACATTAAAACATTACAACAACCTTGTTAAGTTGTTATTGTCTAATTGTTTGGTTGAGTGTGAAGTATTAATGGAAGTCCCTCTCCCTCTTGTCTAATAAGTTCGCAGCAGGGGGTATGGGGTGGTGGGACCTTCCGGCACCCCAGCCTAGTTGGGGATGAGTACGATGCGAGTGTCTGTCATTGTGTTTGTGATGTGTGAGAAGTCTCCCAAAACAAAAATGGGGCCCAACATGTGGCCTCTCAAGTGTCCTTGTGCGATGGATTTTTGACATGGATTGATGTATATGTACCGTCACCGATTTGGACATTGCGGGCCGAATTATATTCCCTTCCCTTAAGTAACCCCAAGTTTGTATTGTTTGGTAATCCTGAATTTTTCCACACTTTGTGTTTCTTAGACCCTTGATTTGTGTGTCCTTTCCAATAATTTAATCCAAGTTCTTTGTTTTGGCATTCTTTCTGATACTGCTTGCATGATTTGGGCAATTTTTAGATCAATTTGTAGTTTTAGATAAGAGTAGTAATCAATCTCGCTCTTTCTAGCCGATCAAATTCAAAAAATTTATTCACGATTAAATTCAGAAAATTTATTCACAAAAGGAGCGTGGGCGGCCCCCTTTTCTTGTGTTCACATTTTATGATTGTTTTGAAAAAAAAATCACCCTGTATAAATCCGGAGGGATTGAAAAAGTTTTCTTCAATGCCTCGTACTTGGGTTGATTTCCAACATTCTTCATTGTGTTTTAAGCTTTAGAGTAGCGAAATATAAAAATAGCAAAAAACTTCCAATCTAGCACTTATTTAGAAAATGGACCCCCTTCTCCTATACTCGTTTAACCTTGGCCAATTTTTGAGGCCTATCCAATATTAATGCTTTTTCTCCCTTTTCTTGTGTTCACATTTTATGATGGTTTCGGAAACAAAATCACCCTGTGCAAATTGGGAGAGACAGAAAAAGTTTCCTTAAATGCCTCGTACTTAGACTGATTTCCAACACTCTTCATTGTGTTTTAAGCTTTAGAATAGCGAAATACAAAAGCAGCAGAGAACTTCCAATCTAGCACTTATTTGAAAAATGAACCCCCTTTTCCTATACTCGTTTAACCGTTACCAATTTTTGAGACCTATCATAATATTAATGTTTTTTTCCCTTATCTTGTATTCACATTTTATGATGGTTTCGAAAACAAAATTACCATGTGTAAATCGGGAGGGACATAAAAAGTTTCCTTCAATGCCTCGTACTTGGGCTGATTTCCAACACTCTTCATTGTGTTTTAAATTTTAGAGTAGCAAAATACAAAAATAACAGAGAACTTCCAATCAAGCACATATTTGGAAAATGGACCCCCGTCTCCTATACTCGTTCAGCCTTAGCCAATTTTTGAGGCCTATCCTAATATTAATGTTTTTTCTCCCTTTTCTTGTGTTCACATTTTATGATAGTTTCGGAAACAAAATCACCCTGTGTAAATCGGGAGAGACAGAAAAAGTTTCCTTCAATGTCTCGTGCTTGGGCTGATTTCCAACACTTTTCATTGTATTTTAAGCTTTAGAATAGCGAAATACAAAAGTAGCAGATAACTTCCAATCTAGCACTTATTTGGAAAATAGACCCCCTTCTCCTATACTTGTTTAGCCTTGGCCAATTTTTGAGACCTATCCTAATATTAATACTTTTTCCCCCTTTTCTTGTGTTCACATTTTATGATGGTTCCAGAAACAAAATCACCCTGTGTAAATCAGGAGGAACAGAAAAAGTTTCCTTCAATGCCTCGTACTTGGGCTGATTTCCAACACTCTTCATTGTGTTTTAAGCTTTAGAGTAGCGAAATACAAAAGGAGCAGAGAACTTCCAATCTAGCACTTACTTGGAAAATGGACCACCATCTCCTATACTCGTTTAGCCTGGGCCAATTTTTGAGGCCTATCCTAATATTAATGCTTTTTCCCCCTTTTCTTATGTTCACATTTTATGATAGTTTCGGAAACAAAATCACCCTTTGTAAATCGGGAGGGACAGAAAAAGTTTCTTTCAATACCTCGTACTTGGGTTAATTTCCAACACTCTTAATTGTATTTTAAGCTTTAGAGTAACGAAATACAAAAGTAGCAGAAAACTTCCAATTTAGCACTTATTTGGAAAATGAACCCCCTTCTCCTATACTCGTTTAGCCTTGTCAATTTTTGAGGCCTATCTTAATATTAATGTTTTTTCCCCCTTTTCTTATGTTTATATTTTATGATGGTTTCGGAAACAAAATCACCCTGTGTAAATCGGGAGGGACAGAAAAAGTTTCCTTCAATGCCTCGTACTTGGGCTGATTTCCAATACTTTTCATTGTGTTTTAAGCTTTAGAGTAGTGAAATACAAAAGCAGCAGAGAACTTCCAATGTAACACTTATTTGGAAAATGGACCCCCTTCTCCTATACTCGTTTAGCCTTGGCCAATTTTTGAGACCTATCCTAATATTAATGCTTTTTCCTCCTTTTCTTGTGTTCACATTTTATGATAGTTTCGGAAACAAAATCACCCTGTGTAAATCGAGAGGGACAGAAAAAGTTTCCTTCAATGCCTCGTATTTGGGCTGATTTTCAACACTCTTCATTGCGTTTTAAGTTTTAGAGTAGCGAAATACAAAAGTAGCAGAGAACTTCCAATCTAGCACTTATTTGGAAAATAGACCCCCTTCTCATATACTCGTTTAGCCTTGGCCAATTTTTGAGGTCTATCCTAATATTAATGCTTTTTCCCCCTTTTCTTGTGTTCACAATTTATGATGGTTTCGGAAACAAAATCACCATGTGTAAATCGGGAGGGACAGAAAAAGTTTCCTTCAATGCCTCGTGCTTGGGCTATTTTCCAACACTTTTCATTATGTTTTAAGCTTTAGAGTAGCGAAATACAAAAGTAGCAGAAAACTTCCAATTTAGCACTTATTTGGAAAATGGACCCCCTTCTCCTATACTCGTTTAGCCTTGGCCAATTTTTGAGATCTATCCTAATATTAATGCTTTTTCCCCCTTTTCTTGTGTTCACGTGGTTTCGGAAACAAAATCACCCTGTGTAAATCGGGAGAGACAGAAAAAGTTTCCTTCAATGCCTTGTACTTGGACTGATTTCCAATACTCTTCATTGTGTTTTAAGTTTTAGAATAGCGAAATACAAAAGCAGTAGATAATTTCCAATTTAGCACTTATTTAAAAAATGAACCCCCTTCTCCTATACTCGTTTAGCCTTGGCCAATTTTTGAGACTATTGAATTTAAAGGGTTTTGAGAAGTATGTTAAAAACTTGATCAATAATAAGTTAACACATATAATTATGAACTGCTATATATAATTTGATCTATTTAAATGATAATTATTTGGTCAAGTAATATTATTTGAACTAAAAATATATATTCGTTTATTCAAATTCATGAAAAATATTTCACTTTGCTTAATCATAAAACAACCAACAATGTTAATAATATAATAATACTAATGTGGTAACTCAAATTGTTAGATCAAGAGTTTCAAGTTCCAATCATACTCTTTCTATATCAAGAAAGAAAAATTCTTAAAAATAGGTCATACCAAGAGATTCAACACAAAAAAACAAAAAGTGTCTGTCCTTTTCATTTCTCCTTATTTCATTTTCCAGCTTCAGAAAGTTTTTCTAGAATGGAGTGAGAACATAGCAATGGTGAATAGTAGAAGAGAGTACTAGGAAAGGGAGAGATAATAGAGAGGTAGAATTGGAAACTCGAAAGAAAGAGGTGAAAGATGAAACAAAAACTAGGTTGAAAAATATGAACTCACACTTTACTGTGGACGGAGACTGGAGGGAAGGGAGCATTGGATTTAGAAGGGAAAAAGGAAAGACAATATTAATGCTTTTGGAAAATAGACCCTCTTGTCCTATACTCGTTTAGCCTTGGCCAATTTTTAGGCCTACCCTAATATTAATGCTTTTTCTCCCTTTTCTTGTGTTTACATTTTATGTTGGTTTCAGAAACAAAATCACCCTATGTAAATAGGGAGGGACAGAAAAAGTTTCCTTCAATGCCTTGTACTTGGGCTGATTTCCAACACTCTTCATTGTGTTTTAAGTTTTAGAGTAGCGAAATACAAAAGTAGCAGAGAACTTCCAATCTAGTACTTATTTGGAAAATGGACCCCCTTCTCCTATACTCATTTAGCCTTGGCCAATTTTTGAGGCCTATCCTAATATTAATGTTTTTCCCCCTTTTCTTGTGTTAACATTTTATGATGGTTTCGTAAACAAAATCGCCCTGTGTAAATTGAGAGGGACAGAAAAAGTTTGCTTCAATGCCTCGTACTTGGGCCGATTTCCAACACTCTTCATTGTGTTTTAAGATTTAGAGTAGCGAAATACAAAAGTAGCAGAAAACTTTCAATCTAGCACTTATTTAGAAAATGGACCCCGTTCTCCTATACTCGTTTAGCCTTGGCCAATTTTTGAGGCCTATCCTAATATTAATGCTTTTTCCCCATTTTCTTGTGTTCACATTTTATGATGGTTACGGAAACAAAATCACCCTGTGTAAATCGGGAGGGACAGAAAAAGTTTCCTTCAATGTCTCGTACTTGGGCTGATTTCCAACACTCTTCATTGTGTTTTAAGTTTTAGAGTAGCAAAATACAAAAGCAGCAGAGAACTTCCAATCTAGCACTTATTTGGAAAATAGACCCCCTTCTCCTATACTTGTTTAGACTTGGCCAATTTTTGAGGTCTATCCTAATATTAATGCTTTTTCCCCCTTTTCTTGTGTTCACATGGTTTCGGAAACAAAATCACCTTGTGTAAATCGGGAGAGACAGAAAAAGTTTCCTTCAATGCCTCGTACTTGGACTGATTTCCAATACTCTTCATTGTGTTTTAAGTTTTAGAGTAGCGAAATACAAAAGTAGCAGAGAATTTCCAATTTAGCACTTATTTGAAAAATGAACCCCCTTCTCCTATACTCGTTTAGCCTTGGCCAATTTTTGAGACTATTGAATTTAAAGGGTCTTGAGAAGTATGTTAAAAACTTGATCAATAATAAGTTAACACATATAATTATGAATTGCTATATATAATTTGATCTATTTAAATGATAATTATTTGGTCAAGTAATATTATTTGAACTAAAAATATATATTCGTTTATTCAAATTCATGAAAAATATTTCACTTTGTTTAATCATAAAACAACCAACAATGTTAATAATATAATAATACTAATGTGGTAACTCAAATTGTTAGATCAAGAGTTTCACGTTCCAATCATCCTCTTTCTATGTCAAGAAAGAAAAATTCTTAAAAATAGGCCATACCAAGAGATTCAACACAAAAAAACAAGAAGTGTCTGTCCTTTTCATTTCTCCTTATTTCATTTTCCAACTTCAGAAAGTATTTCTATAATGGAGTGAGAACATAGCAATGGTGAATAGTAGAAGAGAGTACCAGGAAAGGGAGAGATAATAGAGAGGTAGAATTAGAAACTCGAAAGAAAGAGGTGAAAGATGAAACAAAAACTTGGTTGAAATATACGAACTCACACTTTACTGTGGACGGAGACTGGAGGGAAGGGAGCATTGGATTTAGAAGGGAAAAAGGAAAGACAATATTAATGCTTTTGGAAAATAGACCCCCTTCTCCTATACTCGTTTAGCCTTTGCCAATTTTTGAGGCCTATCCTAATATTAATACTTTTTCCCGCTTTTCTTGTGTTCACATTTTATGTTGGTTTCAGAAACAAAATCACTCTGTGTAAATCGGGAGGGACAGAAAAAGTTTCCTTCAATGCCTTATACTTGGGCTGATTTCCAACACTCTTTATTGTGTTTTAAGTTTTAGAGTAGCGAAATACAAAAGCAGTAGAGAACTTCCAATCTAGTACTTATTTAGAAAATGGACCCCCTTCTCCTATACTCATTTAGCCTTGGCCAATTTTTTAGGCCTATCCTAATTTTGATATTTTTTCCCCCTTTTCTTGTGTTCACATTTTATGATGGTTTCGGAAACAAAATCACCCCGTGTAAATCGAGAGGGAAAGAAAAAGTTTTCTTCAATGTCTCGTACTTGGGCCGATTTCCAACACTCTTCATTGTATTTTAAGATTTAGATTAGCGAAGTACAAAAGCAGCAGAAGATTTCCAATCTAGCACTTATTTAGAAAATGGACCCCCTTCTCCTATATTCGTTTATCCTTGGCCAATTTTTGAGGCATATCTTAATATTAATGCTTTTTTCCCATTTTCTTGTGTTCACATTTTATGATGGTTTCGGAAACAAAATCACCTTGTGTAAATCGGGAGGGACAGAAAAAGTTTCCTTCAATGTCTCGTACTTGGGCTGATTTCCAACACTCTTCATTGTGTTTTAAGCTTTAGAGTAGCGAAATACAAAAGCAGCAGAGAACTTCCAATCTAGCACTTATTTGGAAAATGGACCCCCTTCTCCTATACTCGTTTAGCCTTGGTCAATTTTTGAGATCTATCCTAATATTAATGCTTTTTCCCCCTTTTCTTGTGTTCACGTGGTTTCGGAAACAAAATCACCCTGTGTAAATCGGGAGAGACAGAAAAAGTTTCCTTCAATGCCTCGTACTTGGACTGATTTCCAATACTCTTCATTGTGTTTTAAGCTTTAGAGTAGCGAAATACAAAAGTAACAGAGAATTTCCAATTTAGCACTTATTTGAAAAATGAACCCCCTTCTCCTATATTCGTTTAGCCTTGACCAATTTTTGAGACTATTGAATTTAAAGGGTCTTGAGAAGTATGTTAAAAACTTGATCAATAATAAGTTAACACATATAATTATGAACTGCTATATATAATTTGATCTATTTAAATGATAATTATTTGGTCAAGTAATATTATTTGAACTAAAAATATATATTCGTTTATTCAAATTCATGAAAAATATTTCACTTTGCTTAATCATAAAACAACCAACAATGTTAATAATATAATAATACTAATGTGGTAACTCAAATTGTTAGATCAAGAGTTTCAAGTTCCAATCATCCTCTTTCTATATCAAGAAAGAAAAATTCTTAAAAATA
The DNA here is from genome assembly GCA_033439265.1 of Dillenia suffruticosa. Taxonomy (NCBI): domain Eukaryota; kingdom Viridiplantae; phylum Streptophyta; class Magnoliopsida; order Dilleniales; family Dilleniaceae; genus Dillenia; species Dillenia suffruticosa. The sequence continues at coordinate 13,941,446 of JAVTVX010000010.1, read as the reverse complement.
GGCCATACCAAGAGATTAAACACAAAAAAACAAGAAGTGTCTGTCCTTTTCATTTCTCCTTATTTCATTTTCCAACTTCAGAAAGTATTTCTAGAATGGAGTGAGAACATAGCAATGGTGAATAATAGAAGGGAGTACCAGGAAAGGGAGAGATAATAGAGAGGTAGAATTGAAAACTCGAAAGAAAGAGGTGAAAGATGAAACAAAAACTTGGTTGAAATATACGAACTCACACTTTACTGTGGATGGAGACCGGAGGGAAGGGAGCATTGGATTTAGAAGGGAAAAAGGAAAGACAATATTAATGCTTTTGGAAAATAGACCCCTTCTCCTATACTCGTTTAGCCTTTGCCAATTTTTGAGGCCTATCCTAATATTAATACTTTTTCCCGCTTTTCTTGTGTTCATATTTTATGTTGGTTTCAGAAACAAAATCACTCTGTGTAAATCGGGAGGGACAGAAAAAGTTTCCTTCAATGTCTTGTACTTGGGCTGATTTCCAACACTCTTCATTGTGTTTTAAGTTTTAGAGTAGCGAAATACAAAAGCAGCAGAGAACTTCCAATCTAGTACTTATTTAGAAAATGGACCCCCTTCTCCTATACTCATTTAGCCTTGGCCAATTTTTGAGACCTATCCTAATATTGATATTTTTCCCCCTTTTCTTGTGTTCACATTTTATGATGGTTTCGGAAACAAAATCGCCCCGTGTAAATCGAGAGGGAAAGAAAAAGTTTCCTTCAATGCCTCGTACTTGGGCCGATTTCCAACACTCTTCATTGTATTTTAAGATTTAGATTAGCGAAATACAAAAGCAGCAGAAGATTTCCAATCTAACACTTATTTAGAAAATGGACCCCTTCTCCTATATTCGTTTATCCTTGGTCAATTTTTGAGACATATCCTAATATTAATGCTTTTTTCCCATTTTCTTGTGTTCACATTTTATGATGGTTTCGGAAACAAAATCACCCTGTGTAAATCGGGAGGGACAGAAAAAGTTTCCTAGAGTAGCGAAATACAAAAGCAGCAGAGAACTTCCAATCTAGCACTTATTTGGAAAATGGACCCCCTTCTCCTATACTCGTTTAGCCTTGGCCAATTTTTGAGATCTATTCTAATATTAATGCTTTTTCCCCCTTTTCTTGTGTTCACGTGGTTTCGGAAACAAAATCACCCCTGTGTAAATCGGGAGAGACAGAAAAAGTTTCCTTCAATGCCTCGTACTTGGACTGATTTCCAATACTCTTCATTGTGTTTTAAGCTTTAAAGTAGCGAAATACAAAAGTAACAGAGAATTTTCAATTTAGCACTTATTTGAAAAATGAACCCCCTTCTCCTATACTCGTTTAGCCTTGGCCAATTTTTGAGACTATTGAATTTAAAGGGTCTTGAGAAGTATGTTAAAAACTTGATCAATAATAAGTTAACACATATAATTATGAACTGCTATATATAATTTGATCTATTTAAATGATAATTATTTGGTCAAGTAATATTATTTGAACTAAAAATATATATTCGTTTATTCAAATTCATGAAAAATATTTCACTTTGCTTAATCATAAAACAACCAACAATGTTAATAATATAATAATACTAATGTGGTAACTCAAATTGTTAGATCAAGAGTTTCAAATTCCAGTCATCCTCTTTCTATATCAAGAAAGAAAAATTCTTAAAAATAGGTCATACCAAGAGATTCAACACAAAAAAACAAGAAGTGTCTGTCCTTTTTATTTCTCTTTATTTCATTTTTCAGCTTCAGAAAGTATTTCTAGAATGGAGTGAGAACGTAGCAATGGTGAATAGTAGAAGAGAGTACTATGAAAGGGAGAGATAATAGAGAGGTAGAATTAGAAACCGAAAGAAAGTGATGAAAGATGAAACAAAAATTAGGTTGAAATATACGAACTCATATTTTACCCGGGACGGAGACCGGAGGGATGGGAGCATTGGATTTAGAAGGAAGGGAAAAAGGGGAGACAATAAATGCAGAGAACTTAGTCAAGACTCTGACCGTTCATTTACACATGCACGTCCATGGTTGATGTCTTCACTCTTCCATCTCACGTGTAACCCACGTCCTCTCTCTACATTCTCTTCCTCGTCTTCTCTCTCTCTCCCTCTCTCCCCCTCTCCCTCCATCAAGAACTTTCTGAAAACCGTGCTGATTCAAAACTCTCTCTCTCTCTCTCTCTCTTTCCCTTTTCGTGATATCCTTCCCAAACTAAACGCCAGATTTTAAGGTCTTTCTTTTTCCTCTCCTCTCTTTCCAACTCATAAACATATGACTCTCAACTCCTCCACTTTATGTGAACTGTAAAAAAGCATTCTCTCTCTCTCTCTCAAAAATGGACTCTGTTTGAGCTTCAGGTCGTGGGGTTTTTTGACAGGGGTATTAAAGCGTCAGGTAGTAGGAAGTTGTTCCTCGCTTTCTGGAGTGCTATTGATTTCACAATCAGTAACGCAATAACAACGAAATCTAACTTTGTCCCTATTTTCCCCACTTTTCTTTCTTTTTTTTTTTCCCTCTCCAATTTCTAGGAACTCAAACCCAATCATTTCCTCTTCCTTTTCTTCTTTGACCAAACAGTCTAAAGCTTCTGAATTTCAAAACTCAAATCTCTCTCTTTCTCTGCATTCAAAAATTCCCGGAAACTGAATTCGTATCCAAAAACCCAATTGGAAACAATGCCCAGACAGGCCCGGAACGTTGAAACTCGAATCGGAGGAAGATGCAAGGTTAGAAAAAGAGGAGGTTCATCATCATCGTCTTCCTCAATTCTACAGAATTACAGATTCAAACGTGCAATTCTAGTGGGAAAAAAAGGAGGGTCAAGCACACCCGTACCCACATGGAAAATTCGCTCGAAATCGTCCTCTCCGCGAATTGCAGACTGTGATGCAACGTCACAGGACGGCATTAAAGCCCGCCAATCTTCTATCTCTGCAAGAAAGCTCGCAGCTACTTTATGGGAAATCAACGGGGTTCCTTTGAAGGAGAATTCGGAAGAAAAGAAGAAAAAAAGTGAGACAAAAAACAGAGAGAGGATTTCAAATTCCAAGTCATTGCCTCTGCCACTGCATTTGTCTGATCCATCGCACAGTCCAATTTCAGAGGTGGGGTTCACTCAATTAATGGAGTTGATTTTGTTGGGATCCGGGATTTGAATTTTTTCTTTAAAAACGGGTCATTTCTGTACATTTGGATGGGAAGGAATTGAGTCTGATTTAGAAAGTGAATTTCGTATATTTGGTTAACTTGTTCTTGTTTGTCTTGCCTTGGTAAATAATATTTTTCTGCAGGGCTTGCACCAGGGTAGAGGAGTCATCAGCCATCGCAGGAAAGCATCAGACATTTCTCTGAAACTTCAACTCACCAATTACACATTTGGAGGTTTAGGTTCTTTTGGCGACACAAGTTTAATGGAGGTAAATTACATCTCAATTTACAACTTCAATCTTCCATATTTTTTGTTCTCATCCTTTGTGCCTTGATGGGCTTTTTCCTTCTTATTGGTGATGTGTGACATTGAATCTTGAGAATTTGTAAATCTAATGCATACTAGGAAATTGGACTAGTCTTGGGGTTTGTTTCAGGGATTGATGCATGCATGATGAAGATTTATGAATGTTGAGGAAGAGTGGAATGGTAGGTAATTTTCTAATATGATTCGATGCAGATAGAAAACCATTCTCGAGGACATACTCCAAGACGAGACACCATGGGAACCAAGATCCGTTTGAAGGATGTGGGTAAAAGTCTAGCCGCATCCAAAGAGCTTATAAAAGCTTTGAATCACATCTGGGGAATGGAAGAGCAGAATTCATCAAGCATGACACTTGTTGCAGCATTACGTGCAGAAATAGACCACGCACGCATCCAAGTGGAACAACTGATACATGATCAGAGGTCTAGCCGGCATGAGATCAACTGCCTTATGAAACATTTTGCAGAGGAAAAGGCTGCCTGGAAAAGAAAGGAGCGAGACAGGATCCTGGGTGCAATTGAATCCATTGCAAGAGAACTGGAGATTGAGAAGAAGCTAAGGCGTCAAACCGAGAGACTGAACAAGAAGCTTGGAAAAGAACTGGCAGACACAAAGGCATCTATGTTGAAGGTGGTAAAAGAGCTTGAGAGTGAGAGGAGAACTAAAGAAATATTGGAACAAGTTTGTGATGAGTTAGCCAGAGGTATTGGAGAAGACAGAGCTGAGTTTGAGGAACTAAAGAGGGAGTCGGCAAAAGTAAGAGAAGAGGTGGAGAAGGAAAGAGAGATGCTCCAATTAGCAGATATTTTGCGCGAGGAGAGAGTGCAGATGAAGCTGTCTGAAGCTAAATATCAATTTGAGGAGAAAAATGCAGCCGTAGAGAATCTGAGGAAAGAACTCGAGTCCTACTTGGGAAACAAAATCAAAAGAGAAAATGGTGACAAGGACACTCCAGATTCTGGTAGTGTAGGATATGGGGCATACATGATGAAGAACTACCCTGGTTTGTGCCAGAATGGGGAGATAGAATATAATGATGATGATGATGGAGAAGTAGCAGATGGTGAAGAACGGGAAGGGGAAGACTCTGCTGATTGTGATCTCCACTCTATTGAACTAAACATGGATAACATCAATAAGAGCTACAAATGGATTTACAGTTGCAGAGATGGAGATCCTAGTCAAGAAGATTCAAAGAGAAATTCAGTCGAAGAAATGTTCAAGGGGAGGAAGTCTATCTCAGAGATAGTTCAGTGGGGAAGCATCTCGCTGACAAAGGGCAATTCAAATAATGTGCAGCTGGAATCCACCACTAAAACACAAGGAAACACTGATACATTTGATCAGGAAAGATCATCAGAGCTCACTTTGCAAGGTCAGAGAAAAAGATAATTTGTATAATTTTGAAAACAGTTGAGACACTATGAAATCATATTCGTGCAAAATTTAAGGATCCAAGATAGCATCTTCATACAACCTTCTGTGCTTGATCTTTCCAGTGTGACAATAAAGCTTCTGAAGTTGATTAGCGTTCGTGAAAGTTCAAAGTTATCAAGAACCAGAGGCAATACGAGAGTTCCTCTTCCTAGTGTCTCCTTTATCTTTTCTCCTTGTGACTACCGTTGTGCTTGTTTCTCCTTTCTAGGAAATGGGTCACCGATGGATGCTGTAAAAGTGTTAGTAAATAGTTTATTGAGATGAAAAAATAATATGTTTAAAAGAAGTTTTGACGAAATTCTTGATTGAATTTACAGGAACAAACCTTCTAAACAATGAACTAAAACTACTATATTCTTGCCACCTTCAGATTGCAACTAGTCCTAAGAATTGTCTCCAAATAACCTAATCAGGGGATTTCCGGCTTGGCCAAAAGAAAATTGAATCAAAAGATTTACATGAGGAAACGCAAGGTAGCTCATTGCCAGTTACATGAGGAGATCCTATCTGAGTGCATCAAATTAAAATAAGATGAAATCAAAATCGAAGTGTGGGCATTAGTGAGTTGCATGATACTAGAGACCCAAAATTCAAAGCTCCGGAAATAGTGTCTTGAGAGGTCTAGGCGTAAAGGGAGTGGTTTTCCATGGTGTTGCCCAAACACCTTTGGAGCAAGGAAAGAGAAGAGTCTGATGGAAAAATATTCAAGAACCCAAAAGCTAAATCTTCAAAAGGGACAGCATTCTGCAGAAACTTTTGGAAAGAATGGGATATTAAATTGGCACCTAATGTGCTCTCCTCTCAGGTACCAAGAGAAGCATGTGAACTTGGTTACAAAGTTTGTGATTCTCCAATAATTGCAATTCTGCGAGAAGAAAAGAATCCCACTTTTCAGTTTAGTGGCTTTTGCATCATATTATAGGCCTTGCCTTATAGCATACAACCAGCATTTCTTTGCCATCCATTACGCAGTGACCTCAACTGGTTACAACCTATCTCTAATTTAATTTATTTTATTTTACTTATAATTTCTTCAACAACAGCAACGATAACAAAAAAACCTACGCTTTAATCATAATATTTGAAATTAGTTATTTGAGAAACAAATTTAAAAAAAATAAAGAAAAAAATGAAAAAAAGAAATATATAAAAATAAAAATAAAATAAAAAGAAAACGAAAAAGAAAATAAGTAAAAAAATCACTAGATAAATATTTAAAATATATTGACTTAATTTGTACAGATTTTTCTACTCCATCCATTCCTATCCAAAACTATTTTCTCTTTTAAATCTTTAATTTTTATATTTTTACGGATGACTTACATACAAATTTTCAACAGTTTACCTTTATATTTTATTATATCTCCTATATTTAAATTTTCGGTTCTCCTTATCAGTGCACCTTTGAGTCTTCTTTGCATATGATCGAATCACCTCAAATGACACTCTCACATCTTATACACAATTGAACTAACTCTCAATTTGTTACGAATGTCTTCATTTCTAACTCTATCTTTTCTAATTTTATTATATCAAAATTTTTTTGAATTAAAAAATTCACTCAATTTTAATTTACGTTAATCCTAGACCAGACTCCCAACGGTACACTGATAACTCCCCTAATGTATTGTTTTTCAGTTTGGCTTTATAGGCTCACAGCGGCGCCAGAATCATCGGTGCTATTATTGTGAGATTCCTTGTTGACTATATTCTTGAAAGGCCTATCTGTCAGTCAGTCTCTCTCTCTCTCTCTCTCTGGTGTAAGAAATTTTTTTTCTTTTTTTTTTTTGAAAGCCATTTATATTATACAGTCACAAGAATCAGAACAAGAACAAACAGGGTTCATTTTGACATAAACTTCTAATGAATGAAAACATAATTCATATTGATTAGTGAAGGATCAGAATCTCCACTGCATTAATATTAGGATATTAGGCGAGTACATATAGAGCAATGACCGATTCATGCAACAAGGGATCAAAGGCAATGGAGGTAGAGATCGGACCAAGTAATGCGGAGAGATGGCTACTCTTGCGAAGGTCAGGTAGCAGAGCTATTTTGGAGGGCTCTCGGATTTCACGGTTGCTGATGTGAAAGTAACTGGATTTGCTGGATGGCCTTTCACAATGAGGCTCAGGACTTCAGGCCTTGAATAATGGCCAACCACATCAAAGTCAAACTTTGCCCTCACGATCTCTCCAAGATCTGTTCATTATTAGATCATTGTAGCAAATTACATCTCTATAAACAGAATAAATAATACGAAAAGAAGCTATCACATATACTTTCAGATGGCGCATGCTCAAGCAGTCCCCCTCAAATACAATATAAGGTGGCCAACTGAACCTGAGCCCACTCACTCTGCAGGCAAAGTGGAAACCAAGATGTTATTTAAGGCATCCAAGTAAGCATGTGAGGTCCAGGATGGGATGGCGGAGAAAGAAAAATTTGAGCTAGCATTGCAACTATGCGATCAGCATCAACAAAGTTGAGCATATACACCAATTAGTTGAAGTATGTTTCTACCTATTCTAATACAATGTTACAAAACAAATCTTTATGTTCTTTTGTATGTTGCCACCAATAGGAGCTTAGAGCAAGATAGATAAAAGGGATTTTAACCTGGCCCACGTTTTACAATTCTACCTATTCTAATACAATGAGATAAAACAAATCTTTATGTTCTTTTGTATACTGCCACCAATAGGAGCTTAGAGCTAGATAGATAAAATGGATTTTAACCTGGTCCATGTTTTACAACATTAGGTGTAAATCTCAACGTTCACAGAGCCGGACAAGACAATAAATGCATGAGATGTCAGAAAGGTCCAACACTATGGACTAGGTTGAATAGAAATTTAGAAACTTTCTAGCTCACCCATAAGTATGATCAAATAGTGGTGTTAGCTGTATGCTCCACCATGAACTCGGTGAGGGACAGAAGGCCAGAGCCTATGATAAAAGCTCAGAGTAATAATAAATATGACTGTGGAAAGACATTTCACCACACAAAGCAACCGGTGTGCAAGTCACGAAAAGAAAAGGATGGAGCAAGATATCAGAAACAATCCCCACTAGGAAGAGGAAAAATGAAGAATCCAATGCTTGTGATAAAACTTGTCCAGGATTATGTATAATTATATTTTCCTAACAGTCCGTAGTAAAATACTATACTGGTAACTATTGAATTCTTGATAAGAGTAGAGAATATAACCACCAACCTAAATCAGCTGAGATGAGAGCCTCCCCATCATAATTTGGTCCTGCCAGAATGGTCCCTTAAGGCGAAATAATGGCACTTCCTCCGGCACAAACAACAGAGTCAGGTGTCAGATCATCTTCCATGCCTGAAAATACATACTCTGGTGGAGGTGGAAAATCTTTCCTCCGACAGAACTGGTTCGCTGATAAAACAAAACATCCACCCTCAAGAGCAATGTGGGTCATTGATGCTTGCCAAACTTCCCTGGCGTCAGCAGTAGGTGCACAATATATTTCAATGCCTGTAGAGGAGAAAATCATAGACTTAGTATCAGGATTAAAGAAGGATCAAACATAATCAAAGAACAAGAGAATGAACTGTTAGAGACTTAAACCAGCAAAAAACTGTTAACAAGTCCAAGAACAGAAAGATAATCCAAATTTGGTGAAGTGGTATGAAGTAATTCATCAAAATTCAACCCAAACTAGATCAATATACAGAAGCCAAAAGAAATCTGCAGTTATTATAATAGTTGCAGTTTTCCTACCAAACAGAGGAGTGGCTTAGTGCACAGAATCAACTCAGCCAACCATATATGTTTTTAAGACAAGTGAAACTTAGTTTTTTGGTCCTTATTTGATCCCAGCGCAGTAGGCTCACCTGAGCGATGTTATATAAATAATTGCAACCATACCTAATGGAATTGATATTGTTCTAACTATAGAGAAATTAAAGTTATGAGTTGTATTATGAAGTCATGGGAAAGAGTAATAGAGTATAAATTGAGATTGCAAATAAGTGTTTCAGAATAAATTTGAATTTATGCCAGAATGATTCACCATTGAAATAATTCACTTGTTAAGACATTTGATGAAGGTATTTAGAGCACAGAAGAGAGACCTACATATGGTATTCATTGACCTAAAAAAAAAGTATATGATAGGGTTTTTAGAGACGTATTATCGTATGCGATAATAAAAAAAGAGATCTTCTTGACATACATTAATCTTATCAAAGATATGTACGAGAGAGCTATAATCAATGTAAGAACTTGCGGGGTCTGATAAATAGCTTCCTTATTAACATTGGACTGCATCAAAGTTCAGTATTAAATTTCTTCCTTTTTGCAATAGTGAGATAAAATTACAAAAGTATTCAAGATAAAATATCATGATATATACTTTTTACAAATGATATAATATTGGTTGATGAAATTAGAAAAGATATTAGTACTAAATTAAAATTATAGAGAGTCACACTGGAACCTAGAAGATTTAGATTGAGCAGATAAAAAATTAAGTATATGAGATATAGATTTAGTGACAATCATCGGTATGACGAAGAAATGATTAGATTAGAAGAAAAAGAATTACCAAAAAGTGAATATTTTAGATATCTTGGTTCCATTATTTAGAGTGATGGTATTATAGATAGAGATATGAATTATATGAATCAAGCGGGTTGGATAAGACGGAGAAGAACATCCAGAGTTCTTTGCGATCACACAATTCCATTATATTTAAAGGGAAAAGTTTATAGAACTATAGTAAGACCTGCTAAATGTTTGGCCATTGAACAATAACAAAAATATAAAATAGTTGTAGCCGAAATGATTATGTTTAGATGGATGTATGACAAAATTAAAAGAGATAAAATAAAAAACGAAAAGATACGTAATAAGTTGGGAGTTAGTTCAATTGTGGACAAAATGCGATAATGCCATCTGAGGTGGTTTGGACATGTGCAACAAAAATCCAAAAAGGTACCGGTTAGGAGAAGCGAAAACTTAAATATATGAGATTTAGTAAATCATAAAGGTAGACCGTTGAAAACTTAAATGCAAATTATCCACAAATATATGATAATTAATGATTTAGTTGAAAATATGATTTTAGATAAGAATGAATGGTGTAAAAGAATTTACACAAATTAAATCAACACTTTATTTTTATTATATTCATGATATTCGTCTCTCATATGGCCAACTTTAAAATTTGGGATTAAAACCCAAATTGTTATTGTTGTTGTATATCTAAAGGAATTAATACCAGAAGCACAACGTATGGAATTTTAACTACACAAATCTAGAAATAAGCAATGGTAAACATTCAAGAACAGTAATTTTGCATAATAAACCCAAAGCTTTATTTGTTTTCTGGAGTTGAGATGATCCTGTATATGCAACACACTACGTTGCAATAACTCTTCTGCTCCACAGATTACCTCCTTAATTCACGTTTTCTTTATGCAGGATGCACATGCATATTTTTCATACCCAAAGTTTGTCATCATAAAATGAGGAAAATCCAACTCAAATGGCTAACAAAACTAACAGGTTCCTGCAATTTAGCCCATACCATCAGATTTATTTGACTGCACAATAACCAACCTTTGGCATACATTGCTGTTCTTAGAAGCGGCATTCTGTTTTCCCAGCAGATAGCAGCGCCTTTTTTTCCAATTGGAGTATCATAAACTGGTATTGTTGATCCATCACCAAATCCCCAGATAATGCGTTTCAACGCGGTAGGCATGATTTTCCGGTGCTTTCCAAGGTAACAGCCTTGAGAATCAAAAAAACAAAACTGTGCAGTAGAGTGTATAGCCATCTCTCTCTATCACCCCCATTACTAAGTATACTTTATACTTTCCAGCCATAGCTGCCAGACGTTCAACTTGGGGACCTACATTAATCAAAGATCAGTTAAATCAGACACAATAGCAAGTACCAATACCATAGTCAAGAATTAACATGAAGAACCGGAGGGCACTTGTAGGCTGAAAATATCCCTTTTCAAAGTGATGCCTACCTAATAATCCTCCAAAACCCTATTGATATCTCAAAACCTAAAACATTCTACAGAAGAAGTTAAACTAGGTGCTACTTTAATCGGTGACCTTACAAACAGGAGAAGAAAATATCTGGCCACTATTAAAGTGAATTATCGGACCGAGTTACCAAATGCTTAAACCACAAATTGAATGTCGAAACCCAATATTTTAGTAACTTCTTCAACATATCTATACAAAAACTGATATTTTCGTGACCTCAAATATTCTTCATACAGTAGTTATCTTGAAATATAATCATCTTCTGTTCTAGCCATCATCTATTCTTCCAACACTAATAAAAAGGTTAACAAACAAATCTAAACTGAATCCACAAGCTGATGTGATACCAATCTGATTGTTGGATCTGCATTGGTGCCTGGGAAGTACTTCATACATTTACTAATTTTAATTAGCACGTGACCGTTGCCCGACTTGGTCAATAGAAGATCATCTCCCCGGCCATTACAAATAACTTGAAAACGTTGAGACAATCTGTCAACTAACTATAACCAAGAACAGGAAGGCTTGATTTTGGTGCACCCGTTCAAAGCTCAAGTAATGATACATATGCAAGCATACAACAATAATATAATTCATTGAATCAGGGCTAGCATAGTTTCATCGCTCAAAACATTATACCATATACCATCATTTGCTTTTTAACTACCGGTTAGGTTCAATATCTTCCACAGTTTATTTCGTACACATGCATTATAGTTAAAGAACAGTCCCTAATCTGCAAGTGGGTTTCTACATAAGTATAACTTAAAGCAATACTGGTAAGATGTTGTTATCCAAATTAAGTATAAAGCAAAGCAATCGCATTTTAACTAAACAATTAAATCCAGTTCTTATTCAACAAGGATGATTAGCAGGGACATCAATGGCGGAGGCGTGATACCTGCGGAACTCTTCTTTACCCTTGGCGGTACGGTTACCGATGGTAACACCGAAATTAGAACCCCGAGGATAACCTCCGATAAACGCCTCCGGAAACACCACCAGTTGCGATCCATACGATGCCGCTTCCGACAACAATCTTTCTGCCTTGCCTGAAATGACCGAATTAAATTAGAAATATATATATATAATCCATCAAAACGAAAACCCTAGAATAGAGAGAGAGAGAGAGAGAGAGGACCGAGAGTGGCGGGAGTGTCGTAGAAGACGGTGGAAGCCTGAACGACGGTTGCGCGGACAGTAGGGGCGGAGAAATCGGGGCCCATGTCAACTTCGGCGAACACTGGAGCCTCAGCAGAAGCTTCTGGAACCAGCGCCATTGATAACCTCAAAATTCAAACTTTTCTTTTAGATTTCGATCGGCGGCGGTGGGAGTGGGAGTGGGACTGGACCCGATTCTCTGGTGAGTCCAAATCTCATAAACTCACTCCAAATCTCTTACCCTGCTTCAAAGGAAACAAAAGATTCGGACATCGGATCGGGCCACCACCCCACGCTGCCCTAGTCACCGCCGTTTCTACACAGTTCATCTCGGTACGGTTCGTTGAGTTTGTCCGTGTACATTTTTTGCCTTTTCCATTGGCAAGGGTCCGTGTAGAGCGAAGAAGGGAAACAAGAAGAGAACACACTGGACCAACACCCCAAGGGTCATTATCATTTTCTCAAATTAAAAGGCTATTATTAGTACATCCTAATATTTAGTATAATTAATAGTTTTTTTTAAATAATAATTTTTATTTAATTAATGGTAATACAGAGAATTATCTTTCTCATATTGCATAATACTAATTTTACACGCTTCCTATTAAAAAAATTATGATATTAATATAATAAAAAAAAAGAATAAAGGAGAAAATTGTCCAAAAAAGTAATATATATATATATATATATAATTTTTATATAATATATAAAATAAATTGTATATTTAGCTTTCACCATTACTTTACCCTGCCCTCAACTAGTAACATTCAAAAAGCTAAATTGCATTTATAAAGCACCAACAATTAAATATCAAAAAAGTTAAATGGTAACATTCATTATTCCACACAGAAAACCCTAATTGCATTTATCAAGCAAGACAATGAAACAATTGCAGAGAGAGAGAGAGAGAGAGAAGAATACTTGATGGTGTTGGTCTTCCTGTGCGACTGATGATGAGGAAAGACATGGTTTGGGCCTGAATCTTTGGTATATCCTCCGTGAGACATTGTGGATTGGGAGATGGAAGAGTGAGAGAGTTAGGGTAAAGTTTGCGCAAGGAGCAAGACCACCTGAATCTGAAGAGGAAGAAGGCGGGAAAAGAGAGAGAGAGAGAGAGAGAGAGATAGGCTTGTGGGGCTGTTGCTAATTAATTTAAAGAAAGTTTGTCCACGAAAATTAGAAACCAAAGAAGGCAGAAATCTTGACCGTCCATGGGGATTTGACATCGTTGACCAAACCAACTGTCATAACCGTTGTAAAATTCTGACTATTTTTCACTTTAACAGAAATATATATTTTTTATTTTAATTTCAATTATAATACTTGCTAATTAATACAAAATATTAAAGTTAGAAGTATTTGAAATTGTTTTTGAGTAAGAAAAAGGGTGAGAACTTATTCCAAATAAGTGAGAAGTATTAAATTATTTTTTAACAAAAATTTATTATTTCATGAAAATATTTGTTTCTCAAAAATATTTTTTTAACGTAAAAACACAACAAGACTAAAATATTTTTATCTCGTAGTTGTAGTATAAATCTTGACTGCTATCATTTATCATTCATGGTGGTATAAAGGATCTTATTTTAAAAGATATTCATGAGTATGTTAATAAGATTAATATTAAATGGTAAAATTTTGACCACGCGTTTGACTTTTGTAGGATCGCTACTGTGGGCGGATGCATTGAATGATAATAGTTCAACTGATGCTTTCAGACAACATGGGCAACATTTTCAAAAAGCAACTGCTCTGTTGGAAAAGAGGAAATAATTTTTAAAAAAGATAAATAAATTTTGGGTTATAATTTTTAAAATTTTTTGGATGAGTCAAATAATCTTTGAGTGCTTGTTTGACTTCTTAGTATCAGATTAGGGATAAACTGCAAACGTAGTCATGCTCACAAACCTTGGAACAGCCACGAGAGAGAAACAACAAACTTTGGAACAACCATGAGAGAGAAACAAAGTTTTAAGGTACAGAAAACATCTTATATCAGAATCCACGAATCTGTCTCTTTCTTAGCATTGCTAAAAGCCTTGTCAGGCACTAATTTAAGACCACACGATTGCACTTTTTTGAGCTCGCTCGCTCGCTGATTTATTTTCATGACAGGGGACGTTGATGAAGAGGTTTCAGGTAATTAAGAGGAATGAGGCTGGGATGCTTGGGACTGGGAGGTGTAAGTGACTGGTTTTGCCTGATGATCCTTCACAACCAGGCTCAGCACATCTGGTCTTGCATAATGTCCCACCACATCGAAGTCAAATTTTGCTCTTACAATCTCTCCCATGTCTGCAAAATCCATATTCCAAATGCCAAGTAAAATGAATGAGAATCAGAATTTGTAATCTCATCTTGCAATACTCCAGGAATAGGAAACTAGCATCCTTAAAACCACGGACTGGGCCATGTTTGAGACTGGTCAAGCTTAGGAAAACAAAATATTAACAAATAACAGGTAGGCTCAGCCCAATTGATTCGTGCTGATACAAAGTGCAACCTAAGATTTGGTTAATTTTTAAAATCAAGATTTAGAATGGAAGCCGTAACCCGGCGAAGACTCCTTGATGTACACATTTTGAGGTGTAGAAACTAATAGAGATGATGAAGTACCTAGATCTGCGGTGAGGAGTCCCTCTCCTTCAAAATTGGGTCCTGCAAGAACTTTGCCAAATGGGGAGACAATGACACTCCCACCACTACACACCACAGACTCCGGCGTGAGATCTTGTTCATCTGTACTGCTGAAAACATACTCCGGCGGAGGCGGATAATCTTTCCTTCGACAAAACTGATTAGATGATAAAACAAAACACCCGCCCTCAGTTGCAACATGGATCATTGTTGCCTGAAATGTCTCTCCAGAAAAAGCTGTAGGCGCACAATAAATCTCAATTCCTGCACCCCAACGAAAAATTGAGAGGAATCTATTTAGCAACCTTATGCTCACTAAAAGCTCAACAAAGGGTGTTTTTAGAAATAACCTTTGCCATACAGTGCAGCACGTAAAAGAGGCATCTTATTTTCCCAGCAAATAGCAGAACCAATTTTGCCAATTGGGGTGTCAAAAACAGGAAGAGTAGACCCATCACCAAAACCCCAAACTACGCGTTCCAGAGCTGTTGGCATTAGCTTCCTATGTTTCCCAAGATAATTTCCTTGAGGATCGAAGAAGAGAACAGAACAGTAAAGAGTGTGTCCCTCTCTCTCTATTGCACCCATTACTAGATACACCTTATGTTTCCCTGCTAGTGCTGCTAGTCGATCCACTTCAGTTCCTGCACTAACACAAACATTTTCAACAAAATTTAATTAATACCCACTTAGGTTTTTTTAATAAACTTAATTCATGAAGAAACTATACCAGGGACAGTAATTGCAGAAGAGTAATATTTGCGAAATTTGAGTTGGCCAAGTGGTGTACGATCGGCATAGTTTGTTCCACGAGGGTACCCTCCGATGAATGTTTCGGGGAACAATACTAATTGTGATCCTAATTCTGCCGCCTCTGCTAATAATCTCTCTGCCTTATCTGTTTCACCAAAAATTACCCATCAAAGTCAACACGTACAGTAGAGAGAGAGAGAGAGAGAGAGAGAGAGAGAGAGATGTGGAAGACCTAGAGTGGCAGGGGTGTTGTAGAAAACAGTGGACGCTTGAACAACGGTGGCTCGAACTATTTTAGCGGAGGAATCCGTACCCATCTCTACATCAGCCATGTTGAATTGCTTCAGAGGAAACTACACAAAGCTACCTCACTTGTAAACCTCGATGGTTGTACTTTTTCTTATATGCACGCCAATGCCACCTGTAGCAGACCTTCATTTTCCACTTCTTTAATTTGTATTTGGCACCGCCAATTTAATTTATTGTTAATTCCAAAGGTCTACAACTTTTTCTTCCCACCCAACTCATCTTTGTCACTTGTAAATACTATTCTTTTGTGATTAAAGATGATTTTAATTTGTTCGGGATAGATACAACGTATCATAAGATTAAAAATATTAAATTTCTTTAATCAATATATTAAATTTAAATTTTAAAATAAAAAATAAATATCAAAAGATTTCATTCATAAATTGAATTTCATAATACTCGAATCAAATTATTTGAATAATTCATATATTTGTGATCAAATAATATATATATATATATGTTTGTGAAATAATTTATTATATATATATATAATAATTAATATGTGAAAAATAAAGTCTTCGTAAGAAAAAATATATTGAAAAATCAAAATAAGGGCGATGCTGATGAATAACATCTGTCTTCGTATTTTTTTTTTATTGGTATCATAGTTAGGTCACCAACTCAATATTCGGGGCTTTTTCGATTAATTTGGGTCGACCACTTATAAGATCCAATTGAGGGGACAAATCTCTCAGTATTAATTTTTTGATTCCTATAGAAGATCGAATTTTCGACCATTATTAAGAGGCATCAGTTTTCGAACTAACTGAATTATCAGGTGGTGCCAAATATAAATTAATGTTCAAATTATTGTTGTTAATAGCCGGTGATTAGTCCCCCAAGGGGGGATTTTAAAACTGAGGTAAGACCAAAACCACGGGAAATGCATAGAGTGCATTTGAATATTTGTGTGCGAAGAGAATCCACTTTAGGTGAAGATGGGCAAGGCACAAAATCACGTGAATGCACGTGATGGTACCACGTGGTATAGTATTGAACATTGAAAGCCGATCCGCATAAGGTTGCCTGAAATTTTTTTTTTTTAAATATCATATATATATATATATATATATATATATATAATTTAAAAAAATTATAACTTTATATACTATTATTTTTAAAAATTTTTATAATACTAAATCGATAAAATTATAACCTCAAATACATATCATATTTTATTCACCATAATATATTTCTTGTAAAGAATATAATTTTGATTATTACTTCTTAACATGTATTATAATTTACAAATTTGAAATATATGATAAATATGTAAGTTTATATATGGAGTTAAGTTTTCTTAGTACAATTATGACAAATTAAAATTGAATTTTTAAAGAAAAATATATTTACTATTATTGAAACGTCATGATAGATTGTTGAAAATATAAATACAAATTATCTGTAAATATATAAGTGTCAAAATTTTAACTGAGTAGATGACTTTAAATAGGAATAAATGGTGTAGAAAAATTCAAAACAGTTAAATCATATTTTTTATTATTTTAAGTTTCTATAAATAATTTTTTTTCTTTATTTTTATTTATTTTTTTTTTTAATATTATCGTCTATATTTTTTGTTTCAAATTTTAATTTTACGGTTTTTTTTCTTTTATTCTCTATTTGTCTCTTAAACAGCCATCTCCAAAATTTGTGATTAAGGTTTAAATTATTATTGTTATAGTTGAATACTAATTAAATATATCTTAGCTTGAATTTACTTTAAATAATTTTATTTATATTATTTTAAACTAAAATAAATTTTCATTGAAAAATATAAAATTTTATAAATAAAAATTATATTATTTATAAATAAATCTAAAATTCTTATCATATTAATAATTTAATAAATTACGAATTTCTTTTAAAAATAAGGTTGGCATTAACTTTTAGGCATAAATTCGAATCCGTAGGTAATACTGATGCTGGCAGTGATACAAGGATGGACAATTACTAAAGAAACATTTACCTACGATTGATTTTATTTTATCATTACTTTTTGTTACACACGAGAGATTTTAATGCGAAGCCGATAAGGAATAAAGAGTGATATCAGTTAAATTATATTTTATTGACATCATCGATATTATTAAATTAAAACTTATTTCTCCAAAAATATATTGGCTTTACATAATTTTTTTCATAGATAATAATTTCAGAATTAAACCACTTTAACTCAAAATTTTGATGAAATTACATTTTGATTCAAAATAAAATTTCACTCTAAATTAAAGTGAATTAAAAATATTAATAAGAATAAATTATTTTTTAATTTATATCTAAGCATAGTCTTAATCTTTTTCCTGCATAAACATTGTTTTGAACAACCATATACAGAAAAAAAAAAATGGAAAAATCACTAAATTAAGCCAAAAAGAAAAGGGAAAGGGGGAAAGGCGGCAGTGATGGATAGGGTGCTCAAAGTGGTAGATTAGGGTTTTCGTGGAAGGAAGGACGCTTTTTGGGGGAGTCACAAGACGTCCACGTGACGGAGGAGTGTCCGTACTAACGGTACAAACGTGCCGATTACTCCATCCAACTTCCCTGACATTCATTTTCCAAAAAAGCCCCTGTCCTTTCCACTTGAAAAGAGTAAAGCACACGACACGCAGACACCAAATCAGAAAGTGCCTAAATCTGTCAAACCCAAATCAACGGAGCCAAGTTTCCGCCTGATTCTTTTTCTTCCTGAATCTTTCTGAGGTAGCAAGGGAGAGAGAGAGAGAGAGGGAGAGGGTTTGATGTTGGATGAAAGATGTCGGAGAAGCCTACAGAAACGCCAATGACGATAGAAGAAGCGTTGACGATGTTTCCGGGGTTTAGGTTTTCACCGACCGACGATGAATTGATTTCTTTTTACCTTAAGAAGAAATTTGAGGGCTCCCAGAAGGACGTCGAAGTTATTCCTGAGATCGAAATATGGAAGCACGAACCTTGGGACTTTCCTGGTATGGATTCTTACCTTATAAATACATACTTGCGATATGTATGTATTTTTTTTTCCAAAATACTTTTTCCCGCTGCGTTTTGTACGTATCTAATTTTTGGGTTGACATTGTTTAAGAATGATGATGGTGACTATGATTGAATTCTAGACAGCGGTCTGTGTATCCCTTA
Source organism: Dillenia suffruticosa (assembly GCA_033439265.1). Taxonomy (NCBI): domain Eukaryota; kingdom Viridiplantae; phylum Streptophyta; class Magnoliopsida; order Dilleniales; family Dilleniaceae; genus Dillenia; species Dillenia suffruticosa. The sequence continues at coordinate 13,922,504 of JAVTVX010000010.1, read as the reverse complement.
TGTAGACGCTCTGTCATGTCCGCCTAATTTGGACTAACGTTGTGAATCATAATGATGAAGCAGTAGAAGCAAGGATCTTCTAGGAGAGTGTGTGTGTGTGTGTGTTTTTATTTTTATTTTTTATTATTAATAATTTTAGTACGATGGGATTCCTTGGTAAAGCCTTAAAATGGCCTCACTTGGTGATTCAACTGCCAATTTTCAATCCATTTGGTTTGCATTTCTGATGTTGTGTGTGGCAAGCATTTATTGGATGCCATTGTATAAAATTGAAAGCTGCATAGAATGCTACCCAATCAATTCTTGGCACATAGACTCTAAAAAGAAAATTGCTATGTGGCCATTTGAATCACCTAGAGTTGTTTTGTCTTATCATTGAAATGGGAAGGTAATACAGACATTCATTGCCATTTTTTTTTAACCAAATGGCTATTTGTCTTGATTGCTTTTATCTTAAACAACCACCATGGATTTTTGTTGTGTTTGGAAACTGATCATTGCCGTTTTGTTTACTATTAGCCAAGTCCATCATCCAATCTGATCATGAGTGGTTCTTCTTTTCCCCTCGTGGAAGGAAGTACCCAAATGGGTCACAGAGTAAGAGAGCAACCGCTTCTGGGTATTGGAAGGCCACTGGCAAAGAAAGAAATGTCAAATCGAATTCCAACTTGATTGGTACAAAGAGGACTCTGGTTTTCCACAAGGGCCGTGCACCCAAAGGGGAAAGAACAGAATGGATAATGCATGAGTATTGTTCAAATGAAAAATCTCAGGTAAATTATTTTATCATTAATTATAACTAATCATAACTTTTTCTGAGATAATGTCCAACATATACTAGTTTTCTGTTTGTGCAGCTTGTGCACATGACAACTATGAGACCTTTAAAATTCTCACTCTATTGGTAGTTTCAGGGTCTCTCTCTCTCTCTCTCTCTCTCTCTCTCTAGTTCTGGGAAAAGGCTTGCATTTAAAGGAGAAAGACGTTGGTTGTTAAGTTTTTACTGATGGATGAGGTGCACTAAATTTAGCTTTGCTTCTTGGTGGCTGCATGCGACTGAATTGTTTGGTCTCCATGGTCCTATTCTTGAACAATATCAAATAATATGACTTGTGTTCTTTCATGCTAGGATTACTACGTAGCTTTATGGACTGACAGGCTGTCAATGTGGAATTCTAATTATTATTATTTTTACTGAATTTTATGATAAAAAAGCCCCCTCCACCTTTTAATATGTAGATTCCAAACCTGGGAATCCAGTCTTCTAGACTTTGAATGGGAAGATAAGTTATTAAACGGTTTGTTTTGGTTTCAAGGTTCCTTGTATTCTTGGAAAGTAGACCAACATCCCAATAAAATTTAGGCTGTAGTTTTCTGCTCTAATGATTTGTGTAACAATCTAGCTGAACTTTCCGTCAAAAATTTAAGCCTTCATCTTTCGTTTTGCTGCTGTTAAATCTCTTTCCTAATTCCTTTTCTGTTTCCAATATCAAGCTGTTTAGCAAACACTGGCACAAATGATGACAAAGAATCTTTGGGAATTGGAGATAATCATGATAGGATAAGAATGGATGACACCAAATGTAGCAGTCTATGAGGGAGAACATGAGTTGAATTAATCTTCAACATGATGCTTTTCTTTGAGGTTGTTCTTTTCATTTTACACAATGTACTTTTAACTTTGTCTCTCAAGAAAACAGAAGTGAAGATACTGTGGATTAGGCTCATTTAAATAAGACATGGAGAAAAATTTTCCCCATCTGTCAAGTTTGAACACTGGCACATGAAATGTCTTCATCAGATTGGTAATATGAAAATAAAAGAGAACTTTTGCACATGCAATGAGGTAATTTTGAGTAGTTTGGACAATCTGATACTAGATTTTCAGTGATTTGCAGTATGCTTTGAACAGAGCAATTGTGGAGGAGGATAAAGTGTAAATATTTCTGGACTTATGTTATCATGGCAACTTATACGTTGGCATGTCTATGATGGCCCTCATTGAGCTCAAGATCCCTATTCATTTATTAACCATTTTTTGGTGACATGCTTCAGAATATAGTCAAACTAGAGGTGAACTATGTTTTGGATTGACGTGAGATCTCATGTATTATCTGAAGTGTTTATAATTGGTGTTTGATTTGGTGATTGAAGCTGTAGACACTTCGTTTTACTATAAAATATTACTTCTAGCAGAAGAACATTCATAGCTTGGTGTTGGACTCTTTGCTTTTTCCTGCCTTTGCCAACTGCTGTTGGGCATTTCCTTGTGTGTTATATATCTCTGAACTGGGCAGCTATCTACTCACACATGCTTAAACTGATATTTGCTTCCTCGTTACAAAGTTGGGCAAGGTATTTGATATGTTGCACATTTTTATTTTAATCTTCAGGATTCTTGGGTGATTTGCCGCCTTCGTAAAAAAAGTGATTTTCAAGTTAATGAAAGTTCAAACCGAGAGACAAGTCAAAGATTTTTGCTGCCTGCAATAGATAGTAACCCTGCTGTCTATGGAGTTGGTATTGACCAGACAGCTCCTTCTGAAGGGAACAGAATTGTGGATAGGAGCTCAAAAAGTTGTAGCAGCAGTTATGAGTCTCATTCTATTGAACAGATTGATTCTGCATTGGAATCTGATCACTTAAAAACTAATGAGGTTTCTCAACCTGGCTTTTCCTGCTACCACAAGGTTGTATTCTTTACTCATCCTGTCTTCCTCAGTATAATTGTGCGTACAATGGAAACCAACGAATGTTCAAATAGTGAACTTTGTTCACTTATTGTCTATGGATGTGTATTTAGACTTGTCTCGGTTGGGAGATCTTGTCTTGCATTAGTTTTGGTAGGATTGTGCTTATTATTCCTAAACACTTTCCTTTATATGTAGAAGTGAATTTTGTTTTGGGTCTAATTCTTTTCTCCTTCTAAATCATAGGATGCAGAACAGGAAGACTGTTTTGCTGATATCTTGAAAGATGATATCATAAAGCTTGATGAAACTCCACCAGCAGCTCCTTATCCAATGCCAGAGACTCATAGAAAAAGTAAAATGCCCATGCATGGGGTTCCTTTTCAGGGCTCGGCGAATCGTAGAATCAGACTACGGATGCTGAAACGACGCCGCTCTCAGAGAGAGACCTTTGCCATCAGCACGGAGGAGTGCTATGTCATAGAAGCTAGTCATCCAAACAAAGAGGACACACCCAAAAGTTTGATGAGGTTATCCTCATTAAAAACCGTAAGTCATAGGGTCATGTTTGTGCTTGTTATTGTGATAATCTCAGTTATGTTTGTGTTGTTTGGAGATTAACGAGGCTAAAGAAGTGATAATGAATGCTGCCTTATTATCAGCGTCAGCGCGGTAAGTTATCCATATCAAAGCTAAAAGTAATATATTTACTCCACCCTCCTTTTAAGTGGGCTGGTAGTGCTTAGTTTCAAGAGATCCATGTTTGGTGCTTTATGATGAAACCAATGTTCAGAAGGGTAGTTTTCGTGGGTCGCATGGCTGAATGGTTCATGAGCTTCAATCGTTGATCATCTTTCTTGTCTCTCCCTTGTTGGATGTCACCTGTGGAACAAGTTTTCTCTGAGGTTGTCTGGGGTGTGTGTGGCAGCATTTAGTTAAAGATGAAAACTAATATCCATTTGTATTGTTGTTCGTACTTAAAAAGAATAGATATGAGATGGAAAGAAGTGCTGAAAATGAGAAAGTTAAGAGAAAAACATGGGCAAGGCCAAAACCTATACTTTTCTAAATAATTTGTAAAAACTTCTGAGGTGGTATCAAGCTATTTTGTATTCGATTAAAAATTTATTGGGAGGAGGAGAGCCAGTTTCCTTTTCGTCCACTTAATCACTTTTGGGCATTAAAAAAAGGAGGGAACAAACTATAGGATAAATCACTTGGCATATTATAAAGGCCAAAGCCATAATTTACTCCCCAAGTCCTACAAATTTTATTTTTACGATAACTATTAATTCATTCTCAAAATTTAAATTTTCTTTCTAAAAAATTTAGCCTTTGAGTCTACTTATTTTTTGTACCATGGCTAAACCACCAACTCGGTATCCAGGGTTTCGTCTCGACTAATCTAGATCGATCGCTTGCAGAACCCAATTGAGGGTAGGTTTCCCACCGTTGATTTTTTCGTTTTCATGGGAATCGAATTCCTGATCATGATTATGGGATATCGATTTTCGAACCAACTAAATCATAGATGTTGGTACCGTTGACTCTACTTCAAAACTTTTTGTTTCTAATCATAGGATAATCTTCAAAATTAGTTTAAATTGGAACCATTTTTGAGAGGTATTTTATTTGATTATCATAATTTTGACAAGTACGAATAATTTAATACCTCTTCACAATCTAATTGGTTCATCGATTTATTATGGCAAGTCATCTAATGCGCATTGTGACTAGAAAAGGCCAAACCCTAGGCCTTAACATGTTTGTTCTTCCGAAGTCCCATTCAATTTAAGCACATGAAAATAAAATAATAATAATAAAAATAATAAAAATCTCAAAAAAGCATAAAATTTTCTAACATGAAACGTGTGTTTTTGTAATTAGGATAAGGATGACCACTTGCTAGGCATGTGGTCAAAGGAGAGAGGTAGGACAGCAGGTTTTTTTTTTTTTTGTTTTTTTTATGAAAAAAGGAGGTACCTACAGCCTACCATGGCTGCAGGGAGGAGGAAGTTTAAGGAAGCTTGTCATTTTCAAACTAATTGAACATCTGTTTTTGCTGTTGTTACTAGAATTGTCTAGCGTTTGGTGATTTGGAAAACTATTACTCTCTAACACGGGTGTATTATTGTGTCAATTCATGATGTAGTTATTAGTAATTGTTATAATTATTTTATTAAGTGATTATTAATTAGATTTTTCCCAGACCAATTCCAATTGAGAATCTTAAGAACCTGAATTCGATGATCTTCACAGTCGTCGTTTGTGGGTAAAATCTAATCGGTGAGTAGATCCATGGCATCAGTAGAAAAAAATTCGGCAACACCACAAAAATAACCCTGGTTGGATTCATTAAACATGAGCATACTTCTTCATCTAGGCATGGCTGAATCCAACTTGATTCAAACCAGACTCATAAGGCAGGGTTAAGGAAAAAAATTTGCCACCTGGGTTTTTTTTTTTTTTTTAGCTATTTTCCCGGCCAAGCTTTTAAAATGTGATTCTAAAGTTTGGACCCGAAGTTGTGTCCAACCTAAACATACAGCCTCAGAATACATTCGGATGCGTAAAATAGGCTAAAATACAATATATAGGCATCAACCCTGGAACATAGAGTGAAATTTCATTTTAGAATATAGGCAACAGTGGTTGTTGCAACAATCAAAAATTTCATTTTACTTCAAGTTGATGCAACAGACAAGATTTAAGGTCAGTTATGCACTATAAACTAATTATGTGAAACATCCATTGGTTTAATACTCCCAATCCCAAACGTCATTGGTCATAGGTAGACATGCAAGCCAAGTCTCTGACAGACTTGGACATACACGTGAACAGTCTGCATTAGTGCACGACAATGGCAAGTACCTACTCATTGCTTGCTGCTGCTGCAAGAAGGTAAAGTACAACAATTCAGACTCTAGTAATTTAATAGGATACTAACCATTGTGTTGGCATATAGGCTGGAAGGTACAGTAGCGAAAATCACCGGGGGTGCTAGCGGACTAGGTGCATACACTGCAAGATTCTTTGTCAAACATGGAGCCAAAGTTGTGATTGCAGACATCCAAGATGACTTGGGTCAATCTGTTTACAAGCACATAGGTCCCTCATCAGCTATGTCCATTGTGATGTAACAAATGAAGCTGAGGCTGAAAACGCAGTCAACACTGCTGTTACCAAGCATGGAAAGCTTGACATAATGTTCAACAATGCTGCTGTTCTAGGAATGACCAAACCTGACATCATTGACAATGACAAGGATGAGTTTGAGCATGCTCTTCGCGTAAACATTGTAGGCCCCTTTTTTAAGCACAAAACATGCTGCCAGAGTCATGATCCCTGCACGCCGTGGCAGCATAATTAACCATGGCACTGTTGCTGCAACTGTCGGTGGGATTGCTTCACATTCATACACAAGCTCAAAGCATGCTTTGACAGGACTGAAAAAGAACACTACTTCAGAGCTTGGGAAATATGGCATTCGCATGAACTGCCTGTCACCATATCTGGTTGCCACTCCGCTAGCAATGGAATTTTTCAAGTTGGATAAGGATGGAATTTCAGGTGTCTACTCTGGGCTAAAAGGGGAAATTCTAACACCTGAGGATGTGGCTGAAGCTGCCTTATACTTGGCAAGTGATGAGTTTTAACGTACGTGAGTGGGCATAATCTTCAAGTTGATGGAGGTTTCACCAAAGTAAATCCATCATTTGGGATATACTCACAATAAATACACTTTCGTTTGTGCTCGTCTTATTAGGTAGCATCCTCGTATGTTGGGAGTTCTTGCTATCTGTTATGATGTTATCCTGTTTAGATGTCCAACCTGTTTCTAAGGAGGTATTAACTCCTGTTTTTTCTGTCTATTATATCTCTTCTTGTTTAAAAGAAAGTACTATCTCACTTTGCCAAGCCTGAAAATTTGGCACTGACAATACCCAGATGAAGGAGAGAAGGGAGACAATAACCCACGGGAAAATTTAAAGATCAACACAAGACAAGCGCCGGCTTATGTGAATATGGGACCAAAATTCTAAAAGAACGACATCCAGTTGTCTGCGGAATTAGGGGCAGTTCATCAAGGGAGCCGATAAATCCTTTATGATCAAGAGTCCAAATTTAACACGCTCTAAGGTCCGTGATGATAGAGAAAATTTTGTTTTTTCAATAGGTCAGATATCTGACAGGTCTGGCTGATCGGATCTATGAGCTGATCTGATCTATGTTACCAGATCCTCAAATTTGAATCTTGTATCTGTGCGTGGTCCCACAGTTCTACTCTAGGTGTACAAGTTGGCGTATATTGTTGTCCCCACAAGAAAGTTAAAACCAACCCAAACAAGAATATCTAACACAATGGAAGACTTGAAGGATGTGCAGTGTGACTATCAACATGAACCAAGAAACTAATAGCACCTAACATATGGAAGAGCAATTCAGTCCTTCCTCCTAAATAGAGATTTGAAGCCAGAATCCGCAGCTTTTGATTTCTTGGGTGAGAACTGAAATTGAAATTTATTTAAAGAAATTAACATCCATACTCTCTCAGGGGGGGAAAAAAAGAAAAGATCTGATGATATGGAAGTCAGAATGTGAACATGGTTCACTTGCCATCGTTTGTCCTACCAGAAACAAAAAAGTGTCCCACGGAAGAGGTTTTTTCTTCAAGGACATTAGGAAGTTTAATGCATTCAATTTTCATGAAATTAAATTGCTAGTAATATTCGTTTGTTCTATTGAAGAGGAATGAATGTTTGGCCGCTGAATAGAACAACAGTTTTACAATTTAGTACTGTAATAAGATAGAAAGTACTTCTACCAAACTCCTTTGAATTGAGTAGTCAGTCACTCTACCCTCTTAATCAGAGATCTCGAATTCGAACCTTATGAATGACGAAAAAAAATTTGGGAGAGCCAACCCTTAAAATGGCCCCACATTGCTCGAACCGGATTAGTCGGGTAAAGGCAGGATACCGATGGTGAAAAAAAAAAAAAAAAAAGATAGAAAGTACTTCTTGGAGGCCAATATATTATGATATGCATTAATTTTTGTCTTTTTTTTGGGGGGGGGGGGTTTCTTACAAGGGGGCTTGCACTTCTTTTGGGAGCAGCGATTACTTGCACAAAACCTAGACTTAAATGGATGTGGGGCAAGATTTATACCACGGTGTCTAAGTGTATGGTGGTTGAAAACTTGTTCTTTGAAACTTTTAGTAATGTCTCATATTCTCAAATACCAAGCACATCCGAAGGGGGAAAAAGGAAAAAAGGAAGTAGAAGGAATAACACATCAATATCATGTTTCAAAATTGATTCATTTAGTGCGCTGACAAGCCACCAACATGAGCTGTAAAGAAGAATCTAACCTTCATCTTTCAACATTCAATCCAATAACAACGATGTGTCCTACTAAGAAGGATCCTGCTGGTGCAAAGCGCAAGTTGTGAGTAACCTTTTTCCTTAAGTAGGACAAACATTAGACCCAACATTAGATCAATCACATAGACTATCTGGAAACCTAATCCTCTTTACGTGGCAACGCATGTGAGAAATTTAAAGAAAGTCAGAAACAGAAGAGATAAATGATGATGTTGATGAAATCATGGTATTCAGAATTTATTGGATCTTCACCGAAGAAACATGGCAAGGCAAAAACCATTATGTCTATATACAGTACAAATTTGAGATGGAGACAAGATTTCACCCCTTCCCCCCAATCATGCAGATAAAATTTAAAAGTACGTGCTTATCTCATCCCTCTCATCCCAAACTGACCTTGTATAATGAGCATAACAAGGCTGTCTGAAGGCATAAATGGTACTCAGGCAAGGAAAATCAAGCCAAGTTTCAGTACTTACTCTTTTCTACTGAAGTTTCCTAAGGCTCACAAATTAATACACAACAACGGCAAGTACCTCACCACTCTCGGCAGATGCAAGAAGGTAAAGTGACTAGTGAACCATTCAAGTTCTATAACCTATGAGAGAATATTTCCATAAATTTAACGCTATTTCTATTGTGTTGGCATCTAGGCTGGAAGGCAAAGTGGCCTTTATCACAGGTGGTGCGAGTGGCATTGGTGGGTGCATCTCCAGACCCTTTTGTAAGCATGAAGCCAAAGTTGTCAGCCTCTGCCTCGTTTACCTACTGTGATGTAACCAAGGAAACTGATGTTGAACATGCTATCAACACCACCGTTGCCAAGCATAGAAAGCTAGACATCATGTGCAACAATGCCAGTGAAATGGGAATAGCCAAACCCAGCATCCTTGACAATGACAAGGCAGAGTTTGAAAAGGTAACTAGTGCAAACCTAGTAGGTGTCTTTTTTGGCACCAAACATGCAGCCTGAGTCATGATTCCTGCTCGCCATGGTAGCATAGTTAACACAGCCAGTGTATGCTTGACTATTGGTGGACTTGCATCTCATGCATACACAAGTTCAAAGCATGCTGTGGTTGGGCTAACAAGAAACATGGCAGAGGAACTAGGACAGTATGGCATTCGAGTGAACGCTGTATCACTCTGTTTAGTTGCAACACCACTAGCTAAGGATTTCTTCAAGCTGGATGATAATGATTGTGATGGTGTTTATTCCAACCTAAAAGTAGATGTGGCTAAAGCTGCACTATACTTGGGAAGTGATGATTCCAAGTATGTGAGTGGACATAATCATATTGTGGATGGAGGCTTCGCAACAGAATCCATGTTTTGGTATATTTGGTGACAAGGATATTTAGTCTCTCAAGTTAGACTCTAATGTTGTACTGGAATAGTATATCGTGCAGAAACTGATTTTCTGTGATTGGCATCATACAGACTTGTCTGCATTAGCTCCGGAAAGTGACAAAACACTATACATATTACACACAGGATGATCCATTTTGTTTCTAAATCCGTAACAGTAAGATAGCTCGGTCCAATCTGTTTTTTAAGGAGATTGCTATGTTCCATATTGCGCTACTAAAATTCTAATGCAGTTTAACACTCAGACTCATGAGTTATAGTAAAAGGAGAGAAAGGGAAAGCATAGACTGCATAGAAGTCATGCCATTCTTGCCAGGATTCAAACAAGTAATTGTTAAGGACCATATAAAGTACAATTTTGATCCTAAAACCCTAATTTAATCCAAGATCGCGATTCGTAGTTACAGACCAGCCGTAATAGCAAAGGAAAGAAAGAGAGAGGCGCACCATGAAATGTGTGGAATTCAAGAAATCCGTGCCCAGACCTAACAAATCATATCCGGGGAATTCGATGTGGCTCGGGTCGATCAATGCCCTGAAACCCCAAACATAAACAAAAATCATCGTCGTGAGAGTTCAATTAATTTTTGGTAAATCAAGACATCAGAGGCGCCATTGTTGAGAGCAATGAAGAAATCTTTGGCGAGACGAGGGGGAGAGAGAAAGAGTTTATAAAAAAAGAGAAAACTCTAGATTCAAATACAAAATTGAAGGGAGGACATGAGAGATAGAGGAAGAAGAAGAAGAAACCACTGAATTCAAAATGAAGTTTGAGCAAGAAGAATAGGAACGGCAAATTTGAGATGCACCGTTGAAGTTTGAGAGGGAGAGAGAAATGAAGACCTAGGAAAGAGAACGCAACGTAACGGTGCGATGTTAATGGGCCCAAATCTCTCAAGCCTAATGGGATACATGAGTGTTATAATAGAGGAGCCAAGTCAGCTAATGTCATATCCAAATGCGACTCGAGTGCCAGTCGGGTGAACTCGTAATTAATTGATTTTGGAAAGTTGTTGAAAAAAAGAAAGCTCGTTGAACTTTCGAACTCAATACGGTTAGACTTGAGCTCGATACTCAACTTCCCAAGATTGAGTCACGATTTGACCACCCGTAACACTACTCGATTCTTATAACACCCCTAATAGGGCCTGTGACTAAGACTAAGAGTTATAAGTTAAAATAAAATAAAACAATTAAAAAAACCCTAAATTAACTATTAGTATCACGAACTCATTTATCACAAAAAAAAAAAAAAAGCATACATTACCCTGTAGTATTTAAACAGGCGAATCTATATTGTACCTCAATTTGTAAATTTGGTTGAAAATACCTACATATGTTGTTCAATCATCATTGGAAACAAATAAAATAAAAAATAGAGATATTATCTAAAATATTTTTCTACTTGTACGAGTGACTTATAAAAGTGATCAACAGGTTTTATAGTTAATCTGTGTTAGTTTATAAAATTTTAATTTCTCATTTATTTATCTTAAATTGAGATTTTATCGCATTAAATAGATTATGAATCGCTCTGTATTTTTTATACAGTAACTTTATCTTATAATTGATTTATTTGTTTGGTCAATTATTGGAAATTGTACGAGATATCTTGATTTGAGGTGAATATAATAATGGCATAGGTTTGACTTTGTATTTAATTAGAAGATTTTAATGATTGCTTTGTGACTAACAGAGATTTTTCCTTTCTTTTTTTTTTTACTCCTTTTTATGTTTTTGTTCCGTAATATTTTTATCAAAAATATATTTAATGCAAGAGTTTTTAAATAAATTATAATTTTTTTGCTAAAAAATATTATACTAATAAATTTGGTATCAGTATAAGCTGAGCATTTTTTATTCTTATAATATTTGTTTATTAGAAATTTTTCATAAAGTTGGTCATTTTATACCTTATGAAATATACCAAACATTAATAAGAGAAGGATATATGGATATATAGTTCATTAAAAAAAAATTTCTTGTGAAAAATAATATTATGTGTCAAAAAGATCGGCCGATTGAAATCTCTCTGATATAGAATTAAGCTCGCGCCCAACTTCGCTCAAAAGTCCGGCTATAATGGTCTTGCCCGATTTTTAATGGACCCCAAGGGCCGATTTTATCGACCCGGGTGGTCCGCGCAGGCCAATGGTCCCTATTTCCCAAAACGAAACAACTTTTGCAATTTTCACAAAAACGACACGTTTAAGTCACATAAAAAACCTATTCGCGTCCATATAACCGTCTCTCAATCGACGGCTCCCAAAACCCTAGCGGCAGCAGCAGCGGCAGAAACTCATTTCTTCTCTCTTTCTCTCTCCTTCGGCGGCTTCTCTCTCTATCTGTTCTGCTACAATGGGTCGCGTCCGCACGAAGACAGTGAAGAAGTCCTCCCGCCAAGTTATCGAGCGCTACTACTCGCGCATGACCCTCGACTTCCATACCAACAAGAAGATTCTGGAAGAAGTCGCAATCATCCCTTCCAAGCGTCTCCGCAACAAGATCGCCGGATTCTCGACCCATCTGATGAAACGGATCCAGAAAGGACCTGTCCGAGGAATCTCCCTCAAGCTTCAGGAGGAGGAGAGAGAGCGTCGTATGGATTTCGTCCCCGAGGTTTCTGCTATCAAGACTGAGGACATCGAGGTTGATAAGGAGACTATTGACATGCTTGCCTCTCTTGGAATGTCGGAGTTGCCGGGAGTCAAGTTGCAGACGGAGGAGACGGTTGTCACTGCTTCGACTGGATTCGGCCGTGGCGCTGGTGGCCCTAGGAAGAGGTATTGAGAAGCGTTTGCATTGGTTTCAGACCGAGATCTAGGAATCCTTAATTTTGAAGTTCTTGCTTTATCGTATCTTTTCTTATGTTCTACTTGGAATAGCGTTTTTTTTTCCTCTCTTTTCATTTGAAGTTTTCGTATTAATCTGGATTTTTGAGAATATGAAGACCTTTCTATGTTAAGTAGTCAAATGCAAATTGAATTGTTCCCAAGTGCAGGTACTGTGCTCTGTTTAGTTCCTTTTTTGGCTTTCGAGAATATGAAGACCTTTCTATGTTAAGCAATATGTGTAGGCTTTTATTCGTCGATTTTATTTTCTTATGTGATTATTATTAATGTTTAATGATCTGGGTTAGGGTTTTCATTCCAACTTTTCATTCTTTAGTCCTTGGAAATCTATTTGGACCGAACCCTAATCTATCCCCTCAGATGATCCTTGTTTCAGAGTCTCTCATGACCTAGTCTTCTTTATTTCTTAACTTCAGTGGTTGAGATTTTGTTAGCTCGAGCTTTATATGATTTAACTCTCTGGACGAGGTCTTGGCTTGAGTGACTGAACAGAAACCGTGAGCATAATCAAGTGGGTTATGATGGAAGTTGTGTTCTATTAATGTCTGGGCTTGAGAACGGAGTTTAATGTGTTTCATTGTAGGAGACTTGTCTCTACTCTTTTGCGATTACAATGTTTTTCTCCGGTGTTTGTGTTCTCCTAGACTCATGGGTCGTCATCAAGCTATGTCACATGTTTTGGTACCTTACTATGAATTTCAATTCCGATGTTGAAAGGGTGAATACGAAGTTGGAGGAACTCATGCTTCATATTATTTCTTTATATTAAGTGTGGTTCCTGTGTCTTGAGCAATTTTACTTATCAAATCAGTAGTTCACTCTTATTCATCTAGGCAAGTTCTTGGTTATATTTTGATTTCAACAAGATGCAGCTACTTTATGCAATGTTAAATTTCTAGGCTTGGCTACTTATTGACTATGCACTTTTTGTCATGGATCTTGTTATCAGTAGGTTGAGTGGAGTGACTACTTTTTTTTGTTATGGTTCATCCTTGGTGGAGCCTTAACTTGGATTAGAAAATTACAAGTTACTTGTCATGTCTGATTCTTAGAAATGAGAGGATGTTGAAGTGCATCTCTGGTATGTGAAACAAGGCGGTTGGTATTGAATATTCAGAAGCTAGTATGCTTTTTAAGGTTTATTTCCCTTGGCCCCATGTTGGACGAATGATGAACCCTCCTCTCATGCTCAATCCGTGTCTTTATTGCAATGTCTAAGCTTGCTGGCATCTTGAGGTCCATGTTTTGTATTAGGTGGGTTTCATCAGGATCTTATTTTAGGTACTGTTTGTTTCTCTAAGTTATGGGTAATTTGCTGAGTATTTATGGGAGACTAGTTAAGGGACAATCCCATGTTTGAAAGCCTGACAGATAATGCATCCCTGAAGCCCCTCGAAAAATTTAATCTTGAAGAACTTGAATTGTTCTCATTTATCTTGCCTATCATATTTCTGGGCATGTCCACAAAAGAGGGAACCTGCAAAGTTTCAATCTGTTGTGTGAGTGCCCTGTATTTTTTTTGTTACATGAGATTTGAAATCACGGATGAGATTAGAGGAGGATTGTGAGCTATCCCGGGGACGTACCCTTGTATTTGTTTGTTCTTCATTTGTGCCGGATTGGCAATTATTTCATTTCACTGTTTTATGGTTTCATTAATTTTGAGGGAATAGTGATTCCCACACATGTTAATATTTTCCTTACATGGGTAAACATCATATTCATTTTAGAATATTATATCTTTTTTTTTAAAAAAAAACGGTATTATTATAACATTACAATCAATTCATATGATATGACATAGTATTTATTGTTTTTTGAAGGGACAGAGTCCGTAATTTATTTGTTATTTTATTAAGAAAATAAAATGCCTCTGCTTTAAAATTGATTTTAATCCTTTGGACTGCACCTCGTCATATATTAAGAAAAAAACAACTTCCCCCTCTTCTCCAATTGTGTCTGCTACTGCTTGGCATCCAGCGATCTAGTTCTCCAGGCTCCAATGAAAGGGGACGCCATCTGTAGATTTGAACAGCACTGTTGGACTTTCCGTCCAGCTTTCACAAACTCAAGGTGTAGGTCTGCTTAAACAATTCGAAGTCAAATATATGTCTAAAGTTATTTGAAGGAGTAAATTTGCTTTAACTCAATTTAGTTAAATAATAAAATAAATTAACTTTAATTTGACAGTTTCAGATTTACTTGTAATTCAGTTGTGATTTAACTTAACTCTTTTGACACAAAAGCATGGATCAAACACCTAATTTGGGTTGTTTCGAAAAAAAAAAAAACTTTAGATTGGTTTTCTAAAGGCCAAATTAATAATTTGGATTAAAAAAATGCCAAATTAAGTTTGAAGATTTCTTTTTTAATATATCAAAAGATATATTTTTTGAGTAAAAAATGTTTAGAAAGGCAAAATTATTGATGCTGGTGATGTACTATTTAATTTTCAGGATGTGAGATTTTTTTTTCCTCTTTTTTAGTACTCACTTGCCCCTTTCTCCACTTTCTTTGACCCAAAAAATAACAAATAACAGGAAGAGACGAGAAGACTTAATTAAAAAGAGTTTAATATTTTATCATTAAATTTATAGTACGTTGATCATATAAAAAAGAGAAAATACGATCAATATCATATAGATTTAGTGACAAAATATTAAACTTATTATACTAAAATCTCAAATTCAATTTTTATAATTAAAAAAATTATATCAAAAAAGTCAATTTATAAATAGAGTTTTATATTATTCGAATCAGATTACTCTGATAATTTAGATACCGATCGGCAAAAAAAATGGAAATGGGAGAGAGAGAGAGACCCAGTTAGGAGAGCGGAGAGAGAGAGAATGGAGAGGAGGGAGGGAAGAGATGTTTAGGATTTATTCAAGAATTTTTAGGATATTTTTGTCAAAAAAAAATCTTAAAAATTAAATATGAGAATTAATTTCTTTTATCTTAATATACTCCAGAGCATCTCAAATACTAAATAATATTTTCTTGTAATCTAAATTTTCAATTCTACCTTTTTTGATAGTCTCTGAGAATCATTACTAATCATTTGAAACTAATATGTAATTTCCTCCCAAAAGTACCAAAACAAAACAAATTTTTTGATTGCTTAAGTGAAGAAGACATATGTCAAGTACGATGTAAGTTAATCGAAGGTTTTACAACGTTTTGATATTTTAGTAAACTTATAATAAAAATTTATTTTAAAAAATAATAATTATCAATTAATTTAGTCATTTTACAATTAGTGCAGACACTTGTAATAATATTTAAAAAAGATAGTAATATTAGTTTATCCAGGCACTTTCTTTATAAAAGAAAAAAAAAAAAAAAAAAAAACTGGACAAAACAAATTTTAGTTGTCTTTTGCTGACTTGATCGGTCTTCAAAGATTTTTTTTTTTTTTTCAATTACTCAATTTGAGAGTGAGAAAATAATTATTGGGTTGGACTTTGATTAGAATTTATATTCTTTTTAGCTAATAATTAAATTCATAATTCATAATTAGAGAGTGGTATTATGGGTTTTTCACACAGCAACACGGGTGCCGACTTTCACGTTGAGCGCGTTGAGGCCGTTGGATCTTCGTTCGCGAAAGTTTCATCATCGTACGTCCAATAAGCCACTTCTAAAGTGGCACATGTGCTCCCACATACTTTGCAAACCACTGAATCATTTCCCATATTTCTGACTACGGTCGCCAAAATCCCCCCCCTCTCGCGCTCCCTCTCCTTCGCTCTCTCTCTCTCTCTCTCTCTCTCTCTCTCTCTCTCTCTCTGTGATTCGCCTAGTCTGGTGATTGCGAGTAGAGAACAGAAGCAAATCTTCTATTAATTTACTTTGAATTTCTTTGTTCTGCTAACTCGACTCTTTCAAGCAATCGACTTCATGCTGTTCAAATTCAGCTTCATTTCGTAAGTCTTCTCATCGATTCTCACTCACTTTATCTTTTCTTAGTTAATCGATCAAGAGAGGAGGGTTTTCTTGCTTTTCCCGACTTTTTCTAGGGGTTCCGAATCTGTCGGTTTTTGTGCAACTGTTAGAAGTTTCTAGTTTAATGGCTAGGGTTTCCATTTCCTGATTGTTTAATGTTTATCTGCTGGACCAGGTTTTGTGAAAGTGGAGGATTGTGAAGATGTCGAGACCGATGTTGCTTGTGTTCTTGTTACTTGTACTCATAATTACGTCTCAATTTGAATGGAAACAACAACTTGTTAGTGATTTGGATGCGACTCCGAGTATATCCGACAAGCAGCAGCGGATTTCTGAGAGAGAAGAAGCTGTCAAAGAGAAAGTAATACTTCTTTCCCTTCCCCTTCCCCCCCCCCCCCCAAAAAAAAGCATTTGTAAAATCTGTTTACATTACATTACCTTCCTTATGTAGTTCTAGTTTTAGGGTCTAGCTAATTAGGGTCAGACTTGGCATTTTTAGGGCTTCAGATGCCATTTTCCCACATTGGCGCAGTTTTTTACTAAATATTTCTTTGCCTATGTTCAGAATCAGATATGCTATTCACCCTGGCCTTGGCCTCAAATTTTACTTGATGATCGCATAAAAATAAAATGCGTAACACACCATTAATCCAATCAATTTGTGCAACTTCAAGCCCTGAAGTTCTGAGCTATTTGAATAGGGTTTCGTGTTAGAGTATCACATTGGGGGTTTTGGGAATATTTCAATGCCTTCCGGTAGCCACAGGCAATAACCAAACTTTGGTAATATCAAGCCCTGGAGCAAAATAATGGCCCTTAAGAAATAGTTTTTCCCTTTTCAGATTCTGATGGTTTTTCATGATCCATGAAACATGAATGCAGGCTATCTTGTTTGGCATATAATTGTAAATTTGCGGATATGGTTAGTTTATTTTGTTCTTGTTCTTTATTCATGGTCTTTAGATGGAAAACTATTGAATGAATTCTATGGTCCGGTTATATATGCAGGTATATGTTTTTTTGGCCATATGGATATCATTGACAATGTAAATCATGATGCAGATTTGTATGAGATTGGGGTCAAATAGAGACAAGTAGGTTTTTGGTCAGATAAAAAGATTGAAATAAGCTTCTATTTAAAGGTTTAAGCTATAAGCACAAGGCATAGTTAGAAGAACTCCAGTTGATAATGCTCAATATGGATAATATGAAGCTAATATCATCACCTTAAACTTCATACTTTACTTACTGAAGCAACTCCCCTTCAAACAATCGCCTTTCGTGGATCCGAACAATTTCTCATTGTGATAATTTAGGTCATTGTAGGTGCAAACTCTAAAAGTTTCATTGTTATTTCAAGGATGGATTGATTTCTGGCTTACAAGCATTTTACATAGGTGTAAACTCTAGGTCACTGTTACAAGCTCCAGGTTGTCTTCTTAGAAAAATTACAAATGCTACTCTCCTCTTTCCACACATCTGTGGATTTTGTGAATGTTCAAGAGCTTAGCTCACTTATGTAGATCATACTGTGCTGGTCTTTTCCCAAATATGCACCCATTCATTGTGATGTTGATGGTAACATTCCGCTGGTTTTGATATTTGATGGGATGTTGTTTAGAGGCATCTTAAGCTGATTAGAAAACCAGGCCAAACTTGTGCAATTGGAATGCTTGGAGACCAATGTATTTGGCAGCATGTAAGAGTCCTTAAATCATACATAAAAACGACCATCTCTGTATCGGTGAGCCGTTGGGCTCTATATCTCTTTTGTGTTTTTATTAGGATGACCGTATGTCATTTTTATGAATTCAAAGATGGTTCTATGATGCAAGAGTGGTTTTAGCGGCTATTCAGTATCAGTCCCTCATAGTGCTTGTATATACAGAGTACAAACCAACTCTCCCCCTTTATTTCTCATACCCAGTCTCTGATTGCAAAATGACAATGATGGTTGCTATACTTTATATGCAACTTAGATGATGGAATGATATGTTGATTACGTTATTTAAGGCAACTCCATTTTGGGATGGCTGACAAATTTCTTTACATCCATTCTGGCCTCTATCTTGACTAATGTGCTTTTATTGGGAATTGACAAATTCTTGCAGATTATCTTATCTCAAGAGAAAAACATTCAGAGACTCAATGAACTTGTGCGGAGTCTTCGGGAGCAATTGATCCAGTGCAGAAGCAATCGTACTACTGAAACTTTTAGTGAAAATGTAAATGAGCTCGATTGACTGCATACTGTGGATGACTAGACAGAAAAATACCTCACTTATGAACCAGGTATTTAAAAGGAGCATTGTCTATTGTTTGCCTACCCAATTTCCACTTTAAATGTCCGTTGTTTGGCAGTTTCACTTGTAAGTGCTGATATGTACAACAAGCAATTTTCAATCACAATATAATTCATACTCGGTGAAAATTTTACCCCACTGGCCCCTTACACTACTACTGCACTGATTAAAATATGTTGATGCAAGATGGATGATTAAGGTGAATTCCATATAATGGTGGATGGAATGTGATTCATCAACTCCATTTACCTTGCCTTTTGCTGTTGGTCTCTAATCATTTGAAAGGTATCTGACTTGTGGCAATGGCATTGTGAATCTTGATCTTGACCTGCTTTTTTATGGGGTACTACTATTAGGAAGCTGCCTCCTTGGTAGGGATGTTCATTATTCGGGTCAAACCATTCACCCGCCCAATCCATTATGAAATTGGGTTATTCAGTTTGGGTTAATAAAAATCAGGTCAGTTAAATGATTTCACCTAATTAAAAATTTGGATAAATAGTTCGGTTTGAAAAATAAAAATTTTTATTCGGGCTCCTCCAAAACCCGAATATCCCAAACCAAAGAAACCCAAACCATTTGTTTAGGTTAATGATTTTATCCTTATATGAAATTTTTATTAGAGTTAATGGTTATGTAGAATTGGTTCAAGTAAATGAAACCCAAATCATTTAATCTGAAGTTTAATTCGGGTAAAGTGGTTTGGGTTTCATGTGATTCTGTTTAGTTGTCTGTTGGATTTTTTAGAGTTCAAAAACCGAATAACCTAAACTGAATAATCCAAAAGGCCAAATACTTACTTCAATGAATACCCCTACTCCTTGGTTCTCTCAGCCACCAGTTCAAAAGCTGAATCCTTAGTGTTCCTTGTTTATCCATGGGTTGGGTGAGAGATACTTTTCTTAGATTTGATGATGCTGAAAATGCTGGTCAAATCTCACTAAGAGATTTGTACAATTTTAATATTGGCCCTGTCTCTCACCAGAACAGTGGTCTAGACACTAACATGGCTGTATACGTTTGAAAGTGAAACCCAACTCAAAACTCATTCATTTGACCTCATTTTTAGTATCAGAAAATTGATGCGGGCCAAGTCGGATGCATTCTGTGCTGGTCTCTTTTCAGGAGGAGGTTGAATTTAGTGGAACTATGTATCTGTTATTCAAAGAAAGCTTTCAAAATTGCTATGAAAAATGAAAATGCCCGTCATGAAGAGTACTCTTGTTTTTTTTGGTGCGAGGGCAAAAGGTGCTGTAAAAATGAAAGTGCAAGTCGTGAAGAATGTTCTTTCCTCTCTTTTCTTTTTTTTTTTTTTTTTTTTTTTTAATATACCATGGTTTAATCACCGCTTAATATTCGAACTTTTACCTCGACTAATCTAAATCAACCGTTACAGGATTCACTTATAGGGACGAGTTTTTCAATATTATTTTTTCAGTGTCTAAAGGGAGTTGGAACTTCTGATGAATGTATTTATCCTATCTATATAAACAAATGTCGGTCTTTCCTTTCTGGGGCCAGGGAAAAAGGTCAAGGAGCAACATTACATCTCCTCTGGTCATTGCGATTGCCTTGAGCTATGAGAGCCCTTTGTAGAAAAAGGAAAATGCAGTTCCCTTGTTGCCAATGGTGCCGCCAAGAAACTTACTCATGAAATTTTTGAGAAAATTATTGAAATGTGTGCGAAAGGCCAAACGCATCTCCAAAAAAAAATATAATAATAAAAATAAATAAATAAACCTTCTCTGCTTATTTTCTTGGTAGTCTTGATGATCATAAGATTGCATGCCGACCAGTTCTCTTTAGGCCTATTGTGCTCGCACGACTAAAATTGACCTAAAGATTGCCATTGCTAATTTTCTAATTATTGAAATAATTTATTTCAAAAAAATAATATTAAAAATTAAAAAAAATGAAATGTATCAAATTTTATCAACAGTCCGCATCACTGGCTTTTAAAAATTCTGATGCTAATTTGAAAATATTTTAACTATGAGTGTAAATCATCACATTTAGTTTCTTTTCTAGCCTTGCTCTTGTAATCACCAAACAACCTCCAAAAAGAGAGAATCTTTAAGGAAAAAAGTCCCTTTCCTCCCTTTACCTTTTTATATTCATTTTTAGATTGAATGCAAGAAATAATAGTTATGGATATTAAAATCCGTTGAATTTATAATTATTAAATTATTATTTATTTATAAAATAAGATAATAAAATCTATTGAAAAAAAATTTATGATATTAAACTCATTTGGCGTGAATAGTAAAATACTCTATTCTTTTAATCAGAAATCTAGAGTTTGAATTTTAGAAATGATGAAAAGGAATTTGGGAGAGTAAATTCTTAAAATGAGTTTTATAATGTTTGAATCGGATTTATCGAATAAAATCTGGATAGGTTTTAAGAAAAAAAAAAAAAAGAAAAACCTCATGGATACTTATATCGGAAATAGTACAAATCGTTGCGGCTTTAATAGCTAAATAAATCAATTGTTACTCTTCCTCTTTCTTTTCGAGGTTTTTGCCCTCTTCCTCTTCTTTTCAAGTTAGAAAAGGTAAATGGCTAGTCCTTGATTGACAGTTTATGGCGGTTATTCGTGTCGGTGGCCCCCAAAACTGTTGAACGAATTATAAATACTTGTACCAAAATGAAGTGACATGCTTCTGAGATTTGTTAGCTTCTGACAGTTAATTCTGAGCGTTCTAGAAATCTCACTATCAGCATCTTTTTACAACCTTCCACCCAACGATTACACGTGTTCACAAATCTCCCTTCATAAACCATGTAAATCTTGTGCTTTTTTGCTCAGCATCTCCGCCACTTGTTGTTCCTTTTTTTTTAAACCACTCCTTAACTGATTCAAGAATCGTATGCTTCTGTTACTATTTCTTTCGAATCGATTCTCTTTCCACCGTAATCTAAAATCGATTGATATTACCCAAAATTCAACCTCACCCACTTGAGGATTGTGGTTCTTCTTTAACGATTTTAAGTGGGTGCTGATCAGATTCTGTGTCTTGCTTTGTGGGTGTTTGAAGAAAGTTCACATTGGACATGGGTGAGTCAATGGACGCCTCAAATAAAGACAATCAAGAATCTGTGTCTGTTGGTTTGAATGGTTTAGAGGGTGTTGCTTGTACTACTTTTAATATCCTTGCGCCAATTTACAAGCGTCTGGATGGTAAGGTATGCATTCGAGACATTGTTTATGGTTCTGTACTATGTGACTCTCTGTTTCACACTTTTTGGTTCTGAATGGAATGCACAGACTTGTGAGAGTGAGTTCAGGGAGTTTTGGCTGAGTAGGAATGAGAGCATATTGGATAGGCTATTGTATTTGAATTCTGCAGTCATATGTTTACAGGTACTTCTGGGTGTTGGTTAATTACTTATACGTTCCCTTTATTATGTTATAAATAGATTGAGTTTGGTAACATGGGAATTTATGTTTGCTCTGTTTTCTTGGAGTCAGGAATTTTGGGTCACTAATGAAGAACTTGTGAGAATGTATGAAAAGCGATTTGGGGATGCAGGCTACTTGACTTACAAACTTGCACGTACTAATAACCGAGGCGATGGTATGCTTATCAAGTATTTGTTTTGCTCTTTAATTTATGCCAGTCTTGTTTGTAGTTTTGGACAACATTTGACCCCGGGGAAGTATTACTATGAGACACTTGTTTATAGCATTCAAAATTTTTGCCTTTTGGTGCTTACAGTGGATGAGAATGATTGTTCTTATGTCATTTGAGTTTTTTGATTGCATTCCTAGTGTATCAATATATTTGGAAGTGAAAAGAGACCATATTTAGGATTCTTTGTGCATGGAATGCCCACACAGCTTAATTGTTGACCATGGATGAATGTTTTTATCTTTAATTCTAGGTAAACTATAGGCTATTATGAAGAGTATGAAATTGGATTCAGGTCTATGCATTGCTGCCTATGAACTGAGATTCAAATTTTATCTTGATAAACTGTGTATGGAGACCATTTATATGAATCATAGAACTGGTGTCTCTAATGCATTGACGGTAGAGCTTGATGATAACTGAAAGGATGCCGGGGGGATCTTTCTTTATTGTACCTCGAATTATGTCTAAAGCACTATTTTCTTTCTAGCTTTATTATGAAAATAAGTAATGTTTATACACCTATCTGTTCAATTTCTTCTGTCCAATTCTAATTTACATGTAAATAATGAGCTGTGCAATACCCTTCGAATAGGGATTTGGTGTTTAAAAATTTTCAATTTTCAGCCTACTTGCTTATTATGTCTGAATTCAGAAAAACCTGAATATGTTGTAACCATGACCTGTTTCTTTATGGTTGCAGGGTTACTTACAGCTGTTCAGAAAAGTTACTTCAATGTTCTTGGTTGCCAAGAATTGTTATTCAATGACTTTGGTGATCGGGTTGCCCAAATTCTACATGTTGAGCTGCTTTTGCCATCTGAAAATGTTGCTGCAGGTGTTAACCATGAAGCTCTTATTGTGAATACTCACTTACTGTTTCCTCATGACCCTAGCTACTGCTTTCACCGTCTGCATCAGGTTAACTCTTTGATCTTTTCATGATGATAGCATCAAGTGCATTCATTTTTTGCCTCTCAGAATATATGTGAGTAGTTATTTTCCCCTAGATTCTGAAATCTTGTTTGTTTATATTTCTGCTCCCAATCTTTAAAAGGTTCACAAGATCTTACAGTATATTGAATCATACTGCCACACATACCAGCTGCCACCAGTACCTATAATCTTATGTGGGTAAGTAATTTTTCTGCAATTCATAAAGAAATAGAAATCCAGCTGTTGCCCTTATGCTATTTTGTCAATCATTGAAAGGGATTGGAATGGTAGCAAGAAGGGGAATGTTTATAAGTTTCTGCGCTCGCAAGGTTTTGTCTCATCTTATGATGTTGCTCATCAATACACTGACAGTGATGAAGACTCCCATAAGGTTATTTTCCCACATCTTGGTGCATATGACGATCTCCTTGGTAGAGATGACTTAGAGTTCAATTGTCCTTGCAGTGGATTAGTCATCGCAATCACCGTGGAAACATGTGTGGGGTGGATTTCATTTGGCTCCTTAATCCTAACAAATTTAGGAAGCCGCTAAAACAAAGCTTCACAGAGGCAGTTCTTGGTAACGTAATGGTGAGTGAATTAAAATTTCACCTCTTTCTTGCTCATAGTTTTTTTTAGTCCCGTTTTGTTACAACATTGAACAGATCCTTAATTTACAGAGTCTTCTCCACAAAATGTCCGCAGAAGGTGCTGATCCACTTCATCTTCTTGAAATGGGTGGCAACAAGTTAACGTACTCCCAGTTCTCTTGGGCTTTAACTGAGGTAGCTTGCTTATCATCTCAAGAGCACTTCAAAGCCTAGATCAAAGTTTGATTTGCTTAGCATTTATTTAGCTAACGCTCTTTTATTATATTGGTCAGTTAGGCCATTGTGGCTACCGACAAGAGGGCATGAGTACTGAAGATATAATAGATTTGTGGGGACAGCTAGAGGTAGATGAAGACGGAGTGATTGATGTTTTGTGCTTTGATGTAAGTTGATGTTAAATCTCTTATGCATCATTTTCATCATGGATCACATCAAATTCTTCATAAGGATGTTCTCGAGCATTGCATACTGGAACCTATTATTTGCTGGATGGTGACCTCATTCGCCCCATTGCAGTGGACAAGTAACACACATTCTTCCATGCTACAAAAAGAAGAGTACATGGTAGAAGATACAGGACAAGAAAAATTGACTGCTACAATTGGTTTCCATGTCAAAAAGGCTCTTCTTTTCCCTCCGGAAGTTGAACAGGGCATGTGGCCAGATCACTACAACCTCTCCGACCATGCTCATCTTACAGTGGAGTTTTTACCCATAAAGATGTGCTGTTCCTGACCATTTGCTCTGGGTACCTCTTTTATGTAATCTGTTTGCATAAGAATGAAGAAAGCAATATTCGGTTTATGGAAGATTGGGATTCACCACATTTAAGCTGCTCTAAACTGGTAAAGTATCTGTTTATCATTTATTTGCTTTTCTTCTTTCACAGTAACTACAATGAAATAACACTAAAGGTGTGGAGAAAAGAGAGAATTTTGAATTTTTTTGAAGAAGTATGATATGGGATTTTCGAATGTGATTTATTAGAAAACTAGTTGTATGTATCGGTAACAAAAAATGTTCTGTTTTGTTTCGCTTTTTACCATTCAGAACACTTGGTAGCAGCGTGAGGCCTTACTTTCATAATCTGTACTCTTTCAAGATTGTTTAGTAAATGCATTCTTTGAACCTACTCTGCATTGCAAAACTGGCAGACTATTGATGTAAGCAGTATGCAAGTCATGGATCACAAAGCAAAGAAGAACAAAAGCATTAGATAAAGCTAGATATCGTTTGGATTCCTTGTTTTCAAGCAGAAATCATCAAAATGGGACCAAGCTTTCTTCTTGAATGAGTAACTGTTTTCACTAGGCCGATCTGCAATATTGAACTCATTGTTACATTCTTAGCATCCCCATATTTTTGCAGAATGTGAAATGAAGTTTTGCTTCATTTGAAAAAGTCAGCTAGTCAACTTATATTGGTGGGGATGTCATTGTCCACCTGTTGGCATTAAATAGCTCATCTTTCCTTTTTAGCTTCTACTGATACTCAGGATTTGGATTTATCATACCGCCTATGAATGCCTATGGATGCTTCTTTGTCATTGTGGTTGAACTGGGATTTATGGTTTCACAACTTTGTTTAGCTCATGTTTTTCGTTGTCTAGCATTTAGTCTCCTTTTGCTCTCCATTTTTTCTAGCTGGTTATGTTGTATTGAATTCAAGAGAAGCATAGAAGCGAAAACTCAAGAGGCGTTGAGTGATACATTTATTTCAACAAAATTCACTGTTGGAGCAATTTATGTGTTCACATAACCCATCGCCTACTTTTGCATGTTATACTGAGTCCCCGAAATAATTTTTTAACTTCGTTTTAAATAGAAACCTTTTTTCTAGTCATGCAATGGCTGGACAATTCCTATGATTGTCTTTTTTCTTTTTTAATTAAGAGAATGTAAATAATTTAGCTGTCCAAATCGAATTAACTTTGGCAAGAAAGAGAAATAACATTGGAAGATGCATGCATTGAAGGCATTCATGGTGAAAACACAGTGCAACTATCCCCCCAAACCAAACAAGGACTTTGTTGTGCCAAATTTAATTCTTCTCGAGCCAAGGGTCGGGGGGAGCAAGCCAAACCCCCTAAAATTAGGTTCATAAAGACACAAAACAATTTATGGTAAGCCATTATTTTGGACAATCCACAAGAAAAACCTCTTGGGATTCCAGCAACCAGACCCCACTTCTTCAATTCTCTTCACTAAATTTATGTCATCCGTAAAAGAACACATGAACATTCTTGATGGTGTTGCTCTCTTTTTGCATGCCAATGCAGATGAGTTCCCTAAATTCTTGTTTTTATTGCATCATTCAAAAGATATACACAGTTTAAATTAGTACCACGTAACGATTTTGCATTAAAATTTTTTCTGGATGCCCAGATGGGTTTACTGTGAGACATTTATGGTTGTGAAGGGGCAGCTGTGAGAAAGGGGTAACTATCCAACTACAATGATAATAATACTGAGCCTTTTTGTTATTTTGAGAATAT
The DNA here is from genome assembly GCA_033439265.1 of Dillenia suffruticosa. Taxonomy (NCBI): domain Eukaryota; kingdom Viridiplantae; phylum Streptophyta; class Magnoliopsida; order Dilleniales; family Dilleniaceae; genus Dillenia; species Dillenia suffruticosa. The sequence continues at coordinate 13,896,288 of JAVTVX010000010.1, read as the reverse complement.
TATAATCACTTTAATCACAAGAGTTATTAGTTCAGATTAAATATTTCACAATAAGAAAAAACTTTTAATTGACTGAGAGGGGTATCAACATTAGTTGTCCCCGGTCTCCCTTTGTGGTTTGAACAAGATAAGTATGCTTGAGGCGCCAGATGCAGAGTTCAATGGGTGGGGACAATTCAGGAAAAAACTCTTTTTTCTTTTATTTTTTATTAGGCTAATGTAAACAAACGAAAGTCCAATTATTAAAAAAAAAAAATCTACAAACTAAGCCATAGGAATAAAAGAGATGAGAATTGAGAGAATCAATTCTTTAATAAATTTTACAGTATTTAACATGATTGGTCAGACAATATTCGAACACCGATGATAATTAGAAGTAATCCATTTAAAAAAAAAAAAAACCCCACAAACACACACACACACACACACACACACACACAAACTAAGCAAGGCACAGGCACAGGCACAGGCACAGGCACGGCCAGCCTCGAATGGACCGAGGGAAATGGGTTGTCGAAACCCAGCCTACGACTTTACAGGTAGGGGAAACAGCCCATTTAGCAACGAAATTTCCTTCCCTAACACAGTTACTTGAAACATCGTCATAACACACAATCTGATAATCATAATCTCTTTTTTTCAATTATGGAATCTAAGATTCGAATATTTATGTAAAAAAAAAAAGAAAAAAAAAAAAACTTGAAACACCGAAGAAAGGGGGTAATTAAATCTTGCAATTCTCTTGAAAGATGACTGAAGGCAAGGACATCAACATTAAACAACCTCTGTTAGTCTTGTCCGTTCAGGTGTAGATCAATTTCATGAATACATATATATATTTTTCTTCTATATATATATATACATATATGTGTTTGGTTTTATTGGTGGGGGCTAAACTCATGTCGTAGGAAAGCCGTGGTGGGGCTCTTTTGACCAGCAAGAGTATAAATGCCTTTTATTTCCTTGTCAGTAAATGTTTTGAAGCTTGAAGCTCAACCTATGGAGAAATGTGACATAGCGGAGTTGAGTTGGTAGTGGTACTTGCATGGTCTGCTTGAGGATATGCTTTGGCCTTCACAGTGAGCAAATTTGGTTTTTACCCTTATCTCAAAACTTTTATGATCTGCGGGTGCTTTTTAAGATTGGAGTAAAAAGGAATTTCACTCCATTTGTACTCGAAATAAATATTTTTATATCTTTAGAGAACAAATTACAGTATACAAACAACAGAGCAATAAAGATTATAAATTCTAAAAATAAATAATATTTTTAATACTTTTATCAAATAACTGGTGTAATGTTGTTAAATTAAATATAGCATTTTAATTTTTCTTTTTTATAAAAAAAAAAAAAAAATTAGGCCCTTTGCAATTAAGCGTGCATGTCATTTTGTGAACTTGTTTGAGGTAAAAGATTTTCGGTGAAAAATGTAAAACAGCTAAATTATATATCAAAATTTTATTTTAATCAAATTAATAAAAATTAATAAAAGAAATAAGCCTCGAACTTATGGATATTAATTTGCTGATCAAAGTATTTTATTAAAAATGAAGTCCGTACAATTATACATAATATAACAGTGAGTACAGCGAAGAGGGTAAATTTCAGTTTTAAAAATGATTTTAATTTATTTAATAGTTGTACGAAAAAAAATTATTATTATTATTATTATTATTATTATTGTATAATTCTAAACTGACAGATTGAAAGAAAAGTCTCCCTCCCAACTAGGCATGTGGATTTAATCATATACCCGCAATCATTTAAAGCAAGTGATTGAGAAGACTTTTATAGCTTTGAATCTTAAATCTCAAAACATGCCCCCTTATTTAAAAAGAAACTTTACTCCAAATTAAATAATTAGAAAGAAGAAAATGAATTAACAATCCCATGATCAACTTACTAGTCTAATCTCAACACCTCTATTTTTTTATATTATATCAATCGGTATCTGAAAATATATTCTAACTGATTCGGTCTGAGATTTACAGTGACCCATTTAAAAAAATTACCCTCCTAATATAATTTACTTCATACCCAAGTCGTAAGTCAAATTAAAGATCTTAATTAAAATATTTAGTGTTGTATTTTACCAGGTTAACTAAGCATTAGTCTCAATGCCTCCGTTTGGCTTCGAGATTTGCAATTAAGCTTCTCCCCCACATAAAAAAATAATAATAATAAAAAAAAGTTACTAATCAATATGACTTGTTAAGATATAATTTAAATTTTTTATTCATTAAAAATTAAATCAAGCTCATGTAACGAAAATTTTTTATTAAAGAAATTATCATTTTTGAATTATTTGATAATTACGTTAAATATAATTAAATTCAATTTAAGTTACGTTAAATCTTTTGTACTTTTTTGAATTTTGTTTTCAATAAATCAATTTGTTTAGGATAATTAAAAGCACAATGCAATTAAGAAATGGAGATAAAATTAAAAATAATTCAAAATCGTGATGAGGTAGTGGGAAAAAATAAATGGGACATTAAATTTTTGGTCTGGCTTTTATAAGACTGGAGAATATTTTAAAAAGATATTTAAAATAAATAAATAAATTCAACGCCTGCTGTCTTCTGGTGGCTGCAGCACTGGTTACATGGATTGGGTAAAACACAGCTACTCAACCCCAACTCCATTATTAAGCAAATTGCCTCTCTCGAACACATGACATCAATGGCCTCTCTCTCTCATTAACAATCTGCCTGCCTTTGCTTTGAAGCCTTCATTAATTGTGAGTGCAACCTCTTCCTTTTATATTAAGTTATTGTTGTTAATGTGGTTGGTACTTGTTAATGATTTTGTATTTTAAGGTTAAATTCTATATGTTAGACATCTGCTTCCGATCATTTTTTTTCATTAGTATCTGAATTTTATCTGATTAATTTAGTTCGAATATTATAGAATCTATTTTTTGGATTGATTTTTTCAAATTTTTTGTTATCATTTCTAGAATTCGAACTCGAGATCTCTGATTAAGGAAATAGATTGTTTGACCACTCAACTTAATAGAGTTTGGTCACTTCCGATCATTTTATCATTATGGTTTAAAACAATTTTTTAAGTTATGAAAATTAATTAATGATGACATCGGTTAAGTTATAGTTTATTGGTAAGATAAATTGTTTATGATTATATGATTTATATACAAATTAATGATTAATTAAATTTAGCATAAAATAATTTTGTGGATTAATTATTAAAAATGACAAAGTAAAAAGCTTTCAATGTAACGCTAGTGTGGTAATTATTGAATTGATCCAAAATGGGAAGTAAAAAAGTTTGAATTATTTTGCCAACTATTATTAAACACCAAGATTGCCAATAAATTTTTTGTAAAATCATATCCCCGTTAGTGGCTCAATTCTCTCATTATGGTGTTCGAAAATCAAATGAAGAAATTTTAATGCCAGATATAAATTTTTTATCAAATTGGTTGTGATTTAATGTCATTTTTTTCATATTTTTAATTGTTAAAATCATTTTTCTTTGGATTCATATTCGTTATAATTTTAAATTACTAGTTTTCAAGTGTATAATGAAAATTGAATTATAGAACTGAATCAAAATTAGAGTTTTGTACCGATTTAACCTAAAAATTAAAAAAATAATAAAAATAACTTAAACGGAAAATTATTTCCGTTTATGACCCACATATATCGCGAGTTGAAGACGCGACACGATATCTAACGTCTTCAACCCGCGACATAATCCCAGAGAGAGAGGAGTTCGCGGGAGGGAGGGAGACAGAGAAGGGAGGAGCGCGGCGGTGGGGGGTGGAGGGGGGAAGGAGAAAGAGAGAGGGGAGGAGCGTGGCAGGTTGTGAAGGGGGGAGGGAGAGAGAGAAAGAGGGGAGGGTGGCGGGGGGTAGAGGGGGGAGGGTGGGGAGGGAGAGAGAGACAGAGGGGAGGAGTGACGGGGCAGAGGGGGGAAGGAGAGAGAGGGAAGGAGCGTGGCGGGTTGCGGAGGGGGGAGGAAGAGAGAGAAAGAGGGGAGGGCGGCGGGGGGGTGGCGGGGGGCGGAGTGGGGAGGGAGAGAGAGACAGAGAGGAGGAGCCGGGGGTGGAGGGGGGAGGGGGGAGGGGGGAGGGAGGGAAGGAGTTGCAGTGCCGCGGGCGGAGGGGGAAGGGAGGGAGAGAGCCACAGGGGGAGGGAGGGAGGGAGAGGGAGCGGAGCGGAGCAGCGAGCGGGCGGGCGCGAGAGGGAGGGAGAGAGATCATCGCGGGCAAGGGAGGGAGAGAGGATCGTCACGGGCGGCGAGGAGAGTAGCCTTCGGGCGCCATCAGGCGCCGGCGGTTTGTCGCGTCTTGAAGACGCGACAAATTGTGTTGCTTTTTCAAGACGCGACACGTGGCTTTCGGCTAACCGTGTACTGTCACGTGGTGTCACAGGTTCAAGACGTGATAAAAATGGATTATTTCCGAAATTATTTTTCTCTTCGAGTCATTTAAAATTTTTTTTTTGGGTTTAATTCGAAATATTTCTCTCAAAATTAATCATCCAAAATCTAATGATTATGAGTTATAGATTTAATTTTTTTTAAAAAAAAAAGGAATAAACTTTTATAAATAAAATTTATAATATGTGGTATAGATAAGCATCAAAAGGTGCTCTTTCTAGGGTTATTACTACTGGGTCCAATGAATTACAAAGGTGGCCAAACAACCTTAATTTATGGCAAATTAAAATCACCGGACAAAAGTACCCCATCTTCCAAAAAGGGAATCAGAGGCACCAATACCAACCTTCTACTAGTAGTAGCTGACATGAATGCTCCATTTAAATCATCCATGGCTACGTAGAAAAAATGCAAAACTACAAACAGCAGAGGAGTATTTCTTCATTATACCCAAACTTAAATATATATTTACCAAAAGTTGATTCCTGGTTTCCTGCATTCGTCGGATGTAAGTTTTTCATTTACTAGGATTGGATGGTTCTCCCTTTTTGGCCATTCAATAGGACACTTGGGAGTGATCCTTTTTAATATCCGGTAGATTTTAGATTTACCCACTTACCATTTTACCACAGAGATGCCCCTTTTGTACCCCCTCTCTCCCTCACTCCCTCCCTCCCTCTCTCCGCCGCCCTGTATCTAAAAATATATTTTAATTAATCTATTTTAAATTAAAAAACCTTATCAACATAATTTTTTTAATTTTTAAGATTCAAACTAGTAAAAAAATTAAGAAAATTAATATTTTTTTATTAAATCAACTATTTGTTAATCTTTATATATAATTTTAAGAGATATTATATAATTAAAAAATTATTAAATAAATTAATTATTAAATTTTTTAGCTAGTGTTTTATATTGTATATTCAACAAGAGAGTGAACTAGTTAGGTTTTTCTTTTAATTAATACAGGAATCTTCTTTTATTATTATTGAAGTACAAACTGTCAGATTAACGAGTATAAATAATAACTTATAATAAAAAAAATACAAAAATTACACATACAAATTTCTAAGAATATTCAAGTTTAATTATTTTAAAAACTGATAAACTACGCTAACCCATCCTTCAGGGCTAAGAGTGTAGAATTGTCGATAGAGGTTGAGCAAATATGTAAGTTTTCGCATTGGGGTCAAGTCAAATCCGCCCACCATGATTAACAAAGTGCATCCAATTTTGTTTTATTTATTTATTTTTTTAAAACCCTTGAAAATATCAGAACATTCTGACCTTGAAAATTATTTGACTAATCCCAACATGCATTGGATGGGACTTTTGAGCAAATGGATGTGCCAAGTCATTAGGTTTATGTGGGTTCCATCCACAACCGTTGGATGGGGAAAGCTTGATCTCAGACACCCTTCTGTTGAAATCATGACCTCCAATCCAACGGGTGTGGTTGGATTTTCCGTGTTCAAGTACACAGATCACTCCCACATCTAAGTTGGTAAGGACATACCCTCCAAAGGCTTTTTTAATAAGGGTGGTTGAATGTAAGAGATAGACCCTCATTATATTTTCATTTAATTGGAAGGGTCAAACAACGATATGCCACCTAGATAACCACCGCCCCCATATTTGAAGGACGTAATTGCACATATTTATCTTTCTAATTTATTACCATTTCCCTTTGTATTAGGTTCTTCATGGTAACCCAATCTCCCGACTGAAAAGCAAATGCGCATAAGTGAAGGATTATCATGAAAAACTGAGGTTGTGTTTGGTCTAAGGATATCGGAAATAAGAATAAAATTGAAATTTATATCGGTTGTTTGGGTCAATAGAATAAAAATAAAAGTATAAAAATTAAATCCACGAAACGAGGATTTTGTGAAACCCAAGTAAAAACATGGGTTTCGACCGTCAAACCTTAGAAAAATTCTTATCCACTCTTTGCCCTTCCAACGCCTCTTTCTGTTCGTGACTTTCTTCTTCTAATGCAGCATTTTCTCTCCACCTCCTTCCTCTTGCTGTTCGTGACTTTCTTCTTCAATTCGTTCTCCAGATCCAGTGCTAGACTGGGCAAAACATAATCGTCTGGTTAGATGGTAAGGAGAAATGAAATCACTACATCTGCCATTGCCCTCTCTCTCTCCAGTTGACTTTTGAGCTGCTTCAGTTCTACTCTGAGAACAAAATCCTTAATGGCATTGAGAAGGAGACAGAGAGAGAGACACATAGAATTATTTGACCATTCTTTGATGGAAATAATAATAAAAACAATGGCTCTAATGCTTCTCAATTTATTGTAAATAAAAAATAATGTTTTTATTTCAACTTGCTGTAGCATTTTACAATAATGTTTTTATTTCTTTAGTAAAAAATATTTTTTATCAAGAGTAAAATTAATAATTCTATGATTCTAATTTTAAAAAATTTACAAATCAAATATCAATAATGATAATTATATCAATTCCAGAATTTGAACCAAATATGAAATATCAGATTTTTACTCCGATTCCGATGGATTCTGATTCCAATTTTTGAGTATGAACCGAATGCCCCCTAAAATTCGTATATGGATATTTGAGTGTTTTAAGAGTTATTTAATTATTTTTATCAAAATCGAGATTTAGTGTTTGAATTTTTATAAATACATGTATTTTTTGTGATTAAGTATCATATACTTCCCGTGTAACTCGACATTGACACGCTATCATCTTAACTATAGTCATTATAATTTAAATTAAATATCAGATTACCCTTAATACTGATACCCATTTTTATCTAAAAGAAAATCGTTATGTGAACTCATTTGGGTGCCTATATATTTTCTTAAATTTCATGGGGTTCCAATTTTGGGACGATGAGGTGTCTTACATGTGCCTCCATGGTGGCGTGCCCCTTGAAGAAAGGAAATTGTTAGGCAATTAACCTTTCTTGATTAGGGAATTTATCTTACCTTACTTTTGCACCCACTAAACCTTACCAAATCCATGTGGTGGAAGTTCGTTCCAAATTAATATGAAAAAGGTGGGGCTCCCTTTATTTTCCACTTTAAGAAACATTGCATGAATACACGTGGGAGGTGGATTGATTTTGGTCTCCTTAGGTATACTTAATATTAGCTCCTTTTTGACAACTTATATTTTAAATAAAGGTTGCATAAAGTACACTATATTGCACAATATTTTTTTATCTATCACCGATATTTAGAGTCATATTTTGATTAATTTAATTTAAATATTTGCGAAACTCTATTTATGAGACGACTTTTTCGATATATTTCAAATTTTGTAATTGAGATTTGATTAAAAAATATAATATCCGTTATACACTACCGATTGTCGGTTGGTATTACATTGTACAACATTAGTACTAAGCTTGGTATGCATGAGGAGAAAGAGATTCAACAATTTTACATCTGTCACATTTTATGATTATTCGTATTCAAATGCCTCAATGTTATCATGGAGCCCTGATTTCCATTTTTTGCAATGTCAACCTTTTCTCTTTTGCCTAAGTCAACTTTCAATTTTATTCAAATTAAGTTAGGGCTCTTCGAAAACCCTAACTTGGCTTAAATTATTTATGTTCTATTCTACTCTATACGTGTAAAAAGTTTTTTTTTTCTTTGATAAAGAGTATAAGATTTTGCAAAAAAAAAAAAAAAAGAAAAGACTTTTTTAAATAGATCAAATTATCATTATATTAATAATTTTTTTTTTTACAAACTTCTATATAATTTCAATTGAGCATAACCTCAGCCCTCAAATGGAAAAATGCTATCTTCCAATATCGAATTTTGATATGAAAAAGTTCAAGAAATTAATTATTAAATTTTGATATATAATGTCATCTAATTTTATTTGATACCTATTCACTATAAAACTATTAAAAAAATATATATATCATTGTTGATCATAGAGTTGTTCTGAAATAATTTTCTTTGATACTTGATTACCAATATCCTGAAAATCGATTAATTTGATTTAAGCGACTATGAGACTCAATTAAAGGATTAGCTCTCTTAGCGTCTGTCACTTAATTGAATCTTAAAGTTTTTCAATCTGAATTATCAAATTTTCAAATATCGATGATTAAATAAAAAAATTTATTTCATCAAAATTATGGAGCAACTCTATGACCAACAATGATATAGTTTTTTAATAATTGGGCTACTATTATATGGAGACTATTTAAAAAGATCAATGGCTATTTAACTTAAAAAGGAGAATTAAGTCATCTGAGATTTTTTTTATCTTCTTTTTTTCTTTTTGTCAACCAGAGGGTGCTATGATCCTAATTTGTTTTAGTTTTCTCACTCTTTCTCTCTTTTTTGTTGTGGGCACCCAAAGCGATAATATCATGAAAACTAAAAAAAAAAAAAAAAAGAATTGTATATTCAAGTTCATCACATCACATCATTCAACAGCTAGAAGCAAAGTTTGACCATCACCTCTCGCGTGGGAATGGGGAAGGGAGAGAGCGGGGGGTGGGGGAGAGAGCTGTTTTATTTGTATTCATTCATAATCCATAAATTACATAAAACCAATGGTACTTAAATTAAAATTTTGTTGTTTAGTGAAGTAATAGCCGTTAAACTTGAACTGGGCTCCGATCCATCCTCCACCTATACACCAAAACCAAAAGAAAATCGATTACTCCCCTCCTGCAATCAATGAATTCATCTCTCTCTCTCTCTCTCTCTCTCTCTGCACTTTTGTAGTTGCAATATTTACACCCTATTTTCCTTCTCTCCTGCAAACTACATTAGATATATCCATCCCCAACTATTTATTAATTTCATTTCCCCCAAATATTTACACTTGTCTTCTACCCTTTTCTTCCCTCTATTCAATTCCTCATTTCCCTCTCTCTCTCCCCCCCTCTCCACAATTAAGTGAAGAAATTAAAGAACCCCCACCACCTCTCTTACTTCACTTTATTATATAATCCCCTCCAAAGGTTGAAAACCAACACCACCAAACACACACCCCCTGCATTTTTATTGGTAAAGCCACTTGCGGTGGTCTCTCTAAATTCATAATCTCTCTCCCCTGTTTCATTAAAATTCTCCAATTCTTCACTTCCCCCAAAGAAACCCAGTTCTTCTTTTTCTCCAATTCTCTTCCACTTTGTGGGAAAAAGCTCCTAACACTCTAGGTAAAAACAGAGTAATCTGTTTTCATCCTTTTCTATACCACTGCTCGTTCATTTTTTTCATCGCTTGTTTTTATTTTATGTTCTAATTTTGACTAGTTTTACAGAGAGTTTCTGATATAATACAAGGTAACAAAACAGAGGAGGATAAAAATGAGTCGAAACGGCAACAGTCCTAAGCTTGATTTGAAGCTGAATCTCTCACCACCGAGACCAAACCCACAAGTGGAATCTCCGAGAAGATCATCGTCTTCCTCGGAAAATTCTTCGATGAGCTCTTGTGTTTCATCAGAGTTCAGTCCAGATGAGACCATGCAATACGCAACCACTCCTGAAGCGACGTCGATGATGCTCGTAGGTTGTCCGAGGTGCCTAATGTATGTGATGTTGATGGAAGACGATCCCAAATGCCCCAAATGTAAGAGCACTGTTTTGCTTGATTTTCTCCATGAAGACAATACGAAGAAGACTAGGAACTGATGATGATGAAGACGAGTTTGGTTTAAACATGTTTTACTCTGTTCTTGCCATTGCTAGTTTAGGTTTTCTTTGTTTTCCTTTTTTTGGGGGGCTTCCATTCTGTTTCTGGTTGCAAAGAAGACGAAGCAAATGAAAAGGAATTCTGGGTTCGTGCAAAAAAAATGGGGGCGTTTAACATGTTTTACTCCATGAAGACAACGTCGTTTCTCTTGCTTTGTCTTCTCTGCAACCAAACAGAGTACCCTGTGTTTTCTCCATGTTAGAGTAGGGTGTTCTTTCTTTTCCTGAGTTCCCCTGTTTGGAATTTTGTTTTTTCAAATTTTCCCATATGTACGGGAAAGAGAAAAAGGTTTGAATTTGCTATCTCATGAATTTTATTTGTTCTTCTTTATTCTCTACATCCAAACCGAGCCTTACATTTTTATTTTTTATTTAATCATGAACAAACATAATAATCTTTTTGTTTGTATGGCCAAGAATGATTTTATGTCATTTTGCTATCAAGACTGACTCGATTTCTCCGTCGAGAATAACCTGCTTTTGCTATCAAGACTTGCTCGATTTCTCCGTCAAGAATAATATGCGGAGAGTCCTAAACATTTTTTTTTTTTAAATACGGTGAAATATTCGATTTAAATTATAATTATATTCGATTTAATATCTATTAAAGGGGCAAGTTGCTCATATTATTGTTATGAGTAATCAAGATAATGGGCAATCTCTAAGAATCCGGGCAAAAGCTTCACATGCCCACATCATGATCTTAATGACAAAAACAAAATTTTCAATGGAAAACCCAAGCCGTGACACAACCACTGCCTATCTATGGAAACTGGAAGATTGAAAATAATTTAAAAAAATAATATTAATTAATAAAAATGAGGGGCATTACATTACAACTCTTTATTCTCACATTTGTTGCCATCAACCTAATTAATGCGCTTTCAAATCACACCCCAATTTGGAAATCCGAACCTGTGATCTTTATTTCTAGGGCGTCGGTAACAAATTTGTTGTAGCTCACGAGGCAAAACAAAAGGGCTTACTACACAAACCTCTCTCTCTCTTTTTTTTTAATATTTTTTTAAAAAATTAAAGTTTCAAATTAGTTTTATCTGAAAAATTACTGAGTAAAAAAAATTTATAATTTTGTCATAATATTTATGCTTTAGCCAATAGAAAGATGACGAGTGGCAAGAATATGCATAAATAGAATGTCAATGATTCACCAAATTTAGGTTTGATTTCGTTCAAAGGCTGAAGATTGGTGTGCATGAATGACATTTGATTTGGGCAACAAAAACAAAAAGCAAAAACGAAATGATAACAAGAAGAATTAATCACATTGACTTTTTTAGGTATGTTTGAAAAAGGCTGAAGCAAGAGCAGGCCATGAAGAGTCATGTGTTGAAATTTAGCAACCCATGACCGAAGAGATTTAATTTTGTGAAGGTGACCATAATGCCATTAAAAATCTAAAACAAAATACTTGGTTTATATTCCTTGGAAAATGCCGTGTCCAACTTGTATTTATAAATCATGATAAATGTTGAGACCCATTTGGATAGCTTAGTACCCAAAAAAGATTGTGGGTGACTAGAGAAGTTTGGGAAATTTTTGGTATGTGAAAACAACAAGATGGATAAGAAGGATCAAGGAAACTTGTACAAAGATTAATCACAACCTTAGCAATAAATATTGCATTAAATCATGGACATATCGGTCTCGATAATAATGGCTGCATGCCTTTTCTTCCTAAATAATTCAAGTAAAAACCCTAAGGTAATGTGAGCACATGAAAATTTTCATGTGGGTGGCATTAAGAAATTTGGGTTCAATTTACATTAAAAGGAGCCATTCATATTTAGGTGGGAAGGGTTTTATGGCGATGGTTTGGATCCATACAAGATTTGAAAGAGGCCATTAACCTTTCTTGAATACAATTTATGTTGCCGGTGTTTGAAAATTAAAGGTTACGGACCGTTCTTTAGTTTTAGATTTGATGGTAATTTTATTTTAGTAACCTTATGATTTTTTGACGTTCGCTTAGAATTGTGATAATAGTTTATTCGAAAGATAATAATTGTGATTCAAGTCGAATATTATTAAATAGTTGAAAGCTTTCATAGAAATATCGTCCGTTGTTATCAACATTAATCAACCCATCACTTTTTTTCATTAGGGGGGAGAAAAAAACTAACATTGGACAAAGTTATGAATATATTATAAATGATCAATTTATTATATAAAAAATAATTAAAAAAATAATTATTTAACCAACAATGTGAACTAAGCATTTAAAAAAAAAAAGGAAAAAATATTTAACTTTTTCTCCTGCGATACCGGAAAAGTGGGTTCATTAGGAAGAAGATGTTGTAAAATTGAATGAAGGCATTTAAAAAGAAATGGAGATAAGCATGATTCAACAACCTGGAAGAAGAAAACAAAAACCAACATGAATGGCTTCACTATGAGCATCTGACAAAATCTCATTTGGGACTAGTAAATGTGTTCAACCAAAAGTGACTCTCTCTACGTGCCAAAACCTTGTATTCATTACTATGCATCATCCAACAGCATCTCTCTCTCTCTCTCTCTCTCTCTCTCTCTCTCTCTCATTTGTACAAAATATTTTACGAAACAAGCCCCCATCAACATGTGAAATCTTAAATGTGCTAGAACTAGTCTTCTCGATGATCATGAATGCCTTGCTCGCATGTATGGTACTAGAATTGTTGGTCGTGCGTGTGTGTTGGTACCATCGTTCGAACTTCGAACCCGAAGGTTTAAGTCCCATGGGGAACCACAATGTGTTTGGATGTAAAAATAAATTTTTTCATAATATTGTATGGAAAATACATTAAAATCCAAATCTATTTTATTAAACCATTCTGCCATTTCACTTTTTTATTTTTTTGCATAAGAGATGTTCGAACTGAAAATCTCTAAGGGGTACGATAATAGTATCAGTTAAGTTATAGTTGATTGATATCTCCTCCTTCATATTTATGATATTATCCTACTGACTTTTAATATAAGAACTAGATTGTAGTGTTAGTCGTCAATTATAAAGGGGGATATTAAAACCAAAAATCATCCAGCTTAACAATTAGCATTTAAAATAGAAATTAGGTTCTTTTCTAATATTAAAAATTTTATTAACTCATTATTTTATCTAATCAAGGAGTTAGTTTATAGTTTCGACAAGTTTTTAATTTACGGGTTCTGTAATCTTATTTTTATAAATAAGTTTGATTTTTATATTTGGGAAACGTGATTTGTTTATTTATATTTATTCTCAAATTGGATCTATGTTTTACTTATATTCTTCTTATCTTATTGTCAAAACTTAACGGCATTAAAGGAACTAAAAAAATTAATTTAAACTATATAATTTTTATAGTTGAGTCGGACAATAATTTAAGTGATATACCTGAACTTATACTAAAAATTAAGATTATTCTTAAATTTTAAATTAACAAGGTTAAAATTAGTCTCAAAATTCAAATGCATCACAAATGTTTGATGAGTTGTTCACCGCAGGAAAGGAATTTACGATTCTGCAACATCCTCGCGCTCTATTTAGTAACCTGATAATGCAACACATCGTTTACAGTTAAGGACTTGCTTCATATAAAACGACAGCGTTTTACACGCCGCGGGCCAGGTTTCCAAAACTTGCAACGCATCGTTTGGAGATTTGAGAACCAGATCGGGGGATTTTGGCTCTGCCGCGTCTCTTGCGAAGTTTAAAATTTTAAAGTCACTCCTCTCTTGGAAGAAAGGCGGTAAAAATTGTGGGGAGAGAGAGAGAGAGAGATGCTCTTGGTAGGTTTAGAGGAGATGAAAACCTCTGAGACTAGTTACGATTTCCGGGTAAGAAGCACCTATCAATCCCCATTGATAATTTACTCCAATTTTTCCATTTACACCGATGTTTTTCTTGAATTTGTTGACCATACAGGGTTTGATTTAGGGCTATATTACTAAATTTTCATTTGAATTTGACCTCTGACAGATTGCACTTCTTTTTGAGAAATTTTCCCTAATCTTATTATCAGACTATTGATTTGGTAATTTTGGTGCGATTTCATTGATTGATTGATTTATTTTTAGTTATTTTAGGGTTCTTAACGAAATCAGAAGTCGTGCGTTTCAGATTGTTATGAACGGGTCTTAGTACTTTATCGTGTATAATCACCTAATGAAGGTTTGGTCTCTGCGTCGTGCGTCCTGCTAGAATTCTGAACGAAAAATTATGTGGTGACCCCTTTTAGTCATTCGTTTAAAGGAAATTACTTCCCAAAATATGCCCTACCAGTTTATGGAGGATTTTGGGGTTGTTTGTTGCCTGGAGGCAGGCGCCCCGCTTGCGGGCCCCGGGGGGGGCCGGTTTGGCGTTTCTGTCGTGCTTGCACTAAGCGCAAGAGTAAGAACTCTAACTGGGTATTATATTGGCGAGGGGGTGAGGGCCCTGATGGTGAGGGCTAACAATGATAGTAGCACTTTTTACCCTTTCTCCAAACCATAAAGATCGGAAAAAAAAAAAAAAAAAACCCTTAAGATGTCATTGAAAATTTTCTATGATTTGGAGATTGTATGCAGGATGTTTTGACAGGTTGTGTGGCGTGATTATATGCAAGAATGCAAATATATTTATATAGTCATCAGCACTTGTGAAGCATGAACATCAACAATAGGATATAAGTATTGTCCTTCTAATCCCTTCTAAAGTTTTGAACATTGAGTCCCAGGTTCTGGGACCAATTTCTTTGTGTTATAAACCTAAAGACTCCAAAATATTTGAGGAATCCTTGAAATTTTTCTAGAATTCAGAAACATGTTTAGGAAGGAACCACCATTCAATTTCCCAGGTTGTGGCTAGGCACTCTCCTATATATGATTAGTATAACCTTCTCAACCACTGTTCAATTTTTCTTCTTTGGGCCTTTTCTTTTTGGAGGGGGGCTGGGGATTTTTCTTGCCTGGGAAGAAATTTACATGTTGAAGAATAAAGAAGAAAGGACATTGTGCTAGAAAGAAATACAGATGCAGCAGAAAAATTAGTGAAACTGTTTTCAGGTAACAAGGCAACATTGAAACATGAATATAGATAGTGGATATGAATACGACATAAAACCAGCTTGTGAATCTTGACAAAGCATCATCTGGATTTTGTTTTGACTATGCATGATATTTACTCCTTTAATAAAAAATCTCATGTCTTCTTTTCTCCACGTATAAAACAAAATAATCATTATTTTGATTTTTCTCTTCTATGTACATTTTTTGCATGTCTGCAAGCTGCAGGGAAAATTATCCATATGCATCTGGTTGGTTGTTATTTGTTAATTCAGGAACAGAGATGTGTCCAGCAATTTATCATGGAGGTTGGACTGCATGTTGTCAGTATCATGATTGCGTGACACTAGGTAAGTATTTTGGCTAAACATTCCCTTCTATTTTAATATATCAGGTTGTCTCCAGTATTGTTATTTTTACATTCACATTTGGTCCGTGTCCTATATGAACTTGGAAAATTTTCCATGTTTTGTATCTGGGTTGTGTACTTAGATAAGTCTGAGGAATGGGGAAATGTGAGAAATTTCTGCTTAAGATTGTTTCAGGAGAAAAACCTTAGTTATTTGGCACCACCAACGAACACGTTGAAGGTCATCCATAATTTATTCTCTGTGAAAAGAAGCAACCCTAAAATGTGAGCTTCCTTCCTTTTCACCCACACAAAGTGGTGAGCATTTTAAAATCATAATGCTTTAGATCTACCCTACCAAACTACTTCTATAAACAATTTCCACATGTTTATCAAGGTGTTGGAGAATGTGGTTGAAAAGCTTATATGCTAGGGTATAATTAGCTTTAGAAAAAGGAGAGAATGAAAAAAAAACAATATGAATTGGCTATCTGACATGATTTTGATAAAAGAGATAATGTGGTGCAGTCTTGGTCTTAATGAAGCTGCGATGGATACGTGACTGATTGTCCTGTATATGTTTTAGAGTTGTACTCAGAGACTGAAATGCTACAACTACTGGGTAAAATTTGATGCAAGTTACTAGATAAATTTATCACTTTCTGCACCGACAAACCCATGGAGCAGCACATAGGTTTGTCAGTGCAGAAACTGATGGATTATGGATAAGTTTATAAGTCCTATTTATTTATTTATTTTTGTGTGACAAATTTGGTAAATCTGTTCTTGCCTAGTACTTAACAGTTATTGCAAATTAACGTAGTAAAAAAGAGGGTGAATAGTTCGAGAGGTTGGGAACTAGGGAACGTGGTAGGGTTACAAAAACTGAAGTAGAGGAAGACTTGCTCATAAAGAATTCAAAGAAAATTAAAAGACCAGAGAAAGAGGTAATGAGCAAATCTTCTGAGGCAAGTTTCAAGGATAAATTACCGGGATTAGATAGTTCAAAAATAGGGAAGGATTAATGTTTTCAAGAAGTGGACTCCGACCAAGAAGAAATGGGAGAAGGGGAGGACCAGGTACCAGAGGACCCCCCTTTGCTAGTAGTCCATTTGCCAGCAGGTTTCAAGGGTCAACTTTCAAAACCTTGGACGTACTCCTTGATTATGAATGTAGTAGGGAGAGATGTGGGGTACAAATCACTGAAAAATAAGCTTAGGTTTAACGGTTGAGAACTTGTTCCCTAGCAAGTTCCCTATCGCACTTCTTTTATGATAATTAGATTAATTTCTTTATTGATTTTACTATTTTTAAATAGGAGAAATTATGGTTTACAATATAATAGATTTTTTTACTAAAAACAAACTTTTAAAATCATTTCTAATATGAAAAATTCTAAAATTAAGATATTTAATATTTTTAAATAGATAATTATCAACTAAAATAAGAAAATTAATATTTTTTAAAAATCTTTCATTTTTAATAGTTTTAAAATATTCTCTCTCTTTTCAATGATGTGAACTTTTTATAATAGTTCTTTGCAATGATATGCATTGTGTGTATCACGCATAGAGGGCCATGAAGACAAAGATTGTCAAAATTTGTGCCATCTCTAAACCTTTAATTGCAAGAATCTGGGTTGGAGGTTATTGGCAGCTGATAGTTTATGACAGATTGTATCATACATGTTTTCAGTGTGGGAAGTTTGGTCATTAGGGAACACTTCTAAAGTTAACTGAAATCTGGAGGGAGAGCGTAAGACGGGAAGGGGAGGGAACAGTACAGAAAAGTAGGGTTGTGCACGGGTCATTACGGTCTGATTGGGAGCCCAAATGTCAACCTACCTGTACAATTTTTGTTGGAAAATTCCCACCCTTTTAATTATCGTTAGGGTCTGTTCGGTTGCATTCAGTTGGCAGTTGGGGTTGAGTTAGTCAGGTTTTATAATGCGCCGGGCCAGACATTGTTTTTAATGAATGAAAATAGAACAGGTCCATTCAAATTTAGGTCAAAAAAATACATGTAAAGCACAAAAAACATCCCACATACTTAACAACCAGAAACCTTTAACCTGGTATTAAAAAAAAACCATCTTTAACTAGTAAAAAAAGGGCCCATTCACAGGCCATTTCAGATGTAAAAGAAAAGCCATGAGTCTAATCTGATAAAAACGTGATCATCCATCAATAGGAACATAATCTTACCATCACCAGGTCCATAACAACTTGATAATCCGTTAGAAGATTGAGAATGAGCCTGGTAAAGTAGCTCAGCATCATCACATCACCACAAGTCCATAACAACCATTAAATACATATTAAAATTATATTCAAGTTCCAAAAATAAACATTAGCATCTAAGTAAATAACCCAACAAAGTTACCATATGTTTTACCTAACATGGCTATTTATAGTAATGCTATCACAAGCATAATAAAATCAAATGAGAAGAGAATGTTTTCTTGGAACATGAAGAAGCAGTGATTTCAATCTACAAAGGGATTTTGTTTGTATTGGCAGGAACAATTGGAATTGGAGTGTATCACAAAAGTTGTTTGACAAAAAACTATTATAGATATGTTAAAAATAAGCATATAACTAATATATGTATGTATGCATGCATGTATGTAACATTTGTTTTTCTAGATTCCAATTTAGATTTTTGATTCGATAAGGGAGGAAAAAAAATTAAAGCATATCTTTTTACCAAACATGATCCATTACCCATAAATAACCAAAATTCAACCAAAAACTCAATAAAGCCATTAGCAAACTAAACCCAGTTTTTATGTGTCCGCATAGGTAAACAACTTCAACTCGACCACGAAGCATTTGAGTACAACAGATTTGGTTGTTATATATATATAAGAACACCCAAGAAAGAGATCAGGTCAAATTGTGTAAAGCATGGAGAAACGGGTCAAATTGTCCCAAGGCTATAGGAACTCTCATTCGGAAAGGAACTAGCCTTTTCAGATCATTGTTCATGTTTAAAAGGTTATATGACTTTTACGATGTTGACCTGAATTGTCGGTTTATTTGGTTGGCTTATGCTAGTTTACACATCAGTAATCATTGTTCAGAGAAAATATTACTTATTCAAGTAGGCAAAGAATTGAATTGGTAGAGTCTGTAATATGGTGTTATTGCTTTGACGAGTATAAAACCACTGTTTGATGAATGCTAATTTACCTTGAGCTGTGAAGTTGATCTGTTTGGTGGACGAAAGGCATCAGTTCTCATACTCTATGTGACGCTAACCGCCGATGCTTCCAAGCATGACTTATTAATCGCTTGGAGGGAAATGAGCTGAAGTGATTTGTTGCATAACTGTTATGCCGCGATGGTAGTTTTTAGTCTCGTGGCAGAGCATAGTAGAGAAAGAAGTGGAAAGGGAAAACTATGTGGTAAACAAGATTAGTCAGCAGGTAATGGGGTTGATTAGTTTCTGGTTTCCAAAGGGTATTCATTGATATCTGGAAGCACCCATGGTCTGCCTCCTTGTATGGTAATCATGGATTATCGCTTTACCTCAGGGGTGTCCCTTTTATCTGGGCCAGAGGCCGTAGCAAAATGTTGCATCTTATGTTCGAATTGCATCGCGTGGAAAGGCTTTTCATGAACCTGTACATATGATCATGAAGTAAAAACAAAGCTTGTTTATGACTTGTGGAGATCCAAGTGAACAAGCAGATGCTGCTGGCTTTTCACAGTTGATGGGTTTTTTTGTTTTTTTTTTTCTTTTTGGGTCCCACGGCTTCACCAATATGATAATTATCTGAGGATCCTTCAGGTAAGAATGATTATGGACGGGCGGAAGCCAAATAGTTTTAATGGAGCAAATTAGGTGAAAGGACATGAGGGCCGAAGTTATCAATTTTAAAAGATGAATGACTTTTAGAATTATGGTTTTACAATTTTATATCATTTTCTTTTCTTGAAATTTCAAGTGAAACTCTTCGCCGGTGATTACGAACATGTGGCTTTTTTTTATGCATAATCATTTAGAGAGAGAGAGAGGGAGAGAGCACGCGCACGCCTTTAAAGTGGTAGAAAGGCCAAGGAAATTGCATGCTAGTCACCTCATGCTTGCCTTGTTTGGTTGGTCCTTAGATCAGAACTATTAAATAACACTTTCCAGTTGCCACAGCTGACCCCTAGAGATTATAAAAGTCGTCCTCCAGGAGATATCATAAAAGTCATTTTGGCATATTATCACGTCTTTCACATTCTTGATTACTTTGTTTGCACGAGCGGTATCACTCTCTGTCTTGCCTTGGGTCCTACCCCTAATCATGTTATCACCTCAGTTTGTTTTATCTCTCAGCCCACTTATTTTATATTGGCACCTCTTATAACAATTTTGTTTTTTTTTTTTTTTTTTGGGTTCTATTATGATTTAGGCTTAGTAGATATTAGATAGGATTGTTGCTGCCGACTCATAATATTTTGAACGGTGGTGATGGAGTCACGTAATAAGTCATGACTCTCTCCTCGAAAGAATCAGATTCCCGGGGAGGAGAAATAATGAAAGGTCGCTTGCAGGGGAGCGAAGCCGAAGAATCTGAGAAACTTTCACGTGGTCTGTCTTCATTTAAAACCAAACTAAATGAAAAGAAAAACAAACTTCATCTATCAAATTACATCTTTGAACCTTTTGGCCAATTAAAAAGAAGTCAATCCAAACACTCAAATCATACAAACAACTGGAGTTTACATGCAAATAAAATTTGGGGTTATTATATTATTATTATTATTATTATTATCAGTATTATATAAATTTTTTCCAGGGGCGCCCCTAGAATGCACCATAGTACAGAGACTTTATTGTGGGCTTTCTCATAGAATGCACGAGAGAATTGAAATTTTATGAAAATAAGAAATTTTTGTTGCTGTGAGAATTTTCTTCCTTATCGGATAATTATAAATGATCGTGAACCGTTAAGTCTGGTATCATCACTTACATAACATACCATTTTAGTACTATCCTTTTAAATTTTTTTTGTTTGTTTTGAAAATATTTTGAACCGTTCAAAATTATTGATGTTTAAAAAGTTCTGAATTTTCATGAGGTAGATTCTTTGGCAAGAGATGGTCCACTGTATTTTTACTCATTTGGTCAACGAAAAGGGAACACGCATAAATGAATGTATAATACCAAAGGTACCGAATAAATGAAAGGTCAATTGAATCTTATTGTAACATACTATTTTAGTATGTTTTATGGCATTTTTAAATTGATTTAAATGATATTTTAATTGAATTTTAAACTCTTACGACATAGATTGTCAGGTAAAATTTTGTTTATTTCCTTATTTTTCTTTTGATCAAGAAAAAGGAAATATAGTTAACAAATGAATAATGTTATAAAGATCAAATGAGTTAAAGATTAGTCATGTTTTACGTGATGGACTATCTTAACATATTTTAATTTTTTCTTATTTGATTTAAGTAAAAAAATATTTTAATCAATTTATAGTTCTTTAATTTAAAAGATTTTAATTTTTTGTGGTCGGTCTGAATAAAATTTGATCTTTTTATTTTTTAATTTTTTGATCGAGGAAGAGGAAAGATGAATACATTAATGAATAATAGTAGAGAGGTGAGATGAGTTAAGATTCAATCAAATCTTATGTGAAAAGGCATTTTAATATATACAAAGTATTTTTTGATTTAAAAATTATTTTGATCAATTTAAAATTATTTAAATTTAAAATATTTCTTTTTTTTTTTTTGGTAATATAACCTATTCCAAAGATCTTATTTATGTTACTTTTTCTTATTTGGCCTATTTTTACTTTGTTAGATCTGTACTTACCGGAAATGAATTCCAAAAGGTCAGTGAAGCCCTGGAGAGGCGAACTTGGGCCAAGTCCTGTTGTTGTTGCCCGTTACGAATTTCATGTCAAACCTATGATAAATCAAAAAAATAATAGTTAAATCTAATAAACTCTCTCACTTAACAAATTAATTTTTTAAGTTAAATTATCCTATTAGATTTAAATCCATTATTTAAGTCTGTGACAAATTGATATAAAATTCTTCGATCTAATATAAAAAAGGGTTATCTGGTATCAGAGTGAGAACTGTCCAAAGGGCTACCTGGTATCGGAGTGAGAGCCGTTCGAAGAGAAAAATGACTACCTATTAGAGTGAAAGTCATTCAGAATGCGAACCGTCTAGAGTGAGAGCTGTCTGTAGACGTTCAGTTTTTCAAGAAGAGGATAATGTTATGAATCTTATATCGGATTTTCAAAAAATTATAAAATAATACTTAAATTTAATAGATTTTTTAATACACCATATCGATTTTTTTGAATTGAGTTCTCGAGTCCATTTCTCAGAGTCCATGACATCGCCCCCAGCGCGTATTTGCGTCTTAATCAGTCAAACAGCTTTGTCGCGTTGAACGTGGACCCCGTCCGTTCACTTGCACTGAATTAAAGAGTCGACCTTTCCTTTCTCTCTCTAGACTTTCTCTTTCTCTCTCGCCATATCCAAACTTTCACGTCTTATTCCAAGCCCTTTTTCCACGCAACTACGTGTTCCGCTCCGCCTCCCTTCTCTTCTACCCCTATATAAACCTAATTTCTCGTCTCCCCAGTCCCAACACAATTCCCCATGCCTAAGACGAACCAACCCAGCAAGAAGAAGACCCCATCTCGATCTTCTCTCCGTCTGCCTGAGAATTAAAATCTTGTTGCAGACTAAGAGATTCGACTTGATCTACTCCGGTCTGTGCACAAGTTTTTATCGGAGATTCGAAGTCCGTGAAGTTAGGGTTTTCAGTCTTCGATTCTGAATTCCTTACGGGTCTCTTCTCACTCTTTACTGTTATAGACCATGGTGTTTTCTAAGTTAGACTCGAAACCTAGACCTAAAAAACAGATCGTGATACGAGAGGTTTGGGCAAAAAATCTTGACTCTGAGATCGAATTGATCCAAGACTTGGTTGACCGGTATCCGTACATTTCTATGGATACGGAGTTTCCCGGCGTTGTTTACCGTCCAGATGGCGGCGATTCCTCGAAGTTCCGGCTACGAAAGCCGTCCGATCATTACGTTATCCTCAAAACCAACGTGGATGCTTTGAACTTGATCCAATTAGGTTTAACTCTCTCCGATGCCGATGGTAATCTCCCCGATCTCGGAACTGAGTACCAGTACATCTGGGAATTCAACTTCAGTGACTTCGACGTGTCACGTGACGCGCACGCTTCCGACTCAGTCAATCTCTTGAGACAGCAAGGGATCGATTTCGAGCGAAATCGATCGGACGGTATTGATTCTGCGAGATTCGCCGAGCTGATGATGTCTTCGGGACTCGTTTGTAATGATTCTGTTAGTTGGGTGACCTTTCACAGCGCGTACGATTTCGGCTATCTGGTGAAGGTGCTCACGCGACGTCACTTGCCGGAGACCTTGTCAGAATTCTTGGAAATGATGAAGGTGTTTTTCGGAACAAAGGTTTATGATGTGAAGCATTTGATGAGGTTTTGTGCGCGATTGTATGGAGGGTTGGACCGAGTTGCTCGGACTCTAGAGGTGGACCGAGCGGTCGGGAAGTGCCATCAGGCTGGCTCCGATAGCCTGCTCACTTGGCACGCCTTCCAGAAAATGAGAGACACCTACTTTGTAAGTGATGGACCGGAAAAATACGCCGGTGTTTTGTATGGTTTAGAAGTGTTTTAATCTCTTAAAGTTTATAAAAATTGAATTTATTTTATTGGTTATACATGTGTTTAGGCTTTGCAGTTTTCCTTCCCAGTACAATTTGTACATTATTTTTGTTTGGGCAACATGTCAATAATTTGACTATATTCAATGAATAGTGCATTGCCAATTGCCAATTTTTTATGGGTATTTCAAGGTGGGTAGATAATTGGTTTAGTGGGGCCAACAAGAGGAACAGTTGCAATGGATGTTGCCACAGCCGCGCCATACATCTATTGATGAAAGGAAAATGAAGTGACGGACTTATCCTAAGATTAAGATGATTAAGGTTTTTTCCAGTTGTCTTGTTCTTGTGTCCGGTCCTTTGCCAAGCTGAGGCTCATCTCAATGGGTGCCTGGATTTTATTTTATTTTTATTTTGTTTTAATGTTGGGAGAGTGACAGAATAATGGTTGGTCTCTTTCGAAATGATTGTTGAAGTGTTCTTGGGAACTCATACGGAGTTTCTCCATAGATCGGTTCATTACACCATGCAATGGTGGTATGGTTAAGGCTTTCAGTGCCCTTCTTCTACAGGTTTGAATGTGTTTTTAATAGTGGTGCATAAACTAGATGTTTTTGAAGGCCTAGACCAACATTTTGGTTTGGTATCTATTCCACAATTTGAATTCGAGTGGTCTATTTTGAAGGAGAACCTCATGGTCACAATAAAAAAAGTTGCTATAATGGTTGCAATTTGTTTTACCTTGTAGAAATAGCAAAGGACGGGAACACTTTGCCAACGGTGGTTGTTGTGGTTCCGTACTCCAAGACCATGGGATATTTTGTTTTTTTTCTACTGGTGCAACGGTCATTTGGTTAAGGGTATAGTTTATTAAGACTGCTAGTGGGATAGCTTTTGTGATGGATTGCCTGAGCAAAGAAGAGAGCTAATGGTGATGCTTGACTTTATATTTTTGACTTTGAGGGTGTCCAATTAATATTTTATGCTCCTTTCTGTGTCTTTCAAGGTTTGTCATTGCATCCTTTTTGCTTTGCAGTGAAACTTCTGGGGGATTTCCAGTCAAGGATTTGCTACTGCTGCTGGCTTGCAAACTTTTGACCAAATCATATTGTTCAAGAGGTTTCACCTCTTCCTTGGTATGTTTTCTAATACTGTCTGTTGTCTTTTGTTGTGACTGTGGACTTCTGGTTTATTTTTTGTGAGAAGATTAATGTTGTGCTTTCATTTCTTCTATGGAAGCTGGTCTGTTGAAGAACATCATGTGCAATGACTGTGACATTGAATTGTTTGGTATGGCTCAGGTTGTAAACCAAATAGTAGAAACCCAGGAAGTTTTTTATACTTTTGTTTGGTATGGTTCCGCTATTGTCTTTTTTCTTGTGCTTTTGGTTTGAATCATAGTGTTGGTAGGGAAATGGATTCACAATACTGTGGTCTGAAATTGGCATATCATATTTTCTCAGCCGTTCAATGCCCGGTAATGTATTCTTTTCAAGCCAACCATATTTGTTGAGATTTTCTATAGTTTATTTTGGACCAGAACTCAGCCACATATGATGCGTGGCAGGAAGAAGTGTTGAAGAGAATAAATTTGAGGGGGAAAAAGGGTGAAAAGTAGTGAGATGATGGGTAGATTTCAGTTATTATTATTATTTTTTTTGGTAAATATGTAAGCTAAAGAAAAGGTGTTTACAAAATTATAATAAAAAAAAAAAAGATATGGTCTGAGAAACTTCTCTGAGGCAATAATATAGATAAGCATCTTAAAGAATAGAATAGACCTGTGATCTATTGCCTTCCTCTTTACTTCCTAATAATTGACCAACATTGATAAGTTATGTTTTTCTTGACGCTTAAGGTGATGAGGTACTTTATTCCCTCTTTTATTGATTCTGATAATGGAAAATGCTTATAAATTGTTGCTGAAGGTGTGGTTTCATGGGGATTCTGGCGTAAGCAAAGGTGCAGGGTCTAGGGAGGAGTATTGTGTTTTCAACTACATTCATCTACATTCAATGGACAAGATTTAATTTTGTGGGGTGTAAGATTGTGAATTATTGCTGCTGGATTTGAGAAATAAGTGTCTGGAAAGCCAATTTAATGGCTTGTTTTCAGGATACATCTAGCATCTTGGAAAGCCGTTAGGAATGGTTGAGAACTGGTCTAAGATGACGTTAAAATAATTTGTCTTGGACAACACCAGCTGCAGCTCCGGTTCTCATAGATCTCTCCCTGGATCTGTTCCTCCTTGCTGTGAATCATATCTTGTATCCCACTTATTGAAGATCGAGGTGCTGGAGGTGTTTTGGCAGAAATAATTGGAATTTGGTGATGGAATTGTTTTACAAGTTCTTTGACTCCCACCTTGGGGGGGGGGACATATTGTTCAGAATGGAAGTTAACCTCTTTAGGGTTCTCATTGTGTTTGTGTGGATTCCATGCTAAGTACTGAGATTTGTCGCATACAAACAATATGGTTTCTCTGGAGATATGATGTGGAGGTTCATCTCTCACATTTTGCTTCATTGCTTAGGGAGATTTTACTGAGACATTATGTTTGCAGTTCTGGTATGCTGTTGTAAACATTTTGAGAGTGCCTTTACATTTACGAATTGGATGGTAATTTTACCAATCCCTGAGCAATTCATCCCTGCCCCCTAATAGGTTGGCTATAGGCAAGAGTGCAACAGAGGCAGATTTCGTGGGGTTTGAGCTCAACCCAAGCCTAAATAAGAATGTTTTGTGATGAGTGGCAGGTCTTGGATGAAGCTAAAAGCTGAATCAGGAATTAAACCTTTTCCCATGCGGCAGTACAATAGACATTGAAGAGTACAAAAATGCAAGATGAAAAAGCAACTGAAAAGATCTTCACCAGGTGCCTGGTTTGCTGTGTCTTGGGCATGGTTAGCAGGCTGGGTAGAGTAATAAATAAGTGTTTGGCTTGTTTACAGGATACATCTAGCGTCTTATGATATTGAGAAAACAAGGAGCGAGGCAAAGCCAGTCGTATGTGTACAATATTGAATGGCATGTTATAGGTTTTAAGCCCTTTTGCATTAGCTAATATTATCCGACTCATCCTATTGTTATTTATTACCATGTTCTTATCCAGCCTAAAGAAGTAACTAATGGGACTTCGGATCACAATGGAGGTTCTTATGTTTTAATCTGAAGCATCACACAGAAAGAAGAGAGAAAAACTTTTTATGCCCTTGAATGGCTGGTGGAACTATGAAAAGCAGCATGCAGGATTTGTTATTTTTATTCAATGCCTCAAGACACCTTTCAAATGCATCTTCTAAGATGTGGCTTTTGATGGGTATGCAGTTTCCGTGAGCTTGGCCTAGCAGCAGAGGATGCACCATTCCATATTTCCATAAAGGCTTGTATGATAGTCTCATGGTGACTTGCAGAATTCAGCCGCAGAAAACAAGTGAGCAGCTCCTGGAGATCATCTCCTGAGTAAATGTTGTTCTCCAAGATCATTTGAAGCATTGAATTCCGGAAATCAAAATATGGATCATTTGATTCTTTCACTATAGAAAGGCATCCACTAATTTTTGGGGACTGGCTAACAATCTTGTGACATCTTTGGTCAGCTTCAGCATCAGAATAACACGAGTTCGTATCGATGTTGAGAGATAATGTAGTAGAACTATTGTCCTCATCACCTGTGAAAAGGACACCATTTCTATCCCAGGAACTCGAAGTATTTTCATACCTATTGACCCTGTGAAGAATGGAGGTACTGGTCTTCTTCCTAGACTTAAATAGATTAAAAAAAAGCTTTGAACTGCCACAGCCACATCCCACTGGGACAGCTCTCTTAAGAAATCCTCTCTTGTGCTTGGAAAACATTGTTTGGGATGCTAGAGAGGAAGAAAACTATGATTGGCACTGAGAAATAATTTCTAGGTAAGACCCCTTTTTGGTTCTTTGCTCCAACCTTGAGAGAGGATGCTTTAAGGAGACATTTGGACTGGAGTCCTAGTTGGTCTTCTAAATGCGCGTGTGACCTTGGGAAGGGAACTTCTGGATAAGATATCTGAAATCTATGTCAATCTAATATAATATTTGGTATTTGGAACTTTCAAGCGAGAACACCGTTGAAGTTGGTTAAAGAAATCCAGGAACACAATTCAGGCCGAAGATCCCCAGACTGTTGTCTTATGGTGCTATGAACCGGAATTACAAAAATGCGCGCTTGTGACTGTCTCATGTTTTTCAGTGGGAAATAAATGTGGGGACTAGGATGGCTGTTCTGTTTCGTGACACCCATCTACCGGCAAATGGGCCATAGATGGCATAAATATCATTGAAGGGTGTCTGCAGCTGTTGGGTCAAGTTCTGCCCCTGATATTAAAAATTTTTATGTTACTGTGATATTTTAAAATCTAGGAAGAATTTTTTCTTTTGTTTTGGTTTGGGGGAGGGGGGGGGTCGGGATTTGCATTTTGATGCCCAATCCGTTTCCTGTTATGTTCAATTGTCTGAAATCAGGATTTGTATGTATCTCACCTAATCTCAAAAAACAAGAATGTCGATAAGCATGACCATCATTGGACAAGGATGTAACAACATATAACATCATCCATTCCTTAAGAGCGGTAAAGATTTACCGTCGTGGAAATGAGCACAATTTTGCATACTCACAAATTGATTTTGTAATATCTGATGCCAGTTTCAATTTTACACCTCTGTACTTTTTAATGTAGGAGGGGGATACAACTGTTGTTCGGTAGTCTGTTGTGAATGGTCTGTCAACCCCATTCTGTGGCCTAAACGAAGCTGTGAAGTATACGTTCATGGCTCCAGGTCTGTTCAAAACCAGACTGGAATCGTGAGTACTATGGTCTTGCTATGATTTGTTTATGATTTGCACTTCCACACTTGAATTGTAACCGTGAAGAAACTGCAGGTTCGAGAATTGGTGGACCTCCTCCTCCCCAACCTTTCTAGTGTTTTATGGGTGCCGCTCTTCCTCCTACATCCAATTTGAAAGTTAACCTGACATATGCATACTCTCTCTTGCCTAGTTGCAAACCCGTTTCTCTCCTCGCCAAATCAAAACCCTTTAGTTCCTCTCTCTCCTCCCTTCCGATTGCCGTCATCTCTGTCCTTTGTTGATGTCGAAATCGAAACCCTCCTCTCTCTCTCTCTCTCTCTCTCTCTCTCTCTTCAATTGCAAACCCAACCTCCACTTACCGTTATTCTCTTCCGCTTCTCTATTATCTTTTTCCCCATTGATTCAGTAGATGGAGGAAATTCACAATCAAGAAGAGGGGGGGAAACTCTGTGTTGCGAGAGCTTCACACTTCTCACAACCTACAACTAAATGGAACCCCCACCGCCAACTCTTTTGATTCCATTGATGAAGGAAATTCACAATCAAGAAGAGAGAGAGAGAGGTGAAAAAAATTTTCATTAACAACCCAGAATTAACTAGAACTTGGAAGCAGATTAAATCTGAGAGCGAATTGTGAAATTTATGATGATTCTTAGTTTTCGAAGATATTGCATTTGGCATGGAGAGGTGTAGGGGTGACATCACCTCTTTTTGATTTTCTGTTGTCTTCTTTTTGTTCTTTCCTCTTTGTTCTTTTTTCTTTTGTGTTGTTCTTCCTTTCCAGTACCCAAAAAAAAAAAGATATTGCAGTTGGCGAAGGACCCATCCCTCTTTCTGGAAGCAAATTTAGTCGCTTGTTGGCCCACTATGAGGGCTGGGGTTTGGCCCATTAGTTAGATCACATGGGCTTAGAATTAGATTGTGGCCCATCATATTGAAAACAAACCTGCTACTTGTCCTTTTCATTATCCATTGGATTCACAAGGCCCAAATTTACGTATGAGCATTCGATTAAATCATAAATAAAATAATGAAAATTAAAATAATCAATTTAATTTAATTATACAATTTTCATAACCTTCCTAACCGATTAAACTAAAAACTGATCAATTATTTAACCAAATTAGACGATCAATTTAGTTCGATTATCCAAATTAATCAAATTATTAAAAACTTTTACTATAAATTATATATATCAATTTATGATTATAAAATGTAACTTTAAATTTTAAAATTTATTTGTAATTTTAATCCATTAAATGTAATTTTGTAAATTTCATACAAAATAATAAAATATAAAACTTTTAAAGTAAATTTACTACTCTATTAATAGTTTATGAAATAAACAATATAACTAACATTACATTATTTTTGAATAAAACAAGTTCCAAAATAAAATAAAAAATTCAAATCAAAATGTGGAAATTGAAAAATTTTCATTATTTTTGCACTTTTTTTTTTAGATTTTTTCTTTTTTAAAATAGTCACATTGGAAATAAAAAAATCAAATTAAAAGGTAAAAATTTAAAACTTTTCATTAATTATGTACTCTCATTTTTAGATTTTCTCTTTTAGAATAGTGACATTAGAAATATAAAGATCAAATTAAAAATAAAAAGTGGAAATTGAAAATTTTTTATTATTTTTGTACTCTTCCTTTTAGATTTTTTTTTCTTTTAAAATAATTATATTAGAAATAGAAGGGTCAAATCAAAAAAGGGAATAGAAAACTTTTTATTAATTATATAATATTCTTTTTAATTTTTTTCTCTTTTAGAATTTTTTATTAATTATAATATTTTTCTCTTTTAAATTTTAATTATAATATTATAATAATATTTATATAAATAAAAATTATTTAAAAAAATATATAATATTTTTAATTAATTTGATTAATTCTGTTTAATGGATATAAAAATTATTAAAACTGATAATTATCTAAATAAATTAAATTAAAATTCGATTTTAATGAAAACCAAACCGAATACAAAATAAATCAACCAAAATATAAAAAACAATTTTTTCGGTTATAAATGCTCACCCCCACCCAAACTCATGTCCGACTGAAATGCCCCCTGTGGTGGTACAATTGTGTCTCATCTCAACTCTATTCCTTTCTCTGCTGCTTCTCTGTTTAGTGAAGTGAACTTGAATCACAGAAACTATGTCTCATCAGTGAATCTCAAAACCCAGTTTGAGTATGAAGAGATTCAGGGTCAGAGCTATCAAAGAGAAAACTGGGGGAATCCAAAATCCGCCTTCCGCAAGAGTTCGACAATTGTAATCATAATGTTCAGGGTCAGAGCTATCAAAGAGAAAACATGACGGTCTCTCAAGAACAATTTAAGCGACATAATTTTTTTATTTTCATAATTTGATTTCGATTAATTATATTTCGTTATAACAAAATAATAATAATAATAATAATAATAATAATAATAATAATAATAATAATAATAACGTATGGAAGAGTGAAGGTCACAACATAAAGTGAGGCAATCGGTGGGTCGAAGGTGGCCCGATGATTGTTGATCCTTGGGATTTTCAAGGGTTTGACCGGTCTGTAAAATTTAAGTCACCTGTGGTGTTTGGTGTCTTTGATGGGTTGGATGTTGGTTTTTATTTAGCATCATGGGCGCAAATCAAGAAAGTCTGCAGAGATTGAGTTGTTAGTCCTTGTGTCTAATCGGCTATAAGGTACTGTTGGTTCAACGCTAAAACTTGTGTTCATCGAAGGGATTT
The DNA here is from genome assembly GCA_033439265.1 of Dillenia suffruticosa. Taxonomy (NCBI): domain Eukaryota; kingdom Viridiplantae; phylum Streptophyta; class Magnoliopsida; order Dilleniales; family Dilleniaceae; genus Dillenia; species Dillenia suffruticosa. Next base: position 13,865,548 of record JAVTVX010000010.1, on the reverse strand, counting down.
CGTGATTCGAGGCAGGTCGTGCTTTTTTTCTTTCTTAAAAAAATTTTCTTTGAATTTTACTTTCGATTCATAAATTAATTCTTACATTTTAAAAACGTTACAATGAGATTCTCATATTTTCAAAAATGTAATTGATTGGTCTCTCTATTGTGACAGAATTAACCTATCCGTTGACTGTCGACGGAACAAAAGAATTGAACATACATATGCTAACGTGACGGTGTCAAGTCATTTATTTGCTGACGTGGTACTCCCCGCCGGTGACCTCTTCTCCAAATCAGTAAAAAGAAAAAAAGAATCCTCTCTCTGCCCCCCCCCTCTCGGTGAAAAAAAAATCCCCTCTCTCGCGGAAGGAAGCTGGGGAATTTGAAGGTTTTTCCTCTGTTAAAATTTCTTCTCTTCAATCTTCATTTTCTGAAGAATCCAGAAAAATTGAAACAATCCCAAATGATTTACTAAATTTCTATTAACAAACAATTGCTGTTAAAAAATTTTAAAAAAATCCCAAATAACAGTTTGCTTTTTCGTTGTTCATCGAGAGAGTTGTGAAAACCCAATATCAATATGTTAACAAATTTGAAACAGTAAATACAAGTGAATTACTCTCATTCATTCAACTTTCATCACATTAGTCAGATCATCTGCTTGATTGGAATCGAAGTAGAGAAACCCAGAAATCAAAAATTGAAATCGGAGAAGAAAACCCAAAATACCCAAAAAAAAATTGAAAATTAAGAAGTAGAAGAGAAAAAATAGAGACAAATTATAAGAAAAAGGGAAAATGGGAAAATGGAAATGGAAAACGAGAATGACCTTCAAAATAAATCCCAAAACCATCAACCATCAACAGAACACCACACCACACCCTCTGAAAGAAACCTCACCTTCTCTCTCTCTCTCTCTCTCTCACTTGAAAGAAACATAAGAGCAAAGAGGTTGCTAATAATAACATCATCTTCCCCGAAAAGAGAATCTCCGGTCGTCAAATCAGCTGATGATGGTGGTCATCATCATCATCATCATCCTGTGGAACACCAATGAGAGTTGGACTGGAAAAGGTTTTCTTATTTCCTTCGCAACTTCAATTCCTTTTAATGGAATCACCATCTCCGTCGACTTCGGCTGTCCTATCTCCATCATCTCCTCTGCAACATCAATTCCTTTGCCCCTTGGAGTCGATTTGTAAGCCACCGGTCGAGTTTCATCCAGGCATCGCCTATTGGACAGCCGAATCACCATCTTTGTTCACCTTCGAATCATCTGTTCATCTTCAGATTTCAGTCCCCATTCAATTGTTCATCATTGATTCGTCTTGGATTGCTTGCCTTCGTTGCCGATTTCGAACTATCGCCGTCGTTCTTCATTACCTTGTTTACTCTGCCTCAATGTCTGCTTCATTGTCCTTTGTCGCCGTTCTGCTTGAAGCAACAGAATCTTCTTCTGGGGTTAGGTGAAGCCAACAAAGCAAGGAAGGGTTGCGGAAAGATTGAGATCTTGAGAAGATTGAGAGATGTTGGTTATTTATGCCCATTATGGGCATTTGGGTAATTAAGGAATGGGGTAACTCCCATCCTTAATTACCATTAACCAAATTTGGTAACCCCCATCAATAAAGAAAATAGTTCTTTCCTTCCTTCTAAAAAAAGACAACAATAGAGAAGGTATCTCTCTTTCCTTGTGAGTGGATAGTAGTCATGGGCAACCATGATGGAGGCTAGGGTTTCATTGCACTTCTCTAGAGAGAGAAAATAGAGTGAGGGATGGAAATCTTCGCGTAGGAAAATCTCCCATCGTCAAACGATTCACCGGATATTAGGGTTGAGGCGTTGTGACATTTGAGGTGGTGGTTCGATTACGTGATCACCATCCGACCGTGCGATCCGTTCGAGGGACATCGCGACACGGTGGATTTTGGAGACTGCCCTATCGAGGTATTTATCCCAAAAATTCCGATCTATTTAATTCTCGCTTCCGCATGCGCGATTAAATCCAACATTGGTATCAGAGCAGTCGTTGGATTTAATTTAATAATTTTCGGAATTATTTTTGAGGTTTTTAAAATTTTGGGGTCCGGATCACGGATGAGTTTCGTGAATCCGAGAACACTGCAAGAATACCCATGGCCTAGGGATTACAAAAATATTTTTTATTTAATTTTCGGAGTATGTTTGGGCCATGAAAAGTCCGGTCGAAGTTTGCGACCGTACGGACATAAAAACCCTAGATCTATGGCTTTAGAGGGCGGATCGATGCATAAAAAAAATTATAAATGTGTTTCTTGTATTTAGATCTATTGTTTTATGTCTTTTATTATGAGTTTTGGGTACCGGAAACCGGGATTTCCTAAGGGCCGCGACTGGGGTGGTTGAGTCCCACCATTTTTTGGCTTGAATCCTCCTAAAATCGAGTGTAGGATGTTTGGAGGATGCCCATAAATTTTTTCCAGTCGAAAAATGTAAGAAAAAATAGCCGGAATCGTGTTTTCCAGAAAACGGGTCGAAAAATCCGTTGTATGACCCGTCGGGCGAAGAAGAACCGGCCCAGACCTGCGGGCGCGTGACACGCACGCGCCAGGAGGCGCGTGTACAGCATGCGCCACACAGGCGCGTGAAGCAAGGGCAGGTAGCGGTCGGGTCGGACCATGACCCGGACCGACCCGCAACCGACCCGACCTGGTCAGACTCGGACCGTTGACCGGGTCGGACCGAACCCATTGACCGGGTCAATCGGGTCAACCCTGACCCGTTGACCAACCCGGTCAGACTCGGCTCAGCGCGTGAAGGCGCGTGAGCCGCGCTCCGCGACTGGGCACGCGTGAGCCGAGCCGAGCCGCGCCAGGCGCGTTGCGGCGCGTGTGAGGCGCGCTGCGCGTCTGGCGCGTGCGGTAGGCCGTTGCCGGCGCGTGGAGGCGCATGGCGGCGCATGGATAGCGCCGCCGGCGAGCGGCGGCGCGTGTGGGCCCCGGGCGGCTCGTGAAGTCGCTAAAAATTGAATTTTTTCAATTTTTTGGGGGTCCTATATCCATAAATGTGACTTTTTTGTGGGTTTTTGTGTGCCGAATCACAATCCAAATGGTAAGATGCGATTCCAAGTTGTGGTGTATGGTGTCCGTTGACTCATACGCTCGTTTTGGGGTCGTACTCAAGTCATTTTGGTCTTGATGATTCGTAGGGCGTACAAAAATGTGATAATAAGCATCTCCAAGTCACAAATGTCTCTCTTAATGCGTTGAGAACTGTCGTATTAAATTTTTGTAAGGAGAGTAAACTGAATGATGTGATCTGCGCGATTTTATCAGTAGATTCAGTTTATTCTCGAGAGACAAAATCTAACGGAAATCTGAGACACGAGATGATGGGGCCCAGGGTGGGCACCGCGCCTCAGGATATACGAGATAAAGAGATCTATCGTGTATGATATAAAAGATTTGCCAAGTTAGGGCAATACTTATCAGTGGCATATACGATGACTTAATCTCGTTAGGCCACCGAGTTAATATATACAATGAAGAGGGTTAATCATACAATGAAAAGGGTTAATCATACAATGAAGAGCACCTAAGGGTTAATCACCGAGTTAATATATACGGACGAGTAAATTTTTGGATGGAATTAAGGTACTGGATGTGATCCGGTTTTTACCTGATTCATGGGAAACCGTGAAATTCTATCTCACATTTGACGAAAGTATTCGTACTTCCGTTGACGTGAATACATATTGTGAGCTCAATGAGGAGCACCTAAAGGCGAGTAGGCCACACTCGAGTCATGCTTATTCAGAGGAGTCGAGTAAGGACTTCCCCGGCGCTAAGCCAATAGCATAAGCATGCGCATAAGACTCGAGATCTAGGTAATAAAAATCATCCGAGAAAACCGACAACGGGGTACAAGAACGCAAGAAGAAGAAATTTGATTAGACCAAAGAAATTGTTACGTTTGAGGTAGATTTGGTCATTTCGCTCGTGAGTGTGACGAGTAGAAATAAATATCATTCTTCTTTACGTGGTTTGAGATTTGTCTCATTCACTATAATACTCGCTGATTTCTCTTCTTTAAAATCAGGAGCAACCGATCACGTAACTCGAGATAGGAGTGTGTAATCCGTCAAATGAATCCTTAAGCTTGGAGGATTTACGTTAAGGACAGATCATTTGTCGTTGTCAGAGGGAACGACACTTGCCATGACGTTCTTAATACTGTAGGCATTCGACGGATCTACAATTAGTACCTTGTTTGAAATTGACTAAGATATGCGTGAAATTATTCCTTTCTTTTAATATGACAATTTTCTAAATTATTCTGGTTTTAATCCATGATGGATTGTATGCACTGAGTGCTGCTCTTCCTAATGGTTTCTTGTCGTTTTATTATTGTCTTTACATCTGATTGCGTAGATGATGATGTAAATGAATGACATAATAGACTTAGACACATGGGGTAAGAGATGATAAATCGGTTAGTAGCGAGAGGTTTATTGGACCCGCTGACCAGATTCGAGTTACCCGTATGTGAGTTTTGCCTAACCGGCAAAATGACGAAAAAAACCATTTAGCAATGCAATGAGAGCTGGAACTCCATTGCAGTTAACTATTGTGCCTTCCTTCTTTTTATTGTGGTCTTATGAGCATGAGAGCTAAAAATGGAGTTGTGTAGATAATTATAGACGCTTACATGCGTTTCGGTTCATCTATCTGATCTTGCATAAGTCTGAGACATTAGCGAAATGGAGAATCAGTTAGATATGAGAGTAGAGACTCTCAGAACCGACCGAGAACGCAAGTATTCGTCTAAACTACACATGGGGCTCTGTTTCGAGAAGAGTATTACGAGTCTACTGACTATTAGTCAGTTCCCCATTTGAGTTTTGGACAGGGAGGTAGCCTGACCTTAGCCACTTGAGGTTATGGGGTTGTGCCACGATTTCTCGCATTCACACGGTGAGTTAGACCCGCGAGAAAATATGTGATCCTAGGCGAACACGAACGGCACTATAATCGAGATTGAGTCTCGTAATACTATATTTCTTGAAAATGATTTCCCTAAGAGAGGTGAAATCAATTTGGACCTTACCTTTTATGCGATGGATGAGCCTAACGGTTCAAGGAGCCCAGCGGCGGGATACAAGAATCCATTACGGATCTTGATCTCAGTGGGAGCGATCCATCAAGAGGTAAAGATTTTTCTCTCCTCCTAAGAGTGTCGAGAATGCGTATTTAAACGTTATTTTCTCGATTGAGGGTGAGACCCTCATTGCGACTCTAGAGAATGATGAAAAATCTAAAACGGTTCGAGAGGCTTTCGAGAGTTTTGCAAAAGATGCAAAATACCGTTTATTGAAGGCCATAAATGAAGAGAAGGAGTTGATGAGAATCAACGGGGTCTGGGACCTAGTTGATTAACCTAGTTGATTAGCCTGAGAGTGGAATGACTATTGGGAACAAGTAGGTTCTCAAAGTCAAGATAAAGGTCAACGGATTGATGAACGGATTGATGAAGAGATAAAGAACCCGTCTAGTAACCAAGGGTTACACTTAGACTGGGGGGTGGACTATCGAGGAGTCATAGTCCAATTTATCTCGATCCGTTTATCTTAAAGCGATTGTCATTAACATGGATCTAGAGTCACATCACAAGGACGTAAAGACCGCTTTCATAGTGGAAGTCTAGATGAGGCGATCTACATGGAGCATCCCTTTGGGTTCGTTCTAGTAGATCAGGTGGATAAGGTCTATTGATTTTAGAAATCAAAATACGACCTTAAGCCATCATCTAGACAGCGGCACTTGAGATTTCACGAGAATGTGATATCTTATGGTTTTGTAATGATCGAGTAGGATCATTGCATCTATCTGATACGTCTCGATGACTCCTTTATGAGCATGTTCGCATATGTAGGTGACATACTGTTGGCCGGGAACAACAGAGAGTATCCAATGACCATTGTAACATGGTTATGAGGTTTTAGTTCATTCTCAGATTTTGGATCCATAGGGATCGCTTGAGAATGGTGTTAACTCTTTAACAAGAGTTTTACATCAGGTAGATTCTTAAACATTTTGAGAAGAGCGATGACAACCTAAAAGATACTTTTATCGCTAAAGGTAAAAAGACCTGAATCTTGACACATGCCCTAGAATTTATAAAAGAAATAAGGGAGATGAGCAGAATCCCTTATTCCAGTGTAAAATACATTTCTAGTGTATGCGATGAGGTATGCACGTGTGATATACAATTTGATGTATGCGATGAGGAATACATGACCAGACGTTTATTTTATGGTTGATCTGGTGAGTAAGTATTAATAGAATCCTGGAAGGGATCACTGTAGAGCAGTGAAAAAGGATTCTGAAATATCTCATTTGAACTGCAGAACCCTCCATGTGTTATGGATGAGATAATTTGCGTTTTGTGGTTGAGATTCAGATACTGACTGGGAGTAGTGATCTGAATAAACGCAAAAGGTTTTATCTTCTTAGAGCAGTAAGAAGAGAACCTGTATATCTCTATTTACGATAGAGACTAAGTTTGTAGTATACTCAATTGCAGTTCATGAGAATAGTTGGCTTCAGAAATTTTTTGGAAGACTTAGGGGTCGTGACAGATAGTGGGAGGTCAGTGATGATTATTGTGATAATCAGACCGAAACTGTCAACAAATGAGACCCTAAGTATTATAGTAAAGCCAAACACATTGATACCGAAGACCACTTTATGAGAGATATTACCGAGAAGGGTATTGTGACATCTAAGTACACCTTGAAATACAGCATGAGAGCTGATCGCTTCAGAAAACCCGTTGTGAGAGATTCTTTTGTGAGATAAGAAATCATTGGGTTTAGTGTACTTTAACATTTTTCCTTATATACTGTTTTAGATGCTTATTTTAATATATGACATGTATGCATTATTGAGTCACATATTTATTTCATGCATCATTTGTTGTCATATAGTATGATCTTGTGATAAAAGATATGTCAGGCAGGCGTGGTCGACTCTCTCACACGAGTGACCACCTCCGACTCTGAGTGAGCGGAGATGAGACGGATTCTAGTTGTAAGAGGCTTTGAGAGTAGCCCTACTAGAATATAAGTCACCCTGATATATGTTCAAAATGAGGTCATATGCGATATGACCGATATGGAAATACCCACATCCCTGTTGCCTGTAAGTAGCCAGATTTGAGATCTCAGATATCACCTGCGATTTGTGATATTGTCTCTGAGATGCTCTCTCTCTGAGATCTCTGGGTAAAGTCTTATATGTGGACTGAATCCCATACCTGTACAGTGTTAGAGAAATCTGACATATGCCCTTTGAGAGATGGGGGAATAACACTGTGGCACGTGTTTCATACCACGTGTGATGAGACGACCATGAGACAGTGGGAGCTATTATTTGAGACGATAGTTTGATCTTGATCCCCGTTCCCACTGTGTGAGACCTGAGATCCATTGGGTGGGATCTTTTATGCCCTTATTACTTTCGGCTGTCTCTAGAAGTTTTGGTTCAGTGTTGCTACTTTAGTCTGTTTACCTATGGCCCGGAAGATAAATTGAGGTCGAAGGGGCAGGTCTAGGAAAACAGTTGAATTGAGACCGATAGATTCGAGTTTGGGAAAAGGAAGGCCAATAGACATTACATCATTGTCATGTATTCATAGGTCGACCTATTGTGTTAATCCATGTTGGGATTCAAACATAATAATGAATATATAGTCGAGCAAATTGATTGGGGATCACTTTCGATGAGGAAAGTGGCTCGATGGATGTAAATGCATTGAGTTTGGGGTATAGCGAGTTATTTTTATACTAACAGTGACTACCCGATCATCCTAACAGGTGTATCGAGAAGTCTTTGCTTGCAGGTGTACTCGCCGGTCGCACGACGCCCAATCCAGTATGAAAGTCCAGTAGGGTGATGTGATATATCGCATGAGTTGCGATCTTGTGATTGACGGAAGTGAAATGCCCTAATGTGCAAGTGGGAGATGTTGGTTATTTATGTCCATTATGGGCATTTGGGTAATTAAGGAATGGGGTAACTCCCATCCTTAATTACCATTAACCATAATTTGGTAACCCCCCATCAATAAAGAAAATAGTTCTTTCCTTCCTTCTAAAAAAAGGCAACAATAGAGAAGGTATCTCTCTTTCCTTGTGAGTGGATAGCAGCCATGGGCAACCATGATGGAGGCTAGGGTTTTATTGCACTTCTCTAGAGAGAGAAAATAGAGTGAGGGATGGAGATCTTCGCGTAGGAAAATCTCCCATCGTCAAACGATTCACCGGACATGAGGGTTGAGGCGTTGTGACATTTGAGGTGGTGGTTCGATTGCGTAATCACCATCCGACCGTGCGATCCGTTCGAGGGACATCGCGACACGGTGGATTTTGGAGACTGTCCTATCGAGGTATTTATCCCAAAAATTTCGATCTATTTAATTCTCGCTTCCGCATGCGCGATTAAATCCAACAAGAGAGAAGGGGTAAACCCCACCTTCCTTAGCGAGAGGGGAGTTTTGTTTTGTTTTTGGTTTTTTTGTTTCAGCGAGAGAGGAGAGGAGAGAGGAAGGATTTTTTTTTTTTTTTTTAACTGATTTGGGGAAGAGGTTGTGGACATGGCAGTGCCGCGATAGTAAATCGGTGACTTGGAATTGTGACGTCAACATTTGCTGACATGGCATTGAAATGTATTTTGGAATGCGGACTTGGTACCGTGACATCATCATTTATACATCCAACTTAATTGCCACGTTAGTTGTCAATGGACAGACTAACTCCATCATTAACTATTAACTGAGGGACAAATCAGTTGTGTTTTTTTGAAAGTTTGAGGATCTTATTGTAGTGTTTTGAAGTTTAAGGATTAATTTATGAATTAAGGGTAAAGTATAGGGACTAAGTAAGTAATTTCCTTTTTGGGGGCGGGGGTTTGGGGTTTGGAATTTTTTTTTTTGGGTTGGAGGTTTGGAATTTCCGGGTCTTTAAAGTTGGCGGTTTCTAGATGTTGGCATCACGGGATTGCTTTGAATCGTATCCGATATGGGCATGTGCTTTGCTTGAGTTCAAGAATCAATTCAGCATTCGGCGCTCGAAATCTGTTGGCTAGTTTGTCGGCCTCGCCTATAATTATTGAAAAGCCCAGATTGCTCATTGTTTGATGCAATCGGGTTGCCCACCCATTCCAATCCACAATTTTAATAGACTGCAATGATTTGGAGCTGGGCGCAAATTCCGCCTGGCCCAGGTAGTACAGTTATTAGGCCGGGCTAGAGACATAAAAAGACGACCATTAAGGCCCAAAATTTTCTCGGACTCTCTTTAGACACTGCTACATGCCTCTGGTCGAGGTTCTACTGTAATGGGCTTCAGCAAGCCCAAGAAATTGTGGAAGCTTTTGAAATATCCATAGGTAGGATCGCTGAGGCCCAAAATTATTTACTCAGCCCAGCACAGGGCCAGCCGACCGGGGCAAGCATTGTGAATGCTTACGCACCTCAGACGAAACACACCTTTGGCCGATGGGTTATCAATAATGCTGTTATGTCGAGAGAAGTTTACGAGTGAGATATAATGTTAGATCTCTTAACCAAGTTTTCGAGTTCGACTCACAAATTGGACATAAAAAAAACTACATCGAGAGAAAAACCCTCTTAAATGAACCACTGCAAGTCATGAACCGAATTAATCAAAACATGATTGAAGATAATAATTAGTATAATACAAAAAAAAAAAAAAAAAGAGAAGTTTACGAGTTGGAGGGAGGAAACAGGGATTGACTGTATGCTAAAAATGACGTAGCGGAAACCCAAATTATAATTTTATGCTTCGAGATAAATAGTAACCTTGGGAATACTTACAGTGTCACGCCTGTCATTTGCCCAACAAATTGGGCGGCTCAACATAAAAAGGCTTACATGACGGCAATCATTGGATGGCAAAGCAGCATTTTGTAGTCAGAGCATGTCACTTTTGCTCTCTGCTCATAATTATTCAAATACCACCAAATGAATTTAGCAACTTCGGATTATAAACAATGTCTGCCCGAGACTTTCTGGTTCCTACTTCAGAAAGCCATCCTAAGTACGGTTCAGGCTAATCAGTACAAGACACTCTAGTATGATACATGGGTGTAAGGTCATAAAATACTACTTCGGAAATACCTGAGTGTAATCAAACACATTATTTAGGCTGCAGAAAACATGCGTGTTAGTAAACTGTACACTAAACTGGCCTTATACCTCATTTTCCATGTGCTAAGCTTCCCTATTTTTACAGTTGTAACTGAACCCAGAGCAAGATGGTTGCAAGTTTCATGTTCTCCACCCGAGCTCATTTTTATGTCCCATTTGAAACAAATCAACCATCTTCAGCTTGGGTTCACAGAAGGCACTTCAGTACAACTGGAAGGTGGAGTTTGGGGTCGTGGTGTGGTGATATTAGCCACTTGATAGTCTTCAGGAAGAGCTTCTAACTCATTCCATTCAACCCCAGCTAAGATGGAAATGTCAGGGAAGTCAAAAGTGTTTTTGAATATTAAAAAGGACAGAAGAAAATGTTGAAAAAATAAATAAAACTTGAAAAAGAATTTAGCCTTAGCAAAAAGGATACGTTCAGTCCTCCAAATGTCTGTGATGCTAACATCAGCATCGGACAAAAGCCAATAATCAGCATCAGTCTGCATAGAAAAATTTATTAGTTGACCAACATGCATTACAAGATATGTTTTTCTTTAGTTTAGACAATGAAAGGCAAAATCATCGATCAACATAAGAAAAACTTCAAATATTTGGCATACATGCAAGACATTTGTATGTGCATCAATGTGGTTTTCCTTGTTTCTACACTCCCCCCCCCCCTCTTTATGCTTTCGGTGGTGGGAGTCTATGTTCTCTTTCTATCTTTTCATTTAGGTGTTTCTCTATTTCATTTTCCTCTAAGAAAATCAGATGGTGAAACTGAGATCAATACTTGGGTGGGATATAAAATTACATCCTTAGTTTTCTGTTTTTGCTCTCTATTTTCCAATTTTTTGCCATAGGTTAGGGTTAATTGATCAGAATGTAACTCTTCTCTAGTATTTGATCAAATTACTTACGTCAACATCTGAAGGGACGATCTTCATAATTCCTGTCACAAAGTCCTGTGGAGCATTTATCTCTGAGTCTATTTTGTGATCTTCCTCCTGCATTCCAATCTCATTCCCCCCGCCTTCTTCTGGCAACACTGCTACTACTTGCTTACTGCTGATTGTTGAACATGATGGAATTCTAGGAGATGTCTCCTCTAACTTTTCTTCAAATTGACTACAAAGATTTAACACAAAGTATTAAGATTTGTTCTTTTTTTCTCTGTCCCCTGAACAAGATCAACAATGTGTCAAGAAAAGAAGCAATTGCACCTGACAAGGTACACATCTATGGGCCCCATTGTGCTTCTAAGAACTATTTTGTATCTTCTCTGAGGATAATCAACGGCCTGGTACACAGGATATAAGGACACTAATGGGAAGATTTTATTCTCATTTTGTCCAGCACTCATCAGATCTCCAATTACCTCATCAGGATCCGGTACTTCCAAAGTGGTGCCATGTGGAGCATTGATTGCAATCAGGGTTTTATTCTGATATAAGATATCATTAACCATTATGCTATTTCCGGAAGGAGAAAAATGTAAGATCTGGAAATCACAACATCAATTATACACTCAACTGACCTGGAAGCACGGTAAGTTTTTGATATCTTCTTCAGTGATGAAAAGATACCTGTGGTAGCAACATGACAGCAAGATATTATACTTGTTGATCAAATGCGTAAATAAATTTGATAAACAAGCGAGGGGGGAATAACTATATAGAACAAAAACAAACATAATAGATAAATTACTTCTCATTAGTTTCATCTTCACTTAGGTCCATCAATCTCTCTTGCATTTCCCTGTAGTAGTTGGAAAGCATCAGCTAAAATCAAGATCAAGAGAGACACAAAATTCTTTTCAGCTATTCAGTATAAGGGATAGCCATGAGACCTTATTTGTTCATCTAATCTTTGCTCCTTCATTGAAAGGTTTTCAACTTCTGCCTGCAGGATAACGAATGCATAAGACTAATTTCTACAACTTCTGAATAGCAGCAAATGATGTTGTTCCTTTTCTCATTCTGCAAATGGCTTACAAGAGCTAAACAGACAATCAACCATCAAAGGAATTGTATGTACAACAGATCAAACACATAATAGAGAACATCACAATTCTTATATTTTGCACGGCAGAAAACCAACAATCCATTTTACACACCTGTAAACTAGCAATGTTGTCATCAGCCTCCCCTGGTCTTGAGACATCAAGTCCCCTGATAAATCAAAATCCTCTTAAGATTGAAATATCATGAATTATTTGGAATGCCGCAAAGAAAATAAATATAAATTTCAGTGGATTGAAGTCTAAAAATTTTGGAATAATTTGCATACTTCCACTGAATTCTGTTCTTGAGCTTCTTTTCTATTAGGCCAATGCCTTCTAAGACATTTGTTATGTCATATATTCGTCTCTTTTGAACCTGGAAAAAAGATGCACTGTAATTGAAAGAACTTCACAACACTGACAACATTACGGGCATATGGCCAAACTGTTCACCTCTAACGTGTCAGCAGCTTTATTTAAATCAACAATGCCATCTTCAGCATGTTTGATTAAATTGATAAACTTCTTTGTCAAGAGACCTAAATGACAAAATCAAAAGAGTACTACTTGTCACTGTTATGATGAGTGTTTGCTCTTTTGCATGAGTTGCAGAAAGCAAGGCCTATGATGAAGTCCAAAAGGAGTTGCTTTTGCATTAACCAAAAAATAAAAGTAAAAGAAAAGAAAAAATAAATAATATAAATAAAAAGGTATACAAGAATCAGTAAAAGCATCTACCTAGGGAGCTGTCATAGCGACAGGGGCCAACAGGAGTGAGGTTATTGCCAGGAGAATCTGCAGATAAGAGAAAGTACCTGGTATCCTGAATTTTTTCCTTTTAAATTCTCTTATTGGTAGTCCTTGTCAGAAGTTTAAATAGTGCTGTAAGCAAAACATTTTTTACCAACAAACTAGTAGACTCCCATTACAAGTTTTTAACACAAATATACTGCTGTACTTATATGTAGCCCCTTCCAGAAATATTCGATAGTTGTCTCTTACCAACATTTGACACAGGAGTTTGTGGTCCGGATCTGTTGTATTTTGTGATTCTTGTTACTTTTGGTGCTTTACCCCCTTTCCCAGATACAGGTGTCTTTAGGGGACTATTAACTACCTCAGCCTGCCCAGGAGCAGTGACCCATTCAGTAGACTCACTCTCATAGTCTGTTATGTCACTTTTCCGCTTTAACTGCAGGAAAAGTAATACAATACATTAATTAGTAATAACATGAACAGAACTTGCAAGCAACAGTGAATATGATACAGACGAGATTGGATTCTTTGTTTAAAGATAAAGTAATCAAGTCAAAGGCAGACATGCTTTTAGTAGCTCTAAAATATATGATGCGGGCAAACAGTCTAGTTTGAATAGAACAGAAGACAGAGAATGGATTAAAGATTAAAGAGCTAAGTACAGACATTTTAGAGTTAGTTCTAGTAACAGCATGTAGCTGTATCAGATACGGCAAGCATAAATTCAAGGAAAATGCTCCAACAAAAGCAGCAAAGAAAGAATAATGCCAGAAATTATCATTATGTAACTCTCTATCAAAGTAACAGAAAAGAACAAGAATGCAAGGAGCGTTTGAAGAAATAGTTGTTGCAACATTCTAAATCATAACACAATGGAGCTCAGCCTAATGCACCCAATCATTTCCTCATTGAACTTTGCACAAGATATGCTCTCGAAAAGATTACTGTTCCCATCAATTCTCTCAGCTCCTTAAAAAGTCACCACACCACCCCCCAGAGGGGTCTTTCTTAAGCATACACATAAGTAGGTAAGATGAAAAATGAGGAGATGATTCACAGAAGAAGATATCCAATAGGCTTTAGTGCATCTCATGAGATTCAATCAAAGGTGCTATCTATGTAAAGATATGAAACAAGCTGAGATCAAATATGAGGCCACAAGTAAAGTGATGATTACAACATGAAGCACATTCTTGAGGGCCAAAAGAAGTGTGGCAACTCCCAGCCTCATCAAGCCCACCGCCAAGTGAAAAAGAAAACCCTCAAACAATAGATAGGGTTTGGAAGAAATAAGGAGCAGGTACTTTAGTAAAAAGGCACTATAGAAGCATTCATTTCAAAGAAAGTCCAAGATATCAGTTAGGCGTATAATGTAAGATCAAAATACGAGGGAGAAAACAAGCAACAAAAGCAAAGTCTAAAGTTAATTAACTTACAGCATTCATGTAAGAGACCAGGTCAAACAGAACACTCATCTGAACTTGCTGCATACATGTTGGATATGCCCCGCGGCATGCCAAGCTTTTATCCTTATTTTGAGCATGGAAACTTTTAAGTGCTTCACTAACCCTTGAGAGACATTTCAAACAGTTCATTTAACACAACTAGGATGTTTGTATTGTTCCAAATATGGTGGTTCACATCAAAGTCCTCATTTCTTAATGATGTTACTTTGTTTATGATCACTTTCCCAATCTTTAGGTTGTACAGTTCTTGCACTACCTGCATAATCTGTTTATATATTTCTCTTTTTCTATCCACAAAAAAGCAGGAAAAACAGTGGTGATGCTTGAAATTATTTACTATCATTTGAAAGTTTAGAGGCCAAAAAAACAAAATGGTGTCAAATGCTATAATGTAACACGATGTTATCTCAATGTCATTTCTAAGCCATGTCATGCCTATCTTTTCTCCATGTCCATATTTCTAAAAACAAAACTTAAGCAAACTTATAAATTATTTTTGAGCTTTACCGTAAGGTAACATCAATAGTCGGCACTAAATAATTCCCAAGAGAAGAGAGAACACCGTCAAGATCCAACTTTGAAGAACCCCAAATTGGAAAATGATGTTCAGTGAATGCTTCAACTTTGTGAAAGCCGCGAAAAAATATGCTTGTGTGATCCTAACCATTACAACTTGCATCCTTTTGTGCATTTCAGAAATAACATCTTGATAAATAATGGAGCAACAGCATTACATAAAATCCAGTGAAGCACCCAAAAATTCATGGAACTGCTCAATTCAAGGCACATAAAGCTGACAACTTCAACCGACTGACATATATAAAATATTTTTTGCACACCACAGCATACGTATCAAGATGGAATCCAAAAGGCTTGCTTAGACACTCAAACTGTACAAAACACAGCTAACACAATGCAATGGATAACCAGTCTTACCATAGGAAAAGGGACCATATTCTTAAAATTAACGCTCAAGGGAGCTTCACTAGCACTTCAACAGCAAAGATCATACTTAGCACATGGAAACGGGACGAATCTCAAAATATAAGGTCCAGAATGAACACAAGAGCCTAGATTGACCTAAGATTACTGCCGAAAAAATTTTGCTATCAACTCAAATAGAAGCTCCTTATAATTTATTTTCTTGATTTCCTCCGCTATTGATCTAGAGCATCCAGCAGGTTGTTGGCCATAGCTTGCTTTGAAAAGCATAATAGGATAGCATGGCACAATTTCTCCTCAAGTTCCAACCATAGATTTAAATAGCAGTATTGGACACCAGTTGTGGCTATAACGATATTGGCCCTGGCAGAGTTACATAACAGAATATCAGCAACATGGGGGAGTTTTTTTCCCTCTTCCAAATCACGCCAAAAGTTATTGGAACCTTAAATTTAATCACACCATATGAAACAGGTAGCAAAATTTTGAAGCCGCTTTCTACTTTTTCCATTGTTCAAAGACTCCAAATTAACAAGTGAAATTAAACTCATCAAACAAAAGCAAACATTTTGCTTAAGAATGATAGCTTTTGCGCTCCTCAACCCCCCCCCCCCCCAAAATTCACTCTCTTGTTACCTCTTTGAGACTTTTTAGTGAACAATCATTCCTCTGACCAGTCAAACACCAGCCAAATATTGGATGTTATACAATCAAAGAAAGAAAATTAAATCTTCTGAATTAGGAATCCAGATAAGCTCGACAAGATCAGCATGCCCAAACATATAGCAGTAAGAATAGTGGATCAAAAGATGAGCCTAGATGTTTTTACAACAGAAGTAAGACCTTTCTGGCAACTAGCCTGAACAAAACACGCATATATGTTCACTCGAACCAGTCCACTGTAACACAGAAAACCTTGAAATCATTCAGAAAGCATGATGTGGGTCTGGAACTAAGAATGAGAAATCAAGGACAGTTTTTGGTCACAACCACCACCATGGGGCAGAAGAATCTACTTCTTAATTGCACAATCTTGTATGCCCAGGTCATATTTAAGATTCCTTGTTTAACATTAGACCTAACTCTTGCCTCACACTAATCAAGATATAGAATTTGCAGTTGGTCACAAGTGGATTCACCAAATTGGGCTCCCAACTCACTTTCCAACTAATAGTTCCATAATGTTTCTCGTCACATTGTGATTTATTTCCTATAGACAGTCCAAGAAACTTTGTGTAGACCAAGCTGCTGCAAGCATAATGGTTTCGAGGAAGTGAGCAGATTCAAAGGGTGGGGAGACCTGGTTGCTTTAGCCTGTTCCCAATACTCAGAACACAATATCAGAACCAAAGATACAATAATAGTGGTCAACCCACAAACTGGCCTTCGTCCATCGTGATGATTACAAGGTACACGGTTTTCCCTCTCTTATTGCTCATCAAATATGCTCAAGTCAGAACCCTCACCGACAAAACCTCAGGAACTTGTAATAATCAACCAGCCACAGAATGAATTTCATTCCAGAATCTCGATTTCTATTTTAATTAGGAAGAAAATAACCTACCAGCAAAAATCCACCGCTAAAGGCTGCTAAGCCTATACTTCCTAAACTCATCTTCAACGAATCATCCAATTTCAACGAAAGAAACAAACAGATTGAGATTCTCAACAAATTAAAACCCTAGATCAATTAGGACAACAAAATTTCACAGATCACAACACCAAAACCTGAAAGCGAAGCAATTGAGAAACTCACAGGAGACTTGACTACGATGGCGTCGGCGTCGTGATTAGAAGAGACGCGATTGAGGTCGGAAGAAGAGAAATGGTGGTAATCGCCTGGAGAAGCAAACGGCGGCTTCATCGACGTGAACGGAAGCTGCCGCTTCAGCATCTGTCCCGGCGGCTGCGCTGATGGATTCGCCATCGAGTCTTCAATTCAGCAAATTTCGAAGACAAAATCGTCGATTGAAAGAGAAGTGATCGAACCGCACACACACTCTCTCTCAAGCCTCTCTTTCTCTCTCCTGCTGCAACTTCTTGGTTTGGGGTTTTCGAGAGAGAGAGGGGAAAAAAAAAAGAATTCGATCGAAGAGAGAGAAAGAGAGATGGAGAGGAGAAGGAAGAGAGAGATAATCGAGAAGGAAATCTGGAGGAGGAGAGATCTGAGGGTTTGGGGGAAGAGGAAGAAGGGGGGGAGGGTTGAAGAAAGAGGGGGGTTTGGATTGAAAAAGCGGGAGAGAGAGGAAAGCGAGGGAAGGTTAAGCAAGCGAGGGAATTTGGTTCGGATATGAGATGTGGAGGGAACCCCAACCTCCCCCCTTTATATTTATATATTTTCCATTAATTGCCCCCTTTTTCTTAATATTTACCCAAATAATACGGCAAAAAGATTAAATAAAAATAAAAATAAATACCGAGAGTTTGATTCCAGATTATCTCAGCCATCTTTGCTCAAATTTGTCTTTGCCACCAATAAAATTCCTTTTTCCAACAATAAAAAAACATATTTGTTATATATTTTAATTATCTAAACTTTTTTTTATAATGGTAATAATTTTTGACAACACATTCTACTAAATCTATTAAATATGCATTAAGTGAATTAGAATAAGGGGAACACCTAATTAATTAAGTTAGAGATAATAATTATTTATTTATTTTAATTAAATAAATATTTTTTAAAAAGACGTATAGCTTTTGGTTGAATTAAGTCGTAAAAAAAAAAACATTAATTGGAATCTTGTACTTGTCGTTTGATGATATCTCTCTCTCGGAATTTCTTACTTTCATGCTTAAAGAAAGAAGTAAGCTGGAAAGGGTTAAAAAGGAGTTAAGATTTCACGTTATGATATAAAATAAAAAATTTATGGGAAGGGTTCGAATCGGCGATGCGCGCCTTTTGGGATATGAAGGATGGTGGCGAGGAATTGGCGCGTAAGTGTCACAATCTTATCTGGGGTGAGGGGAGGAGTCAATGAGATGCGCCAACCAAAACATGACAATGCACTCCACTCTCTCCACTCTCTTTCTGGTTTCTACCCAGTAGGCGCCTTACCAGGGCCACTCCTTACGAAATCATCCCCTTTTGTCACTCTCAGCACAACCGTGTTTGTGGGGCGGCTGCCTAGGCTACAGTAGGACCAGGTTATCTCTCTTATTCTTTTTTTTAATTTAATCAAATAATACATAAATTCATATTTTAATTAATCTGATCTAAATATTATCATATTTAATTTAAAAAAACTCTTTCAAAATAATTTTTTTATTTTAAAATTTTAAACTTGAGATTTGATTAAAAAATATAATTTCTTTATCTACTAAACCGATTGTTCTCATTATCTGATCTTCTATATATTTACTAAAAGTTCGATTCTAATTTGATAATCTCTATTTTATTGGTTTTGAGAGAAAAAGATTGCTCCGCCCCAAAATCTAACGTGAGATAAAAGTTCACGCCGCTCATTCAAAGTGAGAAGTTGATCTCCTTGACAATAATAGAAATACGGCAGAAACCGTCCTGTTATACTTCAAATACATACATTTGATTCTCAATATAAATTTGTAAGACATCTAAAGTTCCCCCTTCATAGTATTAAGGAAACGATGAAGAAACCATCAATATATAATTGCTCCGAATAGCCCAAATGCAGGTTCTATTTTAATTCTCCATATAAAATTTCTGCCCATCAATTTATACTCCCTCCAATTACAAACAATTGATTCTCAATGTGTTATAAGAGATTGAAAAGAGCTGACATTAAATCGCAGTGTCAGCAAAGCCACATGTATATAACTGCATTCTCAAAGAAATATCCTTATGGCAAAAAGAAACATGCATGAGATCTCAAAGGTATGTTTATTGCAGAGCTTAAGTTTCCCATCCTTACACATTTTATTATCCACTAGATGGAGCACATAAAACAACCAAGGTTTCCTATTTTAGCAAATCGGCTAAATCCGGATCATTCAAGTCCAAGTCCAACCATCCATACAAGCGCATGTACTCTATATAGTGGTCTGGTGGCTTCACTGCACGAGGGTTTTTTGGCACAAAGCCGTGGGTCCTCTCCACATCTCGAGCAAGCCACCTAGCCAGAGCTTGGTCCACTGGAGGTACTATTTTCAGGAGAATTTCTTCCTTCTCCTGTTTAGCAGGTTTGTTTCCCATGCTTGCAAAATCCGAATCCTACCGACAAACAAGAACCTTACAACCTGGATGTCACTGCAATATCTGAATCAAGGTAATGAAAACAGGTTCTAAACAAAAAAAGATTTATGTACTAGTATTTTCAAGAATACTTAAAAAGCATAATAATCTTTGGACGAGCCAAAAAAGTAACCAAGTAGCTCAACCAGTTCTGAAACTAAGGCACAAACAGCTACTGATCTCCATCCAACTTCTAAATCATGAACAAACTAACATATCAGAAAAGCAGCCATTTACCCAAATGCCATAAACTAGAAACATACAAAACGTACAGCTTTTCGAGACAAGATTAGCCAAATACAGATTATAATATGAACTTCCTAATTGAGGCACCAGAAACTACCGCGTGTATAATAGTTCAGACCAACAAAAAAGGCAGCATCCTCAGTGACATACCCAGATTTGTGGTCTAAACCATTAGAAACTGATAATCAGCATGGTCCTAAGGACAAAGTAAAGAGTGGTCTTCAGAAGAGCTAGTTTTGTCCTTATTTGGAATGGTCCTGACATGGCGCACCAATATAGGCCCATTGACTTGCAGAGCTGTCTAAGCAGATGTTCCATCCTACCTGGATTTGGGTTGACAGGCATGAAGAAACCACAACTGTAATCTAATTCAATGAGTTCAAAGATCAAAACAGCTGTTGTTGCTATGGATGCACTGCAAATGAACACACGTCGTTGCTGTGCAATAAGCCTAAGATTGATTCATCATCATAACATTTCCTTGTGAAGTAGTTTAAATTTTGGCATCTTGAGTCTTAGAAATCCAGCATCCAATGTAGCTGATCTAAAACTGAAACAGATATTAACCCTCTACAGATAAAAAAATTAGTACCTCGCAAAGCTCAATCAAATGTAAAAAATTAACATTGCTGCCATAAATTAGATACGGGTATAGACATAGAGGTAGAACCATGCTCTGACAAATTCTGGATTCTTTGAGGATTCATTGAGAGAGAGAGAGTTATAAATCAATGTATGTTATCAGAAGGTCTTAAGTACTGTTCTGTATGCAACAGTCTTTAACAAAATCAACCTGAAGGTTTCCATCCCAGACAAGAAGGGACTGAGCCTATGCTGAAGTGAAAATTGCCCAAAATTATAAACTGACATGATCTAAAGAACCTAGTTCATTTCTTCCCAAAGCTCAAATGTGTGCCCACACAATTTATGGGATACTAAAGAAAGACAAGATAGAAGCTTTGATGGGTTGACTAAACATACACAGAGCATAATTTTGAATGGCCAAATCCAAAAAACGGATCAACTTCAGTTATTCTAATCAATTCAGAATTCAGGTGACTAGTCACTTTATGAGGCTCAAGTGTTGCTTGTTGATATTTCAAGGCCCATGGAAGAACTCGAAATGGCCAACGTGCACAGACAAAAGAAGAAGGTATATACTCCTGCAGATGGGGAAGCAGGAGTAAATAAAAATTGTTATGGTATAGAGTCAACCTAGGCTCAAAGGCGAATTGGACAAAAGTTAGGACCTTGTCTGGTAGGATATCCACTAAACTATTACACATGCATATCAAAGAAGCCCCATGTTCAACAGTAATTGCATTATGAAGAGGAAATGCACGATCAAATAATGGATCCAGCAGAGATTAGACTTAACCGTTGGAGCACGACAGGCTGTCAGAGAGTCAGACGCATAGTATACAATCCAACCTTCCATGATTAAATGCATTCAGACAACCAAAATACACAGCGTCGACATGAAAAACTGAAACAGACAAGTTCCTACTCCTAGTGGCGACAAGATAGAATTCCATGGCACATAATAGCCAGCATATTCCAAGGTCGGTCAAGTGTAGGAACCTTTTACGATTGTAATGCATTTGAGTTTGTGCCCTCCAACCAAAGTGGGGTCAGGCAAATAAACACATACAGAAGAAAAACCCTAAATTTCAAGAGATGATGATACTTCTAACATTTGACCAACGTAGAATCAATTTTTAGTTCATTAAGGGCAATTCTAGGGGATTGACCCAATTCAAGAATACTTATGTGATTTCCGGTTAAAAGGGCTTCAATTATAACCAAAAGCGGCAAAACCCAAATCAAGAAAACAGAGAAAATCCCAAATTCACATTCAGGGAGTGAAATTATTGAGTGTATGTGCTCGATATAAGTAAAATTAAGCAGATAAATCCCTAACGGGAAAGACGCATGATCGGAAGCAAAGAGAAATAAGTACCTTTGTGACGACGATGGAATAAATCGGCGGCGAAAGCAACAAACCCTTCTCAGTTCTCGTCCTCGCAGAACCTGCGTGTGGCTGAGACGGGAGAAAAATATTCACGTGCAGTGTGGCTCGGGGGTCGGATCGACCCGGGTCCGGTAATGGGGGAGGTAAGTGGATGGGGGTGGGTGTGGTCCAATTGGGAGGGAGCGAGGCGGATGGATGATCACAAGTGGACAGAACGGCTAGACCATGTGTGCAATTTTGGCCGGAAAGAAAAAAACAGGTTCTTTGGCCCCACTATAAGCGCTCCTCGTGTTTAGCGTCATGCACACGCACTCACATTACTTATTCTCCTCCACAAATTATTAAGATTAAAATTACTACTTTAAATAATCACCGCCATCCACACGGGTCAATGAAGTCATTAACGGCTATATTTCCTTTTTCCTCTGCTTCTTTCTCACGTCTCCCCTCAGTGGGAGTGTTTTTTCTTTTTCTTTTTCTTTTTCTTTTACCCTTTTTCATTTTTTTGGGGTATGCTTTTCGGTGGGTAGCGTTCCGCCGTAATTGGCCTTACCATTTACTGTATGTCTGAGATGAAGTGAATAATTTTACATATATAAACATGTAATATTATTAATTAAGTTATTTTATCGTTATAATCTTTTTAAAATATCAATAATATAATAAATTTTATAAAATATTTATTCTATAAATCATGTTATTTCTAAAATACCACTTTGGCGATCTAATCCATGTGAGATTGAATTTGGCATAAAAAATGGTAACTCACCATGAACTCTTTCCCCAGTGCCACAAGTACGAGGGTTCATCTCATACGAGGGTTTGAGACTCGATAACTTTATGCAAAGGCTCGCTTCTCTTTCTGATTGGGAAAAAAAGAATGGTATACGAATCAAGCAGAAAAGAATTGTTAATAGTGAAAACAAAAGCATCGGCGAGCAATAAAGAAAGATATCAAGGTAGAAAGAATCGTGATCGTAATGTGCAATGGGACAGAAGACTTTTTATGCATTGATCGCCCAATCAAATTGACAGCCCGCTGGAAAAGACTATTAGAAGCTGGATTTCGTGACCAGAAGACAAGAGGGTCCCTGCCTATTTAATTAAGAAAAATGAAGAGGTAAAATGGTCAGTTAGTCACTACATTGACCTTAGATAAAAATAAAAGAATCAAAATAAGGAACCACACACTCGTCATTACATTAGTTAAAGCTATATTAACCTTCTTCATCGTTCTCGAAAATACGACACACACGGAAACATTACCCATGGCTTCTCCTCCAAAATTCTCTTCCTCCCTCTCTTTCGCTTTACTCCTTTACTTTCTCTCTCTAACCTCTCTCTCTCCTCTCTCTTCCTCCGCCATCACAGTTCCTCTCTCGCTCTCCCATTTCAATCCGAACCCATCTCCAGACACATTCCAGAAACTCAACCACATCGCCTCTGTTTCTCTCTCCAGAGCCAAACACATCAAAAACCCACCTTCGCTTTCTCAAATTACAACGAAAGAACCTCTTTTCTCCCACAGTTATGGAGGTTACTCAATTTCTCTCAGCTTTGGAACACCACCACAAACAATTCCATTCCTACTGGACACGGGCAGTGACCTCGTTTGGTTTCCTTGTACTCACCGCTATTTGTGCAAAAACTGTTCTTTACCCACAGACCCCACAAGTATTCCTTCATTTATTCCCAAACTCTCTTCGAGTGCGAAGCTCCTAGGTTGTGTGAACCCCAAATGTGGTTGGATTCATAACCCAGATGTTCAATCTCGTTGCAGAGATTGCGAATCTGATTTCAAAAATTGTTCCCAGATCTGCCCTCCTTATATGATTCTCTACGGTTCGGGAACTACTGGAGGAATTGCTCTAGAAGAAACCCTAGATTTACCCAATTTGAAAGTCCCAGATTTTGTTGTTGGATGTTCTCTGTTTTCGAGCCGACAACCTGCGGGAATTGCTGGGTTTGGTCGAGGTTCGGCTTCGTTGCCTTCTCAATTGGGAGCCAGCAAATTCTCGCACTGTCTTCTTTCTCGGAAATTCGATGATTCCGAGAAGAGCGGTGATTTAATTTTGGATACAGGGTCAACTTCCGATAAAAAGACAGAGGGTCTTAGTTACACGCCGTTGCTGAGAAACCCATTCGCCGGGAAAAGTGAGTTTTCCGTGTACTACTACGTTGGTCTCCGGCGAATTTCGGTCGGCGGAAAGAAAGTTAAGGTTCCGTACAAGTATCTCTACCCGGGATCTGACGGCAACGGAGGAACAATAATAGACTCCGGCACGACGTTTACGTACATGGTCGGCGAGGTTTTCGACCTGGTCGCAAATGAGTTCGTTAATCAGGTGAAGAATTATGAAAGAGCAATTAACCTTGAACAAATAACCGGGTTGAGGCCGTGTTTTAATATATCCTCTGGGAGTGAAACGGTGTCGTTTCCAGAACTGAAGTTTCAGTTCAAAGGTGGTGCTGAGCTGGCACTGCCATTGGCCAATTATTTTTTGATAATTGATGATGCCGTTTGTTTGACTATGGTCACCGACGGAGTGCTCGGCGATGGATCGGACGGTGGACCTTCGATTATATTGGGGAACTTTCAGCAGCAGAATTTTTACATGGAGTACGATTTGAGGAATGAGAGATTAGGGTTCAGACATCAGTCTTGCGACAGCTAAAACTGACATGAAATTTAGTAAGTCTAATGTCTTCATTAGATTCACATAACATAAGACATCGTCATCTCAAATCCATAATTACCCACCATTTATCTTTCTTACTTGACCCTGGCAATAAATGTATTTGATTATTGAAAATAAATTATGGATATAAATTTCCTTTAGCATGTGAAGATAGAAAATAATTGGACAAGCATTAATATTTTCTTTGGACAAAAGTGAGAATTCAAGCCGATCAGCGATGTTACTCTCTCTAAGCATCAGTAGAAAAGTTTCTTTATTAAAAGGTTAGAACATTAATATTTTCTTTCTTTTTTGTTGGCAATTATATCGAAATTTTGAGAAATAAGTAGTTAAGAGTGTGAGGGCTCCGGGACATTGGAGGGATGGATACCTGAGAGACCTGAACTTTTTATGATTGTATCCCTTGAATCTTTTGAAGAGGAATTAATTGCAATCTCGTGACCTCAAACTTCAATGGGAGCCCTGCCCCTTTTTTAGTTGGGGTATGGGATCCACTTAACCACCCACATGTACCAACCCCAAGTTACCATTAATAAATCTTCAGGCACAGAATAGTTCGTTGGAGATTGAGCTCCACCGATGGTACTTCAATCTTTTAAAGCTTCAACTACAGAATAGTTCGGCTTACGTAAGCTGCCACAAACACCATGTAATGAATGAAGCTTGCTTCTGCCTGTTCTAAGAGTAGATAGTTTGTGTGGGGACCTGTTTGGAACTTTTTAGGCACTAAAATATAGGGTCCCCTCGCTAGCACCCGTTGTCCTCTGGGCTGTATCCTATTAAGGATAGGACATAAAATGTTGCGTATTTAATTGCTAAGTTTTGTTTTGCCCGTATTCTGTAATCAAATCACCATAAACAACAGAACACCTAATTTTTTAAGGACTACACAAGATGTTATCATGGTCACTGAATCCAAAAAAGACAAAATTAAGGCCACTGTCGTGCCAATGAACAAAAATCGCGTGACCAGGAAGGGGTCCGCGTATTGACAGGAGTATTTGGCACCTACTGATCTCTACCAGTGCCTGCGCAGAGCGGCATGAACCATGCTGCCAAGTGTAGTTTAATGGAGTTGCCATTGCATTTCTCTGCCGACCGTACACTGCACCACCCACTAGGTTGGCTGAAACTAATTTTCCCTTGAGATAACAGAGCTCTTCCGCGTGACCTAAAAACTTGGCTACTACTGTCAGCTTTAGTGACTCAATTCCTTCCAGTTCATTATATTGATCATTGAACTTCCATTCATTTTCTCTGGAATGGAAGTGGTTGGAGATTCTTTTCCCCTACCAACCCTTCCCTTACCAGCTCCTTTATGAATCATCTGTGGAGTTGGTGGTGAAGTGACAAAACTTCGTCTTCTATACCTTTCGCAGTCTACTCCACATCATGATGTTCGCCTCTTTGGGATTTCAGTAAGGGGCCAGACAAATGAAATCTTACCGATGAAACGATGAAGACTGGTTAGAATTACTCATAAACGGCTTGCTGGAACCGTTTGTATTTTGAATTACTTCATCATCCCGCACACAGTAAACATAGCCTCTTATTGTTCCCAAAACTCCAAAACAAACACCAGAGCCCACATAACAAAGAAATATTTGAAGTTTCTGAGTCACGCCTTAAGCTCCAACTCAAGTTTCTACCTCTCAGCTAAGAGGCACTTCTCCTCTATAAGGGTAGCTTGATTATTCCCTCTGAAAGAAACAGATTGCTGCATGATCAGAAAAAAGACGCAGCAAGTAATGTATAGTCCTCAACAGCAATTCATTTTTTCACAATCCTGCACAGCATATCTTTTTCCATCAACATCAACTTCAAAATCTAAACATCAACCAGAAACTTAGGTTGGTAATGATATATCCAGTCATGTCCACAAGCCTCATCTAGTAGAGAAGACCTCGCCTTTGGGATAGAAATCGATGATTTTGGATTCCACATTAGTCATCAGCGCTCTAAATGCATCAGGAAGTGCATGAGCGCTGCACAAAACAATTAAATTCAGAAGTCAAAATCCAAAGAATGAAACACAGCGTAGGGCAGAAAGTGGAGGTCACATATAGTACGGTTGCCACCTTGGTGGCAGGACCACCATCAATTGTTCAAATGGCTTAAAAGGTGAGCCCTTTTGGAACTTCCCCTTCACTTGTGAAAGGACCCGAAGATCAGAAGCAAAAGGTCCATAGTGAAATGGATAATACCTGAAGGACAAAAAAGTGCTACAATGAGGTCATTCAGGTCTCACTGATGGGAAACTCGCATCAAAAAACAATTTACCTTACCATGTCCATGATCGAACTCCAGAGAAATAGTACAACAGAGTGCAACATAGTCCTCCAGGGAATTTCTGAACCTTATAAAGTGCCAAAAGGAAGTCATAAATCAAATGTAGCAATCAAACTCTTAAAGCTACATCTTACTAATCTTTCCTTCTGTCCTCAATTTCCTCGGGGGGTCTCAGCCTGAAATTTATGTTTATGGTATCTCTTCTTCCATCCCACGAGCCCCAAATTGACCAGTAGGGAAAAAAAAGAAGGCCCACAGCTGTACAATCATTTCTAAATGCAAAGCCAGAAGGAAGAGAAGGCATTAGTTTGGGAAGAAATTTATACTCTTATCTACTGCAAAAACACCAATTCTAAACAAGTCTCCTTGCTTACGAAGATAATCTTTCAACTCTTGCTTTAACTTCATGATATTTTCAAAATCTACACAGGCAAATGTGCACAATATTGTAGTTTTAACCAACAGAACATAATAAAAATATACTATAAACTACTGAACCAAAAGCCAAGTGACCTCCTGCAGATTCACGGGAAGCTGAATTGCCTTCTCCACTCAAAAAATGCAAATTTTCGACTGGCATTATCCACGATCGAAGCTACAAACTGAGAGTTTGCTCATCTTGCTGAACCGTCACACATACATCAGCAGAGTCCTCATACAACAATCTTTTCAGCTTCAAACCACATCTTTCCTTGAATATTTTTCCCCGGACACCCCAATGGAAGGTATGAATCTTTTAACTCTTTTCAGTTTTATGTAACCAGCATGCTTGTCCTTCGCCTGCATCAGAATGAAGACAGCCACATGAGAGGAGTTGACGCATTATAATGTAATATTGGGAGGGAGAATGATTTTCTTTAACCTTGACATGTCAGACAAGATATCCTCCGAGGTTTTTCGAATTCCTTCTTATATAAACTGCAATCAATAAATCGCCTGCACTCTGTAAAAACATATCAACGTAAACAGTTTTCCTCCATTATTCTACCAAACCAAGACCATTGATATGTGCTCTGAGTTACCTCATGGATCTCCAATGTGGGCATATGAGGTAGAAAATCATTTCCAGTGAAGAAACAGATCAAGATAAAATCATCTATATTGCGCTCGATATCAGACACAAAATTCTGAGTTGGACGGGGGATTTCCATGGTTTACTACATCATAGTATGAATTTAGAAAATGCTACTGAAACTGTCCTCTCTTAATATGGAAAAATGAACTTCATTTGTTGCAAGAGCAAGCATTATAAGATCAGCATCCTGCATTGCAATACATAATTCATAGGTTAATACTACCACGAGCATGGTAAGCATGGCCAGGACAAATCTCCACCATCCAAAAATTTTCAAATTTAACAATAAAATGTTGAAAGGTCAGGAAATCCTAACCCCTGAATTCCCATATGGAAATTATCAAATAATGATACAGCTTATAGTTCCGGATTTTTAAGTCAATAGAATGAGCATGACGTGAAAGAATTCTGATATATTAATATACATATTTACCAATTCATATAGACAATGACGAGTAATGGGATCATAATGGGAAAGATTTCTCTGCTGCCAAATTAATAATATATAGACGAACATCTCGTGAGTTTAATGATAAAACATTAAACTATTTTAATTAAAATTTTGAATTTAAATTTTAGAAATGAAAAAATAAGTACGAAGAGAGTTGACTCTTAAATTGAGTCTTTCGAATCAAATTAGTCATATTTTCGGATACGTAAAGAAAAAAAAAATCTTATGTTCCGGTTCCGCTTCTCCTGGATCATTAGAAAAAAAAATAATGGTTTTGTTTTAAAAAAAAATATATATATATATATATATATATATATATTTTTTTTTTTTTAATTCTATTAGTAATTGAGATTTTATTGAATCAATTTTTATATATAATTGTACGTAGTTATTCAGTAATCAAGGACCAAATTGCTTTTGACCTAATTAATAAGATCAATGCAACTTGTTGTAACTCATTTGTTTGGGCGATGCAACAATACGAAACACCCGATTTGAAGCAGACGAGACGATGACACAAATGGGATCATCCACTCAAACTCGTTTCTTGTCTTGATGCATCTTTAATCTGCAGACCTACCTAATACTATTCTCCAGTTCCCCCAAACACATTTGCAGATGATGAAGGTAGCAAGGAAGGGTGAAACAGAACACGAAGATTGAAACTTGTAAAAGCAAAGTCCAGCCTCGTCTCTCTCTCTCCAATTGAACGGATTTTCTCTCTCTACACCATTTTCTCTCCGATTGAAGGAATCAAGCACTTTTCTCTCCTCCTCGCGCTTTCATCTCACAAAGTTTTCTATTTTTTTTTTTTTTTGAGATTTTACACGGATTTTGGAAATTTGTTATTGATATTTTCGATTTGTAGTTATCTTTGTGCATTCCAAATTTAGCTTTGTAAAATATCAATGTTGTTTCGTAATACTCTAGTGCAAGCCTAATGCTCGATAAAATGCTTCAACGAAAATTTAGTGCAAATTTGCATGAGATTTGTGTGTGTTTGCCCCCCACCAATAGCAGATGTTGTGTAATGTTAGACAAAATTCCCAAGTGAATC
Organism: Dillenia suffruticosa; assembly: GCA_033439265.1. Classification (NCBI taxonomy): domain Eukaryota; kingdom Viridiplantae; phylum Streptophyta; class Magnoliopsida; order Dilleniales; family Dilleniaceae; genus Dillenia; species Dillenia suffruticosa. The sequence goes on along the minus strand of JAVTVX010000010.1, from coordinate 13,836,208 downwards.
TTCTAGCTTGAAATTTCCCCCCGGGGGGGGGGGGGGGTTATGCCAAAATTCAAATGTTGGAGCCATCATCAACTTTAAATATGTTTACAAATTGGGCCATTGGCAAATACGGCGCATTAAGAAACATCACCGAAAAGCCAGCAACTTTTGGTGTGCCCTATTTGGTGATTTTTCTTTCTTCTTATGTGGTTGGTGGAATACTTTGTTTTAGTTATTGGGTAGATTGGGTTTTGTGGCTTTAATTGTCATCAAAATTCTCGTATCCTTTGGCTTTAAGTTAAGCTACCCATAATTATTGAGCTAAGCTGAGAAATTACGCCTGATAATGATAAAGCACCCGGGAACTATTTTCTTGTACCTGAGTTGCTGGTCTTGTTAAAATATAAAATAATGAATATTTCATTTTATTAATTTGTAGAGCCAAGACCTGAAGCTGAGATACATGAAAGAATATCTCGTAAACTTTCTATATATATATATATATATATGTATTTTTCCTTTTTTGTTTAATAATAAAATATAATTTATAAATTTATACATATTATTAATTATTTACTTATATTTATTATAAAGGAGGACCACTCTACTCGAGTCCGCGGATAATTTTGGGAAGAAGGAACAAAAATAGAAAAAGGTATTGGCAGTTAATGTATGGTGTGACATGGGCGTATGGGGGTAGGAAAAGGTGATTCAATAGGAGCAGCAGTCCTATGTACCCAAACATATAATTCAGTGGTACACTACTGCTACCACGTTGTTGGGGTGGGGGGGGGGGGGGGAGGGGGAGTTTGAAGTAGTTGGATAACTTCAAAGTGATGATTGAGGAGGAAGGGTATAGGATATGACACTTTGCTTAATCTCCAAGACAAGTTCATATGTAGTAGTAATAATTATTCAATTTTGTTACTTGAAATGCACCAAAGAGCTTTCCATCGCTTCACGCATACTATTGCTAGTTATGTTCCATTCCTCTCCTATCCTAAATAAAGATAATCTTTCATCTACCCAAATTAAAAAGTTAAAAGCTACCCTTATAAAGTATTCGTCTCAGAATATACAGAGAGAGAGAGAGAGAGAGAGAGAGAGAGAGAGAGAGAGAGAGAGAGAGAGAGAGAGAGGGGCTCTGTAGTGTTAAGGGTCAATGGAACAGATCCAAGGCATGAAATTAAAAATAATAACACTTGCACATTTCAATAAAAACTGCACATGTCTGAATGAATGCACAATCTCCTCCTCACACTTCTACTCCCAAGGCACCATTAAAAAATAAATAAAAGAGCGAAAATCAGTAGATAATTCAAAAAATTAAGACAAACAACACAGATTTTCTTATTCATTTAGCTTAAGCAAATGATCCTGCTTGGAGGGACTCACCTTCAACACGATTAACGCTTTATTATCAACCAAATTAGTTAATAATCACCCCTAATATATATATATATATATATATATATGGAAATTCTCTCCCCTATTTTTTTTGTACCAAAATGTACAAAATTTTCAACATACACATTTTCTTCACCTTACTCTTCTACTAAAATAGAAATTAGGCAGGAAAGTTTAAAAAAAAAAAAAAAAAATTGGAGAGAAACTACGGTGATCAGACATCGACCGTACAACCCTGAGCCAATTGAACCTTAATCGCGGGCGGACCCACCGGAATCCCAACAACCCCGGTATTCTTAGTAGCGCCACCGAAATTCACAAACGCCGGGCACGTGACGTGCAGGTGATAATGACCCGAGGTCCAAGTTCCAACCTTCCATCTGATCCGTCCATCAACTTTGATCTTGATCAGAATAATCCCAGTCACCTGATCTTCGGTCAAGGCAGCAGTCAAATACGGAGCCACAGGTACGTCGTTGCCGTACACAAAGGGAGACCAAACGACGACGTCTTTGTGACCCTGGTAAGTAGAAGGGAGGAGAGTTCGCAGAGTGAACTGCTGACCACGGTAAGTAGCGTAGACGCTAGCGCAGTCGTAGTAGATGCCGATGCGGTCGTTGGGGTTACGAGAGGAGAGAGTGACTTGGAGGTTGGAGGTGAGGAGGTTGGGTGACGTCATGTTGAAGGCGAAGACGGTGGCGTCTTGGAGAATGAACTGGGGCTTTGTGGGCCGTAGGATTAAGTAGATCAAGAGGATGATGAGGAGGATGAGGACGATGAGAGCAAGTACGGCTCCGAAGATTCTCCGGTAGAGTGCTTGCCGCTCGTCTTCATCGTGACCGCATTCTTTTTCCGTCATTTTTGTTGGAGAAAGAAAGAAAGAAAGAAGAGAGAGAGAGAGAGAGAGAAGAAAAGTGTGAGATATGTGGAGATGGGAAAAAGGCGTGGGGAAGGAAGAGAAGTTTATAGAGAGAGAAAAGCAAGTAACGGTAGTTGCCTTTTTCACTACATTTTGCACTTGGATTTTGCATATACAACAGAATGTGCATGTATGATATGCATGGCATGTGCACATGTGAAGTAGTGTATAATCTGTATACGTATAATGGGGTGAGCCATAGTGTGAAAGTAGGGAAATTAGGCAGAGAGAGAAAGAGAGAGAGAGAGAGAGAGAGAGCGCGCGCGAAGTTATGGTGACTATGCATGGCTATGGATGGAGGATGAGGATTGCGTGACCATATCTCTGGCAAGTGTGATGAACGTCTAATGATGAGAGGATTAGAGTTAAGTTGACATATTCTTATCAACTCACCGACCATGACTCTGTGCTGTCCTCGCAGTGATTTGGAGTTTTATGAAGGGTAATTATGTCAATTTTCTTTATTCTGTTGCTGTGCTGCTCGGTGATCCTCCTTTCGGAGTTGGTTGTTCCGTTATTTTCAACAAGATTCTTTTACTAAACCGACTGTCCAATCTCTCTCCACTTCATACTTTCTACTTAAGAAGAGTGCGATGCCTGAGAGCGACGAATCAAACCAGTAAGAATGAGGGGTAATTCTGTAACACGCTGCAAATAAGAAATATTTCTTATATATTTCGCGGTTTAAATGCCGCAAAGCTTAATTCTGAAAATTTTTGGATATTCAAAGAATGGTAGAAAATTATTATTATTCAAGACATTTGCATATATGGCTTTAATGGCATTGGCATCAATTTTGCATTTTGCTCCAAGTTATTTATTTTATTTTTTTTTTTTTGAGTTCCTTAACCAAATGAACTTTACCAAAATACCTAGAAAAAAGGGTGTTCGACTTGAAGGATAACGTTTATATTGGGTAAATGATATTGATTTTACTATTATAGGAAAAAAAAAAGGAAAAACCGTAAAAAAAAAAAAAAGAAACTTTTGAGATCGCGCATGTAGATATGAATTTGTTGGATTAGGGTTTCTTTGGGTTGGTCCAGAAAACCATTAATTATTTTTCATATAAAAGCCATAGATCTCAACTTTCAGAAGGGCGCTCGAGTCTCGTCATGAGTTGACGAGGGATTTAAAAAGAAAAGGAAAACAAAAAAAAAAAGGAATGAAAGGCGAGGAGGCAAGTAAGTGCATGAGACGCGGAAGGTTATAAAAGTCATTTGACATGTTTAGTAAATGGGGACTGTAGCGCTACATGCATTAAACGCGGTCCATCGTGTCGCCTGGTACATTGAATCGATGGTGCTACGCTAGGACAAAATGACCAAATTATCGACATTTCCGGTTTGGTTTTTGGCTTGTATAACGGATTGAGCCAAGGCAAAAGCACATGGAGACCAACGAGAAAGAATTAGTTTGCGTTTTCTTTTTATAGTGTAAATTAAGTTTTTCACTGCAGGAGCCAAAAGTAGGAGTGCAGGTAAATACAAAACTTGGGCTTCTGGTGCTCCTGGGTTTCATATCATTTTACCATTTTTATGGGTAAATATTTATAAAATTTATAATCATGAATTATTTTATTTTTATATTAAAAATAATAATTATTCAATAATTTTTACTTTATGACTCTGGGTTTCATTGTAATTAGTGGATGAACAACCACGTGAATTAATTGAATGTGAGATTGAATTCTCTTATGTATGATTGAGATTCGATTCCCATTGGGAATATCGGCCCTTATGTGTATAAAGCGTTTTTTGTTGAAAGATCCGTCATCTGAAAAGGAGTTACTGTAACAATCATTCTGGATTAATCGGGATAAGGTCTCGGATACCGGATAGTGTCGAAGGCATGGCAAAAAAAAAGCGTCCACCCATTGCAGGAAAAAAAAAATTTGTGCGACACTCAGCAAGGTCAATAGCACCCCAAAATGGACCATGAATGACCTCCCTCCCTCCCTCTCTCTCTCTCTCTCTCTCTCTCTCTCTCTCTCTCTTGCTCTCTCTCTCTCTCTCTCACTATGCAAGTGCCGTAATGAAAGTTGTATCTGTCATGGTGCTTGTTTCTGAACCAATAAACTTGTTTCAAAATTGCCGATTCTTCTAGAGCTGTCTCGAAAGAATCCAATGATCCACAGCAAAGCCAATAACCCGTGACATTTTATTGCTTTATTAGAAAGAAGATTTACCATATTGGATAGGACACGTGTATTTTGATTGAGTTTATTACATTAAATTATTTTGAGTAATTTATAAACTATTACAAAATTTTCATAATTGGTCTTGTTAACGCAAGAGGATAAAAATGGCTTTTGGTGGCAAGACCATCAATTGAGGTGATTGACAAGGACATTGTCCGTCACTCTCAAAAGATGCTATTGACTCCATGGGAGCGCCCGAGAGATGATAAGAAGGAGCTTCTTATTTGCATTTGCACTCATGAGCCCTACCAAACGTTGTTGTTATCGTGGAAGACCATTGAAGAGGAAGCTTTTTCCTTATGGGCCCATTAAATGGAGTCTTAGAGGAGAAAGCTAGAGGCTAAGAGATTGAAGGGGTGATGTGTAAACTGTGAAAACAACCCACTAGTTCCTCCTGTTTGTCTACCCTTGAGATTGACGGGAAACAATCACATCATTAGGTTAAACTTGGAAGGAAAGACACTTATCAAACCTTTGGGTCTGGGGTTCCCATCTTAATGATGTGCTTACCAAACCTTGTTCCTAAGCCCAAAGGCCCACGAATGGAATAGGGTCAGCTATTCTTTAAAATTTTAGGGAAATTTAATAATTATAATTTTAGATTATCCCTAAAATTTATAGTTTTTTAAATTATAATTTAAATATGTGTTTTATTTTATTTTTCTAATATAAATATCTAATCTTGCTTCCACCTATACTAATCCCCCTCCCTCTCTTAGGAAGGTATATGAGGTAAAAGAGGGTCTAAAAGTTTCCTAATAACTTTTTCTCACTTTTGTTATGTAAAATTTAATTCAGAAATATTATGAGGGGGTAAAAGCATTTTCAATTAGAGAATGAAAACAAACCCAGTTTTTTAAGGGTTAAAAATATTGCCCCCTCCCAGATTAAAATAATAAACTAAATAAATTTGCTTTTATTTTAAATTGTGAAAAACTAAATCTGTGTTTTTAATAAGAGATGATTAAAATTAATTGTGTTTAGAGAGAGAAAAAGCGAAATAAATTTATTTATAGAGTGAAAAATTAGATTTAGATTTTTAAAGAGAGAATTTAAAAGCACATGTGTTTAGAGAGAGAAAATTTTAATTTTTTTGGATAGAGAAAATTAATATATTTCGTTTAAAAAGAAAAACTAAATTTAGCAATTTTTAGAGAAAGAAAACTTAAGACCAATGTGTTTAAAGAGAAAAAGTAAAATTAATTAATTTTTTAGAGAGAGAAAATTGATATATTTAGTTTTGGAGAGAGAAAGCTAAATTTGGTTCTTTTAAAGAGTGAAAGCTTATAATTAATATATTAAAAGAGAAAATATGAATTAAATTGATTTTTTAAAGAATTGACTTGCGTGTTAAATTTTAGAGAGGAAAAAACCGAACTTACATTTTCAAAAAAAAAAAGAAAGAAAATTAAAAATAATGCATTTAGAAAAATAAAACTTAAAATAATTAATTTTTCTAAAAAGAGAAAATTAAATGTGTTTATTTTTAAAGAGAGAAAAAATGTTAGTTTTCTTAAAGAGAGAAAACTTAAACCAATGCATATATAGAAAGAGTAAATATGAATTGAATTGATTTTTAGAGAAAAAATAAATAAATTTAACTTTTAGAAAGAAAATCTAAAATCAATATATTTAGAGAGGCAAAATTTAAAATAATTAAATATTCAAAAAAGAGAAAAATTAATATACTTAAACAGATAAACTAATTTTGTTTCTATAGTGAGAGAAAATTCAAAACAAATGTATTTAAAAAGAAAATATGAACTAAATTAATTTTTAGAGAGAAAAATTGAAATTTGCATTTAGAGAGATAAATATTAAATAATTTAATCCTAGAGAGAATTTTAATTTAATTAATTAAAAATAAATAAATTTCATTCTTTTAGATAGAGAAGAGCCCGGGCCGGTTTGGACCCGAAAACCGGCCCGGCTCGTGAACCGGCCCGGTGCTACAGTAACCCGAACCGGACGGAACCGGGGGGTACTGTAGCGGCCGGGCCGGTTCAAGGGTTTTTGGAACCGTGAACCGGCCCGGATATGGAACCGGCCCGGCCGGTTCCAAAGGCTCTTTGACCTTTTTTTTTTTTGAATTTTTTAAAAAAATTTCCCCCTCCTTGTTTGGCCAAACCAGCCCGCCCCGGTGTGAACCGGCCCGCCAGTTCCGGTTTAGCGGGCCGGGCCGGTTCAAGCAAAAAAAATTGGAACCGGCCCGGCCCGGACTGACCTAGGAACTGCAGCCAGCCCGGCCCGCGGTTCTTGGAACCGCTCTTGAACCGGACCAGGCCTGGCCCGGTTACATGTCTACTTTTAGAGAGAAAAAAATAAAAAAGAGTGTATTTAGAGAGAATATGAAAATTGATATTTTTTTTTTCTTTTAAGAAAGAAGATTTATATAAATTTAAGTCGAAGAGATAGAAAAGCCAGGAAAAAAATTCCATGGTAATGTCACCCATCTTCTTACGGTATGATACCCTAATGGAAAACAAAACTCATCTATGATAAACAAAGCATTATCAGTGGTAAAGAACCCTAATTTAGGATAAATTCCTGATTTTTAATAAATATAGAACTTTTATCATAAATAAAAACTCTATGAAAAAAAATTCAACTTATAGTATATTACTATTCTATCCTAAATATTATCATAAATTAGGATTTTTTTTTTCATTAATATATCTTAATTTACTGTAGATACATTTTATTTACTATTATGCGACCATACAGTAGAAAATGAGCTGATGGTATCATAGAATTCCTCAAAAAATAATAATTAAATTCTGAAAGGGTAAAGGTCGCTCAACCTTTGATTTACATACCAAATGCAAATGAATGGAGAAAAATTTACCACTCTATACTTTTTTTCTTCAACCCTTTTTAGCCTTCGTACAAACACAACCTACCGAAGCCTTAATTTTGAAGAAAAGGATGAGGAGAGCTGCAGAATCCAGAAAGGGAAGTGAATAAAGCAAAAGGATGAAAGGGTAAAAGTATGTAGATTCTAAAGTCAGAAAAAACTCAAACCAAAAGAAAGGGTAAGAAGGAAAGCATGGAAAGTAAGGACGGAATCATTTGGATGATTCAGAACTTGGGCAGTAAAATAATACAGCTCATCCTCTCCTTTAGCATCTTCCAAAATATACTTCGATGGAAGGTTGAGTTGGAAACGGTGATGGTGACTTAAGGCTCCTAGTCTTAATTCATTTCAAACCATGGATCACCCAGGTTGAGCAGCAGAAAAGAATTGAGTAAAAATCTGTGTCCTTAAGACTTTGGGTAGTGCCTTCTAGCAGGCTAATCTGTCTTACCAAGTTATGCCAAATTGTCATTTCTATCACAAAGTAAATCAATGTTCCTCGGAACAGTCAGGAGGTTGCTTGGAATTCAATTCTATGATGCCTTATCACCAAGAAACAAGGGTGCAGCGTCCTTTTTTCTTTCTAATTAAATGCATATTTGGATTACTAGTAATAATTTAGTTTAATCAGCAAACATTCAAGGCCAACAAAGAAAAGGCAGTCATCCCAATTGTTCTATCATTCGAAAAAGGCAGGAGAGTCGGAACAAAGAGCTAAGAGGAAAGGGGACCACCCCCCCTTCTCCCCAGAGAGAAGAGTAAAGATTTAAGGCCATAAGCATGATAGGGCATAAAGGCCTTAAGCTTTGAGTTTTAAAGCTCACAGTCGGAAAGGCAGAAATAGAAAAGCTCACCCATGGAAAAAGCTCTGCCATTTAGAACCAGTCTAGAAATTGTTGCAAATCAGAAAGGAAGCCTTGATCCCTCACTTGTAAACATGAAACAATCAAACCTAAGAATCGAAACCTGCAAGTTTCTCAATATCAAATCGAGCAAATACAAAAGCTTTTCAACTTACAATAGGTCATAAGTGGCCCTATTCTTTCCAAACTTCAACAGCTAACATCCTGCTTCACACTTTTTGAGTTAATTAAGGTTCTCAAGGAGGAACATAATATCACAGACATTAAGGAACAACAAAATGAAATTCCCAAGCTATCTAAATGATTAAGACACTAGTTCATAATGTTCAATAGGTCCTGATTATTAATCTCCAGACTTAAATATCACAAGCGCCTAAATGTCAGATTTTCTATTGCAAATAATTTCTTCTCATCGTCTATGAATTTCTGAACATATAATTTTTCCTTTATGTTCATCTCTGCAGCCAGAAATATTCCAAATTAAAATTTTCCAAAAAAAAAAAACCAAAATACAAGTCATTGACATACCACCGACATAGAACACTTGGTGTTTTTCAGGTCCTTGGTGAAACAAAAACTACTATGGTTAACTTTATGAAGGTATCCAGGAGAGGGAATTCCAGAAGCATAGAAGCTCCAACACAATTTATACCTTTCCCGAAATTCCTTCTCAGAAAGAATCAGGTTGCTTTTCAACAAGCAGATAACCTTAAAGTGATGCCTAATAGTTTTCATAAAAAGAAATTTCACACAGCTGTATCACAACAGTGAAGCTCCAACACATACTCTATATAATTGGCATTATCTTCTATGAGTGAAGCATTGATTTGATATCATTCATATTATCAGTTCCAATCCTGAAACGCAGGCACTCATCATATCATAATCAAAAACACAAAAGGCCAACTTATACAATTTGGGAAAATACATTATCCAATCATGAACATGGCATCCACAATCAAAAAGATGTGGTGCCAACTATTAAATTTTGATATTGAGAAAATGTTCGCCCTCCAAGGCTCCCAAATATGAACCATCACTACTAACATGGACAAAGCAATTAAAACTAACAATCATTGCCCTTCCTACCTACTTTCCGAAATATAAACCCTTTCTTTCCATACATTAGGCCCATTTTTGCTTTGGAAAGATTTGGTACCTTCCATGATCATTCCCTTAAATTTTTCTTACCATTTGATTTCACAACTCTGTTGGTTTAGAGAGATTAAACCCAAAAGGTCAACAACATGTTGAACCCTTTGGAGACATGGAGAAAGGTAGTTTACGGAACTTGAACCAAGCTATGGAAACCGCACTAATCAAATATGCTATGGAAACCGCACTAGTCAGGAAACTATCATAGGCAGGGGAAATGTAGATGAACAAAAGGTATGAACTAATTTGTACTCTGTCCATATTATTTCAACATGTCACAGGGTTCAGCTGCACACCATGTACAACAGTGCTGACTGATTACGAGCTTACTAGGTTTTGATGGATTTATAGTGCAGCATTCCCACTTCCGCCAAGGTGGAAGTGTGGCTTGCGAAACCTCCAACCCCTCATCCCTAAGTCAATGGTCAAATGAGTTTGACAGAATCCATTAACCTGCCAAGTCATTATTTTGTTTAAACACGTTTCCACAACATGATGGATCTGCACCAAGTCTAAAAGTTCTAGCACCAAACAGTTATGGATGATCGTCCCCCTCCCACCAAAACTTTTGCAAACAAACAAATACCCCCAAAACTTACAAGCTCTGGCAATTACCAAGCACACAAGAAACAAAATGATCGCAGCAAAACTAATGTCAACAATGATTATCAGTTGCATTCCACAAGATTGCCAATTATAATTTCAATGCGGATACAGTGTCTCTTCAATATCCCTATGATTCCCAAAATAACCATTTGTAACATAAGTGATGCAACATACAATTACCTCAAATTCATCCAACAACTGAGAAGATAGATACGACTAAGTACTAAAAAATATATCGAAATGATATACATATGTATATATATTTATAAAAAAAACATATTCATATCATGATTGAACGCCCTAAAACAACTGGGTATATGTTACTTGAAGTTAGAAAGCGAAAGAACGTAGTCATCACGTAACCCCCCCCCCCAAAAAGAAAAAAAGCCCTAAATAAAAAATTCACAGAAACCCCCCAAAAATAAAAGCCCTAAACTTTAAAATTCATCACAAACCAACCTCACATTGTCTCGACCCACCACTAAGGGTTCCGGTAGAACTCGAATTCGACGAAAACCCGACCGGCATATTACTACACGAAACCCTTAAATACCTTCTTCTAGCATGCCATGCACCAGCCGTAAACCTAACCCTAGCACTCAGTTGTACAGTGAATCTCACACTGCGAAGTGTCAAATCACCATTAATCGCACCGACCACCGAAGAGTCAACATAGTTTCGCACCTCCGCGAACGAAGCCGTAATGTTCGTCTGATTCTTCGTCCCCTGCTTGAACGGCGCCACATATGTAGCCGATAAATCCGTATTCTTATACCTGATATAGGATTCTATGCGGTCATACGAGATTTTCATCTTGCTGTTAGGGTTTCGGACGAGGAATTTGACGTCCCAGTTGCCGGTAATTTGGGAATTGGAAGCGTTGAGATTGGTAACTGCGAGGTTTTCGATTCGAAACTCCGGGAGCTGAGGACGGATAACAAGCCAGACGATGAACATAACGACGCCAATGATTATGAAGAAGGCGATCAATATCATTAACATACGACGGAGAAGAGTCGAGCGTGCGGCGTAGGTAGAGTTGTCGTAACCGTACGGATTGTTATTGTTGTAGTAGTAATAGTTGTTGTACGGCGGTTGAGCTTGGTACGGATAAGCTGTTCCGGTCACTGGCGGATTATTTCCGCTAGGGTTTGTTCCCGGAGGAACTGGGTATCCGGTGGCTGGTCCCGGTCGAGATTGGTCTGCCATTTTCAAGAGAGAGGGGGTATTTTTTTCTGGATTTTGTCTTGTGGAAGCGGAAATTTTTCAAATCAGAGAGGGGTTTTCTGGATTCTGTCCTGCGGGCGTGGAAATTTTCGCAGTGAGAAAGAGAGAGAGAGATTCCTGACTTGGAACGCAGAGATTCCCCTGCAGGCCTGATTTTTTCAACAAAGGACGCGTAGATGTTAATTTCAGCATTAAGGACGTAATTTTAATATTAATCACAGAAAAAGATAACAAAACTGGAAATAAAAATCTCGGAAGAAAAGGAGAAACTCATAATACAAAAAAATGATTGACTTTGAAACCTGTGGGTCCTATTTCAATTTTGCGACATTGAAAGTATTCCGGTAAAAGTAAATAAATTTTAAATATCAACAACTGTTTATATAATGAAAAAAATTATTATTTTTTTTAGAATTTTATATCTTCTATGAAATTAAAAAAAATGTAATTTGTAAAAAAATTAAAACTTAATTTAGCTTTTATAAATAGCACCAATTATCATGATTGTTTGGCAAAATTATAGAAATATACAATTAGCTTAGCAATTTCTCTTTTAACTTTACTTTCTTTTTTTTTTTTTTTTTTTGGTTGTAAGGTCAATGTAAAATTATATTTTGATTAATTTAATTCGAATATTATTGAATTCAATTTAAAGAAAATTTTTTAACGTAATTTCTTTATTTTTTAATTTTGAATATAAAATTTGATTAAAAAATCTAACATTTAGTATAAATTTATTCCTATCTCTCTTTTTTTCTTATTACACAGAAATTCGAACATAGAATCATCAGATTGGGGAAGAAAGATTGTGACCACTAGCTTATTCCCTTAGGACATTCCTATTTCTTTTTTTTTTATTATATAAAAATTTAAAATGAAATCATCAAGTTGAGGAAAGAGAATTTATACTATTAGACTGTCTCTTGATAGACACATTCCTATCTCTTTTCAAGGGGCAGGTTGAAGTTCTACCGCTTAAAGCACGTCTGGGCCTAAGTTTTGTATGGGCCTCCGCCGACACTCGAAGCCCACAAATTTTAGTGATAGTCACCAACAAGATCCATTGATGGGGCCTCCAACAGTTTTGGACTTAAAGGCCAGAACCGAACAGTGAACAAATTTTTTTTAGTTACATACCGAGATAAGGAAGGAGAAAAGATATCACTCAAGTTAAAACACATTGGCCGAACGGTGAACAGTGTCAACCATACATAGGTCTCTCGCATTGCCCATCTCCATTTTACCTATGATCCCACGACATTGATGATTTCCCTTCTTAATTTCAGGATTAAAAATATAAATAAATTTTTAAAAATAATTTTTAAATAAAAAATTTACCAATTTACCAATTTCATATTATCGTAATTTCTGAATTATTTTTTATCAATTTCAATCATTTCACGTAATTCTGATATGATCGGTAAAATTTATTTAATCAAAAATATTTTAGAGAATTTCCAAATGAGAAACTGCTTAATATTTTTTAAAACTATAATTATATTACGATTTTGTGTGGACCAAGCATACATAAATTTTAGCATCACCCATTTCTAAATCCTAACCCAAAAAAAAAAGGATACCATTTCAAACAAACAAATATGGGCAAAGGTAACCGGCTCTTCGCAATCACCAATCATATAAGAAACAAAATTCTAACCTTTATGATTTTTTTATTATACAGACATTTGAATCTGAAATTTTCAGATTAAGGAGGAGAGTTGTGATCATTAAACTATTTTCGTAAAATATTTTAACAACAACGATGATCGATGCATTCCACAAGGATTGCCGATCTAATTTATTTCAATGCAGTATCTACAACGTCCTTAATTACATAAGTCATGCAAACGTGCAATTACCTTGAAGCCATCAAACAAACGACCAGATAGATAATGCGGGCACGATAATGGGCGTCCTGCCAGTATGTAATATTAGCCCATGAATTTTAGGGCCAGACACCAACAATACCCATTCATTTTTTATTATTATTAATATTTTTATAAACCGACGATATTTGAATCATATTAAATACAACTAAATCCGATTCAATTCAAATTAAAATTCTAAAAGTTCATAGCATTTGTTTCTTTTCAAACAAGATTTAGGGATACTAAACCAACCACACCCATTCATTGATGAAATAAAATTCTCTTGGGTTACGAGTGACTCACGAATTTTACGGTTAATTTTTTTTTTGTTTTTTTTATAACTTGACTTGGTTATCACCTAATATCTGAAAGTTTAACCCGACTAATCTAAACTGACCACTATAAGGAGAGACAAGTCTCCCAACATTAACTTTTTCGTGTTTATGGGAATCGAAACCCCGCATGGTTAAAGGGCATTAGTTCATGAGCTAACTGAATCACCGGTCGTTGGTATTTTACGTTTAATGTTAGCAAAATACTTACTTGACTTAAGTTATCAAAAAATAATTTGTAAGCAATCAATGTTGTATCAATGGAACAAACATTAATCCGACGATATGATCAATACGAGCACAAAGTTTAACTGTCCCTATAAAATGCTAATCAGATAATTTTGCACCATATCCATACTTGGGTACTAGCTAGCTAGATTAGATGTTAAAGTTTCTTCCGGTGGCTCCAAAGACCTCCGTTCCCATCTTGTCCGGACAAAGGGTCGGAAAACAAGGTCTCCGAAATTGAGCACTCTTGTGTAACTATGAGATGATCGGAATTCCTTTTGTTTCCAGAGACAAGCAAATTGGGGTTTTAGCCTTCTCACTATTTCGTGGTCCATAAAGCGTGGCATTCTCATCATAACTGTGATTTCAACGATTCCATGAGGACAGATAATCGATTTTTTGAAATTTAAATATTTAATTTTTACATTAGAAAATTCAAATATTTAATTATGAATTCGGTGCAAAGATTAGAAATTGAGCAAGAAATTATCTCATTCATTAATCCTCCTACTCAATTCCAAGTTTTCGACTTCAAGACCAGACCTGAGCTGTGAAGAGTTCACCGTGCGCCGTTCTTCGCATTGCACTTCTTGAAATTGCAGATTTTTCCACAACATTAAGGATTTCCACCGAAGGGCTGAATCATAATCCTGAGAAACGCACACATCTAGGATTGCACATCCATGAATTGCCCATGTTAGAGAAAGAGAGAGAGAGAGAGAGGATGAATTTTAAGAGGTTATTAGGATGAATTGCATATCCATGGACCTGTGCATTAAGGATAATGGTATTGATTTAAATGACAGAGAAAAATAACTCATTTGGACATTAATGTCATCAAAGAAATTACTCCATGAAGGAAGGGGAGAATCCCCGGAATGTCCCAAATCCCAACTCCTTAATTATTTGGAAAAAAATCAAGTTCAATTGAAATTAAATTAGAGTTTTGTAGAATTTATCCTTTGCTCTCTGCACCAAGTTAACCTCAATTATCACTTTTATTAAGGTTTCTTATGTCAACAGTTTCGGGCGTCATTCACAAATCAAACCCTCCAAAAAAGAGGAGAGCAACGCCTGCAGTAATCCAAGTCAGTACTTGCCGTATTTAGTGAATACAATACTTTAAAATTTTTCTTTCTTTTGATATAAACTATTAGTATTTATAAACACGATGAATTCGATAAAATTTAATTCAAACAGGCTAAACTCTCCCACTATCTATTTTTATCAAACATAATATTCAAATCTGAAACCCTGTTTAAGGGGTATCGATATTTAATAATTGGATCAACTAAACATTGATTGTTTAAAATATTTTTTAAGCTTTCATTTTCTTTTTTTTTTCTGAATTTCTATTTTTGAATAACCAAATTATTTGTTTCCATTTTTGAAAGTTTATTTTCTTTTGCATTCTTTAACAAATGAGGCATACATCTTTACTTTTTTATAGTCTTTTTTTTTTTTTTGCTATTTTCTATAGAAAGCTGCATCCTATTTCAATTCGGTATTTGACTATATTTTGTATTTTGATGGTGAAATTAATTTCAATTGAAATTAAATATAATATTTAATGCAAAAGTTATTAATATTGACATTATACAAACAAAAGATTTTGAACGAAATTATAGAAACAAATAGTTAGCGTTGCAATTTCTTTAGACTTCTATTTCATTTACATTAATTTTTGATAAATTGAGAAAGGATTATATGTCTACCAACAAAAATTGAAAAATCTGATGTTTGATTGACAAGATTTTGCAATTTATAACCCTAGCACTTGACTGATTTTTTTTTTTTTTTTTTTTTTTTTGAGAGAGAGAGAGGGGTCATGAAACATGTATCTACTGTTGCTAGGATTTAACAAAATTTTGCTGATTTAATTCATGAATCTCATAGTTAAGTAAGATTTGATCAAATTCGGAATTACATTTTGCAATAAAAAACTGAGAAAATAAATTTTAGAAATCCATGTCTTCACTTGATTTTCAAAAATCCCATAATCTGAGAATTTGATTCGTAAACCCCATTTCTCATTCCATTAATCCAAATAAATAATATGGATTTCAATATGATTGTTGATTCAAATTTACTTTAACCAAAGTCCCTTTAGTCTTGGTAGGCCAAAACAAGGGAAAAGTCAAAAATATAATAAACAATATAAAAATAAAAGAAAAATTCAATTAATTCAACTATTCTTTTTTGACATTGGATTTATTATTTTAGAGAGAAAATTTTAAAATGTTTAAAAAATAAATTTTAAAAAAATTTAATTTTATTAGAGAGAAAACATAAATTTACTTAACTATTTTATTTTTTAGACCGAGAAAATTAATATATTTAATTTTAAATATAAAAATTTTATTCTCTTATCAAACATGCGGCGAGGAAGAGAGAAATAAATCAAAAGCTTAACGAGGAACAATAAGACACCAAAAAAATGTAAATAGAAATCTTTAATTACAAAAGAAAAAAAAAAACTCACCAAAGTGTGAAAAGAAAACAAATAAAATTTCTTTATTACTGATTTTTATTTATTAAACAAAATTTCTACCAAACAATAATAATGAAAAACAAAATTTGGAGAAATATTTATTTTAATCACCAAGCTATCACCTTAATTAACAACTGAACCGGCCTAAGTAAAAAGGGTCCCAGAACCGATCCGGCACTTCCCAGTCCACGAATTTTGAAGAAGGGCAGTGAACCGACCCTGAATCGCTTGTGAATGGAGGGCGGAAACGATTTGGTAGGGAACCGCCCAGTGAACCGGCGGTTTTTTGTTTGAAATTTGGAAGACGTAAATGACCAAAATGTACATCCAGTGGTCAAAAGAAATAATCATTGTGGAAAATAAGTGGTACAAAACTTGGAATTGGCTCAAACTCATCCATGGTGGACATGGATAATGCTATTGGCAAGTACTAAAAACTGTGTACCGAAGTGACCTTTTCAAAAAAAGGGACTCATCACTTACCCAGTAACCCTACATGGAGATTCACGATTTAGGAATCCAGACGAAGTCGAGGGAAAGTAGAGCCGCACATCGGGGCAGGAAACCCTCGCCAACCTTCTTCCATACTGAAAAACACTAGGACTAAACCGAACAAAAGAAATGAACTCCACATGGAAGCTCCCTCTACGGCTCTTCAAATTGCCAATAATTGCAGTCTCCACCGAAGGATCTTGCCTTTGCCCATCCCTTAACGATACAAACACCTTTCTCGTTTCCTTCGGCTGCTGCTCGAACTCCGGCCCTGCTGCTTTCGCTAAAATCACCTTGTTATGCCTGATTATGGTTTCGCCCCCGCTGTACGAGACTCCCATTTTCTTATTTCGGTTTCGGACGAGGAATGTCGCGTTCCAATTGCCGGAAATTTCGTGAGTATTGAAATCACTGACGCGGAGTTCGAGTAAGCGAAACCTGGGAAGTGCCGGACGGAGAACAAGCCAGGCTATGAGCGTGACGAGGCCGATGGCTACGATGCATACGAAAACTCCACCTAAGAAAAGACGGAGAAGATTCGGACGTGCGGCATTGTTATTGTTGCTGTAATAGGTGTTCATTTTATTGAGAGAGAGAGAGAGAGAGAGAGAGAGATACAGGAGGAATGCAAGAGGGGTTCATCTCCTGTGGATTTTATAGATGAGTTGCGAGGCCTGAATTTTATTTTTCCCTTTCCTTCTTTTTACAAATAACGCATTGATGTTTAATCTTACATTTTTGTTCTGAATTCTAAATAGTAACCTTAATTTTACACCGAAGAAGAATGCATTTCTCCATTAAAAAGATGATGATATTAATATTTCTGACAAGGTTTTGCCACCCGGCATTTGATTGTCTTTACCCTTTGTTTCTGGTTTAATTTTGGAGGGTTTAGATTGTTCGAATAAGGTGATGATAATCAGAGAATTTTATAAATAAGAATCACGAATCTCATGATAAAGTGGGATTTGATCAAATTCCAGATCTATTATTTAGAGAGAGAGAGAGAGAGAGAGAGAGAGGAGAGATGAATCTTAGAGGGGTTCACCTGCTGTGGATTTCATAGATGACTTATGGGGAAGGCCCTTTTTTTTCCTTTTTTAATTTTTTGAGAGTGGATTTGCACTTAGTAACATTTTGTATCCGACTATTTTATCATTTTTTCTAGATTTGATTTAGGAGGTGTTTTATATTATTCGGGTTCGGTGAGGATGATCAATGGTTCTTGAATGTACAGTTAAGGGGTCAAGAACTTCGGACATACGAGTCATGAATCTCACAATTAAGTGAGATATTTGATCAAATTCCTGTTCTGATTATTTAGAGAGAGAGAGAGAAAGAGGGAGGGAGGGAGGGAGAGAGAAGAAAGGGAAGACAGAGAAAGGGAGATGAATTTAAGAGGCTATTAAGCCTTTTTTTTTTTTGTTCCTTTTTGTACAAATAACGGGTAGATGTTTAATTTTAGATATTCATTTTTTTTTTAACTTTTTTTCTTAACATTAAAGAGTAAAATTAAGTTTAATTGAAATTAAAATTAAGTTTTTAGGTTTTATACAATTTATCCTTTGCTCTCTCTCTCTCTCTCTCTATGTCAATATTAATTTATCACCTTAATTATCAATATTAATAATATTTTATATGTAAATAGGTTTGAGAGTCTAGTTGGTCCATGTTGGGCACTGATTTTTTTAATTAAATTTTTGAATTCAAATTTTTTATATGAAAAAAATAAATATAAAAAAGTTTTGCTCCTTAACGGGTTAACTCAATTTTAACTGGATTTAGTCGGGCCAATAAAATAGTTTATCCGAAAAAAAAAAAAAAGGTTTGAGAGTTAGAATATTCACAAATCAAAGTCGAGACAAGATAGGAGAGAAAAGCCTGTACTAATCCTAGTAATCGAGTGCCTTATTTAATGAATTAGTGTGCTTGTATATGCACAATTTTTAAATTTAGGACTCTTGGATTGTATTTTTTAGAGTTTTAAGATTTTTTTTCCCAAATTAAGATTTCAATTTTTTTTTTCATTTTTTAAAAGTCTAATTTCTTTTTTTCCTTTTATACAAATGATGCATACATGTTTGACTTTGACAGTCCCTTGTTTTTTTAGTATTTTTGTCTTAACTCTAAACTCTAACATTAGTGAGAGTAAGAAATGTATCTCTGCATTAAGGACGATGATATTACTATAAAAGGCAGAAGTTTCATAGCAAGCAACATGAGAAAGAACCCTAGAAATGGCCCATCTCCCACAAACATGCTGTCCCTAAATTGTCATAACTAGAAGAAAATGTTTGAATTAGAAAGCTGTTTCCTATTTCAGTTTGGGTATACTGACCATGTTTGTATTTGGACTGCGAGACTAGTTTAAACTGAAAATAAATATAGAAAATTATTAATATAATATTTTTTTTATATTTTATATTTTTAAAACTCTATATTTTTTATCAAAATATTTTTCATCTTCAAAAAAATTGTTAAAAATAAAATAAAACAAAGACTGATTAAAGAAAATTAAAATAAATTTAGCTTAATTGTCTAAACAGCACAAAATTTCTGATCTGCTTGGCAAAATTGTGGAAATATATAATCAGCTTAGACCCTTTTATGGCAAAGTTAATTAGGGTTTGAGAGAGTCTTTTGCTTTTAATTCGAACCAAAATCTCCGCTGTGGTCGTTGAATTAGATTTACTATAAAACTTGTCTTAGCTCTTTCCTTTGACCTAAATGACCATCATCTTGCTTTCCATATTCTGCATGAATGCTGGGACATATCGCGAGGGTACATTCTATTCGGCTTGTGCCGCGAGAGGGTGATTGTTGTGCAGATATTCTCAGTTGTTTGGGTCATTCCGTTCCACATGGAGTGCATGATTTGTTGTCCCCATTTTGGGAGGTGAATTCTACTCTTTCACGTGATATTCGAGGTTTAGCTTATTTTTGAAACTAAAGTTCTCGTTCCATTTGTACCAAAAAAAAAATAAAAAAGAAAAAGTTATATGTTGCTTTTTCGTAATTTGAATAATGGAAAGATTGAAATTAAATTACATATCACTGTTATTGTGTTATCATTATGGGAAAAACTCTTATTAATTTTCTATTATTATTATTATTATTATTATTATTATTATTATTATTATGGTGTGGTATAATAATGGTAAATTTTCACAATTCTGTTATAAAATTTAGAAACTCTGATAAATTCAAAAAATAGAATGTAATGTAAAGAGAGAATACTTTTAGAAAGAATGATATTATTTTCTCTATTTCTTTTTTATATTTTCAATATATTGAACAAATGGAGTATGCACGTAAAAGGAAAGATTTAAAGTCAAATTAATAAGATATTCTCCTAAATATATTATGTTTCAGGTAACATAATTTAATATATATATATAAAGATATTGATAATAGTAATAATGGTATCATATTGTATCATATGTATCTTTAAAAAATATTTACTTTTCGCATGTTAACGCACACCGAACATCCATGCAAAATCCTTAGAATTTAATTCAGAAAAGTAGTTTAATAATGAAAC
This sequence comes from Dillenia suffruticosa, assembly GCA_033439265.1. Lineage (NCBI taxonomy): Eukaryota > Viridiplantae > Streptophyta > Magnoliopsida > Dilleniales > Dilleniaceae > Dillenia > Dillenia suffruticosa. Next base: position 13,816,046 of record JAVTVX010000010.1, on the reverse strand, counting down.
ATATGTACTCCATCAAGAAACAAAAAGGTAATTTATTTTTCAATTATATGTAATATTTCCTTAATCAGCAGATCCACATTCTAATACCAAATTATGATTAGTAGTCTAAGTTCCTAAGACATGATTCCATAGATTTGCATTCCCATGACTCCAGGAGCACACGAATGGCGAAAATAATTGAGAATATTCCAATTTAATGAAACTACCATTTTTGTCTATACGAAAAACTCTATAAATAAATAAAGTCATTTTACTCTACCCCAACACACGTACACACCCATTATTTTAGAGGGCAACTTCTTCTTCTTCTTCTTGGCGTTTCAGAGTTAATTCAGAAACTCAATGGCGGACGAAGGGGAAGGGGATGGAAGTTCATACGATTACAGGGCAATGTACATCCGCAACTTCGTTTTAGTTGGTCTTGTTGTTGTTGTCGTTGTGGGAGCCATTCTCTTGGTTTCTCACTTCGATAAAGGAAACAAATCATCTCTCTCTCTCTCTCTCTCAAATTGAGAGTGTGAAGATTGAAAAGATATGTGCCTATGATGGTTTTAAGTGATTAGTAATTATGATTCCGTTCTCATTGTTTTTTGTTTTCTCCCTTGTTATTTTTTTATGATTATTATTATTATTATTATTAATAGTTCAAAGTTGATTTTACAAAACTTCAATGAAGAGCATGGCAAAGAAGAAATACATAATGAAAAATAAGTACTTCGTTTTGCAAAGGCACTAAGAGTAAATAAATGTGTAACAAAAGGCAAAACAAGGAACCAGAGTTCACCGATCAAACAGTGTGTTCGAAATAAATTTATCAACACTAAAATTTGTTAGGTGAAAGCACAATTTAAACCAAAGAAAAAACTTTTTATAAAGGAACCTAAGACATCCTACCCTAGCATAATTGATAAACTTTGCTATCTTCACATCAAAGTCTACTTTTTGGGATGAACCAACAAGTAGAGGAAAATAATTCCAAGTGCAGAATTAGAAGAAGAGAAACAGCAGAGAAGGAGAAGGGTTCTCTTTCTAAAGGGAGTCTGTGTTTTGGGTAAATGGAATCATATTAGATTTTTCTAAAATTTATGGGTATGGACAGAAATTACAATCCCAAGTTTGAACATGGAAACACTGAGGATTGCAATTATTAAGTTTCTTTAGACGAATTCGATTGCTTTCTCCTATCGCTTCATATTTCATAGTTGAATATATATTTAAGGGATGCTTCAAGTTTCAATGATATGTTGTAAAGGGTTTTAGTATAGAATGTCAAGCTCCATTGGCCTTTCACTTGATTTTGTTTCCCCCCTTTTTTTTTTCATTTCTTTTTTACCTCAACTTCGGAATGCGGGAGATATTGGGAATTACCTACGGACAATTGAGATGAATCACTATATCTTTAATCAATTCTTGATTTAAAAAATTGAGAATGAAAAAAAAAAATATATTGAGAGAATTATTCAAATTAAATTAATTAAAATATAAGATGATAATAACCAGAAAAAGAATATAAGAGAAATGGGAATTTGGACTTTAAAATATTCACTTCCACCGTAACTAATATAAAAGAGTTATAATCCAACCAATAAAGAAGTTAACTTTAATCCCATGTCTCAAGTACCACCTTTCAGAGCAGCTTTAGTGTTTTTCTTCCCCCATTTTATTTTATTTTATTTTATTTTTTTTGGGGGTTAGGGCACAAATTCCTTCCAACACAAATAATAAAATTTTGGTAATGTCAAAAGAAATAGCTACACGGGCTACTCTTTCTCCAACCTTTCGCCGAGCCGTAATAGAAACAGAACTTACAACCCTCTCATCTGCTTCACACATCAACTAAGACTGAAAATATTATATAAATCAAAATATAATTTACACATTGCTATTTCAGACAGCTTGCAGGGGGAAAAAATGATTGAATCAATCAAAAATGAAGTTTGCTTTGCCCTCGAATGGATTAACGGTTCCGTATGCAGTTAAATTAGAAACACATGACAATGCTCATTCCAAGGTGACCTTGTGAGAACTAGAACCCATTTGGCAAAGAACCAAGAAATTTTATTTGTGTTTGGTCGCTATGTACACAACATTGAGGCACTAAAAGAATTACAAATTACAGAGAAAATGACAAGAAGATGTTCTGCTTAAAAAAAAAAAAAAAAGATAAAAAGAAAAAAAGTTGGATAAACGAAAGAGAAAGAGCGTTACACAATGCTATTTCAACAATATCAGTAATGAAGAATTTGGCAAAAGACTTACCTGCAGCACTAAATTCTTAAGAACTCTGACTAGAATCCTCAATCATCATTCCTTTAAGACTCTTTGCTAACCATATTGCCGTCTCCCTTGGGGAGACTTTATCTCTTCCAAAGGGCTTCAAAACAACAGCAAGCTCTTCCAATCGATTGTGTTGCAGCAACTCTGCCGACAATTCTAATAGGCCTTCAAGTGCTTCTGCTCGCTGACTGAAAGACTTGACATCCAAGATTTCCTTTGAAGGTGTTGTTTCCTCTTGTGCTGCAGGAGGGTTTGGTTTTGCCTGCTCCGAGATTTCAAAGTTTCTTGCATCCATTTCCTTAGCCCCAGGGTTGCTGGAAACAGTTGGTGTCAGATTCAAGGCTTCAGAGCAACTGGAAGGTTTTATGATTACAGGAGATGTCATGCGTCTCACGTCCAATTCATCCTTCACAACATTTATCAGCTTTCCAACATCCATATTCTGCACCCCCATTTCGACAGTTTCTTTCACTGGCTGCTCGCTTCCAACACGGAAACTACTGTGTCTTATAACATGTATAACATCATCAAAGGCCGGAGGAAGATGAGCAGCAACAGTCCTCTCATTTGTCAGATTTTGTGTAATAGTTCCCTTATCAGCAGGTAAGCTCTTTAGGTCAGAGGAGATGGGGGAGTTTGTGCAGGGGGTGGTATCCACTGCAGATGAAGAGCTTATGCTGGGGGTGGTATCCAGTTGAGATGAAGTGCTTATGCTGGGGGTAGAATCCACTAGAGGTGTTAAAAGTTCCCTCACCATGAACTTGTCATCACCACTGACAACAGAAGTAAGGTTTGAACAGGGTGTGGAGGGGGCCCTGCTATTAAGCTTGCTTAGAGACGCGTCATGTTCACAAAGATATACTTCTTGAGAAGAACTCAATGAGGGTGGTTCTGTTAATGCATTTGAATCCAATTTCTCACTGCTGACTGTATGAGTTTGAAGAACTCGAGTAGTTCCAGAGGTCTCACTGGTGTTATTGTCATGTTCTTGGTTTTCCGGCAGCATATGCGCAAGCATTTCTGGTTGTGGACAAGAAGCAAGATCACAAGCTGCTGCAGCACAATCTAGGGTCTTGACTTCCCCTGGGTTCCTGTCTGGCTCATGATGTATCTGTTGTATATGTTCAGCCAAGTTTGTGGGAGTGGATGCATCATCACAGATCTCAAATCCTTGAAATGACAGTGTTGATGAGACAGAATTGCTGCTCTCTGTCCTGGAACTTCCGCCGATAAGCTTTTGAGGCTCATCTAAGGCATCTCCTATGGCATGGACTGGGCAAGTGTTGGTCACCAAATACCGAGTCCTTTCCAGCTCTTGAGTTGTCTCATCTGCACTTGGTTTTGTCGTGTTGCTTGGCTGGGTTGGTACGTCAAGCCCCACTTGCCTCATTCTTCCAGGAAATGATGTTCTTCTCATAAGATTGGCAGGTGGGGTTCTTTGCCTTGGCTTTGCAGTATGTCCATCGTCAACTGCTAATTTTGTTGGTCCCACTGGAGGAATGCCATCATGTCTGGGTTTACTACTCTTTACTGAGGTGTCAACGATAGGCAACTGCATGGTAAAACATGACAAATCAGAATTGTGCACAGCAAATGAAGCAAACCAAGAAAGACGACATCAAATGTCAGAACTGTACCTGATGCTTCAACTGTTGTGAATGTGATTCATGCACTCGCTTTGCAGAATCAGAACTTGACTTTTTTGTTGGAATAGCTTGGATATCACCATTAGGCTTAAGACCCAGAGAAACAGCACCTGCTTTGGGGACCTTGGGTGATGCTTCTGTGCTGATTCTTTGGTTTGAAACACTTCCTGCCTTAGCACGGCTGGCTCTCATAGGGGAACTATTCTCTCTAGTTTTCCCTTCTTTCAGAGCCATCATAATATTCTTAATGGTCTTCGGTTGTTTTGCCTCAACATTTGCTTTCTGTTCATCGTGGGACGGTTTTAGCAGGTCATGCTCATCTGTTTTGACCACGCACATGCGAGGGCCATGGTCATCACTAGGCTGATCAGAGCCAGCTTCATCATCAATTGAAGCGAAATCTGTGTCAGCTCCTCTGTTGTCACTACTGAAAACAGCTGCTTGAATGTTTCTCTCACTAGAGACAAAACTATCTCTGTCACTGCCTGAACTATTGCTGTTTTGGCTCTCAGCCATGTTCTTCTGAGTACCACGGGTAGTAGTAGGAGGCTTTTCTGGGGAACAACCTGTGGGATGATTGAAAGATGGGCGATACTGATCAACATAGGGCTGCAAATAAGGGTGCTTGAGGATCTCAGATGCCTGACCAACCAACCAAGCGGAGAATATTTAGATAAACCCTTCATGAAACAAACATTGTCTAGAAATCAGGAAAAATATTCTTAAGAAAGGATTATTACACTTGGCCGATGCTCTGGGTTCTTCCTCAGCATGCCTTTAATAAGTGTTTTCCTGGACCAATAATCAAATTACTAGGTTTGTAATCATCATAAGCATAATTACGTTGGGTGGCAGGTTAGTAATAGCAAAACTGATGTTTAGCAAAATTTTTCAATAATTAGCTTCTGTTTATAAAGTTTCACTTATTCTAAACTATAAAAAATTAGAGGAAAAAATGAAGAATTCTCACTAGGCTGTGCTTCCAGCATATTTCTGTCAGGGAAAAACAAAAAAGAGTTTCCAGAACATAAAATATCGTCGAAAGATTTTTCATCCATGTATATGTTTACAAACTTTATTTACTTCTTAACAAATCTATGTAGTAGATGTTACATCAGAATCCAAAAACCAAATCTAATTTGTAATTGGAAAAGAAAATAGTAATGAGTCATTAGAGTCCATGACAGAAATCAGAATACTAGAAATAAATTTGAAATTTATACAATAAAGAGAAAAAATTAACATAGTGAAAACTTACAACAAGGGCGAGTAACACGAAGGAAGGGGACCAATTGAGGAACGGTTAATCTTACTTATCAATCCAGCCATATCCTGAAATAGAATGAATGACGCTTACATTACAACCATGAGATGGCAGCACTTTTACAACAGCATAAGTGCATCATCAGGCACCAAGATGGTCATATCTCATGCTATGTTGTTATATTTATAAACTCCTAGGAAGCATAAAAAAGTGTGTATAAGCATAAACTACTTCTGAAACAAGTAATTCTTGGAAAGCAAACACCACAGATCTCTTAAGAGTGCTTACAAGTATCATTAGCAGACCTTTTTTTTTGGCACTCAGTAAACCAAGTCGCAAATTTTCAAGCTTCTCAATCATAACTACCCTTTGGTATCCATAATTTTAGTGAACATGTGTGTAGGCTGCAGGTTTCTCAATCCCAAGTCATGTAATAAAATAAGCAACTGAAGTCTATTAGTTTTCTTTACTTCTAACACTGTCAGCAAGCCTGATTTAATAATATAGCTCACACCAACATATTCACCGTTCATGCACTCTCGGTTGTATCAGAACCAAAAGGCTTGAGCAAGCATTGAATCTTACAAAAGCTTTAAATGCGGGGCGATGGGCAGCCATCTCGTACATGCAACAACCTGGTAAAATAAGTAGGAGTTATAATTAGGATGACATAGTACCATGAACTTTTAAAGAAAAAATATAGGAGTACATACCTAGGGACCAAATATCAGATTTGAAGCCATATGGGATATCTGCAAGCAGTTCTGGGCACATGTAGTTGGGAGTTCCAACTACCTGTTTCAAGGATAGGAGATACAAATTAGCTTCACATGGCAAGATAGATTCATCAACCAAGTCTCTTACAAGCAGACAGATGTATTTGAGAGAGAAGGTGCTTGCCCTGAATCATTATAACAACATTTAGGAAAAATTGAATCAACTAATCGCTGGACTTGCGTATTAGTGCAATCTGGGACTGGGTGAGTTACATATGCCCCACACTCATCCACATAATCCAACAACATGATAAACAAGCTCAATAACTCTAAAGAGAATGCTAACATTTTGGAATCATTGCTGACAATGTTAATAAATATTATAATTTTAACCTCGAGAAGCATTGCAATCATAACTAGCATCTAACTCCTTTTAGAAAAATTCTTACTGGAAGGACTTTTAACTCTTTGCTGTCAGTTGTGGTTGTTTGTTTTCATTCATTCCAGTAAATATAAAAAAATTACTGTAAGGCCAGCTACCTTTAGCAAGAATCATGATTTTGCATTTTCCCTGAAATATCCCTATTGAGAAAGATCTACAATCTTTTAAGGCAAAAAGCTAATAAACTGGCATTAGAAGGAAAGCAAAAGTGATATGCAAGTGTGATACATACCGAGGAGGCCAAGTCATCCGCCTTCAAAGTTTTGGCAAGTCCAAAATCCCCTGAAACATAAGGAAATGCATAAGACGTTCAGGGGACTAAATTCCTAAACATATGGAATAATAATTGGAGAAAATGAGGTTTTAAAATGTTACAATTCAACTCACCAAGCCGTACATCCTGATCTTTTGTAAGAAAGATGTTGGAACACTGCAGATAACATACTTAAAAATTAGTACATTCCATCTGATGACAATGGATTGGAAAAATGGCAAAGAAATTCAAACTTCTTGAATATATAGTTAAGATACATACTTTTAGGTCTCGATGTAGAACAAAATTGGAATGAAGATACTCAACCGCCAACAGTAATTGTGTAAACCATTTGCAGAGTTTCTGAGAAAATCAAACATCTTGAACTATTAGTGCTTGCCCTTATGTGTAAAATGAATAAATAAATGAACCACCGAAACAAGGAAAGAAACAGGCGCTACCTCCTCAGAAAAATATGTACCATTTGCCTTTTTCATCAACTCGGCCCTGTTTCGAGATAGCAAAGCAACCCATTTCACAATATGAGTAAAAATAGAAACCCCATGAGTGAGACTTTTGAAAAGGGGAAAAACTCACATATCTCCACCTTCACAATACCCAGTAACAATGCAAACATAGCAACCCTATAAATCCAATTCCTAAATTCAGTACTAATCAAGCAAACAACACATAATAAAATAAAATAGAAATTTAAGTTAGTCAATTGAATTAGGGCAGAAATATACCTTTTCTACCCAAGCTTCTTTAAATTCAACAATATAAGGGTGTTGAATTCGCGCAATGAGAGCCATCTAGGGTTCAGAATTTCCCAAATATGAGTTAAATCAGTAATCCTTATGAGTTCTACTAACCCAATATAGAAATGATGAAGGGGATCAAGAATTGAGAAAAACCTCTTGGTGAGCAGATCGCCTGCATCGTTCTGTTTGTCTAGCGAGACGGATCTTCTTCAGCACATACCTGAAACACAAAGACCCAATTGGTTAAAACCCTTATTCACAAAAAACAACACGGGGAGAAAGAGAGGGGGAATTACTTCTTCTTTTCGAGTTTGTGATTGACGAGAATGGCAGCACCGAAAGCACCGCGACCGATCTGTTCCATGATCTCGTACTGATCCATACGAGACTCCATTGTTAACCAAATGCCAAAAGGAATTCCAATATGAGTTTCGATTGGATTCGAAGTTCTTGAACTGGGTCTTCTCACATCTTCTAGCCTACAAGAAAATGCACTAGTTGTTGGATCTAATCAAGACTCGACCGAGGCATTCATGGAATTCATAGATCATAAGCTTCTTCTTCTTCTTCTTCTTCTTCTTCTTCTTCTTCCTCAGTAAGAATAACTGAATGGAGAATCTGATTCTCAGTACCTGCAATACCGTGTGGATGAATAATTAATTAGCGGAAGCAACTAGTACTTCAAATTCTCTTCTCCTCTTAAGTTTCAGTCTCACTTTCTCTCTCTGAGTTGCTATTTTTATGGATTTTGCGTGGAGGCCGTATGGAGCTGTTAACTGGAAATTACGGTTACGTGCGGTCACAAAGGAGGAAATGGGTCTACACTACTAAACCACTGCTTCCCTCTCTCACTCTCTCTCTCTTAACTGGAAATTATGGTTAAGTGTGGTCACAAAAGAGTACACTACTCTGTTTTTTCTTTTTTATCGATGTCTTGAATATTATTTAACATACAAAATCTTACACCGATTAATTTTGATCGATTATTATAGTAATTTCTTTTTAAAAAATGAATTTTTCAACTAAAAATACTCTATATATATATATATATATATATATATATATATATGAATCTGATACGAAATCGAATTTTAATCATGTTTAAAAAATTTTAAACTCATGTTCGATTGAATAAGAACTTTGATCGTATTTAAAAAAATTCAAATTCACGTACGGTTGAATAAGTATATCGGTCAAAAGAGTACACTACTAAACCATTGCTTCCCTCTCTCTTTCTCGATCGAGAGAGAGTGAAGTGGGGACGCTTGGTCTACACCGACAGGACCAGCAGGTGCGCGAGGGTCTATACTATTACACCAAAAATATGATTAACGTGTCTCTCGCCACTACCAAGGCTATGTACCTTTTCGATTATTAGACAAAAAAAATATCAAATTTAATTTATAGAGAATGAACAAAATTAAAAATTGTATCAGCTCCCAAAACAAAAATCAATTATAATTTCGTATTTCTTTTTTCTAGGAGGGATATGATACCCAAAATAAAGACAAAAAACTTTAATTTTTTAATTTTTTTCTTATGTATTTTCAAATTTTGAATCCGCCGATCTATTCTTTTCGTTTCATCTCTTCTAACTCGTACTACTAAGTATACATTATTATATATATATGTTTCCAAGTCAATCAGATTTTGAATTTAGTTAATTTATATATAATAGTTGGATAAAAAACAATTATGTTTATGACTCCAAAATTAAATTTTGTTACTTAAACCATTTTATCGACAAAATCCTAATTTTATCATAAAAAAACTTAAATAATCCTTTTTTTGAGTAACTTTAGAACTAATTAATCGTTATTTGAAGAGAGAGGGTGATCAGAATGTACGCGAATGCTCTAAGTGCTAATTTTAGCATATTACTTTCATACTTATTTTCAAATAAAGCAATTTAATCATTACTAGTAATGTAGTGTTCATATGACAACCCCCTTTATTATAAACAATTTTAAAAAATAATAAAAATAATACTTTATAATTAGGATTTTATTCTTTAAAACACTTTAAGATACAATACAAAGCGTTCCCTTCTAAATATAATATTTTCTATTGAAAAATGTAAATTATTTATTTTATTCAGTCTAAAAAGGAATGTGAAGGAATGAAAGAGTCAAATAAATGAGAACAATATCCAATCAATTATATAAATAAAAATTGCAAGAGGAAAAAATAAAAAAATAAAAAAAGCGAAAGAATGACTTGACATCACAATCAACCATTGTTGGATGTTCCACCAGACATTTGGAAGTGCCCAAATGGATTCCCTTTCCAAAATGGAAAATTTTGCTTTGCAGTACTTTTTTTTATTTCTTTGTGTTCATTTGGTTGCTTCTTTGTTTCCTGTTCACTGAAGGGTGAATCTTGCTACTTCTGCATGTCATTTGTTCCTGAATCCATCTGCAAATCTTTACTGTTTTGTAGGATAAGATGTACCTCCTTGTACCAAGAGCAATGTGGTACGAATCAAAGTTAAGGCCTTTTTTTTTTTTTTTTTTTTTTTTTTTTTTACTCTCTCTACATCTGTTTTTAAATTTTTAAAATTTAAATTTAAAATTTAAATTAAATAAATTTTAATTTTTTATCACTAAATTCTCTGCCCAGTGTTTTTAAATTTTTTATCACAAGTGACAGATTGGCGGAGACAAGTCATTAACTTGATCTAAGACCCAATTGATAAAACATATAATAGAGGAAATTTAAAGTAACATGGTACCAAACTCATCTTTCTCCCAGGTAGGACCATGTGCTTTGCATACGGCTTACTCCTCTCTCACGTGCTCCTCACATGTTTTAATTAATCTTGCATTTTCCTCTTTTGGAACAACACGCAAGCAACTATAACTCAAAATTGTTGAAAAAGTTAATGGCTAATTTAGATTAAATTAAATATAGTTTAATTGAAGTTTAGCATGATTTTTTTTTTTATTATTTTTATCATCAGTATCGGAGTTTGTCAACTAATCCATTTTAAGTATTATGCGATCTATTTTAGAAGTTGACTCTCTTAAATTATTTTTCGTCATTTTTAAAATTCGAATTTAAGATCTCTAATTAAGAATGAAGTGTCTGACCACTCAATTCAAAAAAATTTAATAGATAAAAATATAGGTATACAACCCTAGGCGCCGACAAAACATTGTACTAAAAAATCTCTTATCATAAAATTACTTTCGTTTATTTATGATAATATAAATATTTACCAATTTTAAAATCTAGTAAAAAAACAATTCAATTATTGAAGATCTGGAAGTGATTTTTAGGTTCATAATTGAATAATTATTTTTAAATTTTAAATGACATTATTTTGAGGGAATTTGGGGTGATGATAAATCCGTTCGTTGGAATTTGGGAATTAAACGCACATGCATATACGGGAAACGACACAGACATCTGGGGAAAGGGTTTTGAGGTTTGGTCACTTGTGACGGACCCCATCACACCACGCCACACCATCAGTTTGCCAACGTACGCCAGTGAGATTGAGTGGTGGAAACGTACCGTGACAGCACCCAACAATTAATCGCTCCTTTTTGCCGATTTTTCATTTTTTCTAATGGAAGTGCAAAAGATCACCATTCGCTAAACAATTTTAATTATTTTATTTATTTAAATTAAAAAGAATAGAATTTTGTAAAAGAAAAAAAGTTAAGGCTTCTTAAAGAAAAAAAAAAAAAAAAAAAAAAAAAACCAGAATGGCACATACACCCCCACGAGTAATAAATAATATATGTCTCACACCCTCACGCTTTGTATGAAGTCTTTTAAGTAGAGTGAGCTCGTCACTCTTTTCATGAGGAGTGGATTAATTACTGTAGGCTTCTGACTGGTAAAATTATTATTATTATTATTTTTGGGTGAAAGGACAGGCGTTGGGTAGGTAAAAATGGAGCGCAGGAAATAAATCAGTGGGCCACCAAGGTTAGATGAACAGAAAAAGGGTCATCTCCTTAAGCTTTCCTCATTTAAAAACTACGAGTGAGACTTTTACCTTGGTGTCTTTATTCGACGCATTAACAAAAAGACTCTCAAAGAAGCTCCAATGGAAGAAAAGCTAGCCATGGGAACAAAGGAAAAGCTTATCCGACAAGCTAAAAGAGGATAATTGAAAGAAGACATGTGATAGGCTGTCTCAAATGTCTTGTCATTTTTTGTTGATGCTGGCGTTGAAAAAAATCTTAATTTTATTTTTTTTAAAAAAATATATTTTTATACAAAAATTGTATTAATAATAAAAATCTTATAAATAAAATAAAAATATATATTATAATTCACCTCATTGGCCGTTTGAAAAACTTGAGCGTCCTTTACAATTAAGAAAACTTTTTAATATAAAAATTCATTAATATGGGGATTACAGTAATATTTTTTTATAGAAAGTTTTAATATTAATTTGTGAAAATTATTATTTTATTTAATTTTCCATATTTGTTAAAAATATTATAAATAACATAAGATAAAATAAAAATAAGTTAAATAAATTAAGGAAAATTAAAATTAGCCAAACAGAACCTCTGGTGGATTTATGAATTAAAATTAAACATAATCACAACATTAAAAGCCCACGAGACACTCGGAATGAATTAAAATAAATAAATAAAATGGTGCGGAGATCACATAGGAAACAAGTCACCTAACCCTGTAATTAACATCCGGGGACTGTTGAACTACTACGATAAAAGCTCAACTCTTATGTGACCTACGTTCACCAAACATGATCCATCCGATCTTATCAACCCCCCCCCCCCCCCCCCCAACCAAAAAAAGAAAATCTCATACCAACCCAACAAGGACAGTTTCAAAATTGTTCACTTATTAAGGCGAAGCCATTCATTTCTTCTGTTTAATGCTTGTATATCAGCATGACAATGGCCAAACGAGGGATTCACCACAAGTTCCTCCATTTTCTCCCAAGTTTAGTTTTTAAAGACACAAGTACGAAATACAAATTTAAAATATAAAAAGTTCGGTTAAAATAATAAAGGTAGTCGATATGAGAATTAACATCTATTTTTAATATCCATGATATACGAGAAAATTATTAGAGGCTGCTCCAGAAGTAGGGTATTTTGAAAGGGAGGGACCTTAAAATTATTATTTTGTGCCGGGTAGAGTTCATAAGATTTGGTGGGATATGGGACAAATAGCTGGACTGGGGTGCAATGGACGTTAATCAAACTGGCCCCTTGCTAATGGCTTCAACCTCACATGCTTCAACTTGTATTATTGTTCCAATATATCATTTCCCTTTCCTTTTCCTTTTCCCTCCCCCCAAACGTTGTCCTATCTAATAATTTTTTAATATGAAACTTGAATTCTGTAATATGTTTATTTTTCGGAAACTCTCTAGCAGTGAGAAGAGCATCATGCGCAGAGTTTGTCTTCTTTATTTACAAAACAGAAGGTGCATATTTTCTTCATCCTACTTCTTTAGTTGTTGATCACTTTAAATTAAAAGAAATGGACCCACACGCAGATGCTATTGCCGAGTCAAGATGTCTATGATTTGGTGGGTTGAATAATATATGGTCCAACTACTATACATGATCTGACAAGCAAAAAAGAAAAAACAAAAAAAAAAAGGTATCATGTATGATATTGGATAATCGAAACATGTTTGAAAAGTCTTTTTTTTTTAGCATTATATATTTCTAAATTGGATTACCGCATCAATCAGTAGTCTACAGCTAAATCTAACCATATCTGCATTAGTATTGAAAATTTTGTAGCTTTCCCATAAGTGACAACAGTTCAATATGACTCATCACTCGAACCAACTAAAAGGGTATTGGCATCTTCCATAATAAAGTGTCTCAACAAAAGTCAAGTTTAAACAATGTAATGTAGGACCTTATCATCCACATAATCCAAAACCCCTTTTAAGAAAGATACTTTTAACAATGTTTCAAATGGTATGCAGAATGAAATGTATAAAATACCATGCAAAAAATATCCCCTTTGATTGGGAGGCTGAGATAAAATAAAATATTATCTTCATCTCTGTGATAAAAAATGAATCAAATTTTTGTATCTCCTTTTTAGGGTAACGTGAAATAAAGATGGAGATGTAAATTTGATAATTTTTTTTTTCAAATTATACGTTTTTAAAATTTCTGTCATTTGTGGTATAATCTGACCCAAAAAAATGGCTGTTATGTCTGGGTATGTCATACCCTTTTTGTTATGTCTGAGAATGAATCTTGATGTAATGGTAGAATTATTCTTTTAATGACTTTGAGGTTATATATTCGAAACATGAAAACAGTTTCTTTATAAAAAATATAAGGAAAAAGTTATATCTATACGTTCACCCTCCCCTATCCAACACTAAATCGGAGAGTATTTTATATATCGAGTAAACCCTTTTACCCATTTTGTTACGTCTGATTCCTTTAGTCTGTATCCTAAACCAAATGATACTTTTAAACGTGTCGTCTTGACATCCGCCCCTTCTGGCTTCTACACATGATTCTATTGAAAGTGCCGAGGCAAAAAATGCAGACAATTTGAAGATATGTTGCCTTCCAAAATGGGCAGTTAATAAAGATTTTGATATATACTTTAGCAAGCAACATCTTCCTCTTATTTTTCTTTCTCGACACTACCTTGTCCCTTTTTATAATGGTATGAAACCATCGATTAAAGATCAAGCAAATATTTCACTAGATAGAATGGTCATAATATATGGCACCTATCATTGTCTAAATAAAATTTCATTAGGATATTATAACCCACCATTTTGCAGAATCTCGAGTACAAAAGACCATATACCTGAAGAAGATGTAATTCTGGATTGCCATGCAAATACATCAGCTGGTTGAATATGTGAAGTTCTTTTGAGGTGGCATTAGTAGTTCTAAACTTGGCTTATACCAAGAAAAGGGTTGAAAAAAAGAAAAAAAAAAAGACTATTCACCACCATTGTATAATTTCAAAATAATGAACCTGATAGTTTCAAATAAACAAAGATAAGTTCCAAGGAGAAGTGCAAGTTGAGCTTCTAATCTGACTCAATTAATTAATTTTATATTATTGAGTTCATGTGCCGATCACGTCACATGACCTCGGCACATGGTAGTTTATATTATAAGGTTGATATATGTATCAAATATTAGCATCCTTGAAAGATTCCAAACATAAAATTATAGCTAATCATCAACGCTCTTGGCTGCTCGAATCAGTCGGAAACCCGATTAATCCGATTTAAACAGCTATGACGTCCAATTAAACCGGCTCTCTCGACATCTATTTTTCAATTTTTAAAATTTGAATTTAAAATTTTAATTAAAGAAATCTAGTATTCCAATAGATTATTGGTTCTTGGCTAAATATTGATTGCACCCCCATGAGATGTTTATTTTTTTTTTTGGGGGGGGGGTGAAGAGATGTTTAATGCAATGTTGCTATTTCCCTCACTTTCTTCGTTTGGCATTACATAGGAAAGCCTTGGACTGGGCTACTTGGCCAACAGCATGGGCCCAAACCATAGAACTTTAGACCAGGGGTTGTGGCCCACCTGGGAATTAGACCTCGGGCCCAAGGTCAATTTATGGCACCAACACATGCACACACAACCAAGAAAAACAGCATGGGGCCAAGGTAAGATGGGCCAAGCCCATGATTGGACTAAGGTCTAAGGTATCGAAGGCCACAAATCTGCCCCAAAGCACAGACTCCAGCAGAAGCAACTGAAAACTGCTATAAAAACCGGTGATCCAAGGATAAATACCTTAAACAAATGGACGAAAAATTGTGCTTCTTCTTAAAAATTGTTATTCTGGTTAAAATTTATATTACATATAACCAAATAAAATCTTACCTATTAATAAATAAAACGTAAGATCTAACGTTCGGTGCCTATTACAAATGTTTTTAATGTAAATATTTTGTTACTTTGGTGTCTGATTTTTTTAAGAAAATATTTTGAAAGATAAAAGTACCATTATATATATATATATTAAAAAAGTAACTACATTATAACTTTCCATGAGTCATTTATAACTCTATTTTCTTATATTTTTCTCTCAAATTCATCTTTTCAATTTTTTATGTGAATAAATTATATTTCAACTGATATCACCTCTTTCTTTTAGAGATCTCGAGTTCGAACCTTTCCTATACATAAAAAAAAATCTTTTCAATTTTTTTAGATATTTATTATTTTTTTTATGCACAATAATGCAATCAATATCGCAAGGCATAAGAGGTTCCTCACACGTCCAAATGAGAAGCCATTTTTCTTTTGATCCATTGCCACACCAGCTAAAAAATACATAAATAATTAAATTACTTGGGAAAATATTTTCAAAACTGTATCCATATTAAATGACGACCACTCCATTTAGGATAACGCGGTCATTCTATCTTATTTTAGTTTTTTTTTTTTTTTATTTCATATTTTATTTATAGTATTTTAATAACTAAAATTATTATTTTTTAATAAAATTAAGTTTAATTTATTTTAACTAAATCAAACAAACAAGCTACAAGACATATCAGAAGCTGCCAATTCTTATCTGGCAATCATCCAAAAAGGGCTGCCTTTTGCTTTTTTAATTTTTTGGGGTACTGCTTTGGATGCTAATTAAGGGAACATGAAAGAGATGTGAAAGCAGCAAGGAATACTTTGATCCATGCTAATTAGTTGAATCTTTTGTTGCACTAGTGGCTTTTTAGGTAGTAAATTTAGTCTATCGTGTCTAACCCTTAGAATTATTATGAATGAGGTGCTTGATAAATGGTATAACTCCAATCGTAATCTATGTTCTTTCATATGGATTTTGTGAATCTTGAAGTGGAATTTTGTTCTTAGGATGAATTAACTTAACCCCATTTTGTGTTTGTGCATGTGTGAGCAGAAAATCAAAAGATTAAATCAGCTAACTCAATATTGATCGTGGGAGGACGACCTCCTGAAGTAGAACTAGCAGGAGAGATAGCAGTTGATTTCCAGGATAAGAAAGTTACCGTAGTGCACAGTGGATCAAGGCTGCTGGAATTTATGGGACCAAAAGCCGCAAGCAAGGCACTAGAGTGGTTGAAATCAAAGGGCGTTGAAGTTAAACTAGCCCAATCCGTTGATTTGGACCCTGTTTCTGATGAAACCAAAACATTCCAGACTTCATCAGGCGAGGTTATCAAAGCGGATTGCCATTTTTTGTGTATTGGGAGACCAGTGGTTTCGACATGGTTGAAAGATGCACCAATACTTATTGGCATAGGTGGTTGGGTACTTTCGTCCCTTAACCAAATCGGGAGTTCGATTCCTATGGACACGGAAAAAACAATGTTGGGAGACCTATCCCGGTCGGGCCCTACGACGGTCGATTCAGATTAGTCGGGTCGAAACTCCAGACACTGGGCGTTGACCGAGCCAAGATAAAAAAAAAAAATGGTTGAAAGATGCAATTTTGGTGGAGAATTTGGACCAACATGGTAGATTAATGGTTGATGAATATTTTAGAGTCGGGTTGGCCAAATATCTTTGCGATTGGTGACATAACTGATATTCAAGTAAAGTTCTATTTGTGGAATACATGCTTTTACTTAGAGAAAACAATGTAGAGAGTCAAGATTTTTGTTACACTAGGCATGTCAAACGTGGAAGTTAAACGTGAGTTGATCATGTCATAGGAACTCAAACAAGGGCATTTGGCACAAAAGCATGCTCTTTTACTAGCCAAGAATTTGAGGCTGTTCATGTCTGGAGGTAAAGAAAGCAAGATGACTCCTCATGAGGTAAAATCAATAAAGGCAATTGTTCACTTGGGAGGAAAGATGCTGTAGCCAATTTCCTTCCCTTTGACGACGGTCATTGGTAGTGTTCCTGGCTTCATCAGATCCAGAGACTTATTTGTAGGTAAGATTAGTAAACAAATGGGTCTCGATCCTCATATTGTCAATGCTTAAAATCTCAACTCAAACAAATGGGCGTTCTTGCGGCGTGTTGGTCTTCCATTCCTTGGTTTAGTATTTTTTTCTCTAGCCCTTTGGTATCGACCTCAGGTCGTGTACAAATCACAAATTTTTTTTTTGGTTGTTTTGTACGTAGACCTTGATGTATTTCATAGATATACGAGGGAAATAAATCATATGGAGCGTGCAGCTTCTATGTCATTTGCTACGATTAACTTTACTTTCATAAACCTTGGGTGGAACTCAGCAGATGTGTATCCGGAAAAGAGAGGAGTGTACTCTGAGAAGAAAATATTAGATATCATCTTTCAAAATTCACCGATTTGTCACTGCTTTCTTTCTTTCCTTTTTTTTTTGTTACAACACCGGATAGTCAGAATTATTATACATGGAAGAAAATTTTATTTTCTTCTGTGGAGAAAAATAAGGGAAAAATGTCAAATTGGTAAATTTAAATCGGTGACACAAAGGATTATTCGTCCTGAAATTGGGTCACCCAGAGGTGTCAAATAAACACAATGCCTAGAATTACAGTTTTATTGTGCCGGCTGGTCATATTGCCGTGCTACGGCATATTGCTGCGCCCAACAATAGGCTTGAAACTCACGGACCACATCCTGCCAGAGGTGTTTTCGGCTTGTTTGACTCCTCCAGAGTCAGCAGCATTGCTCGACTCTATGTATATTTCTGTTAAATGTGTTTAAATGCAATAGTTAAATATTTATATTTTAAGTTTTTAATTATTATCATTATAATTATATACCCGATCATCTCTTTATCTGGGAATGAAGTATCCACCATTTACCTTTACAACCTAAGGGGAACAGAGGCAATCATGCTTTACAATTTATGTGATTCAAGCATCTCCCAGAGACCACAAATATGTTGATATCTAATAGTATTCTTTTTACTTTAAATTTTTAATCCTACGTACTAATTAACATTAACTCATAAATACACCTTAACTCAAACATGAAAAATAAGTACTCTTAAGGACTCGAATTATTATTTAAGCAACCAAAAATCTTTACCCTTTTTCGATTTACTAAGAAATTTATGAGTTTTAATGTTTTTATAAAATTATTAACTAAATTAAAATTTAAATACATTTTATTTTAAAAAATTTTTGAGTACACAAACGCAGGTATAACGTAACCATTTTTATATTAAATTTTTTTAGGTTGAGTGGTCGGATATTCTATTTTTTTAGTTAGAAATTTTGAGTTTGAGTTAGAATGATAAAAAAAAATAATAGAGTTAATTTTTAAAATAAATTTTATGATATTTAAATTAAATTAATTAGTTAAATCTTAAATATGGATGAAAAAAAAAAAACCCATCTTTACCTTGGAGTACTCTTCTGCAACAAATTATAGTGATTGCGATTTATAACGATACGGGATCCTTCAGAATTCCTAACATTAAAAAGATTTCCCGCTTGACAAGTAGAATAACTTGTCACCATTTCTTAGTAATAGGCTGCACCTAAGTAAACTTGAAACTTCACAACTAGGGATCATGGGCACACAGAGAGAGAGAGAGAGAGAGAGAGAGAGAGAGAGAGAGAGAGAGAGAGATTAACCTTTTGGGTGACATGACAGTGGGAGAGGATCTACGTAGGAAGCTTTTGTCATAATAGTTATTTTGTGTCAAATCTGCAAAAATCTAAAAAAAAATAAAGAACAGCACTAGTGTCATTCAAACATCAAACAGCTAATAAAAGCAAAATTCACGACTCTACTCCAAAATCAAATCAATCAATCCCCTTCTCTTCCTATTCATTTAATCCGTAATAAATCCTCTCACAACCTCTCTCCACCGCTTGCATCCTCTCCATTTTCCTTTTTTTTTTCTTTTTCTTGAGTTAAATTGGATTAAACATCCTCGAAATTAAAAAAATAAATAAAAAGAAAATTAAAGTTAATTTTCAAGATTAAAAGTACAAAAAAATTTTATTTCTTTTTTTCTTTTCTTCCTGAATATTAAATAATAATCTTTTTCATTCAAAATTTTAAATCTATAGAAAATAAAAAATAAAAAATAAATTAAAGCAAATTGATTAGACACAAACGGGCCTTGAGCAGGAAAAGTGTTACTTCTTTGGGAGCGATGTTCTCACCACTGTTGCCACTCGACTTCTGTCTCGGGTGAATAAGGAATCTTGATAAATCGGGTTCACGTCACTTCTGGGGGCATAATCGTCACTGAGAAATAAATATGGAGGGCAAATTCGGGACAAAGGTTGAAAAAGTACAAAGAAAAAAAAATAGGAATCCAAGGAAACTGAAGAGCATAACGGAAAGTAGCAGAAAAATCGTAGGATTTGCCACTTACTGGCTCTGCATATCATCATTTGGGATGGGATGGGATGGCAACTGGTAAAATGCAAACGCCGTCGTCGCCCTCACTAACCCATATTAGCTGGCACGTGCCAGGTCGTCTATGTATTTTGTACTTCTAGTGAGCCGGCACGCGTCGAGTGACGCGGTGCGTGACGGGGAGGGGGCTATTTTCTGAGCCGGCCGCCGTCGTCGGCAAAAGGGTCATTCATTGGTGTCCCAAGTCCATCACCTCTCTCTCTCTCTCTCCTCTTTTTCTCTCTCTCAGTAAGAAAAAGTATTATTGATTTGGCCAGAAATGGCTGCATGAGCAATCATTTGCAGATTGCCGATCTCCCTATAAATAGATTGGGTATCTTCTTCCTCCTAGGATATGCATATTAAGTCTCGCTCTCTCTCGTTAACTTAGTAAACTATTTTTAATTTTAAAAGGTTTCTCTTGTTGGTATTTCTAGAAAATGGGGTCCATTTCCAAAACCACTTCTGTGATTTTCATGGGGTGTCTGTTCATTCTTGCTATCCAACAACTCTCCGGTACTCTCTCTCTCTCTCTCTCTCTCTCTCTCTGTTTGTGTGTGTGCGCGAAAAATGTTATTTTAGAAAGAGTTTTTTTTCTTAATACCCTGTTGTTAATGCAAATGTAAACGTTCATGTTTTTGTGCGCAGATTGTGGTAAAGGGTATGAATCCTTCTACACCGAGGCCACTTCCAAAGGGTATCAAACTAGAAAGGTCTGCTCTCTCTCCCTGTCTCCCTCTCCGTATTCATATTAACCGTTATTTTATTTGATTTTCCTCTATTTTGCTTTTAATGCGAATGTGCAGGTGCGGATGGGTGGATTGAGTGAGGGAAGCAAGGCAAGCTTGGTGGTGGGTTGGGAGCTAAGGCAGGTTCCATCGGGTCCCGATCCACTTCACCATAACGGCGCCAGCCCCAAGAAGCCTCGTACTCAACCTTAGACAAAAAGAATCATATAAGCATTATAAACTAATTTCTCTTTATTCCTAGTTAGCTAAGTCATTAATTAAGAACATCTAATTTTTGTCAACTCATCAATGGAGGATTTGAAGCTACGTGTTATATAGAATATGTAGTCTGTCTCACTCTCAATGTAAGCAATGTGTTTTTGTCTACTGAATATGAATGGCCCTATGTTTATTCTCTTTCCTGGATATCTCCAGTTTATTCTGTCACGAATTTAAGTACTTCGTGCAAGTATATATGCTGTACATTGCTTCTTATTGTGCACTCATGGCGAGGAAGAGAGCAAAGAAAAATGAAGCTGGATATATATCTAGCTAAGAGCCACTGCAGGTGTAGGAGTGGTAAAAGAAGTGGGTTAAGCTTGATTTCAATTGCACCTATTAAAAATTTTTTCTGCTTTGATTCGTATTTGAGCTTAGTTCAGCTCAATATTAAACTTATTCTAATAAACATGTTAAGTTTGAAATCTATCCATTTTCACTCTTTAACCGTATAGGGGAAAAAAGGGGGGGAATACGGGGAGAGAGAGAGAGAGAGAGGGAGATTAAGTGGAATAACACGTTAGTTTTTTAATTAAATTTTTTATTTAAAATTTAAAAATAAAAAATATTAAGCAAGAGTAGTTCATTAAATAGGATTTTAATAAATATTTAAATATAATTTTTTAGATTAATTAAGATTTTTATAGATATTTAAATATAATTAATTAGAGTACGAGCCTAGTTAGAGATGAGTCGGGATATGCGCTTGTGTTTTCATTTTCAAATTCGATTGCATTGATATTTCTATCTCTTTCTTTGGTGTACGAGGTTATTTTCTTTATTTTTAGTACTGGGTGACATTTTTCATTCAAGTAGACATGTTCCTGTACAATGGACGTACTAATAAATGTCTCAAGGATATTTTAGTGAATAATTTTTTTTTTATTTAAAAATTTTAGATTCAAATATTTATATAATAAAAAATATATATATACTAATAAATAAAGGAATTATAAAAATTCGAGTCATAGCGCTGCCGGTGCCTAATGATGAAACCCAACGTAAGGGGAGAATTTATTCATCAAGGGAAAATAATTTAAAAAAATAGTAATTTATTACATTATTATTATCTTTTTTTTCTTGGCCCTTTGTGCTAGCGGGAATAATCCTAAAAAATACCCAAAGAAATTAAAAAATACACACAATCATCTTTGCTTATATTCAAGAAAAATTCAAATTCTTTTATTATGAAAATAAATAAATATAAATAGTAATGTCCAATTTAAAAACCCATCTAAATTTAAATACCTCTTTACACCTTTTAATCCCAAAAATCTCTCTTTACCCTCTAAATTAATTTGAAAAATTATAATCTCGAAATATATTTTACAATCTTGTACACATCACATAGATAATCTCTCTATTTTTGATTAATTTAGTTTGAATATCTATAAAATCTTATTAAAAAGCGACTTTTCGAATATAATCTTTTCCTTTTGTTTATATTTACCAAAGCCCCATTATAAAGATAAATCGATAGAAATATTAATCTATTTATTTGGGAACCCATCCAAACTCATATACATATTTCACACACTCGCAAATTCAAAAAAATAGAGTCCGTAAAGTGTTTCCTACAATTCTTTACTCCAAGAATTTTCCCTTCTCATCTAACAAGATTATATGCAGATTATATATAAAGGTGTCATATTTTTAAAATAAAATATAATTTTAAATAAAAATATAAAACTCGGGAACTTGAAACCTAAAAAAAAACCTTCGATTTTCCTAAATATGAGCTATCCTAACATGAATAATTTCTAAAAAAGTTTCTATAAAAGAAAATTTTGAAATGAACGAGCATACGAAATTGTCTAGAGCAGACGGACATTAAGTTCATTGGAAAAATCACACACAAGCTTTGGTTCTTTTAGTAAATCACATTTTCTTTTGTTTTTAAAGACAAATAATTTGGAAACAAAAGATAAATAAAAAAATATGGGCGCCTTTAATTGCACATAGATCGATGGTATCATCAGCGCGGCGCCTTCAAGAACTCAAAAAACGGTTAGATTCCAAACCTATTCAGTAATCATCGTCCTCGCGCCACAGGCGACATACCACACTACGCATCACTTCTCGACGCCTGCACGGCGAAGAAGGACCTCAAAACCGTCAAACAAATCCACACCAAACTCATCACTCTTAGCCTCTCCACCCATGACTTCCTCCGAGCCAAACTGGTCTCTGCTTACGCCTTCGCTTCTAGAATCTCTGAAGCATTTTTCATCTTCTCTCTTGCGAATCGCAAACCCACTTTCCCCTACAACACCCTCCTTCGTTCTCTCTCCTCTCTCTCTTTTCCCCCGATCTCTCTCTCTTTCGCCAACTAATTCCCTCCCACAAACCCTTGCTCCGCAGACCTTCCCACCTGTTCTTAAGTCCATCTCATCTCTCTCCGCCCTCCGACTAGGAAGACAAGTCCATTCTGTTATTTCAAAGAATGGTTTTCAACAAATTTGGGTAATTGTAATGCTATGGTAACTATGTATGTGAAATGCGGTGATTTGGTGTCCTCGTGAAAGGTGTTTGATGGAATATGCCTGAAAGAAGTCTGGTTAGTTTACGGCTATGATGTGTGGGTATTGTATGCATGGGGAGTTTAGTCGGGTTTTCGAGTTGTTTGAGAGTATGGTTAAGGAGGGGATTAGACCTGATGAGATGGCGTTTACGTCGGTTTTGACAACTTGTAGTCATGGGGGATTGATAGAGAAGGGGAAGGGGTACTTTGAAATGATGGAGAGGAAGTTTGGGATGAGGCCTAGTTTGGAGCATCTTACGTGCATGGTGGATATGTTGGGGAGGGCGGGGAGGTTGGAGGAGGCAGAGGAGATTATCTCGAGTGTGGATGTGGAGCCCGATGAGGCTTTGTGGGGCGCATTGTTAGGTGCGTGCAAAAAACATGGGAAGGTTGATCTGGCGGAGAGGGAAGCCGAGAAGGTATATGGAAGGAGGCTGAGTTTTGTGGCAAATTAGATAAGATTCTAGATTGGTACTTCCTGTTCTGCTGCTACGTTTGTTGGCTCCTCAGTTATTTATTTTTGCAAAATGTTGATACAAAATGACTTAGCATGCCTGGTTATCCGTCAAAGGCATTAGTTTATGTGTTAGCTTTGTTGCAGTAGTAGCTTTGATAATGATGGAATTTGGATGAACATCAGCGAGACAACAACAGCATGTTAGTCGCTTCCACACTAATTAAGTACTAATTGGTAAGATGGTACATATGATTGTCTTATAATCTTGCCATGTTTATTTAGTTTGCCACTTTACAGACATCTTTTTTATATTAAAAAGAAAAGTTTACTTCCACATTGCTTAAGTACTGATTGGTAAGTTGTGCAGTGCAGCCCTCCCACTCTGATGGAACGCATTTGTCATTGTTCTAGTGACACAGGCCAGAGTTCCGTTCTGCATTGGCGTTGGTAACTAACCATATTGCCACAACCGTGTATAGCATGGTCAAAGTGATTCCATCTGCAAACATCAAGCCTGTGAGAGTGTGTGAGGGCAAGCAAGGATGACATCTTATCTAAGATGAAGGATCTAGTATGCTATTTCACTGAACGAAATGGTAGTCTCAGCTAGTGATTTCAGGTCAATCCCTTTGTGCTTTCGATGTATGACCTGCAGTACAAGAAGAATCACCATGTAACCAATATGCCGTTTCCTTACTAGGTTTGACACCAGCTTGAATTTGAGAAATTAGTTGTAATTTAAGAACCGAGATTAAAATTAAAATTTTTGTATCTCAGTCAGTTCTAAGAACCAAATAAAGTTTTGTAATTTAAGAGTTCAAGATAATAAAAACTTTAAACATCTCCTAACTATACATGCAGTACCATTCTTCACCATCTTCTCTCCTTTGCAGAACTTGGAACTTTCCTATGCAGAACTATGGAAAGGAAAAAGAATGTTGCTTTGGTTGATGGTTACCAGTTTACAATGATCCCCAAAATTTCAGCAACGTAAAGTACATTATATTCAAGAGATTATTGTGCTCAGTGGGAACAATTTTCCCTTTACTTTGCCCAGCCCTATTTTTATTCTGCAACATTTTCAGTTTCACCTGTTTCCTCTGCTATGATTTCAGGTTCATAACCAATCCTATTTAACTGGTTGGAAAGATGCCCTAGCATTTCAAAAATATAGTCGGCATCAACATGAGACTTATCACCAGCCACAAAGTTATGGACGCAACCATCGATCTCAATTGAACTGCACCCAGGTGTCTTCTGTATTCCAAGGGCTTTCATCTTCTCCCTCACCTTGCCTGCCCCATTCCATTTCCCAACTGCTGCATATGTATTTGAAAGAAGCACATAGTTAGAATCACAATCTGGCTCCAACTTAGTGAGGTACTTCATCAACCTCTCTGCTAAACTAACATCACCATGAGTCCTACAAGCAGCCATCAAGGACCCCAACACAACTTCATTTGGCTTCATGGGCATCATTTGTATTATGCACATCGCATCTTCTAGCCTCCCTGCTCGACTATAAAGGTCCACTATGCACCCATAATGCTCAATTCTAGGTGAAATTCTGTAAACTCTCTTCATATCATCAAAGTACCTAAGCCCTTCTTCGACTAGCCCAGCATGGCTACAAGCTGTAAGAGCTCCTGTGAAACTCACTCCATCTGGCTCAAACCCGTCAGTCCGCATCCTATCAAAGTATTTTAAAGCCTCCTCCGCATGCCCATTAACAGCAAAACCAACAATGATCGAATTCCAGGAGACCAAACTTCTTTTACGCATCCCCTCAAAAATTTGGCTAGCAAATTCAATGCACCCACAACGAGAATACATGTCAATCAATGAATTATTCACCCGAATGTTGTCCTTAAAGTCCCGTCCTAAAACAAACCTGTTTATCCACAAACCTGAGCCAAGCAGTCCAAGGTTAGCACAAGCAGCTAAAACAGAAACAACAGTCACATAATCTGGCTCAACTCCAGAAACCTGCAAATCATGGAATAAACCCAGCGCCTGCTCAAATTCACCTTTTTTCACAAACCCACCAATCATGGCGGTCCAAGAAATTGCATCTCTCTCAGGCATTTCATCGAACAACTGGATACCTTCCTCAAGATCCCCATTCCTCATATACCCGTCAATCATTGTATTCCAAGAAACCAAATTCTTCTCACACATTTCATCAAACACAAAACGAGCGGGGCGCACGTGACCGCATTTTGAGTACATGTCAACCAAAGCAGTACCCACCATAACATGGTCCCTATCTAACCGAAATTTATGAACATAAGCGTGTAAGGAAGCCCCAAACTTCAGGGTTTTGGATGGAGAATGTGCACACCCAGATAAAAGAGTGATGAATGTTATGTGATTAGGTTCGACACCGGAAAGTCTCATTCGGGTAAAATCGGTTGCAGCAGCAGCTAGGTCACCGCGGCGGCAATGGCGAGCAATGGACGAGGTCCACGCGACGGTGGGGTTAGGGTGTTTTTTGGAGAGTCTGAGAGAGACATCGTCGTTGTTTGCGTTTTTGAGTTTAATGTTAACATATGGGTCAATGAAATGGGTGTGGTTTGGGAGGAGAGGTGTTGGCTTTGTTGGAGGTTGAGGTAGTTGGACTACATTGCCGGGAAGGCTCATTTTTTTCAAATTACGGTTTACAGGGACACCCCGTGTGTGTGTGTGTGTCTTTAAAATATATATTTGTTTGGTTGGAAGTGGTCACACCACCGTCGTACACTCTCGGGCGCAGTGGGTCAAGGCCAGGGTCCATCACATGTACACCAAAAAAGGTAGGCAAACCAGAAGATAGGGAGATGGTCGATGGTCAAAGTGGCTAAGATTTCCCCCAACCCGAACCCACTCCCCCCCCCCGGGGGGCGGGCACCCGGCGGCCCTTTACGTTAAGTGTTTTGTTCACTTAAATCCTAATCAAACCTTCACGTGAAAAAAAAAAAATTCAAACCAGTAGGAAACGCGTTTAACAAAATGATAAAAAAAATTTAAATTTTCATTAAACAGATTTTAAATTCACAAATAATGTACTTGCCATAATTTTGAGCTATTGCACGTAATAAATTTATAAACATACATCAAAAACTCGATTAATATAAGAGAAGCACGGTGTCATGCGCCTAACTTTGACATAATAATCTCATGTGGCCCAGGCGTCCACTTGAAAATGCACTCCAATATTGTTTACCAACTCATACAATGCAAGAGCAAATATACTGAATGTAATGGACGCACTTGAGAGTTTGTATTGTTAAGCAAAGCAATTGTTTATGAAAGCATCAACAAGCTTTGTTAGCGTTGCTTCATTAGTGGCACACGCGCGCGTTTAATAACGTATGCCATGAGAGAAATTCATCTAACTTTCTTGTTTCCTTTCCCGCTTCCCCTTCAACTCCTGTGTAGCCTATACCACCGTCAGGCGGCACAGAAGAGTCCAACCGTGGTGGTTATAGTTGACCTGAAAATTAGGCGAAAGAGGTCTTGCTGAGAAGTGACGTATTTGGTAGGTTGAAGGTGGTCTGAGGGGGATTGCGCCTCTGAGGAAATTTTTGGGTTCCAGTGGTAGCCTGATCTTGCTCGTTGTAGTATGTGCCCCCATTGATGTTTGGTGCCACCAATGCGCCTATTTTTGTTGGGATTCGGCAGCGTTGGCTCTGATCAAAAGAGATAGCGGTTGGCAGCCGATGAAACTTTGGTCCATTTGGCCCTAAGGTGTTGATGTTTGGGAGTTAAAGCTTACCGGATCTCGCCAGGTCAAGGTGGGTGTCTGTGATGATGGGTTGGCTTTACTTCAGGAATTTTCGAGCAGTTCTCTTTTGGTAGTTTAGCGTTTGTTGGTTTTCCACCTCTGGTTTCTGGAGAGTGGTTCTCTCTCTCTCTCTCTGGTCTTTTGTGCCTGATTTCTATCTTATAAATTTGAGTTGTGCTCAGTATCGATCTGCTTGTATCCGGTCCATGCTTTTCTTAAGAAACCCCCAAAAAACTTTATTAATTAGAAAGAGTTTATACATTGTATTAGCGAGACGATTTTTAGTAAGTTACACCATGGATCATGATACATTTAACGAATTGATTCATGAGTCTAAGCAACTAAAATGGAGTTTGGGTCAATTTATTAACTAAATATACGTGGAGCTCTTACCTAGTTTGCCCAAGATCATTGGCAAGTGACGCTGCTCTTTGCAATTCTACTGGTAAACTTAATAACAATACTTGGTTCAAACTTCGACTTTGAGAGATGATAGTCTCTTCCTAATTTTTATGTTGTAACAGCGTGATACATTATAATTTTTTTTCTTAGGTATAAATCGATCGATATTCAAAATTATGTTTCGATCAATTTGGTTTGAATGTTATCAAGACCAATTTGAGAAAACTTTTCTAACGTAGTATTTTTCATTCTTAAATTTTGAATTCGAAACTTAGTTAATGGATCTATCAACTTTATACACTACACCTGCTGTCTCTTAGTATAATTCTAAAGTTTTCTTCATGATTTCCCCTCAACTCCATATTCGAACAATGGCAGGAAGCCAATTGTCAATTTTTCATGACTTAACTGTAAGTTATTTATTAATATGGCAATGGCAAGGACGGCGTGGCTGTAACCTGTAAAAGTTTGTGCAACAGTGTAAATCATGTGAAGAGACGAACTCAATTTGTTTAAACGGAAATGATGGGGTAGACAGGCTTTACCTTGTAAGTTATGGCAAAGGATTTTCAAAATGGCTAAATAGGATGCAAGTTTGATGGATCTGAACATCCTTTGAATCATTTTCAAGACAAAGGCAGAGACACTTGTGAAATAATGGATCTAAAATTGGACATCAAAGTTCTTTTTCTATCTACATCACCATATCGTATATATTCTTAGGATTCCGAGAATCCAAAAAAGAAACGGGTAAAGCACAAAGGGAATCTTTTTAACATTTTCAATACAAGAAATATTCAAATACTTTTTTCACCCAAGGCAGAGACTTCATTACAGTCTCCAAGCATGACCAAATGTAGCAGCAGTGCGAAGACCAAGTACCTGAGAGTTCTTTTACATGCTCTTTGTAGGCAAAAAGACATGTTTATGGGAACGTTATCACCGACCATCAGCAGAGGTAAATGATTCAGCAAACCCAGTTGGTCTTGCTGGTATACTACCCTTGCTGTCATCAAGGCTTGTATAAGTTCCATCTCCGACTTCTGATTCCTTCCAAGCCTTCAACATCCCCGGAAGGCCTAGGGCATAATCAATGCCACTGCATTCCTCCTCAGCTTCATCATCAATTGGTTTCCACCCCTCAACTAATCGGGTTAACACACTCACTGCATGGCTCATGTCTGGTCTGTGGTGTGGGTCTCGTGCAGTGCAGTGTCCAGCCAATTCAGCTATAGTGAAGATGCTTTCGAGGACCTCTTCTTTTGCATCAAGTGCTGGGTCAATTGCAGCGACTAATCTCTCTTTGTTTGACCTGATCTTCCAGAACCACTCGACCAAGTATCGGGTTTCTGCAGGGCGATCCTCATCAAGTGCAACTAAGCCTGTTAAAAGTTCCACCAACACCACTCCATAGCTGAACACATCTACTTTAGTAGTCACTTTTCCAGTTACTGAGATACAGATATAGACAGGCTTCAAGTTAGAGGAGTCATGACAAACTCAAGGATGAAGAACATTGAAAAAAGAAAAAAGATCATTCTGTTGCTGTATGATAAATCCAAAATTCAAACATTTTCGAATGAGCGTGCAACTTATCTGGCATCTATCTCTAATACAGCAAATAAAATTGA
Source organism: Dillenia suffruticosa (assembly GCA_033439265.1). NCBI lineage: Eukaryota > Viridiplantae > Streptophyta > Magnoliopsida > Dilleniales > Dilleniaceae > Dillenia > Dillenia suffruticosa. Next base: position 13,786,619 of record JAVTVX010000010.1, on the reverse strand, counting down.
TGACTACTGTGTTTGTACAGAGAAATTATTTTTCAAGACTCCAATCAACTCAAGTTATCTGGTTGCATAAGGGTGTTCTTGCACATCTAGTCAAGTAACAGACGCAATAAAGCAGGTTAGACCAATTTTTCCCACCCTCCCACAATGAGGTCTCTTATTTGTATGTTGCAGAAACAGGATACCATCAAATTTGCCACTTAAAACATCAGCTAGTGCAGACATATATATGGTCTTTGTTGTGAAATTGTAAGCCTAAACAAGTTTTCCTTTTCTTAAAGAACACATTTAAACATGGATAGATTAGCAGAATATGCACGAGTAAAAGATCACATACCAGCATATTCAGGTGCAACGTAACCAAATGTTCCTGCAAGTGTGGTTGCAAGAGAATGCTTTCCATCAGGAGCAAGTTTCACCAACCCAAAATCTGAAACCTTTGCACGATAATCATCTCCCAAAAGAATATTTGAAGACTTAAGATCGCGGTGAATGAAACTCTGTTGAGCCAGACTATGAAGATATTCCATTCCTCTAGCGACATCCAAGGCAATATTAAGCCTCTTCTTCCAAGAAAGAGGCTCCCAGTTCAAGCTTTTCCACTGGAAAAGATGCCTACTTAGAGCTCCCTGAGGCATAAACTCATAAACCAGAAGCCTCTCATAACCTTCAATCGAGTATCCTAGTAATGACACCAAATGTCGATGCCTGACCTTTGAAAGCACAGCAATTTCAGCACGGAACTCATCCAATGCTTTGCTGCTGACAACAGCGGCCTCCATTCTCTTTACTGCTATTTTTGTCCCATCTTCTAGTTCTCCCTTATAAACTGTCCCAAAACCTCCACGACCAACCTCATTTTCTGGTGCAAAATTATTGGTCACCTTTCGAAGAACCTGAACTGATATGAGCAAGTTCCCCGACTCAATCACATGATAAGTATCCATTCTGCTGCTGTTTCCGCTTCCAGTACTACTTCCTGTTTGAGTAAATATGCTATTACTGGTGTTATTTGAAACTGTAACCTTCACCAGGTTATCAGGATCAGATGGGTCTCTTGGGTGAACCACCATAGAACCAGGAGCTTCTGAAGTCTTTTTCCTCTTCTTACAACAATATACTGATAGAAGAATCAGCAGAAGCAGCAAAACAGCAGCAGTAGCAGCCACAACAACAATTATGACTACAATATGCGTCGAGGATTTACGAGATTTGGGTTCTGGTGGAGAATCAGGGGTAGGGGGAGGTGGGCTTTTAAAAACTGGCGGTGATGGGGTTGGTGGTGGAGATTCTGGAGGCCCCAGAGGCGATGGGCTACTAGGTGTTGGAGGTGTTTTTTTTGTATCATCCAATAGCGGATTTCCAGTGATGTTAAGCTTGATGCTGTCATGGAATTCCGGCAATGGTGGCCCAAAATTGTTCCCACTCAAATCCAACAATCTGAGTGACTTTATATTTGTAAGATTTTTGGGTATTGAACCATTCAGATTGTTATCTCCCAGACGAATTTCTAGCAGAGAGTCTAGTTCAGCAATTGAAGGACTAAGAGTGCCATTAAGCTTATACTTGGGCAAATTAATGATTGAAACCTGGGAATCTCCAGTACAAGTCAATCCTAACCATGGACCTTGACATGGATCGTTTCCAGTCCACCCAGAAGCAAGATTTTTAGGATAATTCACAGCACGAAGGAATTCTAAAAGTGCATTAACTTGTGGGGCACATTGAGCACCAGGATCAGATTGACAAAATGAATTTGAAGCGTAAGTTACGTTACCAGACTTGAACTTTGGAATTGGACCCATTAGCATATTATTGTTCAAATCCAATTTCTCCAGTTCCATGTCAGCCAAGCTCTGAGGAATCAATCCAACAAGCTGGTTCCCATTGAGGTTAAGATCCTTCAAGGACGTCAAGTCTCCAATGTTGTCCGGAATTGAGCCAGTGAATTGGTTCCCATTAAGCCATAACTGTGTAAGCATTCTCATCGACGCAACGACATCAATCGGACCACTCATCCCGCCTCCATCCTGATTATTCAACCAGAAAATTTGCAACGTTGAATTCCTGAAAGCTTCTGGAATCCCACCAGACAACCTATTATAGGAGAGTTTCAATGCCTGTAGGGGCAATGTGGCAAGAAAATCAGGCAGAGGTCCAACCAAATTGGACTGTACTAACGAAAGATTGGACAATTGCACTGAATTTTGCAAGTCACTGGGAAGTGACCATCCAGTAGTAGCATTTAAAGGGTTATTATCCAACGCCATCACCCTAAGACTGTTAAGTCCTTCGAAGAAATCAGACGGGATAGTGTCAAATTCATTGTTATCCAAGAATGCGAATTGCAAATCTCCCAACCCACTGAAAGTGGGTAATTTCCCAGTAAAATTGTTCCTCTGAAGACCCAAATTGTAGAGCTTGTCTAATTGGTTGAAATTCTGGGGTAGGGGACCTTTTAGACCCAAATTCTGAACCTGAATTTGAGTAACCCTTTGCCCAGAACAGAAGACATGAGGCCATTTAGGAGGACCACAAGGGTTGTCATCGTTTTTGGGCCAATTCAGAAGCTTTGGATTCTCCAAACCCTTCTCAAAATCTCTCAGAATTTTAAGATCATTTGGGTCTGTTGCACCATATGCTTCACCAGTGAAACAAAAAAGTAGTACAATTGTAAAAACCTTCATGAGTGCTTTCAAAATCGGAACAACAACATATGTTCTACAACAAGAAACAAACCTATAACACGAAACCCGGAAGACAAAAATCCCAGGAAAATGTGATTAACAACAAATAATGGCAAAATTGAAAAGAACTAAGAATGCCCAGGTTAAGAAAACCTGGAAGAAATTGGAACTGAGAAGGAAACAGAAGGAAGATTGTGTCGGTACTCTTACGAATTGTCAAGAACAGAAAGATACATGAAAATGGTAAACACTCAGATTCCAAAGTTTGTGATGTGCGACATAATTCTGCTCTACTTTTTAGGGTCTTAATCAACTAGATGGAAGATCAAACCCTAAAAGGTAGTCCACTAATACTGTTTCTTTAACATACGCTGCCCCTTTTTCTCTCCCCCTGCCCCCCATTGTTTACCCGTCTCTCTCTTCTCTCTCTCTTTCTCTCCCCCCTATTCCATTTTTATTTTGATTTTGAAGTTACGAAAATTACATAAACATAAACACGATCATCATGGGTCCGCCTGTGTAAAGGAAATGTGCGTTGGGTCCTACATGGTATAACTTCCATTTCCACCGCAAAATTTGGCGCTTACTCCGAAGGATGATTAAGATGGTCAGAAGAAGACATTCTTTTGTTTTTGTAGTAAAAAAAATCATATTCCGATTAGGCCTTAGGCTCTGTTTGGGCTTCTTTAAAACTTTCACCCAAAAAAATCATTCATTTTAGTTAAGAATTAAATAGACAGACTAAATTTTAATAATGTAGTTTAATTGAGTTGAAATATTTTAATTAATTTAAAAAGTAAGTTTAAAAACGAGAGAATTCATCTAAAACTATAATTAAATTAATCCACACCCTTTGCTTTTTTTAATTTTAAATTTATTTTTCAAAATATCTTATTTATAAGAATATATTTTTTTTTATAACATTCGAATTCAAGATTTTTTTTTAGAGAAATGGATGATTTTAATTCGATTATGATTCATGGTCTGTATCTAATGACGTAGATTCAAAGGTTTGTTGGAGTTTGTGAGTTTTCATTAGCATTAACTCTCGTATGTCCCATTCTACGTTTGTTATTAATATAATCCGATAATTTAAACAAATTAGGACTCTTAGTTAACAAGGAAAATTATTATATCCTGGCCCATAAATATGAAAAATGATTTGCTTCCTAAAATAAAATTTGCTATTTGTGTCCATCCTTAGTTGAAAATATGCGTGCTAAATATAAATAGCTAAATCAAAACAAGCATCCGGCCTGGATAGATTAACATCCAAATATTATTTTTTTCCCATTTTTCCCTTCATTTAATAAAGATTTTCTAATATAATTTTTTTTTTCCTTTGTCGTTTAAATATAAATTTTCTGGTCAAGATTAGATCAAGACTGGCATTTTGAAATTTCAGTCTCTTCGAATCGGATAAGTACTCGAAAAGACACTGCCTTTTTTAGAGATTGATTTCTTTTTTATGCTTTTTTTTTGTTCTTTTTTATATATAATTTCCATTATTTTTTTTGGGGGGGGGGGCCAGAAGCGAACATCAGCAGCCGAATGCTCCTGAAAATCCGGTGGACAGTGCATCAGAAGCTCATTAGTAATTAGAAAGCAAAAGAAAGCTATGGTCGAATTCAAACGACAGGGTCCAAAAGAATCATGATACTGCTCTGAACGCCTGTTATTTTTATTTTTATTTTTATTTTTCATTTCTCTCTTCCTTTTTTTATTAATACAGGGGAGATTAACTCAAAATTTCAAAGAAAAAAAAAATGTTATTATTGAACTATAGTTTATTTACGAACATCCATTCTTGTTAATAAGAAAATATGTGATCATTGTCCAAACATACTTGTAATATAGTACAATGAAATGAGCAAGCATATAATTATGAGAAAAAATTAGAAATTTATTTTAAGGATAAATTCTGAAGACATAGATTATAATTTTTAATGGAATGTATAATATTTGAATCATAATTTTTTTTAATATATATAATTTCCTGTCCGAAAATTTGTATACTAGGATAATAAACTTTGAAATTTGCCCACCATCTTTGTTAAGAAAGAAAGATCAAGCTACGTGATTTGCGAGTTACTGCAAATATAATCACATGAGTGAGTTACCAATATTATTTAGAAAAAAAAAAAAAATTCAAACACCGCAATCCAAACATGGAATGACAGCATCCGAAGAAGAAACAGAAGGGGTAGCTACGAGAGCACTCATCCAACCTCTCTTTCTAAATTTCTAGTACTAGCACGGCAGTGTAAGACTGCTCCAGTAAAATCCACCTCCATTCAAGGGTTTTTTTTTGTTTTTTTCTTATTACTGGTACATGTAATTATATCCGATTAATCTTATTAAAGTGTTTATAGGAGTTAGGTTAATATTTTTTATCAAAATATAATTAAAAAATTTAACACTCCATGGGAGTGTCTATCTGTGTTTAATTTATGCAGTGCAGGGTACTAGAAGCATAAAGTCAGTTGGGGAGGGGGGGGGGGGAACAAATCCACATGCAACGCGCTCCCCAAGCTTAGGTGACCGGTTAACTTCAATTGCTAAATGCCCAAACCAACTTCGGTGGCCCAATTTATGGAATGCCTCCAAACTTCGCTTTCATCTCATCAAACTGAAACATCTAGTGCCCTTTCGTGCTTCAAATATAAGACAAGAAGCAACCTGTGAGTCACGCACACTTCCAATTACACGTTAATATGTAGGATTACCACCACGTGTCGTCATTAAGAGAGGAAAAATTTGGACCAGAAATGTACTCTTTTGTTTTTTGAAGCGGGGGTCAAAGGCCCTACATGGGAGAGAGGGAGAAATTATATACATGGGAAGGATGAGAATTTGGGGTGGTTTCAAATCCTGGCCCATAGTTGGGGGTAACAAATCTCGGTATCAATGAGGCAAATGATCAGCAAGAAATTGAAATAGAATTTAACAAGAAAAGAATAGCTTCTATAGATGAAACAAAATGACAGGACAAAATTTAGGAATAATGAGAATGTACCAAAGAATCACCAAAAAAAAAAAAAAAAAAGTTGTCCTTCTAAGCAACGTAACTCTAATAAATGATACTCTCTTAGAAGACCTAATAAAATTAAAAAAAAAAGGAGGTTCTTTAAAACAACATATCCCTAATAAGTGATACCCTCTTAGAAGACCTGATAGCATTTTAGCGTTTCCTTTCATGCACCGCAAATGCAGATTGTTGCAACAAAACCAACCCACAAAGACAAGGACAAAAAAAAACAAAAAAAAAGAAGCAAAAAAATCAGAACCTATTATAAAATAGAAAGAATTTAAAGAGAATGAAAGAAAAATAATTTTATTTCTTCATTTTGTTGTATAATATGAAATTACAATAATACCTATTTATAGGTATTTTGAGACATAATGAATCGACACTTCTATTAATATGATTACTCAAAACTTAATGATCACAAATATTTCTAAAAGCCAAAAATTGTCGTATCATTAAAGAGTAACTCAAAAACCAATAGTCATTCTTGAATTTATTAATCCATTTAAAAAATTACTTATATGAATAGACATCTACTATTTTGTTGTACAACATGAGATTACAATGATATCTATTTATAGGCATTTTGAAATATAATGAAAAGACATTTCTATTAATATGGTAACCCAAAACTTAATGATCACAAATATACCTAAAAATCAAAAGTTGTCTTATCATTAAAGAGTAATTCAAAAGCCGATAGTCATTATTAAATTTGTTCATTCATTTAAAAAATTACTCTTATGAATAGATATTCACAATAAATGTATATCATTTATAACATAACCCACCGAGAGCAACAGTGACCTTTTTGACCAAATGATATAGAATGAATTTGACTGCTAATATCTATGCTCTCTGTTCGTGCTTCCCTAAGAATCATTGGGCTTATGGACACTAAACCATTACAGAAAGCTTAATATTTAGGGCTACTTTATAAAACAGCATAACGATTGGCATGCATCGTCTATTCATTGCGGTTAATCAGCACAAAACGCCGAGTGGAATATTGTATTGTATGTCTGCAAATCAACACAGTAAGGGAACATCCATATACTAGGACCCACACACCAGGGAACTTGGCACTAGCAAAATCCTGATGATTGGTTGCACAATCAAGCTAATGAATTTTTTTTTTTTTTGGGAAGAAACAAAGACAAAACAAAAACAACGAAACTAGACCCAATCCCAAACCTCTGGCGTTAACAAGATTGGTTCTCTTCTTGGCCCTGGGTCCTTTAAGCCCAGCATATCATCCTGAAGTAATCTGTTCAGCTGCTCCGAGACGGAGGAGGAAGATCAAAAATATGTAATCCTGAACTGCATTCGTAGTAAACCCTTGCCAGCAAATCCTATCAACCAGTTTTCTTTGTCAATCAAGCAATGAATTCAACGTTCACTTGTTTGAGTTGAAGATGGTGGTCGGCTTATTTAGTTTTTATGAGTTTTTATTTTGTTAAATAAAATTCTGATTAAAAATTATTTATAATATTTTTTATTGAACAAAGAATTACTTTATTATATATTAAAAGTAAGTTAAAAAATTACTTACAAAAAATGCCCGTCTATCAAAATAAAATTATAAAAATATTGGCATGCAGTTATAACTGCATTATATTTTGAATTAAATATTAAATATGAAATAAAAAGTTTTTTTAGTAAATATTTATAGAGAATGCTATTTTTTAATATTGAAAAATAATAAATAAAATGACTTTTATGAAAATGAAGATTTGAATCTAGGGATGTCCATTCGCTGAGATTTTTTGAGTTTGTTTTGCCCATGTAAGTGCCCGTTACTCTGACAACAAGACAGAGAGTTGACAGCTGTCACCATGAATCAAATCCCCAGCCATTCCCCCAATAGAGCAGCGGTATTTCTCTGGAACTCAGCATATCATACGCTAGTCTGCCTCTTCTCTCCTACTCTCTCTTACTTGGACCTTCTTCTTTACTCTCTCTCTCTCTCGCTCTTCCGGTCATCTTCTCTCTCTCTCTCTCTTCCCACCATCTTCCTTTCTCGCTGTCTTAGGGTTTCAAATTCTCGTCTAACCAGGCCTTAGCATCAACAGGTACCGACTCTTACTCTCTTCGCATTTTTCAAGTCATTTGCTTTAAATTCTTGTTGATGAAATGAATGAATGATCACCTTTTTCAAGAATCGTTCGTCGCCGTTCTTTTTTTCCCCCCTGATTCTTGTTCATGTTCTTGGTATATTGATCGGATGTCTTTCTTAATTGTGTTGGTTATGAGAATCTGATCGTTTCTTGGCACTCATCTTTTTGTTGTTGTGATTCCTGTTTTCTTGATAATTCTTGGTTATGATGATCGCTTGTCTTTGATCGGACACTCTTATCTTGATCGCTTTTCTGACTTGATCGCTTTCTTGTATTGTTTGTGTGAGAATTTGATTGATATTTCTTTGGGTTTCAAATTCTCCGTGCCTCAGCATCAACAGGTACCTATTCTCACTCTCTTCTCATTTTTCAGGAATCGATCATTTGCTTTAAATTCTTGTTGATGAAATGAATGAATGATCACCTTTTCATGAATAGTTCATCGTCCTTCTTCTTTTTTTTTTTCCCTCCTCCTGATTCCTGTTCATGTTCTTGGTATACTAATCGGATGTCTTTCTTAATTGTGTCGGTTATGAGAATCTGATCATTTCTTGGTTTTCATCTTTTTGTGGTTGCGATTCCTGTTTTCTTGATCTTTCTTGGTTATGATGATTGCTTGTCTTTGATCTCTTTCCTGACTTGATCACTTTCTTGCATTGTTGGTGTGAGAATTTGATCGATATTTCTTTGATGTTCTTGATATGAGTTTTCGCCTTGTGATTGAATATGGAATTTGTATAAGGTTGGATATCTGTCATCCCTCCTTTGTGATCAGGATGACATTATCTATGTTGGGTGCGATGGGCATCCATGTGATTTTGGTAGGGTTTTCCTGTTCTGTCTTGGAATCTTGCAGCTAGAGTTTTATTGCTGCAAGTTACCGATGGGAACAAGGTTCCGATTCAATTTTCTTGGAGTGACTTGCTGTTTTTAATTATGACAATATGCAGTGAAGGGGTGGTTCTGAAGGACAAAAATGGAAGGAAAAACCAAAACCCATGGAAACATCTCAGTCTACAGGGGGAGTTGTGGCTGCTGAAACCAGTAGACTTGGAGGTTTGAGTATTGCAGAAAAGAACGAAGGTACTGTGTTGGCAAATCAGGCTCCAATGGTTGGTTAGAAATCAATATGGAAACCAAAAAATTGTGGGACTTTGAGTGGAGCTGCAGTTGTTGGTACTGAGATTCGTACAACAGCTCAAAGTGAGCAGAATGGAGCCACTACCGTAGTTGCTGGAAATAGCACTGCTACATTGAGTAGGTTATTCAAGGGCCTTTTATTGTCGGATTTCATTGTTGACAATTCAACACGTTCACTTGCCCAAATTAGAGCTACCTTCTATCCCAAGTTTGAAAATGAGAGTCCGATCAGGAGTTATATGACTTTTTACCTTTATAGTTCCCCTTTTTTTTTTATTGTGCATGTAAAAGGAATCTTAATATATCATAGAGTGCGGGTACCTGTCTTGAGTCTGGTGGAATTGGTCACGGTGTTACAATAGCAGTTTGACATTTGATATCTGTATTTGGATATTGTCCTTAACCAATATTCCTTCAGAAACTAGGTTGATATTGATTGTTCTTGATTTCCTTTTATGGTAGTTAAATGGCGGGGGAACAACTTTAAATATCTGCTAAGAAAAAATACTAAATCTGAAGTTTTATATGCTTACATGGAAATGAAAAATGGGGTAAATAGATTTTGTTAGATTTGACATCTATGTCCATTTGCTTAGGGAGCAGGTATGGATTTGTTATCCTTCTATCTGCTCTTTCAAGCTACGAGGAATCACTCTGTTGATCTTGTTTACCATACTTTTTCTCATTTAAATTTATATCATTTGGCATTTGGAGCTTGCCTCTAACCAATTCGGTGTATCAAATTCCTGCATTTGGAAATTGTGTTGCATGAAATGCTTGTGTTGAACTGGACACTGAGTCAAGTGAAGCTTCTATTTTGAAGGATGATTTAATTTTAATTTCATGGGAGAGAATTGGGGGGGTGTTTAAGATATTCTAGATTTGACCCATGCTGCCCGATTGAGCATGGATGGATGGGTGTTTCTTAGTTGGTCTTCTCATGTAGTGAATGTTGTGCCGTCCTAATGCCATCCACTAAACATTATCGAGCCTCAAATATTGCTAGATTTATAAAATGAAAACAAACAGAAACAGAACTCTTTTTTTTTTTTTTTTTTTTTTTTTTTTTTTTTTTGAGGAGCTTGCCATAATTTATTCAAGTTGTGCTGAAATGAGTTCATCTATTTCATCAGGCCCAAGTTCGTTTTTGATCTTTTCATTGTTCATTTGATTCGTACAGGTTAGGATCGGGATGATTGAGATGGTCTCTAAAGATTTGGCAGCATTGGAGGTATGATTTAAGTGAGTGAGTCTGGTATGATTTAAGAGAGGAGGAGAAATTGTCAAGCCCATGGAAGTGGTGTTACAACTCCTTGATCAATTCTTGTAATAACACTAATAAATGATTAAAGGATTTGGTTGCAATTTTATATTTTCTTCTTCCTTTCTTTGCATGTATATGTACACATGGATAATGTACACATGGATGAACAGGTCATTGTCTTCCTTTTAAGCTAACAGGACAAGAAGAGGAATATAAATAACTTGTTTCTCTCCTCTTCATTATTTTCAGTGCTATTTATTTGATCTCCATACTTTCTGGGGATTCTTGTCATTCTCAATTGCTATTTTTCTGTTATGTCATGTATTACATGATATAAATGTTGACTAGATGTTTCTGTTGATGATTTATTGATTATCAGGTTTCTTTGAAACATCCTGGGTCATTGTTCATGTATGCTAGCAATGACGAAGGAGCATATGCTAAAAAAAACAGCTTTGGGAATGTGTATGTTGTGACTATTTTGCTTTCTGTTTCGTCACAAATTTTAGTTCTATTTTGATCATTTTAATAGACCTTAGCTTCGGCAAGCATAAATTTCTTCATCCCTATTGCCAATCATCTACTCTTTGGCATATTGTGTCTGGGTGAACAGATATAGAGGCAAAAAGAAAAAAAAGAAAATAATATTGTTAATATTGTTTATCTTTTGCATGTTTCTAGTAAAGATACCGTTAGATTTGGATGGTTAGTTGTTGTACACTACAATCTATACATTACTCTTGGGGCCATGTTTTGGCATCTAGAAGTTACTCTTGCAGTCGGGGATGCATCTTTTTGTGAGTTTGATATTGGCTGTCTTAAGTGATGGATATAGACCTGTAGCTTATATTTCAAAGAGGTTATTCTTCAAGTTCAGATATACCGCTGTTGGTGTTTTTGTTCTGGGTTGGATATTTGGGGAAGCAGGGGGAGTTGAAGCAACAAAAAAGCAAGCAGAGTTTAATGATGTACACTACAATCTATACATTACTCTTGGGGCCATGTTTTGGCATCTAGAAATTACTCTTGCAGTCAGGGATGCATTTTTTTGTGAGTTTGATATTGGCTGTCTTAAGTGATGGATATAGACCTGTAGCTTATATTCCAAAGAGGTTATTCTTCAAGTTCAGATATACTGCTGTTGGTTTTTTTGTTCTGGGTTGGATATTTGGGGAAGCAGGGGGAGTTGAAGCAACAAAAATGCAAGTAGAGTTTAATGATTTTCTCGAGGTAATTTTCTTCTTCATAATCATGTGCAAGCCAATTAAAAGCTTACCTTATCCACCTTAATGTATACTCCCTATGTTCCACTTCAAGTGTCACTTCATAAATTTTTATTTGTTCCACTTCAAGTGTCACTTCAGAAATTTTTATTTGTTCCACTTGAAGTATTACTTCAAAAAATCAAGGAATTACTAATTTTTTTTCACCTTTACTCTTATCTCTTGTTATCTCCAATGAATGCCCAATTACATGATGATAAAATTGACTTTTCAAAGCATAATTTAGTCAATTAATACTATTTTTGTAAGAATTGTGGTTAAGATTACAATAACATAGTAAGTGCATGGTAATTATTGGAGATAGTACTGCATTTGAAATTTCTCTGTGTTTACTACATTCTTGTTTGGTGATTGTCATTTTTTTCTTTACTTATCTATAATGGCTTCAAAAATAACATTGCATCCCTTCACTTGTAGAGGAACCAATGTGCATTGCTATGGAACTAGTAACTGCTGTTCTTGGAGATCATGGGTAACGTCCTCATGAGGATTATGGTAGAGCTTCTCCCTTTCAGATTCTATTGTTGACTCTGCATGATCTTTCATCTTACTTCCTATAATCCAGTTTTTTCTTAATCAAGTTCATTTTACTCATGCTTAAAGCATGCTTGGGAACTGTCATGTTGTGTTTGCCTAACTTTCTGATGATTCTTCGATCTAAATTTTGTTCTTGTTTCTCTATATTGAATCTTCTTCCTTGCTTGTAGTTGTTGCCATGGCATTCACTCAGTTGGGAAGTGGGATGGGATACCGAAATTTTACCTGACTCCTGATATAATTGCTTTTTGTAGGAAATGATGTCTGCCAACAAATCATGTGTCATTGTTCTCGGTCAGGTAATTTGTCATTAATGTGATTTCTTGCTTAATGAAAATCATTAGTTTGCATAGCATCACAACTGCAGTGCTCATGCTTGATGAATGTGATGTTTATGCTTACCTTGGATGATGGCTCCATAGAATATGCTTTTCTTAAAATAGACTAAACATCTTCAGAAATGTTAGAAAAGTTTTTTGGTTGCCTAATGTTTCTCAGAATTGCTATGCATTCACTCCATATTTCATTACCCTGGATTTTTTTTTTGGGGGGGGTGGTTTATTGTAGAACTGCATTAATATTGTAGTCTTCTACATTATCAATTTGGTCGACAATGAAAGGTAATACTAATTCCACACTTCCAGTTTTTTTCTATAGTAGCAGGTGGGGTTGCTGGCTAATCAGGCCCATCCATTGTGGTAATTTAGAGTAAATCAAAAGTTTAAAATTTCTGCCTTAGACACTCTTTGATGGAAGATATAATTTATTTGCTGCCTAAGAATTCAATGTCAAGCAGCTCCAAGTTTAGTCCAGAATTCTATCTTCGCACTGTAAACATGACACAATTACTGAGGGGCTATTGTGTGGTCCAATGGGAAAGGTATTAGGTTGATGAGAGCAGTGTTGTTGAGTTTTGAGGCAGCAACAGTGTGCAAAAATGCTGGAGATAAATATACCCAGTATATCCACTGGGTTATTTTGTTTTGGCTGGTCCCCCATGTAGTTGGCTGGTCCCCCAGTGTGCAAAAGAGTTGTGACGTTCGTGGATAGTGCTTCATGATAAGGGAGATTGTGGAAATGATGTCGGTGATTCTCACACCTTGATGGATATGGCTGCCAGAAAGTGAAAAAGATAAAAAAAAAAATGGTAGACATGTGATACGTCACCACAGACATGAGGCAAGAGTTTAACTTGGTTGAATACCAGGCATTTCACAAAATACTCTTAACTGAGATTTTTGATTTTAATTGGGCATTTTAGGCCTTAAAATACCTCCACAAAGTCTGCAGTGGATATTATAATTTATTGGAATTAGAGATCCGCTCCACATCCAAATAAGCCTTAGGGTTGTGAATATGATAGGGAAGAAAAGTTTTATAAATGAAGTAGTTTTGGATATCACGCATGAGATATATGCTCTTCCATTCTTCCGCTCTCACATACGCACACAGTTTTCTTTTTTCAAATTCATTTCTTATGTTATCCTTTAATCTTTTTGCATTTACTTGTTATACTATTTGTTTATCTTGTTCTTGTTTTATCTTCTCATTCACACTCTCAATGCCATATTTTTCCCCCTTTCCACATTTCAAAGTGTTTTTTTCTCTCCCCCTAATTTTTACATTTTCCTTCTTTGATCCCTTTTTTGTGCTTAATAAATTTTTCCCCCTCCATGCTCTATATTTTTCTTTTGGCATTTCTAGCTCCTTTCATTTTCTTGATCCCCTCATTTCTTTTTTTTTCTTTGCACCATTATCCTTGTGTTTCTTAATTGTTTTATACTCATTTTTATCATTTCCTTTTCTTTTCTTATTCCCCCTTCTCTTTTCATTGCCTTGTCCTTGCAAAACGTATTTTATCATTTGCCATTTTCGAATTTTGTAAATTTGCTCATTGTCTTCTCTTTATTTATCTACCATGGTCCTCACCACATTCCATATTTTGCTTCTCTCCAACTTTTCCCTATTACTTTAAATGCTTTTTGCATCTCTCTCTCTCTCTCTCTCTCTCTCGTAGTTTCAATGCCATTCGTCTTGTCCATATTTATTTGTTGCTTTTACTTATATCGTTTTTATTTATTTTTCCTTGTTATACATTTTCTTTCCCTGTAACTTATTTTCTCTCTTTTTGTTGTTGCCTTGTTGTCCTAGTAATAATTTAACATTTCTAATGACTTTCTTTCTCCTCTTTCAACATTTCAATTTCATTTTTGCTTCCCCTTTGAATTTTTTCTCTTTTTTTATTTTGGCTTTTCTGCTCTTTGTGCTTTTTCTTTAAAAAAAAATATCCATATTTTGCTTATTTTTGTCTATTTTATTTTATTTCTCTTTTGATATTGATAACTTTGTCGAGTCTGGTATATACATACTTATTTCTTATTAATTTTATACTCAATTTCTCACTTTTTTAATTCCTCTCATCTCTTTTCTTTTGTTTTCCCTTTTCCCTTGCTTTCTTGTTGGTTCTGTTTTCGATTTTTCCTTTTTTCAATTATTTTAACTTATTCTTTTTCCTATTCGTTTTAGTTTTTCTTTATATTGAATCCCATGATTTACTTGCCGTTTACTCATCTCTCATTTAACTTTTTTCAACTCTTTTCCTTATTTTACTTTTGATGATATCTCTTTCCTTTCTTTTTCTAAATTTACACTCCCTCTATCTTTTCTAATCTTTTGCCTTTTCATATTTTATTTTATTTTATTTATTTTTCTTGTTTTACCTTTTTGTCCCCTCTTAATTGTTTTATTCTGTCTAATTTGTTTCCTTATTGTACTTGCAATGATTTAACTTCTTAAATAATTTTTCTTCCTTCCATGTTTCAAATTGTTTTTCGTCTTGCCGTTAATCTTTTGAATTTTCTTCTTATTTTTTTGTTCTTTCATGTCCATGCTTTGTGTGCTTCTCTCTCACTTCAATTTTTATTTTCTGATTTGTCTTTTACTGCAAGTCCCTACATTTTAATATTTCCTATTCTCCCCGTATCTCTTAATTGTTTTTTTTTTTTACTTTCTCATCTTTATGTATTTTTTTTCCTTATCCTCCTTTTCCTTTGTATTGGTTCTCTTTAGAAAAATCAATCTTTGAACTCTTTTTTTTATTCTCTTTAATCTTTTACAATCTCTTTATATTCAACTTATTGACCCGCATTTATATTTTGCTTTTATTAAACTATTTTCCTTCATTTACTTGAAATGCTCTTCTCTCTCCCTCTCGCCTTTTCTTTGTTATTCTAAACTCGTTCTTTAACTTTTCCTTTTGTCATTTTGCATTCACTCATTTATTCTTTTATTTACTTTTTCTCATTTTATCTTTTCTTTTAGCATTGTGGTCCTTTCAATACTTTAACTTATTTTAGTTAGTTTCCTTTTATGTCTCAACATTTCAAATTATTGTTTTTGCCTTTAGTTTTTTTTTTTGTATTTTTTATTCTTCATTTGTAGTTCGTCTCTTACGCTTGCTCTCTGCACTGTTTAATTTTATTTTTAGCAGTGTCATCTTTGTATTTCCTTAATGTCATTATTTATTGATGTTTTGATGGTGTTCTTTTCATCTTTATATTGATTTTCCTTTTACTTTCGTTGATTTCTCTTTTGAAAATATTTTTTCTTTTTTTGTTTTAGTTTTATGTTTTAATTTTTTGGGGCACTTTTTTCTCCTTAATCTTTTACACAAGGATCATGTAGAATGCGAATTTGCCAAGTTGCTTTTTAATAATAATTCATTAAGGATATCGTCATATTCATATTCCTGCAATTCAATTAGCTACAAAATAGTACAGAATTGTGAAAGATCTTTTAGAAATGCACATTCCTCAAAGGGATGCTTGGCTTGCTCGTAATCCCAAATCTTGTTTGTTTTTGTGCATTGTTTTCTTTCTTTAGGGATTATGAATTCTCACTATTACTTTAAATGCTTTTTGCGTCTCTCTCTCTCTCTCTCTCTCTCTCGCAGTTTCAATGCCATTCGTCTTGTCCATATTTATTTGTTGTTTTTACTTATATCGTTTTTATTTATTTTTCCTTGTTATACATTTTCTTTCCCTGTAACTTATTTTCTCTTTCTTTTGTTGCCTTGTTGTCCTAGTAATAATTTAACGTTTTTAATGACTTTCTTTCTTCTCTTTCAACATTTCAATTTCATTTTTGCTTCCCCTTTGAATTTTTTATCTTTTTTTATTTTGGCTTTTCTGTTCTATGTGCTTTTTCTTTTAAAAAAAATATCCATATTTTGCTTATTTTTGTCTATTTTATTTTATTTCTCTTTTGATATTGATAACTTTGTCCAGTCTGGTATATACATATTTATTTCTTATTTATTTTATACTCAATTTCTCAATTTTTTAATTCCTCTCCTCTCTTTTCTTTTTTTTCCCTTTTCCCTTGCTTTCTTGTTGGTTTTGTTTTCCATTTCTCCTTTTTCCAATTATTTTAACTTGTTCTTTTTCCTCTTCGTTTTTAGTTTTTCTCTATATTGAATCCCATGATTTACTTGCCCTTTACTCATCTCTTATTTAACTTTTTTCAACTCTTTTCCTTATTTTACTTTTGATGATCTCTCTTTCCTTTCTTTTTCTAAATTTACACTCCCTCTATCTTCTCTGATCTTTTGTTTTTTCATATTTTATTTTATTTTATTTATTTTTCTTGTTTTACCTTTTTGTCCCCTCTTAATTGTTTTATTTTGTCTAATTTGTTTCCTTATTGTACTTTCAATGATTTAACTTCTTAAATAAATTTTCTTCCTTCCATGTTTCAAATTGTGTTTCGTCTTGCCATTAATCTTTTGAATTTTCTTCTTATTTTTTTGTTCTTTCATGTCCATGCTTTGTGTGCTTCTCTCTCACTTCAATTTTTATTTTCTGATTTGTCTTTTACTGCAAGTCCTTACATTTTGATATTTCCTATTCTCCCCGTATCTCTTAATTGTTTTTTATTTTTTTACTTACTTTCTCATCTTTATGTATTTTTTATCCTTATCCTCCTTTTCCTTTTTATTGGTTCTCTTTAGAAAAATCAATCTTTGAACTCTTTTTTTTATTCTCTTTAATATTTTACAATCTCTTTATATTCAACTTATTGACCCGCATTTATATTTTGCTTTTATTAAACTATTTTCCTTCATTTACTTGAAATGCTCTTCTCTCTCCCTCTCGCCTTTTCTTTGTTATTCTAAACTCGTTCTTTAACTTTTCCTTTTGACATTTTGCATTCACTCATTTATTCTTTTATTGACTTTTTCTCATTTTATCTTTTCTTTTAGCATTGTGGTCCTTTCAATACTTTAACTTATTTTAGTTAGTTTCCTTTTATGTCTTAACATTTCAAATTATTTTTTTTGCCTTCCCTGTAGTTTTTTTTTGTATTTTTTATTCTTCATTTGTAGTTCGTCTCTTACGCTTGCTCTCTGCATTGTTTAATTTTATTTTTAGCAGTGTCATCTTTGTATTTCCTTAATGTCATTATTTATTGATGTTTTGATGGTGTTCTTTTCATCTTTATATTGATTTCCCTTTTACTTTCGTAGATTTCTCTTTTGAAAATATTTTTCTTTTTTTGTTTTAGTTTTATGTTTTAATTTTTTGGGCTTCTTTTTTCTCCTTAATCTTTTACACAAGGATCATGTAGAATGCGAATTTGCCAAGTTGCTTTCTAATAATAATTCATTAAGGATATCGTCATATTCATAATCCTGCAATTCAATTAGCTACAAAATAGTACAGAATTGTGAACGATCTTTTAGAAGTGCACAATCCTCAAAGGGATGCTTGGCTTGCTCGTAATCCCAAATCTTGTTTTTTTTTGTGCATTGTTTTCTTTCTTTAAGTGCTATTACTCTCTCTCTCTCTTTCTTACACACACACACACACACACACAATTTCAAGCTCATTCTTCATTTTCAAATGTTTGCATTTTTATTCTCCCACTTTCTCTTGTTTTACATTTTCTTTCATGCTAGTTGTCTTTTTCTCAATTTTTTTCCTTTATTGCACTTTGATTCTACTTTTAAAATGATTTCTTTTTTTTGAACATTTTCAATTTGTTTACCCCCTAAATCTTTTGCGTCTGTTATTATGTTTATTTTTCAAATTGTCTTATTTTTAATTTAATCGATTTTAATATTTCTGATGGAAATAATAGGGAGTTAATAAAGTATTTTGGAAATAAGAAAGAATCAAGCATTGAGACTTTTAGGGATTATGAATTCTCACTATTAAATAAATCGGAGTTGATGTTCATGAAATTGTTGCATTATGGGAGTGGAAAAAATAGATGTGTTAAGTGCTTGTCTCTCGAGGCAAACCTTTCAGCATGCAATCTCTCAAGCATCCTTTCAGCATGTAACCCCTCCCTCCCTCTTCCTCTCTCAAGCCAATTGGGCCAATATCATAATGTAGTACTCAAGGTAATTCAGTCTCCAAAAGAATATTGTTTCTCCTCCTCCATTTCAACATGGTATTAGAGCTTTTCATCCTCATGCCCGTATCAGGAGAGCTTAATCATGTTTTTCTCTAATATGTCACAAGTCAGTGAGGGCAAACCTTGACGCAATGTTGAGTTGCTCCTTTGGTGACCTCGAGGTCATGGGCATCTTTGCAAAAATGCAAGGTGAAGGCTATATACATATACGTCCACTCTCCCTCTACCCCCGCACTAAGTCGGGAGCACTTTGTGCACCACGTAAGCCCTTGAAAATGTCCCCATGCCCTATTATACCAAGAAATGTACGGGGATTATTAAATTTACAACCCACGTAGCTTATTTAGGTCCATTTGTCAAAAAACAACCAAAATTTTCTTTCAGTTCTTTTCTTTTGTCTTTTCTAAACTCCCTTTTCTTTGTGTGCGAATTTAGTCCATTTTTATTTACCCAGCTGATACTTGTTGGGAAAAAGAACATTACAATGTGTTTTAAATTCATCGTTCTTAATTCTTCTACAACAATTGTGAACTTTTTTGATATGTAATGGATTGTCTATTCTTTTCAAGGAAGGTCCAGCTGCTTACAAGTGCTACTACCTGAGGTAAGGCAGTCTTTGTATCTATTACCAAAGCTAGATGCATTGCCCTACCATTCAAATTGAATTCTTTCTTGTGACAGAGATTGAACTTGGGAAATCATCATAGAGGGAACCGTGGGAAAGAAACATAGAAGAAATAGAGAAGTGAGAGCATGAGGTTACTTGTAATTAATATGTGAAGGCACACAAAAGTAAAAGCAGTGAATTTGTGGCCCTGTCAGGCACAACAAATGTTCTAATATATTTGTTTTTTATTCTTGGTTGCTAGAGAGATTGCTTCTGTACCGTTCTTTCTTTTAGCTTTTATAACTACTATCTTGTGTCTGTATATGAATGCCAGTAATGTTCTTTAGCAATATTGTTTTTAAGAGCAAGTAATGGTTTCATTTGGTCATCTGCAGGATCAAAAGACCATATTAAAGTGCAAGGTGAAATCTAGAGGGACTAGTTGCTCATGTTGTGAGCCATAAGAGCTGGAAACACATGGAACTAGTTTTGAAAGATTTTCCTCCTCACCATCAGAGGGAGGTAAGCCCATACTATCTTCTGCTCTTTATCTACTTGCCATTTAGATGATTGGCTATGGCTTTGGACTTAATGGCAGCACTTTGTAACTTACAATTTTCTGTTCTGAAGAGAGATTGGAAGGCTGTGCTTAATTTGCTTTCTGTTTTCTTTGTTTTTCTTACTCATGAGGTTTTCTCATCCTTTGTGGTTCTTGTTTTCTTTCTTCTCTTTATAACATAGTATTTTTTCTGTAAAAAGATAGTTTGTCTCTGTTACTAACCCCCCTAGTTCTCTTTTTCGTATGTATCTTTGGCTCATTTTCTCTCTTATTTCTTACTCTTTGTCTTCTCCTTGCATTCATGGTTTAGGTGTCGAGCAGAATGGAAGTACATTGAAGCAAATTTTTGTTTGATCACATCTTTTCAAGAAATTGATTTAAAAGAGAAAAATATTTTCTCTCTATGCTCTTTAATGGAAGTGGCAAATCCTCTTTATAGAGTGGAGGACAAGATTGCAATATGAATTTGTTTAGCAGTTTTTGTGTGTTGTCGCCAATGTATTAGTCTAGGTGTGGTTCTTTGGAGTAGAATGCACGAACCATTTTTACATGGGATGAGATGAAAACAATTTATGTGGAATATTCTAGTCAGTTTCAATGGCAAATTAATTTCTTGATGTGCTTGTAGTGACATGTGGCATCTTGCTTGTTTGTTAGCATTTGGCTCTAAAATTTCCTCTGCCAGCATCTTACCCATTCTTTACTTTGTTTTAGTTTATTTGAGCTTCTCATTCTCCGTCTTCTTTAGCTGACCAAGTTTGTAGGACATTTATGCCGCAAATTGATCAAATGAAAAACAAGTATGCCTTGGGTTTCAAAATACTCAGCAGTTTCTAAGTCAAGACAGGGTACTCACTCAGTGTGCTCTTTGGTATTGCTGGTTGTAGCAAATGAAAGCTCTTCTTCAGAGTGTTGGCTCTTCACTTTGCCCTACTCTTGTGGACTGGTTTGGAGATGAAACCAATAATGATCATTCAAGAAATGCTGATAGATATGTTTTTTCCAAACTTTTGCAAGCACATCCTGCGGATTTTACCATAGGCAAATTACAGGTTCTTCTCCTGAATACTGAATTTCTCATTTTTTACAATTTTTCTGATGTGTTTATTGGATAGAAGTAACTTATCATCCCAGATGTTCTACTTGTACATTTTTTTGAATAAGTCACTTATATGATGTTTTTGATGACCAGAGATTTCTTTATTGTTTGATCTTTTTAGTTGGAATCAATTTCACAACCTGACTATAATTAGTGTTTAGCAGATTTATGCAATGCCATAGATAAGCCTGTGTTTTAGGGGCTTTGAGATTGATCAAACACCTTATGCACAGAGCTATCCGTTTTGTTGGCTTTCATTAGATATGTTATAAATGATTTTTTCTTTCATTGAATAGGAAATGGTTTGTCTAATGAGAGAAACATTTTCCTTCTAATTTCAAGTGTTCTTATAACTTCCACAAACTTGGATCTGTTTCCAGTGACAACCTTTACTTGAAGATGGTCATCCATGTTCACAGCGATTCTGCTTTCCGAAGATACCAGAAAGAGATGTGGCCCGTTTTGCCTTTATTTCACAATATTGCAGTATGATAATCTTTTTCTCATGTTCTTTCAATATGAGTTGCTAAGGTTGTTCTTCCGATTCATAATGTGTCCTTTTGTGTTTCATTGTTCTATTTCCATCATAGACCTGGCCTGCGGCCTTTATATCGAGGTAAAATACTTGATTTCCTATACTTTTCTCACTCTTCTTTTTCAGTTTGACTATCAGACTTCAATGTTATTCCAGAAGTCAGAGTATTGTCCTTGTTTGATTGGACTTCTTCTGAACAAATAGGCTCAAGGCAATTGAATGCGAATATGGTTAAGGCATTCCACCTGAATGACGGAATAAGCCCAAGGAATTGCATAATATCATGGCTATTAAGCTACATTATTTCCTTAAATTCTCCACTCTATGTGAGCAAGACATTGATGCTTGGTACTTTCCTTATATATATATATATATATTTTTTTTTTTTTTGTTGAAATAAACCTATTCAAGGCAAATGAGGAGAGAGCTTCTAAGATAGCAACAAACACCTCGAATCTTGCTGGATGACGATGCAAAAAAGGCAAATAAGGCAAATAAGGCAAATAAGGCATTGATGCTACATCAGGGCTTGATGGAGTGAAAGATGACTGCTGGTTCTTGACATGGTTCCAACCTTCTAGTTGAAATTTTTTTAAGGGATGCATGTGGAACTTAATGCTGAATGTTCTTCGCACAAGTTTATGAAGTTGCATATGTTGAGAAGTGAGTGAAATTCCTTAAGAGAATAAGTTTCATTTCCAGCCTCCCATGCACCTATTCACCCTCGCACACAATCTAACCTGGGGGAGGATTGAATCCATGCTAAAGATCTTCGTACTATTACTGCACTCAATAATATAAAGCAGGATGTTCCACCAAAAACTTATGGGTCATATATATATATTTTTTTGGGGGGGTTTCGATTAGGGTTTGAAAATAAGCAAGGTCCGGTTCTTGGATGGAAAAGATGGATTCAATGAAGAAAAGATAAGGTTTATCTCATCTAGGGTTAGGGTTCTTTTTCCTGTGTTTGTTGATCTAGTTTCTTACATCCTTAAGATGTCGCTATTTCAGAATAAATGGCCGCCTAGAATCCTTTCTTTTTGGAGGGTTTTGAAAACCCAGAACATGTAAGGGTTTTGGAGGGTTTTGGAGAGAAATCACTAGTTGATCTATGAATGTCCCATGAATTGTTTATATGCATAGTTTATTTCTTCACTATTAAGTGCCTATTTGACAGGCCTTTTTTTTAGCTTCTCTTCTCCTTATAAGGAGAAATATTGCCAAACAAGATTTTTTAAAAGCTCTAAAAAAAAAAGGAGTTCTTTTTTCATGAAGAAAAATTTGAAAAGTAGCTTTTAAGTAAAAGCTCATGGGAGGAGCTTTTACTTCTCCTTTTTTTTTAATGTTCCAGCTTTTCCGGAAATTTATATATTTTTTTCTATTTATATCCTTATATAATTGTTTTTATTCCATTAATATCCTCATTTAAATGACATAAAATTTTAAACCATTAATTTTTAACTTTTAATTTTACTTCAAGAGTAAAAAAGTAAAAAGGAAATTAACTATTTTATTTCAAAAGTAAAAAAACCAAACAAGTTTTAACTCTTTTTTTTTAAGGGAATTAATTTTTATTTCTCCTTAAAATGAGAAGATAAGTCAAAAAAAAAGCCCAATCAAACGGGCACTAAGATTGGCTTGATGCATTTATTTGAGAAATATCATTAGCTTGAACCAAAATTAAGGTCTAATTTATCTACAGCTCCTTTAACTAACATACACATTTCTCATGAATCCTTTCTTTGTTCGTCTTACATTTTAATGATAAATTGTTGAGTTATTAATTTGAATGGTTATCTCTTCATTGTCCAATATTTGGGATTGATGTTATTACTATAAGAAATGTATTTTCTAGATAATATAATTGTATCTTATAGTTTACTTAGAATTATGCATATTAGGCATAAAAGTTATATATTATCCTCAACCTGTGCACTCCAAAAAATAAGTAATTTTGTTTAAGAGGATTGTAGAATCAAATGAAGATTCCTTGATGCTTTGTTATGCAAAGATTGATTGTTAGTTGGCTGTGACTTGTTTCAATCTTTCAGGGATATGAGATTAAGTGTTCATTGAATCCGCTGAAGTTTCCTTTTCTGTTTCCATACCTATAATCATCTCAAAAAGCTTGACACATTCAAAGATTTAAAATCATGTGAATTATGTAATGAAGGGATTTTAAATTAGTGAATTTCTTATTTGGATAGTGTTTGGAATTTTAGGGTGAATGTTGCAAGTTTGTTGCTATTAATAAATTGCACAACTTTCGGTCTCTCTACACTAAGTCAAAAGAGAAAGTTTTTCCTTTTTTTTTTTTTTAATCAAGGGATGTAAGAAATTGGGGTTTTACAATTAAAAGTGTAGTAGTTTTTTGGTTGAGAATGAGAAATTGTAATGTAGTGATAGAAACATAGAAGAGAGGATGAGGTTTTTACTGGAGTTAGGATGTTATTGATTCGTAATGGCATGTTAGGGTTTGGTGAGAGATAGGTTGAAGGAGAAAGAGAACAAAAGAAGGCTTGTTGGAGTGATGACAATGGAGGCTTGTAGCTGCTATGATGGTCATGGCGGTTGTGGAGATGGTGGTTTAGGAAAGAGTTGTGACGTTCGTGGATAGTGCTTCATGATAAGGGAGATTGTGGAAATGATGTCGGTGATTCTCACATCTTGATGGATATGGCTGCCAGAAAGTGAAAAAGATTAAAAAAAAAAAAGGTAGACATGTGATACGTCACCACAGACATGAGGCAAGAGTTTAACTTGGTTGAATACTAGGCATTTTACAAAATACTCTTAACTGAGATTTTTGATTTTAATTGGGCATTTTAGGCCTTAAAATACCTCCACAAAGTTTGCAGTGGATATTATAATTTATTGGAATTAGAGATCCGCTCCACATCCAAATAAGCCTTAGGGTTGTGAATATGATAGGGAAGAAAAGTTTTATAAATGAAGTAGTTTTGGATATCAAGCATGAGATATATGCTCTTCCATTCTTCCGCTCTCACATACGCACACAGTTTTCTTTTTTCAAACTCATTTCTTATGTTATCCTTTAATCTTTTTGCATTTACTTGTTTTACTATTTGTTTATCTTGTTCTTGTTTTATCTTCTCATTCACACTCTCAATGCCATATTTTTCCCTCTTTCCACATTTCAAAGTGTTTTTTTCTCTCCCCCTAATTTTGGCATTTTCCTTCTTTGATCCCTTTTTTTGTGCTTAATAAATTTTTTTCCCCTCCATGCTCTATATTTTTTTTTTGGCATTTCTAGCTCCTTTCATTTCTTGATCCCCTCATTTCTTTTTTTTTTCTTTGCACCATTATCCTTGTGTTTCTTAATTGTTTTATACTCATTTTTATCATTTCCTTTTCTTTTCTTATTCCCCGTTCTCTTTTCATTGCCTTGTCCTCGCAAAACGTATTTTATCATTTGCCATTTTCAAATTTTGTAAATTTTCTCATTGTCTTCTCTTTATTTATCTACCATGGTCCTCACCACATTCCATATTTTGCTTCTCTCCAACTTTTCCCTATTACTTTAAATGCTTTTTGGGTCTCTCTCTCTCTCTCTCTCTCGCAGTTTCAATGCCATTTGTCTTGTCCATATTTATTTGTTGCTTTTACTTATATCGTTTTTATTTATTTTTCCTTGTTATACATTTTCTTTCCCTGTAACTTATTTTCTCTCTTTCTTTTGTTGCCTTATTGTTCTAGTAATAATTTAACATTTTTAATGACTTTCTTTCTCCTCTTTCAACATTTCAATTTCATTTTCGCTTCCCCTTTGAATTTTTTCTCTTTTTTTATTTTGGCTTTTCTGTTCTATGTGCTTTTTCTTTAAAAAAAAATTATCCTTATTTTTCTTATTTTTGTCTATTTTATTTTATTTCTCTTTTGATATTGATGACTTTGTCCGGTCTGGTATATACATACTTATTCCTTATTTATTTTGTACTCAATTTCTCACTTTTTTAATTCCTCTCATTTCTTTTCTTTTTTTTTCCCTTTTCCCTTGCTTTCTTGTTGGTTTTGTTTCCCATTTCTCCTTTTTCCAATTATTTTAACTTGTTCTTTTTCCTCTTTGTTTTAGTTTTTTTCTATATTGAATCCCATGATTTACTTGCCGTTTACTCATCTCTCATTTAACTTTTTTCAACTCTTTTCCTTATTTTACTTTTGATGATATCTCTTTCCTTTCTTTTTCTAAATTTACACTCCCTCTGTCTTCTCTAATCTTTTGCCTTTTCATATTTTATTTTATTTTATTTATTTTTCTTGTTTTACCTTTTTGTCCCCTCTTAGTTGTTTTATTCTGTCTAATTTGTTTCCTTATTGTACTTGCAATAATTTAACTTCTTAAATAATTTTTCTTCCTTCCATGTTTCAAATTGTTTTTCGTCTTGCCGTTAATCTTTTGAATTTTCTTCTTATTTTTTTGTTCTTTCATGTCCATGCTTTGTGTGCTTCTCTCTCACTTCAATTTTTATTTTCTGATTTGTCTTTTACTGCAAGTCCTTACATTTTGATATTTCCTATTCTCCCCGTATCTCTTAATTGTTTATTATTTTTTACTTACTTTCTCATCTTTATGTATTTATTTTCCTTATCCTCCTTTTCCTTTTTATTGGTTCTCTTTAGAAAAATCAATCTTTGAACTCTTTTTTTTATTCTCTTTAATATTTTACAATCTCTTTATATTCAACTTATTGACCCGCATTTATATTTTGCTTTTATTAAACTATTTTCCTTCATTTACTTGAAATGCTCTTCTCTCTCCCTCTCGCCTTTTCTTTGTTATTCTAAATTCGTTCTTTAACTTTTCCTTTTGACATTTTGCATTCACTCATTTATTCTTTTATTGACTTTTTCTCATTTTATCTTTTCTTTTAGCATTGTGGTCCTTTCAATACTTTAACTTATTTTAGTTAGTTTCCTTTTATGTCTCAACATTTCAAATTATTTTTTTTGCCTTCCATGTAGTTTTTTTTGTATTTTTTATTCTTCATTTGTAGTTCGTCTCTTACGCTTGCTCTCTGCAATGTTTAATTTTATTTTTAGCAGTGTCATCTTTGTATTTCCTTAATGTCATTATTTATTGATGTTTTGATGGTATTCTTTTCATCTTTATATTGATTTCCCTTTTACTTTCGTAGATTTCTCTTTTGAAAATATTTTTCTTTTTTTGTTTTAGTTTTAAGTTTTAATTTTTTGGGCCACTTTTTTCTCCTTAATCTTTTACACAAGGATCATGTAGAATGCGATTTTGCCAAGTCGCTTTCTAATAATAATTCATTAAGGATATCGTCATATTCATATTCCTGCAATTCAATTAGCTACAAAATAGTACAGAATTGTGAAAGATCTTTTAGAAGTGCACATTCCTCAAAGGGATGCTTGGCTTGCTCGTAATCCCAAATCTTGTTTGTTTTTGTGCATTGTTTTCTTTCTTTAAGTGCTATTACTCTCTCTCTCTCTTTCTTACACACACACACACACACACACACACACACACAATTTCAAGCTCATTCTTCACTTTCAAATGTTTGCATTTTTATTCTCCCACTTTCTCTTGTTTTACATTTTCTTTCATGCTAGTTGTCTTTTTCTCAATTTTTTTTCCTTTATTGCACTTTGATTCTACTTTTAAAATGATTTCTTTTTTTTGAATATTTTCAATTTGTTTACCCCCTAAATCTTTTGCGTCAGTTATTATGTTTATTCTTTCAAATTGTCTCATTTTTAATTTAATCGATTTTAATATTTCTGGTGAAAATAATAGGGAGTTAATAAAGTGTATTGAAAATAAGAAAGGATAAAGTATTGAGACTTTTAGGGATTATGAATT
The DNA here is from genome assembly GCA_033439265.1 of Dillenia suffruticosa. Lineage (NCBI taxonomy): Eukaryota > Viridiplantae > Streptophyta > Magnoliopsida > Dilleniales > Dilleniaceae > Dillenia > Dillenia suffruticosa. The sequence goes on along the minus strand of JAVTVX010000010.1, from coordinate 13,759,498 downwards.
CTCACTATTAAATAAATAGGAGTTGATGTTCATGAAATTGTTGCATTGTGGGAGTGGAAAAAATAGATGTGTGTTAAGTGCTTGTCACTCGAGGCAAACCTTTCAGCATGTAATCTCTGAAGCATCCTTTCATCTTGTAACCCCTCCCTCCCTCTTCCTCTCTCAAGCCAATTGGGCCAATATCATAATGTAGTACTCAAGGTAATTCAGTCTCCAAAAGAATATTGTTTCTCCTCCTCCATTTCAACATGGTATTAGAGCTTATCATCCTCATGCCCGTATCAGGAGAGCTTAATCATGTTTTTCTCTAATATGTCACAAGTCAGTGAGGGCAAACCTTGACGCAACGTTGAGTTGCTCCTTTGGTGACCTCGAGGTCATGTGCCTCTTTGCAAAAATGCAAGGGGAAGGCTATATACATATACGTCCACCCTCCCTCTACCCCCGCACTAAGTCGGGGAGCACTTTGTGCACCAGGTAAGGCCTTGAAAAAGTCCCCATGCCCTATTATACCAAGAAATGTACGAGGATTATTAAATTTACAACCCATGTAGCTTATTTAGGTCCATTTGTCAAAAAACAACCAAAATTTTCTTTCAGTTCTTTTCTTTTGTGCGAATTTAGTCCATTTTTATTTACCGAGCTGATACTTGTTGGGAAAAAGAACATTGCAATGTGTTTTAAATTCATCATTCTTAATTCTTCTGCAGCAATTGTGAACTTTTTTGATATGTAATGGATTGTCTATTCTTTTCAAGGAAGGTCCAGCTGCTTACAAGTGCTACTACCTGAGGTAAGGCAGTCTTTGTATCTATTACCAAAGCTAGATGCATTGCCCTACCATTCAAATTGAATTCTTTCTTGTGACAGAGATTGAACTTGGGAAATCATCATAGAGGGAACCGTGGGAAAGAAACACAGAAGAAATAGAGAAGTGAGAGCATGAGGTTACTTGTAATTAATATGTGAAGGCACACAAAAGTAAAAGCAGTGAATTTGTGGCCCTGTCAGGCACAACAAATGTTCTAATATATTTGTTTTTTATTCTTGGTTGCTAGAGAGATCGCTTCTGTACCGTTCGTTCTTTTAGCGTTTATAACAACTATCTTGTGTCTGTATATGAATGCCAGTAATGTTCTTTAGCAATATTGTTTCTAAGAGCAAGTAATGGTTTCATTTGGTCATCTGTAGGATCAAAAGACCATATTAAAGTGCAAGGTGAAATCTAGAGGGACTAGTTGCTCATGTTGTGAGCCATAAGAGCTCGAAATACATGGAACTAGTTTTGAAAGATTTTCCTCCTCACCATCAGAGGGAGGTAAGCCCATACTATCTTCTGCTCTTTATCTACTTGCCATTTAGATGTTTGGCTATGGCTTTGGACATAATGGCAGCACTTTGTAACTTACAATTTTCTTTCTTGTAACTGGTGTTCTGCGTTACTTGTTTGTGCTTCACATCTTTCCCTTGTTTGCCCCTTGCTCGGAAGAAATTTGGAAAGTTGTGAAGTCTCTTGAAGAAAATTCTTTCTAGGCATATCATATGTGTGAAAATTATATAAATATTCAAAGTACAAAACTTTTTGTCCATGTTAATCTAATCTAAAAGAAAAGTGGGAAAGCTTAGGAAATAATATTTGGGAATTTGACCATTTGATTCTGTTCTGAAGAGAGATTGGAAAGCTGTGCTTAATTTGCTTTCTGTTTTCTTTGTTTTTCTTACTCATGAGGTTTTCTCATCCTTTGTGGTTCTTGTTTTCTTTCTTCTCTTTATAACATAATATTTTTTCTGTAAAAAGATAGTTTGTCTCTGTTACTAACCCCCCTAGTTCTCTTTTTCGTATGTATCTTTGGCTCACTTTCTCTCTTATTTCTTACTCTTTGTCTTCTCCTTGCATTCATGGTTTAGGTGTCTAGCAGAATGGAAGTACATTGAAGCAAATTTTTGTTTGATCACATCTTTTCAAGAAATTGATTTAAAAGAGAAAAATATTTTCTCTCTATGCTCTTTAATGGAAGTGGCAAATCCTCTTTATAGAGTGGAGGACAAGATTGCAATATGAATTTGTTTAGCAGTTTTTGTGTGTTGTCGCCAATGTATTAGTCTAGGTGTGGTTCTTTGGAGTAGAATGCACGAACCATTTTTACATGGGATGAGATGAAAACGATTTATGTGGAATATTCTAGTCAGTTTCAATGGCTAATTAATTTATTGATGTGCTTGTAGTGACATGTGGCATCTTGCTTGTTTGTTAACATTTGGCTCTAAAATTTCCTCTGCCAGCATCTTACCTGTTCTTTGCTGTGTTTTAGTTTATTTGAGCTTCTCGTTCTCTGTCTTCTTTAGCTGACCAAGTTTGTAGGACATTTGTGCCGCAAATTGATCTAATGAAAAACAAGTATGCCTTGGGTTTCAAAATACTCAGCAGTTTCTAAGTCAAGACAGGGTACTCACTCAGTGTGCTCTTTGGTATTGCTGGTTGTAGCAAATGAAAGCTCTTCTTCAGAGTGTTGGCTCTTCACTTTGCCCTACTCTTGTGGACTGGTTTGGAGATGAAACCAATAATGATCATTCAAGAAATGCTGATAGATATGTTGTTTCCAAACTTTTCCAAGCACATCCTGCTGATTTTACCATAGCCAAATTACAGGTTCTTCTCCTGAATACTGAATTTCTCATTTTTTACAATTTTTCTGATGTGTTTATTGGATAGAAGTAACTTATCATCCCAGATGTTCTACTTGCATTTTTTTGAATAAGTCACTTATATGGTGTTTTTGATGACCAGAGATTTCTTTATTGTTTGATCTTTTTAGTTGGAATCAATTTCACAACCTGACTATAATTAGTGTTTAGCAGATTTATGCAATGCCATAGATAAGCCTGTGTTTTAGGGGCTTTGAGATTGATCAAACACCTTATGCACAGAGCTATCCGTTTTGTTGGCTTTCATTAGATATGTTATAAATGATTTTTTCTTTCATTGAATAGGAAATGGTTTGTCTAATGAGAGAAACATTTTCCTTCTAATTTCAAGTGTTCTTATAACTTCCACAAACTTGGATCTGTTTCCAGTGACAACCTTTACTTGAAGATGGTCATCCATGTTCACAGCAATTCTGCTTTCCGAAGATACCAGAAAGAGATGTGGCCTGTTTTGCCTTTATTTAACAATATTGCAGTATGATAATCTTTTTCTCATGTTCTTTCAATGTGAGTTGCCAAGGTTGTTCTTCCGATTCATAATGTGTCCTTTTGTGTTTCATTGTTCTATTTCCATCATAGACCTGGCCTGCGGCCTTTATATCGAGGTAAAATACTTGATTTCCTATGCATTTCTCACTCTTCTTTTTCAGTTTGACTATCAGACTTCAATGTTATTCCAGAAGTCAGAGTATTGTCCTTGTTTGATTGGACTTCTTCTGAACAAATAGGCTCAAGGCAATTGAATGCGAATATGGTTAAGGCATTCCACGTGAATGACGAAATAAACCCAAGGAATTGCATAATATCATGGCTATTAAGCTACATTTATTTCCTTAAATTCTCCACTCTATGTGAGCAAGACATTGATGTTGGTACTTTCCTTATATATATATATATATATATATATATATATTTTGTTGAAATAAACCTATTCAAGGCAAATGAGGAGAGAGCTTCTTAGATAGCAACAAACACCTCGAATCTAGCTGGATGAAGATGCAAATAAGGCAAATAAGGCAAATAAGGCATTGATGCTACATCAGGGCTTGATGGAGTTGCTGATGAAGAGCCAATCTGACGATTGAATTAAAATTCCCGACTTACAAGGTATGCTTGTACTGGTTCAAAACTGAATACATGGCAGTACATGTGGCTAGCTCTTATTCATATGCTATTATATATTATTGCTCTGTTGGGTGCTGGAAGTATTAATTCTGTCAGGGGATTGAATGATTTCAGATTGAACATTCACGATGAATGTGTCTTTGTCTGGTATTGATCATGAGTTCTTTAGATGTCTTTTGTTCCTCCCATGTTCTGGTTGAGAGCTATGTTTGCCATGTAATGGATCATAAACCAGCAGTGATAAGGTTGACACTAATGGTCTGGATGATAGAAATGGTGTGTGTGTGTGTACATGTATATATATTGTTGGTAATGAAGTGAAAGATACTGCTGGTTCTTGACATGGTTCCAACCTTCTAGTTGAAATTTTTTTAAGGGATGCATGTGGAACTTAACGCTGAATGTTCTTCGCACAAGTTTATGAAGTTGCATATGTTGAGAAGTGAGTGAAATGCCTTAAGAGAATAAGTTTCATTTCCAGCCTCCCATGCACCTATTCACCCTCGCACACAATCTAACCTGGGGGAGGATTGAATCCATGCTAAAGATCTTCGTACTATTACTGCACTCAATAATATAAAGCAGGATGTTCCACCAAAAACTTATGTGTCATATATATATATTTTTTTGGGGGGGTTTCGATTAGGGTTTGAAAATAAGCAAGGTCCGGTTCTTGGATGGAAAAGATGGATTCAATGAAGAAAAGATAAGGTTTATCTCATCTAGGGTTAGGGTTCTTTTTCCTGTGTTTGTTGATCTAGTTTCTTACATCCTTAAGATGTCGCTATTTCAGAATAAATGGCCGCCTAGAATCCTTTCTTTTTGGAGGGTTTTGAAAACCCAGAACATGTAAGGGTTTTGGAGGGTTTTGGAGAGAAATCACTAGTTGATCTATGAATGTCCCATGAATTGTTTATATGCATAGTTTATTTCTTCACGATTAAGTGCCCGTTTGGTAGGGCTTTTTTTTAGCTTCTCTTCTCCTTATCAGGAGAAACCCTGCCAAACAAGATTTTTTAAAAGCTCTAAAAAAAAAAAGAGGAGTTTTTTTTTTTTTTTCATGAAGAAAATTTTGAAAAGTAGCTTTTAAGTAAAAGCTCATGGGAGGAGCTTTTACTTCTCCTTTTTTTTAATGCTCCAGCTTTACCGGAAATTTATATATTTTTTTCTATTTATATCCTCACATAATTGTTTTTATTCCATTAATATCGTCATTTAAATGACACAAAATTTTAAATATGCCCATTAATTTTTAACTTTTAACTTTACTTCAAGAGTAAAAAAGTAAAAAGGAAATTAACTATTTTATTTCAAAAGTAAAAAAACCAAACAAGTTTTAACTCTTTTTTTTAAAAGTAATTAATTTTTATTTCTCCTTAAAATGAGAAGATAAGTAAAAAAAAAAACCCAATCAAATGGGCATTGCATTTATTCGAGAGATATCGTTAGCTTGAACCAAAATTAAGGTCTAATTTATCTACAGCTCCTTTAATTAACATACACATTTCTCATGAATCCTTTCTTTGTTCGTCTTACATTTTAATGATAAGTTGTTGAGTTATTAATTTGAATGGTTATCTCTTCATTGTCCAATATTTGGGATTGATGTTATTACTATAAGAAATGTATTTTCTAGATAATATAATTGTATCTTATAGTTTACTTAGAATTATGCATATTAGGCATAAAAGTTATATATTATCCTCAACTTGTGCGCTCCAAAAAATAAGTAATTTTATTTAAGAGGATTCTAGAATCAAATGAAGATTCCTTGATGCTTTGTTATGCAAAGATTGATTGTTAGTTGGCTGTGACTTGTTTCAGTCTTTCAAGGATATGAGATTAAGTGTTCATTGAATCCGCTGAAGTTTCCTTTACTGTTTCCATACCTATAATCATCTCACAAAGCTTGACACATTCAAAGATTTAAAATCATGTGAATTATGTAATGAAGGGATTTTAAATTAGTGAATTTCTTATTTGGATAGTGTTTGGAATTTTAGGGTGAATGTTGCAAGTTTGTTGTTATTAATAAATTGCACAACTTTCGGTCTCTCTACACTAAGTCAAAAGAGAAAGTTTTTCCTGTTTTTTTTTAATCAAGGGATGTAAGAAATTGGGGTTTTACAATTAAAAGTGTAGTAGTTTTCTGGTTGAGAATGAGAAATTGTAATGCAGTGATAGAAACATAGAAGAGAGGATGAGGTTTTTACTGGAGTTAGGATGTTATTGATTCGTAATGGCACATTAGGGTTTGGTGAGAGATAGGTTGAAGGAGAAAGAGAACAAAAGAAGGCTTGTTGGAGTGATGACAATCGAGGCTTGTAGCTGCTATGATGGTCATGGTTGTAGATGAGATGGTGGTTTAGGAAAGAGTTGTGACGTTCGTGGATAGTGCTTCATGATAAGGGAGATTGTGGAAATGATGTCGGTGATTCTCACATCTTGATGGATATGGCTGCCAGAAAGTGAAAAAGATAAAAAAAAAAAAAAAAGGTAGAGATGTGATATGTCACCGCAGACATGAGGCAAGAGTTTAACTTGGTTGAATACTAGGCATTTTACAAAATACTCTTAACTGAGATTTTTGATTTTAATTGGGCATTTTAGGCCTTAAAATACCTCCACAAAGTCTGCAGTGGATATTATAATTTATTGGAATTAGAGATCCGCTCCACATCCAAATAAGCCTTAGGGTTGTGAATATGATAGGGAAGAAAAGTTTTATAAATGAAGTAGTTTTGGATATCAAGCATGAGATATATGCTCTTCCATTCTTCCGCTCTCACATACGCCCACAGTTTTCTTTTTTCAAACTCATTTCTTATGTTATCCTTTAATCTTTTTGCATTTACTTGTTTTACTATTTGTTTATCTTGTTCTTGTTTTATCTTCTCATTCACACTCTCAATGCCATATTTTTCCCTCTTTCCACATTTCAAAGTGTTTTTTTCTCTCCCCTTAATTTTTGCATTTTCCTTCTTTGATCCCTTTTTTTGTGCTTAATAAATTATTTTTCCCCTCCATGCTCGATATTTTTCTTTTGGCATTTCTAACTCCTTTCATTTTCTTGATCCCCTCATTTCTTTTTTTTTTTCTTTGCACCATTATCCTTGTGTTTCTTAATTGTTTTATACTCATTTTTATCATTTCCTTTTCTTTTCTTATTCCCCCTTCTCTTTTCATTGCCTTGTCCTCGCAAAACGTATTTTATCATTTGCCATTTTCAAATTTTGTAAATTTGCTCCTTGTCTTCTCTTTATTTATCTACCATGGTCCTCACCACATTCCATATTTTGCTTCTCTCCAACTTTTCCCAATTACTTTAAATGCTTTTTGCGTCTCTCTCTCTCTCTCTCGCAGTTTCAATGCCATTCGTCTTGTCCATATTTATTTGTTGCTTTTACTTATATCGTTTTTATTTATTTTTCCTTGTTATACATTTTCTTTCCCTGTAACTTATTTTCTCTCTTTCTTTTGTTGCCTTGTTGTCCTAGTAATAATTTAACATTTTTAATGACTTTCTTTCTCCTCTTTCAACATTTCAATTTCATTTTTGCTTCCCCTTTGAATTTTTTCTCTTTTTTATTTTGGCTTTTCTGTTCTATGTGCCTTTTCTTTTAAAAAACATATCCATATTTTGCTTATTTTTGTCTATTTTATTTTATTTCTCTTTTGATATTGATAACTTTGTCCAGTCTCGTATATACATACTTATTTTTTATTTATTTTGTACTCAATTTCTCACTTTTTTAATTCCTCTCCTCTCTTTTCTTTTTTTTCCCTTTTCCCTTGCTTTCTTGTTGGTTTTGTTTTCCATTTCTCCTTTTTCCAATTATTTTAACTTGTTCTTTTTCCTCTTCGTTTTTAGTTTTTCTCTATTTTTTTACTTTTTTCAACTCTTTTCCTTATTTTAATTGTGATGATATCTCTTTCCTTTCTTTTTCTAAATTTACACTCCCTCTATCTTCTCTAATCTTTTGCCTTTTCATATTTTATTTTATTTTATTTATTTTTCTTGTTTTACCTTTTTGTCCCCTCTTAATTGTTTTATTCTGTCTAATTTGTTTCCTTATTGTTCTTGCAATGATTTAACTTCTTAAATAATTTTTCTTCCTTCCATGTTTCAAATTGTTTTTCGTCTTGCCGTTAATCTTTTGAATTTTCTTCTTATTTTTTTGTTCTTTCATGTCCATGCTTTGTGTGCTTCTCTCTCACTTCAATTTTTATTTTCTGATTTGTCTTTTACTGCAAGTCCTTACATTTTGATATTTCCTATTCTCCCTGTATCTCTTAATTGTTTTTTTTTTTTTACTTACTTTCTCATCTTTATGTATTTTTTTTCCTTATCCTCCTTTTCCTTTTTATTGGTTCTCTTTAGAAAAATCAATCTTTGAACTCTTTTTTTTATTCTCTTTAATCTTTTACAATCTCTTTATATTCAACTTATTGACCTGCATTTATATTTTGCTTTTATTAAACTATTTTCCTTCATTTACTTGAAATGCTCTTCTCTCTCCCTCTCGCATTTTCTTTGTTATTCTAAACTCGTTCTTTAACTTTTCCTTTTGACATTTTGCATTCACTCATTTATTCTTTTATTGACTTTTTCTCATTTTATCTTTTCTTTTAGCATTGTGGTCCTTTCAATACTTTAACTTATTTTAGTTAGTTTCCTTTTATGTCTCAACATTTCAAATTATTTTTTTTGCCTTCCCTTTAGTTTTTTTTTTTTGTATTTTGTATTCTTCATTTGTAGTTCGTCTCTTACACTTGCTCTCTGCACTGTTTAATTTTATTTTTAGCTGTGTCATCTTTGTATTTCCTTAATGTCATTATTTATTGATGTTTTGATGGTGTTCTTTTCATCTTTATATTGATTTCCCTTTTACTTTCGTAGATTTCTCTTTTGAAAATTTTTTTTTTTTGTTTTAGTTTTATGTTTTAATTTTTTGGGCCACTTTTTTCCCCTTAATCTTTTACACAAGGATCATGTAGAATGCGAATTTGGCAAGTTGCTTTCTAATAATAATTGATTAAGGATATCGTCATATTCATATTCCTGCAATTTAATTAGCTACAAAATAGTATAGAATTGTGAAAGATCTTTTAGAAGTGCACATTCCTCAAAGGGATGCTTGGCTTGCCTGTAATCCCAAATCTTGTTTGTTTTTGTGCATTGTTTTCTTTCTTTAAGTGCTATTACTCTCTCTCTCTTTCTTACACACACACACACACACACACACACAAAATTTCAAGCTCATTCTTCATTTTCAAATGTTTGCATTTTTATTCTCCCACTTTCTCTTGTTTTACATTTTCTTTCATGCTAGTTGTCTTTTTCTCAATTTTTTTTTCCTTTATTGCACTTTGATTCTACTTTTAAAATAATTTCTTTTTTTTGAACATTTTTAATTTGTTTACCCCCTAAATCTTTTGCGTCTGTTATTATGTTTATTCTTTCAAATTGTCTCATTTTTAATTTAATCGATTTTAATATTTCTGGTGGAAATAATAGGGAGTTAATAAAGTGTATTGGAAATAAGAAAGAATAAAGCATTGAGACTTTTAGGGATTATGAATTCTCACTATTAAATAAATAAGAGTTGATGTTCATGAAATTGTTGCATTATGGGAGTGGAAAAAATAGATGTATGTTAAGTGCTTGTCACTCGAGGCAAACCTTTCAGCAATCTCTCAAGCATCCTTTCAGCATGTAACCCCTCCCTCCCTCTTCCTCTCTCAAGCCAATTGGGCCAATATCATAATGTAGTACTCAAGGTAATTCAGTCTTCAAAAGAATATTGTTTCTCCTCCTCCATTTCAACATGGTATTAGAGCTTATCATCCTCATGCCCGTATCAGGAGAGCTTAATCATGTTTTTCTCTAATATGTCACAAGTCAGTGAGGGCAAACCTTGACGCAATGTTGAGTTGCTCCTTTGGTGACCTCGAGGTCATGGGCCTCTTTGCAAAAATGCAAAGGGAAGGCTATATACATATACGTCCACCCTCCCTCTACCCCCGCACTAAGTCGGGGAGCACTTTGTGCACCAGGTAAGCCCTTGAAAAAGTCCCCATGCCCTATTATACCAAGAAATGTACGGGGATTATTAAATTTACAACCCACGTAGCTTATTTAGGTCCATTTGTCAAAAAACAACCAAAATTTTCTTTCAGTTCTTTTCTTTTGTCTTTTCTAAACTCCATTTTCTTTTGTGCGAATTTAGTCCATTTTTATTTACCGAGCTGATACTTGTTGGGAAAAAGAACATTGCAATGTGTTTTAAATTCATCATTCTTAATTCTTCTGCAACAATTGTGAATTTTTTTGATATGTAATGGATTGTCTATTCTTTTCAAGGAAAGTCCAGCTGCTTACAAGTGCTACTACCTGAGGTAAGGCAGTCTTTGTATCTATTACCAAAGCTAGATGCATTGCCCTACCATTCAAATTGAATTCTTTCTTGTGACAGAGATTGAACTTGGGAAATCATCATAGAGGGAACCGTGGGAAAGAAACATAGAAGAAATAGAGAAGTGAGAGCATGAGGAAAAAGTGAATCACAGGGAGCATGTAATTTCATTGTTGGGGGTGGGGTGGATGGGGAGAGGAGAAACTTAGCCAGGAAATCTGTTTCAATAATCTCTATATTGCATAAGCATTTCATTGTTAGAAAATAAACCCAAACTGTGCTTATTGGACAAAGTAAGTTAATTATATTGAGTAAACTTAAGGTAAGAGAAGCAATCAAGATCTCTTCACTCGATCACAATCAAAATTTCTGAAATTCCTGAAGAGATACAACTTTAGAAATATGTTGAATCTTTTTTTTCCCTCTTCACAAAACAGTTTTTGTTGGGTTTCTATATAATTTTTACAATTAAGATGCATGTAATCATTTTCTTTATTCTTTTTCCTTACTTTTGATGTTTTATGACTTTATTTAGTGGCAAATTATCAGAAGAGATTACTCGGGGGCAATGTGAAAATTGTTGCATTGCTTTAAAAGACATTTGAAAGGCAAGGGGAGATTTGATGTTTTTGTCACTTTAGTGAAAGAAGTAAACCTCACACTGTCACTCTCCCCCTCTATTCTTGTTATTGACATCCTCCAGTTTCTTTCTACTCTCTCCAATCCTTTACTGGCCCTGCATGCTTCACTTTTTGTGTACTGTCTAATTTTCTAACTAAGCTGATATTCCTTAGCAATGGGAAAAGTATATGGTACCCATGTTTGTAAGTTGTCAGGGGTTTTTGTGTGTTTGCATGCGTGTGGGCTTTCAAACAGTGTATTAGTTTCTGTTTGCCGATGTTGATAGAAAAAGAGGCTAGTTTTAGGTATGCTTAGAACTGATGTTCGTTATTATAGAATTGTATTTGTTCCTTTTCTTACTCTCCTAACTATGGGTAAGCCTATTTCTCCTGAAATTGATCATTGGACTCATGGTCCTTACTTGATAAATAGGCGAATGAAGATATCGAACACTTAAGAATTGAAGCAGAGGCAACCTAGTAAGATGCTATATGAATGGTAATGCTGCTCAGCTTTTCATATCATCTCAAATCTAGATACTTTGTTCTGTATCATTTGTAATAACATCTCAAAGCTGAGGGTTGATTATTTTCCTTCCCGGAAGGTACAGTTGCTTATTTGATTTTTCTTGAAACTGGTCGTATATTGTTTCAGTTTCCTAAATATTGCTTTTGTGAGATTTGTGGAGAAAAATGACTTTTAGGAAGATGGAAAATTCTTCTCACTGCTGTTTTATTTTGTTTTATGTTTATTTTTGACAGGAAAAGGACCAGAAATCCTCGGAAGCAAGAGAAAACAAAGAGCAAATTAGATACCAGTATAGGAGTGCCCTCCAATCCCTCCTCAACTCCGCTAGACTATGGTCTCTATGGGCACCTAAAGCATGAGCCACAGAGAAATATAAAAACCAATCTTGGCGCAAAGTAGAAAATGACCTAACTCTAATTTCAAAAATTTGGCATTGAGCTCCTTTCAAAAACACTGAAGAATAGCCACAAGAGTGCATCTCCAAAGCAAAGAACCATCTTTCTGCCCTCCAAAAGTTCAATTTGCTCATGACTTGAAGCGCTGAAATCCTTCTACACAGGTATTTGTCCAAATAACTTACACCACCTTTCTAAGACCTCTGTGAGAAAGCCTCCATGTATTCCTATATACTCAATGCCTAAGTAAACCGCTTGAAACTTGGTTGGAGGAGATGTGATATCTTCTTTAGGGTAATTACATTAATGTGATTAGAAAGTCTGAATTTAATGATTCTTTCAATAGGAGTGTAGAATATATACAGCTCTATCACCTGCTTACTTGGACCAAGAAAGTAGAATCAAAAACTTGTGTACTGTTCACAAGATCTGAAAGGCAAAAGTGTTTTTGTATCATCTTTTGAAGAGGTATATTATTTCTTCCCTCAGTTTAGCAAATTCTGTGGTCGAAGTGGAGGCCTCAATTATTTTGGAATGTTTGTGTTTCTTGGATGTGATCCCCCCATGAAATCTTTCCCTCTTCCTTTTTAAGGCATCTAGAAATTATCTTATCACACTAGTTATTATTTTTTCCCTCTTCTATATTTGTCTCTCAAACGACTAACTCCAAAGTTTGGGATTAAGTTTCAGATTGTTATTGTTGTATTTCAGTTCTTGTTAGAGTATTCTTTCATGATTTATAATGTGTTTAAAATGGTTTTCCTGCATTCTTTTTGATGCTCAACCTTGAATTTCCCTTTTAGGAATACCAGGTTGTGCAAGTCTGCCCTTTGCAGGGAAATGCTTGCTGCGCTGGTGGACTTGGTGATGACAGGCCTATTAATACTCTAATGGGCGATCTCATCAAAGGTGAGGAATTCTACTCTAAAAGTTGTCACATAAAGCATTTCTTGTGAGATTTGCTGTTTTTCTTTTCTCATATAAATTGGGATAATGATATATAATTTTAAGGCATAAATGCCAGCCCATCATAAAATTTGTATGGCTCCAGTAGTTCTTTTACTTACAGGAGATGCTGATTTCTGAGAAAAGATCCCCTGCTGAATGTTGTGACTGCTTTTGTAATATATGAAGATGTGCTTGTGGGGATTTTAAAGAGTGTCTTTCTTTTGTTTTGTTTTTTTTTTTTTTTTTGAAAGTTTAAAATATAGCTCAGCTATTTTAGGAATATCGGGTTGTGCCAAGTCAGCCAATCCCTCTTTGTGATTGTTCCTCTGTTTTACTTATTAATCTTGTTCCCCTCCTATCTAGCACATTTCATTTATGCTACTCAGCTGTACTTGACTGTTCACGCAACAGGTTTGCCATGCCTCAATAGTATTTGATTGAAAGCATTAAGCCTGTGATGTATTGGTTTTCATGAATAAGTAATGGGCCCTCTGATCTTTTCTCCCTCTCTGATGACTAACTACTTTTGGTTGCTTCTCTATATTTAATGCACTCTTGTTGGTCTGTCTCTTTGATTCTCCTTGTTAACGCCACAGAAAAACCGACTCTTGTTATTAAATGATTTTTAGAATAATTTAATTATTTAAAAATTTTGACTTTTCCTTTTTCTGGTGGTTAATAGAATTCCTTTTACTGAAATCATCAGTGAAACCTAGTAGAGTAGTGAAGAATTTAGGAAAGACTGGCCTGAACTTCTCAAGTTCATTGGAAAATTTTCCCACATATTTTCTTGTGGGCATGCAATTTAGTTAGGAATAAAATTAGGTCTAAGTTATTGTTATTTTGGTTGGAAAATGATTAATCTAAGAATAGATTAATGTTACTACTTTTGTTTCTTCTTTCTGCAATTTCAATAGGAAGATATTGGCAGAAGGTAGCTGAAGAAAGGAGAAAAATACCGAATGCCGTAATGCTTGCTGACATGAATGCACCAAATGAAGAAGTCTGGAGACAGATTAATTGCCTTGTCATTGTTTATGTGGTCACAGTTATGATCAAGTCTATTTTTCCACTTTTGAACTAATTGTTATGCACTGTGTTGATTTTGGAGGCCAAGTTTCCTTTCCTCTTTCCCCTGCCTTTTCTTCGTTGCCTTTCTTTTGTTTCTTTGGCCTTCTCAAATTATTCTGTGTTTTACATTTCTGAGATCATATTAGACTGGTTCATGAAAGAAAAAACTTTTAATTGAGGATGGCCAAAGATCTAAGAAGGGTAAATATTTTTCTGGAAACAACCATCATAGAGAGGAGTATACTGTTAGAAAATGCACAGAGCTTGATTAGTCTGTGGTACAAGTTTCTCTGCCAACTCCAGTTGCTTAGCGAAGGAAGGGCTACATCTGCTTCTATTTTTACATTTTAGCTTGAACCATGAAGTGACTAGAGGGCCAAAGCTCATGTTTCTATTTGAAAAATTTAGAGACCAGAAGTTCTACACTTTGCATTGAGTTCCATATCAAAAGAAATCATAAATGTATTCCATCTGAAGTTCAGAAAATATGGAAAAATATCAAAGTGTGCCTAAAATTATCAATCCTGATATTCTTGTCCCATATCTGTCCGTCAATCTGATCCTAGGGTGTATTGGTACCAAGGGTGATGCCCATTTACTTTTTGCTTGGTTTTAACAACTTCGAAAGTAGGGTCATGCCAGAGATCAAGTTAACCCTAAAACCTTTTGTGGAGCTCAAGCCCACTGTGATGCTACCTTCTTGGATATTTTATTAATGTCGAGATTGTACAAAAGAAATGGAATATGAGGGGGGAAATTGCAATTTGTCACCAATTTTACTGTTCTAGCACAGAGATCCACCATAAGCTGTAATATTTTGATTGTAATGGGTGGGTCCTTCATTCCTACTCAACAAAGAATATGTTCCGAGCTATCTGGAATGAAACCTGGACTCTATTGGGAAGTTGAAGGACTACCGTTTGGCATATTCCATCAACAGTTTCTTCACATAAGTCCGAATGCTTTGACTTCTTAATAAAAGCCTTTAGCCTTGATCGCAAACTACTGGTCAGAATGCTATGTAGATTATAGAGTTAATTAGGTAATTTCATTTTTACTATTGCTTGATTTGTCCACATGCCATTTAAAGATGCAAAAGCTGGACCCAAAAGCAAGTTGGTAGAAGCTCAATCCTGATCCTCCCTTGTCTATTCAGGGGTACAGGTGCAAATCTTCTATAAGCGCGCACCAGGGGGTTCTGAGTGGCAATGGAGCCTCAAATGCATAGCATATGCCTTGACCTTGGTTTCGTTGGTATACCACACCACAAGGCTGTGTAACTGCCTAAGTCTAATTACACTGGCAGAGAGAGAGAGAGAGGGAGGGAGAAAGCAATAATATTTGGAATCGAAGTAGAGAGAGGAGAAACTTTATTGCATGTGTTTGCCGAGGGTGGGGGTCAGGCGTGAATTTGCTTTATTTGATTGGAACCTTGGTCCTTGGATAAAGCTAGCAAACCCGTCTGATTCCCTTTGTCTCTTATAGTTAACCTTGTTTGCCTGTTCGTCTGCTTGTCTCCCTTTCCTTAGAATTACCTTTTTCGTATTTTCTAGTGCTAACATGCAATAAATATAAGCTCACTTTCTGGATGTTGCTTCCAATATGAAAAATAAACGAATTGTAGATACTTATGTTATTGTGAACTATTGGTTGGAAGTCTGCTCTTTCTCCCTTTTCGATAAATGACTGCGTTCTGCCAAATGTACAGGAACACAGTCAAACCCTTTTTCTCTTGATGCATTAGCGTCTTCATCTTTCGTGTGCCCCAGAGGGTTAATCATCCGGTAACTTTTAAGTTTCTTCTTACTGAGCTTTCTCTAATCATTTATTGATCTGCTTATTAGTTTGTTGACTTTCCATGCAGGATGCATCTCCAAATGCTGGCTATGTGCTGCTAATGTTTTACCATCTTTTTGAGGGAAAGGCATGATACCCTCGTACTTGTATATTCTGTTTGTAGAATTTGTTGTTTCACTCTGAATATTTTCTCAACCCTGTCTGAAGTTTTGCAGAGCCGCAAAGAGTTTGAGGCTGAACTAGTTGAACGGTTTGGTTCAATTGTAAAGATGTCATTGCTGGAGACTGATAGGTAACAAAATCCTAAAGTTTTTTGTTCCCTTGGTAGTGAAGTAGGAGTCTCAACAATGCCCGGCGTTATTTTTAGTTTACTATTCACTGTTTTCCAGTTAAAGACCACAAATGTTGTGGCTTCCACATGGAGGCCCTACCTTTTTTTGCTGCTGGATAGTGTCTGTGGCATGTCCAGAGTCATAAGCCTAGTAATCATAATAACAAAGATCAAATCTTGACAACAAGATCAAGAGTCGAACTCATCCATCCCCCATTCCCTCATCAAAAGAAAAAGAAAAAATGTATGTTTCGAGAGATTGTATAATATTATTGACTAACATAGCTTGTCTCTCCACACCTTCCTGATATCCTCATCTTGGTTTGGCCATTCGTTTCACGGAAGCATTTACTCAATATTGTGCATCGTTCCTTTCATAAATTCCTCTGATATTAGTCATGCAGGCATCAACTCAAACTGAGATTATTCCTTCCTTTTTTATCTTTTTTATCTCTGTATGACCCTCAACATCAAAGCAGGCTGAAACCTATCAACTGCAGGAACAACCAACTCAGTCATCGCAAACTCATATCCCTTGTCACCAGTCCCGTTTGGAAGGGGTATATTCAAATTGTATCCAAACCCGTTTCCTTCACAGAGCTCATCAACAGTTCCGCTCTGAGGATGTGATGGACCCCAAGAACCATGATTCATATGAAGCAAAAAAGTAAGAACCTTATCGGAACTAAAAAAACCCTTTAGCGGTCCTATTCCATAATGAACATCAATGTCAACTACAGCCACTTTGCAACACCCCGAGTCCAAAGCCAATTGAACAGCAAGACTGGCATTGTTAAGAAAGCAAATACCCATCAGCCTGAGTAGGCTGGGCATGGTGCCCCGGAGGCCAAACTAATGCACAAGCAATTTTCCCATTCCCATCAAGTATATGTTTCATAGAAGACGTAGTCCCAGCAGCAAGAAGCGCCGAGTCCCATGAATCCGGATTCAAATAAGTCCCACTGCACATTATTCTCCCCCAACTTCTATTAGCATCAACTAATAGATTCTCATAATCTGCAAAAATTTTAAATACCCAGATAAAACTTTGCCCAATTTTGACATTCTATTCTCGGATTCTCGCAAAATAAGCAACTTGTAATGCACATACAAACCATGAGAATAGCACAAAAATAATAAGCATCACCTAATTGATTCACATAATCTGCAAAAATTAAGACCCAGATAAAGGTTTCCTAATTTACACTAATATCGACGTTCTATTCTCAAGTTCTCATAAAATAAGTATCTGGAAACGCGCAAACAAACCATGAGAATAGCAAAATCAGTTTATCTACAAAAATAAATTAAAAAATACAAAATACAAATACCCAGAAAAAAAAATCGTCAAAATTTACCACCGATAGAAACATTCTAGCCTCAGGATCTCGTGAAAGCACAAAGACAACAAGAATAACATTATTATTATTCTTTTTTTTTTGGGTGCCGGAAAATGAGAGAAACGAGACAAAAAAAAAAAAAGAGCCTTTAAACCGGCCTTCTATCCACTAAGGGAGAATAACATTATTAAAAGTTTTGCGTGAGGAAGTACCGGAGGAGCGAAAAGTAAGCAATTCGGAGACGGTGGCAGGTCAACCTAATTGCCAAGAAATGAAAGGAGAAATTGGGTCTCTCTCGAGACTGAGATCATGTTTCTGATTCCGTCAGGGTTCACAGAATGCAATTCTAAGACGTCGAGAAATCCGGGTCGGTTCCGGGTCGAATATTCCGACTCCGGTGTTGTGGTTGAGCAATCCTTCGCGCCACAACACATGTATGAGTTGGGTTGGACCTGGAGGATCAGCCTTGGCCGTGGCTTTGCCTTGGTGGGTCTCGGTTCAAGAAGACCATATGCCCTTTCTGTCTACGAGTTCCCGTCCATCCGGCTGGCTCGGTTCCAGTCTCTGTGGTTGGGGCTAACCCGTCTAATGAAGAGAGAACGTACCGGCGTGGTTTCTGAACATTAGATTTTTTTTTTTTTTTAAAGGTGGATATTATTTGTTTACATATTATTAAAAAGAATTATCCTCCCGAAAACAACCCTGTCTAATACCAATTTATCAGATTAATTAACATAAAAAGGCAAGAGACTTGGTAATCATTGAATATACAGTAATGAATTCAATACATAAATATAATAATATACGATCACAAATATTAAATGTATAAAATAACGAAATTATGATTTTTATTTCGGAACAAGTGGGAAAGAAAAAAATATGTGAATATAAAAAAAATAATAAAGAAAAAGTAATATTTGAAGGTAATGAGTACTATTCAAACGAGTGTGACTTATTAAAAACCATTAATCTTTTTTTGAGAAAAAATTAAAAATATATTAAGTGTCTTCTTATAAATAGTCATTAGAATTTTAATACATCTCAAAGATGATGAAATATAAGATGAAAGAAATAATTATTCCTTACTCTGTTTCTATTTTTGATTGATTGTACGAGGAATGAATTAGTAAGGAAATATACTGTTTATGAAATTTATAAAATTTTTGAAATAATACAAATTAAATATTATTATCAGACTAATTTTGACTAAAGTTCGTGTAAATTAATATTTTCCCATTTATAGAACTAGTATTGAATTTTTTAATTATTTATTTTATTATTTGAAACAAATTATGATATAATGCTCCACTGGTTGATGCATGCAATGTGTGGGGGAAAAAAAAAAGAATTTAAGGTAATTCTGATAAGACTAAAAGGAGAAAGGAAAAAATAATTCTGAAAAACAGATTAAAATGATAAAAATACCCAAAGTGGAGTTATAAGTGTAGTAATTTTTTCTTTAGAATCTATTGATAATAAAATCCTCTTTTTTTTTTTAAACAAAAAAATTAATAATTTAACATTTAGAGGAAATATAAAAATAAAAAAGCCAACATTTGTTTTTTTTGAATTATCACGAATCTTTTTTTTTCTTGGGCTTTGCAGTCTTTTTTTGCAATAAATAAATTTTACACTACAAGAAGTAATTAATGTAAAATTGAAAACTAAATATTTTTTAAAAAGTAATAAATAAATACCTATTTAATTTAGATAATTTTTTTAGAATATTTTTCATGAACTTAATTTTTTTATAAGTTTGCATTACGGCATAATATTGTTTAATACAGTACTTGATCAAGTCCCCCAAATGTTGAAGGAAAAGAAAATGTCACACCCCATTTTATTAAAAAAAAAAGGGGAAAATATAGAAAAAAAAATATGGAAGCTTTTCAAAACAGCCACGAAACGGAAAGGACGCGGGAACGGAACGGTTTTAGTCTCTCTCTCTCTCTCTCTCTCTCTCTCTCTACTTGAGCGCTAAAACGCCAAATTTCTCAAATTCAAAAAGCATTTGGATCGTCTGATCAATTACGCGGTCGCCGGTGATCTTTCTTTGCGATGAGATTGGATCGCCTCGCGAGGAGGTAAGTGCTACTCAACTCTTTATTGCCAACGCAATCCATCGTTCTCAATCTCAATCTCGTCACATTTTTTATTCTGATTCGTTCATGGCTAAACTCTTAATTAGATCAACTTGATGATTTTTGTTTCATCTAGGGTTTTATAATGTTTTTTTTTTAGTTCGCATTTTGCTTGATTGAAGTCCGTTTTTATGTTACTTTTGAGAGATTTCGAGGTTTCCATTTGATGGATATCATCGAAAATTCGGGTTATCTTTAAGATAAGATAAGAAGCACAGGAACATTCCTGGGACATGAATGACTATTTTGGTGAATGTCGCCCGGACGATTTACATCGTCAGGCATTATTTTGGAGGATGATTAAACCTGATAGGGATGTGAACTGGCCTCCATTATGCAGAATTAATCTAGAAAGACAAAAGTCATTGAACTTGATGCATAAAGAGCAGCGCATGTACCAACCATAGGTAACTTATTCTTTGTTCTGCATACTTTTTTAGGCACCCTCTAATGCTTTGGAATTTTTCTAGTCATGAGTTTTCTTTTACTGTCAAATCTCAAGGCTGACATAGATTCGATATGGCAACTGGAGAAAAATGGTATTTCATGGCCTTGCGTGAAATCTTCTTATACTCCTTTTTAGGTATGGTTCATATTCATGTGATGCATAATACCACAAGTTTGTTGGAGTCTTTACTTTCCAAAAGTTGGCATGACTATTCATACTAACAACAATTCGATTGTGAAGATCATCATCAGATTATAAAGGGATAGTAACAAAGAATCCTGCTAGAGCTGCCTGGGTGCAGATTGCCTCCTGTGGCCAGGTCCCCTTTAAGTTTAAACACTTACGTATATGCAGAGTAAAATTAAAAAAATAATAATAATAAAAAAAAAAGTTCAAGGTTCTGCATTCCCTTGATTTGAAGATGCCACACATTTACATGCTTAAATGAGGCAGCGAACATATTGCAGTAGCGAACATATTGCAGTAATCTGATAATGGCATTGGGATAAAGAAAAAAATGGTACCAATTGATTTGCGGATCAAAGAAGAGATGCTTTACATTTTATTTGTTGCCTCTGGACATGTCTGTCACTTGAGTTCCCAATATAATAGTAGATAGAATAAGATCCTTGTCTGGTTCTGTGTCTGAGCTGCTTTTGCAATTTTTAGTTGTTGTGCTCAGTGTGGACCTGTCCCTCGTAGAGTGTGACACAGCTATTGTCATTTTAATCCACCTCAACATTTTTGCAGTCAAGTAATCATGTCATTCCACGTAGAATTTGTCATATTCATAACAGGCTTCCTGAGAAATAAATTAGCCAATGCTTATAGTGGACCTTTCAATATCAGCTTTCTTTCTGATGTGGTTGGTAATCAGAAACTACCTTTTACTTATAGTTCTTAGGGGGATTAAACTATGAAATTTATTCCATATTCTAGAGTTCAGGCAGTAACATTCTGAGGGTGCAATCCATAAGAGCAGTCATCGCATATGCCACATGACAACTTTGGTACCATTTGCTGACTCATGCTCTCGGGGAAGCCATTTTTTGTTTTGAAGGCTGGACTCTGTCACTTCGGATTGTAAATAATTAATAACACTTAAATCCTTTAATGTTCTTCCAACTAATTCTAGAGTGAATGCAGAAAGATGATCATATAGGAAACATTTACTTATGTTTGGGTGCCGAAACATATTTGATCTCTTCTCACTCCTTTCTATCCGTGAAATTCCATGATGAGCTTCCATGAAAGGATGTCTGGTCCAAAAACCAATATGACCATAATTGTCTCAAGTTGTAAACACAAGTTCATGCAATGATTGAAAAATATATATATATATAGAGAGAGAGAGAGCTCACTTAAAGATTTCTGTATTTCAGAGTTTAATATGTTATTTTGGCCTCCCTTAGAGGGACTGGTACAATGCAAGTTTCTTATGGTTTTCGATAGGGAAAATAATGGATGACTTCCTTTGACTGCTGTCTTGTTTGTCATATTGTTTAATTCGATCTCCAATGATTTTGCTGGGGGAAGTGGCTTTTCAAGGTTCAATTTGATCAATTCATTTACTCAAATCAATCCGAACATATTAGGACCTCTGATTATTAGATCTCAATGAAAGAATGAATTGTATCTTATGTCTGATTGTTCCATTAGTTCAACAAAGGAGATTAGTATTAGATTGCTTGTTTATTGTTACAGTATAGCTATACACTACTGATTAACATTCTGTTTTAGGTGCAGACTGATCTCTCTTTTCTGAGAGACATGAGGATGCCCCATCGATGGTGATAACATGATGAGTTTCATCTATGCTTGCAACCGGCTGTGCCAAAATCTGCTCGTGCTTAATCACCTGAACTTGTTCAACTACCTGATCCCTATATTCCAAGCTCTTGAAATGAGCAAGGGAGGCAAGTTCATTTACAGATTCAGCAATGCTCTCTGTGCAGGCAACAACATCAATCAGCAATGAAGCCACTGCTGCAACTGGTGTGACTTCCAGCAGGTCAGTGTCTTCCCACAATCCTGTCTTAAGAAAAGACTTGAGGTTTTTGGCTGAAGTCTTAGCGTTAGAAATATGTGAATCAACAGCTGTTGGAGAAGTCATTGTCTTGATCGACATTGCTAGTTCCTTGAATGCTTGACCACATTCAAAGCTCATCTTTACACATGATTCTTGAATTTTTCTCCGGACCTTCAATGGTGCCTGTAGTGATATCAACATATAATGATTTATAAGTTCAAAGTAGAACTTCCAAGCCAAAGAAAAAAATCATAATAGAACTAGCCAAACTAATATAGACCGCTTTGAGGCTTCAGGTTTTTTAATTGTGCAAGTGATGTGCAACTAAATTTTAAAATGATTTGAGATGCTAATTTAGGTATAATATGAATTTAAGTGCTATAGGCTAGTGCATCAAGTATCATACCTTGTTCTCGGAGTTCAGATAGCCATTAAGAGCATCAACTCTATAAGCGCATTTCCGTGATAGTGTCCCAATTTTCAGATATTGTTTCCAAGGATGGCGGAACTTAAACCGACCATGACCTGGCTCCCATCTTGCAAAATTGGCCTGCAAATAATTAAATTGAATGAGCTACATATGGATTATCAGAGTTGAGAACCCCGGGTTTTTTTTTTTTCCTATTTTTTTCCCTCAAAATTTTGGTGCGGGACAGGGTGGAAAGGAGGGTTTACCCACCATGGATTCTTCTGTATTTTTGCAGTTGAGAACAGTTTTGTATCCCTCTAGATTTGACTTGTCCTTCTTAGACTCTCCTTCCTCTGGGCCATTGAAGTATTCATTTCCGAATCCTGAAATTGATAAATAAAGCATTAAAGCAAACAATTGAAAAACTTCATTGGTGCGCTTGTACATATATAAATACAGATATGTTGGTACATATTTTAGATATTCAATATTGGTGTACTAGCTGTTATTTTGTTATAGACATACCTTCTAAGAAGCTCCCAATCTTTTCTAGGTTGACAGCAACCAGACTGTGAAGATCACTGCCCGCCCAAACAGGGCAAATGAAGACACATACAAACAGGGATGCGAAGCTGCCGATCAAAATTGTGGAAAGCCTCTTGTGTGCCATCTCTAGAACCTCATCATCTCGGTAACCGGATACGGACACCAAACAAAATGTCAATATGAATATCATCAGCCCATAATCGTATCTTGCCTTCATTCTTGGAAAAAATCTTATGAAGGTAACAGTTGCAGCTGCATCATCAATACACCAATTTTACTTATAAGTAAAAAGGAGTATTCCATAGATGAAATTATTTGCAATTAGAAATAAGTCATAAATAGCTTTGTGTTTATACTTTGCACTTGTTATTTACCTAGGAGGAAGACAAAGAGCCCTAGTAAAATGGGCTCGCCTTTTTCTCCAGATAAAGATGCCAAGTGACGAGCTCCAAAACCTAAAGCACCTGCTAACAATGTTGCTAACATCCTGTTGAAACCTTTTCCCAGTGTTGCTCCTGAAAAAGGTAATTTTTTTGTCAGCTTCATGTTTATCATCAACTCAAATTTATTAACAATTGTTTAGATGGTACATGAATAACATGGCATCATTCCATTCTATTTTTGGTTCATTGATATGACTAAGATATATGACATATATTTAAATTATATGGGAAATACACAAGATGTAGATTTTTAGGCACATCACTTTTGGCACTTAGAAATTATCCAATTTATCATATTTCCCGAAACTGCTAATATGCTAGACTAGAATTGGACTTCGTGTGAGCTAAGTTGTAGAGACTCACCTACGGAGAATTCGAAGACGACTACCACAGTTAGAACAGCCCACATTGCAGCATCCCCAAAACCATCAAAGAGAGGTTGAAAGTAATACAAGAGTGACACCAAAGTTATTGCTAAGCCTACTTTGAGTGAATGGGTAACCCTTCTGGGATCATCTTGTCCAAGTTTCTTTGCTGTTCTAGCAACCTCAGCAATCTTTGCCGACACCCTCATAGGCAAGGCCTTTATCCTCCCCGATCCTTTCGCTAGACACCCATCATTCTCAGTGTTTGCAGTCATGTCTCCTGGATATCTGCCTGTGCGTATGAGAAGAGAGAGAGACGGAGAGAGAGAGAGAGAGAGAGAGAGAGAGAGTTTTAACGCTTGCTTTGCTTTATTCTAGTGAGAGTATGCTGCGTGAGAGGAGAGAGAGGAAAGCTGAGGCGCGAAGGAGAGAGGTGCCATTGGGAATTACATTAAACCCTTTATATAAGTTTTTTTTGACACGTTTTGATGTTATTTTGTTTTTAGTGGGAAGAATACAAAGAAGTTTCACTGCGTGTTAGAGGGAAAGAGAAAAGTGACTTTAGATGGTCACAGAAGTGGAGATAGCTGAAATTACAAATTCAGATTAAAAAAAATAATATTTAATATTTAGGATTTTTCAAGTCATACCAAATATTTAATTTTGAGAATGAAAAAAAAAAAGAAAAAGAAAGGTACTACATTTAATGTTAGGGATGACTTTTTTATTTAAGATTGTAGATTTTTTGAAGAGGATAAAAATGTTTGGACACTAATGAAATTGCAGAACTTAAAAATGAAATTGTAATTTTCATGCAGAGAGGAGAAGAGAGAGGAGAGAGAAAAAAGAGAGACAAGTGATAAGAGAGAAACCTTTTTTTTTTTTTTTTTTCAAGAGCATTGATATCTTCTTATCAAAAATATTGAATTTTATATGTAAAAATAGAATTTGTTATCTTGATTCTAAAGAATAAATATACTTCCATTATATCTCAAACATTAAATAACATTTTCTCTTAATCTGAATCTTTAATTTCGCCGCGGCTATATCACTCTGTCACTATTGCCTTTACAGTGCAAAAGCATTCACTCTGCCGCGGTGTTTAACACTTGCTTTGTGCTGAACTATGGACTGTATTCCAATTCACTTTTCTTACAGCTGGGTTCAAAAAAAAGGTCTTGTACTTTGCGGAGTATTGTTATTTTTATCATTTTATTACAACCGAAAGCTTTTTTCAGACCAAATCCTCATTAGAGGGGGGACTTATTCTGAGTCCAAAGTTTCATTATCCCTTTTCTCTTGAACTATATAACTTGGTTGTGGGATTAATCTCCCACCTTAAGTAATCTTTAATCAAGAATTTGAGGAAATTTGATGTTTTTTAATTAGTTTTTTTTTTTTTCCCTGATTCCATATTTTATATTTGCCTCCGCTCTGGGTTTTCGAGGGACAGAGATTTTCTGGTGACTTCTAGACATGAATTTGGGCCAAGGTCTATTATGTTTGGGCTTGGGTGGTGAGGCCTTTGATTTTTGACTACGGGTCAAGTTTTGAGTACCATACAGTGCCGAAAAGACATGTTTTGATGTTAATGATTGAGAGAGAGAGAGAGAGAGAGAGAGGGGGGGGGGGGAAGTACCATACGCGGCTTTAACATTCGCCAAAAACCCCAAGATTGACCGATGACATCCCAGATAAATATCTTTTTAAAATAGATCCGAGACATGCGTTCATTCTTTGTCTGTTTTTGTCTTCTTTAGCATGATGCATGCCCTTCTAACACCGAATTATGACGTACAATCTAGAAAACTTCGTCAGAAGACGTTTTTAGAGAGAAAAAAACGTACTATGTCTTCTGCTTTCGGAAAAAATTGACCAACGGTCCAACGCCCTCCAAATGCTTTTGTTTCCACACTGTCCCCACCGATTTGTTTTCTTAATTTATTCATTTTTCTTGTGATTTTGCATGTTATCACATGTACTTTTCATTCATGCTGTACGTTAGAAGCTTCCAACTAATACCAGAAGTAAATATTTGAGATAATTGTATATTGTAGCATTCCTTTGTTAAATCAAATATGAAAAACTCCATGAATACTGTGGTTTCCTTGCAAGGTTATCAATTTCATTTTGTTCCGGTCAGAATGGTCGGAATGTCTCATTTCATTTCAGAAAAGAAATAGAGAATGGACTGATATTTTTATCTATCGGTTATTTTAATACATTTTGAAAATTTTAGTAAAATACCAACCGAAACGTTCTAAATATGTTCCACCTGAGATAGGAACAAAATTATAATTTAAATCTAAACCTATTTTTTGTCTTAATGAAGAAAGATGATGTTTGGAAGTCTAGACCCTAATTTTTTATCTTAATGAAGGAGTATTTAAATGATATGTTTGACATGTTGTCTGCATAAAATTAATTTAAATACTCTTGAGTTTTGATTATTTGAAATATTTTAAATTTTAAATCTTAAGTTTAGATATTTGATATTGTGTTCATGTTGTATAATTTTTAAATTAATTTTTAGAATTGAAATTGAATACATGTTTATTGAGAAAAATATAAATATTATATATATATATATATATAAATATAAATGACTCTAACCAAAATGCTCCGATACCCGGGTATCTTGTATTAATATGAAAATCAGAACTCAATTAACCACCTTATTTTTTTCCACATACCTCGCGTATCCGATTCCTTCAACTTCTCCAATTAATGGAGTGACCAATGGCAAAAAATTATTATTATTTCCATTAAAAATCGAGAAACTTAGTTCAAATTGATGGTCCAGAAAGAAAGTTGCATACATGAAGTATGCCTTAAGCCTTTAGTGTATTAGTCCCTGGCAGACAGAGAGTGAAGAGACCTATTTGAACGATGGAGAGTAAATTGTAGCCTAAAACCATATAGAGAGAGAGAGTATTATCTGTCTTTCCTTGGTCCATTAATGTCGGCCCACAAAAGGCCGACTCTCTTAATCTTTTAATTTTTATAATTGTGTTATTATATGAATATTTGACAAAAAAACTCATATTCAATTATTTTCTCCTAAATCTAATACTGAAATTTTCATTACGCATGTATTTTCACGATTTTTCTTTAGAATCTGAAAAAAAGACATAAAAACAAAAAAAAAAAGAAAAAGACAAAAAGACCCCCAAAAAAAACCAAAGGAAAAATGAAAAAAACGTGAAACAAGCCCATGTTTGTGTCAATACAGGCTGGCCATGCAGTTGCACCGTGTACTCGGTTTGAGGTTGGGGGTAAAATCTCTTGGTTTGGCCGGTTTCAATGCATGCATGTTTGGAATTATTGGGCATGTACGTCGGGATTATGGTATGCAACTCGTTTACAATAAAATTTTTTACTATTATTGTTTCAAAATTTGGGTGACCCATTATCAAATTTATGGTATATTTGAAATTTTAGTATCTTTTAATATGTTTTGATTACGATTTATTTATTTATTTTTTTTAAAAAAATAGATATAATCCGATTGAAAATTTTATAATAGAAAGAGATTCTGGTCATAATGCTTGGGCGGCGTGACTCTGCCCGCCTTTCTTTTATTTTTCCTTACGAGGAATATAAAAGTCAACATCGTTGGCCCAGCGTTGCCTTCCACTAATGAAGATTTCCGCTCTCAGTGTAATGCAAATTCAAGGTTTTCTCAATTTTGCTTCAAAATTGGACTGAATTGACGTTTGAGTAAAGGCAAATGGGAAGGCTTTGAATTTTTCTGTGTTTGGTTGAAGGGTGAGCATGCACCGAGAGCAGTCAAGTAAGACGATTGCAATGAATGCAATGCAAGACTAATGGAAAAGGGAAAAACGTTTTGAGAGAGTAACACATTTTACCAGGAACATGTGTCCCACATTCGATTATTAGTGTTTAAGGTGTTTACACTGATCGCAAACGATTGTGTCCAATATCAATCAAAAGGCATAATTAATAAGGACCTAAGTTTACATGATACTTACATTGTGGACTTGTATTCCATTCTTGTCGGGTTCACAACTTAGATTGTGAACTTGTATTCCATTCTTGTCGAGTTCACAAGTCAAGAAAAAAATCAACCAGGTTATGTTTAAGTGATTGAATTTTATAGAGGCTTGTTTGTATTCTTAATCTTTTTTTTTTTAATTTCATTTAGAGCTCTTTTGTCATTTAGAAAAAATTAACCAAGTTAGGCATTTTAATAATCTAAAAGAATTTATATAGTTGACCCCACTTAGTAAGATAAAGACTGTTGTTAGTATTGTTATTGTATTGTTGTTTTTTTTTTTTTTTACTAAATAAAAAAGTATGTGAAAAATATTTTCATCAAAAACTAATATTATTATTATATTAAGAATTTTTTATACTAAAAGTTTTATTTAGTCTCAATTTTATCTAACCTCAATTTTCACATTATGAGATATGGAACAACTTTAGTGCCCAACCCTTTATTATTTAGGGGTATTTTGTGTCTTACAAATCCCGGGCAATTATGTGCAATGTTAAATTATGAAAAGTGTAGAATAAAAGATATTGTTACTGTATACATCATAGGTGGAAATCTACCCTCTTGTTACATCTATTAAATTAAAAATAAAAACAAAAATAAAAATTTTCCCGATTACAAGATTTTCCCCATGTTTATAAAGTATGGCAAATGTGTGTAAACTTTGATCTTGATACATGGACTAGTTATGAAAACTTGAATAATGCTTCTCCTTTTGGTTTCTATGTTTTGTGTTATTCAATTGGAGAGGAAGAACATCAAATAAATATGACAAGATGCCCAAAAGAACAACTTCCCCCGTAACCGGCTCAGCAAATATGGAGACGGTATCCATTTTTTTTTCTTTTTTTGGTTAGATTTCAACCTTAGATCATAGGGTTGGGAAGAAAATTATAATCACTAAACTATCTTCTCAGAAACAAAATAGAGATGCATTTTTTGAACCCCAGATCATGGGTTGGGAAGATAAATTGGTACTATTAGACTGTTCCCTTGAAGACAATTGAGATGCATCTTATGTCAAAAAAAAAAAAAATGGAGATTCATGAACATTGTATATGTTGTACCATGGAGCTTTGCCCTTAACGTAACATTGAATTTGGACCATCTTTTAGCTTTTTTTTTCTTTTTATAAAACGAGGATATATAATAATTACGCTAAATAAATTCGATTCAAACCAGGTTAAGTTGGGTTGGACCATCTTTTAGTATGACCTCGAAGAAAAAACATATTATATTTTGCTTAATTCATAACATTTGGAATTTGCAAAAATGTGGAAACTCTCATAGTTTGCGGTTATTTTAGATTTTGCATTTGTTGCAATGTGGTAATATATTCGCTTGCTTGTTTTTTCTGCTTGATGTTCTGTGTATATTGTTTTTCTAAAATTCTGAAAAAAAAAAACAAAAGAAAAAAGAAAGGGTTGAACCATATATATTTCTATATCTTTTTTTTTTATATATATAAAATATTGATAAGAAACAACTATTAGTACAAGAGACCCCGGCCTCCTGACCCAAGGGTTTGAGCCGTTACAATTTGCTCCCTCTTGTAAAGAGTACTTCCCTCCTGGTTCGGAAAAAGAGAGTTTATTGGATCATAATCCAAAACATGATTGCGATGTTTTTCATCTCCAGACAAAGTTTTACCTGAATTTTAATAAAAGTAGCCTCGAGTCTGCATGTTATAATTCGTATAAAAATAATCTACTGTGGCATATCCTTATTGTTTGCTGGTGCAGGAAGTGCATCAGATCATTCATGGGCTGTAATAACAACACTTGAACAATCTTCACACAAGGGAAGCTCTATGATTTTAAGATCCGATCCTTCTGTTTTCTCCTCTCCTGACACTTCAGTCTTGGCGCTTTTAAAATGTGCCAGGGAAGCAAGATCATGGATGGAATTTGAAATTTTCTCCGTGCAAATGACGATATCAATCAGCAGTGAAGCTACTGTGGCGGCTGGTATTATATCTAGAAGGTCTCTGCCTTTCCACACGTCTGAGTTCATTAGGGACTTGAGTCTGTTGGTTGCATCTTTCGAGTTTTCAATGTGGGGTTCTGCAGAGGATGTTGTAGTCATTTCCTTGACAGCTAATGCTAATTCCTTCAGCGCTTTACTGCACTCTGAAGAAACCTTCATGCATTTTTCTTGCATTCTGCTTTTTATCTCCACCTGTTCCCAATTCAAGAGCCCAAAATAATTAACATGCATGGAGAAAAGTCTGCTTTTGATTCCTCAAATAGATTTTTTTTTTTATTTTACCTGAATTTCAGAGTTCAGACAACCGGTAAGAGCTTCAATGCGGTAGGCACATTCTCGAGTGGCTGATCCAATACTCAGGTACTGGTTCCATGGATGCCGGAATCTGAACTTACCATGACCCGGTTCCCATCTTGCAAAATTTGCCTGCAAAATTATGAAAAACAGAAAAATTCACTTTCCTTTCCTTTCCTTTCCTTTCTTTTTTTAATTTGTGGGTTGTATGAAAGCTTTTGCACCTACCAAAGCTTCTTCATTATTTTTTGAAGTGAGAACACTTTTATATGCTTGCAAAACTGATTTTTCAGAATTACATTCTTCATCCTCCGATAATCTGAAGTATTCATTTCCAAATCCTGCAAAGGAAAATTGTTCCATTATGAGATTCAAGTGATTAGTACTTGATATTATCCATGTTTTTTTAATAATATAATGTACCACACTTTCCCTCGCAGACCTTCTAAGAAGTTTCCGAGCTTTTCTATGTTGAGAGCAACCAGGTAATGAAGATCTTCACCGGCCCATACAGGGCAAATGCAAATGCAGATCATCACACAAGTAAAGCCCCCGATAAGAATTGTCAATAACCTTTTCTTGGCGAACTCTATTATACAATCATCTCGGACGCTAGAGAGAGACACCATAGAGAATGTCAATATAAATATCAAGAACCCATAATCGTATCGCGCCTTGATCCCGGGAAAAAAACGTATAAAGGTTGATGTAGCAGCTGCAAAACACCGGAAAACACATTCAATTATTAATTACATTGATTCAAAATTAAAATTCTCAAACATGAATCAAGTGATAGAGTTGTTTTACCTTGTAGGAATACAAATGATCCAATCACTATCGGCTCGCCTACGTTGCCAAAGAGAGAGGCTACATAATGCACTCCAACACCTAGAGCTCCAGCTAGCAATGTTGCCAATCCCCTATTTAGACCTTTTCCAATGGTTGCTCCTAAAATGCGAAAAGAAAAAGGCGATACTTAAGTCACTAGAATTCAGATTTTGTAATTCTTTTTAGTCCTACAAAGGAGTTTAGCATAACTCTTACCAACAGAGAACTCAAAGACAACAACAACAGTCATAAGAGCCCATATTCCAGGCGTGCCAAAACCATCGTAAAGAGGCTCCAAGTAGTATAACAGTGATACTAAAGTAAGTGCAGCTCCAACTTTTAGTGAATGAACGACTCTTCTTGGGTCATCTTTTCCTAGCTTCTTTGCAGTACAAGCAGTCTCTATTACTTTCCCCACTAGTCTTTTTAAACAACCCAGAAAAATCCCATCGTTTTTTGTAGCTCCGGTCTCCATTTTTAAGGGGGACAATGTTTGATGTGAGGAAGATGATAGACAAAGGATTGAGTCTGTTTTGTGCCTCCGTTTTGTATAAGATGTCACACATACATATATATAATTTCTTGCCTTTGCTGTTGACACACCTTTTTTATGTTGTTTGTCCCTTTTTTTTTTTGGTTCTTTTCTACTACATTCAACTGGAGTACTATTTACTTGACAGGTGGGCGGCGGGTAACTTCCTAGGTTTCATACTTTCAATTTGGCAACCGGTCTCTCTGGTGTGAACGGAAGTTTAAAAGACAACAACCACAACACGTTACTTTCATTTTCACAGAACAAAATCTTCATAACACCAAGAAAATAGAATTGCAATATTGATTGTTCCCCTTTATCTTTTTCTACTAATAGAAAGAAAAGAAAATCACAATCACCTTTTTTTCTTTTTTTTTACCATCCATTGTAAAAAATTGCCGATGCAAATTTTCTGATAATTAGATGGTCAAAACAGTAACTATAGAGTATTTTTAACATTTGTATTTGAGATTTTAAAAAGAAAGAGAGATGATGTGAATCAGCACTCTCCTCAAGAATGGTGGTTAAATTAAGTTGGGTGGACCAGCCAGCTGGGTTACTCAGGAAACTTCAAAGTTGTACGGTTCCTCTTTTGTGGTTCACAGCAAATTCAGATTGATTCCCGTCGTTAATTAATTAACAATATAGATACATCAGGGCTATCGAGTACAATCCACGTAGATTTTGGTCGGCCTCCACTTGGCAAAGGTGCTCCACTTGGTGAAAGGTAGTTCGTTATTGTTGCTGAATTGGACACTGATGTGTCTTTTTTCTTTTTTTGTGAATTGGGGTAGGTTGCTATCGATGAATCAACACGCAATCAGATGGTAATGGAAGCCATTCCTCATGTCTCCCTGATCTGGCCTCCAAATTCATTTCTTAGATCTTTGATGATTCGCTCTCTCTCCCCCTCCCCGTTACTCTCGTTCCGGATCAGATCGAGCTCCGCACAAGCTTCAGATGGCTTGGCCAAAGGTGATTCGTTGTGGGTTTAGTCAATATAGTTTCAGATGGTTACACTCATCTCCACTATCTCTCGTTCTTGTTTCCTCATCTCTCTCTCACTTCAAACCCTAGCCGCACTTCTCTCACTGTCTCTCTTTCTCTCTCTCCCCCTTTCTTCGTCTTCAGCTCCGTCACCTCTGTCTCTGTAAGGTTTCTCAACTCGCTCTTATTCTATTCTAACCTCCGTAAGGTTTCTCATCTCCCCCACCTAGCGGTTTAGGGTGGTGGCTGCCTGCGGAAAGAGTGCCGCATCTTGTATTGTGAATGCGATTACTCACTCACTCCCATTTCCTTTGAAACTGAACTGCGCAAAACTGAGGTAGTGTTGCCAAAAAGCACACAGCAGAGAGAGAGAGAGAGAGAGAGAGAGAGAGAGAGAGAGAGAGCTTACACATAGGATGTGGCGGACAATAATTGGGCTGGTGAGTTTTGCTGGTCTGATGGCAGGTTTCACCCTTGGTCTCATGTCTCGGCTTTGTCGATGTCGAAGTTCTTATGAAGTCCGGTCGTCCTCAGAATCGCATCCACGCCTGTCTGTACTCTCTCTCTCTCTGCTTGTTTAAACATCAATTTAGCAAAGTTATTAACTACGATCATTCGTGTTCTCTAATTTGGTATTTGGGATTTTGATCACTCGCTATCTTCGTTATCCATAGCCTATTCTATATGTATTATTCTGATTTTATCTAATTGTCTGCCTCAATTCTTCAAAATGGCTCTTCTTCGATTCCATAGTGTTGTTTGTTAACTTTATTTAATTGTTATGGGTGTTTTTCTTTTTCTTTTTTTTATTTTTGCAGCCAAAATATTCCTTGTCGTGAAGAATCAGCATCTTTTGCTTTGTACCCTTTTAATCGGCAATTCTTTGGCTATGGAGGTGAACCCCCCCCCCCCCCCCCCCCCCCCCAAAAAAAAGCTTTTCTTTCTCAAATTATTCAATTAATATTCATTGCTCCATGAATAATGCCAGAGAGACCAAATGACCCAAAATCCAGGTAAATCAAATCCCATGGGCAGTCAATTTCAGCATGTTTAATGTTTTATACTTGATTTGAAAGATATTTTGATTAATTCAAAATTTCTCAAATTTGAAAAGTTTTGGTTTTTTGCTGATTTTAACTGTCATAGAGGATTTGGTTCATTTGGTCCACGTGGTATTACTCTTTTCTTTATTATCCGCCATTTGATGTATATCTCTTTGTGTTGTGTAGTCTCTGCCAATATTCTTGGACAATCTCGTGCCATTCTGGGGTGCAATATTATTATGAGTGACCCTCATCCTCATGTTTGGCGAGGTGCTTACTTATTAGTTATTCAAACTATTTTTTAATTTGCTAGATGCTCTTTGTAATCTGATACTGTTGTTGCTTTTGGTATGTGATTGAAGATAATGCCTCAAGTAGTATGTCCCCGCTATGGTATGGCAGTTGGAGCAATGTTGGCTCCCCTCGTGCATCTTCTTCTATGGGTTTTCTTCCCGGTTGCCCATCCTATTTGCAAGGTATTGCTTGGGTTCATCATTTTTCTGGTTACTGCTATATTATACTCATGTAGACGGAGTGCTGAATTTGAAGATAGCTGCTTCTATATATGGAAAATGTTGTCAGCACTTCTTTCTGTGAAATGGGGTCCAATGTGTGCTGCATTTGGTCTAGATCACTATAATGTGATGCCCTAGAGAACGGGTGGTAAAAATGCTGAAACTTGAGTTTGATGAGTCCTGTGGTTCAAATCCTTTATCTCAAAGCTCAGTTTTGTGCAGTTTCTTGATTCGATGCTGGGGAAAGGGCATTCTGTCCTGTTGCGTAGAGCTGAGCTTAAGACATTTGTAGATTTTCATGGACATGAGGTACTCCCTTGAATTCTATCTGTAAGGTATATGGTTTTCATGTGAAATATATGTGGCCTAATTTTCCCTTTTTCTTGATCTCCTTCTTGTAGGCTGGGAAAGGTGGAGAGTTAACCCATGATGAGACTACCATCATTGCTGGAGCACTTGAACTGACTGAAAAGACCGCAAAGGATGCCATGACTCCAATATCAAAGGCATTTTCCCTCAATCTGGATGGAACTCTTAATTTGTGGATTTACTTCATGTCTAATTTGCTTGTTATTTTTTGGATATGAATTTTTATTGTTTGACATGTTTTCTTTCACTTGTCTTTCTCAGGGATATGCTGAATGCTATAATTACCATGGGTCATAGCCGAATTCCAGTTTATTCTGGCAATCCTACCAACATAGTTGGACTTATCCTGGTAATATTCTTTCTTTATGCCCACAACAATGCAAGTTCCAATTGAATATGAATTGATTTATTTTATCTTTTTTTATACCTTGAATTTGCACTGCTCCCTTCCACTGTCTTATCTACTATTTGAGAAGAAGTATCATTTGCTAGAATAATAGCACCGAATTACATATTCCAATAGAAAGATAAGGCATTGACTAATGTATGAGTTGGGGATAAAGCAGTTAAGCCCCTGCATCTCATCTTGTTGGAGATATGTGGTTTTTTATTGTTGACTTTTAGAATGAAATTAATTCAATGTTGCATGCATAATTATCCAAGATAAAATTGGGTTCTCAACCGAAGTATTATAACTTTGCAACATTGGTTGCATGCTCAATATGATGCACAGCTTGTTAATGGGCCATAGAATGAGTGGACTGCTTTTAATTTTCACATAAGGTAGGAAGAGAACTTATCCTGATTTGAGCTGACATAAACTGAGTTGTTTAATCTGATTCCTTTGCATAACACCACTAAGCACCGTAGAACATGCCTTGTGCTTTCTTTGCCTCGTTATCTTTGACCATTTTAAGAATGCTTCTGTAATTTGGTTTGGTTTTATATTAATATATTTTCCCTTTTCATTGTCATTTTAAAGATTTTTTGATTTTTACTATTCTAAGTTATTCTTCTTTTGAGTGGTTTAGATTAGAAGTTGTCTTATAACCCCTTTCTGTGCAGGTTAAATATCTATTAATAGTTGATCCAGATGAGGATGTTTCGATAAGGAGAATGATGATAAGAAAAATTCCTAGGTATGCATAATATTTCAGTTATGTGTATGTTGAAGGCGTCCTTGATTTGCAATATGTCTGGCATATCTTAGAAAATGACTATCTACTGCACTAGCTTCATGAGAAAGCCTTATATCACCTTAGATTTTTCTATACTACATTTTATCCACAATGCGCATCTATTGTAGTTTTAGGAGCATAACAATGGGTTTTTTCTTTTTTTCTTTTGTTTTTTTTTCACCACTGGGTAATGAAAAGAAAGATGGGGAGGCATAGAAACAGTGAGTGGTAGATTTGGGCTGAAATTCACCTTCTGCACAATTTTATTGCTTGATGTATATGCTCCCTCGGCTCTGCAGTGAGATTCAATTCCTGACTCTTGCAAGTGATGTATGCTTCGGGCAAATGCTACCTCTGGTAGACTCTCACTCAGGCCAATTGTAGATTCTCATCTATCACAAGAAGAATGATAATGTTTTCTTGTGAGTTCTTGTTCCATGCCATGAGCATAGGCCTGGGCTGCAATATGGTGTGTTTGGAGGAGACACGATACTTTACTGGTGCATCAAACATTATAATATACCCAAGTGTTCCTTTGATTGGAAAAAAGTTCATCTTGTGTCTCATTTCACATTCTGAGTCATTGTGCATGGTCTTATTATTTCATTTCTTTCTACATTTTTCCAGCGTTTCGGAAAATATGCCTCTTTATGATATCCTAAATGAGTTTCATAAGGACCACAGTCAAATTTGCTGTTGTATATAGGAACCTGAATCAAGTGTGAGGCGAAGAATGCGACCAGAGACATCTACTAGAACAGGTAAAGAGAAACAATTTATGAAAGATTCTTGTCATATGTACCACATATACCTTGTAAATTCTTACCATAATTAATACAGAAGTACAAAAAATGTTTTTTTTTTTTTTTCAAATTAGAATTCTTAGAAAAGATCTATGAAATCATAGAGCTGCTATTGTTGTGTGTTGTTAGGTCGTACTCCTTTCAATTATCCTTTACAATCATCCTGTACGTCAATTGAAGGATATCCTTATATTAGTTCCCATTAGTAATTGATATATACCATAACCAAACTTGTCTCAACTTCAATTTAATTCAGTTAACCCAAAATAGATTTCGTATTTAATTATAATAAAAGGGTGTTTTAAAAAATGCCAAGTTATATTTTAATAAGTTATTCTCACACTATTTGGAATCTGGTTGAATGTTTACAATTTGCTGATAACTCGTTTGGTATGGTTCGATAATAGTTCCGTAGTTGATTACTTATACATTTACACACTTCTTTTCAAACAAATGGAACCGGCCTAACAATATTTTTCAATTTTCAGAGCTATCAAATTACTTAATTATACCATATACCAATCTTGAATTTTGGATATCAATCAATACCGAACATGTCATCTTATTTTTCAAACCCAAGTTTAAAACTTTGTACCGCAAGAGCGCGGTGTTATCCTCCTCGTCCTTTTTAAAATTTTCAAACTTCGAGGAAACCAGAATTCAATTCCGTGTCCCTTTTATCACCTCCGAAGTCTGTGCTTGTGAAATTCTTGCATGGTTCATCTTCATAGGTCATAGAATGGCATTACGTTCTGTGGAAAATTGAGGTTAGCAAAGTCCGTAAAAATTTATTGATAATAACATCTTCGTACTTTTTGAAAAAAGTTCTCTTAATTGTAAAACCTATATTTACTATAATAATTAAAAAAAAAATCTTAGGATTGGTGTAATAGGAGAAATTTTTATCTGTTTTTATACGTATTTGGTAAATATTTTTTTTTAAAATTTTAAGGTGAGGTTACATGGAGGTACCAAATAGCAAATAATATAAAACATGATAAAACAAAAACTAAGTTTTTTCTCTTTATTTTTCTAGACAACTTTCCCCTACTCTATTTCTATATGGAAAAAGGAGAGAAATAAGTAAAAAATTATTATAAAAAATTTGAAAAATAATTATTTTTCCTAATTCAATCGCACAAAGTGAAAGAAAAAAAAGAATAATTTTTATCGGAATAAATTTTATCTCTCAAATTGTTATTCTCTTATCATATATATCCTTAATTTTTTACAAAAAAAAAAATTACCGATAAAATAAAACAAAAAAGAACTAAATTAAAATAAATTGAGAATATACAAAAGAGTTAATACACACACACATACTCACAAAGCTTATATTCAACATCATTTGACATAGTAAATGAAAAAGTTAAATATAGTTATCTAACCGAACAAAGATTAAAAACTCAGTTTGTAGCCATTATTATATCGTGCAAAGTTTTGGTTGGTAGTGATTCATGCACGGCAAACTCCATGACAAAGTAGGGGGGACTTGGGAGTAAAAGTATTTGGGGCCAGCCATGAAATTGTTTGGTTGACTTAAATACTATATATATTATTTATATTTATAAATTGAATTATATCAATTTGGCAAATCAATTCATTCCTATACTTGTATTGAAGTAGCCAAAACCTAAAACCTAAACTAATTTGAAGTTGATTAAATTTGGTTTTGAGTCGGATTAAATTTTTAGTCATTAATTTTTCATCGCTTATGACGTGTGATCGCGTATAATCCTCTCTCATTCGAATCTTATCTTCCTGTTTTCTTCTTTTGCAAACAACTATCAACAACTCTATTTATAGTCTTTTCCCTCTCCCACTTGAAGCCAAACCTGTCATTTCTAGTGGGGTGACTTTCCCTTGGGTATCAATTGATTTGTTTGTAGCCATGTAAGTAGAGGCAAGGACATATATATACCGACGTACATTGGCTAAGACATTTATTTAGGAATATGGGATGAATTTGTTCCCCTGATTTTGTCCGAGAATATATATCCAATCGTTAAAGAAAAATGTCTCATGTGTCTATCCACCCAAATCTCAATCTCCCCAAAACAATTGTACTCATGAATTTGCAGAGCGGCTATGCCCCATAAGCGCACGCGGCAGTGAGAGAGAGAGAGAGAGAGAGAGTTAGAATTTGTGTGTGTACGGGTCCAGAAAAATATAAGCAGCAAGTTCAAAGAGTAATTATTATTTTTTTCGGCAAGAAAAAAAAACGTTATTATTATTTCAAATTCATTCAATTTACTTGGACGGAGACATTGGATAATGACAATCTTAATTTTTAAAAGAAAAATGAAAGCTACTTTGCTTCAATACTCGTGACTAGCTGGAATGACATGTAAGATCTGATAAAGAGGAAAGATCGATAATATTATATTGCCTGCGCGCTCCAAAACTCCCAAGACTCTCGAAGGTATTCCATTCGTCGGATGTTTCATTAGAATTGTTATGCAGGTTCAATTAGAAATATTTGTTATTATCTAAACCAGACATTTTACTGCAGGTACCGATGGCGGTCGTCCTACCATTCTTTTGGGTGGGGGGGAGCCATTAAACCTCAGAAGAGGACGTTGAGATCTTGAAAATTGGGCATGTAGTCCACAGGCAAGTTCTAAAGATATGCAGAAAAGGCCCAAGAATAAAAAGCAAAAAGAACTATATGAACTGTTGTGGCAGAGGCCATTTTAACAGAGAAGCAAAGAGCGCTGAACTTCTATGACCAATAAAATTTAGATAACATGTTGGAAAGCGAAGTCTGCAAAATGACAACCTCCAAAAGCGCCCCCCCCCCCCCCCCCGCGGAAAAAAAAAACCGCACATGTATTCCGCACTCTCTTTTTACCTCTTTGTGAAACTACCAAAACCCAGTTCACATTTTCTTTTAAACCAATCTCACCTATCGACACTATCAAATGCCCAGTGCGATGCAGCTCAAATGTTGCACACAACCGAGTCAGGATTGAACTTCGAAGAAATCAGGACTGGCACGATGTCAGTCATGGCAAGAAGAAAAGTTGGCCTTGCTCTCAACATCTCCAGGCCAAGTAGTTGATCAGGTGGCTCACTGCAAACGGTTGGGCCTACCATTTGCTGCTATGGGAGTTGCTTGGAGTACCGAGCTGGGACCCACTGCATTGGCATTGTTCATGCCATTGTCCGACGGTGCACTGCTCATTATCGTTTGCTCCAAAAGTTGAACCAGTGATATAAATATTTCCATCCTTGTTACGTCCCTATTTCCCTATAATTGCATTCAAGGAAACAATAAATGACATGTACATCTAAACCAAACTCAATACTATTGACCATAACACGGAGCTTACCCACAAAACATGCTTAGAAGCAGCATAATAGGGTTAATATTTACCTCTACAGCAAAGCGTGCCCAGATCTTGTCATTTCGGGCTTCCATCACCCCCTTCAGAATGGTCAGTCCCAAGCCTCTAATTATGTCAGCTATTTCTAGGAAGAAACCCCGTTCTTCACAAAGCATCTGCCAGAAGGAACATATAGTTCGAGAAAATCCAAGATAAACAAACAAATTACATAGTATGACAATTCCATAGAAAAGCACATCGACTTAGAGGTTAGATGCGTCAAGGATAAAAGTACCTCAACCAGCATCTGACGAGGTGGAATCAGATCCTCTACGATGATGGGACAAACCACAGATTGTGATCCAACTTCATATGCCCATGTAGCTCCTCCCTCAAAATTGTCTTTCAGAAGTAGTCCACCTTCCTTGCTAACAATCTATAAATTCATGAAAAAAAAATCATTATTATGATATCTATGGATAAAAGTAGTCTACCATTTTTGTTATTTCTCACAAGCATAATCATGATTAATTCCTAGCAAGTCAAGCATCATTTATTGAGTCAAACAAATTCCCATTTATGAGGACTTTAAAGCCTTGGAGTTTTCCATTCCTTCTCATATGCTCCAAGTCCAAATAGCCCACGAACAGGAGAATCCAGAAATGCAAATCTGTTCCGACAAGAACAAGGTTAATCAAGAAACAAGGCAAAACTGTGGTGGCACCTTAGACTCTCCTGTTTGTTTAAGCTTGTCTGCATGTTTTTGTGACACTTTGCAAGAAAAGCATGTGCTTGATGGTCCGCTCCAGAAGTGCATCTATGCTACACTGTTTGAGAATTATTAACATGAAAAAACGATGTCAGCAATTATGGCAGTTGAATTTATCTGAATTTAAAGTGTGAAAATAAAAGGGTTGAAAATATAAACAGGACTGGTGTAAGAGACACGCCTTTGCCCCATTGGGTACAATTTCTCTTAGTTTCTTCACGCGATCTTGAATCATCTGGTGATCCTTAGGCCTTGGTCGTGGATTTTCTACAGGTCGAAGCCTTTTCCTATTTGGTTTGCTGATCTAATCAGGCCTCTTGGAATATCCAGTAGATACACTGCAATCGCACCTTAGATTATGACCCTGTTCTACCCATGAACTTATATGAGATGCATATAAGCTATTAGATTGAGAACAGTTTCCCGCTTCCTTTTTATTGATCCCCGATCCAAAGGACTTGACACTGCTGCCACAGCCTTTAGCAGTGGCTTCGGAATGCCAAATAACTCGCCCTGCATCTGGCTTGACATGGGCATGTCAACTGGGCCATACTCTGGGGAAGTACTAAGAAGGAAGGAAGTGCTGATCTTCGTTAAGGTCGTCCTGCATGATTCATTATCATCTGAGCAGAGTTGTAGAAGCATCCTCGCAAATACTTTGGGAGTAGCCATATCACATCCACTTGCAAGAACATGTGATAACACGTATAATGATATGTTTTGAAAAGGAGTATTTAAATGATATGTTTTGACAAGTCGTCTGTGTAAAATTAATTTAAATACTCTTGAGTTTTGATTATTTGAAATATTTTAAATTTTAAATCTTATTTCTAGATATTTGACATTGTGTTCATATTGTATAATTTTTAAATTAATTTTTAGAATTGAAATTGAATACATGTTTATTGACAAAAATATAAATATTATATATACATGACTCTAACCTAAATGCTCCGATACCTAAGTATCATGTATTAATATGAAAATCAGAACTCAATTAATCACCTTATTTTTTCCACATACCTCCCATATCTTATTCCTTCAACTTCTCCAATTAATGGTGCAACCAATGGCCAAAAATTATTATTATTTCCATTAAAAATCAAGAAACTTAAAGTTCAAATTGATGGTCCAGAAAGAAAGCTGCATGCATGAAGTCTGCCTTCAGCCTTTAGTGTATTAGTCCCTGGCAGATACAGAGTGAAGAGACCTATTTGACTGATGGAGAGTAAATTGTAGCCTAAAACCATATATTGCATTGACACTCAGAATATAAATATACTTTCATTTTGCTCGAATATATTCTTATGTTGTTTCAAAAAGTTCAAATAGTTACAGGGCATATAGTATATAGAATTGCTTTGCTTTTATATCCTTTTGATGATGCCATGAGCTTTTACCAAATCAAGGCAAGTATTCATTTTCCAAGAAACTTGGTTTTGGGTTTTGAAGAATAGCACTGTCCTGGGCTAGAAATCGATATTTGTATTTGTACTGTTTTGAGTTGGGATGAAGTGTTGGAATATGACTCACCTTATCTGACATTCTCTCTCCCCTACTTTGGAAAATAAGCAAGTGACAAAGTTGGAAAATAGGCCTAGCCTCAAATTTGGCCATTCTTTTTGATTTGGAGACAAGCCCACAAAAAAATAATGTAGAGTAATAAAAAATGACATTCAAATAATCCAATATCATATTATAAATAAAATACTTAGTTACTTTTTACCAGCAACCCACTTAAGTCATTCTTTTTGTTTTTCAACATTGTTTGGCCAGGAAAATCTTCATCTTAAGCATGCAATTTGATCTCTCTCTCTCTCTCTGAAACTCTGAGAGGGCATCATGTTATATTGTTATGTCGTCAGAGAGGTCTCCACCGGGTTCATCGGAGCAGAAAGGCTTTGACGAATATCACGATTTCAAACATTAGACTTTTTTGCACTTTTTTTCTTTTCATTTGACGGTTCAAATGAAGGATCCAGGACAGATGATTCAGCTTCTTGATCTCGCACTTTGAAAAAAAAAAAGGCATTGTGCAAGGAGTGCTTCGCATCTGCTAGCAGAGGCGACCTAATTAAAATTACCATAGTACATTAAAAGAGGGATGAAGGGTAATATAATATTGTATAACAGTGAGGGTGGTGGGTGTTGCCCAATCACCCCTCGTCACTTCCGGCAAAATTAGCTCGAACTCCAAAAAGTGATTTGTACGGCCATAAAACAAACATGATGTGGCAAGCACTTATTAATATAATAAACATTATATTTGAAGCCAAAGTTTGGTTCCTTGGCATCATTCTTTCTTGTATTTGATTTATTTTTTATGTCTTAAACAAACTAAAAAAAAAAAAATTGATTATCTTAGCAATT
Organism: Dillenia suffruticosa; assembly: GCA_033439265.1. NCBI lineage: Eukaryota > Viridiplantae > Streptophyta > Magnoliopsida > Dilleniales > Dilleniaceae > Dillenia > Dillenia suffruticosa. The sequence goes on along the minus strand of JAVTVX010000010.1, from coordinate 13,716,824 downwards.
TCTTTTGAACGTTGGCGTAAGTTTTTTTTTTTTTTTTTTGGGAACTATAAAATGTTTATAGCATTAGAATGATATAGTTATCAAACTGTATAATTGGTTCAGGCTTGTTACGTTGCCTATTGAGTTGTTTGTAAGGCTTCAAGTTTAAAATTAATTAATGTAAATCACATCTTTATTTAATTATAATCTAATTTTAACTATTAAAAATTACAATATGGAGGTTTTGAATTTGAGTTTGGTTATTGTTTTTGCCTGGTAATGTATGATTTATGATTTGTTGCGCATGTCTCATAAATTTATTATTGATTCATATTCGACAAATAATAGCAATGATTTTTACTATTATCAAAAAATTAGTGGTTCGAAAAGTTATGATCTATTGGATTTTTTTTTTTTTTTTTGTAAAAATGGTGGAAAATGATCAATGTTAGTAAATTTGCACCAAAATTTTCATCATAATTTTAGATAATAATATGTATTTCTCTAAAAATATATTATTTTGTTAAAAAAGGATTTTACTTCTAGTTTTGGAAACTGAAAATCCATTTAAATTTTTACTACAATTAATAAGTATATAAAATGATAAATATTTTGAAAATGATAAATTTACACATCATACCACGATAGAGAGTGAAGACCAACGGACAGTTGATCTAGTGAGATGTAGTGTTAGATCCCTTAATTAAGTTCTCGAGTTCGACTCGAGATTTGGGTATGGAAAAAATTACGTTGGGCGGGTAACCAATTTAAATAATCACTGTAAGTCTCTTATTGGATTAATTAGAATATGACTCTAAATACCGATCGGTATAGTAAAAAAAAACGAAGTGAAGTGCTTGTTATGGATTCTTCAATAAATACACGTCTTAAAAGTAAAAAACCCTAATAAAAGGAAATTCATCTAGAGATGGGCCCATAGTTGTTTGTCTCAATGCTTATGTTTGATTATATCTAAGTAATTAACCTCTGATTCTAAGTCCAAACAGTAAAAAGCCAATTTGCCTGCCTCAAGCAGCCGACGTCTGATGTAGTTTCCTGGTAAGACAAGCTCTAGATGTACAAAGCTAAAACACAAACTGGGAACGAGATACAATGTGCTTGGACATGAATTTAGGAGGAGAGAGAGAGAGAGAGAGTATTATCCGTCCTTGCTTGGTTCATTAAAGTTGGCCCACAAAAGGCCGACACTCTTAATCTAATAATTTTTATAATTGTGTTATTATATGAATATTCGGATCATAAAGAACTCTTATTCAACTATTTTTTTTTTGAGATCTAATACTTAAACCTTCATGACACGTGTATTTTCACAGTTTTTGTGATTCCTATTTGATAAAAAAATCATTATTATAATTATAATTTCTAATAATTTATCACAATATTTCATGTAATAATTATAAATTAGAGTAAACACATTAAAAGAATTCTATTGTTGAATTTAAAATTTGCTAAATACATTATCAAAAATTAAAATTTGTATATTGTTAAAAGAGGTGGCCATCAATCAGATGATATTCATTTCTCTTTGTTCGTATTTGACTCTAAAATCCCATTATTCAACTCCATCAACATCCCAACTGCGGATTTTTAGACCCATCGTTGTACTTGGTTTCATTAAAAAAAAAAAAAAATCTTAAATTATATGAAAGCGCCATTTCGATCTATTTAAAATTTCTTAATATGACAAATTCTTTATTGAAAAGTTACGGTGGTGAAAACATGTGAGGTCGAATATTAAACTATTAAATATTAAAATACTAAAAATATTTGGCTCTATGTGTTTAAAACAAGAAATTTAAAAAATCTTGCATCCAATCCATAGACTTGCGGGTGTGAAACTTTCTGGAACAAGTCCAGAGTATGAAACCTTCGTGTGAACAATTTCATTGGAACACTGTATTCAAAAACAGAAACAAAAACAAAAGGACAAAAAGACAAAAACAAAACCGAACAAAGGAAAAAGGTGAAAACGTGAAGCGAACTCATGTTTGTGGAAGTACAGGCTGGCTGGCCATGCAGTTTCAGAGTGTACCCGGTTTGACGTTGGGGAGTAAAATCTCTTGGTTTGGGTTTCAATGCATGCACGTTTGGAATTATTGGGCTTGTACGTCGGGATTCATGGTATGAAACTCGTTTACAATATAATTTTTTATTATTATTGTTTCACAATTTGGGTGACCCATTATCAAATTGATAGTATATTTGAAATTTTTAGTATCTTTTAATACGTTTTGATTACGATTTATTTATTTATTTTTTAAATAGATATAATTCAATTGAAATTTTTATAATAGAAAGAGATTCTGGTCATAATGCTCGGGCGGCGTGACTCTGCCCGCCTTTCTTTTATTTTTCCTTGCGAGGAATATAAAAGTTAACATCGTTGGCCCAGCGTTGCCTAAGATTTCCGCTCTCAGTGTAATGCAAATTCAAGGTTTTGTCAATTTTGCTTCAAAATTGCCCTGAATTGACAAAACGTTTGAGTAAAGGCAAATGGGAAGGCTTTGAATATTTCTGTGTTTGGTTGAAGGGTGAGCGTGCACCGAGAGCAGTCAAGTAAGGCGATTGCAATGAATGCAATGCAAGACTAATCGAAAAAGGAAAAACGTTTTGAGAGAGTAACACATTTTACCAGGAACATGTGTCCCACATTCGATTATTAGTGTTTAAGGTGTTTACACTGATCGCAAATGATTACGTCCAATATGAATCAAAAGGCGTAATTAATATGGACCTAAGTTTACACGATACTTAGATTGTGGACTTGTATTCCATTCTTGTCGGGTTCACAGCTTAGATTGTAAACTTGTATTCCATTCTTGTCGAGTTCTCAAGTCAAGAAAAAAAATCAACAGGGTTATGTTTAAGTGATTGAATTTTATAGAGGCTTGTTTGTATTCTTAATCTATTTTTTTCTTAATTTGATTTAGAGCTCTTTTGTCATTTAGAAAAAATTAACCAAGTTAGGCATTTTAATAATCTAAAAAAATTCATATAACTGATCTCACTTCATGGGATAAAGACTCTTGTTATTCTTATTGTTATTTTTTTTTCCCGATTACAAGATTTTCTGTAAATTTTGATCTTGATACATAGACTAGTTATGAAATCTTGAATAATGCTTCTCCTTTTGGCTTCTATGTTTTGTGTTATTCAATTTGAGAGGAAGAATATCAAAGAAATATGAGAAGATGCACACAAGAATAACTTCCCCTGCAACCGGCTCATCAAAAATGGAGATGCATCCTTTTTTATTTATTTTTTGGTGTAGTTAGATTTGAACCTTGGATAATAGGATTGGGAAGAACGATTATAACTATTAGGTTGTCCCCTTAGGGACAAAATAGAGATGCATTTTTTGAACCTCATATCATGGGTTGGGAAGAGGGACTGTAATTACAAGACTATTCTCTTGAGACAAAATTGAGATGAATCTTTTATCAAAAAAATAAAAACAGTGGAGATTCATGAACATGGTATATGTTGTCCCATGGAGCTTTGCCCCTTAATGTAACATTGAATATGGACCGTCTTTTCATTTTTTTTTTCTTTTTTTAATAAAACACCGTTATTCGATAATCACGTTCACTATTAGAAAAATCAGTATCAACGACGGATTTTTACCGACGAAAAAAATTCTATCGATAATAGCAACAGATTAACGTCGGACGCAATACCGACAGATTAGTAAAGGAAATATTTCCGTCGCTAAATCCTAAAAAAATAATAATAAAAATTATAAAATTATCAGCGATGGATTAGCGATGAAATTTTTACCAACGAAAATATTTCGTTGCTAATTTCTATCGGTAATTTGGTGAAGAGAAAAAAAATATATATATATATATATATATATATATATACGGTTATTAGCAACGGATTACTGATAGAAAATTAGCGTCGGATTACTGACGGATTTTTTTATTTTTTTATTTTTTTATTTTTTTTATTTTTTTATTTTTTTATTTTTTTATTTTTAATTTTATTTAATAATTCTTATTATTTTTATTTTATTTTGCAAAGAATAATATTATTTTATTTTTTCAAAATTTTTATTATTTTATTTTAAGTAAAAATAAAATTATTTTATTATTTTATAATAAATTATAATTTTATGTTATTTTAATATTATTAAAAAATAAGAAATTAAGATAATAAGTAAAAAAAAAAAAGAAATATAATTAGATTATTTGTTTGGTCCGGTGGTCAACGGGCTCTCAAGTTTTTTGTTGCAGCGTGCAATTTTTTTTTTCATAACTCAAAAATCAGTGACGGATGTCGGTCCATCATTGATTTTTTTTTTCATTTCTTTTTAGTTTCAGCCATGGATTTTTTTCATTACTGATCCGTCGCTGATATTAATAACGGTTTATAACTCAAAAATCAGGGACGGATGCCAGTCCGTCACTGATTATTTTTTTTTTTTTTCAGTTTTAGCGATAGATTTTTTCATTTCTGATCCGTCGCTGATATTAGCGACAAAAAAAAAATCTATAGCTAATATTTAGTGGGTACCTTTTTCCAACAGATTTAACGATGGAAAAAATCCGTCGCTAATACCCTTTAGCAACGGATTTTAGGCTATGACGGATTTTTCTATCGTTGAATGCCTATTTTCTGATAGTTGTTGAATTCAACTAAATTTAATTTAAATTGTGTTAAGTCATGTCGGACCATCTTTTAGTTTGACACAGAAGAAAAAACGTATTATATTTTGCTTAATTCATAACACTTAGAATTTGCAAAAATGTGGAAACTCTCGTCGTTTTCGGTTATTTTAGATTTTGTATTTGTTGCAATGTGATAATATATTCGCTTGCTCTTTCTGCTTCAAGTTCTGTGTAAATTGCTTTTCTAAAATTCTGAAAAAAAAAACAAAAGAAAAAAAGAAAGGGTTGAACCATATATATTTCTATATCGTTTTTTTTTTTTTTTGATATATAAAATATTGATAAGAAACAACTATTAGTACAAGAGACCCCGGCCTCCTGACCCAAGGGTTAGAGCCGTTACAATTCGCTCCCTCTTGCAAAGAGTACTTCCCTCCTGGCTCGGAAAAAGAGAGTTTATTGGATCATAATCCAAAACATGACTGCTTATGTTTATCATCTCCCGACAAAGTTTTACCTGAATTTTAATAAAAGCAGCCTCGAGTCTGCATATTATAATTCGTATCAAGAATAATCTACTGTGGCATATCCTTATTGTTTGCTGGTGCTGGAAGTGCATCAGATCATTCACGGACTGTAATAACAACACTTGAACAATCTTCACATGAGGGAAGGTCTATGATTTTAAGATCCGATCCTTCTGTTTTCTCCGATCCTGACACTTTAGTCTTGGCGCTTTTAAAATGTGCTAGGGAAGCAAGATCATGGACAGAACTTGAAATTCTCTCTGTGCAAATGACGACATCAATCAGCAGCGAAGCTACTGTGGCGGCTGGGATTACATCTAGAAGGTCTCTGCCTTTCCACACCTCTGAGTTCATTAGGGACTTGAGTCTGTTGGCCGCATCTTTCGAGTCTTCAATGTGGGGTTCTGCAGAGAATGTTGTAGTCATTTTCTTGACAGCTGATGCTAATTCCTTCAGTGCTTTACTGCACTCTGAAGACAACTTCATGCATGTTTCTTGCATTTTGCTTTTTATCTCCACCTGTGCCTAATTCAAGAGCCCAAAATAATTAACATGCATGGAGAAAAGTCTGCTTTTGATTCCTCAACTAGATTTTTTTTTTTACCTGAATTTCAGAGTTCAGACAACCGGTAAGAGCTTCAATGCGGTAGGCACATTCTCGAGTGGCTGATCCAATACTCAGGTACTGGTTCCATGGATGCCGGAATCTGAACTTACCATGACCCGGTTCCCATCTTGCAAAATTTGCCTGCAAAATTATGAAAAACAGAAAAATTCACTTTCCTTTCCTTTCCTTTCTTTTTTTTTTTTTTTAATTTGTGGGTTGTATGAAAGCTTTTGCACCTACCAAAGCTTCTTCAGTATTTTTTGAAGTGAGAACACTTTTATATGCTTGCAAAACTGATTTTTCAGAATTACATTCTTCATACTCCGATAATCTGAAGTATTCATTTCCAAATCCTGCAAAGGAAAATTGTTCCATTATGAGATTCAAGTGATTAGTACTTGATATTATCCATGTTTTTTTTTTAATAATATAATGTACCACACTTTCCCTCGCAGACCTTCTAAGAAGTTTCCGAGCTTTTCTATGTTGAGAGCAACCAGGTTATGAAGATCTTCACCGGCCCATACAGGGCAAATGCAAGTGCAGATCATCACACAAGTAAAGCCCCCGATAAGAATTGTCAATAACCTTTTCTTGGCGAACTCTATTATACTATCATCTCGGACGCTAGAGAGAGACACCATAGAGAATGTCAATATAAATATCAAGAACCCATAATCGTATCGCGCCTTGATCCCGGGAAAAAAACGTATAAAGGTTGATGTAGCAGCTGCAAAACACCGGAAAATACATTCAATTATTAATTACATTGATTCAAAATTAAAATTCTCAAACATGAATCAAGTGATAGAGTTGTTTTACCTTGTAGGAATACAAATGATCCAATCACTATCGGCTCGCCTACGTTGCCAAAGAGAGAGGCTACATAATGCACTCCAACACCTAGAGCACCAGCTAGCAATGTTGCCAATCCCCTATTTAGACCTTTTCCAATGGTTGCTCCTAAAATGCGAAAAGAAAAAGGCGATACTTAAGTCACTAGAATTCAGATTTTGTAATTCTTTTTAGTCCTACAAATTAGTTTAGCATAACTCTTACCAACAGAGAACTCAAAGACAACAACAACAGTCATAAGAGCCCATATTCCAGGCGTGCCAAAACCATCGTAAAGAGGCTCCAAGTAGTATAACAGTGATACTAAAGTAAGTGCAGCTCCAACTTTTAGTGAATGAACGACTCTTCTTGGGTCATCTTTTCCTAGCTTCTTTGCAGTACAAGCAGTCTCTATTACTTTCCCCACTAGTCTTTTTAAACAACCCAGAAAAATCCCATCGTTTTTTGTAGCTCCGGTCTCCATTTTTAAGGGGGACAATGTTTGATGTGAGGAAGATGATAGACAAAGGATTGAGACTGTTTTGTGCCTCCGTTTTGTATAAGATGTCAGACATACATATACAGAATTTCTTTGCCTTTGCTGTTGACACACCTTTTTTATGTTGTTTGTTCCTTTTTTTTTTTGGTTCTTTTCTACTACATTCAACTGAAGTACTATTTACTTGACAGGTGGGCGGCGGGTAACTTCCTAGGTTTCATACTTTCAATTTGGCAACCGGTCTCTCTGGTGTGAACGGAAGTTTAAAAGACAACAACCACAACACGTTACTTTCATTTTGACAGAACAAAATCTTCATAACACCAAGAAAATAGAATTGCAATATTGATTGTTCCCCTTTATCTTTTTCTACTAATAGAAAGAAAAGAAAATCACAATCACCTTTTTTTCTTTTTTTTTACCATCCATTGTAAAAAATTGCCGATGCAAATTTTCTGATAATTAGATGGTCAAAACAGTAACTATAGAGTATTTTTAACATTTGTATTTGAGATTTTAAAAAGAAAGAGAGATGATGTGAATCAGCACTCTCCTCAAGAATGGTGGTTAAATTAAGTTGGGTGGACCAGCCAGCTGGGTTACTCAGGAAACTTCAAAGTTGTACGGTTCCTTTTTGTGGTTCACAGCAAATTCAGATTGATTCCCGTCATCCTCTTCAAAATTTTCAGACATCCAGGAAACCAGAATTCAATTCCGTGTCCCTTTTATCACCTCCGTAGTCGGTGCTTGTGAAATACTTGCATGGTTCATCTTCATAGATCATAGAATGGCATTACGTTCTGTTAAAAATTGAGGTTAGCAAAGTCCGTAAAAAATTATTGATAATAACAACTTCGTACCTTTTGAAAAAAGTTCTCTTAATTGCCAAACCTATATTTACTACAATAATTAAAAAAAAAAATCTTAGGATTGGTGTAATAGGAGAAATTTTTATCTCTTTTTATACGTATTTGGTAAATAATTTTTTTTTTTTTATTTTATTTTAAGGTGAGGTTACATGGAAGTAATTGTACTCTAGTTGAGGTACAGCTAAGGGTTGGAAAAACCAAAAAACAAATAATGTAAAACATGAAAAAACAAAAACCAAGTTTTTCTCTTTATTTTTCTAAACTTTTCCCTCCTCTATTTAAAAAGGAGAGAAATAAGTAAAAAATTATTATAAAAAATTTGAAAAATAAATATTTTTCCTAATTCAATCACACAAAATGAAAAAAAAAAGAATAATTTTTATCGGAATAAATTTTATCTCTCAAATTGTTATTCTCTTATCATATATATCCTTAATTATTTTTTTTTAAAAAAAATTATCGATAAAATAAAACAAAAAAGAACTAAATTAAAATAAATTGTGAATACACAAATAGAGTTAATACACACATACATACTCACAAAACTTATATTCAACATCATTTGACATAGTAAATGAAAAAGTTATATCAGCTATTTAACCGAACAAAGATTAAAAACTCAGTTTGTAGCCATTATTATATCGTGCAAAGTTTTGGTTGGTCGTGATTCATGCATGTCAAATTCCATGACAAAGTAGGGGGGACTTGGGAGTAAAATATCCGGGGCCAGCCACGAAACTGTTTGGTTGACTTAAATATTATATATATATATATATATATATATATATATATTATTTTTATTTATAAATTCGAATTTATAAATATTAGAATTATATCAATTTGGCAAATCAATTCATTCCTATACGTGTATCGAAGTAGCCAAAACCCAAAACTTTAACTAATTTGAAGGTGAGTAAATTTGGTTATGAGTTAAATTGAATTTTTAAGAGATAAAACTCTATAGATAATTTCACGGTTCACAAAACTAGAATTTGAGATTTTATTTAAAAATATTGATGTGAACCGACAAATAAAGACAATGAAGAGATAAAAGATGATAAAGGAACAATCAGACCAAATCAAAGAAAGAAAAATGGTTGGAAATCAATATCAAAGTAAAAGGGAAATCACAAAGTTTTAAGTTCTAAATCCTTTAGTTTTTCTAAGAAGTAACTTCTCCATCACATACAATCCTCTCATTCGAATCTTATCTTCCTTTTTTCTTCTTTTGCAAACAGCTTTCAATGACTTCTATTTATAGTATTTTCCCTCTCCCACTTGAACCCTAACTTATCATTTCTAATGGGGTGCCTTTCACTTGGGTATTAATTGATTTGTTTGTAGCCATGTAGACATTTATTTAGGAATATGGGATGAATATGTTCTCCCGAGAATGACCATCAGATTTTGATTTTGTCCGAGAACATATGTCCGATCGTTAAAGAAAAATGTCTCATATGTCTATCCACCCAAATCTCAATCTCCCCAAAACCACGGTACTGAATGAATTTGCAGAGCGGCTATGCCCCTTAAGCGCACGCGGCGGTGAGAGAGAGAGCGAGAGAGAGTTTGTGTGCGTACGGGTCCAGAAAAATATAAGCAGCATGTTCAAAGAGTAATTATTATTTTTGTCGGCGAGAAAAAAACGCGTTATTATTATTTCAAATACATTCAATTTACTTGGACGGAGACATTTGATAATGACAATCTTAATTTTTAAAAGAAAAATGAAAGCCACTTTGCTTCAATACTCGTGACTAGCTGGAATGATATGTAAGATCTGATAAAGAGGAAAAGATCGATAATATTATATTGCTTGCGTGCTCCAAAACTCACAAGACTCTCGAAGGGCATGCCATTCGTCGGATGTTTCATTAGAATTGTTATGACAGGTTCATTTAGTAATGTTTGTTATAATCTAAACCATACATTTTACTGCAGGAACCGATGGCTGTCGTCCTATCTTTCTTTTTTTTTTGGGGGAGGGGGGGGGGGGGGTGGCGCGGAGCCATTAAACTTCAGAAGGGGAGGTTGGGATCTGGAAAATTGGGCATGTTGTCCACAGGCAAGTTCTAGAGATGTGCAGAAAAGGCCCAAGAATAAAAAGCAAAAAGAACCATATGAACTGTTGTAGCAGAGGCCATTTTAACAGAGAAGCAAAGGGCGCTAAACTTCTATGACCAATAAAATTTAGATAACATGTTGGAAAGCGAAGTCTGCACAATGACAACTCCAAACTCCCCCCCCCCCCCCCCCCCAAAAAAGAAACCGCACATGTATTCCGCACTCTCTTTTACCTCTTTGTGAAACCACCAGAACCCAATTCACGTTTTCTTTTAATCCAATCTCACCTATTGACACCATCAAATGCCCAGTGCGATGCAGCTCAAATGTTGCACACAACCGAGTCAGGATTGAAATTGGAAGACATCAGGACTGGCACGATGTCAGTCATGGCAAGCAGAAAAGTTGGCTTTACTCTCAACATCCCCAGGCCAAGTAGTTGATCAGGTGGCTCACTGCAAACTGTTGGGCCTACCATTTGCTGCTATGGGAGTTGCTTGGATAAGGAGCTGTGACCCACTGCATTGGCATTGTTCATGCCATTGTCCGACGGTGCACTGCTCATCATCGTTTGCTCCAAAAGTTGAACCAGTGATATAAATATTTCCATCCTTGTTACGTCCCTATTTGCCTATTGCATTCAAGGAAACAATAAATGACATGTACATCTAAACCAAACTCAATACTCTTGACCATAACAGGGAGCTTACCCACAAAACATGCTTAGAAGCAGCATAATAGGGTTAATATTTACCTCTACAGCAAAGCGTGCCCAGATCTTGTCATTTCGGGCTTCCATCACCCCCTTCAGAATGGTCAGTCCCAAGCCTCTAATTATGTCAGCTATTTCTAGAAAGAAACCCCGTTCTTCACAAAGCATCTACCAGAAGGAACATATAGTTCGAGAAAATCCAAGATAAACAAACAAATTACATAGTATGACAATTCCATAGAAAAGCACATCGACTTAGAGGTTAGATGCGTCAAGGATAAAAGTACCTCAACCAGCATCTGACAAGGTGGATTCAGATCCTCTACTATGATAGGACAAACCACAGATTGTGATCCAACTTCATATGCCCATGTAGCTCCTCCCTCAAAATTGTCTTTCAGAAGTAGTCCACCTTCCTTTCTAACAATCTGTAAATTCATGGGAAAAAAAAAATAAAAACATTATTGTGATATCTATGGAAAAAAGTAGTCTACCATTTTTGTTATTTCTCACAAGCATAATCATGATTCAATTCCTAGCAAGTCAAGTAACATTTATTGAGTCAAACAAATTCCCATTTATGGGGACTTTAAAGCCTTGGAGTTTTCCATTCCTATGCTCCAAGTCCAAATAGCCCACGAACAGGAGAATCCAGAAATGCAAATCTGTTCCGACAAGAACAAGGTTAATCAAGAAACAAGGCAAAACTGTGGTGGCACCTTAGACTCTCCTGTTTGTTTAAGCTTGTCTGCATGTTTTGTGACACTTTGCAAGAAAAGCATGTGCTTGATGGTCCGCTCCAGAAGTGCATCTATGCTACACTGTTTGAGAATTATAAACATGAAAAAACGATGTCAGCAATTATGGCAGTTGAATTTATCTGAATTTAAAGTGTGAAAATAAAAGGGTTGCAAATATAAACAGGACTGGAATAAGAGACATGCCTTTGCCCCATTGGGTACAATTTCTCTTAGTTCCTTCACACGATCTTGAATCATCTGGCGATCCTTAGGCCTTGGTCGTGGATTTTCTCCAGGTCGAAGCCTTTTCCGATTTGGTTTGCTGATCTCATCAGGCCTCTTGGAATATCCAGTAGATACACTACTATCGCACCTTAGATTATGACCCTGTTCAACCCATGAACTTATATGAGATGCATATAAGCTATTGGATTGAGAACAGTTTCCTGCTTCCTCTTTATTGATCCCCGATCCAAAGGAACTTGACACTGCTGCCCCAGCCAATAGCAGTGGCTTAGGAATGCCAAATAACTCACCCTGCATCTGACTTGACATGGGCATGCCAACTCGGCCATATGCTGGGGAAGTATTAAGAAGGGAGGAAGTGCTGATCTTCGTTAAGGTCGTCCTGCATGATTCATTATCATCTGAGTTCCGCTTAGAATCTGAGCGGGCCTTAGAGATGACAGCATCTAAAAGATGGTCAGTTCCACTACCACAGAAAATGCCACTGTCCGAGAAAACTTCACCTTCAGGTCCAGCATCTGGCAGAGTTGTAGAAGCATCCTCGCAAATACTTAGGAAGTTACCATCACATCCACTTACAAGGACATTATTCCAATTTCCACAGAATAATTTGTTCTTAAAATCTACACCCAGGATATCAAACAAGTCATCTCCTGATGAAGGCAGAACACATGATTCTCCATTCAGGGAATATTTGGAGGTCAAACTTTCATCTCTATGCTTCTTAGAATCATAAAGAAAACCACTTATATGCTCTCTCGAACGTATTAGCTCATCGGGTTGCATTAGTAGGATACTACTAGCATCAGGCAAAAGTTTTTCCACTCTTTTTTGACTTTGACCACCTGGTTCCAGCTTAGGATGGCTGTGATTCTCATTTATATAAGTAAATCTATGACCACCATCTCCTAAAACGGCAGAGGTATTCACAAAAGGATCAGCTTGTTTTGAGAAAGCAACCTTCACTTCCCTCGGATCATTATCTTGAAGCCCAAAATTTCCCATATGAGAGCAAGAGATGTTATTGTCTGCCAGTCTATTTGTGATTGAAAGGGACTGCGGAATAGAAACCGGTGTCACATTACTAACAGGACCATTACGTAACCCATGTGAAGGGATTGCAACGCTGCTCTTGTAAATATTAGGGACTGAACTGCTATCTTTGCTAACCTCAGCTGTAACAATACTATTTGATGAACTAAGATAGTTGGTAGCACAATCCCGTAGAACTGCATCTAGCAGAATCTGCTGTTCAACTGATCGTAGGCTACCACAGCTTGTACCTGCTTGATTAACTACAGTTTGACTCGACCCATAGCTGTGACAACTATATTGGGAAGCCGTCTGGTGTAAACCATCTAAATTTAATGGATCTGCCTCAGTTTGCATTTCTTGAGCACGTACACGGCTTTCGTAAGGAAGCTCTGACCTCATTGCAAGAACCATCTGCTCACTGTGGTCATTAAAGGGTCTAGCTAGAGTTTGGATCAGGTAAGAGGTTTCAAATGTTGAAGCATCACTCTGCATGTTATTCTCTCTCTGTCTAACAGAAGAGTGAGAGGGGTGACCAGCAAACCTTGTTGCCAAACCTAAGTTGCTCTGTTTATTGACATTATCAACACTGAAGGATGAAGAATTTGTGGCCTTGTGATGAACAGAATTATCTTGAGTAATAGATGTTCCAACATGGACAGGAACTCCAATTTTCTGGGTAGATTCTTTTACCATGTATTCATCAGACAGAAGAGCACCAGGAACACATCCTAGTCGAAGAATTAAACTCTTCACATCATTGACAAAGCCCATATTCTCCAAAATCTGAAGCCACAAGGATGGTAAAAGCAAACTTCAGAACAACCATCTCAGCACCTATAAATAGTAATGACATCATTGAAATCATGCAGACACCAGATTACATTAAAAATGCATTACACTGTTGACTGAGGAAAGTTCATTAAACATAAACCCAGAATGAATACATTATATCAGTGCAGGAAATCATCATAGGAAGAAAGAGTAGACATGTTATGATAGCAACTTTAGAAAGCACCAAACTCTAGCCCTGTCCCCTAAAATTTCTCATGTAACAGGATCATAATCCAAAACACATGAGACTGCATTGAGCTTGAGAATTTGTATACTGAAAAGGTTGGATCAAATAGGCATTCAGAGGACAATAAATAAACAATGAGTGTCCATATGGACAGATATTTGACTTCGACAAAAAACCACAAGTGTACTGCTAAGGCATTGCATACATGTGTCTGTGTTAGAGAGAGAGAGAGAGAGAGAGAGAGACTCACAAGGAAGGATGAACCAAGTTGAACAACACCATGAGGAAGAATGGGAATCACTGCAACAGTCTGCAACCGAATAGAAAATACCATGAAGATCAGTAAATAGAAAACACATCCAGCCATGAGAGAGAGAGAGAGAACTGCTAAACCTGCATGCCAGCTGAAGATTGATGATGCATCTCATTTAATACCTAGAAGCAGCAGCAACAACCACAACTTGTATGTAAGTTCAAATACTCAACATCAGCTTGTAGGTTTCGAATAGTATCCATCAATCTACTACTTGAGGAAATAAAATCACTCAACAAAGAGCTATATCATAAACAGAACTCAGAGATTCAGTTTCATGCAAAAAATGTTGTGATTGAGACCTCGGTTCTGTAAGCTACCAAAACATCTGCCCAGTGAGCATAAGCAAAATTACTATTCTATTGAAGGTACTAGCCATGTCGAGCGAAGATCAAATACACTGTTGGCAGTTTTTGGAAAATATGCTACCATCTGAGAACAATATGGTCCATTACACCAGCTCAAAATGGAGAGTAGATTCAGACAATTGACCCAATGAATCAAGAACATGCTATGTTGAGCAGTGAAAACATGGTGTGTTAATAATGTTAATTTACCAAAGTAGAAACCAACTAGACCATTGCAAATCAACTTTCAAGTCTTTTCCATTGACCTTTGCAGAATAAAGAAAACAACAGAAAATAATTATAGAACAAGCACCCATTTAATCCATCTTCAAAACTCATAATACAACATGATTCATAAGCCACATGCAAACGCATAATCTATTGTCATACCTCTGGGGGATAAGAACCTTTACTACAGTGCTCTAAAAGAATCCATTGGTGGTTCCCAGTGAATGCAGCCCGACCAACTATGCTGAAGAACAATAGACAAAATAATAAGGTTTCATTGGCTAATGTTCACTGGGAAGAGAACAAGAAAATTCAGGATTAAAAAAATATATATTTATTTATGTGAAGCAAAAGTAGGTACTAAAAGACGAAAGAAAACATACCCTTCTCCTACTAGATTAATCTGGTTACCCATCATCATTCTATTAATGAGAGAACACACCCTATCTCCTGATCGACCTCCAACCTGCACAATGCAAGTTTTGTTGGAAACCCAGCATCTTTCCCACTCTTCACAAGTCTGATCCAGGTTCTCAGTTCCAGGAGCAAGTAGAAGATCCGAGTCTGTTGGTTGTTCATAATAACACTCCTCCCATATCAACAACCTGCCAAATCACATTCTAACGCTCAACTTTACTACAGAAAATAGTCCAAAACTGTTAAGAACACTAAGATTTTTTCTAAGAAGTTAAAGTTTGATTAAATGTAATAATGTTTTCTAGTATGTGTGATTCATGAATAACTCTTAGTATTCATAGAAACTCCTAGAATTCTTAAAATATTTCTTTGAATATTATGAATCTATTAAATGTAAAGTGTCTCTTGATGAGTAGAGATCTCTTATAAGTATCCTTGTATTCAAGCATTTTGTATGTATGCAATGATGCAATTAAGAAAATAAAAGAAGAACAATTTCAGCTTCTCAAAATTTCTGTCAAAAACACACAATAGATTTCAATGTTTACCCATGCAACACATGTTGAAAGAGTCAATGCATCCAACATCTAGGAAAACCATCCCCCACCGACCAAGAAGGTCCAAGTTCACCTAGGTTTTCACATTTTGGTCTTTAAGTTTCTCATTTTTCCTTTCTTGAGCAATGAAAAGTAAATAAAAGAAAATGCATCATAAATTTGAGGCACAAACCATGAGCACAACTATTTCTTTTCTTCCAAAGACAAACGTCTTATATTGTTTTGGAAAATTTTGAAATCCTTGATATGGAATTTGACCACATCATTTATGCTTCAAAATCCAAATTTGTGTCGCCATAAAAAAAGAGGTCCCACGCAGCACAAATTTAGAGCAAAAAATAAAATCTAAAATCTCACATTTTTAAAATATTCGAAATAGTACAAGGTAGAGAGGCGCCAGACCATTTCTGCCCGAAATTTGTTCTCATTAAAAATTTTTAAAAGAAATTCCCGTAAAAGAAAAGAATGTATGAAAGGAAACAAACAAATTAAATATGACATAAAACTAAAACTAAGCAACTGAAAAACACATACATTAATTAACCAAGTATGAGCATAACATGACCATGTGAATCAAATAGAAAAAAAAAGAGACAAAACAAAACAAAACTAAGCCCTTTTTTACAGATTTAAGACAACAAAGAGAAGACAAACAGTTGGAAACAAGTCGACAACATCTTAATCAATAGATTACATACGATTGATGTCGCTCCGTCTTCAAAGTCCTGAGCTTTTCTCAAAATTTTACAAAATCTAACGTTTTCTTTTTCTTTTTTTTTAACCCATGTAAGATTCTCAAACGAGAAAACAGAACAAACACAACATTCCAATAAAAAAGCAAGAACCCAAAAAGAAAAATATCAAACACTCAACCCTAACCCCACATCCCCAAAGAAAGTGAAGAGAGAGAGAAAGAGAGAGAGAGTTACTTGGGGTTTCGACAACCGATCTTCCAGAAAACAGCATAAGACCAGCGATTGAGCCCACACAGTGACTTGAGAGCTTCTTTTAGAAGAAACCCCATCGATTCTCAAAAGTGCTTTTTGTTGTTTTTGGAGTTTGAAACGAAATAAGTAGTAGTAAATTTAGAATTTTTCTGGGTTTTGTGGAAATGAAAAGACGTTAATTTGCCGGAGACCGTACATTTTCCCGGCGATTCACGTCACGAAGCCTAACTTCCACGGCAGGAGCCTCTTCCTGCCTGTTTTGTTCTCAATCCTCCACTTCTCTTCCTCTCTGGATCTAAGTTTCCGGCGATCATTCTCCTGCAGCCCATTTGCCGTTTCTAAAAAAAAAGAGAGAAACGGAGAAAAGATAGAGAGAGGAGAGAGAGAGAGAGATACTAGGAGATGAAGTTAGAGAGAGGGAGAGAGGAAAGGAGATGGGGAGTTTGGACTCTACACTATGCCACAAGCACCGAGCTCGTAGTTGGACATGACTTTATCCATTGTCGTTGTTGCTATTGTTGTTCAAAATCGAAATCACAAAAACAAGCGGAAAGGGTTTTGGAAAAACAAATGTTCAAATGTAAAAGCTCACAGCAAGCACTTGTCTCAATTCTTCAGGGGTGAGAGAGAGAGAGAGAGAAAGGTAGGTTGGTGAAGTCGTATTCACTTGTTTTGTGTTTTCCCTGTGATTCTCTCAGATACTGAAAATGTCCCTGGTTACTTATGTGCTAAAATGCGCAGGTTTTCCTTGTATTAATCACAAGTGCAATCTGGTCGTTTTGAAGAGGGATTATAGTTGGCGGAATATTACGGAGCATGCCACGCCGTATTTTTGTCGGCTTGCAGTTGAGAGAGTGACGCCGGTAGTGCGGGAAGCTGTTTCTGATGACGTCATAAATCATTACCCTTGCTTTTCTGCTTTATTTACGGAAATGGCAGAGTTCAGCTTTTCTTTGCTTTTTTTTTTTTTTTTTTTTTTTTTTTGGAATTTATTTTTGTGTGTAACTCTATCTGGGGTGGATGTTTCTGTAACTTTTGCCTCACCCATGATGACGCGTGTAATTATTATTAGTATTTTCTTTTATCTTCTTCAAGATTATTACCTCTTCTCCTTCTGTCAACTCATTATGAATTGCCTTTTAATTAATCTGTATTATGCATTATATTTACTCCTAATACAATATGAACTGAAATCTCTCAAAATGGTCTCTTCACCCCCTTTTATATTATTTATCTTTCCCTCACCGCTCTGCCCGCCTTCAATCATGTTAACATTTACACATGGTAAATGTGATTTCATCTTTAATCCTATCAAAAAAAAAAAAATTTTGTCTAATACATTAAAATTTGTGGAAGTAATATTTTATCCTCTTTCCCTTTCATTATACTTATGTTGAAATGAATTTTTAATCGATAAAAATCCTATTAATTTTTTTCATTAATTAGTAAGTATATTAATTTATTTTGATGTCAAGACCAAAATTGCACGCGCTTGGTACAAATGTTATTCTATATGAACAATCTTATAAGCAGGATTAACGAGAATACTCAATTATAGCACAAATAATAATAATAATCATCAAAGTTTATTTATGCGGATTTAAATTTGAGAGTGGTGGGAGCCAAAGCCTCTCAGAATCATTTTGATGTTTGTCATAGTTGTTATTAGTTGTTAGGCTTTTCACCTCTCAAATGCAAAGTCCAACCTTCTTCTTCAACATTGAAAGGTAAATATTGGTATTTTAGACAAATTTGGGTGCCCTTCTCACCCTTGCTCCTTCTCTTTTCCTTGATTCCACTTTAAAAGCAACTATCAACTTTATAATTGCACAATGAGAGATTATGATGTGAACACTTAATGTTGTCGAGTTTGTCTTTCTTTTGATTTCAGATGGTTTTATGACGTGGCATGGGACGGTCATTGTCCCTACCCTTTTTTCATATAATTACACACCAAGCATGTTCTTCCACGTACTCGGCCCAAAAAAAAAAAGACCAAAAATTATAAGTTAAATACCCTTTTTAGATGGTTGTGAATTACTTTATGATCCTTCTATTCTATATACCCACAACCCTATTTTTAGCTAATTGATTATCATTTACCAAATTATGATACCCCACGTGGCGGTCGTGATGCCATCCATGCAGCTGCATGATAATCAAGCTGATCGGATCAAATTGGTTCCATCAAATCTCTGCCGTCCAAAATAGGATCAAAGTTGGGTTGATGATGAATCTGGACCACATAAGACCTACAAAAGGCTGCAGGGGATTAGATTAACCCCATTTTTTTGCTTGGGGGGCGGGGGTGGGTGGTTTGGTGCATGGTCTGTCACTTGGAGCAGATAAAAAAAAAATGTGGGGAACGGAGGAGAGGACATAAAAAGATGGAGCCCTAGTTGGGGACACATGAGTTTGTGTGTTTTGTGACTTTATTTCATGTCACCGCTGTAGATTATTGTGGTAATTTTTGTGGGGAAACGAGGAAAAGATTCCTATTCCAAGGCATATGAATGAATGTGCTCTTAGGGTTTTTCTTTTCTTTCCTTTTCTTTTTTTTTTAATGGAGGTTACCGTTAGAAGGTTTAAGGAAACGAAAAGTGTATATCAAGTTGGGTTAAAAATTGCGTAACCAGTAAAATTATTTGATTCAGAGAGTATTATAATGGCTTGAGCCCTTTTTACATCGTTCGATGATTCATTCTGGGGTTCCGAGGCTTGTCAAAGATATGACTGTAATCCTCTTCTTTATTAGTTTCATTTTATATTTCTTGTTAACTAATGTTCAAAAACCTTAACTTGCTCAACTCAAATTAATGTCTTTGTAAGTGCTATATTAATAATCTGGATTTTAAAAAAAATTATTTAAAATTTAAATTTTAATCATATTTAATCTTAACTTTTCCAAATAAGCCAAAGAGGAAGTAAGGTCCGAGGAAAGGATAAACATAGGAACCCCTTTTACATTAACTTGTTGAAGGCCTTCAAGATGCTTCGCTTTCAAAATGTTCATTCCTCAAATCTGGAAAAGTATTTCTTCCCTTACCCTGCTTTTGAAATGTGTCCAAAAATGTGGAAAGCCTCTCAATGGAAAATCATCATGTCCTGGCAGCTTCCACAGTTCCTATGACAATCACCGATCTTGCAATTCACTTAACTGACCCTCATCATTACAGTCACACCCAGTGGAAAGGGAAAGAGAACATTTTTAGCAAGTTGGGACTGGCCTTTTCTTCAACTAAATATAATATATTAATTAGGCATACAAAATTTGATATTTAATGCATTCTATAACTTTATTTGAGAGAATAATTTTATTTAATAATTACATGAAAAAATGGTCTATTATTGTATAATTTTAGTTTCATTAATTTCGCATGCAGCAGTCCCATTAATGCTATTGTTATGTGTCCCTTGGTCATGAGAGGTGTGCCGATGAACATTGTAGCATCAAGTGTTCACATCTAAATCTCTCTTACCTCAACCCCCAGACCTTTTTTTTATTATTATTTTATTAAAATAGATTTGAATGGGAATAGATTATAATCATTAAACTATCTTTTTATTAACCCTTAAATCTAAGTTTTGTCAAAGAAAACATATTTTACTCGAGCTTGACCAAACACCAAATACCCAATTTCTTTCTCCGTTTAATCTGCAGAAAGATGGTTGTCTGCCTCAAGTTTTCAAATTGATGCTTCCCATGGTATTGGTGACAAAGATCATATCCGATTCCAATTTCGGTAAATTTATGTGTATTGTTCACATTACAACTAGTATGTTTCCGTTTTTTTTTTTCTTTTTCAGAATTACCACTTTTGTCTATTTTAAAGAAAAAATTTTAGACCCAACCTAAGTTTGAAAATCGGGTCTCTTCTTTTAACCCAGTTGCTTGGCATTGGGTTTAGCATATGTAGGATATACGAATATGTAGGATATACGAGTAAATTGAATTTTTTGTTGGGCAATAAATCTTGAATCCATTGATTAAAAGAACTTGCACTTAGTAATTTTGTACTTAATTAGGTGAACAAACTAGAAAAACTCTCAAATACATACAATGACGATTTAGGATGATTAGGCTGGTGGATTGGAGGATCAGTGCTGAGATCTAAAAATCTAATATATTATTCATTAATTTGTAAAGTGATGTTAAAATTTCTCTCCCTTTCCAGGTGAAATGCGTCTTTTACCCAAATAATGCTTAAATTAGACTCACACTTCATTGATACAATGATAAAAATAATAAATTTTCTTAATTAAATTATCAGGTTTAAGTTTTGAGAATAAAAAATAAATATCAAGAGAATTCATCTCTTAATAAACTTAATAGCTAACTCAAATCGGATTATTCAGAATCAATAAATTGATTATCAGATGTCGATTAAGAAAAAAAATCATGATTCAATTAATGTAACAAAGGAGGAAAGTGAACAACCCCACACTAAAATACGAATTCAAACGGATAAATCAACGCTTTTGCAAGAGTTAAAAGTTGTTATGATTATTATTATTTGGTTAAGATTTTGGTGATTTCACACATGACAACATATGAATACGACTCAAAAACAGCACAAAAGGTATAAGCATAGGATTTGGGTCAACTCTGAACAAGGATACGTATGATTGTATATATATATATGTACGTTAAGGAATCCAAGGATAAAATAAATCAAGCGTGCGCTTAGATTTAACCCATGTTGGGCTCTTGGGGGGGGGTGTGTTTCAATTATTTGCCTATAAATTAACTTAATGACTTCATCCAAAATCTTTTATTAGGGTGGGTAGTTTGAAGATCATGGGTAGTTTAAAGATCAACTAACCCCTTGATTTTACAATAATTAAATTAATTAATTAACTAGTATTATGTTTTGCAATGGATTCTTGAGACCGTACAGATCTTACATTGGAGTTAGGGATTGGCGTGACTCCCATTTTTGGAGAATGAGTTTTAAGCATGTTTATGTCAATTATGCATCAAACGTGTAAAAAGCCTTGCTTAAGCTTGATTACTTACTAGTATTTCTCTTAAATTTCTCTCGTCGATCAAAATTAATACGTAAAATAGGAATTAGTCGATTTAAAATACTCGAGAGTGAATTAATTATGGGATTAAACTGTTTCTAAGGTTCATAAATAATTTTAAACAAGTTTAAAAATGAGTATAACAGCCATATTATTTTGGTGAAGCAAGAATCCTATAATTAATTTTTCAGGCCTTTCCATTTTATTTACTATGTTTAGATTTATGTGTTTCTGTAATTATAGGCTTAATATGTAAGAGTGAATAAGTTCCCAATTAAAATTATTGTAGATTTTATGATTAATTTTCAAGAAATTTATTAATAAGTTTGATAACTCTACTGCTCCAACGAAGAGAAAGCCCTACGACTGGCTTTTCAGGTATTTCATTTTTCTAGTTTACGATCTTCAACTATGTGAATTCCCCTATCTTAAGGTTTGCAATAGGATCAAAGGGTATATAGATATTGGAAGGGTGGAGTTATAAAAATTGGGAAAAAGGGAATTGCATGAGAAACACTTAGGATACGTGTTACAAAAATATGGTCAACATGATAAATCAGAAAACAATAGTGCAATTTGACCTGCACCTTTATTTTATAAATATGATTACCTCCACAATCATATAGTTGTTGGAGTAAAGTGTGAACATTTTACCCAGTTGACCTGACGTGGTTACATGAAAGGGATAGTACAAATGGCAGTCATCAAATTCACCGAAGTTTTAATGTTTATCTAAGACATGACCCATCTCAGGATTTTATTTGTCTACTCAACATCAACATTCAACAGTCATCCAAACCCTATGATGATTCAGATTAGAATAGCCATTGACTCAAACTTGAGAAAAATAAAAAAGTTTTATCACAATCAAAGGCCAATGACCCCACAAATATTCATAAAAGTCAATCATGCAATCCTTCCACATGGAGAAACTTTTGCAGAGGAGATTTGCATTTTCACTTGCGCCGGGGGGGCCTGAGTGGTAGCTCGGAAAGTGCGCCACCTCTTATCACATAACGTCTTCATGAAATCACGAGAAGCTAATTTTATTTATTTTTATAATTATAGAATATTTAAAATTATATTTTAATTAATTTATTTAAAAAATTATCATTTTATGTCGGGTCTAATATTCTTATTCACTAAATTATCGAGTTATAAAGTTGAGAAAAAAAAAAAGAATTTTTGTTTAATAAACCAAAGAAAAAACTTAGATCCTAAACAACTCAAGGTTTAGTGAAAACCAGAAATTTTTAAAAATTTTTATTGGTATTAATATATAATTTAATTGATACCAATTATTTTATTATTTTATATAGTAAAAAATCACAACTGTTAAATAATAATTTAATAATTATTAATTATATATATATATTAATAGCCATAAAAATTGTAAAAACAGCGTTTAACGTGAATAGTTAAAAGGGTGTAGTTGAAGTTTTTAGATAGATAGTTATGTAGTTCTGACAGGTAATATAGGTAGAATTTACGTTGTAAATTGTAATTATGAGGGGGGATAATATGGGTAGATAACCATAACATAGGAAAGGAAAGAGAATGATCCTCCGGGGGTTGATGCTTGCAAGATAGAAATCGGCAAGCACTATAAGGCAGTGGGGCATGAGAATCTTGACTTTAGGATCCCGCACATCCAATTTGGATATCCAATCACCCTTGTTTTGTCTGCGCACATGAAAGAAATCTACGGGGGGAGAGAGAGAGAGAGAGAGAGAGAGAGAGGAGAGGAAATACAATAGTGTTATTGGAGTGAATTTCAAATATCTTTCATGAAGTATTTTACTAAATGGCCATGTGAAACATACAACAACATCGCAAATCAAATGCCGTTTGGCCTTTTAAACCCTTGCGCTTGTTCCATCCAGTTCGTTCTTGGTTCATAAACTACTTTTTTTTTTTTTTTTTTTCTTGTGCTTCCCGTTTCTTTTCAATATTTGAACCCATAATGAAAAAGCATCGACGGTAATTTTTTTTTTCCCTAACATTTTAGTCTCTGCTCTCTCGCGCCTTTCATTGATTTTTGTTCAGTAATATTTATAATACCTTTATATAATATATTAAAAAATAATTTGACTCACACCCACCTCAAAAAATGAGATATAGGATTTTCATATTAATATATCACATTCGAAATATTAATTTAGTTGATAAGAGACTTAATACAGAATACAAACTATGTGTAAAATAAATTTTTCAAAAAAAATAAAAAAGTAGTAAGGATAAATATAGGAAGAAAGAAGGATAGAGAGCAGTTGAAAATTAGTTATTATTTAATATTTGAATTATGTCATTGTAATTTAATATTGGATAAGGTGAATCCCTCCCTTAGGATTGTGTAAGTTAGATACAGGTGCTGGGAGTCTTTTCAGAGGTGAGTATGGTTTATGGGTCTGGGGTTTCATAGTGAATATGGGGGGTTTTAGATCCATTCATAGCAGAATCACTTGGAGTTAGAGATGAACTGTTTTTTTCTGATTGTACAAAGTTCTACCCGATTATACTTGAGAGTGACATAGTTGAGCTTGTTTCGATCCTTATCTCCGATGTAGCCTCCTCACATGCAGGTTATCATATGATTAGAGAATGCCAAAAGTTAATTCGTAACACTCCAGTATCTCTGATTTTTGTTTATAGAGAGGGAAATACATGTGTAGACATACTTGCCAAAACAGGCATGTCATTTAACACAGGATTTCATGAGTTCCATTCTCCTCCGTGTGAGATATATCGGTTGTTACAATGTGATATTCAGGGGAGAGATTCCTTTAGAAGTTAGTCGTTGCTCCTTCCCTTGTAAAAAAAAAAAAAAAAAAAAAATTAAAGATATTTATTTATAATAAAATTGTAATCGGGTCTGTACACTAAGGTAATTGATTTCTAATTATTAATTGTTAATTAAGGTTTGAATTGAAAAAAAAAATGGAAGTACGAGGAACAAAATTTTATGAGAAATATGAAATTTGAAACGAACGAGGAGTGACAATTGAATTGTAGGTAGTTATTTCAAAATTGTTAAATATGTTTAAATATTTATTTTATTATCTTACTTTTACTTTTATTTATTAAAGAATAGTATTTTAGTAATTATAAATTATAAATAAATAATAAAAAACAGAGTGAGATATTTTAGCTTCATTTTTTTTGTGAAAATATTTTTGCTTCATTTAATAATTAATAATGAACCCCAGCCTATGTTAATGGGTTTTCTTAATAAAGGAAACAACCTTTGTTGTCGATTTTGCCGGTCTCCCTCCAAAAGTTTATCTTTTAAAAAAAAAAAAATTGGAAAAGGGAAATAAAAATAAACCAATAGAGGGTGCAAATTTTAGAAGATTAAAAATAGAAAGAAAAAAAAAAAAGAAATGTGCCTACTGATCCAAATTATAAAAAAAGAAGAAATTCTAAGAAAAAGTTACTACTTCAATTTATATTAGTTTAGGATAATTTTTTTGTAAAATAAAAATGAGTTATTTGGCTTTTTTTTAATTTTTATTAGTTATTAGATATAATTTATAATTTTATATATATCACAAGTAATTTCATTTGTATTTATTGTAAATGACAATTATTATATATAATTTATCAAATAAGTTACTATAAAGCATATCATTACATTGCACAGTGTCAGAAACCTTTTTCCTTGATAGTAATTTTATAGTTATTCTTAAACTAGAACTATATGGACTCGAACGGTAGACCTTCTCGGTAAAATAGGTCAAATCATTCATTTTAGAAACTTTTTCTCTCGAACAAAATGATAAAGAAATACCCAAAAACACATTTACAAAAGATTTTAGATCTTCATGCTTCACTAACCAAGCAACAAATGGCCTTGCATTTCATTCTTGAATCTACAAGATTTTTTATGAAAACCTTTCATTTGCTTCTCTTTGATGGAACCATTAGACTTGCCTGACTATTGATAAATTGATTGAATTAACTTTGGAGGAGAGAATGGAGAAATCCCATATAATCCAATATAATCCAATATATCTGATAGGTCGCACTATACGTTGATCCCGAAGAGCCCTTTTAACTCAATGGTAGAGTAATGCCATGGTAAGAATCTCTTAGATCCAGATCGATAAATGATCTAATTACACCACCCAAAACGATCGAAAATATTTCAAAAAAAGTTAACATATGACATACAAAATATTCACATCCCCCTATTTGAACGTTCAATAATTAGCCTTATTATCTTTTATCAAAGAAAAGAATAGAAGAAATATCTGACTTCTTCATGCATGCTCCACTTGGCTCAGGGGATACTACTCTAGGGTTCCAATAAGCCACTGCTACATCACACCGATTTAATCGAGATCTTTTAATGAATTACTCATTCAATGAGTATTCTCAATTATTATGACAGTCTCTCATTGGTTGTTCGTGGACTCCATTAGCAAAAAGCTTCTTAGGAAAGATTAGAAAAATCCTATTGATTGCACCTTTCTCCATGTCTCGGGAAAAGTTTGAAGAAAGAGGGTCGAATGGTACGATCCCTTTGTCACCCCATAGGCTAGTTTATAGGTACAACCTTTGTAACTTCATAGTATACCTATGAATTGGCCAAACTACTAATGTTATGATCTTTTAAATTGTAAGTCTGTTAAATCTATTCCTAGAAATGATGAATTGGAAGAATCTTTTGGGTCTTCCAATTAATTCCACTTCTTTTTGCTATGACTTTTTTTTTTTTAATGAATCAGTTAATTTGGAATCACGGGATGGGTCGATGTTATAGATGATAAATCAATTTCTTTTTTTACCTTTGTCACTTTATCTTTGCTAGTGCCGTCTAGAATGATTAATTGAGTGAAAATTATATAAAAAAATCATAGAATAGATATTCTATAATCTTTTTACATAATTATAAGATTAAAATTTTTTATTTGGGGAGAAGAATAATACCGTAAAACTTGATTTAAATGTAGGTGTATGTATATATTTTTTTGGATCATATTACTATTATTCGAAATTATATTTTAATTAATTTAATTCAAATATTTATGAAATCTTATTTATGAATGATTTTTTGATATAATCTTTTTAATGCAGCCCGATGCATATATTTTAGTGCGAAGTTGATTGCTCTCAAACCCAACCCAAGCCTCTCTTGGTAGCTAGATTGGCGCGCTTTTTTTTTTTTTTTTTTTTTTTTTTTTTTAACTTCCATGTACTTAATTTTGGGCTCATCAATTAACGCTGTATTGGCCATAATATTATTACTTATAATAAACATCAAAATAAACCAAATATTCTGTTCTCAATCTGCCAACATGTGCAACGGTCCAAGGGTAGCTGACTCCTGAAAGCGTGAGAGAAAAGTTTTCATATATTTAAATATTATTTTTTTTTCAAAAAATTATAACTCTTATATTTTGAAATTTTGACTTGAAATATATGTTGTATTTATTCGATAACATTTTAGAAAACATTTTATAAGCAAACAATGAAAGGATTGAAAAAAAATATATAGATCCCATATCAAAACTGAGGTGAATTTAAATATTAAATAGGTGTGTATTCGTTTTTTAAATAGGATTTTATAAATATTTAAATTAAATTAATTAAATTATAATTTTAGATATAAATATGAAATTAAAAAAAAAAAAAGCTATACTCGATCCGAGATAACTCCGTAGAGCTTCCCAAATAGTTGAACCACGTGCTAAAATCCAATCCTTCGTTGCGTCTTGGGCCAGAGGTTTCATCAATCAGGATCCGTAGAAAAACCAATTTACATGCCAGGATAAAGACATTTCTGAAAAGGGATAACACAGTGACATGACAGAGAAACTATTTCACATTAACTTTGATGAAGCCGCCGGGGGGGGGGGTGGAAGAAGTGGATAAGGAAGGGGCAGATGAAGAAGCCATCAAATTGACAAGACGTCTGAGCAACTTGGGACAGAATTTTGTGGTCAGCCCAGTGGTTTGTTGCCCCACAAAGAGAAAGACGAAGCGTGAACCCATTAATTTCGTTCATGATTGTGGTTCTTACATTATCGGTATCAACACGTCCATACATAAAAATCTCTATGCAGATGCAGAAAAAAAATTGCATACTGAACTCGTTTTTGTTTGTTTAGTGCTCTAGCATATATGTATAAGATTTTGTTTTAGATGGGCCTTTGGAGATTGATCTTAGATGGGCCAATATCTAGCCCTCTATCCAAGTCATAGTGGGGCCTTGACCCTTTTCCTTTTTAGGTTTATGCAAGTGGATTGACTTGAGAGTGACTTCTTCGGGTTTAAAGCCCAAAGAGGGCAAGGGGACATTTTTTTTTTTGGTCAGGTCAAGGGGGACAATCGCACAACAGGAAACAAAAAACCTAATCGGATAAAATCTGAATAATAATAATGAAAACCCAAAAAACAACAACGAACATGTTTTTCGGCCCCATGAAAACATGAGAAAAACTCGGGCCCAGAGCCCAAACACAGCAAGGAATTATTATTTTTAATAAATCACTTGGATCGACTAAATATAGTCCAAGTTGGGTTGGTCCCTTAAAAGGGTAACACTCTCTCAATACCTATTTTTATATATTATACAAAAAACTAAAATCTGAGACTTTATTTAAAAAATACCAATATCTAACTACTGAACCAACTAGATATCTAAACTCCGATAAACATGGTAAGGAATTATGTTTTATGAATAGCCCTTTTCTACTTTTTGTGTTATTTTAGTAATATTATAAAAATAAAAAATATTAAATTTTTTTTTTTATCTTTTTTGTCCCGTAAAATAATTTCTTATTTAAGAACATGACTTACATCCGCCTTCATAAACTAAACATCTTGCATAGAAAAGATTATTCGATGAGTTGTTACAATTATCATAGTAAGATCAACTTAGGTTCAACAAGAAAATGAGGTTGAGGGTTGTGTCCGACGTGGTACATACGATGTTATGCAAACAAGCGTTGTCAGCATACCGTATCGTATAAAATGTACCCTACCACCTCAACAAATCTTATCTAACATCATCCCCCTCAATAACTTATTTGTTACCATAATTAAAATTTAAAAACACCAATTATACAAAATGAAATTTAAGCACGTATTTAAAATCCAAATCCGATACATATAATTTCCCCCTCTTTGCAACCACAAAATGAACTCGCGATTAGGTTCACTTGCATAGCCCCTCCAAAATAGTTTCCTGCACTCTTTCTTTTTTTCTTTCTTTTTTTCTTGGTATCTTGACTGGGTTACCATCTAATTTCTGAGACTTTGTCCCGACTAAATTTAGATCGAAAGGCCTGGTTTTTTACTGGATGGATCTCCAAACATTGGTTTTTTCCATCATCAAGCTGAATCAAACCCGGGCGTGATGAAGGGACGCAGCATCCTTTACCAACTGCCAACATGTGTTGGTTCCTACACTCTAAAACAAAGTTTTATAATAAATTTGAGCTAGAAAAATTAAAATGGACATTAATTAACTCAATATTTTGAGTATGTTACATATATATTGAAAATTTTCATATTAACAGTAAACTTTAAAAGTATGAATCATGTGTGTCAAAACTAATTTAAAATTAAAATTTATTTTGTTGAGTTCTTCTGTTAGTATATAAACACGTGAATTTTCTATTTTAATAATTAAGTTTTAAATTAAGAGTTAAATTCCCTCTTTATAGAATTTAATTTTGATAAGAAGTCTACCTGGAGTTCATTTATATTCATCTACTACATAAAGGGGTATTTCTTGTCCAAAAATCCTGACAGAAATATTTCTTTTATTATGAACGAAACCATGTAGACCTGAAATCCGGCTGCCAACGAGGCAATGGTTGGCCAATGGGGTCTTGCCAGCCTGGAGAGAAAGCCAACCTCATATGCAACTACTGCAAGTTGAACAACGTTGTGGACCAAAATAGTTGATACAAAGCTTATATTTCTTTGGCAATTTGACTTTGTTCTCATTGAGCAATTAGTGCTCAACCGTCTATTCTCTGGAATGAGGTGGAACTTTGACCATTTTGTGCTTCAACAAAGTGGGCATGGACCATATTTAAGAGCTTTGGGCCAGGCCCAACCTAGTTGATTTTGGGCCATGTACGATGGGCCACTCTGAACTTAATGCGCCAGCAACTGCAGTTCGCAGGGACCATTCCACACAAGATATTTCCTTTTATTAATCAGTCTCTGTGAAGAGTGCATGTGAAGAGTGCATTAAGGTTTTATAAGTTAATTAATTTTGCACATGTCAAGACCATATGATTGGATCATTGTACAGACTCCCAAGTTGTCTTCACCTTGAGGAGCTCATAGCTATTAACAATCGACTTGCTCACAGAGAGCAGTTTTACGTAAGTTTGATCTGCTCAACATCATGATGTGATTTGTGATTTTTGCAAATAGAGAAGAAAGGAGAAAACGACAAATATGCCAAAAATAATATTTTATTTAAGGGTACTAAATTAAAAAATGTACATTATATATATACATATATGCATGTATGTATGTTAGTATGTATATATATATATAAGTGAAGTATATTCCTCCGTGTCGGCAGGTTATGGAACCGAGAGGCTGAGTTTACTTTTTTAGCTATCAATAATTTATAATAATAAAATAAGCTGCATAATAATAATAATAATAATAATAAAAGAGAGAATGATAAAAGTTGAACATGCAACAAAGTCCCAATTGCTTTGGGACTGTATTGGTTGGTGCCGTGACGATAAGTTAAAGTAGTATCCTAATTGTTTAGGCTAGAAAAGGCAAATGCAAGTTTAATCATTCCATGGCACACTTGACGTGTTCCTTCCTGTTTCACATATGCTGACAGCCGTTTGTCATTAATGGCACCCAAATGGTTTTGTGAAACCTCAAAAAGTGAAGAAACACAAAAGACGACGAAAGAAGATATCTTACCCATCTAAAACTATATATTTTAATACAAATATGTATACACACACATATACGCCTCATCGCATCATCACAAAAAGCAGGTTGCAGTTTCCAGTTTGACGCGTCGAAACATCTTGATCATTATATTATTATTATTAATTATTGTTTACCATTTTCTCTGTTGCAAGAAACAGAATCGAGAAGAGAGAGAGAGAGAGAGAGAGAGAGAGAGAGAGAGAGAGAGAGAGAGAGAGAGAGAGAGAGAGAGAGAGAGAGAGAGAGAGAGAGAGAGAGAGAGAGAGGTGAGAGCATTTGTGTATCTTTCTCAAGATTGCATATTTGGATCTATGATTTGTCGACACTTTGTGCAGCAAAGTTTGGCATTCCAAGAGCGTAACAAGTGACAGCCTAGAGCTCACAATATAGATAGTGCATAATAAAAAAAACTGTCGCATAAGTGTGCGGTAGGCTCAAACATATGTTTATTATACATGTCATGCACTTTTACCCTATACGAGAGAGAGAGACAGAGGGGTCAACGTCACATCCATTCCTTTATAGGGGGCTGCTAGTATAATCTAATATATCTTTCATTAGTGCCTAATCTCTTTTTGGGAACCCAAGCTTATAAAATTTTATCCAAATTTTAATTTTCTATAACAACTACCACTTTTAAGTTTTTTCTCCTTTTCTTTTCTTCAGATGATGCGACCAATTTGTTGGGATCTATTAGGTCATTTTGGTACCATTGAAACTATGATCTTCTTACTTTTCAATCAGTACGCGTGGAACATGTCCTTTTCTGCCGCTACAAAGACTCAAAAACACAAGTTTCTTACTGAAAAATGGCTTTGGAAAGGACCGGTGCCCTTCAACATTTGATGTCTCAATCGGTTGTTACTAGATTGATTTTAATTTTTGCTAAAGGAAAACCTTAATTGTTGCGACTGAATAGCCGAATCTCATGCGAAAAAGTAGCTCTCTTATGTGAAAAGGTGCTGAAAGAGAAAAAAATGTTGAGAGAAAAATGGAAAAGGACTTATTTAAAAAATGGTAAATGATAAAGTGGTTCATCCTTTTCATTTACAAGCGTTTAAAAAAAAAGTAAAAATAAAACAAAGAATTTGTCAATTTAGTTGACTATAATTCATCTTAATCCGATTCTTTTTTTTCATTTTTTTTTAATTTTTGGGGCTCATCCGCAATGATATATATATATATATATATATATATATATATATATTTTTTTTTCTAATTTCATTCAAAGGAACTAAATAACCTACTTTAGTATCAAATTTTACTTTTTTGTAGAGGCATTAAAAAATGTTTTAAACTAAATTTCCGTGATATTAAGATTGAGAGGTCTGATGAGTAAAGTGAGAATCATAATTTACGCATAATAAATATTATAAATAAAATAAAATAATCATAATTTATGAAAAATCAAATTTCAAACAACTTCAAAATGGGATTTCTTGGTTTGATTTTCGGTTATTAACTCTCACATCACATCAAAGAAGTCCAAAATGAAAATTTTGAAAAAAGGCAGAGAGAGAACATGAAGAAGAAGAAGAAGGGGAGCAAGGACAAGGAATTGTGAGCCAATAGGATGGCAACCAAAGGTGGAAAACTATTGCCAATGCCAACTCCAAGTTCAATCAATGCCTTCAAGCTGTCACATTTCATGCCATTCTTAAATATTTTGTTCAAATATTACCCGTAACCCAGTCATTGAGTTACTCCCCCAAAGTCATGCTCTATTGACATAAATAAAACGTGCTCATTTTATGGAAAATCCATGAAAAGTTTCTAAGTTCATGGCCTAGAAATTCACACAATCCAAAAGGACACACAACATATTCACTAATAAAAGATATTACCTTTTTTTCACAGAAATCTTGTTTATATTCATAAGCCTAACAAAACCCATCTATAGTTTTGTCTTGTTTTATTATTAGTATAATTTAAATTTATTGTTTCGCTTCGTAGTCCAAAAATAATTGTCCAATCAAGACCTTGTATTAGGTCTATTAAATGTCTTTTAACTTGTTTGAATAATCAAAATTTAGCTAATGAGCCGACTCGCTGGTTAGTTGCAAAATGAGTTGTTCATGACCCATTAAATAATACAAATACCCTTTTACCTTTAACCATTCAATAGGGGATTTATGGGTTTAGTAGAATATAACGGTAGGTGGTCCTATGTTAAAAATTATTGGACTTTATATATTTATATTAAATAAAATAAATACCCTTGAAAGGACGTTTCATTGAATAGTCCTACAAAAGACATGAAATGATACGAGTTAAAGCTCCTACAACCACTTATTCTTTTCTTGGATATCATTTAAGGGGGAAGACTTAGTTCGACCTAACAACCATCTTTGTTTTAATTGAAAAGAAAATTAAGAAAAAATTAACTTGAACGCTACGACTGTCTACTGTCTTAACTAGAAAAAAATAGAAAAAAACCTATATTTTATATATATATATATATATATATATATATATCTTACTATAATAAATTTTATATAATTTTGTCAGCCGTGAGCGAATCCTCAGATTGTCACGAAGATTTGTGACGGTCACATGATGCAGAACTTAACCATGTATTCTCAAGGCAATTTGATTATTTATTAGAGTCACAAATAAATTTTTTGTACTGATCATTTAGTTTATTCTCAATACTTTTTTTTTGGGCATGAAATTGATAATATTTTTACATAAAAATTTTTATGATCATCGAGGAAATATTTTTAAGTAATTTAAGACAAAACAAATATCATATTTGTGAAAGTTTTGTAACCATGGAAAACTTAGTCCTGCATGGCTGGCTACTTAAGAGGTACCCGACTTTGATTTCAATGTTTGTCTCCATCTTTTGCACACGCCATTGACCCATTCCCGATTCTTACGTGAATGACTGGCAACCCAACAAAGAGAGACACCAAAATATTCGTGGCTCCCCCCACCCCACCTTTTTCTTTTTCTCGCTTAGATTGGAGTAGAGAACATAGTCCCCCATTAACCCTACTTTAACCCACTTAGTTTTGCCTTTATGAAAAAAGTTCTAGTTTTTAATCACGAAACTCAAGAAATTTTATCAACTTAGAGAGAGAGAGAGAGAGAGAGAGAGAGAGAGAGAGATTTCAAAACCAAAAATTTGGATTGTCATCTTCCATGACTATCAGAAAACCCCTAGTGCTTGTAACGAAGAGCCTAGGATAGTATAAATACAAAATCTACCTCACCTTTTTTGAGCTTGAAAATTCTAGGGTACCACACTTAGTTTTCCTATAACGCATTTCAAGATGGATATGAAAGCTTAAATGTAAAATAGAAATTATATTTTATTTTTAATAACACTAAAAATTTGAATCACCATCTTTTAAATGCATAAGTGTAATAATTTTAAAATATGATTTTCTTTTTATTTATAATTTATGATGACGGAAAGTTTCAGTCGGCCACACGTTCTCTAGAAGTGGACTGTTGTGGCACTGTATTATTCGCCCCACCCAAATTCATCGGCCATTCTGAATGATCATACAAGTACAAAATACAGAGAGGGACAAATTTGCAAAGATAAAGATTAACATGAGCAACGGAGGGGCGAAAGTGTCATTCAAAAAAGAGGGGTCCTAACGCTATTCTCTCCGGGTATCACAAAAGCAATACGAGGGAGAGGGAGAGGGAGAGGGAGAGGGAGAGGGAGATTGGACTATTGAGATCAGGAACTTTGATGGGTCGACACGTGTCAAGATAACCAACCGACAACGACGGGCTCGAGAATATATTTAAGAAAAAGAAAAACAGAAACCCAAAATTCAAGAGAAATTCTGTAATTGGCCATCAAGTTGACCCTCTCGACACGTGGGTCCCGTCAAAGCCGTGGATTTACACGCCAAAAGGGCTGTAGGGTCCACAAACCTTTAATTGATTGGTGTGTGGGTCCCACGTGCCTAGCACGGGACCGGATGTAGACGAATCTTTTTTCTTTATTAGGATGGCGGGGCCCCCGCTTGCGACGCGAATGTGCTAGCAAGTCGACGCGTGTACAGTGCTGTGGGTCCCATATTTTTTGACAATATTCATCATAAAAGTAAAATAAAGAATTTTGTAATAAAGTTGTAAAAAATAATAATTTCAGTTGCTCTGACTCAATCTTTCCCCCCCTGTTTTTTTTTTAAAAAAATAAAAATAACAAGCAGCTTACCTTTTGAACCATGATTAGGGAGGATATTTTTGCACAACTTCTGTAATAAGGAAAGGAAGCAAATTAATGAGCGTAGTGTGGTGATGGTGGGTTTCGCACGTGGTGGCGACGCGTGTGGATTGGTGGGAAGTGGATCCCACCACCTAGCTTTTTAGCCTAACCCATCCGCCTAATTAGTGCGCCTTGGCTACGTGGCTCAGTGCTGAACTCCTTTTCCCGCGATTTCATTTTCTCTCTTTAAACGCTAAGGGGAGGAAGGGTTAGCCAATATGATGTGTTCGGGTTCACGGTCGAGAACTCAGTCTCTGTCAGAGCCACTTGATTATAATTAGATGAAGCCGGGATGAGGTATTTTGCTGACACCCTGTTGTTTAGTTTAGAATTATTATTATTATTATTTGAAACTTAGTTGCTTATTGTGAAGCAAATTAAAATATACATAATTCAGAAGTAAATCTATTTAATAAATTTAATTAAATATAAAATGATATCCATTCAAAAATATATTCTGACTTTTCATCAAATATATATATATATATATATATATATATATATATATCCTAACTTTACTCTTTTGAATATATATAATTTTAATTTTAATTTAAAATCCTAATTAAGTTTAACAAATCACAAATGTGAAATGAAATCTTTATTATCGTAAAAATTTTGAAGATGTTTTCAGAAGTTTCATGGGATATCAACTAATCAAGTAACTTAATCAGAGTTATTAATATAAACTGTTAAATTATAACGGTTAAGTATGGATCAAGAGATTTTCGATGTTCAAATTTTGATGACTTTTTAAAAGAGAAAAGAAGAAGAAATTTAACTCCCTCAATCTATACCTAAGATGATTGGTCAATCTATATAATACATTCTCAGGTGAGAGGGATTTTATTTTATTTATGGAGCTTTGAGAAAATAAAAAAGGGAAAAAAATTGACATGGCTGTCACTATAAACTTTTTGGTCATCTCCAAAAAGTTGTTCGAAATAATATCTTCAACCTGTTTCTTATTTGTTGTTTAGCATCTTTTATAACATGTCCTATATTATTGGTTTACCCAAAGAAAACTTCTGCCCATCGACCAAAAGGAAAAAACAAATTTAAGTTCAAAAATATAAAATTTTCAGTTGTATCAAAAATTTTTATATTTTAATTTCTCTCTCTCTCTCTCTCTCTCCCTACTTTTGAGGAAAAAGAGACTTTCTTTCTGCATTTTATTTATTTGGAGGATTATTTGGGTAATCTTAATTTTTCTATTTAATTAAATGAGTAATAACTTGTTTATCTAGAAGATTTAAGGACTGTTATTAAGTAATAATTCAATTGATATTATCCACTTTCTCAGAGGTCTCGAGTTCCATGCAAAAAAAAAAAAAAAAAATTAGGACTTGGCCCTAGTACACCCTATCTTTAAAACTTTCTTATTTAATTACTCTCCCTGATCATTAAAAAATATAAAGTCTTTTGTGAAAAATAAGAGATGTAAATTTTAATTACAAAAAGATTTAATAAAATATGAAAATTTTAAAATGACATGTAGATTTATGCATCTTTTGCATGTAATTTTAATATTTTGATGAGATATAGTTCTAAGTATGCGATCGAAAATTCTAAAAGTTGCACTCTAATGCTGTTTTCCAACACAATAATTGGATTAAATAGATTATCCTCTTCAAAGCTAATGATGATTTTCTCATGTCATACTTTGGTTAGTAAAAAATTAATCATAGTAAACAATCCAACATTAAATAATGATGATGTTAAGTCATATAAAATTATTAAATAATTTCAAAATAATAATTAAGTCCCCTTTTCAAGTGAATATGAAAGTGCAGTGTCTGCAGTTGAAAAGCACACTTCACCCTCCATTATAGGATGTAATCCAATACATGTTGGATTAGGCACGTAAGATGCACATATCATATGCTGCATTCCTAGTGCTGTCAAATATTTATGTTTTTTACCATAATATATGCATTTCTGTCCATTTACATACATACATACATAAATATATATACACCTCCAATAAATAATCATTGAGATTTTTCTTGTTAGCATATATTTTCATGCTATTTTTTTAAAATTTTAAATATTATTTTTGAAAATAATAAAATAAATTGGCATTCTTGCTACCTATTTACTACTCTTTTTAACTAAATACCAACGTCTATAGAAACATGTATCTTGTCAATATTTGGTTTGCACTACTTGGCAAATAGGGTCGCGTTGGTAGTATACGCATCGTTGTTCGAAATTAACTAAGGGGGACAAGATGTAGAGTAGTAGAGATAGAGCTTTGACTTTATCATATTAATAAGCTTAATTCATGATTAATCACCGGATCTACCAAAGTTGAACTTGAATGATATGCGTGAATCTTGACTTTGGCTTGAAGTGACCCTGAATAGATGAAATGGAGTTGTTCCCAAATGCAAAGGTAGGAGGGTCAAGCAGCAGTCCCACTTTCAAATTTTATGAAAAAATTATGTCTATGAAAAAAATTCTGGTTTCACTCGGGATATCTAAGATGATAGATATATTGAAGTTAGTCACATCCTAATAGCACATGCCTATAGGATGAAACGAAATATGATACGGGGTCGTATCAATAAATAGTTAGCCTAATAAGAAATATATTGAGTCTTTTAATTAAAACTCAATTTAAATTTTGAGAATATAAAAAAATACGTTATAAGAATTCTCCTTATAAAGAGTTTGAGAGTAACTCGATCGGAATTAATTGAAACATGAATCTTGATATCAGTCGATCAACTATTAAAAGAGGGTCATGTTTCCGTGACCAAATATGATTGATGGCTAAGCTCGGTTCACGTCAGTGTGGATGGATCATGGATGTGCAATGCAATGGGCTAATGAAATGTCCCAACGTGAATGAAGAAAAGCTGGTGGGGATTTGTTGCACATTATTTGCTTGACAAAAGGAGTGGTGTGTGAGTGGCCAATTTACTAGCATGCTTCTACTCGGCCCTCCCATTTTGTGGTCACCAAAACCTCCTCAAAAGTGCCAATAATTACACTTATCTGATCTGCTATGTTATGATATATTTAACTAAATAGAATTCATAAACTTGTTGTTCACCGACTCTTAATAGCCCACATTAGATTTTTCTCTTTTAATTATAATTTCCAAAATTTTTATTAGTACAGGATTGATTGCTTGTGAAGAGAGTCTTCCGAGTGGAGATAAAGACAGAGAACACGAAATGGGCAAGTCACCAACACACAATTGTGGTCCAATTTTGTTCCCTTGTTTTCTTATACTCCCAACGGTCTATCGACCAATTTCTATCAATGCCCTTTACATCATAATGATCAAAATTGCTGAGAGATTTTCCTTTACTTGCAAGTCCAAAACACTCTGACATTGTACGAGTGTAAAAGCATCAGAACCTATGATCAGTACATGGCTGCCAAAAAAAAAAAAACTTAAACTCCATGCCAGAGCGCAGCCAGAGCGCATAATATAAACTACTTTGTTTTTCGGATATTCGAGGGAAGAGTCATATTCGGAGATGATAGATGTTCTCAAAAGCAAACGATGGGATAGATAATGCAAATGTTTATGTTTTTGGGCCACCAGATGTTCCTTTGAGTAAATTGGCTTTATGGTACTTTATTGTGGACCTATTAACCATGATTACTTTGACCACTATGTAAAAGCAAGGAGAGAGAGAGAGAGAGGCTAAAGCCATGGATAAGGTTCTCTCAATTGCCTTTGCTCTTTGCCCACAATCCAACGTAATCTAATAATGATGCTATTTTGTTCAACTCGGGTTAAGGAGGCTCACATAGTTTTTTCAAAAAATCATGTCACTGTTGGGGCTGTTCCTCACCATATTGTCACTGGGTGACGACTCTTGATCTATTACATCACCCACCCCCCCCCCCCCACCCCAATTTTCTTCAATTTTTTTACAAGACCATAGTTCTTCTATTAATAAGGTGAATTTATTAGACATAGATTTAATTTATAAATTATATGTATTAAGTTAAATATACAAAAAAACATGAAATACAAACCCTTTTATAATAAGTTTGATTTCTCACACTAAACCCTAGGATTTTAATTTTAACCTAAAAATTTTAAATTAAAATATATAAAACATGGGAGCCACCAAAAATATCCTTAAAATTAGGCATTTTTAGTCTTAATTTACTATTTTTTTGGGGTTTAACGAGAGAGAACGGAAAAAAAAATATAACACTAAATATTTAAAATCAAAAAGTTGTAATTTATTTTTTAATTTATCTAGACTATGAATCATCGTATTTTTATAAATAAATTTCCAATTTGCCCAAGTGAAGGGTCTTTTGTATTAAAATTATTTAATATTTATATTAAAAAAATCAAATACAATTATGATACCACGTTAAAGATCAAAAAATAATATAAAAATATAAAAATTTAATAGTCTATTGTTTGTATCAAATATTATAATAGAATGGATTTATATGAAAAATCTATCGTTACAAAAATAAAAAATTAAAATATTTTTAAAATATATGATATATATTTTTTTTGACGATTTGTAAATTCAAGCAGTAATGCATGTTTAATTTAATAAGTGAAAAATTAATGTCACGCAGGAGCATGCTGACATAAGATCCTTTGCCTCCATCATGGCCATACAAAATTGGAAGTTTCATAAATATTTATCATCTTTCTTTTCAATCAAAAAACCTTCCTTAATCCACTTTGCGATAACTAAAAGGATTCCTCTTTCCTTCCTACTTTAATCAGATATTTGTCCTCAATAACGATGATTACGATGGTGATAATCCACTTTGATGCTACACTTGTCCTCCACCCTTTTAATTTTGCACAACTGCCACCTTATTTTATTTAATTTCTCAACAACCCCCTCTCTTATCCTTATAGCTAGACCCTCTCTGCAAGTTGGTTCCCCCCCCCCCCCACCTTTTTCTTTGCCTTTTAACATTTGTCCTAATCCGTTTTCTTAGTATTTCCCTTTTCCTTATTATTTTTATATATTTTTCTAAAATTATCGTCTCATTTTTTTTTATTTGCTCTGATCATCAATTTATACAAAATAATAATAAGGCCCTTTAATTATTATTTTATTTCTTATGACGCCAAGTCACCTAATGGCGAGGTGGAGCCGCTTGAAGGGCTAAACCGGACGGCTCCAGAATGTGCCTATATTATTAAACTTTTTCTTCTTCCTAAAATAATCACATCTATTTTTTATTTTTTAGGCTAATCTCTGAATTAAAGAAAATATTTTCATTGTTAAAGGACTCGAAGTATACCTTTAGTAGTTTATCAATTAAATTATATATTAGTTCTGATGCATAAAATCTTATCAATATTAATGTTTTCTTTTTTCAAAATAATTTCAAATCATTACCCTCATATGAAATGGCTTAACACATTAAATTAATTAATATTTACGTAAAAATCTTTATATTTTTCATATTTTACACATTTTTCACATTTAACGAATTATTTTTACATTTAATTATGATTATAATTTTTTATATTATCTATTTTATAATTAATAATTATATATTTGATAATTTTAAATTCTTATTATAAAAAGATCATTATTGTCTTATTCTCATAAAATAATTAATAATTAAATAAAAATTTTTATATTTTTAATATTTATGTATTTTCATAAAATGCTATTTTCTCCTATTGTTTAGCTAGGGGATGGGTGCTTTGTTCATCTACTTGGAACCCTACTAGCTTGATACTTGAAGGATTTTTAATCCCCTCAAGCAGGTCGAACCAGATTTATGTATTCTTTTTATCTCAAAGAAATTTCAAGAACTTTTTCTGTTAATCTTAATTTAAATCGAATCATTTTGAACTTTAAACCTTAACGGGAACCTTAATCGTTAGTTCGATGACTTGTGATCTGAACCATACAGATTATGAACTTTTCACTTTAAGACCCTAAACTAGCGGGTCTGTTCCGACTTAAAGCTGGACCTAAACAAAGGGCAGGCCTAAGTTACCCCGAGAAGAAGAAAACCTCTAAACAAGCTTTGGTTGAAATAGACATTTCCTCGTTGTTGGACTGTTTTTACATCTCTTGACCCACCAACTGCAGAGAACTCTCCCTCTCCCTCGCTCTCTCTCTCTCTCTCTCTCGCTCTCTCTCTCTCGCTCTCTCTCTCTCTTCTGCTCCTCAAAAGTCCGCAGCCATCAGATGATTGGAAAAGAAGAGTCAAATCAAAGTTTCTTATTGTTTTTCTTTTAATCTCTCTCGGTCCCCACATGCAATAAACACTGAACAATAAACACAATACAGAGTACACATAAAAATCATATTCATTCATAATGAGACACGGTACCAGAAACAGAGTAAATGTAAATTGCCTTCTCCACTCTCATTAAATACTTGTATCAATTTTTACTTCCAAAAAAAAAAAAAAAAAAAAATTCAAAAGATAAAAAAGGGGCTCATAAATGTTTTAGATAGATAGTAAAAATTGGGGCAGCTTTTTTCTTGGTGGGTGCCCCCATCCCTTTTTATTGATGAAAGCCATTAAAGTCCACCACTCATCTTTTATTTATTTTCCCTTTCAGTTGGAGAAAGGAGAAGTCTCGCAGAGCAACAAGAGAAAAATTTTTAAAAATAAAATACATAAAATAACATATATTTGAGTCTGACAAGAGCAATCCACAAGCCACAGAGATCGACAGATGGAAAGATAGACATGTGGGTGTGGAGTTGTTTCTCTCTGATGTATGTACTTCTCTCTCTCTCTCTCTCTCTCTCTCTCCGCTATAGACATTATTGGTTGGTACTGAACCTGTCTCTGCAAGATCTTTGATGGGGTTTGAGTCACTGTAACGAATAAAAAGAATACTATATTATTTAATCTCTTAATCATCTCTCTTTCTCTCTCATTCATACATGCATATTTAAAGTCTCACAAACTATGCATGGTTTTTCCCCTTTCTTCTTCTTCTTCTTCTTCTTCTTCTTCTCTTTTTTCTGAAATTTTTGATTGACTAGAATCCTCTGGTTTCTAATCTCAGTTTTGATATTAACGTTTTTTTGTTGGGTTTGTGAATTTCATGTTAGAAATGCTTGATAATTTCTACAGATTCATCATTACTTTTCACCTTGTCAAATTTTTGCAGAGAAAAGCTGCAAGATCCGAGTGTTCAGAAAATTGAAGATCGAATCTTCCTTATTTAGGAGTACAAATTTTGGAATTTTTTTTTATTAAAAGAAACTATGGCAACGTTTTTCCAAGGAAATTCAGACATACAAGGAGACGGATTACAAACTCTGTATTTGATGAACCCAGGCTATGTTGGATACTCCGAAGCAGCACACCTGTATGGTGGCGCGTTAACAACCAGTACACTCCACGCGCCGCCACCGCCACCTCCACCAAGTCAGCACTTTGTCGGCATACCACTTCAAGCACAGCAAACTCATCCCACCAATTCGGACAATCGTCACCGTCCACGTGTCCAAACTCAGCAGGAAATCTCATCCTCCGTCCCCCGCTTCCACTACAACCTTTGGCTTCCCGTCGACCAAACCCTGACAGGAAATCCTCCGGCGCAAGTGACGTCAGCCGGCGAATCGGGTGACGCCGCGTCACCGCAATTCGGGTTCAAACGCTCTCCTGCAGCCAATAGTACGACACAAGGTCTCTCTCTGACTTTATCAAATCATCAACAGCAGCTACAAAGATCTTTGTCTAGCGAAATCGACCTGCGAACGCAGAATTCGATGATCCCGTCAAATGGGTCTTCATCGTCGGCGTCGAGTCATGTGATTTTGGGATCTAAGTACTTGAAAGCTGCTCAGCAACTGCTTGACGAAGTGGTGAATGTTGGGAAAGCGATGGTGAAAGGGAGTGATAATTTAGGTGAGGGAAGTAATAAAGGGAAGTCGAAAATTGATGCAGAAAATAGTTCGGCTGCCGTAAATGGAGATACTAGCAATAATAATAATAATAATAATAGTAACACTAACAATAATAATGGTGATGTGAATCGTGGAGTTGAACTCACTACTGCTCAAAGACAAGAGCTTCAGATGAAAAAAGCTAAGCTTGTTAACATGCTTGATGAGGTACTCATCTCTCTCTCTCTCTCTCTCTCAAGTAATTTTTGAAAATCCAATTTTAGAAATTTTTTTTACCCAAATTTGATCTTTAAAGATTTTGTTCTGTTAGTATTAGAATTTGTGTGATTTATAATTAATGAAAACCCAATTTTTATTTTTATTTTTATTTTTAAGTTTTATTCTTATTAAAATTTTAATTTACGGGATATCCAAATTTTGACATGGGTCTTGATTACAAGGATTTTCATCATCCAATACTCAATTTTAATTTTTGGAATTAAAAAAGGAAAAATGATTTGTAATTATTGAAAACCCATTG
Organism: Dillenia suffruticosa; assembly: GCA_033439265.1. NCBI lineage: Eukaryota > Viridiplantae > Streptophyta > Magnoliopsida > Dilleniales > Dilleniaceae > Dillenia > Dillenia suffruticosa. The sequence goes on along the minus strand of JAVTVX010000010.1, from coordinate 13,673,721 downwards.
TATTTTGATCTTTAAAGTTTCATCATTTTAAATAGAAACCCATGAGGGTTTTGAGTACAAGGATTTTCATCATCCAATCTTGAATTTTGAGGACCAAAAAGGAAAATTATTTGTTATTACTTAAAACCCAATTTCTTTTTTCTTTTTCTTTTTTTTATTCCTTAAACAATTCTGTTGTAAGTCTGATCTTTAAAACTTAAATTACGGGAAACCGAATTCATATATAATCTAATCGGTGAATCCGAATTATTTCTTGTTAGAATATGAAACATAGATATCATGATTTTTGTCCTTATCTTTCTGACATCTATTTGGCTGCGAAGAACATGGAAGAGTTTTTTACTAGTTCTGCTCCACTGCAAACATGCAGGCGACAGTGAAATAGTCTTTTAAAATTCGGAGCAAACGAAAATATTGAGATTTTGTTGGGATTTTCGTCTTGGTGGATTTTGGAACAGTCTTTGTCTTAACGATCTTTCAAAAAAAAAAAATAGTAAAAAAATAAAAAATCAGATTCAATAATTTGATTCAGTTTATTATTAAAAAGTAGGCGATATATTCTCAACCTTTAGACATAGGATGGTCCAAATAGCAAATATCTATTTTATAATTATAGTCATTGTATGTACTCTCTCTCTCTCTCTCTCTCTCTCTCTCTCTCTCTCTCTCTAACGTAAATTTCAATGTTGTGTAAACATTTTTATTTACAGGTGGAGCAGCGATACAAACAGTACCATCATCAAATGCAAATGGTGATATCGGCTTTTGAACAAGCAGCTGGATTAGGCTCAGCAAAATCATACACTGCACTTGCTTTGCAGACAATTTCTAAGCAGTTTCGGTGCTTGAAGGATACCATTTCCGGGCAAATTAAATCTGCGAGTGTGAATTTGGGGGAGGAGTTGGAAGGAGGGCGAGGTGAAGGGTCTTCGAGACTGAGGTTTGTTGACAACCAGCTGAGACAGCAGCGCGCCCTTCAACAGCTAGGCATGATGCAACACAATGCATGGAGGCCTCAAAGAGGATTGCCTGAGCGAGCTGTTTCTGTTCTTCGCGCTTGGCTTTTTGAGCACTTTCTCCACCCGTAAGTTTTTAGATGACTCCTAAATACCGTCACATATATTTTCGGGCAATCCTTCATACTCATATTAATCATGAACATATCGTTCATCTTGGCTGTGACTCTTTTATTTTCATAACGAAACTTGTTTTGCATGGATATTGTAGGTACCCAAAGGATTCAGACAAACACATGCTTGCCAAGCGAACAGGGCTTACTAGGAGCCAGGTATCATCTATAAACTCCAATTTTACGAGGATCATGTCTCCTTTTTATAAATATATTCTCAGAAATTCATGTAATTAAATAAAGTTTGTCGGATTGTAAATTTCAGGTGTCAAACTGGTTCATAAATGCCCGAGTCAGGCTGTGGAAGCCAATGGTTGAGGAAATGTACTTGGAGGAAATGAAAGATCATGAACAAAACAACTCTGAAAACACCAACACAACCAAGACCGAAATCAACATGGACAAATCCTTATTAGTCTCAAAATCAAACCCTCCTCTCCCTCACGAAAACAGCCATGACAAAATGACCACCAGTCTCCACAACTCATCATCACCTCCCGAAATGTCAAACTCTACAATATCAACGACTCAGATTGGAGGACCCACATCGGTCCCAGGCCATGTCGGATTCTCCACTGTTGGATCAAACAATATCCTTGACGGAATCATGCAGAGAAGTCCGAAAAAGCCAAAAAATATTGACATGCAGAACTCGCCAAGTAGTATTCTCTCAATGGACGTGGACATGAAGCCTCGAGACTCGACATACCCTCTTGGTGGATTTGGTGCTTACTCGATTGGAGAGATCACACCAAGATACCATGGGAATGGATCAGTTTCTCTCTCTCTTGGACTCCCTCATTGTGAAAACCTCTCTCTTTCAGGTACTCAAAGAAACTTCCTCGCCAACCAGGACATGCAACTTGGAAGGAGGCTTGGAATTAGCATCAACGACTCGGATTTCTCTATGATCAATCCTTCTTCACCACCTTCGCATTCTCATTCTGCTTATGACAACGATGATATTCAAACTCGAAAGAGGTTTGCTGCTCAGTTGTTGCACGACTTTGTTGCTTGAATGAATGCATCGCAGGTAATTGAAATGATTGGGACCTGATTTAGGGGGGGAGAGAGAAAAGGTGATAGATAGAGAGAGATACAGTAGAGATGGGCTTGGTTAAAGTAGTGTATAGATAAAAGGTTGGGGAGGGAGGAATAATGTCAGTATAGATATATACTTGGAAAAGATGGTCTTTCAAGGAGAGCTTTAGGGATTGATTGAGTTTGTAAGGTTGAGGTTTGTATATTATGTTGATATTATATACCCTTTTTAAATTTGACAGTCTGATGTTGGAATTCATAAATATGTGCGAAGGATATATAGTCTTTGAATTTTAGCCAGTAATATTTTCTGTAAAATATAATTTTGATTCTGCTCTGTTGAATTTGAAGACATCTGATTTGGTGTTTGGAAGGTTAAAAAAAGGGTTGCATTGCATGGAACTTCAATGTTTTATTTAGGATTTTACTCTGTTTATCCTATAAGTATACTGAATGATGTTGTAGTGATAATTATATATATATGTGGCAGTGTCAATGAAACTTTCTTTGCACAAAAAGTTTTCTCAATTGATCCATCGGTCATATATGAATATAGAAACTTGTTTATATAGAGAGTGGAATCTCATGAGTATTAATGTTTATGAGATCTGTGATGATTGAATTGTAATTCAATAATCGCTATTTTTTATAAGATAAAAAAAAAAATAGAATGATCGGCAACTGATGGACAATCCAAGCTCAATTCGAATAGCATGGTATTCTTCAAAAGTCAGGAGCCTAAGTGTATATTTTGCATGTCCGTGTAATTAACCCACATGCAATGTATGGTGTAGGGTGCTACGCTTGGAGTGAAAGTAATGCTAGCAATGAATGCAATGCCTCTAATGCTATGGCTTTATACTTGTTTGTGAAGCACCATCCTCTTTTTCTAAAACTTTAAAGAAGTATCTCATCACATATCAATTTATTGAATAAAATATTTTCTGGGATCATTCCTCATGCTCTATCATTGATGAAATATTTTCTTTTTCAAACTAAAAGAGGAAAATGTAGATGATATGCTTTGGAGTGTAGGAGGTATGTTAGATCATGAACGAGTTCTTAATTAAGTCCTCATGGCTACCAAATTTTAATTGTTTTTGATTGAGAAAGAATTGGGAGAAAATTCTTTTCATATTTTGTGGGTATAATAAATGGTAAATTTGAATCCGTAAGATAAGTCATTATTTAAATTTTTTTTTTTTTTGGTAATGATTATTTAAATTTTATAGTATAACATTGGAAAATTATATGAAAAATCGTTCGAATAATTGTATATCCTTCAAAAAAGAAAAACAAAAGGAGAGCCTATCAATGATGTATTCAAATTCTGACTGGATATCAGAGTTCAAAAATCCTATATTAGCCCTAGTTACGATTAGACATAACTCTCCCTTTTTTCCTTACAGTCTCAACACGAGAAGATGGGCCCATCAGCCCACTCTGACAGAAGGGCCACACCCGAGGCCCAAAATCGAAAGATCTCACGATGTCAAAATTCAACACAACTATATCCAGCTGGATTTTCCAAGAAAATTCCCAAAAAAAAAGGAGAGAGAGAACGGCCTTTTTTATATTTTTTATTTTATTTCCGATAAAAAAAATCTATTTCCTAAACACCTTTTAAAAGGAGAATACATTCATTCCGAGCGTAGCTTTCTTGGGAAAGAATAAATCCCATAGCGAGAGAGAGAGAGAGAGAGATGGAGGGAGGGAGGGAAAAGAATTGGAGAGAGAGAGTGAAAGATTTCGTAGAAGGAAACATCGACGCTGCAATCTCCTTTCTTGAATCGGTGGTTTCAAAACTCGAAACCCTAAATTCATCTCATCAACTCTCTTCGGCTCTCTTTGATTTGTCCAAGCTTTACTACTCGGTCTTTCTGATAAAGCTGATCACACCCAATCTCGCGCATTGCTTCTCAAGCAACGAAATGTCGAACCATCGCAACAACGACGACAAGATTCAAGTTCTTTATCTACGTACTCTCTCTCTCTCTCTCTCTCTCTCTCTCTCTCTCTCTCCTTGATGGTGTTGAATGTGCCTAGTAATTTGGAATGTTGGTTTTGAATTTCAGAAAATTAGGTTTCCAGGGAAAGAAAAGGTTCCGCTCGACGACTGTTCGCCTTCTAATGATTCGGCTGCTGATAGGGCTTCCGATGACGGTGAGGTTCTTCTTTAGGATTTTCTTTGTCCTTTTTATGCTTTTCTCTTGATGTTCGGTTGGTAGCTACTAAGTAATTTCTGATTGTTAATATTATTGACTTGTCTCGATTTGGTCTGGATGCTTGCACTTTGCTAGGTCCGATATGCCTCAAACTGGCTGAAGTCGTTTATGTAACCTGCATTGAACACTTTTCACAATCGGTTGCAATAATGTCGAGACGGATGATTGATGCTGTAAAATTTCACTTTTCAGGAGTAACATATTGTCAATGTTGATTTTTTTTTTACCCTGCAATGTCCTCTGAATTGCTAGGGTTTTCTATGTAGAGTGAGTGGAAAAATTGGGAAAGCATGTGAATGCCTTGTTTTGTGGGTAGTTAATGTTCACAATATCAATAATCTGTCATAATGAGAAATAAGAATCTCCTTCTGTAACACATGTTCTAAAATTCTGGCAATGAGCATGATTAAGTTCCATGGTCTGATTTTGTAAATTTTGTATACATATCTTGGTGGGAGTGGAGTTTCTAATATTTCTAATTTCTGGAAAAGTACCAAGTATGGTTGTCTAAGGTCTTTTTTACTAATGTTTTGAATGTAAACGTGTATCAGGCACCACTAAATTGATCAATATGTTCTACAGAGTATCACTAAATTACAGATTGGGAAGCTATTGTCGACTTGGAACCAGACAGACTACTTTCTCCTCAAGGTTTACCTGAGGTATCAAAGCCTTCGGTGGAAGACATTGAAGTTCAATCACTAAACATGAAGAGATGAGGAAGGGGTACATTCTTGTACAGGAGACCTCTTATGTAACCCAAAATGAGTCAACTGACCTTGACTCAGAGGATCCAGCATCAGGCCAAGACTCAGAGGAATCAAGAAACGAGAAATTGTGAGTTAACTACACTCATCTGAACACCCTTTTCCATTCTTTAAGTTTTATCTAATTCATGTGTTTGTGTCTCTCAAGTTATGATTTTGTTTGTGGTTTATTATTCTTGTTTTTGTCACAATTTTTATAGGATGTGGTATAGCTTGAAGTGCTCTGAATTCAGGTCACTTCTTTAAACTCATGCTGTTATTATTAGCTTTGTGGATTGACATCAGGTGGAATATAATGCGAATGAACATATAATGTTAGACAAAGTAGAAAACACGTCTTCTTGTAAAATTTTCTCCTATGATCTGATGCAAAGAGTTTAGAAAGAAACTTCTGGTTGTAGCTATGCTGGCCTTGTTATTTAAACACTACTGATATGATTTTGTGAACCACGACCGACATTTTAATCTAAACTGCCTTTTTCTGTTCTTGGTTTAAAATCTGATTTTTTTTCTAGTTGCTCTCTCTCTCTCTCTCTCTCTCTCTCTCTCTCTCTCTCTCTCTCTCTCTCGCCATATAGATGATTTTCCTAAAACTTGTCTGCATGAAATTACATATATAAGTCGCTATGTTGTGAAATTAGACATTCACTTGCTAACACACACATGGGTATGTATGGGTGGTTCATGGAACTCTGTTCTCCATTTGATGGAGTACTTCAACATGTTGCTTAGCTTGCAAACATAATTTTTGGAAATTGTGGTTTGTTTAGGTCATTCTCTTAGTTATTTCATGAAGCCTTGCACATGAAGGTTTTGTTCTGGATTTACATTGGATTCTAATGGAAATTCGAGTGGAGAGAACCAGTAACTTTGGGGATTGTATCCAAAGGCAAAAAAGCCACCTTTTTTAAGTGTTCAGGGTTGGTGTAAGTTGCAGTCATATTAATTACCATATGCATATATGGCTCAAAAGCCATTCACCATGTTGCAGTAATCCGTTGTGCCCCACCCTTTTTGCTCGTTATGGTGTATATTAGCTTTATGTGCAACATAATATGAAGATCTAATAACTTATCTTGTGATTTCGGCAATAAATGAAACTGGCCATGTTCTTGTGCTTGCCGACTTCCCACTAACTATAACAACCATGGATCTAGAAAAGCTGTTGGAGAATTGCAAAGATAGAGGATTTATTATGTGATGGGTCAATGATACAGCTGCACTTGCTGTGTTCCCAACACAAGCATCTGGTTATTATGGAGTATTAACATACATCTTCAATTAAAAATTGTAAAAGGAAAATTAGTTCTACTTCACTCTTTGCCATCAAATATTAATCTATGATTTGGCCCTAGGCCTTTGGCGTGTGAGAAGGGAGGTGGAAAGGTTAGATAAGACTTGATTTCATCAAAGGTGGGGCTTGCAGTTGGCTGTTGAAGGCCGACATAACATGGAAGAAGGGTGTTTTTTTTGGGGGGGCGGGGAAGAGATGTATATGTTATGACAGACAGGTGGCTTAGTTAAAGAAACTTTTTTCTAGCTTAAGGTCGTGACTGGCTGGGTTTTTCAATTTTTCACTGCAATTTGACCAAGTCACGAAAGAAATCGGACAAAAAAGGACAGAAATGAATTGGTTTTTTTCCCTTTTCTGGGGTGTGTAGTTTTTCAGAAATTTTGTCTGCTGCTGTTCTATATCAATGGTTCATGCAACTGTTCTCTTGCATTTTTGCATTGCTTATTGATATGATGCATGCAATTTATTCAGAAGGTTCATGATGTGGCTGCTTGATGCCTTAATGTGCAATATCAAAATATTGACCTTTTTGTAGTGATCCTATTCACTCTTAATCCAAATTATTGTATGTGGATTGTTTGGCCAGTATTTTTGCTACTTAAAGATGTGTTGGCAGTTCCACTTGTGGGCTTTCCCTCTACATTCGGATTTTTCACCTCTTGTTTGCCAACTGCTAATCTGGACTATTTCATCTATGTTGTTTGGCTTATATTACAGTTGCCTTTCTCTGACGAGGCGAGTTTATGGGTTCTCTGTTTCTCTATAGAGAGAGAGAGAAAAAAAAATGGAGGAGCTTGAGATGCAACTTTTTATTTCTTCTTTTCCTTGTGAACCAGGGTTCATTGGTTTAAGCTGAAAAGGGTAATACTTCCTGTTGATATAGATAGAACAAAATTTATCACATTGTGTTACTCATGTGCTCAAATGAGGCCTTGAGAAGATTCAGTTGGGGATCAATCCTGTTGAAAAGGAAAGAAATTTGTGGGTTGGGTATTGTAATGTTCTTCCTGACAAAACATAGTTCCAGTGGATGAGAAATCTGTCAGTTTGCATAGCTTAAGATGGAAGTGAAATGGGGTCAACATGAGCATGAATTATTGCGGTTTTATATTTCAATACAAATCTTGAATCTGTCCTGCTTTTCCTCTTCTAATAACTTGTTGCGTTTGTTGATTTGACCTTTATTCCAGTTCAGTAATTCTCTTTCTTCCTTTTGGATTTCTTTTGTCTGTGTTTGAATTGGCTTGCAAAAGTTTGCTTCTATTGCTGTAGTCATGTATGGTGGACAGTTTAATTACTTTACCGATGGTTTATTTCAGCACTTGAGGCTTGTCAAAGCATTCATGCTCCATTCTAGATGCAACTGCAATGATGTTCTAATGAGCTCAATCAAAACTAAAGGTACACTATTTCTTCTCTTTTCTTTTGTCTTTGAAACTCAATGGACAAGTTGTATAATATTCTGAAACATGCACTAGAATTCTGAGAGTGCAACAGCTTCATCATCCAATAGGCGCAATAGATATTGAAGTTTCAATGCTTTTACTCTTTCTTCTATGCTAATAACCTGTGTTTTATGTATTGCTCGTTTTCAATTTTTTATATGACGTTGTCTTTGCTTAGGTTCCAACATTGCAGTCATTTCCTTTTTCTACCTCTTTTTATTGCATGATTTCTAGCATTATCATGATATTTGTATGTTATGTGTTTTATAAACATACATATACTATTAACTGCATTGCTTCTCTGAAGTTAAGCTATGAAATATTCAAAATAGAAGTCATGTTTGTGTGCAACACTTATACATGTTTAAGGAGATAATACCTTTTGTGTGTGTATATGTGTGTATTTCTAATAACAATAGTTGATATATTGGGATGCATTATATATTCCTTGTTGTCAAATTATTGTCGTAGTCACATTTGAGGATATAAATTGCTTGTTTGATGAGGAAAAAAGTACTAATGTAATATGATATCATAAATTTTAGTTGTGAACATAAAACTTTATGATATCATAAAGTTTTTAGTGCCATGTCCTGCTTATATCATGTTCTTTTATATATTTATGTTTTCAGGATTTGCAAAATTGATGTGTCAATATTTGTGTCATGTCTGCAAACCATGTGTATTTGCTTCATTAGATAGTAATGGTCCTGCTTTGAGTTCATTATTTTTGTCTCATGGTCTTTGTACTGTTACCTGGTACAAGTTTTGATGCCTCCCTCATCTTTGACCATCCATTGGTCATCCAATGGACTTATTAATCAGTATATATCTCTGGTCTTGCTTTGTTCTTGTTCCATCAGCACTCTTGCATTTGGGAGAAAAAATATTTGTTATCCAGAATGATATAATAAATGTAAAATGCCATAAACATTCTTTCCTATTTGTTTCTTTGGTTTGAGGGGCTGATCCTGCTTTCATTTTTTCCAGATTTAGAACCTCCTCGTCAGAGACCAAAAACTTCTGTTCAGGCAGCAAAGAAGCTCATGGCTCATGGCTCATGGAATGGGATTGAAGTTGCCCTCCACAAATTTTGGGTCCAAGGAGTTGAGAGAACAGGAAGAAGCCAGAAAGAATCATATACAAATGAGGCACCATTTAAGAGATGAACCTTGGGGTTCCTGATGATGTAAATTGAAACACCAGGTGTTTAACCTGCATAATTCGAAATCAGATGTATTTCAAGAATTATTACCCTGAACTTGATGAGGGCATTATTTTTTTATGCCTTTTATATTACTTGTTACTTTGATGCTAAAATGGTTCTTCCAGGAGCCACCAAATAGAAGTGATGTTATTTTGCATTTTCCTATTAACTTGATGCAATTGACATGCAGATGAAGCTTATTAGGAGGGTGCAGATGAATCAATTGCGTCTTCAGGTGACACAAGGTACACAACTCTTCATTGCCTTTTGGAATTAGCCTTCTTTCCTAGATTTTCTGCCTTTTTATTTTACTGACCACCAAAGTTTATATGTATGCTAACATTCTGACTGGTTAACAAAAGTGATTACAATTTGCATTGAGTTATTTGGTTCCAAATGGTCATCCAACACAATGAGACAGTGGTTGTGAAACTAGGTTTGAATATAACTTTCGTTGTTGCATAATTGCAAAGGTTGAAATAATGTTGTAGGAGATACAAGAATGCAATACTAGTTTGTAGATGCATTTCTTTCTGCAAAGTTCAACATTCAAATTTTGATGGTTGTATATACAAGGAATGTTTTGTGTTCACAGTGGATCCATCCTGTGTGTTGCATAATTGTGAAAGTAGTAGATACAAGAAGGCCATACGAGTTTTTAGATGCATCTCTCTGTACAAAATTCAACATTCAAAATTTGATGGTCGCATAAGGAATGCTTTGGGTTCACTGTGGATTCATCCTGTGTGTTGCTTGTATGTGTAATTTATCACTATTGCATGAGTTATTATCCAGGAAAGGTAATGGAGGTAGGTTTCTATTATTATCGAACCGAAAAAAGAAAAGAAAAAAGAAAAGATTAACTTTTTTCTAGTGATGGTCTGAATCATTGCACATTCATTGTCTAATTCAGGTTTTTCTACCATTTGATTGGGTTCACTAAGCTTAAATTTCCATGTATTGGAGATGGTCGAAAAAAGTGAGAAGACAATTTTCATCTGTGCAGTATAGCAGCATAATGAACAGTTGATAGACTTATTAGACATTCGTCCTCATTAGATCCAAGTGGGAACCGGGCACTCAAACCTTTCTGCTTGAGCTGGGCCAAGGGCCAAGGTAGGAAATCAAAATTTGCTTTTTAAGAACTAAATTCTCTCTCTCTTGTGTGATAAAAAGTGATCGAATTGTTTAAAAGGAAAAAAAAAATGACAGAAATAGAGAGAGGCACCCTTCTACAAGGCAAGGAAGTTAACTTGCCACATTTTCCTTGGGGTTTTGACTCTCTCCCCATATAATTCAGTTCACACAAACTTTTTGGACATTACGAAAAGAAAAGAGTGAAAGATGTAAAGTTCTAAAGGTTGATCATTTTTTAGTTTTGTCCATTCTATGGAAAGTCTTGTGTTCATTCTGTTGTATTCTTCCAAATCTATCCAAAGTTGGTTGGTAAGTCTTTGAAATCATCCCCAATGCAGTTAAGTCCTTAGATCATTATTTTCCTTCTTCCCTCAATATTGATTCCCTCTACAGATCTTTACAGTTTAAATCATTAATCTCGAGAAATTAATGATGTCGAATTCTGTGTCTTTAGAGATTAGTAGTCCTTGCTCGACTATTTAGGTTAAACAAAGATTAGGAGGTGGAAATCAGTTGTAAACTTATTGTATGATAACCAAAAGACTTATTATCTATATGAAGAAATTTTCTCTTTGATTAAAATAAGAACTTATTATAAATATATTCTATAAATAGTTTGGTCAGTCTACTTATGCCAAACATTTTTAAATGTTTTTTCCTTTTTCCTCTCTTTGGAATGGAAATGCCCCAAGGGCCCCTATCATGTCCATTTGTTGGATGTGTTGGGGATGTTCAGTGGGACATTTTGGCTGATTAGTTCCTCTGACTTTGTTTTAACCTAGTAGAGTTAAATTTCAGTTCTAATATTTGCATAGATTGCATTGGTATATGCTGGCTGATGATTCAGAAAATGTTGTGATGTGGCATCTATGACTTTCCCCCCCCCCCTTTTATTTTATTTTATTTTAAACTTGGCCCTTCATTTAATTCCACATCTTTTTTCCTTATTGGCTATGTACACCTTTGAAAGAGTGTTGAATGGAGATGGAATCAAACTTTGAAGGTACTTTCGTTGTTTTATTTTTTTAATGACATATTCATCAATCTTGGTTTGAAATTTGAATGGGCAGGTGTTTTGAAATCTATGCCGTCTGAATGGAATATAGTTTTCCTATTAACGTATTATGATGCAAAGTCTTGGTCAAAGTCAAGTAAGGCAAGATAATATTTCTGTCCTTTTTCTTAGGCCCTTTTCTGTGAAAGTTTCCTTTAATTTAATTTCGATTGGTTTTTGGTCGATGGTTGTGTGTGCCACTTGCGGGGCTGAATTTGAATTTGTGATACATTCAGCCTCTTAGATTGAGGTCCCCTGTTTCTAATTTCGGTGATCTCTAAATTATTATATTATTTTTCTTGAGGGAAAAATTATTTTAACTATGGCATTTTCCTATAATTTATCTCATTTTCCAACTTAGATTAAAATTTTTTTAAATAAAAAATATAGTATTTTACAAACAGAAGTCAAAATTTTCTGTTTTAAAAAAATTATTAAAACTATTATTATATTAAATACTCTCTTTGTCCCATTTTGATTGTCTCATTTGTATTTTACTCATATTAAGAAATACAATAAATGATATGTCATATCATTCAAATTGACAGTGTTGTTATAATACTACCCCTTTTTAAAAGGGTGATATATTATATTGTGAAAATATCAATAAATTAACGAAGAAAAATGTGTGGGAATCACCCGCTCCCTTAAAATTAATTAAGTGATAAAAATTGAAATAAAATAAATTTAAGAGAGGCATAATAGGAAATTTAAATTTAAATTTGGACAAACATTTTGGGACATCTCCAAGAGTAATCAATGGACAAACAAAATGAAGATTAAAGAGATAACCTAATATTAGTTAAATTTAAATTTGATTTTTTTTCGAATGCAATTTTAATTCAATCATAAAGCTATGAAATTTGAAGTCCTGGGCCAAGTCACCAATCATGCCTAGCTTAAAAGTCATAGGCAATCTATGGATTTGTAGGTTATGGTATGTGTATTGGTCAACAAAAATTGTTAAACGTCAGCCCGGAACAATAATTGTATTAAAGAATAAGGGAAAAAATGGCTAAAAGGAACATAAAACATGGAAATAACCATGCCAAGATGTAAGTTGTAGCCTTGAAAATTATCTAGTTATAGGTGCATAGCGATTGCCTTTAACATTTCCTTTTCACATCTGGAGTTTTTTATCTTGTTTTCAAAGCTTGTCTCTATCGATTTTGAATGAATCTTTACTAGATTTTCTCTCATATACATATATATATATATATATATATATATATATATATATAATTCTTCTTGGGGTTTTCACATATTATATCTGCGAGGATCATGGTAAAAGCTATCAAAGTACGGAGACAATCTTGCATTCTATTACTTTTGTCTTAAGAAATAGGTTAAGATAACCCTTCTTCGTAAACCAGAATATCTTAAGAATAATTACTTGCTTCTTCTAGCAAAAGTAGTTCCTTTTTTGAAAATTTGGTGATTAAAGTAAAGTTGTTCATACTAAGTATGGGTACTAGGAAACTTCGTCTGACCCATTTTGAACTATTGTGGGATTTAAAGTTTGGGGGAAAACTAGGTGGGTAAAATTGTCAAAAATGAAGTTCCCATTGGTGAATTACGTTTGATACACTTTTTGTAGAATGTGATATTTTTTGCTTTTGGTCTTCCACCGGAACACAAAATCTATCTAATCAAACACGTACAATTGTTTGAGTGGTTGAAACTCCAATGTCAACAGTTGCATCCATTTGAATCTTCTAAACCACGAAACATTAGCGAAATTATCAAAACCTAAATTATACATGCTATAGCGCAAATTGAAAATGTTGATAAAATATTACTTTTTTTTTTAATATTTAGCTGTCTTAGGCTGTTATAGTGTCTTGTAATTTTCAACAGCTAAAAAGAGCCGAAAAGGACACCAATTTAGAAGTTAATTTTCTCTCTTTTGTGAAGTTTAGAAGAAAGTCTATGTTTGTTTTCATTTTTTTTTTTTTTTTGGGAAGTGAAAGTGTTTGTTTGAATTTTCATTTGGAATGGGGATATAATGCTTTCAACATTTCACATTTCCTTACCTTTGACATCTCATGACGTGTCAACTCACACATGGAAATTACAGAAAAGTGGGAAGCAATTGAGAAGATTAGAGAATTGCAATAGGTGTTACAGATCAAAGATAAGAACCGTGAGTTGGAATGTGAGGTGAACATATATGGACCAAATAACTACAATGAAAGGAGGGGAAAAAATGTGGGTGGAATTGGCAAAAAGCCTGGAGGATTCTGATGAAAAATGTTGTATTGGAGGTGACTTTAATTTTTTTATTTTTTTTGAAACATAGAAAGGTTCGAACTCGAAACCTTTATAAGGGGGATGAGGGACAGTACTAGTTGAGTTATAACTCATAGGCTTGGAGGTGACTTCAATATGGTTATGAGTGAAGAAGAAAGATATGGATGCAAGAGTATTCATAGAGATGTAAAAATTGTGAATAAAGGTGGTTTAATTGGTTGGAAGTTTTACATGGGTATAATTCAGAAACCACAAAGATAAGCCTTTTCTCTCATTCAGTGAAAAACACTCACACATGGAAATCTACTTGATGTTTGATTTCAAATCTTGTATGATTATCATTTATTAGTTTGTTTTAGTTCCTTTTTCTCTGTTTGCGCGCGTCCTGGAAATGGTCTATCCGTGGGGGGAACAATGAAATTATTGTTGCCGGCAGCCGGCGGCCGGCAGACGCAACCTTGTAAATGTTCTTTGAAATTTCTATGCAGATGATATTATCATTAATGTTATGAAAATCATTTAATGTGCTTTCAAGTTGTCTTAATTTTATTCTACTCGACTTTATTTAATTGATTTGAAATTGTTTGTAGTAGCATTGAATTTTAACACAAAGTGCTACTTCACTTCTATGTCTCGCAGGTTGAAATTCTGGCTTAACTGTCGGTTCCTTAACGCATTTTCCATTTTTCTATCATGCGAGTCGATTCTTTTTTTCCTTCGTGGGATTGAGTTGGCATAATTTGTTGACCAGTAGCACACAATGTCATCAGCCGAAGCTTACGCATTACTTAGATCTGACCGAACGATAAACCTTGAATTTATAAGAAGTTTCTACCATTCTTGTGAATATTAATACCGATGGGACCATAGAATGATTCTTGATAATGTGTTCCTATTATCTAGAACACTGCCATTCAAAATCCAAATTTATGGTGGAGAAGCTACATTGTTTAACACCAAAATTTCAATACAAAATTTTGTATTGAAAATTTTCAGAATTCCAAAGAGAGGGAAAAATTACAGTTCATTAGCGAAATTGATCATCTCTTGAGGATGTGGGGGTAGTTCTGTTTGTGGTATTTGGGTTTATTTTATTTTATTTTATTTTTCTTATCAATGGCAAAATTTATCGACTATCACGCTCTTTCTCTTACTTAAGTGCTGATCTCCATAGTATTTTGATTAATTAGGTTTCTGTGTAAAGGTATTTTTGGAAATGAGTACAAGGAGGAATTGGTTGCCTCAAGTGAAGAGTGGGGTGCTTTTATAAGTTAGGAAAACTGGGAAGAAGAGGAATAGGCGTTCATTTAAAGAAAAACTAATTACCTTCCCCTATTGCCCTTATTTTCCATCAAGGTCATGAAGAGCATGACTGGGCCTTATTTAAGCAGATGGTGATGGTAATGTTTGGCCTAGGCATGTCAGTGACCTATTAGATATGTTACCCATAGAACAAGCCATCAGACTTTTGGATTATTACTAATGTTGATTATTTTAAAAAATTTTATTAATCATAAAATTTTAGATATTTAAAATTATTCGGTATGCCTATCTTGATAAATATTAATGGAAAGTCGGCTTAGTGGGTCTCAAATTGAAAAGTTAGGGATAAAAAAGATTACGTTAGGAGAGCTCCCTATGTTGGAGGGAGGGAGGGGTGTCTAATTATAAAAACCAATTCAAACACATTGCCAAAAAAAAAAAAAAAAAAAAAAAAAGAAAGAAAAAAACTAATTCAAACAAAAGGGCAAGTGCATGAACTTTGAATAGAGATCTGGGGCCTTGGACTTTGTTTGGGACAGACCCTAACGTATTATTGAGGAGCTTATCAAACTTGCACTTCGAACGAAATTACGCTTTATTAATATTCTCAGGGTAAAGGTGACGGTATCAGGTACCAAGTTGAGTCTTTGAAATGATAATTAAAAAAATAAAAAATAGAAAAGTAATTAGAAATTATCATGCTTTATTTGTAGAGGTTGGTATTTTGTTTCTTACAATTGAAATCTTGTGCAAGTTAGGACAACTTAAAAGAAAGAAAATACTTAAAAAAAGATTAATTTAGAGCACAAAATTAGAATATAAATAGGGTAATAAAAATTTTGTTTTATATTAATTTGGACAAGTCTGAAAATTTTGTATTGAAATTTTGGTGTTAAACAATGTAAAAATTTGTCTTGGGTGACAAGAGAGCAATTGGAAAGCCGATTTTCCATTTGAATTTGAGATTTTTTAAGACAAAAAAATGAAAGATATCAGTTGAAATGTGGTAAAAGTAATTCAGTAAGAACCCCAGATTCCAATCTGGGACTGACCTCCACTTGGTGACACGTGGAACTGGTTGAATGATTGTTGGAAAGAATTTTCAAATTTCCCACACGAACGTGTTTTAAAAAGTTCGAATGGGTTGACCACCGAAGTCCTCCCTTGTGAAAATTTGGACCCGTAAAACCTTTTCTTTCCGTCAAACAACAGCATAGCTTCCTTTGACACTCTCTCTCTCTCTCTCTCTCTCTCTCCCCGAATTTTTCTTCCAGACCCATTAATATATAGGCCGCAATCTTTTACTTCCCAAACTCCAAAATACTCATCTTCCATCCCAACTTCACCATTCTCCAATTCTCTCTCTCTCTCTCTCTCTCTGATTTGTATATACAACAGTTTGAATCACTTTCAACCTGCATATCTATTAGAGACTTGTAATGGAGGACAGCGAAACTCCAGAGTTTTTCCTCTGTCCCATCTCTTTGCAGATCATGAAAGAGCCGGTCACCGCCGTGACCGGCATCACTTACGATCGAGAAAGCATTGAAAAATGGCTATCAAGAGCCAATGGCGCCATATGTCCCGTCACAAAGCAACCTCTGCCTAGAAACTCCGATTTGACTCCAAATCACACTCTTCGACGCCTCATACAAGCCTGGTGCACCTCTAACGCGTCCAAAGGCGTTGACAGAATTCCCACCCCGAAATCACCTCCCGACATATCCTTCTTCCTCAAACTCATCCGAGACCTTGACAAATCCGAGGATTTGGATTTAACAAAGTTGAAGAAACTCGAAGATCTAGCAAAGGAGAGCGAAAATAACAGAAAAGGCATGGCAGATGCTGGGGCAATCAAAGCAATCGGTCTCTTCCTCATCAAACTTTTCAAGGAACGTAAGCTCTGTGGTGTTGGGGAAGCCTTGAACATATTGAATCTTATTTGGGCACAATCATCGGAAACAACAGCTCTTGTAAACGAAAACGAGACTTCCATAATTGAAGCCGTGACATGGTTATTACATTGCAGTATAGACAATCATGTCATGGTAAAAACCACTGCAATCTCAGTCTTGAAGATGATCATTGGAGTTGCGAATCCAAGCTTACTAGAGCGATTGAAACCGGGATTGTTTGGAGGAATTATGAGAATACTAAGAGAGAAAATTTCCCCACAAGCCACAAAATCCGCCTTGCAAGTACTAATCGAAATTTGCCCTTGGGGAACGAACAGAACGAAAATTGTCGAATCCGGTGCCGTTTTTCACCTCATTGAGCTCGAGCTGGCCGGATCACCTGACAAGAGGACGACCGAGCTCATCTTCTGTCTGTTGGCTCACTTGTGTTCCTGCGCGGATGGAAGAGCCAAGTTTTTGAGTCATGCGGGAAGCATTGCAATGGTGACTAAGAGAACCTTGAGAGTTTCTCCCTCAACAGATGATCAAGCGGTGCATATACTAGACTTGATATGTAAATACTCTGCAACCAATGATGTCGTTTTGGAGATGTTGAGGGTTGGAGCTGTGTCGAAGCTTTGCATGGTGCTCCAAGCAGACTGTGCTTCATATTTGAAAAAGAAGGCAAGGGAGATTCTTAGGCTGCACAACAACGTTTGGAACAACTCTCCTTGTATTCATATATATCTCCTGACTAGATACGCAAGATAATGCTTATTAAGTTCAATAGTTAATACAATTTTCGATCATGAATTCATGATTTTCATCTGATTTTTCTGAACTTCAATTGATCATTTAGCTTCCAACTACTCTACGAATTGCTGATTCTGGATTCAAAATATGTTGCAGCACTTTAACAACTAAAGAATGGGTTGTTAGAAAGAACTCATGCTCTTCACTCTTCTAATTTTTGCAAACTAGAATGGTTGTTGGATGATGAATACAAACATGGATCACGTGACTTAACCTTTTCTTTTTTTTAAAAAAAAAAAAGACATTCTTCTTCTTTAGATAAGAGAGACAGAGCTCATTTTTTGGTCTTTTCCCTTTTTTGGGGGGGGGGGGTTGGATTATTGGGTATTTTCATTCCCAGGTTATGATGAAAGATTTTATTGATTATGCGATAGTCATAATTATTATTCTTAAATAAGACTATCAATAATTTTACCAAAATATCGAGCAGACAGTAAATTAAGACTATCAGAACTATTATTCTTTAGTCCGTAAATCTTTTCAAAATTTTTTTTTAAAAAAAAATTAGGACTACCTTTTTTCGCGATTGATTTTTCTTATTGGGAAACTGCTTTGCAAATGAATTTTCTTCTCAATTTTACAGAATTTTCTTCTCAGTTTTAAGACTATCAACTCAATTGGGAAGTAAGTATCTTGGTTTTTCCTATTTAAGTTCACAATATTCGAATAAAATTCTTGGGATAACCTGTAGCTGTTTGGTTTGTCATATGCATCATCGATTGTTCAAACACCATGTATTGAGTAGGAGATAGTGACCCATGCTACCCAGGGTTTGATCATTTGTTTTATGGGTTGATGATTTAATGTTATACGACCTCTGTGCCACTGAGAGCACCTAAAGGTATTTTTCAGTATTGGGTCAATCAGATTACTCTTTATTTCTTTGGAAAATGTTATTTTATGCATTTTCTCATTTCATGATGAGATTGTATTTCTGTTTGTTAATTGAACAAATTTATGAGTTAGATCATGCTCATTCCTATGATCGTTGACCTTGAATAAGGCTTTGGTGCACGTCGAAAGCTCTTGGCCATTGTAAATGATTGCTTGCCTTTCATGAGGAATTCTTTGCCGTATCAATGGTTACGATTATTATTTTTGTGAGTATTAATACGAGAGAATTGAATAATCAAGACGATATTAGGTTCCTTTTAAGTTTCGGATTTGAAATTTAGGAATAGAATAGTTCATGTGGAGAGAGGTTTCTCTAAATTGAATTCGACAACAGTCGAACTGAATTAATTAAAATATAATTTCAAATATTGATTGATTATAACAAAAAATAAATAATCTGTTTGTAGTTATCTTTGACCATTGTGTTTAATTATCATCCCATGACTTTCCTAACTTCAATGATTCAACTGATCAAGAATGGTAAATGTTAGGCTTTATAATGGAAAGTCGTGTGATACCAGAGATGATAGAGAAAAAATGATACCAGAGATGGAAAGTCGTAGCTTAGGTTGATCTTTGAATTTGATGATATCTCAAAGTAATTTGAATATTACCGCTGCCAAGCAAGCTAAATCAACATGATAAAGATTGATTTAGGCTTTGAATGAAATTAGAATTGTTGCTCAATCTCATAATCTATAAAACCGAATCTAAGTTCTATAATAAATTTCGACCACAATCTATTATATCCACTTGGTTCAATTGACCAAATAGATAAGCCAAAGAACAGTTTCCTTCCTTCAGTTCTGATTGATGAAGACAGTGCCCTTAATTGTGTGGTTCTGTCATGCACTTTGCTATTCTAGTGGGATTTTAGTTGGCTGCTTTGGTTGTCAATGCCCATAGTGCCTTGTTTGACTTAAATTTTAGACTTCCATGTGCTCTTAGATATACATGGCTGCCGTTCCGACATAGACCCACATATTTTCTCCTCACACCATATGCATCTTGCACCGTCCAAACCTTTCCCACAGAAATTCTATAATCTTCAAGGTATAAATAAGAATGAAAGAATATCATTACTCAGAAGTCTAATATTATTATCCGAACATCTGATTCTGATGTTATCACTAAGAGTTTGAAACTTTGAGGAGAATGATAACGGTGGAGGATTTTGAAATTGTAATACTATGCACTTGAATAGTAATATTGGGGGTTCAAAAAGTAAGATTCATGGATATGATCCTCATTTAAAATAAATAAGTGTAATAGGGGATTTCTCTTTTTGGTAATGGCAACTAGTAGTGATGTGGGAATGGAACCAAAATTCGAAGATGGATATCATCAAATGAATTTGGAGTCTAAAAAGGAAGCTCTTTCATCTCCTGAATTGTTCCAATTAACGGATTCATTCCGTAGCAGAACAGCTCAAGTCGTAGAGCTTTGCATGGGCCCCGGGTGGAGGCGCTTTGTTTGCATGTGGGTAGGTCTAGATGCACAAATCCTTTCCCTCTCTCTCTCACTTTATTTATGAAAGTTTTATTTAACTCAATTCATTTTATTTTATTTTTAATATCTTAAAAAAATTATTAAAATTATATTGGTAATTTTTATATTGAAAATTCTACAGAGATTTGGGAATCCAGCGGCAGCATAGCATTTGCCATGTTTGGGTAACAAACAGAAGTGTCAACCCACTGCCACGAAGTCTTAATAGGTTCATAATCGTAAAACTCACAAACCGTCAAATTCAGTCTTTCGGTAAGCACTCTTACGCTTTTGAAAAAACACTCTCTCGATCGAAATCTTTCTCTCGACCTGAGTCCCTCGTTATGATTCTCTCGGTCTCTACATATTACTTGATCACTCTCTCTCTCTCTCTCTCTCCACAATCTACTCATTAGGCCCTTTAATCTCTTCATCTCTCCACCTTTCGGTCCTTACAGAGATAATTTTTATTATGCAATGGATCTTAATTATGATTATCAAATAAGAAAATGAATCCTTAATAAGTTTAAACTTTTTTTTATTCCGATACAAATCTCTCTCTGTAACAAAATAAATCTCTTAATAACAGAGACTTTTCTGATTTCAACGACCGGAACTCTCCTATCTCAAAGGATTCTGAATTTATAGAAAGTTTATAATTATAATTTCTGTAATCTCGAAAGATCTTCACAAGAAAATTAGAATTTTTACATTCTACGATAAGGTTCGTGATATAGGTACATGTTATATATACTAAATAGAGACAATCAGCTAGATACGTTCATTCTCTTTATATAAAACACACAATGACTATATAAGACTATTTTACGGTTCTCTTTAGTTTGTTGTTTTTTCTAAACAGCTATTTTTAACTTAAGTCGGAGTATTTTCGTCAGAATCATCTCTAGGAATGTTTTGTCGATCCTACCATCTACGAAGGTCCGAAACACTCAACTAACACCAATTTTCCGCTCGGGTCGGTACAACAGTTATTTGTAAAACAAAATCCATCTCCAACGATGGCAATACCGCAACATCATTTCAATTAGTATAAGGCCCATTTGTTTTTGTATCGAGTGCTTTGGAGGCGCCTACATGCGTTCTAGATTTGTCATTCAATCGCGCAGCAATTAATTTGAACTCTATAATTAAATTAACTATTAATCATAATAGTTTAAGTTTGGTCATTTCTTTAGGCACCGACTATTCCGGAAGTCTATGAAGTCAATTGTGATTATCTAATTATTTTACATTAATTTTCATGATTTTAATATATTATTTAATGGTAAATTAGAAAAAATCATTATAATAGTTTTCATTAATTCGGTGGAATGGAAGAGTTTGAGGGACCGGAGAGTCTTATATTGGACTTTCATGGTGGGGCTGACGTCTGGTTGTTTGGAAGGCCGAGGCTGCTGCCTATAATTCATTTTCTTAGCCTTAGACCAACACAAACGTCGGCTTCTCTAGATGTACCCCCCACTTTTTGACTTGGAATAATAATGTCATATGAGGTCTGAGTGACAATGAATCACGCCCATTACTGATGTTGGCATATTCTCTCTCTCTCTCTCTCTCTCTCTCTCTTTCTATATATATATATATATTTCTATAAATGAAAAAATAAAACTTTAATTAAAATTTTAAATCATTTAATCGACTATTTAAAACGAAACTCTTAATCAATAATATATTAATATTTTAAATTAATCGGATGGATGGAAGTGAACAAATTAATAACATAAATGGACAAAATTATTTTAATACTCTGCAAAATTATTCCATAAGATCTCAATGACTTCTGGATCATTAAAATCTTGTGACAGCTTTAACTTGTAATCTTTCACTCATTTATCAAGTGAGTTCCTTAGTTTGTAATCTATTTCAAATATAAATTTAATAAATTATTAAAAATTAATCCATACGACATTGATAAAATTTTAATTATGATATTAAAAATATAAATAATTTTTACTTTTTGAGTCATCTCTAAACTTTTTTTCGTCGAAGGATTGAATCGGTTGTGTTAACACTATATTAATCTATTTTCAAACTATTTCTGGTTAAAAGAATTAAATTTTTATATGTAATTCTAACGTAATAGTTTGTGAAATTATTTCAATTAAAATATTTTTAAAAATAATTATAAAATAAAAATTATTTATTTTCAATATAATGCTTAATATTTTATTTATAATTATTTGATCTTTTAGATCACATCAACTTCTACAAGCGAGGATTGGAAAAAGTGCCTTTTTTTCTTTTTAATTATTCAAAAAGAAATGCAATAATGGATAGCCCATTTTGACCGCAATGTCTTTGGA
Source organism: Dillenia suffruticosa (assembly GCA_033439265.1). NCBI lineage: Eukaryota > Viridiplantae > Streptophyta > Magnoliopsida > Dilleniales > Dilleniaceae > Dillenia > Dillenia suffruticosa. Next base: position 13,651,495 of record JAVTVX010000010.1, on the reverse strand, counting down.
AAATTGACGTCAATGGCAAAACTGTAAATGAATATTGCACCGTTCAGAAGGATTGGTTCGATAATTTACTAGTTAACTCAATCATTATCACAAGTATTTATTAATTGCTCTTTCAAAAACAAAAATGAATTTATAATTTTTTTTATGCTTATACTTTTCATTAATCAATTGGATAGAAATATTAATATATCATGGGTAGTCAATAATTATCTTTAAATTTTTAATTTTAATATCGTAGTAATTATTAAAGTTTTTTTATGTTAGAAATAGTATTTTGTATTGAAATTTTTTTAATTCTTAAAATTTTTATTAAATATTTCTAATTCTTTTTGAATGATTTTTTTAATTAGTGTTTTACGATAAGAAATCAGAAAATTTTATGAAAAGTTTTTTCATAATAAAATTATTTGTTTTTTGCCTCAGTGATTGTGGGCCTAAAATGGCCCACTACAAGCGCAATTAACAGTGGACGGTCAAAAAGTCAAAATTTGAAGAGAATAGCGGGATTATTTCGGGGTTCATGGGGTTTTCTGGGATCAAAGTTTTGAAAATCTAAAACTAAAACGACCAAATAAGGTTGGTTCCGACTCGAAATGACATTTTTTGCCCTTGACCAAATCTCTCAACTGCCCTTAAAACGTAAACATATTACATTTATGTTTATTATTAGTTGGGAGAAGGTGAAGGAGAAAAATGTCAATTCATTTAAAAAAAACCACCACTTGTTTTCCTTTCCGGATTTTTTCCACTGCATAGGAATAGTAATTTAAAATTCTGTATTTTTGTGTGCTTTGTAATCTTCATTCTCGAATTTTCTTTTAATTTTTTATTTTGTCCGATCCCTTCCTCGCGCACCATCCCACAGGACCCAAGGACAACCCAACCCAAACTCTCGTTCTCGAACAACCCAAGCTGAACATTATGGTCCCAAGAAACCTAGGTCCATTAATGATTTCCTTTTGACCCTATAGATGTGTTTGAAATAAAGATGCTTCCAAGCCGACCGGTATGTCTTTTGGGCTTTGTGAGTTTTCATACTTCGGCCCATTGTTTTGGAGTTCGTGCTTGAGTAATCATTATTGGAAAGATTTGAAGATCCTAGGCGCAATAGTTTTATGTATGAAAACTTACAAAAGCCCAAAAGCCCATTGTTTTGCGCTTGCTGTCGTTCTCCAACAACATTAAAAAGGGATGATGTAAAAAGGGCCAACCAGATAATCCCTCAATGAATAGTGTTGGAGTCGATTTTTGAACTCCATAGATACCAACTATTCTGACTTGAACGGGGAGTTTGTGTGGACGTGTTCGCTGTCTTCTTGAATGGAAAACCTATAAAGATCCCGCCAGGGCTGGCCTAGCTTGGAGACTCCCTATGTTTCACCATGGACGACGATCCAATCGACACAATGATACCGGCCAACTCTACATGAAACTCATCCCGGAAAGACTATATAAACATTCTCAATTCAATTGACCAAGTCCTCTAGCTCCCTGAACATACACAAAGCATATGAAGGCCTCAAAAGCTCTCTTTCAATCTTTTCTTTCTCCTATTGAAAATCACTCTCTAAATTAAGTGTCGAAATCTTTCCCACCAAAATATCCTCCTGGAGTTTTTTGCAAGTCCCATTGATCAAGATCAATAGACGGCTAGTCACCCTATTTAAGTCAATAGAGCTATAACCTGTGAAGCCAAACTTACTTCCAACAAATAGATATCAAACTTATAAGAACATATACTACACTTATCCTGGCTAAAAGGTCGAGAAAGGTATGTCAATGAATATATATGAAGTGGTGATTAAAAGGTGAAGATAGCAAGTTTTGATATAGGGATTTTCTTTGCTTTTGTGTGATGAGTATATTCCGTGAGATAATATTTTAAGAATTTGTTAACAGACAGACAGTCAGTTTAATGGAATAAGGTGATAAATTTTTTAATCAAATTTGGGTTTAAAATTTGATAATAGAAAAAACTATATTAAAAAAATCATTTCCTAAATAGAGTCTCTACAAATATTCGAATCGAATCAGTCGAAACAGGGTTTCAAGTCTAGAAAAGAATTTGGGGTCATCGTTAAGTAAAATGGAGAGCCCAAAAATGGCCCACTATGCTCGCATGTGCTTCTGACTTGTGAGACGCAAGCAGCAATTTGTGGCATGCCCAAAATTTTAATTTTGATTAGCTAGTTCTTAATCATGAGTATTAGATTTCGCTATTATCATAAATTATTAGTGCAGTTCGTATGTGGTAATATTATATAGTGTACTCCTCTCTCTCTCTCTCTCTCTCTCTCTCTCTCTCTAATCAAAACAAAGGACCAACATTTAGAATCACGAGATAGAATCAAAAATAAAATAAATAACCCTTATGACAACAATAGAAGGAAAAATAAAATAAAGTAAAATTGTGGGCTTAATGTAAGCTTTTTCTTCAAAGCAAGTATGTATAAGCAAGATTGGTTTATTTTAAATGGAAGTCAGGCTTTTATAATGGACATAATTTAGCCGTTCTTGGGAAAAGGAGAAAAGAGAATTGATCAATGAGGTGGGGCTGGACTCTCAAGTTGCCATCTTTGTCCTCGCCTCGCCTCTTTGTATTGACTTGACGAGTGATTTTTAACTCCCAAATCCAACCAAGTTTGGCTTTCTAGATCTACCAATCAGCGTGATTAATTGACGAGGTTAATTAATTGGAACAGTCATAGGCATACTAACTAATATCTATATAATTAGTCATGGTTGAGTAGTTAATGCAGAAGAGGCGGACCCCTTGTTGATTTAATAATAAATATTCCTCTTTTTCGTTGCAATTTTTGAGGATCAAACAAAATTTTCAAAAAAGCGTCAAATCGTTTCAACTTTCAACTTCAATGCCTGCAGGTCAGGCCGCATTCATCTAAACTTCTTTGGACAAAAATGGATAAAATAATTAGTATGACCCATCTAGTTTGATTCAAAGGCATCAATACTTACGTAGTCATCTTTATAGAGAGAGAGAGAGAGAGAGAGAGAGAGAGAGAGAAAGAACAATTTTGTATTAACCGGGGGCTGTAAAGTCCCGGTGTGGCTCATTTTTCCTTGCCAAACTCTTTAATCTGGTCTAGAATGTCGTTGTTGTTGCATTTGCATGCATGTGTTTCTCGTATTTTGAATGGTCAGATGTGTGGCGTGCCTAAGTAAGACAATTCAACCGCCTACAACTAAAACGTGGAATAGAATTCGGGATTCCAGAAATGCAAAATGCATTGTCCGCCAACACCCAAATTTTCAGCAATATTTCAGCTCCTTATTATTTCTATCATGGCATTTCAAAAACATTAACTTCTTTTTTTTTTTTTCTTTATACATGATATTTGGATTTTACTCGACTAATATTATGAAATTCATTAAGCGATTGATTCTTTTAAATCATTTTTTTCTATTTTCAGAACTCAAATTCGATATTTTTAATTAAAATAATAGACTCAATTTAAAGAAATTTAGTAACCAAACTTATCTTAACTTAATCCTAGTTTAATTTATTTTACTTATAATGTTTTTTATTAAATTAAACATTTTATATGAACATATATATGTTTTTTGTAAATGTAAATCAGTTTTTTTAAGAAAATAAATTTTAATATCATTATATTTATAAATTTTTGCATTAAATGGATGGAAGACGAGACTAACTCAACTTTTTCAAACATGCCTATGTACCATATACAGACTTATCGTACAACAGAATAGTACCGATTTTGCCTTATTATTATTATTATTATTTTTATATAAGAAAACATAACTAACGAATTAAAAAAGAAAGATTAAAGTGAGCATATTCTATCTCTTGAACCATCCCGAGGGACCCGATTTTGCCTTATGGTTACCGTAACATATTAAATAACAAAACATGTAATATAGCATCATGTCCGTAACACAAAATTTAGATCGTGGGCACAAGGTTTCGAGCCAGATGGTTGTCCTTTAAGCTCAGCACACGATTGGAGAAATATGGAGACTATAAAATGGGTCCTCGATTTTTCTCAAGCCCCCATGTCAGACTCTTCTTCTTCACAAGATTGACATTTTGGTTTCAATTTTTCTGATTTCTAATAATCAAAATTGCCGACGCCAACAAACGCATTGACGCAAGTCACCTCGGCCATTTTTGGCTCCGGACAAAATTTAAAATTTTAAAATCATTTGAAAATAAAATTAAAATAAAAGATGTTTGATAGTCACAAAACTCATAAAACTTCACAGACTTTCAACTCTGTTGAAATATTATTCAACATTGGGTGTGGACAATAGAAAATACAAGGGCCAAAATTGAAATGGGTAGTCTAAAACATTCCAACCAAAAATTAAAAAAAAAAAAAAAAAAATTTGGTGGGTCCAATATTATTGACAATAACTAAAAATTTGTTACTTTTTACCATCCTTTCGGTATTGAGACTTATAGAATAATAAACAAAATAAATCTTGATTACTCAAGATTTTTATATTTATAATAATTTAAATAATCAAAATTTATTTTGATTATTATTTAACAATCAGATTTTTATAAATATAAATATCTAAAATGGTATAATTACCCTTCAAACACCTCCGATAACCTCCGATTTGTTATAGTGTTCGTGATCGGACCTCGAAATCATCGCATTGTTAATATTTGCATTATTAAATTTCGTAGGACATCTGAATAAAATAATGTTTATTTTGAGTGAGGGCAGACATGATAAAATGTTTGGCTTATTTGGTGTTTGGCAGCCTAAAGTACGCATTGCCAGACCAACCAAGCCAAATCCATTCACATCACGCCAAACAAGGCTCAATATCTTAATTAATAAGATCCTGTTTGAAAATTTTTTAATTTTATTAAATTTATCTTATTTTATTTATAATATTTTTAATTCAAATATTTTTTTATAAAATATAAAATTTTACAAATAAAAAATGTTTTATTGATGATATTGTACTCTAAATAACCTAATCACTCTCAATTAAGTGTGACCTCAACATTCTCTAACTTGCCCCTCTACGTGATTCTTGATATTGGAAAGTTAAGAACCATTTTTTCTTTCACAAATCAAAGCAACACATTTTCCCATTTTGGCTTCAAGAATAACAAAAAAATTCATAATCCATCCAATTTGGCAAATTCATGGCATTTTCACAGGCCATCATCGTCATCATATCTTGCCCAAAAAATTATATACAACGGAAAATAAAATGCTAGTATAATCTCTCAAGAAGATGGATAGGATGAAAGCAAGTGAGAAGGAATGCAAGAAGAATTCCTCCAAACTCTTGAATGCAATCTTAGAATCTCCTTGCTTCTCTCTTTAGTCTTCACACAAGTATCCACTTGAAGCACCAAACACAGCTTTGCCACCACACCCACTTGCAACATCTCATGAAGCACCTTAGCATTAGCGGAATACTTGGAAATTGAACTCAAAATCCTCACAGCCCTATCACTTGCCAAATGCGAAATCCTCATGATTTTCTTAGACACCACCGCCAACCCACCCGCATGATCCAACAACGCGGCCCGACCCTCCGCGCACCCGCATAACTGGTCCAATACTACAAGTGCTAGCTCACAGACCCTCTTATCCGATGTTTCGAGTAATAATTCGATCAGAAGCGGAACCAACCCTGCTTGAACCGCTTTGATCCGGTTTCTCCCCCATGGACACAGCTCCACTAACAGTTTCAACCCGGTTTTCAAGGCTTGGCGTGAAATCTGGTCCTGAAATGCTCTCACTATTTCGTTGAACAATTCGGGTCGGGTGCCAATTAGTTGGATTGGATCCGAGACTTCGTAAATGGATTTGAGCAGTTTGATTCCGTTGGCCCGAGATTGGTAATTCCCACATTTTAGGATTTGAATGAGAGAGTCTTCGAATTCCTCGCCAATTCTGTTGACGACATTCTTCATGTTTTTTTCGGATATTTCGAGGTTGAAGAGAATGCTAAGAGCTTCATCGACCACATTTGAATTGGTATTGTTTTTCGCAACTAACGAGGCCAGGAATTCGATTGCCGAAGAATTCTCTTCCAAGAACTTCTTGTTCCTCTCGTTTTCTAGTACGACGGTTTTGAGGTTTTGAAGGGACTTGATTTGCAAATGAGGGCGGGATTTCTTGACATCGTCGAGGATTTTGAAAATCTGGGATTTGGAAATCTGAGGTTTGGGAGTTGGAATCCGCTCAATTCCGTAACAAGCATTTAGCATGCACCAAGCTTGGATCAATCTTCGAAGAGTGTGATTTGGGGTCAGCTCCAAATCAGTAACGACTTGTTTGGTTATAGGACAAGTGTTGTTCTTGCAGATGAAGAGCCATTTCTCGATGCTCTCTCGATCGTACGTTATTCCGGTTGAGACTGTCACGGGATCTCTCATTAGTTGTAACGAAATTGGACAGATAAAATGTGAAGGAATTTCAATATCCTCCATTTTTTCACTATTTGGGTTGTTTGAGGAGGATATGGAAATTTGGATAAGTAGGAATTTTCCAAATTGGCAAGTTTGAGGACAGGTTTTGGGTACTTATATAACAAGAAATTAAATGGGTGTGGCGTGCTATGCCAGTTGAAGTTGTGCATAAATGAGAAAGTCAAAACACGGAAATAGAGGTGTTAGAGAGAGAGAGAGAGAGAGAGAGAGAGAGAGAGAGAGAGAGAGAGAGAGGTGGGGTGCATTAAATTAGGACTTTTTCCAATGTTCTGGCAGAGAGAGAGAGAGAGAGGACTTCAATTTTAATACCGAGTCTCCGTTAAATTGAAGCATCTTCAACTATTGGGTGAAGTTGGGGCGTCGGCGTTACATGGTAGATCTATAGGTATATCGTTTTGACTTCATCATATTTCTAACATAAAATAAATCAAAGTGTGCTCATGAAGTAGTCAGTAGATGTTGTGATTAAAAAATTGTGAATCATTTGATCATGTGAGTGCCGACAACTTGGTCTTTTAAGAAATGGTGGGCTATTCCGTATTTGTTGTTTAGGTCAGTAGTTGTGTTCTTTTAGGACTTCTTTTTTATAATATGAACCAACTGGTCCCTTATGCTACCCACACAGATTCATTCTTCGAACATGGCCACTTTTTCGGAGTTAGGGAAAAATGTTTAGCAGAGTTAAAGGGGTGTTGTGAGCAAAGCTCGACCCAAACTTGAACTTGATCCTATATTGTGTCAAATTTAAAAGTTTAATGTATTACTCGAAATCGATTAATTTTATTTTTTTAAATAATTTTTATATATAAAATTACGTTAATAAATATACTCTTTTAAATATATTATCCAAAACTGATTAATTAAAAACATTATCCGATAACATTTTAAATTCAAACTCGAGCTTGAGAAATGCAAGCTCAATGAGCTCCAACTCCAGCTTTAGCTCATCTAACCGGTATTTGAGCCGAGTTTGGGTATCGACACTACCTGACTCAACTTGAGGGTCATAACACCTCTAGTTTTATAAGAGCCTTAATCTGTTTAGCTTAAATTATGCATCATCACAAGGAAGGAATTGCAAATTAAATATACAATGCTGATGGTTTGTTAAGCAAACACGATGAAAATTTTATAAATCTAATAAATTTTGAACTTAAATTAAAGAAATGCTTGCAAATTCACATATAAAACCTACAATATCCAAAGAGATTTATAATTGTTTGGCATTTTGATATGGTTATTTTAGTAGTTATACATTAAAAAGAAATAGTTGGGTCTGGCATTTATACACAGAGATTTATAATTGCAAGATCTCGAGTATGATTCTTTTGTATAACAAAAAAATATATCGGGAGAGTTTTAATTTTTAAGGGTCTAACTAGACTCGAATCCAACGTTATTACCGTATATCGATAGTTTATAAAAAAATTAAAAGGAATAGCAAAATTGATAATCTTTTTTAAATTTTTTTTATCAAAATAAAATAAATATAAACAAATTTAGCTATCGTTTGAAATTAGTATTATTATTTTGTTTATGTACAGATATCATTTCTATTAGTTTCACATGGGTGAGGGTACTAATGAACTATAAATTTTCCAGTTGTTAACGTTGTAGGAAGCAAAGAGATGAAGTCTAAAATAATAGTTGACTTTAGTACGTACTTTTATAAACTTGAATATATCAACCCGATTGCTTAGAGAAAAAGAAAATCAGAGATAATGCATGCATTAATCCTTTGAACTTCCAACTTTGTACAAAATTCATGTACACCCATTCCAAGACATTGTGCATGTGGGACTTCTATTCTAAGTATAGCCTCTATGCTTAATTATTTTTACTGATTATAGGTTCGTCTGAATCTAATCAGAAGCATAATGGCTTTAAAGAAGATGGAAAAATGTTGCAGATTTCAAATAATTGAAGTGTTAATTAAGATTATCAGTTAATGATCAACATAATCGAAGAATGAGAATGGTAACAAATTGATTAACATCTCAACTATGTATCTTTTGGTGAAGTTAAAAACTTCTTTTAATACGATAAACTTAAATTTATTATTATTATTATTATTATTATTTTAGTATTATATCGATCGGTATTTAGAATTATATTTCGATTAATCTAGTTTAAGAGTTTATCAAGTCCATTTTAAGGATAGTTCTCTTAATATAATTTTTTTTATTTTTAATTTTCTAATTTGAAATTTAGTGATAGAAGATAATTTCTAGAACTCAATTTAGAATTTCTCCAATTTGATACCATGAGAAATTAAACTTTTAGTATGAATTCCGGGTAAGCTAGGAAAATAAGCGTTGGCTTTCAAGAAATAGGAGTAGGAGGGCAATGAAATAAAAGGGAGATGAGCAGAACAATGGTCCAGTTCTGGGTTGTGTATGAGCGGTTCCATGTTCAGATCTAGGAACCACCATAAATAATAAATAAATTCTATAAAAATTATTGATCGATGTTTAATGAGCCAAATTGATGGCGAGTGTCAGACTCCCCGTGGCCCCAAAAGGATCACTCCAGGAACGTGATATATGCTATGCCCTACCCTATCTTCATATATTTGATCTTAAAAGGAAAAGCCTCCAAATATGTTACCTTTCGTGCCCTTAAAAAGTAGGAAATGGCAAATATTAGTTCACAATATAATTTTGTATATTTGGAAAAAAAATAATTAAAAAAAAAAAATCTCACTTTGAAGCAAAAGAGCTTTAGAATAATGCCTATGGAAGCTACTGGAGGTGTGAAATTTCTAATTTTCCAAAATTTCAACCTTGTGTGCAAGCATTTATTTCAATCAGCAACTATTAAGTTTACAAAATTTTGAGGGTGGGAAGGGTCAACCCCTGCAAGGTGGGCTCCTTTTGGCCTCATACACGGGAAGGACGCACATTTCTGTATGTAATAATAAATAAGGTTCTACGTCAGTCATACTCACTGACTAACTTCAGAAATTCTATTCGCATGGTATCATTCATCCTCCTCAAGTTATTTTTTTTTAAATAAGAAAAAAGTTATTTTTTTTTAAATCAAAAAAAAAAAATTTTGATTATATAAGAATTTGAATCTGAAATTATCATATTGAGGGAAAAAAATTTATACCACTAGATTGTTCGCTCATACATGTCCTCCTCAAGTTATTGAATGTTAGTAACGCCTCTCTCTCTCTCTCTCTCTCTCTCTCTCTCTCTCTCTCTCTCTCTCTCTCTCTCTCTCTCTCTCTCTCTCTCTCTCTCTCTCTCTCTCTCTCTCTCTCTCTCTCTCTCTCTCTCTCTCTCTGCGCAAGAAATATTAATTTCCTTGCTAAGGAAATGGGGGGAATTGCAAATTAAGAAGGTGGTGCTGTGCGCATGACAGTCACCACGTTCACACGAGATTTAAGAAATTTTGATGTTCGGCCAACCTCGAAGAGAACGGACCTAAGGGATAAAACAGTAGAGAAAGAAGAGGGGATAAGAAATTTTAAAAGTACATGATATCAGGACTTTAAATAATATTTCTTTCGTTTTCCATCTTCATCTTTATATTATCTTTATCTTCTCAAACCAAATATAATATTTTTTTATCTCAAACTTCTCCGATTATTATTACATCATTCTAAATACTAAGAATTTCGTAATTTATTATATATGAACCGTAAATTTTTAATTTTTCTTCAAATCTTTGAGAGAAAGAAGGGGGAGTGTCTTTATTTTGGTATATAAAAAAATTTGAACATGAAATCTTCTGAAGAAGAGGGGGGACGGTGCAGCTATAGCTCATCGCCAAAGGGGGAGCGTCTAGGGAGATTCACAACGATGGACCGTGAGATCTAGAGTAGTAGGCTTGCTTTGGGCCGTTTAATCTTGGGCTTGGACTTGCCGAAGATTCTTCAACTTCTGAGGCCCGCCGTTAGGTCCATCATGATTGTTGTGGTTGAAGATTCAATATTGTTAGGCTCATTAGCCCACAGCTTCGTACCCTTGTTTGATTTCCTTTTGTTTTTCATTTATTTTCTTATTATTATTTTGAGGGGCGGAGGGTGGGGAATATGCTCATATAAATGCCTTTTCCTGGTAGGGAACGAAAGCGGGTCTATTGGGCTGAGGGCTACATTGCCTTTTTGTCCCATCAAAGGTTTCAGGCTACACAATAATTAATGAATTTAACCTGGAAAGATCAGTGAATTCAAATGACCAACTATAGACACGAAAACATCTGCCATTCCATCAGTCCATGACTCCGCTCTATGTTTCATGCGCCCGTGATTAATCTGGTGTTCTTTCATTTTTCTTTGACTCCTTAAAAGGCTTTTCCTTTACTAGGTAAAAAGCTTTTCCTCAACTAGTCAGGTGTTGGTTTTGAGTAGGGGCATTCAAATCAGTTTTACTAAATATAATTAAAGTCATAGTGCTTATCTGAGACCACAAGTTAGTAGCCGGCCTAAAGTTCACCAACAAATTTTTGAAACCTGAAAAGTAAAATAAAAAGAAGAAGAAAGTGCCCTAGGAGTGTATCTTTTAATTTGTCGGAGACAAATGTTCCAAATTGCCATAAGTAGTGCCTCAAAAGAAGGCTCCCCACCTGAAAAAGAAGATAAAAAGAAGTGAGGAAAGCAAATACGCAATGGGATGTTTTTGTTGTTTAATTAGATTAGTTATTCCATGCAAGAAATGGGGCAAAGTGATCTAAGGCTTTTGGGTTTAATGATTATCAAAGGCACCTATTTTGATAAAGTTATGTCTTCTTTTATAAATCAGATAATGATAATAATAATAAATTTTTTATATAAAAATATATAATTAAATAGGATATAGAAAAAAAAGATAGAAGGAAAGAGACTTGGGAGGGGGGGTAACCGAGAGTCAATTAAGCTAATTATTATTACGTGTACGAAGCCGATGATGAAGGTGGCGGACAAGATCTAAGCACATCACAACCATCGCAATTTTCACAAACATCTTTTGATCCTTTTAAGTTTTGTATGCTCCCACCCACCACCACCACCACCTCCAATTGCTTTGCCCTGTCTCTCGGCCTCTTGTCGATTTCTTGTTTCCCTCCTCAGAATCTTTATTTTATTTTGTTCATAGATTCTCGCCCAATGTTGGACGCAAATCATTTCAATATCTCTCTCTCTCTTCCCATCTCTCTCTCTGTGGCATGTTAGAAAACAGAAATTCATTGATTGGAAAAGTTATACTCGCACTGACAGTTAACTATATTTGTACTGTTAGAGATAATATATCAAAATTACTATTCTTCTAAGAAAACTGAAATAAAATTAAAGCATTACATAGAAAACCTAATTTAATAAAAATACCAACCAGCAAAATTGTTAAGTTCTCAATGCTTATACACCCAGCACGCCAATTCAAGCATTAACTCTCTATCTCCCTCACACACATGGTGTGGACGCGAATGCAGAACTTCCAAAATTTTGCGTTATACGATACGTTTTTTGGTAAACTCCTAGCCTTGTACTGCCACCGTTTTTTAAACCCACCTCTTACATACATTTCTGTGCCTAAATATCCTAAAAAATGATACAAATTACTTAAAAACTATACATTATATTGTTTATAATTGTTTCATGAAGATGGCCAGAATCGGAAAACTAAAAGCATAATCTCATTCTTTTTGACTTTTGAAGATATGGTTTGTCAGGTAATGGCTACCTCATTGAGGCTGTATTTGACGCGGGGAGGGAGGGGGGGGGGGGTTGCAGGCAGATCTTTCAAGATCTTGCCTTTCGGTTCATCTCATATATCTCACCACCCAACTATTTCTATGCTAGCGCATGCCGTTGTACCATTGCATTCTAAGTGTACTCCATTGCTTTGGTCCACATCCATTTCGGAAAAAAAAAAAAGGGAGCTGCTTATAAAAGTAAGGTGTGTGGTGTGTGTACTATAAAGTATACGAATTATTCGATTCATTTTTGAATTCATGAACGTCGCAACCAAGTAGAAGTTGGGGAAGGATTGAGAGAGAGAGGGGGGGGGTGATGGTGCTAATGCTAAAGTGAGATGCTTTATAGAAGGGGCGGGGGAGGCGGGGTTGATGTCCTTCATGTGTATGATCTGACATTTCATATGTTTCGTGGATTTGGATATGATGTTTCACGCTCTTCTTTGACAACTACTACTCCAGTCTTTCTTTCTAGCAGACCCGAGAAAAAGGAACTCCCCCACCCGCCGAACAACCCCGCCAAATGCCCAAGGCAGACAAAAAGGGTTCCAGGGAATGGCCTTAGGCTCCCCCACCCCATTTTTCTTGTGTCATCGGCTAATATATATATATATATATATATATATATATATATATATATTATTAGCATGTGAACATCCGATATATATTTTTGGAACAAATATTTATACCGCAAATAATATTTGTGCAACAAAAATGAATTAAACATAAAACACGCTATATTTTTCATTGTTTATTCATCTTTTATTATCATTAAAATTATATTTCTTCAATCATTACAATTAATCAAACTATTGATGAACCACACTTTCCTATAACTTTATTTCCATATTTCTTCAACCAAATATCCTTTTCAAATTTTTATATATAAAATGTTTCTGTTTCTTCACTTACTATTTTTTTTATATTTTAATATAATTTTCTTATGCAAATGATAGAAATATCGACAATTATTTGTAAAATGATTCGTGGCGCATTTCTCTTAAATCAGTCTTATATATTGTTGGTAATATATACCCAAGGGGGCATTTTGATAATTTAGGGGATAATGGAATAACTCCCATTATCCCATTTTTACCGTACCATAACTCCTATTTAATCACTCATATAATTGTGAAACCCTAATGATCCTTGGAGAGTGCCCAAGGGGAGTCTAACTTCTTCCATAGAGAATAAGGACAGCTAGAGTTTTCTTGAGAGAATGCACAAATTGCTAGAGAGAGACAACAAGATGAGGGTTGGAGATTTTCGTGTAGGAAAATTTCTCTCGTCAAGGAAATCACCGGACTTGGATTGAAGCGTTGTAATATTGTGATGGTGATTCGATTAATATCGTGATCACAATCCCGACCGCGAGATCCGATCAAAGGACATGCCGTTCGGTTGGTTTTGAAGATCTGCATATTGAGATACCCTAATCATTTTATTTCTCTAAAAATTATTGTATGCTTCCGTTTGCGTGAATGAGTCACCAAAAAAAATATCCAACATATATAATATCCAGCAGTTAATATCCAGCAGTAATGCACAGCATTTAAAATTTCTATTGGTTTCCTTCTCCCCACAGTTAAAGTGCTGAAGGTCTCGTAACCCTGACCATGCGCATATCAGGGTACTTGTAAGGGATGGATTTAGCTCAATGTAGCTTACATTCAATACATCTAAATAATTGTATTCTCTCTCTCTCTCTCTCTCCCCCCCCCCCCTCTCAAAGCTACAAATTTTTGTAGTTTTATGCTTAAATAATCCACGTTCTTCTGATTATATATTGACAGAACGGTTGAGAAAAACTTAATGCTTTAGACAATTATTTTATTATTTTGTTTTTATGTGTACGAAGAAAACTTGTTTAAAATATGTTAATGGAGACAACAATTTTGATTAATCTAATTTCCAAGTTCAGCACATTCTTTGGAGTACGTTTACTCCATATGATTAAATTCTGAGGCAGTGGGAATCGATTTTTTTAAAGCAAAGATCAAGTCGAGACAGAATTTCTTTTATCGGATACTCCTGCAGGATAACCACAATTTTGTTCTTATTTAATAATAATTTAATTTTAAATATGAATTAGTTACTATCTATATAAATATTAATATTTATAAAATTATTGAATTGTCATTTAATAATTATTATTTTTTTATAAAATAGAATGGTGAAATAATCGATAATTATTATTAATAATTTAAGAACGATATACTATATAGACACGTGTTGAAGTTTCATGCCATATCAAATCGAAGAATATACTAAGATTCTGCTAGGCTATATGCCAATATTCTCATATATTTGGTTCTATAGTCTCTCCTTCTGGTGGATGGTTCATTCATTCGCATGATTAAAAGGCCACCGGTGGTCTCACCATCAACGGCCTAAAGGGGCTTGGACCACGTACCAAGACAAACCCCTAGCTCACGGTTCAAGCAAAACCCAAACCTCCTTACGTGGCCTCGCACCCATATGGCCACGTGGTTCGTTTTCATTCGCAATATTCCTATCAACAACAAAATAACTATTTACAAGGGAATTTTCCCAAACATGTTCTCGCATTTTCCTTTCTCTCTCTCTCTATCTCTCTCTTTTCTTGCTTTTTCCTCTCTTTAATTTTCTTTCCTTCTGTGCCATCAGATTGCCCAATCAGTCTGATAATGGCATGCAAGAGATCTTCTGCTTCTGGCAGAATCATAAAGTTGGTCCAGTAAAGTCTCCTTAAAAAGCTACCTAAAGCAACCCCTTGTTGGCAACGAATATCTCTCTCTTCTTCGCTCTCTCTCTTCTTTTCTGCTCTGGAACTATCTTTTTCTATGTAAAGTTAAATCTAAAAGAGAAAAAAAAATGTTAAAGGAAAAAGGAAAAAGATTTTGCCTTTCGATGACGTCTTTAGATTCAAAAGGGGATAAACATACCAAGGGACCGTCCTAATAATGATTGAGAGTTCGATCCGTTATGAAAATGAAAAAATTAATATTGGAAGATCTGTTAGATCCTGTAAATGTCGATCCAGATTAATCAGAACAAAATCTCAAATAGTAAGTTGGTAATTTAACTATAATTAAAAAAAAAGGGATAAAAATGAATATTAATGCCAACTAGCAAACCATATATTATGCATAATGGGATTGTGACCCGAGAGAGGGGCACATTTTGACGTTAAACAAATATTTAATTTTAATCACTCTACAAACTACTGAGCTACACTATCAGTGGAATTTTTAGATTAGGCATCTTTTTTCATAATAAAAAATAACAATATTTTCTTTCTAACACATTAAAAGAGTAATACAAATAATTGATATTTTTTTTACTATATCAACAGGTATCCGAATTTATATTTCGATCAATCCGATTCAAAAATTATAATGACTCATTTATGAGGGTACTCTTTCAACATACTCTATTTCATACCCAGCTCATAAATCGAACTCGAGATTTTAGTTAAAAAACCTAATATCATATATCATTAAATCAACTAACCATTGATATAAACAACTCATATTATTACATCCTCTATGCACTAAAAATTATTTTGATATTTGAACTTCACAATTGCTTCTAAGCAATAAAATTGCTTGTGTCCATTATGATATTAGGAGGTTTGATGTATGCTCTTGGAAACAAATTCTGTAAATAAACTAAAATCTAAGATTTCAAGACTGCAAAGAGTTTATCGTGCAGTATTGGATTTATTTAGATAACTTTTTATTTTATTTTATTTTCTCGGCACGTATCTAGCTACTGGCAATGAAATTCTACTTTTCCTAGTAAAGATATTCTTGACTACTATATAGGATAACACAATCTCTCGACAGCTTTTTCTTTTCTCTTTTTGCCACACTCTTTCGATGCCTCTTGTGACATGATCGATGATGCCCGTATGTAGAAATTGAGAACAATTTTGTTCCTTTGTCATAGCACGTCCAATCCTATCTAGTCTAGAATTGTTTGATTATTCTAGAAACTCTTGCTTAAAATAGTATCTCACAAGGCAATGAATGGCTAGAAGCCATGTGATAGAGATATTGAAAGGCATTAGTTAAGATTTTTTTGGTAGTTGAATTAGCTCTAGAGGTGCTAAATGCATAGAACAGTCTCTTGGACATGATAATATATGCTTTTACAAAATTCTATTATTTGCCAGGGCGCCGCGCACTTGTTTGGTTCGAGACCTAATCTTGAGCCCGACGTACCTTGTTTCTTTGTTTTGACCAAGTCCTCGCAGGAGTCCTTTCCTTGGTGGTTCTACACTTTTCCTTGTTTTCTTTCTGTTGTCCGTGCTTGGCCTTCCTATGATAAAATGGGGAACAAAAAAAGATCGCCTCATCTGGTGTAGTGACCCTAAGGCAATGCATGAAAAGACCCTTTTTTAAGAAGAAAGAATTAAGATTCAAATTATGAGGACAACAATACGTGCAGGCTATGCTAGCAACTTCATGGACGTTATGTCTATATCCTCCCTTAAACTAAGGGATTCAATGAGCTGTCTGTTGAATTGTTGTAGGACTTAAGACCTTGTAAGGGGGATGAACCTACTAGCGTATGGTGCATTGTATATGTTCATATTTATCCAATAAATGTATTATAGATTGTTCATGTTTGTGACTTGGCAATATGATTACCCCATGAAATAGCAGACTATGGTCCTATAAAACATAACAATAACATGAGAGAGAGAGAGAGAGAGTGAGTAGAAACAACAACTCTGAATGAAATGAGTAAAGAATGAGTTGGAAGATTCAGATATGAGGGGGGCATAAACATAAAACCCAGATCAGGGCTCGACGATAGAGAGAATCTTTTTTTTTTTTTTTTGGTTTCAAAAAATGGATATTGGATAGTCTTCTATGGACAAAAAATAATTTTGCTTTGGAAATGAATACAAAATGGAGGACAGGGTAAGAATGATGCGTATTATTGGAAGGAAAAGAGACAGTTGAGCTGAGCCCCGTGTGGAGGTGTGTGGATCTTTCTGAGATCCTCCCGGAGACCATCAGTGTTAGGGGCTCGTAAAATGGATATGATTTGATGATTCCCTGAAAATTATTGTGGACAAAATATCTGCCTCATTTGTCATGGTCGAGAGAGAGAGACAACAGTATTCCATTCACTTTAGCAAGTGTGACTTCACCTTGAGATCCATGAGATCGTTTTACATTTATTATGAATGGATGTATTCCATTTTTTTATTACTAATATTTTTTGATAATATTATATAATAGTGTTGTTTAAAATAATAAATAGTCAATTTAATTATCCAATCTAAATACACCTAGCAAAATTAGTAATATGTTCAACTTCTGATTTTTTTTTTTAATGGAAAATACATATATTTTTAATAAAATTGTAGCAAGTTATCTGATTTGACTTTTTTCTGTCTCCCTGCAAAAAAATATTCTCTGTCACAATGATAATCAAGAAATCCATATTTTACACTCAAAAGGCATCGATGGGTGCTTTTCACGCATTTTTGTGATTGAGGTTGAGCTTACAAACCATATTCTAAACCCGTGAAAGGGTGAGATTTAATTATACAGTCCAAAAATGTCATTTTCCACTACGTTTGTACAAACATACGGGTATGTGAGAAATGTGGCTAAGTTTCTTTTTGGAGTAAAATGAGAATGGACGCAGAGAGGACGCCTGATCTTACAAGATACTCTCCTGTCTCTTTCTTCCATCTCTCTCTCTCTCTCTCTCTCTCAGTGCAAGTGGGAATCACACACACACACACACACACACACACACACACACAAACACAAATATTAGAAATTGAGTGTTTGGTGACGATGAGTTGTGCTTAAAGAACCATATTCCCCCGCTCTCCACAACGTTTGGTCTCCTTTTTTCATTACATTAGTTTATTCAGGAGAATATCTGCCACCCACCCTAATACTGCCATTCCCCTATACTGTAATGACGTGGCGGTTACTTATTGGTTCTAACTTGTTCATGTTAAACCCTTGAATTATCCACACCGCTGCATCCCCAGAGATTTCTCATAAAATTGTTATATGAGTCAAATTCATGAAAAAAAAAAAAAAAATCTTAATTGTTGATCGAAAAAGTCTGACCATATTGGCGCGACTCTAAATTATTTTGAGACGACAAAACTTGATCATCACACCTGATTTTGATATAAGCTATTAAATTTCTTTAAAAAAAAAATTAAAAATAACGAAAAATAGGAATTTGACTTTTTGCTCCATATGGAAGGAGCGTCACTTTAAACTATGTGATCAATAACCACAAATAATTCTAAAGTGATTTAAAATAAAATTTATTTAAATTTTTAATTCTATAATTACGATTTTATCTCAATTTTATTTAATTAAAAAAATATATTATACTTGAATAACAATCATACAGTATAAAATTATTATTTGAATATAATAAAAAAATAAATTGTTAAACTTTTTTCCTTGATAACTGAATTATGGCGTTACCCCCCGAATCACCTCTCCCCCTTAAAATTATTTTTCCAATCTTACCCTCCCCCCCCCCCCCCCCCCCCCAAAAAAAAAGGGTTTGGGGAGGGAGGGACAACAACAATTTGAAGGGGGAAAAAAAAAGTGACGTCTTTCATCTAAATTTGGTTGTCTCCTTTTATCATAACTAAATCTTTACATACTCATAACTTTCCCCCACTTGGGTGAGGTGAAAAAGACGCTAGCTTAACGAGCTTCACATCATTTTTTTAAAAATATATATATATTCTTTTTTTTCTATTTATAGATTAATATTCTGGTATATTATTTTATAAGCCTCTCTCCCTTATCTTATACCTTCATTTGTCACGGTCCTGTATTTCAGACCTCATATCTTGAACTGTTATGCGTATGCTTATTCTTTTGCCTGTTGGAGATGGAAATCAAAGGCAAATCCCAGAATTTATGCTTTTCGTTGAAACAAAAAACAAAATAAAATTAATAATATGATCAAACAGACATTTTTATGATAATTGTTTGGACCTATGTGTTGTTATAGTTTAAAGAGATGAATGATTAGTCTTTACAATTTTTTTTTTTCAGAAATTTGGTCCATTATCTTATTTTGATTCAATTAATTTCTTAAACTCTTGATTATAAATACGTTTTTATCGATACTAGTTGATGAATAAAATGTAAAATGTAAATTTTAAATTATAAATTGTATTTTTTGAAAATAGATTTTATTTTTATCATGGTTGATTGAATATTGTATTGCATATTTTTTTTTAATAATTTAATTTCGTTAATCCTGTCATATCAGCATTAAGTTTAGCAAAAATTAAGAACCAAATTGAAACAACGAATGACAAATCCCAAATCTTAACAAATGGTCCATATTGACTTGGGAGAAGCCAAAAATTTATATAAGAAATTGAAATATATTGTATATTTGAAATTATAATTTTAAGGAACATAAATTTCTTATTTTTGAGAAATAAACAATATTTAATATCATAATAATTTTTTAAATTATATATAAACTTTTTTCAAAAAAAAAATAAAGAATACACATCATCCTTCTAAAATCACTCGGGGTTTTAGACCTTTTACTAGTTAATCTCGGCAAAGATGCTAGACAGCATATTTCTTTGAAACGAGGCCCTTGATAACGCTACATAAAGATTCCTTTTTTTTATTTTATTAATTTTATTAAAATTGAAAATAAAAATTGTTTTCAATAATAACCGCAAATTAAAACTTTAAGGAGTGAAAAAAAAAAAAAAAAACTTTATGATAGGTAAAGCAACAAAATAATAGAAATACTAGGCATCGCAAATTTTTTGCTAGAAACTTTCAACAGCTATCACACCCTACACAGGAGTAGCCAACTAAATGTCATGTGCCCCCACAGGTTCCAAGTGAACTTTGGGTGGTCAAATGGAATCGACATAGCCTTTCTAGCTAATCTACATATTGTGGGTGCTGGAAAAAGGCATCAAAGGGAGAGTCATTAGTCAATTACTATAAAGAATACTAATAAATTCATGGCCCCTTGCTTAATTATATCCTAATCCGTGGTAATCTTCCACTAATCACATGCACTTTCTGCTGTCTTCATGTTAATATTAATACTGGGGATGCCCAAAACATCTTACCTTACACCGACCCCTTCTACTATTAATTTGAGGCTAACTTTTTTATATAAAAAGCAATTTTCAAGATTCTCTGCGTCTCGTTTATGTTTGTATCAATATCATATATTATAAATCGGGGAGTCTGTCTCTCATCCACCCAAAAAAAAAATAAAATCGGGGAGTCAACTCTGGATCAATCCTTGCACTTCGAATCATGCTGGCAATTGCGGCTAATATAATATAAATATGTAAGTTGCGTACTCTCTCGTGCCATTAGAAGAATAAATGTCCTTAAATCATTGTCACGCATTTTTTTTTTAATCTAATGTTATATACATTAGCTCTCTTGAGTCAACCCCAATCAGAGGACGCTTACCTTATTGACAGATTGTATTAGATGATCAAAACTTTGGGAAATCGAAATTAATTGAATTGTTTATATGATGATGGATGCCATTGGAACCCCACTTAAAATTGCTTTATATTCAAACATTTGAATCAGCTCCCTTAAACCCACACATCTAATTGATCTGTACCTACATTGCATTTATTTTTTATTTATTTATTTATTTTTCAAATATACAACTAATATCTGTTTTTTAAGACAAAGTGAATTACATCTTATTAGAAAATGGAACGAGTTAGAAAAGCGTTGTGTTTTTTATTTTCAGAGTCTAAGTATATGCTAAGCGGGTTTTGATAGATACAGATTATGGCTAAACTTAAATATTTTAATTTTTGAAAAGATATGAAAATTATGCAGGGAAGAAATATCAGGTACGTTTAAATATGTTAATATTTTGCTCATTTCCACAAGTGATGTCCAAGTCATGTATGTCGAATGAGAAATTTTTGCTCACAGGTCACAACTTTAGGGTGGGGAAGAGAAGAGAATATGGATTTTAATTTTTTTTTTTTTCCCCCAAATTAGCTGGTGGCCCAGCAAGAAAGAAATGATGGGAATAACTCTGGAGAGCTACATGTCAAAATTCAATTGGAAGTTAGCGGAAAATGTGTAATGACCTCATGTAAAGCGGGAAAATTCTTTTTAACGCAAAGCAACATCTTTCTCTAGTCTGTACAGCCAGCCAAATAAAAAAAAAGGGTATTAGATAAGTTCTTGTAGCCGTCGAGTGGTACTGCTTTATAGGCAGGCAAGGGGCATCCTGGTTTTCCCTTTGCCTTCCTCGGTTTGTGTCTATGCCATCACCTCCCCTATAGGCTATGTACTCTCTACTGGTTCCCCTCCTCCCCCTGCCCCCCTGCAAAAAAAGATTTTCTATGGTTTGCAAAAAATTTATACATATTTTAATAACATTAATTTATAGAATTCATATAAAAAACATATTTTATAATAATTTTTATGAAAATATTACTGAAGTTGTTAGCTAATGAACACAGACACTCCATAACATTAAAATAATTTGAATTCGATTAATGAAAATCATTTATAAAACTACGTTCAAAATATTTTATTTATAAAAAAAATTATTGCTTCTCCATAGTTTGGTATGTTTAGACAACAAAGTGAATTAACAATTATGATTTAAATTAAATATTTACGTAAATAAATACTTTCATGATAATAATGTAGAAGATAATAATACTAATAGGGTATATTATCCTTCGAAGAAGAAAAAAAAAATGTATAAAACTATTGGTTCACAATAAATAGTATTTATTATTTATATCATACTCTGAATTGATCAACGTTAAAGCCTTTTGGCATCAAATGAGGTCATGGCAGCAACTTCACTTCTCTCATGTATGCGCCTAAACCAGAGAGAGAGAGAGAGAGAGAGGACCTTTTCAAATGGGTCCAATATCGGGACGTGACGCATTCTATTGTTCCCACATACATTATTCCATGTTAATATATATATATATATATATATATATATATATATATATATTTTTTTTTTTTTTAATAATTCCACAACTTTATATAATGAATTTCAAATAATATTGCACGATGATTCTCTAAAAAGGGGGGAGGCGGAGGGGATGATGGTGGGTTTTTTTAGGCCGCCCAATCATGTTGGCTTTTGAAAGCGATCCCTTTGCTTCCCTCTTAAGCCATTTTTTTTTTGTCTCCTGAATTTAGCCTATTGTCGAATATTTAGAGTTTTATTCTGACTAATCTCAATTGAACTGTTGTCGATTCCAATCGAGAGAGAACTCTCCCAACATCGTTTTTACCATTATTAATATTCAAACTCAAATTCTTAATCTCACGTATTAATGTCATTTTCACTAAATCAACGAAACGTAGATTCATCTTAAGCCACTTTCATCCTATCAACATGTGTCTCTTTCTTCTTTACCTAATAGGCAAAATTTTACATGAGCATAAACTAATTTCTTCCCATTCTTGTTGGGCTTATTTGCCACTACTGTGATTGAATATAAAATGCACTCACTGCCCGGCGATGCCCTGTACTACACTACACTGCCCCATATGAATTAAAAGAGTAAGACTCCTTTTCTCTCTCTTTTTGGTTGTTCATTTATTTTTTTTCTCTTTCTTTTGTCTACTCCAGTTAACTCTCAACATTTGGTGCCCACTAATTCTTGGATTCAAAAACTTATTTCCAGATAGAACTGCATATATACCCCCTTTGGGTGATCTAAATTTATCCCAATTTTGAGTTTCACCCCATCCTCCATTTTCTCTCCTCTGTAGCTAGAGAGGTTGGCTAGCATATTCTCTAAAGTATTATCATCCACCATGTCAAATATCAAAACCAAGAATATTTTTGCAGCATAACATTAGTTTTGTTTTTTGACACCTAAATGTAACTTTAATCTTTTACAGAAAACCCAAAAAAAAAAAAAAAAAATTGAAATCCTACATCCATACGTACGAAGAAGAAAATGTTTGACCATCACAACCATGTCATAATGACCTGTGTTTAATGAAGTGTGGCCTCTGTATTTAATCCTCGTTGTGTGCCTCCTCTTGTGAACCTGTGTTTAATGATTAAATGTATTAATTTTATGTGACAGTATATAGAAAAAATAAGAACCATACAAATTTTAATAATTTTAAATTGGTTAACATATTTTTTAATTTTAAATAATAATTTAAAATATGGTAAGATATATTAATTCTTGAAATTAGATTTATTTAATTTTTGATTTATTTTCATCTTTTTAATATTAATTTATATTTTAAATAATAGCGATCAACGGTTACGTGAGTTGAAAAAATGGAAACATAATTCCACCATCATTAGTTCCAAAATTGTCATAGAAACACAACCCATAAAAAGGACCGTTTGATTTTCTCTTTTCGCCATTTTTATATATATTCTCAATTTTAACTGCCGGCAAGGAGAGAAACTAAAGAAAAATGAGTCCTTTTCATGGTGCTTGGAGGTGGGACCCCGTGGGCCGCGGTTACAAGGGCTTTTTAGACTGCTATTAAAGGACCTCCTCCCCACCATTGTGTTTGTCATCCGCCACACCTTCTTCAAACATCATCTTCATCATCTTCTTCCCCACCCCCTTGCAAACTCCACACTGCACACCCTTCTCTTGGATGCTGTTGCTTCTCTAAACCAAAAGGTAAAAATGTTTCCTTCTTCACTTAAATTTTTCCTCTCCAATTTCTTCACTTTCTCTATTTCCTAAGCTCAAATTCCAATAAATTAGTAGAAATATACTAGTAGACACGAATAGACCAAGAATATAACACACTTGGCGACGTTGTGTTCTGCAGTGAGATCCGTCGGACCATCTTTCTCTGGTCTTCAAGTGAAGTAGCCCAGAGAAAAGCACAGAGAGAGAGAGAGAGAGAGAGAGATGTCAACCTTGAGCAAGAGCTTGGGCTTGTCTTCTTCTTCTACTTCATCTTGCTTTATTATTGAAGAAGAAGCGAAACTCATGAGTGAGAAGCAGGGGATAGTCACCATTCTTGGGTCGGACTGCAACCGAACCAGAGCTGCTGCTTCACTGCGCAGAACTCTGTCAGCAGACATGTCTTCGAAGAAATGGTTGGCTGAAAATGGGCTTCACCCCATGAAGAAAATCGCTTCTGTCGAACAATTTCGGGTGGAGTCATCATCATCTGAAGGAGAAGATGAATATGACGAAGAGAAGGAGGTCCAAAGGTCGTATCAATTTGATATTTGGGGTTCGATTCAAAACAAGAAAAATGAGGCTGAAAATAAGCCTCATTTCGATATATGGAGCTCAATTTTGTGTCAGAAATCTGACAACAACAACATCAAATCGGCCTTGAATTCAGCTCCTTATGTTCATCCTCTTGTGAAGAGATCTGCAAGCACTTTGAGCGGAAAGAGCCTTGAAATTTGCACTGAGAGTCTCGGTTCTGAGACTGGCTCTGATGGGTTCTCCACCTATCCATCTTCAGTAGCCGGAGAGATCGAAGAAGGCAGAGAAGGTGAACATGAACAACATCAACAACAGACAAAAGAGACAGAAGGTTATCAAGTCTTTGACAGAAAGGAATTTGAAATAGTAAAATACAACTACCCTCCTAGTAGGAAGTCACGTCCTGGATCCTTTCCTCCACCAATCCCTTCACTGTCCACCCGCGACGGCCCATCAGTCCACATGCGCTCTCGCCGCGAGGACGGAAGATTAGTGCTTGAAGCTGTGTCAGTCCCATTCACAAATTGCTTCCGTGCTGAAAGACAAGGCGGTCGCCTCCTCCTCACCTTCATCAACAACCCTCGCTCTGAAGAAGAAGAAGACGAAGACGACAAAGAAGAAGAAGAAGAAGAAGAAGAAGAGCTAGCAAGTGTGGAGGTAGATGAGCTAGAAGAAGAATTCGGATCATATGGTGATGATGAAGAAGAGGAGGAGGAGGAGGAGGAAGAGCAAGAGGACAATGAACAAGATGAGGAAGAGGAAGAAGAAGTTGTAGGAGGAGCAGCAATAGAGCAAACACCTAAGCTACACGTGCCAAGTGGACTAATAAATATGCAAAGGCCGACCTTATGCATGAGCAAGTTCATAAGGTTAGCTACCAGGAACTCAACATGGCCACACAAGTTCAATGAAATAGTTGGCATCGTGGATGATGCAGAGGAATATGAGCCAACCCCATTGCCTCAATCACTCCCGGTCCCTCCACGGCCACAGCCAAGAGTGGCTAGGCTGATCCCCTCACCTCCTGCAGCAGCAGAAGCCAAAGCCGCGGCATCGTTCAATGCCTACGACTACTGCTGGCGGACCAAGAAAGCCCCACAACCAAATGGCGAGTTCAAGACACGAGAGCAACAGGTGCTTTTCTTGAGGGGTAACAAGGCTGAGTACTTGGTTCCGCTTTTAAAAGGCTGCAAGGACCCTAGGTGGTCTCTACTCATTTGGAAGCCATATTGCATTGCCACCTCCTAATCACTCACAGTACTAATTAGCTATTGTTACTACGTTACCATGTCTATCTCTCTCTCTCTCTCTCTCTCTCTAGCCAAGTTTGTTAAAGTGTTTGTGTAGTTAATAAAATTATCATTAAACATAAGAGAGAGAAAGAGATAGAGAGAGAAAATGGTATGATTTTTAGATGGACCATGTTCAAAGAAACGAGAGAATGGTTAAACAGTTGTTAATATATAAAAATATAAAAAATTAGTACCAGTACCAGTTAAGATGGACAGAATCTTGAGGCCGGGAGGGAACATCATCTTTTGACCATGGTTGGACTGTCTCGTCTGTCTCTCTGCATTATTATAAACTATAAGGTTCCTTCATATGGGGGTGTTACTTTGTAAATCCCTAGCGAATGGGGGTTTGTGAGGCGGGTCATGTCTGGTCGATTTGATCTTCATTTTGGGAACACCATGATCCATGTATTGATTTCGTTGTGGGGTTTGTCTTCTCCTCGTGTTATTGATGGACCGACTCTCTTTTCAGTCATATAATAATGAAGTAGTAAATATATAATTGAATTGATGGATTGCTGAGGCAATAGAGCACCCAAAAATATAACAAGAAGCCCTACAACTGGATAAATGCATACATTAATGTTGGAGTTAGCCCTCGTGTTTATTTAGTTCCTCCATTCTCTTGTCCCAGCTCGAGTGTTTTTCCCTTTTTCTAATGGCTAGGTTTATGTCCTTTCGATGGTCATATCTCCTCAAATTACTTTTCTTCCTGCTTTGACGTTTTAACAAACCATCCCCACGACAAGCATCGTGGAATGCTAGAGGGAAAATTATACATTAGTATTTTTTATTAAATACTTATTTAAATTAATCAAAAAATAATAATAATTTGATCTAAAATTAAGTAAAATATTACATAAAATATGATTAGTTTGATTTATGATTTATTTTATGCATCTAGCATTAATGATATTCATATATTTAAAAATATAAAATGATAGGCTTCTTGAGTATTTTTTAATTTTTTTAAGAGATTCATAGGTCTAAAACTATGTGATGAAGAATAATAGTAATTATTTTATTTAATTGATAAATAAATTTTAATCCCTAAAATTAAACCTATTTTACTAAAAAAAATACTGGGTTGACAACTCTTGCTGACTGGATTAGTAAGGTTGCTCATAGCTGGCGTCATTATCTAAACATGACTTTGCGCATAAGTGAGTTGAACTAGAACATGAACCCACATCCATGGGTAAGGCCTACGCCAACGCGGAGCAAGGAAATGAGAGCCAGCCTTACGCCAGTTGTTCCTTTACCTTCTACGGCGCCAACCGGTTCAAGAGTTTGAATTTTTTGGGATATTGTTTTTATTTTTGTATCGTAAAATAAATGTTAATAATTGTAATTTATTTTAAACAAGAGGTAGTAAAATAAAATATTAATAATTTCAATTTTATTGTTAAAAATAAAATAATTTATAAGCTGCACAAAAGAAAAAAAATTGTCTCACACGGAAGGAAATATAGAAGAAAATGCATGCCAAAGTAGGGATGGCAACTAGGAGAATATGGTACAGGTTTTGCTAACGCCATTCTACCCTGAAAATACATGCAATCGATATTCAACCCACATTCTAATCAGGTTAAAAAATAAAAAATCATATCTAATTTTATAAATTAAAAGACATTAATACCCGACATGACCTGACCTGCCACACTATTTTTGTGTGGTGGGGAAGGGACGAAGGGTGATTGGCGATTGCAACTCTGGGAGAAGGGATAAAGGATACTACTCTCTCTCTTTCATTGTAACTTTATGAATGAAGAAAAGATCAAGGGGGTGATTGATGGTTGCAAGTCTTAACCGTCGTAATCTGTCACTACTGTTGTTGTCTGGTGACATACACATAGACTCTCTCTCTTTCTTGGTGTGATTGAATGTATGGACAGACAGATTGTCGACAATCTATCAACTCTTGAATGTTGTTAGCAGCGTGGGTGGGGAATCGAAGGGGTGAAGGGGTGGGAGACGAAGGTCGAGGCAGAACGTCCGTCTAGGTAAAGGGTTTCAAAATTCAAAATGAAATCATAATCTTAATAAATTCGATATAGATACCTTTTAATAATAATATATTAAATTGAGTAACAAGTCAAATCATAAATTCATATTTGAATCGACCAAACTATTCAATTAGAAAATGCCCCCGACCCTTTTAAAAAAAAAATCCACTCCGTCGGATCAGATAAGTTGAATATCTATCAAATCAGACCAGATATTTTCATCCCTATGATAAAGTAGTAAAAATAGGTTTGCTCAAAAGTCCATGTTAACTTTTTCTTAGGCAATTTTTTGTTTTCATTTTCGTATGAGTGTTTTTTTTTATTTGACTCATGATATTTAGATTACTTAATTAATTTATTTTGAGTATTATGGATCTAATTTAAGGACGGACTTTTCTAACTTCTATTTTTCTATTCTCAATATTTAAAATTTAGATTTTGATCAAAAGATTTTAATATTACTGCACCCACAAGACATTGGTTTTCATGCAAGTGTTTAAGCACACAAAGAGGCCACAGTTCTCCATGGTAAAATTTCCAAACTTACAAGAGACAATGAGATTCAAATCTTTGGCCTTAATACCAAATTTTACAAATTAAATTAATTGGGATTCGATCTGATTCCTGATAAACATTGGTCATTGGATTTTGAAATTTTTACTTTTGATGGATTTGCCTATGATAAAGTAGTAAAAATAGGTTTGGTCAAAGGTCCATGTTAACTTTTTCTTAGACAAATTTATTTTTCATTTTCATATAGGTGTTTTTTTTATTTGACTAGTGATATCTAGATTTTTTAATTAATTTACTTTGAGTATTATGAGATTTAATTTAAGAATGGACTCTTCTGATTTTTATTTTTCTATTCTCAATATTTGAAATTAATATTTTAATTAAAATAATTTAACATCTTATCACTAAAACCACGAAACAATGGGCTTTCATAACGAGTGTTTGAGCACACAAAGTGGCCACAGTTCCCCATGGTAAAATTTCCGAACTTACAAGAGACGATGAGATTCAAATCTTTGGTCTTTGTACCAAATTTTACAAATTAAATTAATTGGTATTCGATCTGGTTCCTAATAATCGTTGGTCATTGGATTTTGAAATTTTTACTTTTGATGATTAATACATTAAAAAGATACTAAACCAAACTCTTGAGGTACTAAGGTTGGACGTAACACTACATTAAATATAAGTCTTGGATTTGAGTCATGACAATGGAGAAATAAAATTTAGGAGAGTCATTTGTTTAATAGATCTCACAGTATTCAAATCGAATTTAACAGACAAAACCCGGATACCGCTTAATAAAAAAAATACTAACTTTTAGCCTTGAGGCTTGGGCTTGCTTTTTGGGCCTGTTTTCCAAAAACAATCTTGATCATTTTTGCTTAATCTGGGCATTGTGGTCCACATGGTGCTTTGAGGAGCCTAAAGGGCTGGATAATTAAACGGCACCGCTTGCCTTTCAATTAAGCGCAATATCTTTTGACTTTAGGAACGCCTGACCGCACTGGATAGAAACTCATCATGGAAGGAACCTAAACTGCACCCTCACAGTTTCTGCTTCTCTCACCGGTCTTGTCCAAGGAACGAGCGAGCGAAAGAAAGAGAGGAGCGATGGGGGAGAGCACAGCCGAGGAGGATTTGCTGCTGAAGAACTTCTTCGCCGAAGTCAGTGAAGTCGAGAGAGACAACGAAGTTGTCAGGTTTCTTCACTCTCTCGCTTTCTTCGTTTAGCTATTGCCGTGTCTAAATCGGAATTATCTGACTTGGAATACATGGAATAAACCTCAAATACATGGAATAAACCGTTCGTCCTTTTTGTTCCCCGATCGTTTTCATGTTCATCTTTATGGATTGATTCAATCAATCAAATCGGAACGGCATCGTTTGTAATCTGTATATGGTTATCAAAGAATTTATCTGACTCGGATTTTCCAAAATTAGGAATCTAGGGTTATCATCTGATAAATTAGGTTTTAAAATAGGGAAATTCCTAAAATTGTTGTGTATACGAATGGAGGAATTAGAAAATCTTGAGCTATTATTCTTTTAGATTTATCGATGATTTATATGCATAAGTTTCCTCAATTCTGTGTTCCATAATCATTTCAAGAATGAGCATGTTCTTGCTTGTCTGGACTTAGGCATTCTATTCTACGCGGATTTATGGTAGAATATGTATTTAGTAAATGGGTTTGTGGTTCTTTGAGATCCTCAAATCTTCACTGGTGGTACCATCATTTTGTTGGTAATACATGATTTTTCATTTACTTATCAGTTATTGCATCTTTTTTAATGTATGTGCCTTAAATGTGCATGTCTTATGAACATCTCATGCTCTTATTAATTCTATTTTCTGGTTGCTTGAGGTATTGTTATTGTATGAATATAAACTACATAGGATCTTTGCAGAACTGTTTTAAAGATGAAAGTGGATAGGACCCTTATGAGTTTTTTCCTTTTTTCCCCATTTGAAGTTTACCATTTGAGGGAGACCTGCACGTTTGGAGCAGCCTTTTTGTAACTGTTTCCTGTATTGTTGTTGTTTTCTGATGCACATCAGTGATTGTTGAAGTTGTGAAATACATGATTTGTGTCAATGTTTTTGGGGAGAACCCACTCCCCCAAACCTAGATTTTCCACTGACGAATTATGCTTTTGGGGATTTTTGTGCAGGATTCTTGGTTGCTTCAAATTAAACCCATTTGAGTACCTAAATCTTCCATTTGATTCATCCCTTGATGATGTGAAGAAGCAATATCGTAAGGTAAATTTCATGGGGTCAAATTAGCATAACCAATTTCTTGACATTTTATCATTTACTGGGCATTAACCAACACCTTGCCATGAATTTCACATTTTCTTAGTTGTCCTTGATGGTTCACCCTGATAAATGCAAGCATCCACTTGCCAAGGAGGCATTCGCTGGTAAGGTTGATTACATTTTGGAATTTTCTCTCTTCTCTTTCTCGTTTGTGTCTAAAGTAAATGCAGGCTGTTATTTTCTCATGTTGCATACTTTGA
Organism: Dillenia suffruticosa; assembly: GCA_033439265.1. Classification (NCBI taxonomy): domain Eukaryota; kingdom Viridiplantae; phylum Streptophyta; class Magnoliopsida; order Dilleniales; family Dilleniaceae; genus Dillenia; species Dillenia suffruticosa. Next base: position 13,620,844 of record JAVTVX010000010.1, on the reverse strand, counting down.
TCTACGCAAATTAATTTTCCCATGCAAGTTGGGCTTTGACATTTATTATTTGGAAGTAGTAGAAATTGATTCACACTTCCCTCATACTTGAAAAAACTAGCTGCAAGCAATTTGCATGGGAATTTATTGGCCATGATTACCAAGTTTGGGCATTTTACCTGCTTCTTTTTTCCTCTTTGTGTGAAGTGTTTGATCTGTTTAATTGGTCATCTTTATGTGACTAATTTGAGCGTCATGCATGGGCATGGGTCCTAGCCTGTGCAGCTGGGTGATCTTTTTGCCTTGGTATTTTATTTTCATGTAATTCATGATTAGGATTTTCTACTTCATTTTGTTTTTCCAAATGAAAGCTTCCCTGATACATAACTCTTTGGTACTTGGGACAAATTATTTTTTTTTCCATATTTGTTGGAGTAACAAGCAATGGCTGTTCTTAAGCTACTTAAATGTGTAACAAATGAAAGGTGGTCCACTGAACTCTAATTCTTGATGGTGAGAAGATTTAAATGGCTTGAGTACTACAAATCGTTTGGTGTGATAGAGATGATGGTGGATTGCTAATTAAGGAAGCTTTTACAGCATCAGCCTGGGGTTCATTAGACTTATCTTAATTATAAAGCGGTCATAAGATGTAAAGGTAGTTATTTTAGTGATAGTGTTGGTTTGAGAATTGTGACATAAGAGGATATTCTCATTACATTATCTGGATCTGGAGCCTTAGATTAAGCAAACAAATTACTCTTAATGGTGAGAAGGAGACAGAGAGTGGTGTTCTTTTGCAGCTTTTTTTTTTGGGGGGGTAGTCGTATGGTATGGGAAAGACTCAACTATGATTCATGGGAAAAAGAAGTCAAAGATGAGGATGTTTAGAAGAACTAGAAAGGAGAAGAAAAATATTCCATTGGGCTAGAAGGCAGGGCCAGAGGGGTCCCAGAATTTCAAGGTGATTAAAGCTTTAACATGGAAAAAATCATGTTCTATTTTTTAATATATTTCAATGGACTTGTGGTTTAGGCACTTTTTGGGCCAAAAAAAAAAAAAAAAAAGAATTCCGTTGTCATTATTGAAAGAAGAAGAATCCCCTTTCTTCATGTGATTTAACTCGTATTCAATTTTTATGAAGACTGAGATATGGGTTCAGTGTTATTTTTATTTGAGATAATGAGATCATAAATTTTTATGCTTTCTGAGAGATGCTAAATGTTTACACACCATTTGTCAATCTTTTCTGCAGAATTTCTGTCTCCCTTTATCTTTTAAGGTTTACTTCGTGTTTCGGCTTTGTTTTGGGTGTGAAAGAGTCAGTTGTCTTAACCTTGGTTTATTTTCTCTGTTCTCAGCTTTCCTTATGGTTATCATCATAATCATTGAATCAAGCAATCACTATACTAGTTTGTGGACCTGCCTGCACCTTGAAAATTATTTAATTTTTGGCTGCTTACTGCAGAAGCCTTTAACAATTGTTTTCGGCCTCTCTCTGTATCCTTCATTCTAAAAATTTTATGTGATTCAAAATAAAGTTTTTAAGAACTTAAATTCTATCCGGTTTCATGTTTGTTCACTTTGTTAGTGCTTCTGTCTGATTTCTAGTCATGCAATGCTTATGGAAATATTCTGCTAGAGTATTTTAAGAACTTAAATTCTACCTGTTTGCTCACTTTGTTAATGCTCCTGTCTTAGGCAATAGATTGATTTCAATGCCATGCTTATTGAAATATTCTGCTAGAGTTTTGTGGTTTTGACTTGAATGGGCAATTGTTTTGTATATCACTTGTTCCATACTTACCAGCTGGGTTCTGTAAGTAAAATTTGGCTGTTGCTTATGCATTCTGTTTGCATGTGAACAGCACTGGCAAAAGCTCAACAACTATTACTGGATCCACAAGAAAGAGAATATGTCCTTAACCAAGTTAATGCCGCAAAAGGTTGGGGCTAACCTTGTTCAGTATTTATATTTCCTAGTTTTTCCTCATCTGTTGTGCAAGGAAATTAGGATAATCTATAATTTGCAGCATTCCTAGTTGTCTCACGTGATAAGCCTAATGGTTTCTGCAATTGTGTATTACTTTTCAATGATGAAAAGAGTCACCGAAAATTTGGGCTTTTCTTTTCCTATGTGCCATTAAAGCATGACTTCCATTTAAATGATTTTCAATAAAGGTATCATTTGTTATTTAAATTCTGGTTGCAGAAGAACTTAGAGCAAAGAGGAAGAAGCAGCTGAAGAAGGACAATGCTTCAAAATTGAAGTCCTTGGTTGATGAGGTTATGTGACATTGCACTTGCACATGTCTTGTTAGGTCTTTTGTTACTATTGTTCATTTCATCTGATCAAGGAACGTTCATGACAAGTGTCTTCAACATGAAGGTGGTACTGCTTTATTAAAACAATAGATTCTGCCACACTTTTTCTCTGCTTGGGCATAATATGGTTAAAATAATTGGAAATTTCAGCAAAGGTTTTGAAATTCATTCACTACTTGATGGTGTGGTTAGTTCCAGGATGGAGGTTGTTAGAGATTCTATTTCTATTTGAAGTATCATTTTATCTTCAAAACTCAAAATGTAATGTTTGGTTAGGGGCATATACATCACAAAAATATTACGAGGCTTCATGACGTCAAGATGTTGCTTCTGGATATTTGTATTGATATATGAGCTTGCTTGAAGTCAATATAACATCTATTCATTATGAAACTAGATGTAAGTCAATTGAGCATTTAGTGCATTTAAAAAGGAGGAAAAATGAGAAAAAGACAAGAAAAAGAGAACCTAATTAGACTGTGCTTTTGGTTAACAATCTTGTTAACACCAGTTCTCACATTCTCTTTGCAGTTATTGGGGTCGACTTGTGCTGTGTTCAAGCCAATTACATTTTGATCTGATTGTCAAAATTCTCAATTATTACCTCAATTTGTTACTCTTTGTTCTGAATTTCCCGCATCCCATGGACTCCCTTTGAGCAGCATTACATAAACTTATATATAAACATACGCGTATGTATATATTATATATATACATATAATATATATTTATGTATATCTAGATGCATGGTGAGTTTGTGTTGGTTGTTGGCAGCTTGTTATGTTTTTAAACTGAATAGTTTTGTACAATCACTGCAACCCCCTTCCTCCTGTTCTTTCTCCCACAAGCACAAGAACACAGAGGATAACCAAGAAGAGAAATCAAAAGGCACCATACATGTCCACATGTTCTCACACTGAAAAAGTTAGATCATCCTGATAGTGTTGCTTGATACAGGGAAAATATGAGCAACAGTATGAACAATCTGAGGAGTTCCGGCAGCAATTAAAGTTGAAAGTCCAGGAAATATTAACAGAACAAGAATGGCGGAGAAGGAAAATGCAAATGAGGGTATTCTTGGTGCCTTTGTAAATGATTGTTTCTAACTTCACACTTTTATGATGCATCTTCATTATTCTCATGTTGTGCAGATAGCAGAAGAAGAAGGTAGATTGAAGAAGGATGAAGAAGAGCAAAAAGAGATGTGGAAAAGAAAGCGTGAGAATGAGGAACAATGGGAAGGAACAAGGGAGCAAAGGGTCTGTCTTTAACCATTTTCTCACTTTTAGATCATATATGCTGCCTTATCTGCTAGTGCCCATTAAATTATAGGTGTAGAAATATTGGTTTAACTTGATAGAGTGGGTACTAGTTTGAATCATCATGATTCTTGATACGAGAAATATTAGTTTGTTAGGAAATTAAAATTAAATGTTAGTAAAAACAAAAGTTGAATAATCTAACAGAATATTACTAGCCTATGTTCAGGTAAGCTATCGAACTTGAGAAACTATAGTTTTCAAAAAACAGAAAATGAAATGTTTGCTGGGAATTTTTTTTTTTTTTTTTTGGTGCCAAATATTACAAGTTGTAGTCTACAACAAATATGCAGATGCACCAATATACAAGCCTTTTAGCTTTGCGAGTTATATTGCTAATTGACCTCTAGGTAACAATGGAGCAGCCTTATTACTACACCAAAACCCACACCGAGAACATCAGATAAGTGGTGAGAGTATTACTTGAGTCCTTACGGACTTGTGTGTAGTAAAAATATAGAATATCTTGTGCTAGTTTATTTTGGCAAGGTAGCCATAAGAGAAAAACCACCCTTCAGTTTCCTGTTAGGTGGTACTGATCAAAAACATCTTTATTTTCATATCAGAAACAACGCTTCTTCTCCCTGTTTGGAGAACTATCCAAAGAGCCCCTCTCATGGCCTTTTCTTTCCTCTAATTTTTAAATTACACTTTAGGCATTGAAAAACCTATTTTATGGGAAAGAAAGTATGGAATTTGCGTGTATATGTAGTTGGAAGACTTTGTGCCGTTGGATCTCCAGGTTCTGTGTTTGCAGAAAGCCCCATTGTTCTTGCAGCCTTCTTCTATATTATGAGAATGGAATGATGCTGCAGTTTGAAATTGAACTTGGTTTTAGTTGGCTATTCAGATCTCTCATCTTACCGGCATGATAAAGTTAGCTGCTCATATTTTTTATTTTAAATTTGGATCCTTGACGTTGTCTTTTATTATGAATGTTTCAGGTGTCGAGCTGGAGAGATTTTATGAAGGCCGGGAAAAAGGTAAAGATTATATGCTCACCTAGCTTTCAGCCTAATAAGCAACCGCTAATAGGTATAGCTATATCCTGCATCTGAAAGACAATAACTTTGTGAAGGAATATTTTATTGTCTTTGCAGTCTAAGAAAGGAGAGCTTCGACCTCCAAAGCTGAAAACAGAAGATCCTAACAAATCCTATGTTCAAAGGCCAGTGAAGCGAGGTTAAGGAAATGCCATTGGAGAGTTCCTTTGTGAGACCATCGTTTCCAGAATTGAAGAATATGCTTCATGGTTGGTAAGGTTTGGACCAATCGTTGTTTGTATGAAGGCTAGTTCTCAGCATGACTTCGCCTCCCCACCAAGATAACTAATCTTTGTATGAAAATTAAGTGGATGATACGGGACAGCCAAAGATGCCTGTTTTTTTTTTTTTTTTTATGATAGGAAAAGATAGCTGTAACAAGATGAGCTGTAACCTAACTATTTAGCTTTTGCAGGACTCCTGTTGATTACAAATCAATTTCTCCATGTACTCCTTTAGCGCGGAACGAGAACCAGTTCCTTGTGTATGACTCGGCCTGAAACATTAGAATCTCTCGGCTTGTCAACGACCCCAAAAGAGTGGGCTGCAAGCCCGAGGCTCCCCTCTCTATTGGGATTCGCTTTGTTGGGTCGTAGATTGCATCTTGGGTCAGGATGGGCCCGCCCTAACTTGTGTAATCATAAAAGTTGCGCCTCGTACAACCAAAAAAAAAAAGAAAAAGGTTGCGCCTCTCGACCCAATACGCTCAATTGGATGACAAAACGTGGCATGACATTGAAGATGGCTGGGGCTTCAGGGCCGGTATGGACCAGCCCTCCATTGGGCATGTTTCGTCCTGAGACGAGGCCTTTAGCCCAACTGGGCCCAGTAGCTTTGATATACCGAATTGGGCCAGCGTGTCGCCAGATTTAGGCATTGAACCGACCGGGCTTCCAACCTCCGCCAGATTTAGGCATTGAACCGACCGGGCTTCCAACCTGGGTGATTGTTACAAATCCCATATCGGATCCCAAAAAATCATAAAATAATACTTAAATCCAATAAACCCTCTCACCTAACAGGTTAATCTTTTGATCTGAATTCTCTTATTGGAAGAGACTCCAACAGAAAACACATGATGAACAATTCAATAAAATGGAAGCAAAAATACAAGAAATAGCAGTAGAGACTAAAGAGCATAGGCTTCTGGTTAGTAAAGAGATGGATGAATTTCATCAGATTATGCATAAGATGAACCAGAAATGGGATGTTGTCTTTTAGTAATATGAACGCTCAAATTAATACTCTCACTTCTAACAATAGGAGAGATGGAAGAATTGGATGCAAAAAGATTGATGAGAACACCAATCCTACCTACTCCTAATGAGGCAAAAAGCAAGAGTGAAATAAGTTCAGCACTTCTAAGGAAAGAGACTAATAATACAGGATCTTGGCCCATTCATCCTAAAATTGAACTATCCATCTTTGTAGGAGATAATCCTCAAGCGTGGTTGAGGAAATGCAACAAGTTTTTTGTTGTGTATCACATACCAATGCATATGTGGGTGGATACAGTAGAGATGTACTTAGATGGAAAAGCAGAAGTATGGTTTCAAGACTTGAAGAGAACTAAGGACATTACTTGGGATGAATTTGCTACAATGCTTTGTTATAGATTTGAAGGGAAAAGAGTTAGAGATAAAGTGGAGGAGTTTAACAAATTGCAGCAAGAGGGATCGTCGACAGATTATCAAGAGAAGTTTGAGAGATTATGGTCTGTGATGGTTCAGAAGAATCCTTCATCGACTGAATCTTATTTTATATCCAACTTCATAAGTGGCTTAAAAGAAGAAATAAAGCCTATGTTGCGGATGCTCAAACCCAACTCCTTACTCCAAGCTTTTAAAATAACAACTTTGCAAGAGCAGTCTCTAGAGCTGGCTAAACAAAAGAAAGGCAGTTGAAGCAAAAATATAGATGAAATGAGAACAGGACATAGAGGTGGGATAAGCAATAACTCAATACAAGGAAGCATTACAGCTGGAAAGAAAGAAGGGATTCATGGCACAGCATCGGAGAACAGAAACACCAAAATAACAGATTAGGAAATGCAATACAGAAGAACCAATGATCTCTGTTATAGGTATGGGGAAAAATATATACCAGGACATAATTGCAAGTTCAGAAGTTTGAACCAGATCATAGCTACAGAAGAAGGAGATACCTCTGAATCTGAAGTGAAGGCAACCAATGAGGAGCTATTAGGTGAAACCTTTGATATCTCTTTACGTGTTTTGTCTAATTCTTTACAAAGAAAAACAATATTCTTGCAAGGAACTACGCAAGGACTAAGGATATCTATACTAGTAGACACGGAAAGCACAAATAGCTACATCAATCACAAATTGGCACAAGAGCTTAAGTTGAAACAAGAAGAAAGTGAAGAATTACATGCTATACTGGCAGATGGTAGCAAAGTAAACAGCAATAGTCATATTAAAGGAGTTAAATGAAATATACGAGGTTATCACTTCTCATTTGACTTGAGTCCTAAAGTTGGGAAATTGGGATGTCATACTAGGAGTTGACGGGATGTTTAACTACAGCCCTATTACATTTGATTTCAAACTATTGCAAGTTAAATTGACTGGTGAAAATGGAGAAGTAGTCCTAATGGGTATGGTGGATAACTCTAACATGAAATTGATTAGAGGCAAAACAACAAAGAAGTTCATGATACAACAACTGCAGTATTGTGCCACAATTACTATCACTGAAGAAGACAACTCTGTTGCAATTGTTGATGGACCAAAAGCACAGCTTTCTGAGCAATCGCATAGTCAAGTACAACAATAGCCCCTTTGCTTCCCCAGTGCTTTTGGTCAAAAAGAAAGACAACTCCTGAAGATTTTGTGTTGATTATAGGCAGCTCAATAATATCACTATGAAAGACAGGTATCCTATCTCCAATATAGATGAGTTGCTGGATGAACTTCACGGTTCTAGACTCTTTTCTAAGATTGACTTAAGATCAAGACACCATCAAATTAGGATAAGGCCAAGGGATGTAGAGAAAACAGCATTTCAAACACACCATATAAACATTTTCAATTTTTGGTTATGCCATTTGGTTTAACAAATGCTCTTACTACATTCCAAGCGTTAATGAACCAAATATTTCAGCCATATATCATGAGATTTGAATTGGTTTTCTTTGATGACATTTTGATATACAGCTCATATTCCTCCACTCACTTGCAGCACTTAGAATGTGTTCTACTAACCCTGAGAAGACATCAGCTATATGCTAAACAATCCAAATGTACGTTTGCTCAATCACAAGTAGAGTACTTGGGGCATATAATGTCTGAAGAAGGAGTTAAAATGGATCCTCAAAAGGTGGCATGTATTCTCAATTGGCCTAAACCAACAGATGTCAAAACCTTAAGGAGTTTCCTTGGCTTGACAGACTATCACCGAAGATTCATTAAGAGCTATGGATTGATCACTAAGCCTCTTAATGATTTACTCAAAAAAGAGGCATTTGGATGGAATGCCAAAGCTTGGCTTTCGAGCATCTCAAGGCAGTAATCAGTTCAGCTCCTGCAATGAGGCTTCCTGATTTCTCCAAACCATTTGTTCTCGAGACTGATGCTTATGCAAAAGAGTGGGGAGCTGTCTTGATGCATAGCTCTGCTGTAAGGGGTCATTCTTAAGCAAGGCATTCAGGACAACCTCTCCCTATTCCCTCCCAAGCATGGTCCCATATAAGCATGAATTTTGTGGAAGGACTGCCAGAATCAGAAGGTTATGATACCATATTGGTGGTCATCAACAGGCTTACTAAGTTCAGTCACTTCTTGGCTTTGAAGCATCCTTATTCAACAGCACAAGTAGCTCAAATATTCATAGATTCTATCTACAAGTTACAAGGACTTCCTGACTCCATCGTAATAGATAGAGATAGAATCTTTACAAGTTTGTTCTGGCAGGAACTATTCAAAATGGTAAGCACCCAACTCAACATGTGTAGTGCTTATCATCCTCAGTCTGATACGCAAAGCAAGAGACTAAATCAGTGTCTGGAGTGCTACCTCAGGTGTATGATATCGGACAAACCAACAATGTGGCATAAATGGCTAAGCTTGGCAGAGTGGTGGTATAATTATGGTTTCCATTCCAGTATCAAAATGTCTCCCTTTGAAGCTCTTTACGGGTACAAGCCTAAAATGATACCTGTTGGTCCTTACTTAGACCCCACTACACCTGCTGCAATAAACTTCATTCAGCATAGACAGTCTATGGTTCAGATCCTACGTGAGCATTTATAGAAAGCTCATAATAGGATGAAGGTTCAAGCTGATGGAAACAGGACTGAGAGAGAATTTGAGATGGGTGATCTGTTATACCTCAAATTATGGCCCTATAGGCAACATTCAATGGAAATAAGGAGACAATTGAAATTATCCTCAAAGTATTATGGTCCATTTCCAATATCAGCTAAGGTGGGAAATGTAGCTTATAGACTACAACTCCCTGCATGTTCCAAAATCCATCAAGTCTTTCATATGTCCCTCCTTCAAAAGAAGATAGGTCATGCACATACTATTATGCCTGCTTTGCCTTTGGTAGGAGTGGACAAACAGATACCGGTGGAACCAGAAACAGTATTGAAAAGAAGAGTCATCATGAGGGATAACAGGCCAGTAAATCAATGACCGGTTCGATGGGTGAATTTAAGTCCTAAAGAGTCTACATGGGAGGACATGAATTTCATCAAAGCTCAATTTCCACAATTTCAACCTTGAGAACAAGCAATTTTTTGAATGGGGGAGAAATTGTAACAACTCTTGGATGAAAAAACTGAGAGAAGCAACTACAGAGATTTGCCCAGCTGTTGAAGGACTATGCAGCCATGGTTAAGTTGAAGTAACTACAGAGGATTGTTGAGCTAATGGAAGCATTGTCAAGCTTTTATAGAAAGTTAGAATGTCGGTTAGAGGTGTTCGAATGAGGCTGTCAGAAGAAAGAGTATAAGAGACCAATGTATGTTAGATAACAAACTGATGTCCAAAAGTTAGTTAGTTGAGAAGGTTAGAGCTACTTTGGGACTCAAGTTCACCAATGTAAATAGAAGTATGAAGAAGGAATAAGACAGACAAGAATTTGGAATCACTTTTCCCTCTCTCTCAACCTCTCTTTCCCTCTCTCTCTCTCTCTCTCTCTCTCTTTTCCTCCCTTTCTCGGGCAGATTTATAAATGAAGCTGGCAGATTTATGTTCTCAGGCAAAACGTTTCTTATCTTCACACAAAAACTACATTGTACAATATGGTAATGGAGATTACAGAAAGCAAACACTATGATACATCACACCCACAATGATTTTTTATATATGTACTCTATATATATCACCCATCGCATATCAAGGCCCCCCGCCCTCCTTTTCAGAATAAAAGGTGAAAAATAATATGCCTAAAGATTAAAAATGAGGATGAAAAAAATATATAGAACTAATTGAAAAGAAAAAGGGAGAAAAACCGGCACTACCATCATGACGGGTCAATCAACCACCATGAAAATCTGTCTTCTACCTCTCTGAAGCTCAATGTACAAAGGGCACCTTTTGGGGGAAACCAACTTGCATTTGACATGTCGAACGTTAACAAAGCACTCTCCACCTGCTTGTGACCCAACAGCTCATCATATCTTCATCCTCATAAGGCCCTCTGATCATGTGTAACTTTAAAAGTGCTCTAAGTCCTTTATCAGCGAACAAAGATTTTGAGTTTGGGCATGATCATCAGTGGCACCATGCACTATATAGAAGACCAGAAACCTGATGTAGCTGCATGAGCTGGGAATTAGTAAAGAGAAGCAAATACAAAGGCACTTATATCCAAGCTAGAGAACCCTTTTCATTAGCAGCTTGAGGACGGCCCCTTGTTGGTGTTGGCGGTCGGTTAGCATTGAGCTCCTGCTTTGACAAAAGACCATTATAAAGTTTGGAGTGCCTGGACATTGTGAGTGCATTAAAGGTTGATTCAATTGACAGAAAGTAGCCAGACCTGCATCCACGTGTCTTCTATGTGACGTTCAGGGGATGCCTCTGGTGATGACATTGCTGGGGGTAAAGGATGAATCAGCTTTGGAACTACAACAAGGTCTCTTCCTAAAACTAAGATTGCCCCTGCATTATTTGCTGTGCCTGTACGAACACGACTAGAAGTTAAAAGGCTAAAATGTGACCAGAACTGCACAACTCTCAGTTCAGAGCTAGGAACATACCACAGTAGTTGGTGGCTGAAAAGAGGGTTATCAAATGTCCCTGGGCAAACCGTTCAAAACCATCCATCACGCATTCATGTGCACGGACAATCAATTGAAGATCATTGTTGTTGCAGAATTCCATTACACGATCAGGCTGCAAACAACAATAATATAAAATGAATTGATTACTGGAAATGGAAGTATCTTGCTTCATAACCCCATAACCGTAATTTTGCACCCACTCACATGACTATCATACCATCTTCCTGTAAGGGGAATTATTTAGCAATCCTAAATACTCAAAATCAATTTTGACACTTCAGAACTGGACTTTGATGGGTCTCCAAGGAAATTGGTAATGAGATTGGCTTGTCCTCTTCCCTTTTTTTCTAACGAGATTGCTTTTTAAACCAAAAGAAAAAAGAAATAAATGAAGACATGGACATACCCCAAAAGTGACTAACCCAGGGCCCCTGGCATTCGGTCTTAATCCTTCCACACTGTCATTCTCAGTTGGGTCAGACCTACAATAAAATAACAATACGGAATAAATAAGATGGGTAAAAATCTTGCACCAGAATGGAGGCATATTGACAAGCACTAACCACAACAAATCCATAAGAACTATAGAGCCGGCTTCCATTGTAATGGGACGTTGAATGTTCTCAATCTGTTCAACATGATTTATTGACCGGCCAATTCCACCATGCATACAGATAATCTTTTTTTCAATTAGGGCTGCTAATGGAAGCCAATTAAACAATCTGTTTATTCGATGCCACGCCCATATTCCATCCCTCTCACCCTGTTCCGCATGTAAATAGAATTCATGCGTGCAACAAGAAGAGAACAAACCCATCCAGTTCAAATAACAAAATTTACCATGCGCTCAATGCACTCAATCCGGAAGCCAAAAAGGGCATTTATATCTGCTGCCTCGTGGTTACCACGAATTAAATGTACATTGTGAGGATACTCGACCTACAAAATTGAAATAAAGGCTTACCTCATCAAACATCAATATCGATAAATCAGAAAATTGATCAGATGAAGAAAGCAACAAGGACCTGGCTATACCTTCAAAGCAAGCAGAAGAGTAATAGTTTCTAGGCTATGTTGACCCCGGTCAACATAATCTCCTAAGAAGAGATAATCGATATATCTGACAATCATCCACATTGCATTAGTATCAGAACCAACAGGAGAAAAAAAAAAGCATGAAAGCAGATGAGGCAATACTCAAAATAGAAATAAATGATATCACTTGAGGATCATAAAAAATTCTTTACTCTTGGTTAAATTAGAAGAAAATTTGGTAAACATCAGAAGAATAATTGAAGAACCACCCCTGGAGTCATGTCACAAAAAACTGATTGAGGTGCTGAAATTTTTGAATGATAAGGAGTATATTTTACTAGATTTCTTTACTTGGCCAAGTCAAAAGGGTCATAAATGCGAGGCAGTATAATAAGTATAGCATGGCATTCACATGCAAGGTTTCTATTTTATCATGGAGCTGGACATATTATCTCAATATTACGAAATTTAATGTAACTGAAATGAAACGAAACGATGATGGCAAGAAATATTAAACTCAACCAAGATATTAAAATGTCTGAATATGTCAGTTTAGAAAAAGGGGAAGCTCTAGATGCCATAAACAGTAGCTGTCTGCGAGTGTAGCATGCAGGCAGATGTACATAAGCATGGACAAAAACTCAAGACATACAAGTCAAGCAACCACATACATTAAGCATACTAAATTTGTTGGAACTTGGACCAAAAAATGCTGCAATAGGTGTAACCTGAATGAGATGCAGTGCAGAAAATCAGAATGCTATGGAAGGTCAAATTATGGACCAACTAGCCTGTGCACGTCATCTTGGTGAGTGCACACATAGTTATTCAGCCAAAAAATCCCAGAACACCAACAATGAAAAAAGGATATAATAACTAGAAACCTACGCTATGTCCCCAGCGGTAGAAGGGGAACCATATTCATCAAATAAACGCATGAGATCTCCAAATTGCCCGTGCAGATCACCAAAAATCTTGACAGGAGCTTTGAGTTGTAGAACACTAGGTTCGCTTGAAAATATTCGTTCAGCATCATCACAAAGCTCAGCTATTTCATTGCAATCTAAGAAAAACTGCCTACGAACTGGAGGTTTCCAACCACGAGGCTTCAGCAGATGCGCTATCACCTGAAAAGCAATAAAAAATTGGAGCATTTCACATCCCAGAGCATCAACTAGAAACACAAGCAATTACTGTCTTAGTCTAACAATGAGATCTTAAGCTTAAATTCGAAATGCCCACAGTTCTGTCTTAGAATCTTATTCAGCCACTTCACATTTTATATTGCAACATAGCAGTAAACTACCTCCAATCCATTTTTAATACCATGTCATTCACAGCATAGAGAGATGAAGCAAAGCAAGCAAACACAAAAATAAAAGCATTTGCTTGTCCACAGGTAAACTAACTCTGAGGCCTATATAGCCAGACTAAGAAAACCAAAGTCATGCCAAGAGGCCATCCGAATCAGGATAACTTCAACATTACCCAACCTTTTTTCCAACACTTTTGTAGCGAAATTCACTCCCAGAATGTCCATCGTGTTTATAATGCAAACATGTATATCTAATGACATTGACATTACAAATCCAAAGCTTAATTGCGCAACAAACACTAGGTATCTCATACCTTTTTGGGTACACTGTTAATAGACATTTGCCGGTCTAATAGTTTCCTTGCTGCACTAGCACTTTCTGGGGTTCCATAGCTGACTCGCCTACCCTCATTTTCAAACTGATCAATTGAAAGTTGTCTCACCATGCCCCCTAAAGCTCCACTAGTCTCTGCGGCTACAACCACCTGCATATAAGAATGACATCTCTGAAGATGGCTCTGGATAAGCATTGAGCACAAATGCTCAAAATATAAAATGATCAAATGAGCAGAGGTACATAGAACTGACAGCTCTGTGATGGAGACGAACTCCAGGTGGAGCAAGAGTATTTGATAAAGGAGAATCAGAAACTTTAATCAAGCTAGATATCGGTTTGCCACTAGGGGTTGCCTCTGAACCACGATCTCTGTCTGGAAGTTCAACCTCTCCATTTACTTGTCGTGCCTTGGCAGCAGCAAGTGTGGCACTTATTGCCTCAGCTTCTGCAGCTGAGGCTTCAACCAGGTACTCAACACCTTTACTTAGTCTCCTGGAGTATGGAGTAATTTAAATACAATAGCTCATTAAATGAGAAGGTTGAGACAAAAATAAACAACAGATAAAATTAAAATGAAAACTAAAAAATTCAAGAAAGGATGCAACATTAAGATATGGATTTTTTTTTTTTCCTTGCTTATGCAGATAACGGTAGGACGGTCATCGAAGACAAATTGGAACATGATGGCAACTTCCCTACCTTTGGAGCACAGCATTCTCAGTGCTTATATCAGTATACATGTCACCATTTACAGAGGGGGCAACAGGACTTCCCAGCACAACTGCACCATCAGGAGATGCATCCAGAATGGCTTGCCTAGATCTTTCATCAACAAATCCATACCTTCCAGGTAATCTTCCTGGTTGAACACTGGTTGCAGCAGCTGCAGCAGCTGCCTGTGAAGCTGCAGTAGTTGTTTCAGCAGCAGCCAGATCCTCAGCAACAAGGAGGTCATCTAGCAATACACCTATGTAGCACAAACACATTAAATTTCTTCCCTGATGCATCATGGACTACATATTCAACTTAAGGCATGCAATTATTACTTTATGAAGACAAAAGGCCAAAAAAATCCCTTCTTATAACAAGAACAGATTGCCCTCAAGAGATGGCTACATCATCAACCCAAAAAGAAAGAGAGATGAATACGCAAATGATAGAACCAGAAACAAAGAGGTAAAACAAACATAAAGTATATATCAAGAATATTTAGCATTCCCGTGGCAATGAGCAAAGACGGGTAATCCCCCTCGGTGCTAGTTACATTATATAGGCTTGGAAATGATACACTAAATTCACTAATGAAAAACCGAATAAGACGTATGGTATGAGTTGCTGGCTGGCATTATTGAACTTCATCCGGGCCCCTTTTTTCCAATCAATGCATCCATGATCTCATTTATCCAATCTAGAGCCGTATCTGTAAAGATACATGTAATCTTGTGTTCAATACTGGCCTAATGTAACAAAACCCAAGCATCTTTCTTGTTTTCCTAGAGCCTTTAAAGGGGTCCTTGCAATTACCATGTTCTAGCAGCTGTTACTTCCAATACAGCAGAATAAAATACCCTCTGTTGGCCTTCTCAGATGCCATATTAAGATGGCTGATTGTGGAAATCCCCTAGTTAATTGTCTGACTTTATTCATCCACAGACATCCAGTATTCTTAGATAAGGACTTCCTAGAATTACTTCCGATAGAATTGTCATTTTGGTCATCTGCCCCAAACTGATATGAACTGCTAAGAACAAATTTTCTTAAAAGCCATCATCCACTTCACCAATGATTCCACCCCCTTAAAAATACTCCTCTGTCTCTCTTCTTAGTGGTTGACCATTCAAATAAAGAGAAAAATGGTTCATTATCTTTGACTTTGAATTTAACTATATAACTAAGGCCAGACGTATCTCATAGCTCATAGCACTGCTTCAGCTATTACTCTCTCATACCAAATAAGCAGAATCAGTTAGTTGAAACAAAAGGACTGTTGCCCACAGCTGTAGAAATGCTGCACTTGTTGGTACTGGTACTGGTACAATTTTTGTCAGCAAATACTCTCAGACTTGAAAATTCATCTACTACAACCCTCCTCTTACTCATGGGACCGTTATAAATGACTAATGAATTCATACAATTATAATGGGAAAAAGGATTCTTCTCCATGATTACATAAATGCCGTGAAAAGTGTTGATGATGGCGCAATTTCCTCGGAAAATACTCCTGAAGATGAATGACCAACTGTGAGCAACTCGAATCTCTCAAGATTCTATGTACTTTCTATTTTGAGCAGCCTATATGCGGCCCATGGAGAAAAGTCATATACTCAACTCCCAGTTACAATAAATACATCATTAACACATTAAACTCCTATGAAACCTTAAGCCATTAATGGAGTACCAAGCCAAATAATCCACCCATTCTGATGTTAATAGTTAGTCAATGAAATATTGAAAAGGGTTATTATGTAATTAACTGCTTTCATGTCTGATTAAAACAAACAATGCAAGAAGATGAAAAGCAAAACAGCTCCGTGTCTTACCACCACGCAATCCACCATAAATAAAAATCAAGTCGCCAATTGCAGCAGCTGCATGTCTACATCGCCTTGTCAGTTCAACCGCAGCATCTCCACCAGCTGCATCGGCACTGTATCTTCCTGTCCTGGGGCTTGTAACAACTGACTTTGTATCACACCAGACTCCTGCTGCAGTATCTAACACTACATTGACAAAGGATAGTTGAGAGCAATAAGTAAATATCTTAAGAGCCAACAAGATGGACCCCCTTTCAGCATATGTAGATCTCAGCATGAAGGTGATAGAGCGAATCGTGTGAACAGTGAGCTTTATAGCAGGTAGGATGTAGTATAACAAATAAGCACTGAAAAGATGGCAAGTGCAAGCATGAGAGAGGGGGGACCCTCAGAATCCCAAAACTTGACAACATATTCATTGTGTAACTTAATGATGTTCACAAAGTCTAAAATCCAGACACCAATTGACTACCTGCAACACTTGAAGAGTCTTCGACCATCCGGCCACCACCAAGTGCCCCTCCAGACACATGAAGCCGAGCATTAACAAAAACCTAAAACAGAAGAACATGTTAGGAATAGATGCTCAACTAAGCCACTTGTTTTACACATAGACTTAAAAAAGTACAAAAACAAACTCACTGCAGCATGTTGATATCTGGGAGATGGTGAAACGCCAGGAGCAATGGCCCACTCCCAACGGCCATCCCTATGTTTAGCAAGTCCATATGCACTCGCCAGTGGCTGAAGAAAGAAATAACTAAATTATCTGCTTGACAAAAGACAGGTCAAACCAGACTATATGATAAAGTATAAGTTCTCCAAAGGGATGATACATGGAACACTAATACAATTTCTATAGGAGCAATTTATTCACCACCACTTCACTCAACCCACACTAAAGCAACATTAACAGGATAGACAGGCACTCGGAAATTTATGTCAACCAAACATTTCTTCTTTTTTTCTTTGTGGGGGGGGGGGGCGCTCCCAACAAATTGATAAACAATCCAATAATTTATCATGACTAGGTTTGAAATAATATATAATTCAAACTCAAAAATGCACAATAAACTTAGTGATTTGATTAGAGAAGCAAATGTGATGGAAGGGAGTATCCATCCAAAGGAGATTGGCTACAGTAACCCTCAACAAGAGCACACTTCAGACCATCTACTTTACTTTATGTGAATCATTTTAATGTTGTGTTCGGTTCCTAAGAGGTTTGTTGCAACAAGAAATACTCGCTTTTGGATATTGAAGGAGATGGGTGTTGCAACTGCCGATTTTTTTCTGATTCATTGTCCCTAGAGCAAAATGATTTATGAGCTTTTTTTTTTCCTTTACAACACATTCATTGAGCTTTCTAAAATTTAGGTATAGCAAGCTAAGTGGTATTTGTTGTTCCAGAAGTAGAAATATCATAATCATTTTATCAAGAATAGTAGGATGTTTAAACGAGATGAAAACCATTATAGATATGCTTCAAACCCTTCATTCTTTGTTTTCTTCTTGATCCTATATCACCAAACCAGTTTGCCTCATTGGTCAAATGTCTATGTTGTGCTAGTTTGTGACAGAGAGTGCGGTGCCCCCTTGGTACCCCTCTTGGTGAAGTTTATAAGCTAATGCCTCCCAATGAACCAAAGAGAACCCATCCCCATAAGGCCTTTTCTCACATACTACAAAATTACACCTCAAGGTGGCTCTCCGAGTTCCAGGCAAAAGAAGTGTCCACTCACCAACTTGATAAAATCTTAATCTTGTAGAGTTCCTCTGCTGCATATAAACTTCGGCAGGAATGGAATCTGCTAAATTGGCATGTTCTTTGGTTCTTCAGAATAGCATTGATAGCTTCTGTTAACTGCTCCCCTAGTATATACCCGGGCCATCCTTTGGCAATTGAATGAGCAGGCAGAGAGAAATTCATGTGCAACAAAAAGCATGGCATGTTCTTTGGCTATTCAAAATAGAGCAAAAGCTCAAAAACAGAAACATCATAATACTCTTCGCCTGATAGCTTAGCATTGAGAACTTTATTTGAATAGTCTCCAAGTAATTTTTTTTCCCCATTTTTTGCCATCCTTTGGCAATTGAATAAGGCCGGGAGGAAGATGCCTAGTCATGTGCGACCATGGGTCTCCACCAAACAATATGCTCAATATTATCTCGGTTTAATATTTAATTTCAGCCACTGAGCCCCAACTCCAACTCAACTTCCCCATTTTATTGTCCTGATTACTAAACTCCGGCCAAATTTAACAAATTCCTCTTTGCCCGTTGTTGCTATGGAGAAAGAAATTCTCCATCTTGTCCATCATAAATGCTACCTACCAAATCTCATATAACAAGACTAAATGGCCTTTCAACCTCAGCCCGCAGTGAAATTCTGCGTAATCCAAATCTGCTACATCAACATGAGCTATAATTAATGACTGTAAAATTTTGAAACTCAAAAATAAAGTAAAATCTTTATTAATGCTGCAAGATCAAACCAGGAGGATTCCTGACATAATCAAAATATTGAGTGTAGGCAGAAATCTCAGAGTGAACATATCATAGTCCATTCCCGACAACATGGCCTCCAAGCATCGTCAACAAACCTAACACCATTACCTTGAGATATTCTAACTTGTTTGCAAACAATGGTCAAAAATCAAACCAAAAAGCAGCATCTGACGAGCATTGCAAATAGTGAGTTTATGAGTTTAAGGACTAGTGTAATTTTTCTTGGTCAATGGCCTCACTCCAGCTGCAAAGCTCAACTAAATTATCATCTTACTAGATTTTGCTCGATCTAGAGGCCTTAGCGTGATAAACTAATTCCATAATGCAATCTTTCAAATCGATGATTGTGCTTTCTATTTGGCTATTCCTTTTCAAACAACGCAATGAGGAGGCACGCCCATTCTAACAGATATCACTTATTCTCAATGTACATAACCTGAATGAACCACCTCGACTCACAAATAGCTCATCTCAGTAGTTTTATCAACAATTTAACATGATAGACTCAGGATTCCACTCGTATTGTTCTCAATCAATCAGATCAGCTTATTCAGCAACAGGAACATTAAGGTATCATTAATGGAATTCTTCAGTTAGTACAACATGGAAGTCATCAAAAGAGTTTAAAAGATGCAGGAATTTACTTATCCAACAAAAAAAAAGAACAGATCCTCTACAAAATAAAGAAAAGTACAGCAGGCATATTGTAACTAAAAAATGACAAGAAACAAATCAAATCGTTGAGTAATAATGTTCTACAAGCTATAATCAACTTAAGCATATCACATCAGCACAACTACTACCGTATGATGTCTATAAGGTAGCCACAGAGTGCTATATTTAAGCTTACCACACTGTTTGCATCCCTCCCTCCACAAAGAAGAAGAAGACCGTCAGAACGTGCACTTGCAGTAGCATACCTGATGGAGAAATGTATTAAATGAGAGCCCTAGACAAAACCTCTTTACATTATTACATCAACAAAATGTAATAATTTTCCATTGGCCCATGCAATACATGGACAATTAAGTGGAGACAGCTGCCAAACCTTAAGCAAGCAAGTTTGAGTTGAAGCAGACATTTTCACAAATTTAGTATAAGTAAGATTTTTGACAAGTAGTGGACCTTGGCGTGACTTGAAGTGATGCTATTCTAATTTTCATCATTTTTATCGAATCTACACCTATTTTATGTAAATAATCCTTCCTTTGTAATAAGATCTCATCGCTGACCATACCAGAGGATCTATTTAATTCAGCTCTATATAATACCATCTTAGCCATTACACTAATAGTTAGCAAATTGTATCTTACTACCTCTCCTAGAGTAAGATTAGGCTTTTTCCCCAGTTGTTAGAGCACTTTCAACTTGACAACTATTAAGGCATCAAAAAGTTTATCAGCTATGTGGCCATACCATCATCATCTATGTTCATTAATCCACTTATCTCCAATTGGGCTGCCCTTAATCTT
This sequence comes from Dillenia suffruticosa, assembly GCA_033439265.1. Lineage (NCBI taxonomy): Eukaryota > Viridiplantae > Streptophyta > Magnoliopsida > Dilleniales > Dilleniaceae > Dillenia > Dillenia suffruticosa. Next base: position 13,600,727 of record JAVTVX010000010.1, on the reverse strand, counting down.
ACTCTAATATGATTTTCTTATCCAATTTGCCACCCCAATCATTTACCTTTGGATAATGTCATAAATGCATATGGAAAGTTCTGGAATCCTTCATTTCAGCGACACAAATTTATGAATACAAATTATTATAATGCCAAAGACAATTAATTCTAAACTTGAACATATTTTTTTGAAGTCGCAACAGTTTTTCCTTAAAAAAAATGATAATAAAGGGTCTGAAACTACTTAGGCATCAATATCTTATACTGCGCAAGGAAAATAAAATCATCCACTGCAAAGGTACGTAAATAGAACTATACAAACTATGCTAATTAATAACCTTTTGAAAAAGCTGTGTCAACATAAAACTGTGTCATTCCTGATTATGTGCATGAGAAGTATGAGATGCGATGCTGCTTAGGGTTTCTTTATTGCAGGACTTACATGCATGGAGGAGGCCCTTCCCCTTCTGGTTCTAATTTTCTCCATTCATAAGGCTTGGCAGCTGTATCTAAGGCCCAAACATCGGCCAGTGGTCGTTTTCCTGGTAAGCAGAGAACATTTACAAATTTAACAACTACCTAAGGCGTTATCTTGTGTGTTGATGATAAAAGCAAAGAAAATAGAACCCAAAGAGATTTACCATCATTTCCACCAATTGCCATGAGATATCTTTGCCCCACCAGAGCCATAACATGTCCATATCTTGGCCCTGGTCCAGGACCTTGGACAACAACCCTATGCCATCGCGGCCTTTGCTGTGTAAGGTCAAGAACATGTAGATCTTCGGCAGACAATCCAGCTGGACCAATTCCACCCTACATTGAATTCAAAACTACCCAAGAGTTATTAATAAATCAGAAATAAAAAACAGATATACCCTACATTGAATTCAAAACTACCCAAGAGTTATTAATAAATCAGAAACAAAAAGCAGATATTAGGTCATAACATCACCATGCTAACCTGAATTACTACCATGGTGCCAACAGCAGTTGCAACATGTGCAGCTCTAGGTGACGGTGGCTCTCCAATGGGAATGATCCTGCACAGAACCATGTTAGGCATCAGCAGAGAAGCAGCCAGAATTGCAAGATCATGCAGGAACGAAACAGATCCACTATCATAGCACACCTTGACCATTTATTTGAGATCACATCATAACAATGGACATCAGCAGTAGCACCCGCTAGTCCTGCAATATAAATAAATCCACCATATTACTTCTAGAACTTAAAACTGGAATTTTCCAATTTTACATTGATTACAGAAAAGTGCACCTAATTTTTTTATTTCAGGTATCATAGCATATAAGGAATCATCAAATTGGAAATGTGCCACAACAACCCCATAATTAATCTGGCATTTAAACCATCATAACACATTATTAGTCATCAAATGTGGCAACAAACCCGTAGTCAATCTGGCTTTTTAGTTTTATTACCAATTCTGGACTCTTTGCAGCATGACTACCAAAGGAACAATCAAATAACCACAAGAATATTGAACTTGAGAAATGTTGAGAGTAATCCTCGATAAATGTACCAACACCAAGATTAGTTGGACAATAGTGCTCTCACTCCTGTGGCGATCAGAAGACTGGTGACAATAAAACAACCACCTAAACAGCATGAGTTATCCAGATTTAAGACTAACTAGGCTATACCAACCACTCCAGTTATTTGAAGTTGAGGGAAACCATGCGTGAGCTGAATAACTTAATAGAACTAGATCACACATCAACTGAACAAGCAAGGTGGAATAAAACTAGGGTTTTTCATCAAACCCCAAAGACTTGTATTTAGGGTTCTCCAATTAAAACTGAGAAATGAGAAGGAGATCAAAAGACATACTAATGCCCGCACTTCCGGCGGACGATGGAGTCCCTGAAGTCGCGGAATTGCCCTCGAGAGCAGTAGCTCCGCCGAAGAGAATTAACCTCGGCCCAATGTACCCCGGCGTGCCTTCTTCTCCGACGGCAGCCACCGCCGTAAGCGTGTGACCGCACCTCGGTCCCGGACCATCCTCCTTCTTCTCTATAATGGCATTCACAACCGAATAGGTCGGCGCATGCCTAGGACCGGCAACTACGCTCTGCTGTACCTGAACCGGCGGTGGAGTCGGGGGAGAAGGAGGAGATCCAGTTGCCAGCGGGGAAGAGGAAGGTTCCTCCGCCGTGTTCAGCTGCTGCTCTCTCGTCTCAGTTGAAGAAGGATTGTGATTCTGCGCCGTTCGATCGTGATCGGAGGCTTCCGCCGCCATGGAGGAATCAACGTCCATCATTTAGATGCTTTCTCTTTTCTCTCCTTAGCTACGAGATCCAAACCTAGAATTCTCCCAAATTTTCGTTCCTCATACCTCCAACTCTAAACCCTAACTTTAGATCGCTTCAATCAAAATCAAAACAATCAGAAACTGTTTTCCAAAAATAAACAACATTTAGGTTTTAATTCTCTCTTTCTTTCTCCTCTGTGAAAACTTTCTTTCCCCCTTTTCTCTTCCTCGAAGCGGTCGAGGAACAGAGATGGAACGGGAGAAAATCTCAAAGCCTCCTCAGGACTCCAAAAGCTAATGCCCGCTCTGTCTCTCCCTCTCTCTCTCCAAAAAAATTATATTTACTCCTCTTACTAGACAATGGTGGTCTTCTGCCTTTCTTACCCCAATCATAAAAATATCAACCGGTTAAGGGCGCGTGCACTACGACGCTGCCGGGGTTACGGACAGCTAGATTTACCGGACAAGCCGGTAAATGCCGTAAATGTTAAACGGTGATTTTCGGTCCTACCTTTGTGGAGTCTTGCCTTAATTTGCCCGTAACCCTAAGAGCGTGTATCGCACGATCCAATAAAAATGAAAACAATGTCGCGTGAAGGGAGATGATGCGGTAATCTTATCTCCCACTACTTGGGTCAGTGCAAGCAATGGTTTTGAATTAAGCGCGTGAGCGCGAGTGGTTCGACAATGTGTGTTTGATTTTTGAACTGACAAATACAAATCGGGGGGTGTATAGCTGGCCGAGATGGGTTCAGGTAAAATATTACAAAAAAAAAACATTATGTTACAGAGGATTTGGCATGATGAAAATTTCTGATGCATGAATATAGTTCTCATTTTTGTTCCATAAGAGGTTCACAAACCGACGGGGCAGGCCAACATGCCCGACTACTTCGCCAACCACCGAGACAAGGTCTTTGAACCGTACCATAGGTCAACGGTATGGTAGTTCTCAAGATGTACGTAAGAGTTAGTTAACAAAGATGGCAATATTCTAGGTTTTTTTTTTTCTCTTTGAAATCTAGGACTATGTAAAAAAATTATCTTTAATTTCTTTCCTTTAATTGTAATTAGATTATCCAATTGTAAATAACTCTTTTTTTTAAGTAAATTCTAATCCTAGTCCTATTTCTAATATAATTGACGACGTAATCATTATATTTGACGGAATATAATAAATAAAGTTTATAAATCGATAAAATTTTTATATTAAAATATTAACACCGTCACAAATCATAAAGGGAGTAGTTAATAAGTTGCAATCATATCTCTCATCAGTGCATGAGACGAAACCATATTATACATATCATGTTAGTTTCTATTTAAATATTAGCGATAAAATTTAAAATCGATTACTACGTGGCGTTTATCAAAGGTTAAGATTGTTAAAATAACATAATTTGTGATGCTAAAATATAGTTTGAGGGAAAATTTTCATTTTTCCATATGTTTGCAAATATCTTAATTTTTTTTAATGAAAAGCCACTTTTTCATTATTTGAAAGTGTCCGTGTTTTTTTTAACAAAGTACTTTTATTGTTTATAAAGATTTTTCATTTTGCATCAAATGAATATGAGAAGCACGAGGCAAATTAACTAAAAAGAAAATATTAGTAAGATAAAAAAAAATATCAATAAAATAAATTTCAAAATGTCAAAACCAAAATAATACAATGTTACTCAATGAATAACAAACCTCCAATACTTTTTAATTAAAGTGTAATAATTTATTTTCAAAGCAAAATAAACCTAAGAGGAACCATGATAAAAGATTATTAAAACTTGTTTCACATTATAATAAACCTTATAGTTAGACTGTTTTGTTTCATAGCGCAAGGGGGGATCACTATTGGGTTAAAATTAAAAAAAAAAAATTCATTTTTATCTGAACCGCTTTTTATATTTAAGAGAATTTATTTGGTGTTCGATTTCAATTTTGAGTAAAACAAAATTTTAATTTAATTATTTAGACAATTATCGGTTTTAATAATTTTTATTTTAATAAAACCGAATTAACCAAAATAATTAAATATTTATATACGTTTTAGATAATTTTTATCTGCAATATTATAATTAAAAATTAAAAAAGAAAAAAATTATATTTAAAATTTTCTAAAAGTGATGATATAATATTATAATTATAAATTAAAAGAGAAAAATAGTTGAAGGCTATTTATGACGTAGTATTGGCCTTTTTTATGTTATGAACTACTGGTATATTAATAAAATCAGTTTAAAAGTTTCATATTTTGTTATTTTATTTATAATTTGAATTTTCAAATTGACATTCGATAAATTATAATTATTAGTGATTTTTAAACTTTAAAATTATAGTTTATAGTCACATGTTAATATGAGTGATATATATTACATTTATATATACAGAAATAGAATGTATCATTACTTAAATTTATGATAAATATTTTAATAATTTAGTCAATTTGAATAATTGAATCAAATTAATCGTTTAATATGATCAAACTGAATTTTAATTTTTGATCTATTATGTTAGTTAGAGTTATGAAAATTGTGTAAACAAATTAAATTAGTTATTTTAATTTTGATTATTTTAATTATAATTTGACCGAATGTTCATTCTTAAATAGTATAATGAACTAATTTACCATATTTACAAGAAAAGAGAAGAGAAAACATTTAAAATAAGTTTTTCTTTTATTGTTATCGATTGCTATCTTTCCTCCTTATCGTGCTTAAAATGTAACAACTATCCACTTGTTTATTGTTCCACAAAATTCTCTAACGTTGTCTACTTCTTCCCAAAATAGAGCCCAATGTCTTTAAGAGGCTGCACGAGTCAGAATAAACATAACTCCAAAACGAAGTAAGTTGCTCCATTATAGTGGGCCTAAAAGTTAACCCATTCAAGCCCATGCAAGCCCGAGTAAAACACCCAACTGAATTTGCCTAGATTTTTTTTTTTTTAGTATTATGGTTTGACCACCATCTAATATCTAGAGTTTCATTTTTATTAATCTGAATTAATCGTTGTAAGGTCTATTTTATGAAGATAGATCTCCCAATATTATTTTTTTCATATTCAAAAGAAATCAAACTCCTAATCTAATTAAGAAAAAAAAGTACTAACTTCGTCTAGGTCGATAAATGTTATTTTGCCTAGATTTAGTGGGATTGGAGTTTGACGCTGATTTGAATTAGTGCTGCCAAGAACAGTGAAGTACAGTTTGGCAACTAAAAGCAAGCTCTGATGTATGTGTAGGCGTGTGTTTGCATATTATTTTAAAGGAGAAGAGCGAGGTTTAAATGAAAACAGTTATACCGATAAAACAATGTATTTTAAAATTTCAAATAAAAGAAAAGAAAAGTAAAAGTAAAAGTGAAGGGCCAAATGAGATTTTTCTTGACAAATCTATTATGATCTATATCAGTTTAATATCATATAGTGTTTTGAAATTCGGAATAAATCAATCGGTTCGATCGTGAATGAGATCAGCAATCAGTCCAAGTTTCTTAATATAATCAAATTTTGAAAAAATCAGTTAAAATCAATAAAATTTGAGTTGAATTGGAATCAGATTAAATCGATTAACCTTTTTTTCCTCCTTTTTTTTGTACGATCATTTCTTTCTTGTCATAGAGATTTGGGATAAGAATAACTTTGATAATTCACGATAATGAATTGCTAAATCAATACAAAATTATTAATTTTATTAAGTTACAAAATTTGTAATGCAAAAGGTAAATAATATTTTTCTCATGAAAAAATAAATGAATTATATTTTATTAATATCAAATATTTTGAATATAATTTAGTAAATATTTGTGATTAGATATACATCTTTTTTAAATTATTAATATATTATAATTTAAATTTATTTATAATATTATGATAACGTTATTCGATTTTTTCATCTAATCTAATCCAAGATAATGAATCGTTAAATTAATATAGAATTATTAATTTTAATGAGTTACAAAATTCGTAATATAAAAGGTAAATAATATTTTTCTCATGAAAAATGTATGAATTATATTCTATTAATATTATATATTTTGAATATAATTTGATAAATATTTTTAATTAGATATATAAATTTTTTAAATTATTAATATATTATAATTTAAATCGTTAATTTTTCGGTTTGATCCGTAATTCCATTGATCCATGGCGCGAGCGTTATGTTCTCTGATCCGAGTCATCTCAGAGGGGGAGGCATCTGATTCTCACGTGCAAGAAGACCGGTGAAGAAGCAAAGGATAACGTGCACTCAACGAAAGGCCTTTTCCCCAACGCCTCCCTCAAAACGACTCGCACCCTACGCTCAAAAGCGCCGTTTAACCCCCAAGCATCTCTCTCTCTCTCTCTCTTTCTCCGACATTCTATTCAGTTCACTGAATTCAATATTATTTGTAGAACCCATCAATGGTCCATGAAACACTAACTGGATTGAGATGGGAGCTCAAAAGAGCATCCATGCTGGCAAAGGTCAGTCTCTTTCTCTCTCTGTGTCTCTCCCCAAAATCCACAAATTATATTGGAAAAATAGTGGGCATACTAAGTGTTTGAAATTTGAATTTATTCAAAGTCATATAGTGTTCTTATATAGTACTGTTCGTATTTTGATTCCGCAGCCAAAATCGACGTCAATGTCGATCTCACACACAAACTATGCGCTGCTATGATGCTACCCACTTTCAGGTTTTTCTCAAACTTTTGCTTAATTTACTTCTCTGCCCATCCCTACTTTCACCTTTTACTCACATACTAATTTTACTCTCTCTCTCTCTCTCTCTGTGGCAGAAACAATGGCAGTCCTCTTTCATTGGTTATTGCAAGGCAGGCTTTTCCGTTCTTTGTTTTGATGTGTAAGTTGAATTGGCACATGGGTTTTGAGTTGTTTTCTTAATTTTGGGTTTATTTTGTGAATTTTAGTCTTTGTATTAAACATCCAAACCTCTTTGGAGGAAGTGAAAAGCTTGATGTTTCCTGGGATAAAGGGTTATATGATTCCAATGTTCTGATCACTTACCGGAGGCCTAGACCCAAATCTCTTCCTCAAGCATCTTATGTGATTCAGGTTTGTATCTGCATTAAACTAGAATGAAACTGCATGAAATTATATGCTCACTGTGTGTCTGATAATGACCCATTTGGGAATTTGAACATAGGTGGGGTAGGTATTTGCATATTTTGCAATACTGATGTGCGAATGTCTGTGATTATCCAGCACTCTACTTCACCAGAGATTGGTGTTCATGGCCTGCCGATTGACAACTTTTCTCGTACCGGGAGCGGTGGCGTAAACTTGTGTCGTTTTTCAGTGGGTTTGGATTTGAATGAACCTGCAACAGCCAACTGGAGCAGCACAACCAGTGTAAAGTTTGAGGTATGTCTGGCTTGTGATAGTTATGCTAGTGGGATTTATTGTTTGAGGGTTCTTTTACTATTGTTGGTCTTAATGGAGCTCTTAGATACATATTATTGTGTATTGTGCAGCATGTTCGTCCAGTCAATGATGATGGGCGTTCTATTACCAGAGACCTTGATGGCTTTCCAGTTACTTGCAGGTAATTGAGACTTGTACTAGTAATATGCTAGCTTTAATTAGAAAGGACAAGTGAATTATTATGTGTTTATGCAACCTCCTTGTTTTGACAGTGGTGGTGCACATGATAGCACCGTAGTTATTAGGCAAGAGTCTCAATACACAAAGGCCAATGATAAGAGTTTCACTCAGGTAATAGGTTAATGTTAATCAACGAAAAGTTTCTCTGCTTCTGATCTGTTTGCAAGTTTAGTGTGTCATGTATTTTGTTAACTTTCTTCTTGTTTTAAATTCAGTTCGGTTTTCAGATAGAACAAGGGGTTCCAGTTTTATCCAAGTGGTTAATCTTCAACAAGTTCAAGTTTGTGGCATCAAAGGGTCTAAGACTGGGCCCGGCATTTCTCTTAACAACGTAGGTGATATACCTTCTCTTAAAATTACCTTCTCTGCAAACTAAAGCTTCATGCAGATATATGAGAGGGAACGGGAGATATAAACAAAATTGGGTATGTGGGAATAGGAATCTCTTTAGAAACCAAAGTTTATTCAATCGTGAAAGATGCATTGGGACATACTAACTAGTGATTGGCAGTCAAATAATTACAAGTGTCAAGCAGGAAATGATTTAATGTGGAAACCAGGGACATGGAGACGCTTACATGAATAGATTTGTAAAATTTTCTGTCTGTAAATAGGTGGACTTGATGTGAAAGGATGATCACTGTATGTGACGGCACAACACCATGTGCATCAGGAAAAGGGAGAGCTTTAGGTGGGGGGAATAGAATTTCTAATCTTGTTTCTTAAGAAAATCCTGGTCCAGTATCAATCTCTTGCCCATTCCTTTGACAGCCTGACTGGCGGCTCCATTGTTGGGGACATGGCTCCATACCAAGCATTTGCAATTGGGGGTCCTGGCAGTGTTCGAGGCTATGGTGAGGGAGCTGTAGGAACTGGGAGATCTTGCCTAATTGCTAACAGTGAATTGACAATCCCTCTGGTACGTGGTTAATCGTTTCATTGAATTTTGACATTTAGGAGTGCATAGGATGTCAGTTGAAGGCCTTTTTGTGGTTATAAGATCTATGCATCAGCTAATCTTGCCATCAGTTAGTTTGTAGCTATGTTGTTATCCAGCCCTTATGAATCAACTCATTCTCCATAGCTCATCAGTGATGTATTGCAAATTATGTTATGCTTGGCATGGCAAATACGTAGTGATTTGTCAGGGAGGGGATTTACCATTTGCATGGAAGTGATTATCTTGCTACATGATCTCCTGAAAGTTCTGCTGGACTTGTGTGCGGGTTTTGCCATGTTGTCCTTTAGTTGTACTGTATGATGGCAGGGTTTTATAACTGCTACATAGTCATTTTACTAGGCCCCTTTCTTTCTTGAGACATCTTAAGTTTTGAGTTATTGATGCTCATTTCTGGTACATTAGAAGTCTTCTTTTGCATATCGGCATACCTTCTTGGCCCATCTTTTCTTTTTGAAGATGCTTTTTATATTTTCCTCTTAGTTTGCTAATACTTTAGCAGTCATTGGATTACTGCAAATCTTAGTTGACGAATGATTTTACTGCTAATGTCCTTGCTAATCTTCTGCTCAGCAAGTTTGCATTATGCTTTAACCAGGACCACTGATATTAAGCAAACTGCAATTTATGTCATTTGTCATATAAATGCAAGAAGTGGGATATTTTATGTGGAAATTCTCACAAACTAAAGATCATATTGACTGCCAGAGAATTTACCCAAACTGGCTTATTTAGCATATTTCCAATCAGATAATATAGGTTCCATCTATTGGCGTGCTTCTTACAGTATCTCATACACATTCCGACGATTAGCCGAGCGAATAAGACAACTTCAAAGTGGATCTGTTGTGCGAAGAGTGCGTTATGATCCATGGCCGCCCTGCCTGGTGGGGGCGGGTCCTCCGTTGTGGGTAAACGGGAAACCCGAATCTACGAATCCGAAGAAAGACTGCACAGCAATAGTAAGGGCGTTAAGACCGGAGCTTTTTGTAGTGCTAGCAGGAATGCAAGTGAATGAATCCCATCCCCTAGCGAGTGAAGATTCTATTATCAAACATCGAATTCTTGGAGGGTCCTTCCTTGATTCGTTCCTTGCCTTATCTCCCTAATCTCCCATATAAATAAAATATAGGTTCCATCTATTGGCGTGCTTCTTACATCCTTATCTTGTACCAGTGTTATAAAACTTCCTAAGCATGTACTTGAACTTTCACATCTTTCAACATTAAAATTCGAAAATATATGTTCTAAAGTTGCATTCTGGCAATTACTTTTCATACAAAACTAAAGGGCACATCAATGGTCTGCAGTCAGGGAAACTATTTGTGAAACTCATTGATGTCATCAATGAGGGGATCCCTGTCTCCTGCAATCTTTTCTTATTTTTATTTTGGAGTTCTCTAAGTTCCATTCTATGAGTTTGTTGCCATTTTCTTTGGCTGGGTTAGAGGGGGGTTCTTAATTCATATCCCATTGCTATTCTTATACTAATAGACTCCTTGGTGAGACAGCCATATCCCTGTATTCCTCTTGTACAACTGTTTCCTTGGAAATGGAGATATTGACTAGGGCTAATTCTTTACCTCTTTACTCATTTTCAATCTTGAGATTGTGGAAATGTTATTTTGTTAATAGCTCCAATTTTATTTCACTTTTGCTGGATATGGGGGGAAATTGATTTCTTCTTATTCTAACTCGATTCCATGGCTTAAAGCACCCATGGGACTCCTTACCTCACGTCTAGCTTATAATATTTCCCTTCAGAACAAATTGCTGGAAGGTGTTATTTTCTTGGACTGTGGAACAGATTTGGGCTCTGGTCGCCATGTTCCAGGTGAGTTCCATTTTTTCCAAAGCTCTACTAGTCTGTGCTTTTCTTTCTTATGTTCACTTTGTGCCTGGGATTTTGTGTTTTTTGTCATTAGAACCTTTAGATGCTCAACTTTACTGAATCACGTCTCATATTCAACCCACCTGTTTGCACTTTGATGGTCTTTATCCTTTGCTCACCAGCTACCAGAATGTGCTCTTCATTCGGACTTTGGTCTATTTCAGGAATTCCTGCACTGAGACAAGGAAAACCAGGCAGCGGAGTTGGGCTTGGCTATGGTCTTCGATTTAAATCTCAGGTGGGCCAGTTTCAGCTTGATTATGCGACGAATGCATTTCAACAAAAGACTCTTTATTTTGGCATCAGCAATCTTTCCTCCTGACGGTGAAACCGCAGAATTCATGTTAAAGAAACAAAGTGGATGGAAGATAGTATTCTGAGGTTCAAAAATGCTCACTCGTTATTTGTGGGTTTGGCATCACACACATTAATCTGGAACAGGAGAAAAATAAATTGCTATTGAGAAGGAATTTTTTGTTGCTGTTGCGGAGGACATCCCTTTTTCTTCCTTAGTTTGACATGAAGATTAGAATTTATTTTGTTCTTTGCCTCGGAACGGCCAAATAGAATTAATTTCTTTATAGTGAAATTTGTTGCTGATGGTTCAAGTGATAAAGTGCGGAAAACTAACCACCAAGTTTTGCTCTGGATAAAGCAGCTTGGAAAAGAAAAAAAAAGGGGAGAAAAGGGTATATTCTGAAACGGCTTTTACGTGGAGTTCTATCCTGAATGTGGCATGGACTGTGGTCGAAGATGGGGAACTTTTACTAAAAATTTTTCAGGTAGTTCAGAAATGAAATGTCATTTGCAGCTTTTATTTGTCACAATCTCCGGTGCGAAACTAATTATTCAAAAAGGGGTAAAAAAGTAACCTTAACTTTTATATTGTCAATTTTTTTTTAATAAATTATCGATATCTGATAATCATATTGTATTGATTAAATTCGATTCAAATCTATTTAAACTTAATTAATATCTCTTAACACATTTTTATTATACATAAAACTCAACAGTAAAATGTTATTTAAGAGAGATTAAAATCTGATTACTGAACTATTTAGACGTGGTAAGCGGAGTCCAAAAGGGGAATGATGTAAATTTAATAACTCCATTTGCAGTGCATTTACTTAACACGACAGGACCTCACTTACAAGCATTTGGATCTTGTGACTTGGGGTGGTTGAATTTGTCATTGCCACTACCATTTATAAGAACAGTTCATTCTCAAGTTCAAGAATAATCACAGTTGAAAGTGAGATAAGTACTCAAGTAAAAGGCAATGGGCCTTGGTTTTGTCTTCTCCATTTCTAATTTTCAGATACCCTGCTTCACAATTGTAGGTACAAGAAACTAGATCCTTACAATATTATGTACAAATGGTCTGATAGGAGACAAAGCAACCATATCTTTGGTGCCACTGACGCCGCTTCACTACATTACTATTTCTATCGCCGACTTTACCACCAGACCAACATATTACCATACCTTAACATGGAGTACCCGATGCACTTCCATTGAGTAGCTTCAATCTTTTGCAATTGCATAGGATCGGGAGTCAGCGTAGTGCGCCATTACATGCTGCCCTTAAACCTTATTTCTTCGTATTGCTCCATCACTCAGCAGTGCGTCAAAATTTGAACTGGCTCTGTCTGCCTGCAGAAGTTTAACAACAATAGAGCTTAGTCACTTGGGCCAAATCAGATGAGTTGCAACTCAAATCGCAGTAAAAGAAAATTTAAAAAGGAAATGGGAATGGACAAGGAAAAAAAAAACGTATGTGATTGGTTTGCTCAATTCATCACAAACAGTATTCACAAAACCAAGAAAAGTGGCACAGTTAGGGAACATGATATTTTGCCTTTTGTTCATTTATGGGTAATACTTTTAGCCCCCCTAACCGCGCCGCCGCCCCAAAGAAACGCACTTACTAGTCAAAATTTGTTTTTCCAGAGTTCAAACTTGACTTAACACACAATAACTCCAAGGAATCTCACAATATCCAAGACTCGGATAGAAATTCAAAGACTTAGGTATCAAAATTATTTTAGTTCCCAAAAGGTCTCAAAGCCATTAGGCGGTTTCAGGGAAATGCGTACTGGTTCATCTACATGCAACATGGTACAGAAATTCCTAATTTGTACAACTAAAGGTCCTGTTCATCAGAAGAGCAATAAAATTGCGAAATTGAAGCAATCTCAGAAGTCTTGCGGAGACTAGGATGGAGGCTCAGCTTGCGAACCTTCAAGCATCAAGGCCATTTGAGGACTGACGAACCATGCATAGCACGGCAAATAAACCAACTGAATATAAGAAGAATTAAATTTAGACAGACTCAACAGAAAAATTTATAAAACCTCAATGAGCACCTTTGACCAACTAGATGCAATCAGAAAAATGAGAACAGGCAGGTTGAGTTAGTCAGATGACTCCGAAAGACGATTCAAAAACTAAGGGACATTGTGGTAGACAACCTACAGATTATTGCCCAAAATGTTCCCCCCAAAAGAATCACCTAATTTAGTATTTCTTTTCAGGATTTTTCTATAACCCCATGGGTATTGATACCCATGGGATATTTCTTTTATTACTACTTTTCAACAACTCCGCAAGAGAAAAATAGAAGGGTCTCCGTAGTAAATGCAACTGCCAGAAAAGAGAGATCCAAAAACCAATAACCAGCATATTCTCTCTCAACTTGCTAATGGTATAACCAAAATCTGCCCTAGATTTTTTTTCCTTCCTCAACCAACCAATCACAAGCACCTTCGACGAAGACTGCATCTTAATAAATACCACCTTTTGTCATAAGATTAAGCTAAATTCGCACTACCAAAAAAACCTACCACCCTAAGTCAACAATTTACAACTAACACGTTGTCAACCCGATATAGAAGAAATCAACAAAGCCATCAAGCCAATAAAGTGACAAAAGACTCTTACCAGCTAAAAAATAAAAATCCTTCTCAGTCCTTGAAAATGACAGAATCGACAATTTCCATCAAAGGGTTCAAGCAATCCGGCGAAAACTTCCTTGCAAACATGTAATCAAACGAGGTATTCGATCGCCTAAGCTCGAAAATCAGCTCGGGAGAAACCTCAGGCGGCTTATAAGTATGAGGATGACCGTTAACACTGTGAGTCCAATTCACACGCGTAAGCGTATAATGGCTACAGCCCTCAGGATCTTCCTCAGACAACAACGTAGGAAAGTAATGCTCTTCTGGGTAACACGAATTAATTTTTATACAAGGCAATTTAAACTTCTTCCACAACTTCCTGTCCTTAATTACTATCAATGCATGTTTCTTAGTAAGCACAAAAAACTGAGACCCAACTCGAAAATTGTCAAAGGAAACTTCAGGCAACATGACATTTTTCCCTCTAGCATTATACCTCTTCCATAAAGTTGATTCCTTTGATAAGATTTCAATGAAACTGCGGTATCTATACTCATTTTTCACTCGATTTTTCGTAGAGAAAAGGGATTTGTAGAGAAATTTAAAGGAGTGAAGTGGGATACAGTACTGTGAAACAAGAGCGAAGAATTCATTTGATGGGTCGTCGAGAATTGCATTTGCCAGAAGACGTCTAGCTGCAGAGATTAGGGTTGCAGAAGCTCGTTGAGTTCTTTTCGCCGCTATGGATCGACCCTCGAAAACCCCACCCAGGGAAGAGAGCTTGATCGAAGGATCTGCGTGAATGTAGATGTTGAAAGAGTGATTGTTGTTCTTGAAGAAAGATTCCCAAAGGGGAGCGAAATAGAGGTCGGTGTTCGTGAGGAATAGAAAAGCGATTTTGGGGTGCGGTTTTGATTGACCTAATCGATAGAATGAGGAGGAGAATGAGGGTGGGGAGGAGATAGTAGAGAGAGCGGCGCGGCGGAAGAGAGAGAGATCTTCGATTTCGTCGGGGAGGGTAATGGGGACTTGACGGGGAGGAAGAATTTGAGGAGCGAAGAAGAAGAGGAGAGGGAGAGAGAGGAGGAGAGAGAATGAGAGAACAAACGGGGTTGAGAACATTGAGATGATTTGTGAAGAAAAATGAGGAAAATTGGAATTCGAATTGGGACTCTGATTTCGAGGGCTTTGAATTTGGTGGTGATGGTGGTGGGATGGGGAATACGGGGATTGATGTTGTTGTTGTCTCATGGTTTGTGTTTGGATTTTAATTCATCGAAAAGATTGGAGAGACGATTTTGAGTATAGGGAGAGAATTTTGGGGTGGTTAGATTTGGGGATGAGAGATCACAGAAAAATGGAATTAGGGTTTTAATGGATCGGGGATTTAGATGTTTTGGGTTTGGATTTGGAGCGAGAGATGGTGAGCCCGACGGTGGAACAGTTAATGATTTGACGGAGACGAGGCCGTCGGATTTAACGGGGGCAAACAGTTCATGGTCTCCTCCGAAGAATTTCAGCCTTTTCAGGTATCCGTCGGATTTGAACGGCGTTAAAGAAAGCAATTTGCTTAGCTGGTGATCAGTTTTAACGTTGAACAGGTAGAAAATTAGAAATAGATCTTTAATTGCGTTCTCAAAACGTTAAAAAGGCGATTATTCCCTTTCTTAAAGGTCAGCATCAGAACTTTTATCGGAAAAATGAAAAATGAAAAATGAAAAGGCTTAATTATTAAAAAAAAAAAACAAAATTTAATAATAATCATGGACACGGATTATTAATCATTAAAAAGCAAGCAACATTAATTAATTGCATTTATAAGATTATTAAGAAGCACGTTAACATTAATTAATCACATTTTAAGAGAACCGTTTCTCTCCCGCCATTCGGTTAACAAACCAAACCCGCGCCGAGAGAGAGAGAGAAGAGAGCCATGTTGCCCTATACAAGAATAAGGTAAATTTAATTTTTTCTTTTCTAAGAAAAAATTTTAATTTAACTTATAAAACTTGAATTTTTTTAATAAAAATATCTTTTAACTTCATTTAAAAAATATTATAAACAAAATAGTAAAAAAGTAGAAAAAGATTAAAATTACCTTAACGAGAAGGCCGCAAACTGTTTGGTTATCGTTAAACATAAAAGTATTTTGGCTTCGGACGGCGACACGAATAGACAAATAGAAAGAACATCTATCAAGTCTCGAACACAGCTTAGTAGTCACATTTCCTCCTCCCGATCTCATAATACAGATTCAAATTTCGTTTTAACAAAAAAAAAAAAAAAGACCACCTGTTAAGAAACTCATGTCACTCCTGGCAGCTAGTAGATTCAAGTATCAAGCTGTTAAAATTATACCCAAAAAAATTACAAAGAAGATGAATCTCAGATCAGAATGGCGTGCAACTTGTTTCCAGAAATAGTGACATAGCACATTGATTTCATGAAACAAGTCCAAAATTCACAACCTTCAATAGCCAGGAAATATGGAAAAGAGGCGATTGGAACGATAGATAACATGAGAACCATAATCACCAACCACAACAATTGGGTAATTACAATACAGACAGGACAAATCTAGTCCAAGGATATCTTATTTTCTGCAATAAATAATGTTTTCCCCCTTGAAACTCTTTCTATTTTTGATCACAGTAGAATCTAGAATGAACAAACTGCTATAAATATCCCGTGCCGTACAGAACCCTCTATATACAGACAAAAAACTGCACCTGAATGATGAGCAGGAAATCTTCCTTGGATCTCTCAAAGCTTACACATCAACAACTTGTGAGACAGCTTTCCCGGGGTTAGAGTCTCCGGTTCCACTAATCTTTGGTTTGTTCTTGATTGGCTTCTGTGAAGGCGGTGTCCTTTTAACAGCAACTCTACTGGGTTGCCTTGTTGTCTGAGGACTAGTACCTGCTTGTTTCAAACCAAATCAACAAATGCATAAACCATGGAATGCGAACCCACCCACGTAGTTGTAAAATACAAACTATTATACTTCTGAGAAAAATCAAGGGGAAATGTAGGGTAGGCCAAAAGGTACAAAATCACCATACAGAATTTTGTTCTCTGAATACCGCGCCCACACACAATCATGCACACATATCCAGACAATTGAGGTGAGAGAGATGCTTACCACTGTTGGGTAGAGAGAGTCGTTTCTTAACTTGTTTATCATGCAGTGTGGTCCTTTCTTTAGGATTGCTGTGAGATCTTGTTGTCGCAGCAGGTTTTGAATTTGCTTCTTCAACCAGATTCTCAGGAAAGGGCTTTGACTTGGGCTTCGAAGAAGTATTGGATGTTTCTGGCATATTAGCTGATATGCCAGCTGAAGAACCACTAACATCAGAACTGGGACCTACATTCTGATTTGAAATATTTGAGGGAAGGTTAGAAGAAATTGGCTTCTTGCCTGTGGATTTTAACTGGCTCCAAGTGCCATTCTTTCCCTCCGCAGAACCATTTTCCCGCAACACAACTCCATCTCTAAGGTTGATGTCAAGAAAACGGTTCTCCCATGGACGAACAGCCATCCACCTCTCCAACCAATTCCAACCCCAATTGCTCTTATCAGGTTCAAACCCAGGGGGTGCTGCTTGTTGTCTTGATCCTGCTTGCCACTGAAGGAACACAAATTAACTCTCATCAAGAAATGGATCTAATTTAGAGGAGCAGACAGTTTGGAATGAGGAAACAAACAAAAAGGGAAAAAAGCATTATCAAAAAAATTAATCAGAAACTTCTGCAGCTATAGTGAGATTCAAGACCAACCCATATATTGAGGTATTGGATCTTAATAAATAAATTCTGAGTGGACCCATATCACATCCATAGGCACTGCGTAATGAGTATCCTAGACTTAATATAACCCAGTCATGACTATAAGGATAGTCTTTTCAATTTTCGGAAGTTTGATGGATTTTCAACCTTTCTTTATCAAGGACACCGAGGAGAGAAAGGGAACACTGAGAAATAATACATATGCTCTGTATAGATGACCTCAATCTTCACTGGGTGTTTTGATATTTATATAGGACAAAAACCTGTTAACTGCACCCAAATAAGCCATTGAGGCAAGTCTTATGTGGTCATACCACATAAAAAAACTACCCAGCCTAAGAAGCCCAGCTAGCTTTAAGGCAGACACAGGCGTCTTTCCATGTCCCGTCAAGCTGGGGCAGGGAACTCTCCTGTTAAGAGTCTAGACTAGACTCTTTATCAATCTCTCATAATCTCTTGTGTTTATTTACTTGTTCTCTTTCTCTTGCTTTCATAGAACCAATAACTGAAGAGGCAAGAAAAATGGAGGCAAGCCCTCAAGGTAGGCTTAGATTTGCATAGACTTGGAATATTTTAAATAATTGAATGTATACTAGTTAGGTACCAATGCCTATTATGATCAATTTAACTCATTCCTAGCTTCATAAATAAGCATTATCAGATAAACAGTTGGCCGTTAAAATCATCCAGAGGCAAAATCATGAGTCCAGTAGCTTGTTGATATCAATTCACAAGCCAATGGTACCAAATAATAAATAATAAAAACACAGCCTATTGGGCACTTCTCTTTCTCTACAAATATAAACTTCCATGCTTTTATGCAATTTGAGCACATTAATTGCAATTAAACCCAAATTGCAAGGAACACTCATGGAACTACCATGAAGTCCTGAATTTGAAACATCAAAAATGCCACTGAAAACTCTTTCAAGCAATTACAGTGCAAAATAGCACCTTTAAAATTCTCATCCCATCCACTAAAATAAAAAGGTGGCTCACCTGTTCAATAGAAAAGAGATAGTTTGCGTTATGGCACAATACCTTTTTTTAAGTCTAACTAAATTACACAAAACACCCATTTTCTTATCTTGAGAATCAACCACAGAAATCGGCATACTCCGGGGCAAAATAAATCAATATCACATATACTGCCAACAATTAATTAGGTTTTTGCTATGAAAACACAACTTTATTGAAAACATATTGAATGCTAGATAAGAAGCTTCTCTGTATAAAAAGTGTCTCCGTATAAAATTAATGTTTTTTCAGACCTTCCATTCCCAATCATTCTCTCTAAATGGATTAGTAGCATTCAGCATGTTAGTCACAGTTAGATGTTGAATGCCATCGTGATTTATCTTACTAAAAGCTTAGAGGAGCCAGATAGGTTACCTGATGAGCCAGTGCATATGCCATTGCTCTCTCACGCTTAGCAGCAGCCTCCTGCCTCTTAAGCAATTTTGCTTGAATATCTTCAACAGAACCAACACTGTCGCACCAACCTTCCTGCATCACAATCAAAACCAATAAGTTTAACAGAAGATGCAATCAAATAAGAGTAGTCTATGACTTTGAACAACTAGAATGAGAGATGTACCAAAGTGATTGCATTGCTATAACTGACACTGCATAAAGTGGAACCAACCTTAGTTGGATTCTGAACCACATTGTGTCATATTTCACTCTATTTCAAAGTGGACTGCCTATCATCAAAGATTATTACAAAGTGTACATGTTCATGCATGAACTGCAGTGGCTAAAACCAAATTGTACTGTCAAAAATTATTACATGTTAAAAAATGTACTGCCTATCATCATAGATAGCATGAACTGCATAA
This sequence comes from Dillenia suffruticosa, assembly GCA_033439265.1. NCBI lineage: Eukaryota > Viridiplantae > Streptophyta > Magnoliopsida > Dilleniales > Dilleniaceae > Dillenia > Dillenia suffruticosa. The sequence goes on along the minus strand of JAVTVX010000010.1, from coordinate 13,581,499 downwards.
ATCCTAAAACCAAATTGATGTTCATGCATTGGCTAGCAGTTAATATAGATTTACACACACCGTCAATAGAGACATGCACAGGCCAAATGATTGAACAAAATGCATCATTTAAGTCTCATCATTCCCCGTAGAGGCATCAATTTACATGAGAATTTTTACACATCCAATTGTTTACTTTATAATAAAACGTAATTAATTGATTTCCTTTATCATAGTAGCACGCATCTAAGTTATGATTGTAATAGAAAAGGATAGTTTGTTTTTTATGGCACAACACCTTTTTTTAAATTCACACCCTGAACCAGGTTAGTGTAATGTTCTCATCCCTGGAAGAAACCATAAATCAAGTGCAAAAACAAACCTCTATTTCTCGAACACGAGCCTCGTGTTCAAGCTGCTGCTGAAGTTTCCGCTGGGTGGTTTGACTTTCCAATGCCAGACGGACACGCCTTGCTCTTACACGAGCTTGGACTCTCACTAACGCTTGCATGCACCTGAGAGTTATTGCCGCTTGCTTTCTCACTGCATGCCCCCTGACAAGCGCTTGAAGTCTTACGAGTCCTTTCAAAGCTCGTAGAGCTCTTCTAGCCTGGCAAACATGACAAAAGCATTAGAAAAAGCATGAAAGGTCATATAGATGGACAAATCAATGTTGTTAACTTACTAATATAAACTGTAGCAAAAGCAAAAAAATAGATCCAATATATAACTCTGAAAGTCTCTAGCAGATTAACAGGACTAAGGGCCTTTCTCCAAACATGACAAGCTCAAGGAGGAAAGGTGGAGATGTGGATGGGGGGAGGACTTCAGTGCCTGCACTCAGTTGAATTAAGAAGTTCAGAGAGGGTGAATATTTTTTGCCTGTTAGTAAGAGTGTCTCCTCTTTCAGAGGCTTGGATAGAAAAATTTAACAGGTGAACCATTTTTACAAATGGAGGAAATCAAGTGGAGCATTTACACATGCTTTAAACCATAAGGGGGTTGTGCATGGAGGTAAAGCAAACTTTTCTTTAAATGAAAGCTTGCTACAGATAGAGAATGAAAGAGCCAGAATGGAACAACCAAAAGGTCTTAAGGATGAGATATTGGCCATCGAGATCTATGATGGTCGGGCTTTGGGTTTGAATTATATATATACATATATACATATATGGAGGGAACAAAGTGAATTGGTAAGCAAATTGTTAAGCACGAGTCCAATGAACAACGAACGGCAAAAAACACAAACATATGGACATGAGGCCTTTATCAACCTTACCAAAATAAGTAACAATAACCATAAAAGAAATGCACAATTGGCAAAGAGTTGAAAGAACAGGTTATGAGGCAAGGCTCTGCCAGAAAGGTTCATAATTCGAAATGTCAATCACAAGTCTACAATGAAATAATGACAAAAGAAAATTGACTTGCCTTATTTAGCAAGAGATCCCTAAGCCAGAGAGAAATTAAGAAATAAGAAACACTAATAGCAATACTTATATGACAAAATTCCAGCTCCTCACCAAAAATCCTCGAAATGCTGTTTGGATGTAAGTGGCAGCCCATTCTTCTCTTGCATTCTGCTGAGTTTGAACTGCATCAAGCATTTGAAATGAACAAGATGGAGAACCTGATGCATCTGGGAAAGACCGAGGATTGGCCTCTCCTACTGGTGGGGCAATTTCTTGATTGAATTCATCTTGCAGAATGCCATCATCGAACTCAACAGAATTCTTCCTTCCATGACGAAATTTGCTGGGAGCTGTAGCTCTCTGAAATTAGTGAAAAGATCCAATCAGGCAATTTACTCACTGGTGGTTGGAGTAAACATATCGTTGGCATCGAAGGAAAATAACCCCTACCCTTGAGGGTCAAATCAAAGATCTCGTAGAAGTGGAAATTCTTTAAGAACTCCAAAATAAAAAGAGATGTCCACAACAAAGAATATTCAGTTCTTATTTAATAGTAACCAACAGATAAGTTCATGTTCAGAAAAAGAAGGCCGATATTTACACCAGAGACAAGCATTCTGCAGCTTCTAAACCAAATTAAAAGTCAAAATGGAAATGCTAGTAACCAGGGAGGACAAATGCCCACATTTTCACCCTTTTCTTGAGATTGTGACTTCTCTGATTTTTTAAAACCAACCAACGCTTTAAGCCACTTCCCAGAGACTCCCATGATGCTTTTTGTCTTGACTTTAATCTTCAAATCTGCAATGATAAAGTCTCTGATAAGTGGGTTGTTAAGTTTTGCTTCTACATAGCCACATTAAGCAGAGAAAAACAACCAAATTGGACCATCACTTTTACTACAGTAAAAGTTTGACTTTATAATTCGCTGAAAAAAAAATCATTCAAGGGCAAAATAGGACAGAATGATAAAAATTTTAACATGAAGTTCATTTAAGGAAAAGAAAAAAAGCTCCGTTCAACACAATAAAAAGCATAAAACTACTGAAACCTATCCCAAAAGCATTCCCCTGCCCCGGTTTTCATAACCAAAACAAGTGTGAAGTCCAATCTTGTGCTCAATTTTTTTGAATTTTCCATTGCATTAGAACCACTACAAAATCCCAAGGGCATTAGGTAAAAAAAATAGATTTCTTATGTATCCTACAATCAAAATCAATCAAATACGTAATGTTTAGACAAAACAGCTAGCAAGAAATTTGTTAATAGTGATATGCGACAATTTTACACAACTCATTTATCACATCACATGCCACTATGTTTGAAAATCATAGCAGCCCCACTGCTTGAGATGGTTACGAAATATTATAGTACTATAGAAGATCTTTAGTTCAAAAGTCAGCCTGAATTATAAATATAATGAACAAAATGATGTGCAAAAGTACCAGCAGTACAGTTCAAACAACATAAGATCCCATTGTCTCTATTTATTCGATATGGAGAGCCAGAGTATTAAACATGACCACATGGCATAACCAAGTACTAAACAACACTGACCTCAAAAATTGAAGAAATTAAAAGAATTGCCTCAACAGCTTGTCCTGTTACAAGGAAGGCAATGGCCCCATCCTCTTTTGCTTCTTCAAATTATACATTCTGAAACATGTAAATAACATCAAATTGTGTAATAAAATACAGAAGCTGATGCTTGATATAAGGACTGAATGTGAAGTTAAAAAGTTAAAGAAACATATGTTCTTAATACTGTTGGGAAACAATTTCCGAGAAAATGTTGGTGAGAAATCTTGATAGGGTGGTTATCTCGCAAACTGAGTGATTTGAGACAGACGAGAGTCAGAACAGCGGGATGAATTTCTGATGTGCACATGATGGTCCTAGGCCATTCGCTATTTATAGAGTTTCAAGGGTTATGAGTCTATGATCAAGACTCATTTAAGGGATACAATTTTTGTACCAATCCATGTTATTGTATCCCCATTTAAAGAGGAATACTACTTGTTCAGCTGAAGTGGCGTATTCAGTGGTACTCGTTCATTTCAATGTGTCTCAATACTAATAGGACACAATCTTTTCCCCTGTGAGATACAACTTTTCCCAAATCACGATATTTGTGGGAAGAGCTCCCACAAAGGGAAAATGTCAAGTGCGGTAAAGTGTACACCATTACAGTGTGACCACTGACTAATACCCAACATCTCCCACTTGAGCACACTGCTATCGTGTGTAAACTCTAATAGTTGATAGTCAAGTTAGCGTATTATTTCCCTATCAACTCTCATCCCTAAACCTAAGTATGGATCGGCATCAGATACAGCTAGGCTTAATGTACGCTTCCTCTTCAGCCATTCCACTAACTGTGCCCTTCTTCATGCACTTTAAATCCCAAAGCACTCTCCATACGACTACATTTACTCAATTGTAAATGGCATTGACCCCAACCAGAATCTATAGTCCATACCTGTGCGACTTCAGCCAAAAATATCATTTTATATGTTGACCTGCACACAATTCTCCACTTCCTCTGAGCCCAGAGTACTTTCATGGTAGACCTAATCGACGTCTTTTTCACTAGTCAAGTAGGATATCAACTGTTACTAATCACAACCTGCTTCTATGGATTTTGCACTGCTTTGTGACCAATGATATTCGTCCCCTGCTAGTGCCTTTCATCCCTTATCAAACCAACTTGATTTTCCTTCTTGTTGCACAATCTTATTGGGATTGAATTATTTTCCAATCCCACCACAGATATATATCCCATCACATGCTTAAAATTACCCTCAATTTGGATCCTAGGGAAACTTTTTCCATGTTATGAAGTTCCCTAAAATTTTAAGGCACATTTTTTACTTTATTTTCCTCCATCAAATACGGGAGAAAAATTTTTTACTCTGAAAACCAAATCTTTTAGTACAATAAGTATAATTTTATAATTCTAAATTAAACAATTTGTATTTCCTATACTTAGTTCTTTTGGTACTTCTTATATTTTTCATATTTAAATACCAAATGGTTTGTGAATGTGCTCGTTAATTTTGGACAATTACCCACATACAATATGTCTTGCACATAAAATGATAATACTATGACTTTCTATACCACTTCTAGACGTTCACAGTGATCTAAAAACCCCGGCTTAAATGTTATTCTTTCAAGATAATCAAGGTGGAACTTCCATCAAGTACTCTGGTAATAGTACTGTGGTAATAAATTGAGTCAATTATGAGAATCTTTTCAACTAAGTCATTACCCATTTAGAGTTGCATCAATACGTGCAATATTATTATCCAATAGTAACACGTGTTTGTCCTGATGTGACTCCAAATGTAATGTTTAATTTCTAATTCTAGAATTTCTCCATTTAGAATTTCACAATTCATCAAATCTTAGGAAAATATACGAAACGTCTATCTAGAGTTATTAATAAACTCTCTAGTATTACAAATCTCATGATTCAATCATTCAAACTTTTAGCTCCCATTCCTTTGGATAGAAACTTTGTACTCAAATTATTAACCTATAGAATCTATACCATATTAAAAGTTGTAATCCATCCCTATCTCTCTCGATAGAAACACTTACTTTCATACCCCCAGTTTTCATGAGTAAGATTAGGTGTCCAGACTCTTCTCTTACTCAAGATTTCAATCTTTTCTAGAGGAAAATTGTCTTCACTCCCACTTTTCTGATGTTTTTACTTTATCAAATTTATCTTTTGTTTGGAATCTATATTACTTTTCCAATTTGAGCCATTTAGTGGCACCAAGGAAGTTGACTTCCTTATATTTGATATAAGATTTTCTTATTTCCAATCAGTTAACCCATGAACTTATATATTTGTTCCACATAGAACATTATAAGTGTCGGTATGTGTGCGTTTTATAATCAAAATATTTTGTAATTTTTTTTTTCTATTATATTATAACTTAGGGCATAATATAATTTTAAAATTTAGTTAGACTTTATTATAACACCTATGGTTAGTTTTTTATGTTTTGCACTATAATTCCTGACACATGACATTAAGTGTTACTGTTTACTTATTCCAACTTAGTCATAGTAGTGTAATGTTGTAAAACTTTATATTTTATTCAATAAACAAGTATTATCATGCAATATATAGTCTATCTCTACTAAAAACGTGTGTGTGTGTGTGTATGTGTATGAAAAAATTTGTAAATTTGTATGAACATTAATAGATTTACTTTGCATTAATATAAGGGATTAACTATTATTGGTTTACATTTTTCACATTAATCCTTAGACCAACGATACAATATACTCATCATGCAATTTTTTAACTTAAAATTGCAATAGACTATAAGAATTAACCTGTATTTTTTATTTTTTTTTAACATAAATGGCATGCAAACTAATCTCATGACCTTGATACAATTTTGTACCAATTGATGTTACTGTATTCTAATCTAAATAAGAATGGTTCTTGTTCCTTTGAAGTGGCTTATTTATTGGAACAGGTTCATTTCAACGTGTCTTAGTTCTAATAGTACACAACCATTTTCCCAATGAGAAACAACCTTTCCCAAATCACAATATTTATGAGAAGAGTTCCCACCAAGGAGAAATATCGTGGGGTAAGGTGCACAACATTACCGTGTGATCACCCACCAATACCCAACAAATAAGAATATCGCACAAACACTGTTGCATGCACATAGCTGGATGGTGTACTATTTTAGCTCTAAATAAGGCAAGGACAACAAATCAACGAATGACAACAAAAAAAAACCTTTGACATCAAAATTCAATAGTGACCTTGTAAACAGCAGTAAGCACTATATACAAGGATAATATGCCTATAGTATTGGAGAGAAATGGGGCTAGGGAGTTAACCTTTCTAAAGCACAGCAGAACGTCTAGATCCAAACAATATAGGATTTAGTAAAACAAGGATAATGCTAATTTTTACTGATAGGTTCATCATCTCTTCACCTATTTCTATGTATAGAGAATCTTTCCCTAATTTTTCTCAGCCCATAGATTCTCCAATTTTTTTCCCTAATAAAAGAAAGCCCAGATGGAAATAGATGCATTATTGAATAGGCATTATTGCCCTGCAAAGCCCATGCCTGTCCCAAGTTACCGTATGAGAAATTCTACTATTTTACAACAACAACCCACAACCAGAGCCTGAGATTGGCAACTGCACATGATGATTAACAGAAAGCTTTGAAATGCATTAATATGGATGTCAGATTATTCAGCAGCCTCCAAAAAATAATAATAATAATAATTAGGTGCATTCAATGCAAGTCCTAGCAACAAAAAATGTAAATTCCCTAACCAATAATTCCAGTACATCTTCAGATAAAAACTCATCATAGGACCGTAGAAACCCTAACATTAACTAAGAGATTCCAAGGGTGAAGCACTTGAAATCATCACAAAAAACGAACACAATTGAGCAGAAAAACAGGGCAGATCGACAGATCGCAGCACAAAATCAAACAATTTGCACCTAATTGGCATCAAATGTAGAAAATCAGGGCAATTTAGAGGAATTTGGGAGATGGATTGACCTACCTGAGGTCGTGAGAAACTTGAGAAGCAGCAAAGAAGTGAAAATGCAGTAAGAGAGAGAAAGAGAGAGAGAGAGAGAGAGGACCTTTTTTTTCGGTGGGAGTGGATCTATCAATCAGTCAACGAATCAATATCTAGGTCTCTGTCTGTCTATCTTTTCTTCAACCAAACTCAAGATTCGAAGATCCTCAGCTTTTTCATTTTTTCTTTCCCTCGAAGTCGAAGATACGTAAAAATGGAGACGTTGTTTGCTTCTCTTCCACTCTCTCTCTCTCTCTCTCTCTCTCTAGGTCGTCATCTTTTCTCTCTCTATCAAATTTTAACTTGCTGGGTGCTTTTCTTGGGAGGATAGAAAAGGAAAGAGAAAAAACACTAAAGGCCCGTAGCCAGTAGGGACGGGTGTCGGCTATGGTACGCCGAGAGGTGATAAAGACGTTTTGCCTTGCGGTTACGCGACGACGTCGTCTCCTCGAGTGAGACCGCGAGAGTCGTTGTCAAGCATGCGAGTGAGACCCAGACCCCAGAGTCAATCACGGGGATTTTTTACAAAAACATTGTTTTTTTTAATTAAAATTATTTAACTATAACTGTTTTTTTTTTCTCCCCCAATCCATGTTAAATCATATTTTTTATTATTTATTTTTTATAAGGCGTTAATTTTTTGTAAAAAAAAAAAATTGTTTCGCACTGTGAGTGCGAAATAGAATCGCCAGAAACAGTGATGAATCTTCGGCGCTAGAGAGCTCCAAGGCGGCAGTGATGATGAATTGAACTGGTGGCAGAGGCAATTAACGGTGACGAAGGCAAAACTGAAGACTGGAGGTGATGAAACACGGATTTTACTTCCATTTCTTCACGGATGCAAAATCTTCATTTTTCTGCACTCTGTTCTTGAAGAAGCTGCCGGAAAAGCTCTTTGAGTGTTCTCAGATCAGGGAGACAGAGAGAAAGAGGGTTAGAACTTTAAGATTTGTTAGGATAGATGAATTATTCTTTTTTATTATTTAGTCCACCATCGTACTTCTTGGGCCCACTCACAAGCACACCACGACCTTTGGACTGAGCAAGTTATTTCCACCATTAGATCATTTCTGATCGTAGACACGTGTCCGTTAGGATTCCGTTCTCGTGGACATAAAAGAACATGCGCTTTGTAACTCCATTTTCGCACTCCCACGCAAAATCAGTTTCGCACTTTCAATTTTTCTTTTAATAAAGGCATTAAAAAAATTGATTTCGAATTCTCAAAAATTAATATTTAAAAAATAATAATAATAACTATGGTTAAATAATTTTAATTAAAAAGTTATACTTTTGTTAAAAATCCGAATGTATTCGCCCTATGCATGCATGCCCCAATTTACTACTAATCCAATATTAAAATATATTTACCCAAAAACATGAATTCAAAATCCCAAATAACTGACAAAATAAATCAAATAATAGATTTGGTACGAAAGGAAAATATCAAATTATCTCCTAAAAAAATAATTTTTGCCATGTAGTCTATTTTCATAATCTCAAATTTAATTGTTTTTCATTCTCTAATTTCTTTTAGATTAAAAAGGACGTTGAATTCAATATTTTACCCGAATCAATTTTCTCTCTCACACTTGATTTTTCTTGAACAAAAGAGAGAATGTGAAATATTTTGATCAAGATTTAGAAGAGAGAGGCAAGGTGTAAGTTTTTTAGTATAATTTTGTAATATTTTATAGATATTTAATTGATATAATGATCAGATATTATATCCATTAAATAAGGATTTAGGTTAAAAAAATTGTCAGTTTCCCATAAATTAATTTATTTGGATTTCTCAAGAATGAACACAGCTTGTTAGATGCTAATTTATCTCAATTGATTTTAATTCTTTTCGATTTATCTCAATTTTTTATTAAATCTAAATTCTAAATTTTATCTTTTATTATTATTATTATTATTATACTTTGTTATTTTTTATGTCAGATAAATTAATTTCAAGTTTATCGAACGCACTAAGAAAGGCTTGAAATCTCCTCGAGCCACACCCCAAATAATATATGATTTCTCATTCTCTCTCGATTCCTGGTAATTTTTTTTGAATAATTTAAACTTTTTCCGATATTCTCAAACCCTAAAAAATCTTCTACCACGCCAACTTAGTTTCTAAAAATTCACTCAAGGCCCTCGATACATCCAAGCAAGCAATTGGGTTCATAAATGAGAGAATACAAAGCTTGAGTACATATCTGATGACTAAAAGGGTAGGCAATTAAATGTGCAGTAGGGAAAATTTTCAATGAGTGTCTAACCCTAATTTTGTATGTCGGAGTTGTTTTTATTTATATATATATAAATTTTTTTGGGTGCATGTCTTTACTTATGATTGAGTTAGATGGTTTTTGGCTGTGCCGTGCCTCCAAAATGTCTGACTAGGGCCAAAGCTTATGGCCCACCATGGCCGTCTGTGTCATTAATTGCAATTGCACCATTTACAAGGTACATGGGGGCTAATTAATCTTGGCAAATTGCCCCGTTTTTCCGGAGCCATTTGGGATTTGCCCAATAGTCCCAAAGAGAATTAATTTTAGATCCTGGATTTTATTTTCGATTCATAAATTAGTTTTTAAATTTTAAAATTTTACAGATTAAAAATTTAAATTTTAAAATTTATAACTTATTGATCCCTCATTATTAATGGATTTGATCTGACCGTTAAATGCTATCATGGCATTACTAGATTCGATCCGATCATTAAATACCATCATAATATTACGTGACAGATAATGTAGTGGTATAGTTTTTAACTTAGCTTCCATCCTTAGCAATGTTGCATGACATGTCAGCACTATACATACAAAACAGTGCCCTGTCAACATTGTTACTAATGTGGCAGAACACGTGAGCAGCAGTCCTCTTTAAAAAATTAAAAAGAAAAAATCCCCTCTAAAAACACTCCTCTTTTCTCGCTAAAATTTCCTAAATGAATCGATTTCTCTCACTTAACGCTCTTCTCTCTCTCTCTCTAAAATACAACTCCTCTTCTCTCCCCAAAATTTCGCAATTCAATGGGGTCCTCTTCTCTCGCAAATTTTATAGGGTTTTGTAAAAGGGAGGGTTTTGTCAAAAACCACACCAATTTAGTACTACCCACATGTCTCCTAAATGTTTCGTATATTCTTTAATTTTAAGGCTAAAAAAAAAAAAATGTTGCTGAAGCTAAACCATGAGAACATTCAGTCCACACTTATCAGCAACAACTTTAAGAACATTCAGAGTTGGAATCGCCCTTCTTCCTCAATCCGATTATTAAGCACTTCATCGATTTTTTCACTTCTCTGTCATCACGTCGTCGTTTTACAACCACTTCTTCTTCGTCTTCTCCGTCTCTCTTCACCGTCTTCAATACTGTCTCAGGGAGAGAGGAGATGAGAGAGAGAAAGGGGCAGGGGAGGGGAGAGAGAGAGTGCTTTTTCTAAAATCAGTCTTCAAACAAACTCTCTCTCTCTCTCTCTCTCTCTCTATTATGGCACACGGATAGAGATCTCAAGACTTTTTAAATATTGAAGCCTAAAAAAACAATGGTGGAATCCTTCTTCGCTTACAAGAACCTGACACATGGGTTTTTTTTTTTTAACCAAAATGACGTCTTTTTTCATTAAATTATCCAGATAGAGTCCTTTTTTTCCTTTCTAAGTCTAGAGAAGTCGAGATACGAAATCGCGCTTCTTCGCTTAAAAAAAGGTTTGAATGCGCAATTCCAGGATCGCGCTTTCATTTTTTTTTTTTTCAAGGGAAGAAGCACGTTGGTAATGAAAGCCTTATGCGTGAAGGACATCTGTTAACATTCTGACAAATTCGAGTGGGAAGTCACCTGACTCTAGGCAGAGTGCGGTGTTTGTCCTACTTCCAAAGCAGAGAGAGAGAGAGAGAGAGAGGGGGGGGGGAAAAGAGAAGGATGGAATTCAAAAAGAATGACTCACGTCTTTGTGCTGAATGACAGCTGTAATGTCTCAGCTTCAGAAAGGATGGCCGTGGAAGAGTGAAATTGAAAGCACGATCCAAGATCGCGTTTTAACCTTTTTTAAGGGAAACAAAAGCAAGACGAGTGATTCTGGATCGCGACTTTTGAAGTCGCGAAGAAATGGAAAGAAAAAAAAGGACTCTATTTGAGTAATTTAATGAAAAAAGGACGCCATTTTGGTTAAAAAAAAAAACCCTGACACTTCATCATCTATTCTTTCCTTTATCACTTTGGTTCTCACTTTCTTCGGATTCCCGGTTTTGTTTCTCCAAGGTCTCCACACTTGTATCCGCCTGGACAACGTTTAATCGAAGAGATGTGTATGAATCGGGACCAAAAAAAAATTTAAATGATCTCTAAAAAAAAAAATTCTAAAAATAATTATCATTTGCCGCGAGTTAAATTCGTAATATAGTGTCGTGTCGCCATAACAAAGGGCACAACGTGTTGCATTTTCAAGACACGACATCCCCCCACCTGCGACACTCCTCTTACTCGCGGAGTGCCGCAGAGGAAGAGAGAGAGAGCCGCGAAGGGGAGAGAGGGGGAGGGAGGACTATCGCCGGGGGGGTAGGAGGGAACACTGTTGCGGGAGCCACGGGGGAGAGAGAGAGAGCTACAAGGGAGAGAGAGAAGTCGCGGGGGAGAGGAGGGAGGAAGGACTACCGCGAGAGCCGTGCAAAGGGAGAGAGAGAAAGTTGGGGAACAGAGAGAGGGAGGATTGCCGCGGGAGAGGGAGGGAGGATAGCCGCGTGAGGGAGGGAGTAGCGCCGGGGGCTATGTCGCGCCTTCAAGTCGTGACATAATCTGTTACGGGTTCAATTCGCGATAAATAGAGATTAAAAATAGATATATTTTCCGTCGGATATCATTTTAAATTTTTTTTTATGGGTACAAATTCGTACATATCTCTCTAATTGGACGCTAGAACTACCATTCAACAACTTAGAACCTCCGATTCCTCGCACCCCAGGTATGAAAATTACCTTAATTTATCATTAAAGTCAAATGTCAAGTTTAGGAAAAAAAAACTGAAGGAGAAATTTGAGTCCGAGGAAAATGAGATTTTATTTCGATGATTATTTTAAGAATTTCGTGATTTTCGTAGTTACTTTGTCATTTTTATTGCTTCATATATTCATTTCTTTTTTTTGTCTCTGGCTTGTTCACTTCCTAGTATTTAAGATTTCGTTTCAATTAAATTGGACCGATTCGTTGTCAGACCCGCTTTCAAGAGATTTCCCAATATGATTTTTTCTATTTCCATGTTGAGTCGAACCTGGGGATAGTAAAGGGTCTCAATGCCCTTCCCCCTGAACCAACTAAATGTTGATTTCATATATTCATTTTGAGAAAGAGGAAAATGAGGTTTGGTCGATGGGTTTATTGTCCTTAATTTTGCTAGGGTGTTTTCAAAGTTTGGTTTCTATTGCCAGAGAGATCGACTCATGGGAAGTCTGAGAAGCAATTGAATACGATTTAAGGTATCTTGGGTTTTTGATTTTGATTTTGAATCAGTAATGGATTCGAGAACTTAAAGATACACTGATTAAAAGAATCGATAAGTTAAATATAGGAAATTTAATAAAATTTAGAGATAGACTACTAAAAAATTAAATGTAAATTATTTATAAAGATATAATAATTAATGATTTAGACGAAAATATGATTTTCGATAGAATTGAATGGCGTAGAAAAATTCGCACAAATTAAATCAATATATTTTATATATTTATTTATTTATCTATATATATATATATTTTTTATTTTTTATTTATTTCTTTCCCAAATTAAATCAACATATTTTGTCATATTTTTATTTTTTTATTTATATTTTTTCTAAATTTATTTTTTAAATGGTCGTCACCAAATATTGGAATTAAGATTCAATTTTTTATTATCGTTATTATTGTACTTTGAATCAGTAATGGATTTGAGAAATTTTGGTGAGAGAAGAGGAGTTTTTTTTTTCAAAGAGAGAGAGAAGAGAAGAGAGAGAAAGGGGAGGAGAGGAGAGAGAGAGATGATTTTTTTTTTGTAGTGAGCGGAGAGGAGAGAGAAAGCGGGAGGGGAGAAGAGAGGTTTTTTTTTTTTATTTTCTAAAGAAAATTATTGTTGATGTGTTTTGCCACGTCAACATTACTGTTAACGTGGCATTGTACGTGTGCAATTGATGACGTATCAAGTGATACTTCAGTAACTTTTGCCAAGATAGAAACCAAGTCAAAAACTATCCCACCGCATCATCTATCATGTAATGACATGTCAATATTTAATGGGTATATTAGATCCGTTAGTAATAGAGAGACCAGTAATTATGAATTTCGAAATTTAGGTCATCAATCATTATGTTTTAAGTTTCAAAAATTAATTTGTGAATTAATGATAAAGTTTAGAAACTTGACAAGTAATTTCCTCTAACCCTAAACATATCAAGTTCACAATGTCCTACTTAACTTAAATATTTGGGCATGAAAAAATGCATTACACTAAATTTTTTTAATTAAAATTTTAAATTAAAATTTTAAAAATAACAAAACGAGTTAAGTTTTAAAATAGATTTATAAATATTTAAATCGAATTAATCAAGTTTCTGGATACTTATGTTAAATGTTAAACAAAAAGATATATTTTAATAAATTTGATTCCCATCAATAATATTTTAAAATAGTTTTAGCAGATTTTTTTGTCAAATAATTTTCCCTTTCCTTTCCAAGTTTATGTCTAACTCACCCATTGGCCTTTCTAAAATTATTATTAACGAATGAGGAAAAGGGGGAAAGAACCAACAAAAATAGAATCATAGACTTGTTTTAAAAAATTGCAACTCTAGTCAATTTTCTAATAATTGTATTTTTGGTCTTGCTAATTACGGACCCACTCCAAATAAACAAATATTAATTAATTATTCCCCATCCTAAAGCAAGCAAGACCGGCTAAGGAATTGACTCCGGTATCAAATTCAGTGTATTTTTTTTTGGCTCGATAAAAATAGAAACAGATTAAAAATAGAAGGTTGGACGGTTGCGGTAGGCTCGCCTGCTTGGCTAACGGAAGCGTCTGGAACGAAACTTAAGGCCGTCGATTAAGCAAACATCACACGGCTCGGATTTATTGCATCCCACTTTTGGATCCCAGAGCGTTCTAGACTCTTCCTGGTTCCTCCTTTGGGAAGATGCTTTAATAAAAATCGACGGCCAAGATCATATTTATGTCTATCAACCAACCCGTGCCGTCCATTCACAAAGGAATAAACCCTTGTATAAATTTCCTACCACCACGATTTCCTCTGCGTCTCGAAGTTGCTCGCGTTCTCTCTCTCTCTCTCTCTCTCTCTCTGTCTCTGTCTCTGTCTCTCTCGCTCTCGCTGCAAAGATGTTTGGAAGAGCACCGAAGAAAAGTGATAACACCAAGTACTACGAGATATTGGGAGTTGCGAAGAATGCTTCGCAAGATGATCTCAAGAAGGCCTACCGTAAAGCTGCCATCAAGAATCATCCTGACAAAGGTGGTGATCCTGAGAAGGTAATTTCCATTCTTTCTGATTCTATTGCTGGTTTAAAGTAGGGTTTTGTAATTGTTTGAGGAGCAATTAGGGTTTTGGAATTTCTCCCAAGTAATGGTTGAATCATTGGTTGGAGTTAATTCTTGACTGGTTTAAGCAATTAGTTGGGGTTTGAATCCATCAGCCTGTGTTATTTAGGAAATTTTTAATTCATTGTGGGATCCATTGATGATCTGATATAAGTCCGAAGACCTTGACTGTTCTGGAGTCGTGAATTGCAATTAGGGTTTTTTGGGGAAATTTTTAATTTATTTTGTTCACTGCTATTTATTTTTTCTCGACTGCGGTTTGCCAATAGTTCTTGTGAAATTTATTGTAAGGGCAGTGAATTATTTAGGGATTTGGATCTCCATATTTATTCCATGCCTTCCCTTAAGTAGGGTGTTTTGTAATTGAAACACTGAATGCTAAATATGTATTGCAGTTCAAAGAGATATCTCAAGCATATGAGGTACTCAGTGATCCCGAAAAGCGTGAGATTTATGACCAGTATGGTGAAGATGCGCTCAAGGAAGGAATGGGTGGTGGTGGTGGTCATGATCCGTTCGACATATTCCAGTCCTTCTTTGGTGGCAGCCCATTCGGTGGTGGTAGTAGCAGAGGAAGGAGGCAAAGGCGTGGAGAGGACGTCGTCCACCCCCTCAAGGTTTCTCTTGAGGATCTTTACAGTGGCACTTCGAAGAAGCTCTCTCTTTCGCGAAACGTGATCTGCTCTAAATGCAATGGGTAAATATATTGTATTTGCTTGGTTTTTCAATCGCAACTGCTATTTTTCTTGTGGCAATGTGTTGGCTTACTTGATTAACAATTGCAGCAAGGGGTCGAAATCTGGAGCTTCAATGAAGTGTCCTGGTTGTCAAGGTTCCGGAATGAAGGTTTCCATTAGGCATCTTGGTCCCTCTATGATTCAGCAAATGCAGCACCCTTGTAACGAATGCAAAGGGACCGGTGAGACTATCAATGAAAAAGACCGTTGCCCGCAATGTAAGGGTGAGAAGGTAGTCCAGGAGAAAAAGGTTCTGGAAGTTATTGTTGAGAAGGGTATGCAGAATGGACAGAAGATTACATTCCCTGGCGAGGCTGATGAGGCGGTATATACTTCTATCTATTTCCCATGCCTTTTTTGCATACTTGTATGCTTCTGACATTGATTGATTCTTAACCTGTTTCGTTGTTCTTTTTTTTGCAGCCTGATACTGTTACTGGGGATATAGTCTTTGTTCTTCAGCAGAAAGAGCATCCCAAATTCAAGAGAAAGGGCGATGACCTCTTCGTGGAGCACTCCTTGTCTCTTACTGAGGCACTTTGTGGCTTCCAGTTTGTGTTGACCCACTTGGACAACAGGCAGCTTCTCATCAAATCAAACCCCGGGGAAGTTGTTAAGCCTGGTGAGTGATGACCTCAACTCCTGCCAATGCGGGGTTATATGAACTTTTCTACGAATGATTTAAGTCTTTACACCACTTTGTTGTTGCCTAATTGCAGATTCATTTAAGGCTATGAATGATGAAGGAATGCCAATGTACCAGAGGCCATTCATGAGAGGAAAGCTTTACATTCACTTCACTGTAGACTTCCCTGATTCTCTTAGCCCAGAGCAATGCAAAGCCCTTGAAGCAATATTGCCTCCTAGGCCATCATCTCAGCTTACGGAGATGGAACTGGATGAGTGTGAGGAGACCAATCTCTATGATGTCAACATAGAGGAGGAGATGAGGAGGAAACAGGCTCAAGCTCAGGAGGCATACGAGGAGGACGAGGACATGCATGGTGGTCCTCAAAGAGTTCAATGTGCACAACAGTAATTAGTTGGACATGGATCTGATGATGCAAGGATAATGGCTATAAGCCACAGAAGAGGTGCAAAAGTTTGGCACCTGGGATTGTTTTGCTTGTTTGGAGTGATGGCGTTGTTGCTAATTTCTGTGGCCTTTTTAAGAGGCCAAACAGTGAAAATAGAGTTGCCCTTATTGTATTTTGATCTGCATCAAGTGACCTTAGATTCTTGTAATTGCTAATCTTCTTTCATACCCCGTCTTTCCTCTGGGTTTGGATGGACTCTGCTATGTCTCTTGCGTGCGTGGAAAATCTTGTATGCCAGGGTGAAGGAAGTTTCTCTTGTAGTTACTAACATAGACGGCAGTAGTATTGCTTAGGCAAATGGTTCAACCTGAGAGTAACAAAGGAGGAGCCGGCCCGGCAAAAAGATACCGCCTCGAAACTTATCTCAACTTTCACCAACTTGAGGCCTGAAATTAATCCAGAACGTGATCCAATTTCTAAGCCATGGTTTATCTAACATCAAATCCGCTAATAGTCATTGCAATCTAGTATGAATTAACTTTTGGGATTTTTGGGTGGTGTATAAATTTTATTTTTGTTTTTAGGATAACATATTTATATGTTAAAATTTGTACTCTCAATTTTCAAAATTTTGTATCCGTTTCCTTTTGTTTTGTCTCGTCACCTGCACCATGGTAACTATTTTATGAAGTATAAATGTACAGAGACGGTAATAAACTGATATACGATCACGTTTACATGAGTTGGAGAATCTCTTGTACACGCTCACTGGGGGAGTGGCTTCAAACAACGGTTAAATGTGAGATATAACCACATTGTTAATGTTGAAAGTATGAAAGTTTATTTCTTCTACTTTCTAAGATCGCAAGCATGAGAAGCCTTTGAATTTGGACATGCTTTATGAAACAATCAAATTTTACGATCAATAATGGTTTTAGTAGCAAACTAACTCGTTGGAACTTCCAACTTCTTCTGAAGATACTGACGAACTTGCCGAATAGAAAATGTTGGTTTATCCCCGGATCCTACACAGAGTCTTGCTACAGCCAGAAGGCTTTTAAGTTCTCTAGAATCATAGTTATTACCAAGGTCTGGGTCTATCATTTTATGAATTGTCATTCCATACCGGGGCTCTTGGGCCCATTGTATTAAATCAGTGCCTCCTTTCTCCGATGACTGACCCGTTATTAGCTCCAGAATCAGCAACCCCAGCTGAAAGATCATGCTTCGTGATGCCTGTTCTATGCATTCTGCAGGTGGGTTGACGTAGATTCCCAATCAGATATAGAGCATAGCAAAGTTCTAGCAAAAGTCGTACCAGAATTTTACCTTTGGAGCAGGAGAGATGAGGTTCTACAAAATGTTTTTCGGCAGAACATAGAAGGCCAACATCAGAAATCTGTGACAAGGATAGGAAGCATGATGGGCATTAGACACCGCAAAGCACAAGCTCAAATCTTTGCTAAATGTTTTCATGTATTGATTCATAGTCATTGCTATGATGCTGTACGGAAAATTTAGAAAGATACGGAGGATAAAAGCATACATACCTTTGCGGTAAAGTTATCATCCAACATTATGTTACTAGAACTGATGGTAATGTGATGCATGGGTGGGTCACAGAAGAAACTTAGATATTCCTGCAAGAGAAAATGGGCCTAGTAAGGTAAAGGCATGCAAATCATATAGTCATTGAGCGGAATTTCCCCATGCTTAAAGATTGGCGCCCCCACGTTTGCAATTGCAACAGTGTTTGGCCAAAATATAATTTGTGGACTGCTATCCAGATGAGACTGTTGCATTGTTAAACCTAAGAAGATAGTTTAATTGGCTGAATTGTTTATTTGGATGATTGCTGTATAATCAATTTGCTCATATCTTGTATGGAAAGTTGCACGATGCTCACAATTTAAGATTTTACTTATTGTAAGACATGCAACTGATATAGTCAAACATTATCCCAGGTGAAATGTTGGCTCGCAGTATCTTCCACCTAAATATTTCACCACATAAGTGGAAAGTTTTAAAGAATTCACAGATAGCAACAGGAAGCAAAACCAAGATTTCATGAAGGTTTCATGATACCCAGAAAGAGGTCCTCTATAACCTTTACAGCATGATGCATAAATTGGAGAAGTGTCAGTGTAGCATGATGTTAGTAGGATTTTTTCTTTGTTCATCTGCAGAGAAGAGTATCATGACTTAAACTACTCACCAGTGCAGCTGCTACATCATTTGCTATTCGTAGTCGTGTCTTCCAATTTAAGGGAGTCTTAAGAGGGTCTGCGAAGAGATAAAAAATCAAATTTATAGAATAAATAAGAAAGCTGTGGTCAATGAAGTTCCCCGTAGGTTACCACTAAGATGTTTCTTCAAGCTTCCACGTTCAGAGTTTTCAAAGACAAGAAACCTGAAGAGAAGCAAGACATTAAGTGTGAGAAAGTGAGAAACTAAAGATAAAAATTTTAGTTAATTCTATTACTTTTCCTAGGTCAAAAATTAAACTCAAACCAACTAATCTTAATTATCATTGATTAGTTAATTGTTTAACTTTGGGAAATCATTTTATATAAGATTAATCAAGTAAAATCAATAAAATCCTCTCTCTAATATGAATGAATACAGTTTTCTAGATAAGTTACAATCAATTATTCTCACATGAGAAAATTTGCAATCAAGTTCATTGTCAAACCTTTCACGTCCCAGAGAAAACCCCATCAGCTTAACAAGGTGGCGGTGATGCAAGCGTCCCAAGAGTTGCACCTCCTTGTAGAAGACATCCTTTTCATGGTTGGAAGTTCTAACTTCTTTCACCAGAGCTATATGACCATCCTGAAATGTTGCTTTATAGATAACCCCATGGGAATGGTTAGCAACGATATTGCGAAAACCATCAGTTGCCCTCTTTATTTCTTTGTAAGAAAAGTGTCTCAGAAAAGATTTTGGTCCTGAAATCAAGTTTCAAAGACTGAGATGAGACCCATTGGATCAAACATAAACAATGTTAAAATCATCATTGTACAAAACAATTTGTCCAACATTGTCCATCAATATTTTCTCTAATAACCAATGGAGCTTATATTTATTTCATATTGGTTGTTAAACACAGTTGAAAAAACTTAAAAATCTGAGCTAATGGTCAGAGAGGGATTCAGTGTAGTGGCTAGTGGTCTGGACGTGTGTTATCTGCAGGTGGTATGGATCCCAAATAGTTTTACAGTTCACACTCAACTCCTCACCTTAATTTAGCAGACCTACAGGTCTTGCCAATTTAGAGTAGCACAAAAATGACCAGACCTAAATTTTACCAATTGGCGAGAGCCAAGAGGCTGTTTGTTTGTGTCACAAAGTTTCTATATGTAGAGCACCATGAAAGTGAATGCATCCCATAATGATACACATTCAACAAAGTATAATAGAAGTTGACACGGACACCTATTTGGCAAGAGCCGAGGGGCTGTTTGTTTATGTCACAAAATTTCTATATGTAGAGGACCATGAAAGTGAATGTATTCCATAATGATACATCCAACTCCTGCCAAAATAATTGCAAACTTTTCCCTAACAGAGGGAATAATAGGAATAGGTAGTCTTCCGAGCTAAATATTGTATATTTGACCTAAATGATCAGCATAATGAGTAAATCCTCCCAACCCAGAAATTAAGTCATGTCCTGAAAACCATCAATCTCTCTTTGAATAATATGTCTACACCCACATCCGAAATATCCTCATTTAAATTAGACTCCTAGATACCTTTTTTTTTTTTAAAAAAAAAAATCCTTTAGAAGGACGTGAAAGTCCAAAAAAGAAAAAGAAAAAAAAAGGATAAAATACCAAGACGACAAGAAAATTGCAAAGAATAATATAAAATGAAATGCAAAAACTATGAATTCTAGCCTAAACTGCAAATTTTCGAATGCAAATTTTCCCGAATTATAAGACAGTGTTGGGTTTGGAATCATCATGCCATATATTTCATCACTAAATTCAAAATTTTCAATTCCCTTTTCTCACTCTAATCTTTTCGATAATTAATTCTATCGGAGTCACTCAATTCGTAAGCGAAAATCCTTTCCACTTGAAATCAACTCCAATTACATCTGAGCTGAGAGAGAGTCGTGCAGCAGAACAGTAAGAACAATTCGTAAAATTGGATCAAGAGAATAAGAAAAAGCTTCAATTGCAAGCGAGTAATTGAAATTAAAAAGAAAAAGGAAATGGAAAAGAAGAATAGATAGAAACCTGGAGAAGTTTTGGTAGGGTGAAGGAGAGAAAGAAGAAGAAGCCTCAGCTTGCAGATCACAGCATCCATCAAATTGCCTGCCCTGCCTGTTTCTGTTGACTAGCAGAAATGGAGTCAGGCGCCACTTGTTTGTTGCAGTATTTAGATATTACTGCCTCCGTTTCTTTGCTTCTCTCTCTCTCTCTCCTAACGAATTTTGCGGCGGTTTTTTTTTTTTTTTTTTTTTTACCGTTATTAGGCAAAAATGAAAAAAGAAAGAAGCCGAAAAAGAGAGAGAGAGAGATGAGTAAAGTTGAGGAATAATGTCGGAGTGGGCCCACTGGGCCCATTAAGCGCACTCTGCCTGTCGGTTCTTGAAGTTGTGCCACCTAAAGAGGGAGAAGAATAAAAATATAAATTATTATACTCCAGTCGATAAATAAATTTAAATTTTAATAATAATTTTTAATAATTATAATTACCTTAATAAAAAGATATTTTTAGTTTTTAAATAATAATAATAATATTTTGTATTTTTATAATAATTATTATAAACAAAAATTAGAATAAATCGAGGGTGTTCGATCCTGATCCTTAGAATAATGCAACAAACCTTGTCTCCAAAGAGAAGGGCTCTATTCTTCTCGCCAGAAGAAATGATCAGAGATTTGCCTTGCTTGAGAAAATTAGGATTAAATTTGAAAAAATATATATAAAGTTTTAATTAAAAAATTATTAATAATAAAAATTTTAGTTTCTTATTAAAAATTATATTTTTATTTTAACCAAAATTTTTTTTCCTTGTCACTTCGATAAAAATAGTGTAAAATATAACAAAATAAAATAAAAACAAATTAAGACAAGTTGATTTAAGTTAAACTTATGCACTAGAGTCAAGTTCAATCCATAGATTTTCAGTGATTCTTTTTTTTTTTTTTTGAAAATACCCATTTAAATTTAGTTTAGAAATTATCATTTCCCCTCAAATTCTCAATGCCTCAAAAAAATTAAAGTAATTGAAAAATATTATTATTTTTATTATTATTATTTTATTTTGGAGATTGCTTGTCTGTCTTTGTATAGGCATCACAAATGGACATTCTATAATCACAATTTCACAAAAATACAATCGATCCAAATTCTATTACAATACAAATGGAGGAGAAATATTTGGGAGGAGGAGGAATAGAGTGAGGCACATACAGACTGGCAGGGTTTGGCTACATTCAATAATTATCAGATGCCCAAACCGACACTCAAAAACAAATATTTCATTCAACTAATCACGAGGGGGCGATACTTCAGAAATTGTTGGGCCCCGATTCGAAATTTGAAAGTTTTGCCGGCTTCCTCATTAATGCTCTGTCCATAACCCCAATTTTCTTTTAATTAATCAGTACTTTTTCCTTACCTTATCTATAAATAATGACCCTATTTTTCGTTTTTTCGTAGAAAAATATCACTACCATAAAATCATTGTCCTTTTCCACCTTGCACCGGTATAAAGGAGTACCCAAGTTCTGTCTCTCGAGAAGATGGCTCAATTCAAGACCACTTTCCTCTTACTTGCTATCTGTTTGATCGTGCCTTTGATTCAAGCCAAAGATGTTAAATACTGCGGTACTGATAATTCTTGATTCTGGGTTTTCTCTGTGGTTTCAGGGATTTATGATCGCATAGGCAAGATTTCTGGTTGTTGATCATTGATGTCAGAAGACGAAACAAGTTAACCTGACTAGTTTATGTGGTTTAATTATGGATTACTTAGTTTAATATTGTTCGCTCCTATAAATTTCTGATTTCAGTGACGGAAAATTTTACTTTCACATCATCAATCTGAGAAAATTGATTGTTGGGTTTCTTTGGTAGTACTATTTTGATGGTGGGT
This sequence comes from Dillenia suffruticosa, assembly GCA_033439265.1. Lineage (NCBI taxonomy): Eukaryota > Viridiplantae > Streptophyta > Magnoliopsida > Dilleniales > Dilleniaceae > Dillenia > Dillenia suffruticosa. The sequence continues at coordinate 13,559,063 of JAVTVX010000010.1, read as the reverse complement.
TCTTGTTAAAATCCCTCCAACAGTGGTCTTGGATTGTCTGAATCACAAAGTTCAAGACATATATTATGTAACATGTTGTCTCCTTAATTTTCTGAGAAACCAAAGTTGTGACTTAGTATTAGTTGTTATGGAGAAATGGTTGTCCCGTCATGCATTCCTGTGTGGGACTGACCATGAAACGATCCTGATTATAATCATTTATGTGTCTTTGACCCTTTGTGTTGTTTGGAGATAATTGCAGATAGGAAAGTTAATTATGCTGTTAAAATCACGGGCATAGACATAATCCCAGATCCTGTGGTCTCTGGTAAACCTGCCACTTTCAACATGTCTGCTTCTACAGGTAATCTTCTGTCTTGTTTTTACGTGTATTCATGGTTTTTCATATTAAACTCGAGCTTTTTGTTCATACAATGAGAATCCTTTTCCATGTTCTAACTGTGTGTCACTGCAAAAGGTTTTCGATATGCATTTATGTGTTGATTATGACATGCATTCCTACGACAGATAGATCTAGATGGTTCTAACCCGGTTGCTTCTTATTTGGTCCTGAAAGATTTAGTTCATCTCCTGAAGTTCTTCTGTTGTATAGAAGTTTGAGTTATTAGATGAGTCATGTATTAGGGTGAATATCCTTAAAAGGCTGAGAAGATGTTGAGTTTCCTTCAGTGTGCTGCTCATTTGTGTGTTTTTTCAATGGATAAAAGAACTTGTATCGCATTTCGTGCAGCTGAGGCCCTTGCTGGAGGAACAGTTTTGTTGGATGTTTCATACTTTGGATTGCATGTCCACTCTGAGACACATGATCTTTGCGAGGAGACATCTTGCCCGATTTCTGCAGGCGACTTTGTGCTTTCACACACACAGACTTTACCTGGATTCACCCCACCAGTAAGTCTGTCTAGATTGCTATTGATCATTATATTTCCATTTGCCACGATTTAATTTTCCTCATGTGGCAATTTATGCGAAATTCTTGACCTAACATTGCATATAGTTATATTCTTTAGAATTATTATGTCACAAGTAGAATTTCACTTTGCTAGTTTTTGATCATGGTTATCAGATTTACAGAATCACCTAAGGCTTCATGGAAGAGCAGAAAATTTATCAAGAGTCCTAGATCCGCTGAAACCTTTTTTTTGGTCCGGGCAATGCCCTTTACAATAGAGGAAAGGAGTTGAGTGCTCAAACGAGGGGCCAAGTGAGAAATTTTTCTTATGGGAGTGAACCACGTCATGTAGGGAGCAGGGGGCAAACATTATGATTTTTATGGAACAAATATCATTTTAAAGGATTTAATGGTATTTTTAAGACTTTAACCAACACTTGTCAATTTTTGGTGGCATTTTGATGAGTTTAGCTGTATTTCTGGGCTTTTTCATACATATTAGAACTTTCTTTACAAAGTCGGGAAGGGGAGAGGGAGAGTTGCCCACTGGCTTGAACCCTCATCGCCGGTGATGGATGTGCTCCTCCCTTTTATTAGTGGTCCAAGAGGCCGGTGGGGCTTAAAACAATTTCTACTATTTTTACTTATATATGTAGTTACCTTATCTATTAGCATTGAGAGTCATAAACCAGTCAGACATGTAGCCTTGATACACTATTAATGTCATGGAGACATAGTCTAAAAATGCATGACTAAACAATTATATCATTTGAGGCTGAATTTGATGATACATTGGACAGCATAATTTGCATGATTTCTAAAATCCTGTAATTGTTGCGTATGCTGTGCTGAATTTTAGTTAGAATCTTTTCTTGTTATCTAGTTAATGATGCTCAATTTGGCCATCTTGTAAATAAAGCCGCGTTTGTTGACAAGGTAATTTCACCTTTCAGGGTTTATACTCACTCAAGATGAAGGTGGAGGATGCAAGTGGCAGTCAGTTGACTTGCATTAGCTTCAATTTCAACATTGGATTTGGTTCACTTGTTTTCGATAATTGAAGTGTTATTGTATGATGACATAGTCTCTTCTATATGATCATTGTACGTGTATAGACATCCGTTGTAATTTAAAATCGAAAGCGATGCCATGGCATTGCTCATGCCTAGCATTGTACTTTGTATCCAGATGTTTAGATTAATCATGTTATAAGCTTCAATCAGTAAGGCGCCAATAATATTTTCACTGCAACATAACAAAATACCACCAATTCAATTAGCTAAAAATAATTTCCGAGTTAGAATGTAAGTCTACTCGTGCAGAATTGCTAGACTACTTCCCTCAAGGTGGTTCCTATATTACCTCAGGCTCTTTCTTAGATGTTGTCACAAGTAATGATGGAGGTGCCTCAGGTGCTGCATGTTTTCCCTCAGTTTCTTCCTCGTTATCCAGCTCAGCTGGCAATACTGAGCTGTTCTCAACCTGTTGTTCCTTCTCAGGCTCTATCTGTTTTCGTCAGTTGGAGCATCTTCATTGCAGGACTTCCATTGGTAAGAAGCTTTCCCACGGCATCTTCTTTCACAACCCTTGCATCCTTCATTGCCTCATCCATACTTCGCTAGTTTAATCAATATGCTAAAAACCGAAAGAAATGATACGAAAAGTTATTATTCATTAATCCATTACTTTTATTATTTTTTAAATAAAAATAAATAAATAAATTTAAAAGAAAAATAATCAAACCAACAGGTTTTTACCAATTTGCCCTCTTTTTTTTTCTTTCTATTTGAACAAATTTGTTTTAAAAACATTGATTTACGTCCATTGTAATTAAAATTGAAGGCTATACCATGGCAATGCCCATACTTATCATCACCCAATCCAGATGTTTGGATTGTTCATGCTTTTAGCTTGAACCAAAAGGAGCTAATATTATTCTCACTGCAACATAACACAATGCTGCAACACAAATTCAATTACATAAATACAATCTTCAAGTTCGAATAAGAGTCTACTGGTGCAGAATAGCTATACTAGTTTCACCGGTACACAATTGGTGATTACAACGATGCAGTCAAGCACGAAAACATCATAGGCTGTGATAGGACCTAATTGTGCTTGGCATCAGAAACTTATCGTGGTTCGGTCAGATTATCTAACTAGAAGTAGAGCCAAGACTATGAAAATCAAATTAGAAACGACTATGAATTTAGATCATTCAGCAGTTCATGTGGTGTCTCCATGCAACCTTCTGGGTGACTCTCCACAGATTTTGCTACCTCTTGATTCTCTTTCAAAGCACCGTTTTTGGATTTTGCCTCCTCTTCAACATCCAGGTCCTCCGAGACCTCTTTGGCATTAGAGTGCTCTTCTTCCTTTTTAGCCTCAGAATCCTTTTCTACCTTTGCATCTTCCTGCAAAGTTGGGTCCTGTACCACCTCAGCCTCTTCCCTAGATGTTGTGACAGGTACTGATGGTTGTGCTTCAGGCTCTGCATTTTTTTCCTCAGTCTCTTCCTTCTCGTTATCCGGCTCATGTGGCAATACTGAGCTGTCCTCAACCTGTTCTTCCTTCTCAGGCTCCACTTGTTTTTCTTCAGTTGGAGCATCCTCATTTGCAGGAGTTCCATTGCTAGCAAGCTTTTCCTCAGCATCTTCTTTCACAACCTCTGCATCCTTCATTTCATCATCTATACTTGGCTTTTTTTCTTCTGAAGTTGCGGTACGAGGAACAGTTTCCTCCTCTTCAGCAGCCTCAGCTGCATCATCATCGGTTTCATTTTTTTTTCCTTTGGGTCCCTTTGTTGAGCTTGATTTCCTCTGCTTTTTATTTGGGGTCTCACTTTCTGCAGAGTCTGTAGCCTTTGATTTCTGATTTATTCTTGCAGAACGCCTGGGAGTGTCACCTATTTGCAGGAATATAGCAGCAGGAATTGCATGTTAAGGGCACAACTTTATCAAAAATGCAGCTATGAAGCTAAGATATTCTCATGCACACGTGCACTCAAATCCAGATAGAGCAAGAGAAGAGAGACCTGTTCCCCAGTCAAATTCAGAAGAACTAGGGCCACCAGGGTGAGATTTGAGATATTGATCTAGTTGCCTCTTGCTCCTGATTTCCTCACCAGTAGGTGAAACAAAAACTATCTCATTCCTCCTAGGAGTTCCACCTTTCCTCGGGGTGAACTGCAAGAGCAAGGAAAAGAATGTCAAGCTCAAGAGAGGCTTGTAATTTTGTCAGATGGAAGCAGAGGCAAATGGAAAAAGGAGAATAGGTATTTTCAAATTCATTTTCAAGAATCAGTCTAGTTTGCATCTTCCCTTTCCCATTGTTTAATAACTCTACTAAGATGTGCACACCAAACCAAGCCCTTCAAAACTTGTCTCAAATTTACCATCCTTTCCCAAGTCTCCCAGGACTAAGAAAAGACGATAGTAAAGTTAGAAAATCATATAATGGTTAGCAAAACCACTCATGAATAAATCAACCAAACTCCCAAGTGAGGTGAACACTGATCTATAGAAGCTGGATGACTGAGAAACAAAAGAGGTTCAACCATTCTGGTCTCTCTGAAATCACCCTCATTCAGTACTGAGATCGAGTGGCTAGCCACATTGCCACATGAATTTGAGGCAAACCGAGTTAAAGTTGGAATACTGTATATAGCATCAAACAACAATCCAAGCTTAGCCACTGAAATCATGAGGAAAAGCATCATGGTTGAGAAGGAAACGGCCCAAGTCACAGCTAAGGCCCTAGCATCCTAAGATCTATTTATTTAAAAAATGTCAAATTTCTACCGTTCTAAACTCCTTATACACAAGCCAAGGAGAGTTAGTGACCAATTAAACCAAGCAAGTAAAAGATGCTGCTTCGACATCAACTTACCTCACACCCAACATATTAGTTGAATAAGAAGCTATATGATGTGCCAGGTTTTATCCACTCTACAACTTGATTCTTTAATCTCATATTTATTAGTTCAAATATCCACTGGTGTAGTGAATAGGAGCAAATCAACAGATAAAATGTCAGTTAAACTGACACATCCAATTTATTGCATCAAGTTTGAAAAGCATAAAAAGATAAGAAAAGGTATTTTTTAATGAACTCGGGCAGTGGAGGTATCATAAAAGAAAAGCTCCACATCTATCAACTTAAGCATATCTTCTTGCCATATGTATATCATAAATGACGATTTCATACATCAAGTATTTAGCATGCTCCAACAGGAACTACCTCCCATTAGTAGGTTAACTGAGGTCATGGTACTTGGGACTTCAAATTCATCGAAGATGCCTGTTGATTATAATCAGCATAGTAGTTAAAAGCACGCTGAAGCGCGCTTAAAGCGCAGCAAAGCGCAATTGAAGCGCGCTGAAGCATTAAAAAGCGCAGAAAGTGAAAAGCAAGAATAAGCGACGCTTTTTTTTCAGTCTCCTTCTGCTCCTTCAGTTCACTTCCTCTTCCTCTGCTCTTCTCCTCCTATCCTTTTTTTTCCCCGCACATCTCTCTCTCCTATTCTTCTTCCTGTCTTCATCTTCAGTCTCTCTCTCCTCTTCCTCTTCGTTTATTCTTCTCCTTCTTTCTTCTTCTGTTCCGTCATCTCATGCTCTCTGTCCTCTTCCTGTCTATCTTTTTAAAAAAAAAAAAAAAAAAAATTCTTCTGCCTGCTTGCACCTCCACTTTCTGTTTGCATGAATGTGTTGCTATGCTGCTAAAGATAAAAGTAATTTTCTAATTAACAATTAGGGGTTCCATCATCTTCTATTGCCTTTTCTTTCTTTCTTTTTTTTTCATTTTATTTTATCTTGTACCTGTTGTTCTGTAACTCTTACATGAACTTATTTGGTACATTTACACTTTATTGTCATTAAAAGCTTTGGTTCTTATGTATGTTTTAATATTATAACATATTACGTATGCAATTATTATATATGTAAATATATATTTTGATTTTGTACCTTAACTACGATTTATATGAAAAGGCCCATGCTTCACTTTGCGCTTTTCGTTTTGCGTTTTTCACTTTTAACTACTATGATAATTGGGGAAAACAATGTCCCATGCCATTCACAAGGTTCCAACTATTAGATGCAAAAACAAGTCAAACCAAGACCCCTTAAAGTTTTCTTGTAACATTTATTATAGCAAGCATACTTGTTATCATTATCCAAAAAATAGATGAAAGCCATCAAAGGGAGTGATTTTAGACAAGCTGTCCATGGCCGAGTTCTTTCTCTTCTTTGAACATCATGTGAGACACTTGCAGGAGACCAAACTCAATGTGATTACTATTATTGCCAGGGGAGGGCAGCATGATGGCATATAAAAGTGCAGCTTTAATAAATAAGTCACCTCATTCATGGACTCTTGGTGTCAGTTGGGTTACAATTGATTGTCATTTCATTTGGCTTACATTCCTGAAAAACAATAGTTCCCTTTGCATGCAAATCATGAAGAGAATCAAATCATTCTTGTTCAGGGCTCCTCAAATTGCCTTGATTATACATTCAAGACATCATCTCTGTCATTTAGACAATGGCACGTCAAAATGTAAACCTCCCAACCGTTAATATATGTCAAAGCTTGTACCACGATACAACACCGACAAACTAAGGACTGATATCTCAATCTCCAAAGCAAGCAGAGACCAGAAGGCAGTCCCTTCAGAGGGAATTTCTAGGAAAATTTCTATATCAGGAATGCTCCTCATTAGGAGTTTGAGGCATTGTCTACTTTCTCAGTACTAGAATTTTATAGATACCCATATGGGGGACAGCAGGCTCAAGTATACAGATTTTGATATTGAGGGGGGAATTTGGGAACCCAAAAATGGTTGTATTTCCTCTTGGTTTCAAAGATGTAACCTTCATAAGGTAGCAAATGCCATCCTTGTAGGCTACACATAGGGCTTCCTAGTGAAAAGTTCCTACTATTCAACAGTTTTGCACCATGTGTCCCAAAACAATATTGCACTTGCTGGAAACTTCGTCTTTCGTCCAGCGGAAAGAACCTTACAATCAACCTAGTTTCAGTTGCAATTGCCAACAAATTGTAGTAGGGTGCAATTGCCATATTGGTGCAAAACAAAAATCAACAAGAAGATTCCACTAAACAAAACAAAAATCAACAGATTCTATAAAGTCAAATTAAGCTTCTTACAAAAGAATATAAAAGCAATGTTGCAAAAATTCAGAAACATATATTTTATGTAAAGAGACAAACATTAGAGTTTGAGATAATGTCACATGAAGCGAAAAACTAATCGAACAGCCACTTACTATGAGTTCACCAATGAAATATAACATAGCTCAAAACCATAAATATCAATATACATAAAGAAACACAATGCTTAAGGAAGTGGACAAAAAGGAAAAAAGGTATACTAAATATAAATATGATTTAATGAGACTAATAGACAGCAATCGAAAATAACTTTCATGTGCATTCATATTCGGATCACAGTATTCTTTCATCTATATAAGAGGAAAGGTTACAGGCAAGTCCATGCTAACATAGATGTGAGGATATATAATGTGCATACAGCAATCCATAACCATAACTGAAACCATTAATCAGTTAATCAGTGGGCACACTCAGACGAGTGCATGCATATGCTGATATAGTATTAAACACAAAATGGAAATTTGTGGTCGTTCATGTCCGGTCTTTTCAATTACTTCTGCTATCCCAAATTGAGTGGGACTTGCACAATTGCAAAACAAATAATAAGAAAAATAAAGGCATCAATTATTGTAAATAAAATTATCTTTCTTTAAAACTACTATCCATCAAAACATTGCCTAGAATGAAAATGAAAATATTGTTTTGCGAAACATCTGCAATTGTCAAGAATTAAAAACAAAGAAATTATGCCACTAAGTTTAGATAGAGGCCCTTGTATATAAGGTTTGTATATAAGGTAACTTGTCCCCTTTCAGAAAAAAATGGGAAGAAAGAAACTTTGGTATTTGAAGTAAAAGTCACATCAAATGATTAACTAAATCAACCAGCCGCATAAAAAATTTCTCATTGAATTTATAATTTTTGTTCAACTCATAATTTCAAATACAGAGGGTGAATCATGGCACAACTGTGGAGTTACTCTTTTGGTGACCTCGAGGTCACACGTTCAAAGTGTGGAAACAGCCTCTTTGCAAAAAATGCAAGGGGAAGGCTGCATACATTTACGTCCACCCACATACATTTACGTCCACCCTCCCCCACCCCCGCACTAAGCCTGGGAGCACTTTGAGCATCGGATCAGCCATTTATTTCATAATTTCAAATATACATGGAGGCAGTAAATGCTCAATGACAAGGATATATCAATTTCAAACTCTAAAAGAACAAGATTTGATACCTATGTTGCATGAGTACCTCTAAAAATGAATGTATCCATGCTGGACAAGCTATTTAATCATGACACGTTAACACACCATTTTAACTTCCTGCAAACTTTTCTAAAATTTTGATGTGTCACTATGTCCATATTGAGTCATGCCTGGTGTTTGTGTCCATGCAACATAGTTTTGCACCAACATGACACAAATTGTATACATACACCAAGTCATCTAATATTTCAAGAAGATAGACTAGAATTATATTTTAGGTCTATAATCAACAAATTTCTAACAATCCTAGACATAGGCAATTTTTTAATGATCATTGGTAATGAAAAATCTATTCCCTAATAGGAAAAAGGAGTATTTGAAATATATGATTGCATGCATGCATGCTTAGCATAAACAATGTACTGAAAATGGGGGAAGGGTTGAGAATATGCCTATGTGAAGGTATCAGATTCTCATGATTGTGTGTGCATGATATTGATAAAAGGTTATGCATGAACTTAAGCATGTGAAAGTTGAAATTATACTGCCGTCAGCTCTATGAAGTGGAACCAGTGTATGATGGAACGAAAGGAAACTATCTGCATATAAGAGTATGGATAGGACAGTAAAATCAACATTGTTATTTCTGGTGGCTTCTGTTTACTTTTCTCAAGTAATCCACCCCAAACTACATGTCATTTGTAAAGTTGCCAGAACACTCACATATACAAGTTGCTTACGTTCTAATGTAAAATCAACTTCCATTAAAAACTGCCTATTCATTAACTTACTTTGTGTTACTCCCTGTGGTAACATGAAGGAACCATGCTACGTTCAAGTTTACATTTTAATTGTCTTCTCATCTCGGAGAACGTGATCTCTCTTTAGAGAAGGAGAACACAAAAGATAGTAGAAAAAGAAGCTACAGAAAGAAGTGAATGACCACGAAAAACAAAAACAGTATGCAGCGGCAAGAAAGAACACATTACTTTGCTCTCATTTCATTTTGTATCACTTTGGACTAGCCTTACTAAGGAAGAGGGGAATTGACAGGTAATGAGAACAAAATTCAAGACAACCAAGTAAAACAATGTGATCCAATACCCCATTGGGAAAGTATACACGTGCCACGTTAATTGAGATTTTCATGATTTTTTTGCCTAAAGAGAAGGATTGAATCACGATGAAAGCACCTGCAGATAATAACAATCGAAACCAAAACCCTAGAGTGACACATTCACTAAACACTGGCCAAAAGGGCACAACAAAGCCAAGTAACAAAAATATCTTAAATGTGCAACAAAAAACATGGTAAAAATTCCTCCCGCAAATTTTTAGGACGCAAAGATAAGCTAAGAGTACCTAACCAGTATGAAGCAGATATACTTCGCCAACCTAATCCGCACAGGTACCAGAACTAGATCTAACACAAACTTGACAAAAGCAAAAAACCACGAAGCCAAAGAAACTAATTCCTTTCCGGACACAATTCACATAATGAAAGTTTCAAAAGTCCAGAGACTATCCGACTCCAACCAAAAAAAGGGATAACCCTAGCCAGATCAAAGAACAAATTGAAATGAACGGATCAGACAAAAAAACAGAAAGAAATTCTAGGTTAATTGAACAACAGACGCAAAAGAGAGCAAATTAGGGCAAAAAGGATGGTTGAGAAAGAGAAGAAGAAATTAGGAAGATTCTAAAACCTTCTTCTTCCACCCTTTGGGCGCAGGAAGCTCAATGGAGACAATCTCGTCCGAAGGATCTTCGGTCTTCGGAATCTCCTTATCTGCTTCGGTGGACGCCATTCTAGCAAAGCTTCTTCTGGCTCGTGAGCACGAAATCGAGATAGAGATACAGACAGGAACAGAGACGGAGACACGGAGGGAGAGTTCCCGCTCTTGGCTCTTGAGCGAAAAGTTGAATCGAATGGTTGTTTACGCGAGAAGAGAATATAATGAAGCGTGAAAGCGTGTTTAATAAGTCGAGACGAGAAATATAAAGGTCGTGCGGTGATGTGTGATGAGGATCATGGAACCCTAATTGGATTTGGACTTTCGGGTCGGGTCCAGCCTCAGTTGGGCCCGGAGAGGGTCAGCAAAAGCTTTTCAACCCTAATTGGAGAGGATCATAACTCTTTTTTTTTTTTTTTTTTTGGGTAGATAGGAATGTTTGAAATTTACACCTTTTTAAAAGGGAGAGAAGATAATTTTAGTTGAGTTATAGTTCATTGGCGAGTCAGCTTGACTCTATTTGCTCATATTGTAACCCTTTGTTCATTTCTAAACAATCCAATTATATTAAAATAAATGATTTTTTTTTTGTTATATAAAAATTTAAATGTGAAATTAACTGATTGAGAAAAAAAGTTGTGATTACTAGACTATTTCTTTAAGGACAAAAGAAACCATTTATACAAAACTAAAATGAAATTATGAATTATGAAAAGCTCTGCGAATGGTTAGTGATTTTATAATTAATATATTTATTTAAAAATAATTTTTTATGACTTTGTTATATGTTTATTCGTTCAACAGGTTAGATAATTGAATATGATTCCTAAGAAAATATATTTTTTTAATATTTTGTAAATGCAAAATATAATGAATTTTTTTATGTTAACATATTGTGTAGCCAATTAAGAAAAAATGGTAAGAGCTTTTGATCCAAATGGTAACTTGATTAACTCAAAAAACTTTTATAGTTAATAAGGTAGAGCTTGGTTTAGAAAATTAGATAAAGGGTTAAGTGCCAAAAAAAGGAAAAAATCATGTTTTATTTGTGTTGATGAAGACAAAATCAAATTTTATTTTATTTTTTCAAACAAAACGAATCAAATTTATATATATATATATATATATATTTTTTTTTTTTTATATAGGATGAAAGGATAAAGAATGAGACAAAAATTTTAATGATTGTTTTTTTCCAATTTCACCCGATAGATTTTCAATTATTCCGACAGTGTCGATTTTATTAAAATCTTAAAAATTCTTTTTTTCTTTATTTGTTTCGTCGGAATTATTGTAACAATCACATATTTTTTTTCTTTTCTCTCGATTACGATAGTTATTCTGTATCTCTTTGATTTCTAAACTCATTTTCATCCCCCAACCTCGATAATCTTTATTTATAGATTATTTCTTCACACCCCGGTCACCAACTTCTCTTCTCAAGTTTAGAGATTATCAATGATCAGTTAATCTAATAAGATATGATATTAAATCCTTTAATCAAGATTCTAAAATTGATTCATAACTTGAGTATAGAGTATATTACGTTCAGAGGATAATCCCTAAATATGTTATTGTAAATTTTAAATCAAATTAATTAGAATATGATTATAGATATCGATCGATATAATGATAAAAAAAATTTGTATTCTTTTTAATATAATGTTGTCTTTGTTTTGTACGAAGAACACAGGAAAAACCAAACTTTTATCCAAAGGGGAATACATAATGTAATGCAACTATTTAGAGTTTTGTATGGATACAAACTTAATTTTTTTAAAAAAATTTAAATCAACATCATTTCAAAAATATTTTCAAAATTAATACATATATATCATGATTTGAAGTCACGACATATACTGTTTATCACGGTTTCATCTCGTGACTTCAAGTCACGACATAAATGTGTTAGATTTGAAAATATTTTTTGAAAAGTGTTATTTTGAAAAGTTTTTTGGTTTTTGAGGTTAATTAGGAACAAAGCTCTGCCTATTCAAGTTAGCCACTGAAATCTATGGTTGTTTTCTTTTTCATTTAACAAATAGACGCGACAATAAATTTATTTAGAGTTGATAAGTATTTTTTAACTTTAAACACGTTTTAAATTTAATAAACAAAACAATATTAAGATTAAAAATATATTCATATACAAAAATAATATTTGTACGACAGTGATAAATTCCATATTTACTGCATTTTGTTTCTTATTGTATATTATATATAAATAAAAATTGGATTTAAAATTTATGTTTTGTATTTCAAATTAAATATAATTATGTCTTACAATCTTATATTATATGCTGTTTTATTTTTACTATATTTCTTTTATATTCAATTTTTAACCCAACGTCACCTATCAATTCAAGTCTTGTCCATTTTGCGTTACCGAGAAAAAAAAAGATATTTTGCATTTTGAAAATTTTCGGATCTTCAGAAAAGGAGATCGGTGTGTGTCTTGCCCTAAATTGCATCAATCGTTCCCTCTCTCATTGACATTCTCACCGTAGGATGTGAGTGGATTGCTAGGGTTTCTGTTCTGCCTAGAACCGTGGTACGACTTTTTTTTTTTTTTAAATTAATTCAAGCCATTAGTCCCATCTCTGCATTTCAATTATTCGATGAAATGTTTCTTAGATGATCAGTTGGTTTTGCTTTGGTGTTTGCTCATGAGAAGATTTTGGAGGAAAAGGGTGGGGGGGAGGGGATTCGCTTACACCCTACTTGATAGAGACTAGAGAGTAGAAGACCCAATCAACTGGAAAAAAATTGAATTTTAGCCTCTAAACGATGCCGGGAATTTTAAGTTTTATGATGAATTCTACAATGATGTTCATGATAATTATTGATGTGTTTCCTCCAACGAGGAAAGAACCATTGCATTCTTCTCATGTGTTTGGATTTGGTTTCATTCGATATCATGTTAATGTTTATTGTGAATTGTGATAATATCGAGCACACTTTGCTGTTGCTGCTGGCGGAAATTCGAAATCATTGTGCAGATATGACAAGGAAATGATTAATTCTGCTTTTTGATTGACCCTGATGTTGCTACAACAATTTGATTTGGCCTACCATTACTTTTTCGCAAGGACAAAAACTTGAACTCTAAACTCTTAACAAAAAAGGATTCAAGTTATTTGGGTGACCATTTTGGTTAATACCCTTGTTCAAGAAGAGCTCTTTTTTGGTCTTTTAAGAATTTGATACTTCAATTTGTCTTTCCAGTATTTGCATTGTCTCAAATTTGGTCTTCAAATTGATGTTTTATTTCTAATTAGGGATAATTGACAATGGCAGTCCGTGTCTTCTAAAAGAATATGTTGGCCACATGTGATTACTATCGATACTTCTTTCAGTTTTATTTTATCAGATTTTTAACTCAGAACTCACCCTAGGACAATGGAGGAAAGTCATTCCTTTCTGTCGGCCTAGTTCATGTGTATTTCAATGTGCATGAAGCTTGTAAGAGACTGAATAGAATTTGTTGACCTTGACTTCATGACCCTAAAAAGCTGGATTTAGATGAACTAGTTTTAGCAATTACCATTGATTTTATCTGAAAGACTGAACTACTATAGGACCTTCCATCGCTAAGGTTAATTTTTCTTGTGTTTAAAGCCAGAGCAAGTGCATTTTCATTAGATATTCTATGTTTGAAAATAAGTAGTTGTGGACATGTAGCTGTTGAAAACTCTTCATTATTTCTTTTTTTTTTTTATTATTAGTATGAAATTTTAAATCAGAAAAGAACTCGTAGTATTGTGCTCCCCAAGTGCATATGTATTGTCATTTCTGAGTCGCATTCTACTTTTTTGCTGTTCTGTTTCTTTAGGTGTTTGACTTGAGCCTCTCCTCAAGGCGCTGAAGATGAGACAGCCAGGACAGTATGATGATGCAAGTGTTAACTCATATGTTGCTGCACGGATACCTCACATGTCTGGGCAGGGATGGAGAATAGACACGGCCATTTTCAAGGATGGCAAGAATACTTGAATACGGACAAGGATCACCATTATGCAAACTCAAAAGTAGATGGACAATGGAAATGGGAAAGAGATGGAGCAAAAGTATCAAATTAGATGCAATTGCACATGTTCAATGAAGGTTAGTGTAATTCTCAGCACGCTGTCTCATCAAAACCATTTTTTTTCTAGATCAAGTTTGCTTGTTTGCATTTATATCTGCAAGTGTACCCTGACCACTTTGCATTTACATCTACAAGTGTACCCTGACCACTTTCCTGGTTTACACCATTTTTATTTTCCACATTATCAAACAGTGTTCTATTTCTATTACTTTAAGTGTTGGTAACTGTAAGTTTAGCTTCCATAGGGAATTCTGTCCATATAAATGGTTGGATTCTTCTTTTATTGCTTGACAGAGCATGCCCAAGAGCATGCATGGTGTGTAGTTAAAGTACAAAATGACTACCTACAAGAAAGTGAATCTTTAAAATTTTTAATTGTCACAACATTAACTTGATGAAAGCAAGACAATTGGATGGTAACTAACTGTCTATTATTTTGTTTTCCATTTGCTTGTGAATTCTTCTCTCTTGACAATCAATTTTTAAGAAAGTAGAATTGTTTTTTCTTCATTTTGCTATGCATTTCTACAGGCCTTGCTAGCCCAACTTATAAGGCTTGAGCCAAAGTATCTAACCAAAGAAATTTTTTTTTGGGGGGGGGGAACAGTATCTCCAATCAATAACTTTAGTTGTTTCTTTGCATAAGGTCCACCTATGATAATGGCACCTCTATTTGAGAAGTTATTTGCTTCAGATCCAACACTCTATCAGTCATTATTTTAAGGATGGTCATTGAATGTCTTGTTCCATTAACCTCGCAAGTCATCCATTTGGGTTTATTTATGTCAATTTCCAAATCATACATGTAAAGAAATTTAGGAGAACCTCTACCTTCCAATCTGCGACTTCCAAAGAAAGCCACACCCAATGTAATTCAGGGCGAAATGAGAACTATCTCTGGTTCCTTACACTAGGAAAATTATACAACAACAACAATAAATCGAGCCTTAATCCCAATAATTTGGAGTCGGCCATTTGAGAGATAAATTATGATTAAAAAGAAAAATAGAATAAATAAATAATAAATACAAAAATAGAAATATATACAAAGGAGAATAAAAATAAAAGTAAAATAAATCAATAAATATATATATCCAAAATATATTAGTTTAATTTGTGCTTATTCTTCTACGCCATTCATTTCTATCCAAAGTCATCTTTTTGTCTAAATCTTTAACTATCATATCTTTATTAATAACTTGTATCCAAGTTTTCAGCGGTCTACCCCTACATTTTACTAAATCTCCCATATTTAAGTTCTTGATTCTCCTAACCGGTGCGTTCTTGGGTCTTCTTTGCACATACCCGGACCATCTCAAACGATACTTTCGCATCTTATCCACAATTGAACTAACTCCCAACTTGTTACGAATTTCTTCATTTTTAATTCTATCTCTTCTAGTTTTGTCACACATCCACCTAAATATCTTCATTTCTGCTATAGTCATTTTTTGTTCTTGTTGTTGTTTAACACTAGGAAAATTATATGTCAGAAAAATTACTTGGGGGATGATCAACACAAACACCTAAGTCATAACAAAGTTGCAAACTGAAGTAGATCCGTCACTCAAATTGGGTCTTAACACTTAGTCCCTAGTTGTTGATTCTTGTTCATGTATTTTTGTAGCTAATTTCACTTGGCTGACCTTCTAAGATAGGTTACTATGTAAGCTAAATAGATGTCATTAATAGAAAAGCTCATTTTTGTTTTGTTTGTAGGACACCAGAATGGTTTGAGAATGGATAGTTTCTATGAATGGTATTTATTGGGTGTTGACTGGGCATGGTGGGGGCCATTTGTTTACTGGGAAAAAAATCTTGTCACTTTTATTGCTCAAAATTGCCTTTTAAGTTGCAGAGAACAAAAGAGAATGGTGTTCAAGGTGGTGGAGAAAATTCTCAGAGTTCATTCATGCCTGATTTAAGACATTCATTTTTTTGTTGAAGGAGCAAAACATTTTATTTGGGATGCAACTTTTGGTGCCTTTCTTGATCTTGCTCTTCCCTAAGCAAATCCACTTTTGTTTCTATATACTTTGAAGTGCAGAAAATTGCCTAGGAAAGTTTGATGTGTTCATTGCCCTACTTATTTTTTCCTTCTACAGCTGTTGACTTTATCGTTGGGCTGAGCATAATGTCTCTGGTTCTTCTGGTCTACTCTCAAAGTCCAAAGGACCAAATCCAGTGAGGTAAAGGAGACTATGAAGATATGGTAAGTTCGGGGCAGTGGGTTTTTTGGTGGAAAAATTCAAGAGATAATGAACATGAACTGTGAAAGCACTTGATTGCGTACATTCAACTCAAAAAATAATGTTTTTTGTTTTTTGTTTTTTTTTGGGCTGCTCAAAAAATAATGTTAGGAGAGTGTGCTAGCTTCAGCGATCTACTCCACTTAGAGAAATCTTGTCAAAGCCTAAGCTCACGTTGAAGCTGCTTTTGCCAGTTTCCCAAGGGCATTGAGTGCACAATAGAGATATGAGATTCAAATACAGTCCTATGAATGTGAAAATCACTTTCTCTTTCCCGCCTGGCCTCTACTATTATCTTCCTCATGCTTTTTGCTTGCTTGCTTGATTTATATTTGGATGACAATGCAAAGCATGGTGGTTGCTGGACCTAGTTGGTCACAAAGTATTTGCTCCATGGGTCAGCATACATGCATATGAATCTTTCTTTTCTTGGTTACTTGAGTGGGAATGTCGGTGGAATGATGCAAATTCACATCAAGCATATAAGATGATTCTGTGCATTAAATTACAATGTAGATGAGGGAAAGCGAGATTAATCCGAATTCAAGAGCCAGTTTAGTTTAACCTTTGGTTCCAGATTGTATTTATATTGTCTATTACCTTTGATTAATGACTTGTTTATAAAGGAGACACTTATTGAGTTTGTTATAAATTTGTGATGACTGTGGTTTGGTTAAGACATTGTTATTGCATGCGTTTCTTTTTATGGCAGAGGAAAGGCAATTTGTGTTTATTCTTGTGAGGTTGTTCTGTAGTGTTTGCTTTGTCTGATGGATATTCTGTCAATTTCAGGTTGAATCTTAACATGTTAAATTATTTTAGGTCAAGCAGGTGATGGATTGAGATCATTTTTTCAGGGTCAGAGGTCAGATCGGAACTTGGGTTGGAGAAGCAAGATTATTGTAACCCTCGCTTGCAGATGCATGAAGAAAATATGGAAGTTGGATATGAAGAAAATCCTTTGTTGCAGACTTTTGAAGAGCTTGAGCTGACATTTCGTGATGAAATTATAAAATTAAGCAAAGAACAGACAGATGCTGAGGACACTGAAAATGCAAGACACAGGGAGGTTAGTTTATACTAGTCTTTGTTAAGCACATACTAAAGCTAATTTAGTACTTTATACTTTGAACCTGTTTGTTTGCATTGTACAAGTTAAATTGTGCTACAATCTTCAGCATTGCAGCATGAAAACTTCTAAAAATTAGTGTAGCCATCCCATGTCAGTGCTGGACATATTCTTTGGACATGACAAAATATTCCACACGTGATTTTTATGACCTTATTGTTGTGTTGCTGTGCTGGTCTGTTATTTCTTGTGTCCGCGTCTATGCTTCACTTGAATTGCGGGTGAATCTTATTTATATTCTCTAGCGCAACCTTCAATGATATCACCAACATAGTGGCAACTCTTCTGTATTTCAGAAAATCAATGCTATTAATGCACAGTATGAAGAACAACTATCTGCACTCCGTGGCCGACATGCCACACGGAGGGATGAGTTCCTCCGGAAAGAATCTAATGCACGACAAGCTCAAAATTAAGAAGCTATGATGGGACATTACCCTAACCATGGAATGGCCTCTGTTGACCCTCGTGATTATGGTGGAGCTGCAGCCTCTACAGTTGAGGAATCAAACCGTGCCTATAATCCAGTGCAGTTTGATTCATACCGAGAGCAAACTTGGTTTCTTGGTGGTACAAGGGATCATGGATATGGACCATGGAGTTCTTACCCTGGTGGCCGTGTTTATGATGCTGGTGCTCGTTATTTCTAACTTGGTTGCTACGTTTTGCCCCATTGCTATACCCTCACCAGTTAAATATATATATTTTTTCATGAAAACTAATTTTAGGCTCAGTCTATGTGATTGTCCTCTGTCTGTTCTTTTGATATTCCTTGTTAGTGGTTTCCATCTTTGTTCTCCCATTCTTCTCCCGTCCTTCGAAAGCTGAAGATCTCTAGAAAATTCATACCAGCAGGGTTTTCCTATGCTGAACATCTTCTTGTACGGCTGTGTCGTTAGTCATTCCTAAAGTCTTCCAACTCTTGTCGAATGGAGAAAATTGTACCCTACATGGTGTAGGTATTTGACATTGCTAACTCTGACGGTGTAAAGGATTAACATTCCCAGGTCATTTGCTGGATTTGCAGTTTTAAAAGTCTGGCAAGCTGCAATGGCCGGTATGTCTTTTGTTCCTACGGCTTTGTCTAGGTGGTGATGGCTGTTGTCTGGGCCGTGTTTTTGGGCCTTTTTAATTATTTAATGGGAGTGAATCTGTATGTATGCCCCCTTATAGCCCTTGTATAGGTTTGTCACTTCTTGGTGAATGCGACCAATGTTACATCAGTTTACGTTTACAAATTTTTAAATTTTTTTGTTTAATTTGAAATATATTTTAATTAATTTAAAATTACTTTAATTTGATTTTTTTTTTTTTTATTTTGTTGATGTTGACTCTCATATTCAATTTGATTTTATGAATGTTGTCTCGTGTTGAACATAACTTTATAATAATCTATGATTACACTTTTTCACCAATTTTTATTTTACTCATATCCCAATAAATAATGAATGGAAAAGATTATATTTTCTTTTAAACTACCTTTATTAATTTATCTAAAATAATTTTCTCAAATTTCACCTATGAAAAAAATTATATTACTTTTACTTATCTACACACCAGTTATTTATTTTCTTTTTCATTCTTAATTTTGGTATACTTTATTGTACGGAAATTTTTTAGTGGTAATGTTTTTTAGTTTTTTTGTTTTCAAAATATTTTCTATTTTTAAAATGCTTTACGTACTAAATTAATTAATATTTATATAAAAGTTTTTATACTTTTTATATTTATATATTTTTTCATATTTAATGAATTATTTACTTATTTAATAATAATTTTTATTTTTATGTTTTTTTTTATAATTAATAATTACATATTTAATAATTAGATTTTAATTATAAAATATGATTATTTTATTATTTTTATAAAATAAATAATATTTAGATAAAAATTTTTATATTTTTTATATTTACTTTTTTTTTTATATTTCTTATATGTTTTCGTTTTCACATTTTCGTATTCGTGCAAGTCGGGTTGCTTTGACCGGTCAAATTGCCAATCGTATGAGTTGCTTGCTAAATTTGTTTCTTTCTTACTAAAAGGGGAGAGTTCATCTCATTTAAATTTACATAGCACAAAATTAAATGGCTATTTCATTTTTCTCATGACATTTTTACCCTTGGCCTGTAATTCATTTGCGTATGTAGTCATGATTATTTTCTAGGAGGAAAAAGGAAACTTCAATGCCCTTCATTCCCTTTTTAACCTTTCTTTAACTGATTAAATGCACTTATTACCACAATTTCCTTTTTTTTTTTAAATTTTGACTTCTAATTTTAACCTCATTCTTGTCATATAGGTTAATCCTTTTCCCTTTTTAGAGATTTATTATTTCTTCTATGTAAACGGAATTGTAACAATGCTCCTTATTTCGCTGCACACGAATGTCTTCACAATTTAAGAAAATAAAATTTAATTTTTTTTTTAAATAAAAATATATACATAATAATTTACAAAACAAACACGATGAAGGAACAAAGTTTTTTTTTTATTATTTATAAATAAATAATTTTGATTTATTTTTTTTTTCAACTTTATTTTATATTTTTGTCATGTGAAAATAGATGGGCATGAGACAGCTCTGAAGTCTGAACATTTATCAGTCTCACTCTCAGCATATACCGCTGTTGTTGCGAACCCAAATATAAACATTATATATATTATCTGAATTTTCCTTTTATTTAAATTTTATTATTTTCAAGTTCTTTGAATCCTCTTCGTACAATAGCTCCACTTGTTTCTCTGCAAATCCGCCAATCTCTCTCCCTCTCTCCCTCTAACATTTGAAATTTTCTTCTCCATTTCTACATCTCTTCCTGCATTTCCAAATCTTCAAACTCTCTCTCTCCTCTCTCTCTAGATGGACGGCGATGATTTCGCCGATGCCGCGCAGCGTCCTCTCTCAGCCAACGATGACGACCAACGAGTCTACTTCGTTCCTTACAAGTGCTCTGTCCTTTTCTTCTCTCTCTCTCTCTCTCTCTCTCGATCCAAAAATTTTCCACTAATCTGATTTAATTTCGATATCTTCAAATGAGTCGTCGTTTAGACTCAGTTTTTTGAAATTTAATTTATTCGAATTGAGTTGAGATTTTGTGATTTTCAGGTGGTGGAAAGAGGCACATGATGCTACATTGGGAGATAAAGAAGCGAAAAAAGGGGTTTCGTATGCGGCATCTCCTGCTCCGTCCTCGTATGCTAGTCCGATGAAGCTAATCAACAACATTTTCAACTCTGATCTCGTTTTGGTTCTTAGGAGAGTGGATGATTCTGGTCAGGATAACGATGTCGAAGTCTCTGGTCGCGATTTTGCTCTCATTCATGGTGATATGTGGTTGCATGCCCTTAAATGGTGAGTGTGGCCTTTTTCCGATCAGCTTAATTAGGGTTTCTTTGTTCATCAAATTTTAATTGCACTTGGTTTTTTCTGATTCTACATGATATTGTTTAATTTGATGGCTCTTCCCGGAAGAGTATATGCCAACCACTCCTATTTGTTACTGTTATTTCATTAGTCTGTATTAATTCCTCATGATGTTGCTTGATTTGATGGCAAATTCTTGTACAACTTCTTGTCTTCATTAGGGTTTATGCCAACTAGTCCAATTTGTTATTGCATTACTTGCTTTATTGGGAGAAAAAATGGTGTAGATGTCAGTGCAAAATTATCTGAATGGCAGGGAAAGAAGGGATTTGCCTAAACTGTATTTACCTATTGAATGAAGAATACCAAATGGCATTTGCATTTAAGTTTACGAGCCACTGTTTGATGGAAAATTCTCTGTGGTATATGCCTACCATTTATTTATTTTTTTTTAATTTTTAATTTTTTTATTTTTGGTGGATGTTGGTGGAAAATTGCCTGCATTGTTAGTGAATAATGGGATTGCTGTAAATTTGTTTTTACTTTTGTGGCTACAATTGTGCATTTGAGTATTGAATGTCGCTTGTTTCATATGCATTATGATTCAGGGGTCTTCTAAAGTAAGATGTACTATTTGAAATTTTTACAAATAAAGGAAAAGCTGAACAGATTTTGCTTTCCATAAATTTGTTTGATTTCAATCATCACTGAAGAAATCACTGTTCAGATTTAATGTATGAAGAGATGGACGTATCAATAGAAAGAAAGCCAAAGAAAAGTGATGTTAGAGCCCGGTAGTGGCAACGACTCATTTTTATATTCAAAATGGCGAGAGTATATGTTCTGTCGGTTGTTGTGATCTTTTCATTGACATACTTGAGCACCTAGTTTGATAACCTTTAGAGACTGATTTGGAGTCTGCAATTACTTGGTATGATCTTTGTTGTAATAAGAATCTGTTGCACAATCAGTTCACTTTGTTTTGCGTCGAGTATACCTTGCAGACAAAATCAGGTGACACTACACTGTTTGTCTTGGATGTTTAGGGACTTAGTGAAGTCCCAAACACACTGAAGTTATTCTGCTTTTCCATGCAGGCATAGTGATTCTAAAGCTGTGACGAAGGATGGTAAAAGCTTTTTAGCCGCAGAAGATGATATGTCAGATGTCTATCCTTTACAACTCAGGCTTTCAGTTGTGAGAGAAACAAACACATTAGGAGTTAAAATAAGCAAAAAGGTCAAAATTTTCTCCCACCAACCTTTGCCATTTTGAAGGCATGGAACACGATGATCATGAAAAATTTTACGATATAATGTGTATGCTTTTTACTGCAACCCTTCTTTGCATAAGTTAGATTGCAATCTTCTTGTAATATTATCTTTAGGTACCCATTTGATGTTTTTTGATTAAGAATATAAGTAATGTGCATCAACAGCCTCTTCTCGTTGCTCTTGAGTCTAGGCATGCATGGAGTTCCACAAAGGAATAAACTTAATTGAAGAGCATTAAGGTCTTCAAGATACATGTTCAAGATACGCATCTCATAAGCATGGTGAATATGTTTGACATCTTGGTTAAAGCTATTACCATATATGTTGTGTGGGTGTTTTAGAGGTTTTGTAATGACAAATATCTACTAAGTTGCAACATATGATCTGCTCTAAGATAAGAATTCACAAAATAGAACAACTCTTAGTCTATAAATTTCGTAAATTTTGGCAACAATTATGAATTCGTATTATAAGATTTTATTAGATACCGGATAAAATGTAGAGAATGGCATGTTTATCTCTCTCTCTCTCTCTCACCCACTCTTTCCCTATCTCTTCTTTAGGGATAAACATAGAATGTTTTGATATGAGAGGAAAAGAGTAGAAAAAAAAAAAAAAACTAATGATGGATAATTTTAGTAAGGCAATAAAAAAAAAAGAAAATTGAAAGCACATTTTGACAAAGCAAGATTCTCAAAGAGATTGCCTTGAATGCCTCCAGTTTTTTACAACCTAAAATAGTTGGACCTATTCTGAGCTGCAGAAAGTTCCAAATGATTGATATTACCAAGAGGTTGAGTTTTTCTGGCTTACAGAGTACGTTACTGCTGAGGTTTTACCCCAAGTCAATTGGGCGTCATAATCAAGCCATTAATGCGATTACCATGGGGATGAGCCCAATCGGGAATATGAACTGTCATTTGAATTAATAATTGAACTGCAAAATTGCCTTGCTAGGTTCTTTTGGTTGAGTTTCCTATCAAGTTGGGAAGAAAGTTGTTGAGTTGTCATTTCACATATATAAGGAGAGCAGAAAAAACCATTGGACTGTGACATAGGCCATATTTGGAGGTGGTTTATTATTTTTCAACTCTCTTTGTTTTTCAATAAACTTTAAATATCAGGAGATGAACCTGTACTACCATGCTTGATGCCAAATGCAGGCGGAAACATGTTTCTTGGCTAATGCGTATAAGAGCATGTCCTGGAACTGCTTTGCTAATAATAGCCCTACGAATGTGATGCCCTTTCCGAGATTTGCAATTATGTTGCAAAATTGTATTCTATTTGGAGGGATTGGCGTTAGACAGGAAAACTTCCTTCCTTTGGGTTGCAGGATTTGTACACGTGCCTCTTCCCTTTCCCCCCACTTTACTATTTTCTGCTTGGTGAGTAGTTATATAACACTTGTCAGAAAAAAAATGGAAATTGTTCAATAAGGATAAAGTGTTTGACAAGCCAGTCGGAAAGAGGTAGATCAATCATACTTGCCGTATCTTTATCCCGTGTCTTAATGATACAAGTCACAACAAGCATTGCGAGTCAATCACGTCCTACTATCCAGTCCGGGACACTGGATTTTGCATGGCTTCCTTGAGTTTTGGTATCTGAAATGTCTGGGTTTCATTTCCAGGATAATGCAACTGAGTTCTTCAAGAGAGCCTGCAAGATCTTTGGTGCCGAGTCTGAACTGGTAAGCAATTTGATGACAAATTGCTGTACCTTACCATTTGAGAAATAATTTCTACCATGAGTTGTTTTCTAACATATATATTCTTTCTTTTTGTTTCTATTTGTAAAATTCATTACAGCTGCGCATTTGGGACTTTTCGGGTCAGACAACACTTTTTCTCATGAATGACAAAAATAAATTCCCGAAAGATTGTCAACGACAGTTGGATCAAGAGGTCAGCTGGAGATATATACTTCATTAATAATTGCATTCCTTAAACCATGCTCTCCTGATTAGAGCGTTTCATTAAAAGCAAACCCGATTTCTTCCTATGCCTCTTGTTTGAGATTAGAGCAGATCTACAAGGGCACTAAGGGTGGCCTTGGCCTTATGGATGTTATAAAAATTTAGAACGTTGCTTTAATTTTCTTCTTTTTTCATATGTATAATTCAAGATCAAATTCTTTTATGGCAATTTGGGTAGACGTGAACTTAAATTTTAAAGCCTTTCTAGATCCATCCTGGTTTACCATTCTTTTTGCCCTTCCTTTTTTGGGTGCTTGGTTTGTGTCATTTGTTGCTTGTTGTTTTTCTTTTTAGTCATGGGTGGGTTGGTTCGAGGGCGAATCTCGGCGCAACGGTTGAGTTGCTCCTTTGGTGACCTCGAGGTTATGGGTTCGAGATATGAAAACAGCCTTTTTGCAAAAAAATGCAAGGGGGAAGGCTGCGTACATATACGTCCACTCTCCTCTTACCCCCGCACTAATTCGGGGAGCACTTTGTGCACTGGGTGAGCCCTTTAGTCAGGGTTGGACTGAGAGGTGAGGGCAGTATTCTGGTTGCCCATCAATTTTCTCACCAGGTTCTTCGTTGTATTACTTTTCAAATTGAAATGTGGGACTTTCTTTCTGTGGGTGTCTTTTCATGATAATTTGGTTATAATTTGATGTTTAAAATTGTGACAGTGTTATCTAATTCTAGGTAGTTGAGCTTGCATCTTAAATATGGTTTTCATGGCCAACTCAATCTTTGATCAGTTAGTCTATGTGACAATTGTTGGTGATTATTACCATTATCGATACATGGTCGAATATATTATCATGGTTTTGTTATTATTATTCTGGAGATCATTCTGAAACGTATATCAAGAATTATGTGATAAATAACATTACCAGGAAAGAATCTGGCGATAGATGCTGGGAAGGCAAAACATGCATTTCCTTTTGTAGGAAGTCATCTTTTTCAACAAAAATGATAAAAAAAAATTCTTGCATGTGTCCAGATTACAAATTGTAGTCTACAAGATATGAGCACATATCAACTTGGTTATTTATTGTCCTTATAAGTTATATTGTGCTCAGCTCATATATTCTACCATGTAAAGGTTCTTCTGGGGCTGCAAGTGTATGGGCTATCGGATTCCATGAAGGGTCGAGAAGGGAAAAAGGATGAAAACGGCATGCAGAGCTCTAATGTGTCTCGTTCCTGTTGTGGTGTTCCACTATTGATAAATGGTAGTTCTGGCAGTGTGAGCTCTAATATCATGCGCAGCAATTCCTCGACTAATTGTGGAAACTCCAGTGAAGCTGGTTCTTTAGGTTTGACAGGATTACAAAATCTTGGAAATACTTGTTTCATGAATAGTGCACTTCAGTGCTTAGCACATACTCCAAAGCTTGTTGATTACTTCCATGGAGAATACAGTAAAGAGATAAATCATGAAAATCCTTTGGGAATGAATGTGAGTTTTCACTTTTCTCTTCTACTTGCTACCCCGGTCTTATTCTATCCTTTCTTCATAAATGATATAATCTTGATGTATCCAATAAGCATATTCCCCATAGGATTTCCATAAATTAAAGTTTACATTGCTGAACAGGGAGAAATTGCTTTAGCATTTGGAGACCTGCTGAGGAAATTATGGGCTCCAGGAGCAGGTCCAGTGGCACCCAAGATGTTTAAATCAAAGCTAGCTCGTTTTGCTCCTCAGTTTAGTGGCTTTAATCAACATGATTCTCAAGTTTGTGAAACTCTTCTGCTTCAAACTGAATATTAGAGTTCTCTTCTTTGTTGACCATTGGGCAGACTACTGAACTTTAGACTCTGTTATTTCTATTTTTTCTTTTTCAAAATTTTCTTTGCAGGAGCTCCTTGCTTTTTTGTTGGATGGACTTCATGAGGATCTAAATCGTGTGAAATGCAAGCCATATGTTGAAGCCAAGGATGGAGATGGTCGACCGGATGAAGAGGTTGCAGATGAATATTGGCAATACCATTTGGCCCGCAATGACTCTATTATTGTAGATGTGTGCCAAGTAAGCAAATTCTCAGGGTTTTTTATATGGGTCTTGGAGTTGAATAGAAACTCAAAGGTTTTCTGAGTTCACTTAAAGTGGAATCTCAGATTGTTGTGATCCATCATCTTAACCAATGTGCTTTAGGATATTTCACTTTATTTGGATCTTGAAGATGTTTGCTGGATTTTATCTTTTTGGTGAATGATGGAAATACTAATGTCTTTCCAACACTAGTGCATTTAATTTAGCAACATATTTATTTTGAAAACAGTGTGTAAAGTGGCATTTGATGTTTTCAGATTAGAATGACAATAAACAGCTGATAAATTTCTGCATCGAATTTGATTTGTTTATATGAATCCCAGAATGTTGTTGATAAATTAGTCTTATGTTTATTATGGTTGCATCTTGTCATTGTGTTGTTGATGAATGCATCTCCATGTGCGTGCATGGAGGAGCTTGGGACTGGGGGTGTTGAGGTCACCCAGCTCCAAAAGATTACCACTAATGAGTAATGAGCCCTGAGAGTTCAGTCTCTTTTCTGGTACCCTTTTAGTGTTTTTAATGTGTCCGTGGAAAAACCTTTTTGCTGTTGTGTGGCAAAATTTTATGTTAGTTTCTTTGGGAAATATCATGTATTTTATAATTAATATAATTATGTGGTTGCTAAACAGCATTTTAGGTGAACTATACATACACATTTTAATATTTTTCTTTGGGCAAAAATTGCTGTTAAACATCCACCAACAAACTTAGCTCTTGCTAAGTACCAAATTTCTTTAACAAGAACCAATTATTGAATGGGATTGCTCATAGAAAATTGTGGCATTGCAAATATAATAATACTATAAAGTGTTGATTAAGAATTTTATCAAATTAGTTTTATCACTTTCCTAATCAGATATATTTCAAAATTCAGAAAGAAATTATTATCCACTATGAGAAGAAAGTGAATCACTTGTATGAATAGATTCAGATTCTTACCTAAATGTATTTCTAATCTGCAATCTTGTATTCTTCTGTTTGAAACCTAAGGTTTGTGCTTTGGATTTTCCTTTATTTGGTAATTGGTTTTGTCTTTTTTCAGGGTCAATATAGGTCAACATTGGTATGTCCTGTTTGCAAGAAAGTCTCTGTCACATTTGATCCATTCATGTATCTATCACTACCTCTACCTTCAACTGCAATGCGCACAATGACACTGACAGTGGTAAGTACTGATGGAACTAAACAGCCATCTGCATTTACCATTTCTGTGCCTAAGAATGGAAGATTCAAGGATCTAATTGATGCTCTTAGCATTTCGTGCTCCTTAGGAGTAGATGAGAATCTCTTGGTGGCTGAGGTAAATGCAAGTAATGACTACAAGTTGTCTTGTGCAAGCTTTTTGACTTTGATCTTGTGCTCATAATCTGCTTACTGAGCAGATATATAACCACAGTATCATACGCTATCTTGAGGAGCCAACGGATTCATTATCCTTGATTAGAGATGAAGATCGGCTTGTTGCCTACCGCTTGCCAAAAGATTTTGAGAAGCTGGTTGTATTCACACATGAAAAGAGGGAGTAAGTCTGAGACATTTCTTTTGTGTGTGTGTGTGTTTTTTTTTTTTTTTTTTTTTTTCTTCTAATGGACTATTCATTCTATTGGAGTTTACAAGTCCTGCTATGAAATATTATTTACTTAAGCTGGGCCAGCGATCAAGATTATTTTCTGATTATCTCAAAATTATGGTGCTTTTTGTTTCTTGTACGCTTGTTTTGTTTTCTTCAGCCATTCATGGTCATGCATCTTGAGAGCTTAGGGTTCCTTGGCATCGCATCCATTTAATGTAGCATATATTTTCTCCCAATTACTCTGCCAGAGTGTTTCCTTCTCAGAAGAATTCCTACAACCCTTTTGTTACTTCTGAGAAAGCAATATCTGCTGGATTTATGGCAGGATGGATTGTAGAATCAGTGAAATCCATTACCTGCTCCATTGATCGGTATATAGCCAAGTTTATTCTCTATCTTTAGCTTTTGTATGTATTGAAATTACAGAAAAATTAGGTCAAAGCTAAGCAGACTTGTTGCCTACAAAGCCTTGGTTATGCCGTTTTCTGGCTCTTCCTTGTTCAGTGTCTGCCAAGTTATCTAGTTCTGTTTTCAAGATACTAGTAGACACAACTTCAAATATGATTGATATGGCCACAGTCTCCTTTTTGAGCCGCGTGCTTTTTGGATTTAGGATTACTCTGTCATTCAGTCATGATTCCTTCTCTTTTTATGTTATCATTGTGAGGACGATCTTTACTTGGAACTCCCTCTCTCTCTCTCTCTCTCTTTCTCTCTCTCTCTCCTCTAAACTTACATACTTATCTTTCAGGCGGGACATACATGGAAAGCAGAAGGCATTTGGAATACCTCTAGTAGCTTCACTTCCTAGTACTGTGAATGGATCTGATATACGTAGCTTGTATTTAAGAATACTTAACCCTTTCTTGACAACCAGTAAAGATGCCTCCAGTGATGATACTAAAGAGAATAATTCAGCCCCAGATGTAGTGACAGGAGATTATGGGATTGCAAATTCTGTTGATGAAAAAGAGCTCAATGCTCATTCTGATGCTGATCTAGAGTTCTACTTAACAGAGGTTATAAATAAAAACATCAGGATGGTGATGAACGAGCCGATTATGGTGACACAGTTGCCAAAGCCGTTGCATGTGCATGTGTGTTGGCCGGAGAAAAAGATTGAGCAGTATGATACTAAGCAGTTTAGCTCTCTCCCTGAAGTTTTCAAATCCAGCTTTTCTGCAAAAAGACCTCAGGAATCTGTTTCTTTGTACAAGTGCCTTGAAGCATTCCTAAAGGAGGAGCCTCTGGGACCAGAAGATATGTGGTAAGTGGCTATCTATTTTTGATTAGCTTGGTAATCCTGCAATTTGCTGCTTGTAAACCCATGATTAACTGACAAAATTAATAGAATTTAAGGCTTGTGTTCTCATCAATGTTGTATATTTTCTTGTCAAAATGCATTTTAGCTATTTGATTTTGATCTGTCATTGAGGCAGCACTTTTAAGGTGTTGGTTTTCAGTGATTTCATTTAAGGTATGACCGATCCTTATTCAACACTAGGGAGAGTATTTGTGGAAGCAAACCCCAAAATTCATAAATTGTTGTTATATGACAGAATTATGACCTCTGACAGCATTATCCTACACATATTTTGCAAAGTAGAGCCAATTTCCAAGCATGCTATGGTAGAATTATACTCCACATTACCCATTTTCCTATTCCATGTATTAAGTGCGTCCACAATACGCTGTTTGTTTTTGCATTGATTTTTTTTCCCCTCTCCTTTTAAACTACTTAAACTGGCTTAAACCATGTTAGTTAACTGCTAACTATGAGAGCATTTTGAACGTCCCAAAATAAAGAAAAGAACTTTACCTTAGTCTCCTGATGCCGTTAAAGAATTATTTTTGTATCACTGGGTGTTTTTATTTCCTGCTGGTTGTACTACAGCTGCCTGTGATCAGCAAACCCTATTGCCTGCATTCATGCTCCCAAATGCCTAATGCATTGAACTCTAGCTTGGGTTGACAATTTCTGCTTTTAATTTGTCATCACTAATACACTCTGGTTTTCTGTCCGTCAAGTCACTTTCACTTCATCACAGTTATTTTCCTCACAGGATTTTTGTTGCAGTTTATTCACTTTCTTTTCTGCTATCTGTTTCTTAGGTATTGCCCTAGCTGCAAGGAGCATCGACAGGCCAGTAAAAAGTTGGACCTTTGGAGACTTCCAGAAATATTAGTTATCCATTTGAAGAGGTTTTCATATAGTCGGTACACAAAGAACAAGCTGGAGACATATGTTGATTTCCCCATTGATGATCTCAATTTATCAACTTATATTGCTTACAAGAATGGCGAGTCTTCTTTTCGTTACATGCTTTATGCCATCAGTAATCACTATGGAAGCATGGGTGGCGGTCATTACACTGCATTTGTCAACGTAAGTGTTATTTCTTGCTTTTCCCTGTCCCTTTCCCAGTCCCCCCAAAAGGCCTATATGATTGCTATTCACTGCAGATTAAAGCTAAAACCTTATCAATATGCCATAGGTTGTTTTTCTAGGCAATTTCTGTACTAAAACCCAGTAGTTTCTTTCGTGCTCTGTGAAAGCTGCTATTAGCCACTGTAAAGGAAACACAAATTTGCGGGACTTATTCCTTGGTCATGAATTTGATTACAAATTAAAATTTTACATGAATCTGTGCTGCTCCATTATGAACATTCTAACTCTCTGTTTTGTCACAGCATGGAGGTGGCCAGTGGTATGACTTTGATGATAGCCATGTATTTCCCATCAGTGAGGATAAAATTAAGACATCGGCTGCTTATGTTCTTTTCTACAGAAGAGTAAATGATGTATGATATAAGAATAGAGGATAGCCAATTTTGAAATCTTCAGTGGAGTTAGAGTGAGTTCTTTTCTCACCTTATCCTTACATAGAAATTACCATTGAAGAACCCATTCTTTTTTCAATGGCACCAGTTTTGTCCCCATTTAGTTTTCCAATGAAGAGGAGGTAAAAATGCGAAGAAGACAATGCTATGGATAACTGTAACATATTACCGATTGGGGAGGTCTGATTCGAAGCAAAAGACCAACCCTTTATACCTTTTACCTGCCGAAAAATGAAATCATATATACTTTCTCCTTTCCTGATTAAGTTTTCTGGGTGGATTTGCTTCACACCCATGTTATAGCGATTCCTTTATTACATCTTTGTAACAAATGAACAGAGCAATACATTCATTTGATGGTCTGATACAAGAATCTCTTTCAATTTTGGTGTTATTACAGCATTCTTTCATGTTTTCGAGTTCTCTAGTTTGTATCATTTGGAGACATCATTTGATTACAGCTTATATATCAAGTTTGGCTGCTTAAAAAACTTGAGCAGACAAGGAGCTATCGATTCATAGAGCCTTCACTATTGCCTCACATGCATGTTGATTAGGGTTCATTTCTTATATTCACGCGTTCGACGAACATGAGTGATTGCAGCATGTTGTATCATCCACGACATCTAGGGTTTTTTTCAATTCCTAGGAACATCTTGTTAATAAAACAACAGGGGACATTTTCAATATCCTTGTAGAATGTACATACTAGGACCACATTATCAGCATTTCCACGTACTTGAAATTCTGGTACTCCGAAGCCATTAATGGTAGGAGAAAAAAAATATATAGGAACAAAGAAATCAGTACCTTGTACCAAAGTGACAGTCCAGATGGTTGCTGCTGTACGGTGTACGCATAAAACAGTCGCCATTACCAATCACTATGGTCTTTTCCTCCTTTCTTTCTTTTTTTTTTTTTTTTTTTTTTTTTTTGTAATTTTGTACCAACAGAGCACTGAACTGGACCAAAGTGAGTGAGGACATGGGATTGCACTGGCTTTACGTTGTTTATTTTTGCTATTCTGATGAAAGAAGTTCCTCTGCCTCAGCGTCTTTTTATTATCTCACTTGGTAGGGAATCAGTCGTGCGAATATTGGGTTTGGTCATATTCATATTGCATGTTCATCGTTATGCGTGTCTTTGTTTTGTTTTGTTTTATTTTATTTTATTTTTGTTTTTGTTTTTATTTTATTTTATTTTTTAACTAGACCAACGATATCTGAATTTATATTCTGATTAATCAGATTTGAGAATTGCAATGACTCTCAGGATGTCTCTTCGACGTAATTTTTTATATTTCTAAATTTTAAATACAAAATTTAATTAATAGATTTAATACCTCATTTCATTATATTGACTTCTTGCTGGTGCCACGTGCCTCTCTCTCTCTCTCTCTCTCTCACTCACTCTCTCTCTCTCTCTCTCTCTCATGTCGTCCTCTTGAAATGGACTTCAATGTGAAGCGTCTTTGGCCTGCGCATCATTTTCTTGCTCGTTCCACTGCTTCTCATACTTCTTAATAATGGCTGCTTAGTGCGGAATAATAGCAATAAAACATCGACATTAAAAATATAAAAAAAAATCACTCGAATTTTTTTTATATTTGAAAAATGCTATATAAATCAAATGAATCCAGAACTAAATCACACTTTATCTAATAATTCATATCAACAATATTTCATTTTTTTTTAAAAAAAAATCAAAATGTATTTAAATAAATTATCACGTAAAATTCAATTCGTCTTATTTTTAATTTATTTGGTCTCTCATGCTTTGCAAAATTTAGGCCTTTATTTGACTTAAAAAATCTCCTATGTTTGCACAATACTTTGAAAAATAGTAGTAATATTATAAAAATCTTGGTGAAAAAAATAAATTTATTAGATAAATAAATAATATTATTTTATATAAATAATAAATTTATTTATTCTGTGCGGTCAACTGATGTGATTTTTTGGGTTGACTACAGGATAAAGCTGATTTTAATTACCAAACCGGTAGAGTACAATCCACGCTGCCCCCTGTTTGATTCTCTCTTTTCCCCTCTGATTGTTCCAAACCACTGTTGCAGGGCTCGCCTTCAACTTTTTGATAAAATAATAAAATAAAAATAAAAATAAGAACATATAAATTTCTGAATTGTCAATTCATATCTATTTCCATGAGAATTGAAAAAGTATCTGATTAGAGGAGAGGACTTGGGTTTGTAGTTATTCTTTGTTATATTTGGAGAGGAGATCACAATAATATAATTTTCAAAAATTAGAGTCTCGAATCTTATTTTTTATAAGATGAGATTATATTTTATATTTGATTTTAAAATTTAGAAGGAGTTGGAAAAGAATTTGAAGAGTGGATAGCATTATGTCATATGAGTAAAATGGGTTCCATAGTATTCAAATCGGATTAATTAGTAAAACTTGAATATCAACGGTGAAAACTAAAAAAAAAGGGAAAATATTTGTAATTGGTTGCTACCTTGGCACTAGGTTTTAAATAAAAGTAACTTTCGTTTTTTTTATTGGAAAAAAATATATGTGGTATTGTTATTATTATTATTATTTCTTAAGTTTTGAAGATTTTTCATTCTTTAGTATTTTTAAATGTTTCTTTTCCCATAAAGAGATAATTTATATATCAAAACTTTATGAAGAATAGGATACCTGGACACCAAAAGCCTAGAAAAGAAATGGTGTCAGGAGAATTTTATTTATTAAGAATTCAATCCGATTTGATTCAGATTTAATTGTATCGAATACAATTATCGGATATCAATAATTTTTAAAAAAAAATACCCGATACCAAAAATCTGATAGTCCAATGAAATTTGGGTCAGGAAAATTAGTTATATAAAGGTAAGACAATATTAGCCTTATTTCATTATTTATATTTAAGGAGAGATCAATCGAGTGGAGAAGGAAAAAAAAAATTATAGTATAAAAGTTTTGTGGAAGGATTTTATATTTATTTTAGGGTTAATTGATTTTCTCTTTATATATTTTATTTAAAAATATATATGAAGAAAAGGGAATAACCCCCAAGTTGGGAGAGGTCGGAAATCTGGAACGGGGAGGTGTGTTGACGTTGGCACCACAACAAGAGTAGAATCATGTCAACAACTGACTTTCATAGTCCTCTTTTATTTCAGAGAGAGAGAGAGAGAGATAAAGAGAGATGCTAATTTGACATGACAGTCAGTCCGATCCAGGACAAATATAAAGGCAGAGCGCGTAAATGCATACATCTTTTAGGACACGAACCTGATATAAAAACATCCAAAATACCCCTCGGTCTCACCCCACACTGCATGATTTGACGTTACTGATTCTGTGTGTGCCACTACACAACAAACACAGAAGCCCGCACCCACACCCGCACCCCATCTCTCTCTCTCTCTCTCTCTCTCTCTCTCTCTATCTAATCGTGGGGGGTTGGCATGGCATAAGCGTAGCATATAAGATTGGGAACGTGACTAGGCTCCAACTTTGTGATATTCATATGCCCCCAGAATATATTTCAGTATTCAACAGGGTTAGATCACCTTATTCCATCTCTTTCTCACTTTAATTTGTTTTTCTATTTAATATATTTTTATAAGTATAAAAATAAATTAAATAGACCCAATAAATTATAAATTATAAATTATAAATTAAATAAAGTGTAATAGACTAGAAATCAGTTTTTTTTTTTTTTTAGTATTTCTAGAACTGTCTTTTTTGTGTTTAAAATCTCAAAGCGAAAAGGTGAAAAATATTAATTGTGGCTCGGAACTTGGGAGTATGGCGGATTGGAAATGCAAGCTTGTAAAATATGAAGCTATTGCCTTATACTCTATGAAGCAGGACGGACACATGGCAAGCTTGGAGTGGGTGCTGCATCTTTCAGCTGAGGTAGTCTGGTGTTACGATAGTACTAAAACAGTTGTGTATGTTCATTTCAACAACAAAAATGCCCAAATTTATTTTCGTCCATGAGTTTTTTGACAGACCCGTTCCAAGAAAGATTCAAACAATCCTCTCTCTCTCTCTCTCTCTCTCTCTTTCTCTCTCTATCGTCATCTAATCTGAGAGAGAGAGAGAGAGGAACATAAAATTCTAGGGTTCTTTATTTTTGATTTGCTAACACACTTTCATCAGAACCTTTGGCTGCCAAAGAACATTTTAACAGCGTTTCATCAACAATGAATAAGAATATTTGTCCATATGGTCTCCCCATTGTTTGCTTTGTTTGTTTATTCTCAAGGCTACTTGAAAAATAATATTCTAAACAAATTGGTAAGAGAAAAAAGTTAAAAGGAGAGGTTGCGTGAATGTGATTGCAGTGAATATCTTCTTTCTCTCTCTCTCTCTAAGCTAGTCTTTGATTGTTACAATAATGTTTCTGTGCAATCAAATTCGGTGTAGTGTGCGTGTTTTTTTAACTTTATTTTGTTTTTTTTCTGATCCGATAATGTGTTATTGCGATCTCTGCTTTGAATGTGACAGATGAGTCCCAGGAGTTGTAACCATCAAGATTACCCTACGCCTCACCCGTATCTCTCTCTCTCTCATTACACAGAGAGAGAGAGAGAGAGAGAGAGAGACTGTACAATGGAAGCTAGGCCAGCCACTTTGCTGATCAACTACTAACTGGGTCGTGGAAGGACCACTAAAAGTAACTCTATGATCCTTGTTCTGGTTATAGTTTGCCTCTTTAGAGGACAACTAGAATCTAATCTTCCCCATCTATCTCTCTCTCTCAAGAATCCTATGGCCCGTTGCATACAAGCATTTTTTGGCACAGAAAATTGGTGGAAAATGCAATTTATTCTCGTGGGTTATTTTTTTTTAATATAAATCATTGTTATTTGATGATTATATTGAATTTGATTATGATTATATTTAATGGGACGCCTTGTCATAAAATACGAGTGTTTAGCCACTAAATCAACTAATGAACGATAAAAAGATTTTGATATTTGCATAATAATGCCTAATAAAATTATAAATAATACGATTAATAATTCAATAAAAAAGCTTACATAAGATACAGAAATTATTAAAGGTTTTTGAAGCCTTGTGGTGTCATTTTGGAGAGAAGCCTCCTTGATTGGTCAATATCATAAATTTCCCTTCCCCCCTCCCAAATACAGCTAATGTATTGTAGCAATAAATATATAGAAGCTAATTAATAGCTTTTACACACTCACAAAGATGGGATTATCATATTATGGTTTTCTAGTGGTCCCTTCTGCAAATGTCTGGTGGTCCAGTTTGGCTTGCTTGTTGCCATGATCCAGATTTAGTCCATAGTGAATATGTGGAAAATGTGCCCACTGCAAAATAATTAAAAGGATAGAAGGTCATGTAAGTGGTGTAATTTCTCCACCTCGTAATGCTAATAATAAAATGTTTGATTTTTGCAAAACAAAAAAACAAAAGAAAAAAATGGTCATCAAGGAAATGTCCAGGAAAGCAGGCTAAACATATGTTATTGTCCTAAGCTGTGTGATGTCTTCTTAACTATTGATTTAAGATAAAAGATGAAGAAAGAAACAATCCAATAAGACCAAGATTGAGTTATAACCACGATTAGGTTGCAAGTTTTGGAATGATGCATGCCGGCCAAGTCCACAACCATGCAATGCAAATAATAGCAATGGATCCTCTTCTCATAATATACTTGTCTAAGTCAGCCAGAGCCTTGCATGTCTACATGCCATGCATGTTGAGGTTGACAACTGAAAGATTCTAAACACCTCATCCTATATTTATGTTTCTTCTCATAGGATCTTATTGGAATCTAAACGTGGGGGCTGCGGCTGATTAGATTGAAAATGGAAAAAAAATTAATAGATACATTGGAAGAGATTTCTGAAAAACCAGCGAAACTCTTGAGCGCACCGGCTACTTCAGTCCCCTTGGTCTTTTATTGTTATAATTATAATATAAACAATTATAAAATAAATATTTTAAAAAAAACTCATAAATTAGTCAATTGCTTATTTCCCCCACAACTCCTGATTTTTTAGTCTTGTTCCTGACCCACCTCTTATTTTTATTTTTATTAAAAAGCTAGCAGGCCTCAGATTTAGCATTGGTGTTAGACCCCAAAACTATGGAGCCGCACCTGCTTGTGTTAAAGTGATTGGTGCGTTTCCCATGAAAAATATTGATTTGTATAGCCATGCGCTTCATGATTTAGGCTCCAATTTTGCATGGAAAACACAGAATGCGCTGCAAATCTTTGTTGCCGACTAGGGGGATAGTTGGCATGCAGATATTGGAGAAAAACTGCTAGTAATATTTGTGACACCAATCAACCAATTACCCATGCTCAAACCTTATTTATTTTTTTTTTTGGGAAAATTGAGCGTAAAAACTATCAAAGAGTTGCTTTTGTAGGAATAGATCTAGTCTACAGAATCCTAGAGGATTTCCGGGAGGCTATGCTATTCGAGCTGGATAGGGCGTCACATGATTTATCAATTTTGTGTAACCAATTACACATTCAACTCGGAGAAAAATAGGATCAATAAGACTGTTGGATGGTATTTTCCTTTCACCTAAGCTTCACTTTAGCTCTCATCGACTTTTGGAAAGACAAACAGACAAGAATTTTGTCAAGCCAGATTGTATATATTATGTGTGTGAGTGTGTGTGTGTGTATTTTCTTCTTTGGTGTCTCCCAGAGATTCAAGCAAATTTATTATAAATTCCATGTTGTTTTAAAATTTTTCGGTATGGATCTATATGGCAGGTGTGTGGAAATAAAATTCTACTAATTAGCACTCTTATGGTTTTGTTTGATTGTATGGAAATGAACTTCACCAATCGAGTGGAGGGGACGGCCATATCATGAAAAAGAACCACAACATAAATTGGATAACCTAGAGGTTTTTCTTTTTAGGGATGTGGGAATGGCATGGATAAGAATACTTCAAAGTTTCCAATAAAATGAATTTCTTTGCACTTATTCAAGGTCTCCCTATTCCTATTATCATGGCCAAGGCTAGCCATGAGATTTTTTCATAGTTGTTGTGGCATTGTTATCTTTGAACAAACTCTTTACACGTCTTTCCACGTATTGACATTTGTATAAGAAAATTTCAATCTCTTGTAAACTTTTTAAACATCGAAAACTATTGTCTTTTTCCTTCTCTATCTAAAGTTGGCCAAAAAAAAGGAGAAAAAGTGAAAGCCCAAAGTTTTGATTTCTGATTCATATTGACAGCTAGCTAGTCCTGAGGTTTTGGCATTCGTTATCAAATGAAATATATAAAATTAATATCAAAAAATTGCCCTAAACTTTTGTG
Organism: Dillenia suffruticosa; assembly: GCA_033439265.1. NCBI lineage: Eukaryota > Viridiplantae > Streptophyta > Magnoliopsida > Dilleniales > Dilleniaceae > Dillenia > Dillenia suffruticosa. Next base: position 13,521,273 of record JAVTVX010000010.1, on the reverse strand, counting down.
AAATTTGGATATACATCCGGTGTGTGTTTGTCTGTATAAGGACTTACATTTTTGGCTGCAGTGCTGAAGGCTTCTCTATGGCTAATATCAGGATTGCTGGCCTTTATCCTTTGGATCTCGTCCCTGGAAAAAGCATATATAACCAAATCAAATAAGGCATCTCTGCAAAAGTACCCTTTTACTCAAACTGGGTATTTCTCTTTCCTTTTATTTCTCTCTCTCTCTCTCTCTCTCTCTCCTTTTATTTATTTATTTATTTTTGTGGAGGGGAGAAGGATCAGAGAAAATATTAATATTTCTATTAAGATTACTTACTTGATGAATCGGTTGTAAGCAGAAGGAACACGCTGTCTTTTCTCTGGCGGTGCTATATCATCACAGGTGAAAATCATAATTTAGCCTATTTTATTAGAAACCAACATTTAATTTATTATTTTACAAGTTAAAACAAATAAAAAAGATCAAAAATAAATGAAAGAAACTTAAGGGAGATGCATGACTATGAAAAATAAACCAAAATGCGGTACTCCAATATTTTGGAGGCAGACAAACATCGAAAAAGTAATGCATAAAAATATGTATTTTTGTTTATGATACTTAAGTGCTAAATCAAATATGAAAATACTCCATAAATAATCTCATTCACCCAAAAAAAAATGTATTTATGTGTGAAGTGCAGGGCATTTTAAAGCAAGTAGCTTAAAATGACTGCCCAGAAATTGATTGATAGGTTTCAAAAAGCTGAACTTCAATAAGGTCTGAGGCTCAGACAAAAGTTCAGTGTCCGATTTCTAGTTTCTAGTGTATAGTTGTTAGTGCGGCTGAGTAGATGGGCTGTGCAAGGTCACATTCTTTGATAGTTGATTCATTTAGGAGAGAAGGTATCTAGTGCTGCTTTCATATTAATACTTAATTATGGTTCTCTTTGCAGCATCTGGTGACAACTGTCATTATCAAGCCATTGATGTAATGACACTTGTTCCAATATCTATGCTAATCCCTCATGCCCTAATGAGGTCTTTAACAGGTTTTGGCCTTACATTTAGACCCTCAGACCCTCAAATTATAGTGTATGTTACTACAAAACTAGGCCACTAAGAGAGAGAGAGAGAGAGAGAGAGAGAAGGGGGGGGAGGGAGAGGGTGACTCACGGCGGATAGGCGGGATTCTGATTTGTTCACTGTCTGCAGACTCAAATGCATGATCAAGCTTGTTGCGTTTGGAAGATGACCCACCTATCTTGCTAGAATCTTCAGCATGGTGGTGCTGTTTCTGCATCTTTTTTTCCCCACAAAACTAAAAACTTATGTACTTCATCCGGCTTTTATGTATCAAAAGAATAAAATTTCACAATGGATTTAGATTAAAATACTCAAAAAATATATATATCTCTTTTGGGGGGGGGGGGACGACACTGAACAGATGGAATTGAAAGAGGAAAAGAATGTTCTTTTGTTATAGACAATATTAAATATTTATGAAATCCTATTATATTTTCAGTCATCGATGTGCTCTTGGTAGGTTAATTTCAACATTATATTGTCAGGTAAGAAATGTTGATGCTTTACTGCGAAAAAAAAAATGTACCTGAAAATCTTGAAGAGGGGCCGCTTGAAGCAATGCTCCCATATTGACTGACAGCAAATTAGCACAATGCCCACATCTCACTGTGACAATTGTTAACATATTGTTGCATGGAACATTAACCTGTAAAATTAAAGAAAAGAAGAATTCGCCATGGGAATCATATAATGTAACATATAATATGTAGATGTACACATCAACATATTTGCCAAACCTTTTATTTTGGGTGGGTGAAGTGGGATTATTGTTTTCCCATACACAAACGGGGCTGTATAATGTTTATTTTATCTTAAAAAAAGCTTGAATTACTTTGCCGTGACATTTTCAAGATACCTGCTAAATTAATACGACCTAGAAATAGTGAAGATAATAAGATCAAAATCAGCTTCATTGGATCAAAGAAGATTGCCCTTTAAAAGTTAGCTGCGATTCCAGCTAGCTCTATACTCCAAGTAATTAACTCCAAACTATCCCAAGACAAAAGAGTATACAAAAGTGAAGGAATATATGGGGGGGGGGAGAGAGAGGCCAAAGACGAGAAGAAGATGAAGAATAACGGCATAAAAGGAACAAAGGGTGTTTATATTTTTTGTGAAAAAAGATTGAGTGAGACAAAATGATCATAGAAAAATGCTTTTCTTTTTTATGGGTATTATAATTTCTTGAGCTAGAGTAAGGGAGATGAGGATGAAGAGAGAGACCAAGGAGAGAAAACTTTCTTCTTTCTATTGATCAAAAATATTGTGGAGAGAGGAGGAAGGATATATGAATATGTGAGTTTAGGAAAGGAACGAGGATAGGCAAAGAAAGACTACGCAGACAGACCTCACATGGGTAATAACTACATTTAAGCCCAAAAATTACCCTCCCAAAACCAAAAAAAAAAAAAAAAAAAAAGCCTTCTATCTTCGTTTCGGTGCGGCCTGACAACAAATCACTGAGAAGAGAGAGAGAAAGAAAATGACGTGACTTGAACGAGAAAACCCACAAACATAAGATCATGAAGAGAGAGATAGAGAGGGAGAGATGATGATGATGGTGAAGATTTATTGCTCTTTTGTACAGACTGCTCAGAGACTGTTTTGTGGGTGTGTGAGATCAAAAACCCATTTTGTGATTTTTCACAGAGAAAAAGCAAAAGAGAGAGAGGATCTATTGATCAGAGAATGCTTACAAAATGGGTTGTTAAAAGGAGGATGGTTATGATGAAAGTGAGGTTCAAAATCAAAAAGAAGAAAAAGTCATTTTTGCTATTTACAAACACCTCTCCCATTGCTTCACACCTCCCACCACTGAACACCCAAATACCAACTGAGTTTACTTATCTTGTGCTCATAATAGACCTAAGGAATTGCAATTACCCTCTGCTACACCCCACACAAAGAGAGGGGGGGGGAGAGAGAGGTTTTGACAAATTCAGATCTGGGAAGAAGTGCACAATGATAATAATCGTTGTGATATATGGATATCTAATTACCACTAACGATACCCTTAACAAAGTTGTTTCTGCAAATGCAGAAAGGAAAGATGGAGAGAAAGAGAGAGATCTAATTTTGACTTGTTCCTTGACCAGAGAAAAAACCCTAAAAAGAAAAACCCATCTGTAGACCTGGCTAAAACATAGACTAAAACATACACATTAATATCAGGAAAATCCTTTTTCTTTAAATGATCTTTTTCTCGCACCTAGTTTTATGTCATCTTCCAATATTAGGGTGGGATGAGCATTTAAGATCATAAAATACACATCAATTGCCACCTGAACACTCTATACCCACATAGAAATTCTCATAAAAATATGGAAAGTTATGCTTAATTCTTGACCGAAACTTAAGAAATCCCCCCAATAAAAAAAAGAAAAAAACTATTAGTTTTGTTATGAAATATGAGCAAATTTTAAAATATGATTTTATAGCATATATGTACTTTAGCTTAAATTAACATTAAAGAAAAAAAGGTTGCTTGTTTGAAGGATTCTTGTTTCTATTTTTGTTGCGAAGCTATGAAAGAACAAGACCTTAAAAAGTAAGCCCAAAAAAAAAAAAAATAGAGTACCGCTAAAATGTTGTTGCAGAAGTTGCAGTGAACATAACAAACACGTTCAGGAGCGAGGTCCATTGACATGTTTAGTGGGCTAAATTGTAGATCGCCGGATCAAAGAAAGATCTCTTTCTCTCTAAATAAAATTGAGCAAAACGAGAGTGAAATATTTGTTTTATAATTCAATGGATTCTCTTAAGTACTAATACACGAAGACAAACAACAAAGGGGAGCGAGAGAGAGAGAGAGAGAGAGAGAGAGATGGGGTTGGGAGAGGGATAAAAAAGTGTACAATATCTGAGGGAGGGGGAGGATGGGACTGGACTGGTCGGGGGAAACAAGCCAAAGGATGGCAAGTGTGTGTGTATTGTGTGAATTGGGAGGGTACGGATATGTATGTGAGTGAGAGAGAGAGAGAGAGAGAGGATGGGGAAAGTTGGTTTTGCCCTTGGAAGAGAATAGAGAGAACTGGTGGGTTGGGGGAGGGAGAGAGAGAAAGAGAGAGAGAGAGAGAGGGAAGTGGGGCTATGATTGAGTGAATGAGTGGGTGGGAGTGACTGGTGTCTCCACCCATTTTTCATGGCTTTCTGTAGCGGACGAGGGGGGCGAGATATTAACGCCCCTCGCCCCCATGGAGTGTTGTTGGGATGACTGAGATGACCCAACCCTCCCCAACCCAACTTTACCCCCATTGGAATTCGCAATAGCAAAGCAAGTATTTCCTTACTGCGCTGATGTATCATCCAAGTAGATAGCCAATTTGTCACTTATATTGTACCCATTTTATCATATATTAATATATAAGGAAATTCACAAAAAATTGATGAGAAAGAAAAAGGATAAGAATTAAAAAAAAAAGCAAAAAGAAAAAACAAATCTAGAGTTGTTTAATTAAACTTATAAGGAAATTCACTTATATTGCAAATATATATAAAAATTAAACTTTTTATCAAAAATATTTTAACTCATTTTACATCGCATTATTTAATTAAATGGGTCATAATATTCTTGGTGATCTAGAATTTGGTATTGTTCCATTCCATGAGTTTTAATACTTTTTAAAATTTCAAATCCTCCACATAAACAAGTTTAAATTGATCAATGTTAACTCAAAAAAATTCGACTTAATTCTATAATATATAAAAATCTCTCGACAATTTTTTCTTATCCTTTGTTTCGAACCAAATGAAATGAGTTCAGTTAATTTGAAATGACGTCGATTAGTATTACGGAGTTTATTAACAAATGAGGTTCTGTGAGTAAAATAAAAAAAAACAAATAAAAAACAAAAAGGAAAGAATTTCAATTTTTGACTTAGAACAAGAGACACCTCATACATGTTAGCTTATGAGGGCTGACCTCTCGTATGTTGATATTATGTATTCCCTAATTATGTGTCACAGCTAGATAATGTTCTATCTTGATAATTAATTTGGCCTTGGCTCTTTTTTCATTTCATCAATCAAACATCCCTTCATTTTCCATTTTTGTTAAGATCTCCTTCTCGTTGAAAATGGAAAATTAGAAAGAGATGTTTTATTTATCATTCGAAAAATGTTTTGGTCTGTTATCAAGGCAATTATTATTTTTTTAGTATAAACCATCAATATCTAATAATTATATTAAATTCGATTAAATTCGATTCGAGTATGATATCAAAGCAATTACAAGAATAGTCTTTCGGCGGCTCAAGACAAAAAAGGAATGATATTTTATGCGCACATTTATTATGCCAAGTGTCATTCTAATGATCTTGGTTTGATGTTTTTCAATGTAACGGTACCAGTTGAGCTATATTATATATTTATATCTATGTAAAATCCCAGCTAAACTCAACCGAGTTAACTCGAGCAAAATCTGAATATTCATCCCTGTGATTTTGGGAATTTATATAATCCGACGACCGGTGGCATGATTCCCCAATTAACAGATAAACACTGGAGAAGCAAGAAGTACTTGAATATTGAATAAATGACCATGAAAAGAAGACCAGATGGAAAGTTATTCATGACAATTATTAGGATAATCGCTCCTCAGCCTCTAGAAAAAGTCCTCAACATCTATGGAAAGGCGTAACATTAACTTAGTATAAATAATTGTCAATAGTTTGTTGTCCGTAGCATCAATAACCACTCAAATTCAAGGATCAAAGCGCTTCATCATAATCATGGATTTTAGTGTAACCCTTTTCATTTTCTTGGTTATTGGTTGAGAGAGAGAGAGAGAGAGAGAGAGAGAGAGAGAGAGATTAATGCCACCCCCACAACCACAAGCTGGGAAAAAGGACAAGAACTGCCGGCGCGGAGCAAGCCATGCTAGCCTTTAATCAAGCCCAAGATCAGTCAAATCATAAGCCCCAAATATAATCACACCTATTCTTAATGCCCTCCTTCAAAGATAGTGGAAGTGGGTCAATTTGATTTCGAATTTCAATCCCCAAAATCCCAGACTATACCCTATAGGCATGCAAAAAATAAATTATTAAATTTTTGGATTTAGTAATGAGTGCATTTTCTTAATGATATGGGCAAGATATTTCTTTGATTTTCTTATAGACTCTACTAAGACAAATCAAGGTCATATTTTAGTAAATATCATTTTTCTAATTTAATTTGTGTCTTCAGTGAAGTTATGATTTTCGACTGAGAATTCTAAAAAAATAAATTAAGAGAAAAAAGATAATTTTAAAATAAAAAGTAAATTTGAAAGAAAAATAGGAAATAAAGAATTTATGGGTGGTGATGGCCAATTCATTTGGATGATTTTTTTCAAAAAAAAAATCTTATTGGTAATTTATTCAAATATTTAAATCTATATCTTACCCTTTTAGACCCTCCCCCACCAAAAAAAAAAAAGATTTTTTCATCAAATATTGATGTATTTTAAATCACCACAATGCTTATTCTCTTTATTAATATTAATTATTTTCATTTTTTTCATTATCAAATGGTTCTCTTTCCCACGACAACAATAACAACAATAACCAAGACTCGATAAGTGGGATTATCTATACGAATTCTTTTACGTTATTATATTTTATTTAATATTATATAGTCATCTATGTAATCGATTTTTTTATACGGTGAGAAGGTCTGTATTTTTTATCTTATTAAATAGAATTGATAATATGAATATATATGATATTATATTTTATTTTATATTTTATTTTTATCTATACGTGGGGTGTAAAGATCAATTTGTCTGTGAAAAATAAAGAGTTGCCCATTCGTGTTCTGTGAAAAATGGTCAATTTTGTCGTCTCCCTGACAGCAAAACTAGTAGGCATCTCAATCACTTTTTCTTCAAGTTTGTTTCCAAGAGTAAAATACAAAAGGGGGCTGCCTGCAGCTGCAGAGTCCAATCCCGAGATACCCATTTGATAATATTCGATCCCAGTGCAAATACAAGTAACATTAATTATAATTAAAATATTCAACGGCAGAATTATTAAAATTATAAATAAATATAATTTACCATTTTTATATTCAGTTGTTTCTTTCGGTCGAATAAATTTAATTTATCATTACAATTTATTCAATAGAAATTTTCATATTGTGTCGACTTAAGCATCAGATCTTTTTGACTCATGGGATCATTTTGTAAATATACCATTGGAAAAAGGGAATATGTGTAAGTAATAAGTATAATAATTATTAAAAAAATTTAATTTTGGATGAAGCTTGCATTTTAGGAAAGGGTATCCAAATATACAAACTCTACTTATATTATAAAATATTTAATTTGAGATATAATAAATGTTTATAAAATAATTCTATTATCATAATTTTACCGAAACATAAATAATCTATTGCCCATTTGCTAAATATATATATATTTTTTTGTATTTTGGTTTGGTCATCACTCAATATCCAGAATTTCATCCTAATTAATTTGAATCAACCATCGTAGAATCCATTATGCAGAGGCAGATCTCCCGATATTATTTTTTTTATATTTAGAAAAAGTTAAATTTTTAATCTGATTAATGGATACAAATTTACAAAATATATATAGAACATACGAGAGCATGCAAATTCATAAAATTTTGGACGAGAGGGATCTACGTTGGAGACACTGTGTAACACACCCATGGAAGGCCACGAGCAGGCACGAGGCAATCACATGGAGGTTCGCACAAAAGCGCACAAGGCCTTACCCACCGGCACCCCTTTGGGGGCAGCTATCGACAAAAAATGAACAAAAATAGAAAATCAATATACACATATTTAGTAACTTTTCAAAAAAAAAAAATATCACTAACAATTAAAAAATACTAAAAAAACTTTAAAAAAAATCTATTACTATTTTTGTTTTTTTAAATTGTTTTTTACTCTTAAAAATTCTTCACATCTCCTTGCATGTTGTACTGATCTTATATAAATTCTGGCTTTGCCACCGGTGGGAGATCATTTGCATTTACTCCGTGAGTTATATATAGAAGCAGATTTCAGCGACAGGCGGGGCAGGAAAGGAGATTGTCCATTGTTGAGATAATATAGAGTCATATCGGTGATGGAACCAAACACCTGTTTTTTATTCGGTATTTAAAATTTTAATTAATTTAATTTAAATAATTATAAATCTTAATTTAAGAATCAACTCTCTCTTGATATCAAATTTTTTATTTTTAAAAATTAAATTTAAGATTTTAATAAAAAAATTAATATTTTATTATTAAATTTATAGAATGTTTGCAAAGAATTAGGTCATTAATTCGACGGTTAGCAACAAAAGAAGTTGAAATGTATTTAGATTAGTACAATACAATAATATTCTGACAATTTCAGCGACAGCATCATGAGATTTCAGTGACATGATTTTTTATTTTGTCACACAAAAAACAATTTCTTTTTTCCCTTGAATTATTTGTTTTCAATTATTAATTGTTTGTCCTCGAGATGTCCGTGCGCAGATGTGTGCGGCTACTTCTTCACAATCAAACAAGATGGTCGACATAACTACGTGGAGATGAAAAATGTGGGGCTTTTCTTTCCGATCAAACTATTAATTATTATTGTTGAGGTAAAATTACATAATAACTGAGGCAAAAATCATTTTTTTAAAATTTATCTATTAAAAATCTTTAAAAAAATACATATATGCTAAGTTATAATTATCCATCACCCAATTAAATATTATTATTATATACGATATTCAGAATCATATTTTAATTAATTTAGTTTGAATGTACAGTTTTGAACGAGCGCGCAACATTTTTGCATGTATAACCTAGTACCATATTTTGAGACGTGGTAAGTTTTGAAATACTGATGACAAATCTCTAAAGTAATGTATTCAAAATTTTTAATTAATGTCATCCACATATATCTTCTTTTGTTTTAAGTCCTCGTGATCATTTTTAATAACAAAAACATCATATTTTGTGTTGGCTTTTATTTTTATACTATTTTTAGGACCAATATTAGGTTTAATGCAATTCATTTTATGGTGCAAGAAATTGAGACATGTTGGTTTTCTAACATAAAGCCAATGGTTGGCAAATCAGGAGAGGAAAATGACCATTATGCATATTTAATGAGAGACAAAGGCACAAACTTTTATTGAGGAGAGGGAAGTACAAGATATATTCGACAGTGAAGTGGAGATGGCAAAGATTATGATTTAATAAATATTATAAAAGAGTTTAGTGGCATTGTTAAAACTTTTAACAAATAATATAATATAAGAGCTTTAGACTCTCTCTTCGAATGATATAAATCAATTGATATCTGAAATCATATTCAAATACTAATTCGATTCGAGTATTATCGGGACCAATTTAGGGAGAAACTCTCATAATATAATTTTTTTCATTTTTAAGTTTTAAATTTAAAAATTTGATTAAAAAATTTAATATATCTACTTATTATTAAACCGATCGTTGGTCGATCAATAATGAATACGTGGAGAGCGTGACCAACATTTGTTGGCGTAGATAGGATGAGCACCTTCGTCTCTTAATTAGGTTTAGAGTTCGACTCCCCCTAGTCACGGAAAAAACAATGTTGAGAGACCCGTCCCTACAAAGTGGACTCTGTAGCGGTCGATCCAGATTAATCGAAACGAAATTCTGGATATACCAAGTGATATAAAAAAATAATAATAATAAGTGGAGAGCGTGTGGATTTCAAATGCTTAAGATGTTGGGCTATATGGACCGGAAGAAGGTCAATTTGATCCGGGCTAGCGGGCCTAATCCAAGTGGAAATGGGCCTATAGATGATTAGGGAAGGTCCGATAACAATTACCCCAAGGCTTTTGAAAGACGGGCTGGGTCTATTGGGTCGGGGCCATGCCTAGCACCTTAAATCCATCGAATTCAACTTATTTTATTATTATTATTTTTTGTTTGCCATCGAATGTAACTTATTAACAGTTAAAGGTATTATAGTTTATCAATTTTTTTTTTATTACTAGAAATTTTTCTTATTGGGTCTCCAAGGAAACAGTATAATGGTCATAACTCTTTTCTTCCAATCCTATGACCCAGGATTAAAAAGAAAAAAAAAAAAATTGCTTATTGGGGTACATGAAGGAACGCCACTCTCAATTGTTGTAAACAAATTAAAATGGGACATAATTATAATTTTGAATTAGAAATATAATATTTAAAATTTATATTTTTAAAATGTAAAATTTTTTTAATAAAATTTCGGGTGATTATTATCTCCTCTCTCTCTCTCTCTCTCTCTCTTTGCCCTTAATATATAAAATGATTTCTGAGTACTTTAATTTATACTATTAATATTTCATTTTGCTTTTATTGGAATTAAAATTTACTTACTGATTATTAAAACAAATGAATCATCGTATGTAATTTCAACAACATGATTTATTTCTAATTGACTATGGTTGGTATTCAAAATAAAAAAATAAAAAATAAAAGACGAATAATTTGTTATTTTTCAAACTTGTAAATTTTTTAAATGTGCCATGCGACGTTATTGAACAGACAAAAACGCATTTTTATGTCATTTGGTGGTCACAAGGAGAGTTAAAACTAATTGGTCGCATCGTCTTCGCCGACCTTTTCTGCTCAAAATTACACGCCAGGTAATTACAAGTCCTCAATCTCCCCATCTTTTTTATTTTTAATTATTTAAGTTTTATCGGATTAATTTAATTCAAGTATTATAGGATTTATTTTTAGAATAGATTCTCAAATATTATTTATTATTTTTAATATTTAAATTTAAAATATTTGATTAAGAAATAAAATATTCGATCGTTCGATTCGTGCCCTCCGTTTCCAAATACAACGACTATAATATAAATGTCGATCTCTCCGCTTCTCTCCCTCCGCCCCAACGGCCCTCTACTCGAGAACAACTTCCCACCCACCAAGATGGACAGTTGAAAGTTTGGAACCTCCCTCAAAACTCAGCATCCTTGAGAGAGAACTGAGGTAAGTACAAATATAGTTTCATTCAAGCTCTCCTACTACTCACTCCCCCCCTCCCTCCTTCCCCCCCTCTCTCTCTCGACTCTGACAATGACGCCGGCGGGATTACTGGGGGTTTTGATACTACTCCTCGCGCTCTACTGCGGAATCGATCCGTTGAAGCAGAGCGCAATCTCCGACTTCCCTGACTTCGAGACCTACCCTGTTGAAGTACCGGCGTGGAGTGATGTTCCCACCGACAAAGACTCCGAGAATTTGTTACAGAAATCCGAGATCTTGAACCAAATTCAGGGCCCCGAGAGTGTCGCATTTGACCCTCTCGGTCGCGGTCCTTACTCTGGTGTCGCTGATGGTCGTGTTATTTTCTGGAATGGTGAGGCTTGGACCGATTTTGCCTACACTTCTCCTAATAGGTGAGTCTTTTGGTTAGTCGTGTTTGTAGTTTCCCAGTTTAATGTTTTAAATTCTGACTTAATGTTTATAATTTGCATTTTCTGAAGCTTCTCAATAACTGTATTTGATATTGATTCTAAGATCTTACTAACAAGGTCAAATGAAGAGGCATATTGCACTTACGTTTCTAAAAAATGATGTCTCTGGAAGACTCTTTGTTAACATTGTAGAGCCCTGCTATTAGTCCCATCGAGTTAGAAGATATGTTATGTGCTTTTCTGTGTCTGATAAATATTACATTGCGTTTGTTATGAAAATTGGGTGAATTTGCAATTTGATCAATATGAATTTTGTTCTGTCCTAGGATATAAATATATCGTTCATAAAGTACTAGGTTGTGGTTCCATGTATGTTTATTTGGATACAACAAGGTAAAGAGTTCAAGGATTTTCGGTTTTCCTTAATCACTGAACGCATTCACTTTTGATCACGGGAGCAATTTGTAGATTAAATTGGTTCAATTGGTTGTACGCATATTGGGATTTGGTGTTTAAAATGGTTCCTGACATTGAGGATTATTCATCTAATTGTGGGTCATGAGCTACTATTAAAGAGATCCCCACTAAGTCATTTGCTACCAAAATTACAACGCTGAAGACCTGAAGCCTTGTTTTATTACTTTCTTTATCACATGGAGAATGAAAGTTTGTGCCTAATTTTCCCTTTGCACCTTTTTTCATTTCAAGCCACCGATATTGAGAGGGCCGGCTTAGCTCTTAAATTCTTCTATTTTTCTCTGCAAAGCCAACAGTTTACTGCCTTCGAATGCATTAGTACTCATGTATGTTGTGCTAGCATGTTGCAGTTGGCTTGTCCATCTAACTCATTTCTAATTTGTTGGATAAAGTGAAAGGTTTGAGTTTGCGCATTTCTAACTTGGTTCTTGGTAAATGTAACTTCTGACGTTTTCTTGCTATACAAACGATTTCTAATTTAGGTCTGGACTATGTGATCCTAAGCCATCACCTTTGAGTTACTTGAAGAATGAGCAGATCTGCGGTAGGCCTTTGGGGCTTCGCTTTGACAAGAAAACAGGGGATTTGTATATTGCAGATGCATATTTGGGACTATTGAAGGTTGGACCCGAGGGTGGGCTTGCAATCTCTCTCACAACTGAGGCAGAAGGGGTTCCCCTCGGCTTCACTAATGATCTTGACCTTGATGATGAAGGAAATGTCTATTTCACCGATAGTAGTACCAAGTATCAGAGAAGGTATGGTTTTTTTTTGTGATATTTTCTTTTTGACGAAGTTTGTTGTTACCAGAAGAATCTTGTTGGTTGTTTTTCTCAACAAAAAGATTCTTTGACATTCTTGTGTTACTATGTAGGTGTGATGGTGAACTTTGAGGTGGGGGTTGGGGAGAATATTGATAGATAACATTGACTTAAACATTGATGTTTGAATGTGTCTATCTGTGTTGAGAGGGAAAAATTATTAAAAGACTTTTAGATTGCCAACTATGGGAAAAAAAAATAAGATACTTGTTTTGCAAAATGTGAGACACCATAATACCTGTCTTGATATTGTTTGTGCATATCTGTTCAACTGTTTTTCGATTCCTGGCATGAGAAGAAAAGAGCAAAATGTAGCCAAGAACAACCTGCCAGATGATACACTGATAAAGCATTGTTGCTTTGGTGCAATTTGGGCAAGTCATCCTTGGCTACAATCTACTCTCTGCCTCTTCATGCAAGACTTGAACAATATGAGCTCCCAATCACTTTACACTTTTATCATACTTTCCTGTTACAGTACCCTTCTTGATTTCAAGTGCAAATGCAATGTCTCATATAAATAGTGCTGATAGCTAGTAGAATAGTTGAAGAATGTGTTTAAAGTTTCAAGAATTCTCTTGTTATCTGGAGCTTTGAAGATAAGAGATTGGATATATTCAGTCCAAATTTGAGAAACAGTGAATTGATTCTTGGAATAGAATCTAATTAGAGAATTTTGTGGGTGTTTGTGGACAAGTGGGAGTGGACTTATACAATTGTGATGTTTGGAACATGATTTGCATTTGGACTAGCCTTTGAAACATCCAAAGGGTCACAGAATAATTTAATTGATCAACCTATCAGATATAATTGATGCAATTGGAAAAGTGTGGACTTCTTTTGTTGTTTTTCTGTATGTGGAAAGATTTTGTACAAATCTCTCAAGTTTACTTCAGTGTGTGAGGTATTGTAAATATGAAATGAAAATTACTGTAACATGTCTAAGGTTTTGTAAACATGAAATGAAAATTAATGTAACATGTCTAAGAATAGTTAATGAGCATAAGCTTGCTAGTTGGGCAGCACAGACTGTTTTCATAAGAGATGGATTTATTTTAATCAATTGTACTGGTGATGGTGAAGATGAGAGCTCGAAAGCACCAGTTCTCTTTAGACCCAAGATAAAGCATTAGCTTATCAAAACTAGACATAACCACTTGCTTTACATGGGTAACTTCTGCTGGGTTACGAGCATGTTTTCAGGAAAATCAATTCTTGAACAAATCATGTCAAAATGTAACTAATACATTGCCACTATAATTTGTGTCTGAAATATGGTGTTTAGCCTTACTCTTAAGATTATCAGTTGCCATCTGAAGACATTTGAAGCTTGATGGAATGGGAAGTTTGTTGCAGTGTTACATATACAATTTGATTCAATTTATTGTCGTTTGAATGTATTTGTTTTGACTAGTTTCCTTGTGTGGGTAAATCCCCACTTGACTGGTACAGGAGACAGTTTGGTTTGCACAAACATGATAGTACCCTTATGCCATTACAGGGGCTTCTCGTTTTATTTTATTTTATTATTTATTATTATTATTATTATTATTATTATTATTATTATTATTTTGTTTCGAATCTGGAATCTTGACAAAGATAACTGTGTTCAAGTAAAACTGTCTCCCACTGATAATGAGGTTTCAAGGCTATCTGGTTAGGGGTTGTTCAGTGAGACTTCAATCTATAAGGGCCACATCTGAGGTTGTCTTGTCCGTTTTGGTTATTGCAAATGTTCCCATCAATTTATCTGTCTTTTCTTTCCCCCGCAATTGCAACATTTGCTTCGACTTCCTTGTTGCCAAATTTTACTATGTCAAGCATGATATGGACTATTTAGTTCCCACCATTACCAAACAAAAAAACGTATCCTTTCTCTGACATATTAATCCATCCGGAAAAAAGCCCAAAAATCTCCACTGAAGGGGATTTAATAAATGGATCAATTGTTAGGATGCAATGTTCTGGGTGACTTTGTCAACTTGGTTCTATGGAATTGCAACTTGCCATGTTGTGGGATGAGACCTATTATTCTTTACACTATCCCTTGTTATGTGAATGAATTGAACCTTTTTTTGTCAAGAATCTCGGTTGCTGTTTCCTTTTTACTTATTGTTGATGTTTTTTGGTTATTGATTATCTGCATTAGCAGTTCTCATGAAAATACTTCTCTTTCAGGAATTTCATGCAGCTAGTTTTCTCAGGCGAAGATAGTGGAAGGGTCTTGAAATACAACCCGATCACTAAACAAACTACTGTCCTTGTGCGGAATCTACAATTCCCAAATGGTCTTTCCCTAAGCAAGGATGGTTCTTTCTTTTTGTTCTGTGAGGGGTCCATTGGCAGGTGAATACTTTTGCCAATTTTATCACTTAAAACTCGGTTTTTGCATCAAAAGGACTTTTTGTTGCCCATTTGGATTTCCAACACATTCATTCATATATGTTCATCGTGTCCAATGCAAGACCAGATGTCCAGATTATTTTTGTTAGTTGGGTTGTAAGTTTACATGCTGCTGGAACGTAGTTACATAAGCAACAAGGAATTTTCTCCCATAATCTGAAAGGCTGGCTTTTGTTTCTGCTCATTTAGATTGCGAAGGTATTGGCTGAAAGGTGATAAGGCAGGGACTTCAGAGGTATTCGCAATTCTACCTGGATTTCCAGACAATGTCAGAACAAATGAGAAGGGTGAATTCTGGGTAGCACTCCACTGTCGCCGCAACATGTACTCTTATATTAATGCTATATATCCAGGACTGCGGTACTTCTTGCTTAAGCTCCCGATTACCGCAAGAACTCAGTACATGCTTCAAATTGGTCTCCGTCTTCATGCTCTGGTTGTCAAGTACAGTCCTGAGGGTAAGTTGCTGCAGATACTGGAGGACAGTCAGGGGAAGGTCGTGAGAGCGGTTAGTGAAGTGGAGGAGAAAGATGGGAAGCTTTGGATGGGGAGTGTTTTGATGCCTTTCATTGCAGTTTATGACTTGAAATAAGTAGGAAGCTCCCTTCTCTCAAAGACCCTCAAAAGAAGCTTTTCATTTTTCATTTTTACTATTTTTTTTCCTGCACTCTTCTTTTCTCTTTGTAGAAATCCATGTCTTATGGGCATGGACCAGAAATTGTTCTTCACATCACCATAGTTGTATTCGGAAAAAGATTTTCCAAGTTACATGTGAGATATAAAGTTGCTTGTCTTACCCACTTCAATCCTTTTGGAAGTTTTCTCACATGTATTGGATAATGATAAAAATTTGAAAATTATCATGATACCCAGATCCATAAATTCATCGAACACCCACAATGTTTGATGAATATAAGTTTTTAACCTATTTATGTACTTCTCTAATAGAAAAGTACTAAAAAGAAAACTATATTGCAGGCCCAAGAAAATAATTGAAAAAACAGATTTAAAAATAATATGTTTAATTATCTAATTATTTGATTTAAAAATTGGGTTAAATAATTTATTATTGTTAATGGGGTAGCTTGTTACCCGTTGGGGGGATAATTAAGCAGAGGATAGAAGCTGCGCCGACCACCGAAAGGTTCCTCTCTCTCTCTCTCTCTCTCTCGTTCAATTTATTTCTCGCAGGGACAAAACCTTATTGCTGGTAAGAAATTTAATTTTGTAATCATCTATGAGTTCTTTTATTTGTTAGCAAAGGTAGATTATGCATCTATTTTGTTAATTCATGACTATGATTAAAGTTTGGGAGGGTTATGGTCAGTTTTCTTAGGGAAAAAATTATTATTATTTTTTTCGTAGAATTGATAGTGAACGTGTCCCAGGAGGTAGGGAATATGTAGGAGGAAGAATAAAGGATAACCGAGGTCTGACGCACAGGACATGTTTGATAATATGCCTGTGTCGAAATGGGTCTTTAAAAAGGAAAATGAAAAAAGAAGAATTGAATCAATGATTTGCTGTCTTTACGAGTCTGGAGCAAAAAAAAAATGTGCAGGGCTCCACGTACGATTAGTCTTAGTTATATTTTTCTTCTTATTCTCTCAAGGTTTAATGTTAACAATGAATGGAAATGACGCAGCATCTCCAAGAAAAAAAAAATAGTAAGGAGTTAGAGGCAACCGCAGAGGAAAATAGTGGCTTCCTTCCAGTATGCCACCTCCTCTATAAGCATCTGTGCAAAAGTAGTAATTCCATAACAGCGTGCTTGCCCAGAATTGATTTGCGGAAGTATAAGAAATATTGTTCTGTAAAATGCAGTCTTCAAACTTGTTCAGTAGAATACATACGAGTTAGAAGATTAAACAAAAAGAAAGATAAGATTTGTTTTGGAGGGGGGGAACTTTTGTCATAATTAGTTCCTTTAAAGCCACTCTTTCTTGCGGTTAACCCACCTCATGCAGATTTGGATGGGAATATTGTTCTTATGAGAACGCCATAAAAGATGTTCACTTGTCTAGTCTTATGTCAGCAAGAAGAGCCACCCATTTCATTTTTGCTGTTACTTTGAATCTCGTAGGTTACTTGAGCATGTACATTGAGCCTTCTCCCCCTCCGTTACTTGACTGTATTCACTTTTGGGTGAAATTCATGTGGTATATTGGAGTGATGACCAAAGATGTTCATCTTTCTAGAGGAGAAATTCGTGTTTTCTGGGCCTATTTTATTGTAAGAAAGCTGCCAGACCTGGTGTCTTGAAGCTGAAACATTTGGTCTGCTTTTGTTTTGTCTTATTTTTATTTTGAATAATTGGTGTTTTCAGTACTGATTCATCTAGAAAGACTCGTGTAATTGTCTACCAGGGCCAAAAGCTGCTTGATATGGTTCAAAGAATCCTATCAGGAAGGGGCCCTCCATAGTCTGTTAGCCAAAATTTTACAATTATTTTTTAACAAACACCGGAAGGAGTAATAGGTCCAAAGTGAGCCACCCCAGTTTTTGGAATTAGGGCAACGTGGCTATGGTTAAATTCCTTCATATTGAAACCATCATGAGTGAAGAATCCTTGGATCATACCATGAAAAGCTTACTTAATGATCTCCCAGACAGTGCTAATTAAACCCGGTTGGCATGCCATTGGGACCAGGTGCCGTGAGAGACTTCCCGGAAAACACCATCTTCTGAGAAGGAATTGCATATGAATCTCTGTTCTCCTCTTTTGCCAATAAGATCATCAAGGAACATCTCAACAAAAGAAAATGTTAAAAGCCTTTCTATTCTCTGCACTTCCTGAGATCCAACTCCCTTCGTTCTTGAGAAAGTCCTCCTGAACTGGATATTGAATTACCATCTTTAAGCCTTTGAGCCCTAGATTTTAATTTTACCCTCCTAATGCAATCAATGGACGAAGAGAGATTCCATTGGAATCGCAGCCCAACCCCATCCTGCTAGAAACTCTGAAGTCTTTAATGGATAATTAAAAAAAATAAATTATGACATCAGTTAAATCAATCTTACATGTATTAATAAAATTACGATTCTGTTACTTCAATTACACGTTTTTCTATTCAAATACCATTAAATATATTACTTCTTATAATTTTTTGTTGTGTCCCTTTTCTTTCTCTCTCCGTTGCTTGATTGCAATGCCTTTTATGGGTGGATTCATATCTAAGGTTAAAACATTACCCTTGCAATCTGCATTAAAGTCTGACAAGGTGCAAATAAGGTAACGAGACAAACTGAGTTGATTTTTGCAATATTCAACTTTAGGTTAATAATAGTTGGCTCAAGTTGTCAAGCTTTCACATCACCTTACAACCCCCAAATCAACTAAGCGGATCTTTAGTGCATCATATAACAGTTCGATGTGGGAGACATATAATACTAGGCAACTAAACTCAAAACATAATCTTGATTAATAAACAAAAAATATCCCACTAGTTGATTACCTGTAGAAAAAGACATTACTAAAAATGAATGACACGGGGAGAAAAACCATCTATTTTGGCAGTTGATCTTAAAACATATAGCTAGATCTCAGTGCTTTTTGAAGAGATGACCATGAAGAAGGCTAGGTCTACCTGGTCCATTATCATGCATGCTGACAGGACTAAGAAATGATTAATGGCTCTTGGTTCACTTGGTGCCATTTCCGATGACTTCTCATTCCCTATCATGATGATCATCACAAAAAAGGATCATGAATAATATTAGTGATGCATTGATGTCTAGTGCTCATTAATTTCCTCTCGCTTTACTTGATTGCAATGCCTCTTTTGGGGGAAACATATGAAACATAGGAGTGATGACCAAAGGCGTTCGTTTTTCTAGAGGAGAAATTCATGTTATATATGTCTATTTTGTTATAAGAAACTGGCTGGTCCTGTTGTGTATACTATGCAATTGTCAAATGAAAATCCACATTTCTTGAAGCTGAAACGCTTGGTGTGTATTTTTCTTTCCTTTTTTTTTGTTTCGAATGTCTGGTGATTTCGGTATTGATACATCCAGAAAGACTCATGTAATGTAGCTAGGGGTGAGCACGTACCATGGTGCTACCAAAAGACCATACCATTACTGCAAAACAATAGATATGTTACGGTTATTTTAAGAAATGGTATGCTAAGGATAATTGAAACATGAATAGCCATTTTTTGGGTAAGTCTTTAGTGTTTTGAGGGCATGGCAAACCATTAATTATTGTCTCGTATTGTGTTGTTTTAGGAATATCTTTATAAATATATAAAAATATTTTACTTGATATATTCTCTCCTTTCCATTTAGCTACAGTTATCGGAATGATAAAAAAACGATTAGCCAAGATGAATAACATGTACCAAAAAGTGAACGATTTAGTTATTTAGGTTCTATCATTCAAAATGATGACAATATAGATGAGAATTTGAACCATAAGATACAAGCGAGTCGGATGAAATGGAGAAATATATTCAGAATTCTTTGTGATCGCATAATACCAATGCATTTGAAAAGAAAATTTTATAGAACCGCGATTAGACCTACACTATTGTATGGTACTGAGTGTTGAGTTATTAAACAACAATAAGAATATAAAATGGTCGTAACAGAAATGAGGATGTTTAGATGGATGTGTGGCAAAATTAGAAAAGATAAAATTAGAAATTAAGAGATTCGTAATAAATTGAGAGTTAATTCAATTGTAGATAAAATATAAGAGTGTCGTTTGAGGTGGTTTGAGTATGTGCAAAGAAGATCCATGGACGCTCCGGTTAGGAGAACTGAGAACTTAAATATAAGAGATCTAATAAAACGTAGGGATATACCGTTAAAAATTTGGATGCAAGTTATTTAAAAAGACATGATAATTAAACGTTTAGACGAGAAGATGACTTTGGATAGGAATGAATGGCGTAGAAGAATCTACACAAAATAAACTATTATATTTTAAATCTATATATCTATATATTTATTTATTTTTATTTATTTATTTATTTATTTACGTATGTATTTACTCATTTATTTTTGTATTTATTTATTTATTTTGACTATTTTCATAATTGTCTCTCCAATGGCAGACCCCAAAATATTGGGATTAAGATTCAATTTGTTGTTGTTGTCGTTGTATTCTCTCATTTCCGTATCATACTGCTTTTTCAGTATATCATGGTAACAGTAAATATAGCTTTTCCATACAGCTCCATACAGCTTTTCCATACAGTTACCATTTTTTCAGTAACGGTAATGGTAGTAGGTGTTTGGTACTATTAACCGCACCTTGCTCAGCCCTAAGTGTAGCGGGAACAGAGCTTTAGTAAGGGCACAAATGATATCGTAGGAGTTCCTCATATTGCAGTCCTTTTCCTGATTGAAAAGATTAAAATTATGATCACAAAAAAGGCTAAAGTTCTACCTGTTGCAAGTAGCTTGAATGCAATCTCCGTCTACGTCTTCATTCTATTCCTGGTGGTTGTTAACATGCAATATTCAAAAATCACACTGGGCTTTGCTGGGGCATCTCTTAGCATGAGCAAACATGCTTCTCGCTTATTTATTTGCTCTTTCAGGTTTACTTTTGTACTTTTAAGTGACGTGAATGCCTGATTGGTGGTGTTGTATGTTATCAGGTTATGGACGATGATCTTATTGTAAAGGGCGATAAACTCATTTTGAGAGGATTGAAGTTCCATGGGTATCATGGTGTGAAACCTGAAGAGAGGAAACTAGGTCAAAAATTCCTGATAGACGTTGATGCCTGGCTAGACCTTTGCAAGGCTGGTGAATCTGACTGCTTGTCGGACACTGTTAGTTATACTGATATTTACCGGTGAGCAGTAGATCAGATCAGTTGCTTTCTTATAAGTCTGACAACGCAGGTCTCATAAGTTGTGAGAATTACTTAGGAATAATTTCAGGAATAATTTTCTGATCACATTGGAGAGAACACACACAACTACATTTCTTTTCACGAACTATAATCCCATAAACTATGCTATTTATCAGTGTTTAATCTGATTTAACAAATTCAGGGATCATGTGTGGAATTCAATAACCATGCCGTTTTATGAGTTCAGTGCCTGGCTTGGCTTGTGGAGATGAGAAGCAGATGGATTGCTCCTCTGTTCTCTATTTTCCTTGACTGTAGGACTCTGGATTGGTATTTATTAACATGCTTTTGGCTCTTGTGAACTGGCAGCATAGTGAAAGAAATTGTGGAGGGCACACCCCACAATCTTCTGGAATCAGTAGCTCAGCTCATTGCATCTACTACATTTGCAAAGTTTCCTCAAATATCTAGCGTCCGTGTCAAGGTTGGGAAACCGCATGTTGCAGTTCCTGGCCAACTTGACTACCTTGGAGTGGAAATTCTGAGGTCTAGAAACCCCAATGGCGCTTAAATATTTATGACCCCACTACAAAGGAGTTTTGTCTTCCCATGGTTGACGGTTCATCTCTATTTTTATCATTGTTGGAATTCAATTGCTTTCCCTAAGCTTGGGAGTAGGGAAGGGTGAGACTTGCACCGTTGACATTTCTCAAGTCGATGTTCTAAAAGATTTTCTAGTGGATTGTTTGAGTTACGGTCAGGTGTCTTTTTGATATATTCATTTATCTAATTCCTTGTATTGACATTTGCTATACATATATATTACATCATTTGAGAAAATTGAGGCTACACATGGTTTTATTTGATTAGATATATATTTGATAAATTCTGATTTCAACTGTATTTAACCTCGTCTATCAGATTCTTTTAGGTCAAAAGTTAATACAAATAAGTGTGCATTTTTTTTTTTGTTTTCACCATCGGTATTTGAGTTTTTGTCTGATTAATCTGATTTGAGCATTGTGGGGTCTATTTTAAGAGTTGGTTCTTTCAAATTCTTTTTTATCATTTTCAAGATTCGAACTTAAGGCCTCTGGTTAAGGGATACAATTTCTGATCACTCAATTCAAGGAATTTGGTAGGTGTATACTATGACTCACTATAATTCAGAAGTATAACTTTTTTGATAAATCATGAAATAAAATCTTGATGCTATGATCTAAAGCAAGAATTAAACCAGTTTCGTTGAATAATTTATAAGAGCATTAGTCATCACGGTGCATAAATTTTTGAACAAATTATTTAGTACAAGATTAATCAAATATTTTATGCAGTCTCTCAATCAAATTAATGTGATTTAAAAAAAAAAAACTACATAAATGACATGCATTTCTAAACCATTTAATTTAGGGTTTATGAGTTCAGTGGCATCAAAAACCCATTTTTAACCTAAAATCTCGACTTCTAGCCTCCTAACAAGAAAAATCCATAATAAATTTCTAATCTATTTCAGAACTCAGGACTATCCTTAAATGGGCCAAGCCTCTTTTGAAGCCTGAAAGCCCGTGATCGTATTTTCAGAACTCCCGCCGAAGATGGAAGGGCGGTCCACGCCCCCCTCTCTCTCTCGCCCCAAACTTTCCAAGTCCGGTTTCCGACTCGCACGAAGTCGCCGATCGATTAATGCATGCGATGCTCTCAAGAAGCATTTCTTGAATCTCTCTTTCTCTCTCTAAAGAACAATTCAACTGCTATTTGAACTCGTTTGGTTTTGAAATTGTGTCGAGCGAACAATAGTCCATAAGTACATTTTTTTTTCCTCTGAAATTTGAAAACTCTAAACCCTAAATTTTTCGAACCCTAAAAAACGTAACCCTAGTCGTAAACTCTCCTATTTCTAAATTCGTCTGCATTATCTTGATGCTGGAATTATTATTTTTTTCTTTCTTGCGCAGATTGTTATTTGGAAGCCAAAAATTGACTCCCATATTTGTCGGAAAAACATGGTGAGTCAATTGGGCTTTGCTTACAATCCTCGATCTTTCGAATTTTCATTTTGAATTTTTGTTCTTGTTTGTGGGTTTTTGATTTTGGAGTCAGATATTAGGAAGTGGTTTATGAAACAACACAAGGGGAATGGCAATGTGTCTAAGCCTGCAAAACCTGCTCCAACCGAGAAAGCCTCTCCGGCTAAGTCTCGGCCGGAGAAACCTGTGAGTCTCTCTCCCTCTCTCTCTCTCCGTGTCTGCGTTTGTGTAGTTACTTATTTTACAATTTAATACATCCTTTAGCAGTTGGTCAGTTAGAGGTTGGCTGTTTCTTGTACTAGGGTTTAGATTCTATGAGAATCTTCGGTTGCACTTTATATACTTAGAAATATAGAAATTTCCATTTGTACTATAGATTTCTGTTTATATAATTGTTTTTCACTTCTGTTGTATAATAGAAATGGGTAGCAGATATAGGGAACATTTGAATGGATTCTCCCTCTTAATCTCTTTCTCTGAGATTTCTAATACAGGTGCAAGGTGGCCAAGAAAATTCAAACAGGAGAAAAACTAGCAAATATTTTGACAAGAAAAAGCCAGAAGATGAGAAGATACAAGTCTCGGGGAAAAGAAAGTCTGAAAAAGGCAATGAGAAGCAACTAGACGTGGAAACCCTATGGTCAAAAAAGCTTCACAAAGTTGAGGATGATGATGCCGATGATGATCTCGTCTTGTCTAAGTCCAACAAAGGCTCAGCTCAGGCTACACCTAGCAAAAAATTGAAGAGCGGCTCGGGTCGTGGGATTGCCCAGAAGCTCAAAGTTGACGGAAGTGATGAAGAAAAGGATGATGGTGATGAACATACTGAAACTCCAAGTAAGCATGCAGGGAGAGGGTGTGGTGGAAGAGGTGGTTCGGCAAGACCAGCTGGTGGATGAGGAAGGGGTGGCGATGGAAGAGGTGGATTCTTGAACTTTGGTGAGAGGAAAGATCCTCCACACAAAGGGGAGAAGGTATGAAAGTAATGGGATGAAGAATGCTACATAGACAAAATCCTATGTATCAGTTGATAATTGGTCGAATGTTTGTTTGAATTGATCAAAACATAATAATTTAATTGATAATTGGTCAAATGAATTGCTCCATAAGATTTGGTCCATTTGGCTTAAAAATCATTTGGTACATCTAACATTATTCTAATGGGATATTGTGATATAAGTTGAAATGAATATTTTAGGCCTTCTGTGCTGAAGTGTTATTAATGTTTCACAGGAAGTCCCTGAAGGTGTTCCAGATTGTATGGCTGTTTTAACATTTGTTATCAGTGGAACTCTTGACAGTTGGTTCATTTTAATCTGTGTTATATATCTGTAGCTGTCCAACATGGTTAATGTTGTCATTTGTTGACATTGTTTTTACCTCTGCCATAGTTGATCTTGCTTTCATTCTGGAAGTCTTTTTCTTGATTGTTTTTCCCTTCTTGTCTTCAGTTTGGAAAGGGAGGAATCTGAAGATTTGATTAAACGACATGGGGGTCGTGTTACAGGATCAGTCAGCAAAAAGACGGTCTTTATATAATTCTGTCCTATCTCTTTGAATTGCATGAGGTATCACTGGAATTTAAAGAGCATCATTTTTTTTCCTTCTTTTTTGCTTTCAGAATTACCTTTTATGTGATGAAGATATTGGGGGACGAAAATTTGCAAAAGCTAAAGAGCTGGGGTTTGTTTCCACGGCTTACTCTTTCAATTAACTTGAAATTCTTCTTTGCCTGTTATTGAGTTTCTGTTCTTTGTTTTACAGTACTGCCTTTTTGACTGAGGATGGATTGTTTGATATGATTCGTGCTTCAAAAGTGGCCTAGGCACCTGCAAAGAATGAAGCCAAAAAATCTTCAGACAAAGTTGTCACTCAAGTGCCAAGAGGAAGTCCTCAAAAGGTCGACATAAAGAGTATGCACAAATTCTCCTTACTGTAGAAGTTACTTATCCCTTCTATGGCTTACATGTATGCAAGGAATAGACTTCTCTTTTTGTTTTTCTTTTGGGGGGGGGGGGCGATGGGTGTAGATTAAGGTCGAAACAGAAAAAATCAAATGGCACGATTATTGTGCTCTTCTTACATCCTTAGAACAAATCAGAGAATATTGATTGTTTTCTTATGCAAAATTATTGGTTCTTTACCAAGTGGCATGTGTCAGCCTATATTTTTCTTGGTTGTTTGTCCTTAACAGTGTTTTAGTCTTCGTTGCATGTTGGACATACTAGTGGTCCTAACACCTCCTTCGTAATCTCTTTTCTTTTTTATTTTCCCTTTTAAATGGTCTTTTATGCTTATTGGTGAATCAGTTACTTATATCTTATCTTATGCCATGTGTTGATTGCAATTCTTGAGGGCAACCTCTTCTTTATGAATGAGGTATGGTTATGGACATATTGCCCATCCTAATCCTACATATTCTGTGGGATGTTTTGACCGATGGTTGACCTTTTCTTTTCCAGCTTGAATGATTTTCATGCTTCTTTGTTGCGGCACGTCCTTTATACTAATACCCATCTACTAAACAATGTCCCATCATCTTGTTTCTAATGGATATAATTAACTTTCATTTATCTCTTTGAGATCTTCCATTGAACATATTAATATTGTGTTTTTTCTGAAGAACAAGTGAGTGACTCCTCAGCAAAGGGTGCAACATAAAAGGCTTCAGCTATCTCTCCTGCCAAGCGGAAATATCAGAGCCTAACCTCTTCCTTGACATGGACAGAGAAATATAGACCAAAGGTCCCAAATGACATTGTTGGAAATCAGTCATTGGTATGTGTTAGTCTTTTTTCTTTTTATTTTCCTGGGATTTATTTATTTTAATCCTTGCCTTGCTTTTGTATCAAAAGATTTGCAATGAATACATGTGCATGCACACGTATGTGGAAGCAATGCTGTAAAAATTACATTCTGAATGTGCAGGTCAAACAGCTTCATGACTGGCTTGCACATTGGAATGTGCACTTTTAGCACAATAGCCAGAAGGGGAAGGGAAAAAGGCAGAGTGACTCTGGTGCAAAGAAAGCTCTGTTATTAAGTGGGTCACCTGGTATCGGGAAAACTACATTGGCAAAATTGGTTTGTCAGATGCTTGGTTTTCAAGCAATTGAGGTGATGCATCCTTCACAAAGTTTAATTTTTAGCATGGTTATATGTGGATTATTGAGAATAAATCCCTCTTTAGAAATGAGTTTGGACAATTCATGGGACGCTTGTCACTTGCTATTGTTGATGTGCATGTATCACTTGCCACTTAGGTCAATGCCAGTGATAGTCGTGGAAAGGCTGATGCGAAAATCCTGAAGGGGATCAGTTGAAGTACTGCAAACTCTATAAAGGAACTTGTCAGTAATGAAGCCCTGGGTGCTAACATGGACCGGTGAGTTGCCAACATAAATTCTTGGTTGGTGCTGCAGAAACTGTCAGATAACCTTTTCCAGCAAGTCAATTTATAGATGACATTGCAGGTCAAAAGCATCCAAAAACCGTCCTCATTATGGATGAGGTTGATGGGATGTCTGCTGGAGATCGAGGCGGAGTGGCTGATCTTATTGCAAGCATTCAGATTTCCAAAATTCCTATGATCTGCATCTGCAATGATTGATACAATCAGAAACTGAAAAGTCTTGTGAACTGCTGTTTGCTTCTTAGCTTCCGGAAACCTACAAAACAACAGGTCTTTATGCAAGTTTTTGTGATCTTAGGTTCATTTCTATTGCAATGTCAATTTATCATCTAATTTTGCAACTCATTGCTATACATATAATGTGCATAGTTATAAATGCATATCTGTTTCTGCGTCGAGACACAGACAACTTTCCTTGTCAACATGCTGCCGCAATTTTTCAGCATGTCCACATTCATTTAACTTTTACTTGCATTTATATACTTCTGTCTTTAATGTGTGATGAGATAGGAAGTGGCTTACAAAGATTTCATGTTCCAATTTGCATTTAGATAGCATGCACAAGGTAATGAATTACTGACTGTTGTGTTCGGCTTTGATTAGATTGCAAAGAGGTTATTGCAGGTTGCAAATGCAGAAGGCCTTCAGGTTAATGAGGTATTTGCTCTCGTATATTTCCTATATGGAACTCTACTTGCATTTATCTTATATGAACTTGCCATGGATATGCAAAGGTTTGCAACTTAAAGTTCTTCCCCGTTTTGTTGGGTACAATAATAGCTGAAGATGATTTTTGTGGTTAGATTGCTCTCGAGGAACTTGCAGAGCGAGTCAATGGGGATATACGTATGGCAATAAATCAGTTACAATATATGAGCCTCTCCATGTCGGTTATCAAGTATGATGACATAAGACAGCGGCTTCTTGGCAGTGCGAAAGATGAAGATATTTGACCATTTACAGCTGTGGATAAGTATGACTATTTGACCTTCTTTTTTGCTCAGTGTGGACCTCAACATTTTTTTTTAATGATTTCTAACATGCCTCTATGTTATTAATGGAAATTATTTTCATCTCTTGACTTTGAAAAACGAAAACTAAAAGATTTTTGAGATAATTTATCTGCATGAGACTTCATTCTTTATTGTGTCCTCACTACTTGTGTGGCATATATATTTGCTTTTGTCATTGATATCTGTGCCTTGGCTCACAGTATGAGATGTTGCATTGATCTCTGTAATTTGCTTTACATATTTTGATCTCTGTAATTTGGTTTATATATTGAATGTGGCATAGTTTTTTACTATAGGGTTGAAAACTCTCTCTCTCTCTCTCTCTCTCTCTCTCTCTCTCAATTTATCACTTTACTGGTGAGAGACTCTTGTTGCTATAAAGTATCTAATGTTGTGTAATACAAGTTTTATGCCCTTTTTCTGTTGTTTTTAGATTAAAAAGCTGCCCTTCATATCTTTGTGCACAATTTGGTTAGGTGTATGTATGTTATTTTGTCTTGATTCTAAAATGAATAGCACCTTACACAGTTGTAACCTGTTTATGGATGACTTGTGATCCTCAATTTTGAAGTTTGCAAATAAAATGTACCTCATGCCACGTTTTGTTGCTTGCAGGCTGTTTGGTTTTAATGGAGGTAAATTGAGAATGGATGAGTGGATTGACCTAAGCGTGAGTGATCCTGATCTGGTCCCTCTCCTTATTCAGGTATAGCATGGTACTTAAATGGAAATCATGATGTGACATCATGTCAGACATGACACTCTCCTTGCATGCGTTGGGCACACAAAATGCTGACCCAATTTTTTATGTTTTGTAAACACTTGACCCTTCTAGGGCACTTCTTGGACACCTTATTATATAGGATCCCTTTGTTTGGAAGAATAGCTCTGTTCTTGGGCAAATGATTTCATGGAAAACATTTTTTTGGAGACAATATCTTTTATGTTGTTTGGGCAAGACGCAGATCATTATTTTCTTGTGTTAGGTGCATCGATTCTATTTTCCAACTTCAAAATAACCAATAATTGAGAAACAAATTTCCACAGTTGCAAAAATCTAATTCACATGAAGCCCAGCCAAATCAAATTTTGTGTCTTATTTTAGTGCAGGATGTTTCGAACATTTCAATCTATTGAAGATGAAGTTTTCTTTACATTGCTATGAAGCCTTATCTCATGCTAGGGGGGGATATTTTAGTCCTTTTTACATGTGGTTTACAGTATAAATCTTGGATTCCAATTTATGGTTTCTATATTGTCGTCTTATGGCAGGAAAACTATATAAGCTACCAGCCAAGTTTGGCTACACAGGATGACAATGGAGTGAAAAGAATGAGTTTGCTTGCATGTGCTGCCGAATCTATTGGAGATGGTGATATATTCAATGTACAAATCCGAAGATATGGAAAGTGGCGGTTGTCTCAATCTAGTTCCCTTGGATCCTCTATCACCCCGTATGTTTCTTTAGTTCAGTCCAGATTTTGACATGACCATGAGATTTCTTCTAAATTGAAGCATCAATTTTGCATGTTCCTTTTTCTCTCAGTGCTGCTTTGTTGCATGGGCAAAGAGAAATGCTTGAACAGGTAATAGAGTTAAACCTCTTGTAGGTTGTATTGTTATGTCTGCATTGCATGAGGGTCTTGCTTGTAGGTTACCTGTATAATGGACGAAAATTTATTCATCAGGCCAACCATATTTTGTTGGCAGAGTAGTAACTGACTCCTGTTCTTATAAGCCTACTGAGTGCATAAAATTTCTGGGGAAGTGTCGAGCAAATTTGGAATTATTTGAGAGCCAGTTTGAACTATAGCCCTTAATTCCTTGTGTTTTACTCATGAGGCACATGCCAAACATCTAGAGAGCAATATATTTGTAACCTTTCCTGGCTTTTGCTTATGAGGCTATTCACCATGCAGGCAAAGAAAAAGATGGGTCTTGAATTTTGTTTGTAAGATGATTACAGTTATTCTTTTCTCTGTGCTCTACTAATTGTAATGGCTAAGCGGAAATTATTCTGTTCATCTATTTCGTTTATCTTCCTTTTGTTTTAAACTAAGGTTAGAAAATGGTTCAGGGAGAGCGCAATTTTAATAGATTTGGTGGATGGCTGGGAAAAAATTCTAAAAATTTCGGACTGTTGGAGAATTTGCATTTTCACCTCCTTGCTTCCGGTGAATCCAATTTAGGGAGGTAAATTGACTTGTCATATTTTAAGTTTTACAAGTATTGGGTTTCCTGAAACTTTATATTTTCTTTTTGCCTCATCCGCATGTAGCCAATCAATGCTGACTGGCATCTTCTTTGCTCATGCTTTTAGGTTTACTTGAGCTGTACGGTTTCAATGGCCTATCTCTTGGCATGTTTAGCCTGAATTTGTTGAGCTGTGCATTGCTTTTTTCTTTAGCTTCTCAGTGTTCAAGTTTTGCATTAGCCAAATGATGTTTGTGAGGTATAGTGGTACTGAATGCAACCACTTATATGATGTGTCTAACCTACTCCTGCAAGTTCTTGGTTATATTCTATCACTTTATAATCAGACCATTTTATTACATTGAACTGAATCTTTAAGAGTTGTTAAATAGTCTTAATATAAACCTTTGCTTTACTTCCTCTTTTCCTTTATCATTACTATTTCTATTTTTTTTTTTTAAAATTGCCTTACTTTCACAGTAGTGGAAATATCCTTATTTTTCCAATTTAGTTACATAAATATTGTCGTTTCCTTTGCAAGATACTTAGTGACTATTTTTGGCATGTGTAACAGGGAGACATTGCGGGTTGATAGCCTCACTCTTCTTTTGAAAAGATTGACTGGTCCGCTTCGAGTACTCCCTAAGGTCTGTAGCGTACCTTTTATGATTGAAAGTCTGAAGTGGATGAGACAAATTACAGTATTGGTTTATCGAAAAGGTATATTTTATATGACTTTGACTGCCAGGATGAAGTGGTTCAACAAGTGGTGAAGTCGATGGAAATTTACTCCATAAGTCTGGAGGACTTTGATACAATTGTGGAATTATCAAAATTTCAGGTACTTTTAGATTTGATATTGCATGTGTGTTTGAACTATGTGAGATGCTTTAATTACTATGTGCAGGGGAAGCCAGATCCTTTAGATGGCATTCCGCCTGCTGTCAAAGCTGCATTGACTAGAGCATACAAACAAGGGAGTAGCTCTCAGGTGGTACGATCAGCAGATCTAATAACTCTACCTGGGAATAAAAAAGTTCCTAAGAAGAAAATTGCAGCAATTCTGGAGCCTGTGGATGGCCGATTAGAGGAGGAAAATGGCAATGCATTGGCAGATATAGAAGAAGATGAAGAAGACTCTTCTGAGACAGAGGTACTGGTAAAATCTCTCTTTCTCTCTCTCTCTCTCTGTGTCTCTCTCTGTGTTTTGTTGCATATTGTTTTTAATCACATATTCTTGTGAAGAGCTGATTGCTAAGAAAATTTATTATCTTGCCATGTGCACAACATGAGGGCGAACCTTTGTGCAACGGTGGAGTTGCTCCTATTGTGACCTCGAGATCAAAGGTTCGAGGTGTACAACAGTCTCTTTGCAAAAAATGCAAGGGGAAGGCTTTGTACATATACGCCTACTCTCCCTCTACCTCTACACTAAGTCGGGAAGCACTTTGTGCACCGGGTGAGCCATGTGCACAACATGGTGTTCTGGTACTTGTTCCTGATGCAACTAATTTGTCCAGTTGGAGTCATTGGTTTGGACCATGGCTGTTATGATTTCTAAGTGAGATACTGCTTAGTTGATATGTTTTTTTATGATCTGTCAGCTTATCACGAAATTTAAATTTTAGATCTATTTGCTGGACAGTTTTCTTGGTACTACTTTATAATTTTTGCATGCCATAAATAAAATTTATTCATGATCATTTAGATGATATACTTGTGGCAAGTGTTTTTAGTCAACATTGCTCCTTTTCATCTTTTTCAACTTTGAAACTTTTATCTGCTTTCTGTAGTTCTGATTGTTGCCTGCTTGTACAAAGTTCTGTTCAACAAAGTTGTGACTTTGGTATGTTTGCCGTGTATAGAGTTGCTTCTTGTCACTGGCTTTGTATATGCCCCTTTTTTGTTGTTATGCCATTCATCTATTCACTCTGCTTTTGGGGTTTTTACCAGAGGATGCTGCTGATGGTGGGGAAAAGCTGCGGTTGGATCTCCAGGCTGACAGTTCAAAGGGTGATCAATTTTGAATCTCTTATTTGTTATTATTGATTCATTGTTTGGTTCCATAACTTATTCACACTAGAAACCTTCAGGAATTCAAGTAGAGATAGAACCAAAAAGCTCTGGGAACTCAAGTGCCAAGAAGTCCACAGCTGGAAGAGGTAGAGGTTCTGGTGCTGTGGAAAAGAAAGGAGGTGGGCGTGCAAAGCGGAAGAGATAAGAGGTAGAGGTTCAAGTAGAATTGTTTATAGGCCATGTACATAAATGTTTGGCTTGTGATGCATATGCTCATGCGTATCTTCAAAGGATGTCGATTTGGAAATTGAATTTTGTTAACTCAACCGGGGAGATTCTCGACATGGGGAAGCTGTGTTTGAGGGATTTTGTTTTTTGGGGGGGGGGGGGGAGGGGGGAAGAGTAGGACACGGCAACTCCCAATAGCGAAGGGAAACTGGTTTAGAAGAGTAGGACACAGAAACTCGTTTAGAAGGGAAACTGGTGGGTGCAAACAGGAGATTTGCTGTTTGATCTAATGCGGGGTAGAAACAATAGCTATTGTAATCACGGATTGAGAGACGAGAAAAGATGTGGGCTTTGGCTAACACAATTTTGTTATCTCTTAATTGCATCTCCTGTTTCATATTGGTACTTGGACAAGCTTAATCCATCAATTTTATAGGTTTTGCCCATTTGGTCATTTCAGTGTATGCTTGCCTAGGTTCTTATTTGGTCGACTTCAACTAACTGAGACATGAAGCTGGTGGAAGAACCGGTTTATTGTTCTGAAGAAAACAGGTTAGTGGTCACAATCCCCTTTCTTTAGTTAGTGATCTCAGTTTTGAATCTCTATGTAATAAAAAAAAAAAAAAAAACCGGCTTACATTATTGCTCACTCCCCCTCTTGATTTTTTTTTTCAATAAAAAATTTCACTGCATTTTTAAATATTTCAACCGCGATGCCATTTGCCTCTAAAAAGTTATAGTCCACCGTTTTAAAATTATAAACAACTATTTGAAACTTTAAGAAAAAAATTGTTGTTTTAATTTATTTATTGCAACTTATTAATGAAGTAGGTAATTTTTTCCGATATATGTATTGTTTATGATAATATCGCATATAATTTTCAATTTAAATATCCCACTATAGAAAAGAATAAATATAAAATAAAAAAAATATCATGTTTGATTTAGGAAAGAAGAGACAACATCTTTGAAATAAAAATAAAATAAATTAGAATGCAAAAAACAAAAATAGAAAGGAAAATTTTGGATAATTTTTTTTTCTTGGTTAGGTTTTCTTATATATTTATAAATTTTTGTCACAACCTTACAACCCTATATTCTACCGTATACGCTACCGATTAAAATTTTCTTAATATTTCTATCAAAAGTACGGACTTGGATACCTCGTTCCATGGGAGAACGCGAGGGCTTTCCACTTTAACGCCCATTCCATTATAAAATCGAAGGGATGTGATTGGTGATGAGTAGAGTGTTTCGTGCACCGGCCGCCACCTGATTATTCATCTACCCCAACCCAACCCAAACCGAATTTCTTTCTCCAACCACGGTCGCATGTTGAGCTGTTCTCTGTGATCTGATCGGCATCTACTGATTTCTAGTGAGGGTAAGAGATGGGAGAGGGAGAAGCAGGGTTCTTCACGAAGCATTGGGAGGGATGGAAAGGTTTCTGGAAAGAGAGGTTTTCATTTCTTGACAACTACGCCAGGTTCGTCAATCGCGACCAGCCTTTGCCTTCTTGGACCTACGCCGATGTTGACGAGTTCATTGCTTCCGATCCTGTTCACGGTCCTACTGTAACTCTCTCTCTCTCTCTCTCCTCTTTTTATTGCCGATCTATGATATATTTATTGCTTGTTCTAATTGTGGCCCCTTTTTTTTTTGTTTTTTGGTCTTTTCGTTTTATCTTGCTTCTTGTTCAACTTCAGGTGGTCGTTTTTTTCTGGCTATGATTTTGTTATTTAGATTAGTTTTGTTTTGTTATCGAGTTTTTGAACTTTGGAATGTTGTTTGGCGGTCGACAATCACTAGGTTTAATCCTATTCCTTTTTTATCCGATCGCGTAATATTCATGTGTCTTTAGTTTCTTGTACTGCCGACACTAAAGAAAATCTTAATCTCACCTTTTTATTCCTTTTTTTCTTTCTCTTTAGAATCAATTTGTGGAAAGATGTGGGTAGTTCATAATTAAATTCTGATCCTATTACTTGCTGCCTAATCACAAGAAACTTATTTCGTAATGAAATTTGATTCTGGTGTTAATATTTATATATATCTTCTTCAGCATGCTAGCATATATTTCTTGGTCATACTTCTTGGTCATACTATATGCATTCTTCTAGTTTTTACCTCAGTAGTTGTTGTCGTATTTTTCATCCTTAAAAACATTCAATTCTCTCTTTCCTCCTCAGATCACAAAGGCCAGGGAAGCGGCTAAGATTGCTGGCACTGGCAGTGTCATAGGTGCTCTTTCAACTGCGGGTGTTTCCTGGAAGTATTCAAGGAGCCCACATGGTATTCTACACTCTCTTCTTTTATTGGGTGACTTTTCTTTTTTCTCCTTTTCTCTTCTCGTCTCCCTGTTGAACTAATATCTGAACTCTTAAACTTGCATCACATGCCAAGGGTTTGATAAATAAGTTATTCACATTCCAAATGAGATTCTCTGTTCGTTCCTGTGTTGTTCTCTTGGCTCTTAAAGCTTACCAGGTCTCAAGTTGCATTACATACTGTGTCCTTATAGCTTGGTTGAAACCGGTAAATGTAGTTTGTACAAGGTAGCAAAAATGTTTCTGATCACAATACAAAACTGGTAAATGGTGGTTTAATGTTGTTGAGGTAATTACTGTGTACTAGACTTAGACTAAAATGTGATCAATACGGAGCCATCACAATCAACCACCACCAAAGAACCCTAACCCAGGTGGTTCAACTCATTAGCTGAGCTGATGTTTTGGCTCTTTCCAACATCTTTCTTGAGCATGGGGACTTTCTAATCCTACTTTATTTCTTTGGTAGAGTTACGTTAGTGTTTGCGATGTGCCACACCCATCATTAAGTTTATAAATAGTGTGGTTTTGCTTTGATTAATGATATTGAGCGTACATGGATGGAGGAAATTATTAATTGTGCAAGATGTTGATAGTTTATGGTTTTCATCTTCAGTTTAGGATCTGTGTGAAATCACCCCTTTTAATCTCCCTTTTAGTATACCTCAGGTTTGGAAACAGATAAAACTCCCCCCCCCTAGCCAGGTAGTTTAGATATTCTATGGTTAATCATTATGAATAGGGACAAAATTTGTTAAAGATGTTGATTCGGCATTACAACAAATTGATGCAAATCCATCTTAAGAAACTGCACCTGTTCTGGTTCTCTATTGTTACTTAAAAAACTGTCTCCAAATTATAATGAAGCAATCAAAATTCACCAATAGGCCCCCAACTATGTGACTTACTAGACGTCTGCAAAATGGCAGGTGCTTTATTGTCACTTGGAGCAGGAGCTGTATTTGGGTGGACATTTGGACAGGAGATCGCAAGCCACTGGCTGCAACTTTACCGTTTGGATACCATGGCTGCACAAACTAAATTCTTGGACTGGTGGGTCAGCAAAACTGAAGGAAGGTCGTAACTTGTTCAACTGGAAATAACTTGTTCGACTGGAAAACAAATGCTTCTCGTCTTCTCAAGAATAAGAGTTGAGCACCAGCAGGTTGAGTTTGTAAGTTTTGATTGTGTTAGGGTTTCTTTCATGTTATGAATCTTTCTTTATGTAGTTAGGGGGCTTTCCTATCTATTTTCTGACGTAATCGATGCGGTTCTAGCTTGCTGTTGTTTCAAATTTCCTTCTCTTAGCTGACTTGTTCTTGCAATCTGCTACAACGTTGGTGAGGGAGGTTGCCCTACTGATAAGCGTAAACCTCACCATATTTAGTTTGTA
Source organism: Dillenia suffruticosa (assembly GCA_033439265.1). Taxonomy (NCBI): domain Eukaryota; kingdom Viridiplantae; phylum Streptophyta; class Magnoliopsida; order Dilleniales; family Dilleniaceae; genus Dillenia; species Dillenia suffruticosa. The sequence continues at coordinate 13,485,697 of JAVTVX010000010.1, read as the reverse complement.
ATGTTTGGTTCCTTGATATTCTGTTTTCATGTTATAGACATTTGCCCCCTGGGTTTGGCATTTAGCCATGTTCTCTGGACCAAGTGCTGTGGTGCAAGCTTACCCTTATTTTAGTTCTTTGGGTTTGGTTAGCGGAATCGTGCTTTTGACTGTATTGATTTGGTGTGGCAGTAACATCTCACAAGAGTCTAGTACAAGGGAACATAGTTTTGGTTTATTAGAATGGTCCATTTATCTTTATTGAGGTTTGTAACCTAGTTTTGGTTTATTAGAATGGTCCATTCATCTTTAATGAGGTTACATATCTTTATTGAGATTTGTAATCTAGTTTTGGTATATTGGAATGGTCCATTTATCTTTATTGAGGTTTGTTACCTTAGGTCAATTGATCATTGGCATTTGAGTGAAATCTTATTAAAACATACACCTAACTTAAACATGGTTGACTAAAATCCAATCAAATTCACTAAAGGAAAAAGAACCATGACTTGAAAACGGGTGGAAGAAAATTTCTTGTGTTAGGAAAACAACATAAAAGATCAAAAAAGTGCTTAATTTACCATACGTATTCCATACATAAAACATTATTCGTCTTCCTAAAATGAAAACATTTAGACATTTGAAGATAGAGATGATGAATAGAAGGGGGGAAAGAAGAGAATGCAAGTAACAGAACCTTTACAATATTTCGCATCACCACTTAAAGATATGAGAAATCTTGGTATTGCCACCAGAAATATTCTGCCACATGCAATCCAAGAACGTATGGCAGGCTAGCTTCCAAGAGCTGGTCCATAGTCCCCAAGACCCGATGAAAAATGCTAGATCCATACACCAATAAAACCACTTCTCCTATTAGCATCATCTTGATTCTTGATCATGATCTTCTAATCTTGAAGGTGGTTCAGTAAATTATTTGGGAGAGGAAGACCACGGAGACTGTTGCCTTAAACATTATAAAAACCTTGAAGTTGGGTGGGCGATCAAATTTGTCTTGACAAGTTATTGTGGGACAAATTCAAGTCACACAAGACAGTCAAGTTGGAGATGCTCCCTGGTATTTCCCAGAAACTTGGTTCCGCCAAAAATCAAGGATTTCAATGCATTAATATCACCGATCTTCTTTTGAATTGGACGCCTGAACTGATTCCTTGATCTGTTCAGTGACTGCAATCCCAATAGACTTAATAGTTAATCGGGTTTCTCTTAAACAACTTGTTGCTGGATAGGTCCATGCTATTAACAAGTCCAATGTTGGGGGCCATAATTGATGTGTCTTCCTTTTATTCCCAAAAATGCATTCTCGTGAGTCTCTCTGCCATCAAGATAAGGGGTCCCAAATGTCATGGCCATAAAATTTTTAAAACATGAACTTTTCCAGAGAAATTATCCAAAATCTGAAGGGAAGTTGGGTGATAGAGTTCGGTAGGAATGTCAGCCAAATACAACTGTTTAAGAAGTCTGATTTTGAAGACCACTTGGAATTAAACCTAAAAATCCATTGCCAGTTAGGTCCAAGGAAACAAGACTTGGGTAAAAGGAAAATCCATTCCGGCACTATAGGGCCCAAGCCATTGGAGGTAGAAAGAGAAGTTAAAATTTTTGAGATCCGTTGGTGGGGAATTAGGAAATTTTGACCCAAGCAACAGTGGCTCAGTCTTGGGGGTTGTGGAAACTCCCTAGGACCAAGAGATTGCAAACCGGTTTCTAATCTGGTGGGGAATGATTCCCCTGAACCCTGAACCCGACGGATTAAGATGCCATAAACTGACCAGAGAGCCGATGAAGATAGGAATAGGTGCCCCTTGAAAGTCATTGTTGCTTAGGTCTAGATGGCTTAGGTGCTCCAGTTCCAGCAAAGCAGGATTAATCTTTCCACCTAAGATGGCCCTTCTAAAATATTGGTCCAATTGGCTCCTCCATAACCACTATTAGGATTACTGAGGTGAAGCTCATTAACATGTGCAGTCATGTTGTCACAAGCAACTCCGGTCCATTTACAGCAAGCTGATTTGGCTGAAGTACTCCAAGATGAGAGCCGGTTTGATGGATTGGTGAGGTCTTTTTTTTTTTTTTTGGTCCCGTGGACTTGGTCCACCGCCGAGTATCCAAAGCTTTACTCTGACTAATCTCGGTCGAACTGTTGTCGGGTCTCAATTGGGAGGGAGTTCTCCCAACGTCGTTTTTGCCACTACCAAGACTCAAACCCAGATTCTTGATGTGTGGTGTTAGTGTCCTTCCCACTATACCAACGAAGCGTTGGTAGGTGAGGTCTTTCTTGCAGCCCAATAGGGCTTCTCCCTCGTTCTCAATGCATGAACAAACACAAGGGCTGTAAATCAAGTCGTGTATGAGGATTTTAAAAACGTTATCTAGGATGATGGTTTTTTTGTGGGGTTTTTTTTTTCCCTTGTCTTCTTCCTTCTTATCAAATCCATTCGAACTCTCAAGTGAATTGAGAGTTCTTCTCCAACGACTCATATTTTGGATGAAAACCGAATCCATTCCCTTTGAAAACAGCCAACTATGTCCAGATCCCAACGCCAATTTAGACTCTGTTCAAACTCTACAACTCCTAATATCACTCATGGAGAACAATCAATCAAGCCACACCAAGGACAACAACAAGAACAAGTTTAAGAACGAAGAGTTTTTCTCCAACACGGCCAAAAATGTACTCAAATCACTCATCTAATCCACCTCCTCTCTCTCTCTCTCTCTCTCTGAATTTTACTCTCCTCTCTTTCATGTCCTTCAACAAAACCCATTTTTTCAAACTTGTCATCGATTGTTGAGTCGAAATTGCTTTCAGAAGCCAATGAAGTCTATAAATTGATCTGATAAGACAAGCTTATTCCTTAACTAGGTTCTCTGAATGTCTTTCTTGAGTGTTTTGTTTCTTCAGCAAATCTTAGAAGACCCCTGAAATATTTAGTGAATTGGTTGATTGGAGGGTTGACAAGTTTAATTAGAGATTTTGGATCTCTTAAGATTTCATTTGATACTTATGAATTTTAGGACTTCTCCATAAGAAAATTAGGATTTTAACGCTCCGGATGTATACAAGACTCACACAGGTAAGCTATATATATACCATTAACCCAACTGCCCATATAAGTTTTTTTTTTTTCTCTGAATTTACACATAACACACAGACATATTAAACTCACTTTCAATCTCTCTCTCTCTTCTCGAAAACCACTATTTGACTTAAGTATAGAAACCTCCCCCATCGGAGCATCCTTTGACGGTTTTTTGTAGGTCCTATTCATCAAGATTGATAACGGCTGGTCAATCCATTCGAATCAGTAGAGTTATTATTCGTGAAACTAAACTCACCTCCTACACAAGTCTATTAGGCTGTTAGGCTAAGTTATAGTTATAAAAATTATATAATTGAATAGAATTTTAATTTTGATCATTTCATTGTGGTTTGGCTGAATGTCACCCCTAAGCACCACTGAATGCTCACCCCCCAAGTACTATCATGGGATGGTCTTTTATACCCAATAGACAATTAAGACTTGACTCGGGAGTTGTCTCACTGGTGAAAGTTGGGTTCCTTCTTCGGCTCCATGCACAGAAAATAATGCATTAAGAAGAAGTCACAGATAAAATGTTTACATGGGTAAGGCTTCGAGATGGTTGCCTAAGTGAACATAAAATACAATTCATAATCCGAAATCCTGAATTTTAATTCAATAATTAAAAACTGTAATTCAAAAATTCAAGACCCTAAATTTCAATCCAATCAATTAATATCTTTCAAGATAAAAGGTTTTATGACTGCCTATCATTTTAAAGGAAGTATGTAATTGATGGGTTAACTCAAAAGCATAAGTTATGATGACATTAACGGGTAGCAGTGTTAGCTTCCCGCCACCATTTCTGTCTAAAAGAAAAAGGGAAGAAGTCTATGGCGGACGACCCTGTCAAAGTGGGAAGTGGGAAATGGGCTATGGGAAATATCCTCCGTAGAGGAAATGGATCTGAAAAATCTGTAACTTGAAATTAGATTCTACACACTTCTGTTTCAAATTTTATTAACGTCACCATTACAACCCCCACCACCTCCTGCCTCCTTCCTAATATTAATGAAGATACATCTTATGCACTTAAACGGATATTATCCTGTCAAGTTATTTATTTAATTTGTAAGAAAGAGCAAATATAGTACCAAAAAAAAAAAAGAAAGAGCAAATATAAGTTTTTATTCACCTGTCAACATACCTGTTAACATATCCTCTGCAAATGAAAAGGGTTACAATGGAGAGGGAGATTCGTGAAATTAATTATCCATCTCGATATTTTTTCCCTCATTTCGCGTTTATGTTGTTGTTCCAGAATCAGTGGGCACGGCCATGGGTAGGCTTAAACAGACAGCATTCTTGGGCTTTGTAATTGGGCCCAGCCTGGATGCCCGAGCCTAACCTATGGCTGGATGGGCTGATCTGGGCCTAGAGAGGCCAACAACGTTTGCCAGAGGATAAGCCGGATAGGCCAAGAGGGGGCAACATACCACGCTAAGACTTGCAGCAAGCGTGTAGAGAGGGTGAAAAATTAAAGCTGTCCCCCATGACCATTTGCACACCTGTTGGCCCAGAACACCACCCAAGCCTAGGGCTGGCGAGGGCAGGGAGACCACATAGAGAGGGACGATACCGCCGATGAGTTTTGGCTCAAATGGAAGCTCTAATAGCACCTTCTCCTTTCCCATATAATAAACTCATATTCAAATCTCAATATATACCAAAAAAGAGAGATTGACAATACCTAGAAAAATAGTGAAGGACAACTCAAGCGGTATGATACTTCCATCCTTTGATTTCATTTAATTGTATTTTTTATACTAAAAGAAAAATAATAATTACCTAAAAATAACCAATGTACAATCATCCTAAGAAGATTATATGCTAATGTAAATTCTTCAACCAAAATTTTAAAACATGAGAATAAAAAAAACTATTTAAGAAAACCATTTCCTAAAATAGAACTCCATAGACACTTTAATTAAATTAATTAAAACATAAATCCAGGTACCCGTGATAAAAATAAAAAATAAAATAAAATAAAATAAACACCTAGAAAATGGTAGAAAATCAAAATGCAGAACCGATGAGAATCATTTTTATTGTATTCCACAATTTTTTTTTTTTGGCTGGTTTGAAACTTTTATTGAAATGGGCAGTGATAACAAAGGTGAGAGACACTGCCCCACCATTTTATCTCTTATCACACAAATTCAAATCCCATCACCACCATCGTCACCATCTCCACCATCCAAAAAATCAAAAAATAAGATGCATCTTATGTACTTAACAGTATACTTATAACTACATACGGTAGTTCTTTTTTTGGACTCCTTTTTCTTCACCCTAAGAAATGACAAAACCCACGTGGAAACAAGCCAACCATTCCAATGAACACCCCAGAACCTCAATATTGGAACTCCATATTTCCCCAAAACGTGGTTAAAAGAAATACTGTCCCTCCCAAAAATCCAATCTATAGACATCAAGTCCCCCAGCCAACAGCTCATCTTCCTGTCCATGAAATTACCACTGCCATCACGGTTCAACAAATCCCAGTAAATCTGCACAGTTAAAACAAAATAGTCTCAGTAATTTCTAGTTGCCACTTTACTCCACAATTTTAAATACCTTGGAAACCAAATAATGCGTGACAGCTTGTGAAACGAAAGAGAGTCGATTCTTCTTTAATATTTCCCAATACTTTTTAATCACAAAGACGTGCGAAATGCAAGTCTAATATATGGTACCAATCATATAATAAATATTATATTGTTCAAGAAGCATTCATAGATGGACCAAAAAAATATAATTATTAAAATGAAGCATGCCCCTTTCAAAACAAATTATTTATGTTTTGAGGTATGCGAGTCACATGCAAAGTCAGTGAAACCCAACAGGTGTTTTTATATTCTTCACATGTAGATATATAACTTTATTCATTACTCCCGCGGCACACCAAACTAAACCTTTTAATTGCCTTAACTCACAGAGCAGGCACAGAATGGGTATCTAATTTACAGACCACATTTGAGAAGTAATACTCCTATATTAAGTCCATGGAGACCTTAGAAACTACAAATTTTTTATCTTAAATCAGATGATTACTTTTACGGGAAATGGGATACTATGCTTGATGATATTGACAAGTATAAATCAGATGATTACTTTTGCGGAAAAGGGGATAATATGCCTGATGATTACTTTTATCTTAAATCAAATATTACTTTTACCTCATTAAGTTGTGAAGCTTGTCGGAGTGGGGAAGCAGAGCAATTCTTCAATGGCAAGTTGTGAAATGAGAATCTTGACCAAAGGCTCCAAGCATCCGGCATGCGACCTCTAACAACTTACCTGCTCATTTAAGAAAACATCAAGCTAAACACAAAAATGCTAATGCTCATCCTTGGATAATATAACATATACCATTGGGAGAACAAAAAGGTGAAATTAAACAAACACTTTTGTGATTAGAGCTTTCAATAAAGTAAAATAAACAGGGCATAAAATATGACATTCTAAATCACTTGATGGAGTGGGCATAATTGGTGGTCCCAAAACACGTATATGCACTGACCTTGAAAATAAACACAATTAAAAAGTCAATTGCTTGTGATATTGACTAAGACATTGTGCTTTTATTTTCGGGTTTAACGAGTTTAAACAATTTGTAAGCCCATATAGTTGCATTGCGAAGGCCGGTCTATTATCTCATTTCACATCAGATTTCTTCTAATTTCCATTCAAATGAGTGGCTCATATTGGACTTTTCATAATGTCTGTGTCGCCCTAATGAAGGAAAACCTAGTTGCACCCACAACTATTATTAGCTGTCAAGAATTAGCAAAAATGCCCAGATTCCATTAGCTGTCTACAATTGTTCTTATAATAGGTTCATCTTCCTAACAGACAAGCGAGCAATATACGAATTATTCTCCAAACACAAAAATGTGCTTCCAGGACAGGATCTATTTGACAGAATAAAATAAACCATGTACAGAAAACAGACAATTGGCAAAGTTGTCATTAGGCTATATTATTATATTTAAAGGGTGCAGAAAATAAAACTAATTATAACCTTACAAAATTCATGAGATGCACAATAGGTGGACTGTGGAATTAGTTAAAGGTCAATAAAGATGCAACAAGGCAATTCCTTAACATTTATCATGACTTGCATATTCCACCCCCAATAGTCACAATCTTATAATAAAATTCCACAACAACCCACCACCACTAATTCGTTTCTCAGCGACCGCACCTTTTCCCAATATCTTACACTTTAATTTTCAATACCGACAATCTACAAAGAAATACTATAATACAAATGATAACAAACAAAAAGATGCTGTTCAGCAAAAATTTATTAAGAGAGAGTGAGAGCTAAATACAACCCAAAATGCCAAATCAACCTCTTTTCCCCTTTCCAAAAAACTTTCTCCGGCAGTATATCCACCGATAAAGAAGAAATTATTAGCTTTTACAAAAAAGGGGAAAAGATAATTGTTAATTAAGTATAAATTTGTAAATGCTGTTGATATGGTGGAAAAGTTTTTTTTTTGGGGGGGGGGCGGGGGGGGTTGGGGGTTTTCAAGGGCAAGAGGAGCCACCGGTTTAGTCTAATCACAATTTTATTTGACAAAAAAGATAAGGGGAAAATATAGGGAAAGAATCGAAAGTTTCCAACCTTCATGATTAAGCATGCTTTAGGGCCAATAAAACCACCACTCAAGAAAGGTGATTGAGACTCCAAAAATTAATGTGGACGAGAATTAATGATGAACTTTAGTCCGATTAATTGTTCACAACCCCCTCCCCCAGCACTCAAGACTGTTAATCAAGCTAATTGAGACTCCAAAAATTAATTAGTCCAAGGATCAATCATGAACTTTAGTCCAATTAATTTCTCACAACCTCCCACCGACCCACCTTCCATCTTCAACCCAACCCGATTTTTGCGGCAAAAGAGTGAGACATAGCATTCCAACGATGAAGTCATCACAGAAGCAAAAGTTCTCCACCGACACACATAACCAGTAGGAAGGTGACCCAAGGCAGACTCAAACAATCGCACCAACAGAACTATCAATATAACCCCCCCCCCCAAAACAAATTTTAGCAACCCCATATGTCAATCCCAATTTAATCTATCCATGAACATTCCCCACCTCCACCCCAAGAAAAAAGAAGGAACACTAATTCAAGATTAAATCAGAACTCTAAACCACCAAAACCTATTTCCTCCTAGACTAAACAACCAATTAGCAATCACCCCTCAACCCCACCTGGAAATATAATTTAAATAAATAAGAACCTGAACCAACCATTACGTCTGTTATGTTGGAATTTCTCATGCATGAATCTAAGAAATCCACAAAAAACATATAAACACAAAATAACCAGTAATAAATAAATCAAATAAATCTAGCATTACCTCTCCTGGGCTTTGAAACAACTTTAACCTTCTGCACAGTCTTGGCCTCCGACTTCACCTCCTCTTCAAGCGGGAACAAAACCCCATCAATCCCCTGAACCGAAATCCGCCCATCCGTATAAATATCTGGGTCAAACAAATAAGCCGATCCGTCACCCGACCCGAATTTGACCGACCCATCAGCCTCCTGCGCCACAACCTTATGGGGCAATCTCAGCGTATCATATCTCAGCTTCCCAAATCTCCTCACCGCATTATACATACTCTCCTCCGTCTGATACTCCGGAATCAAATGGTAGTACATAATCTGCTCCGGCGCGCCCGGTTCACTCAGCTGGTCCGTCGTCAGCTTCGCCATAGCCTCGTCGTTTGGCGCCAAAACAGTCAAAACATAACCCTCTGAAACTAGCCTCCCCATTTCAGTTGCGAGGGAAGTTAGGTTTACCAGGATGTCAGCGAGTTCGTTGTAACCACCGTAGTGGAGGAGGGTTTGGATGAAGTCTTTGACCTGAGCTTCTCCGTCGAAATGGTGGTGGGGACCGCCGGGTCCCGGTGCCGGTGCCGGAGCGAGGGAAGGACCCGGCGCCATTGCGTCGTAGATTGGGAGAACCGGTGTGGCTCCGGCTGGGACTGGTGGTGCGGGTTTTTTGAGCCGGTGGGTTCGCGGGTCGACTTCGGGTGCTCCTTCGGGTAATACGGCGGCTATGGAGGTTAGGCTTCGTCGACGGTTGAAGTCTTCTTGGACGGAGCGAGGGATGAGAAGGCGTTCGATGCCGTGGATGATTCCGTCGGGTCGGGTTATGGAGTCGGGCTGGATGACCCTAGCGAGGTCGACGACTTGTTGACCGGAGGAGTGGGCGGAGATGTGCACGTGGTCGGAGGAGAGAGTCAAGTGAGTGGAGTTTGGCCAATGAGAGGAACTGACTCGGCTAGGAATGACGTGGAAAAGAAGCAAGGTCTGGAGAGATCTGAGATTTCCGGGCTCGAGCAAGAAGCGTTTGAACTCAGGATCGAGATCGCGTTCAAGCGCCTCGTTTTTGGGCGCGAAAATGGTGATGTTGTGTTTGCCGACGGCATCTTCTAGGGTTTGGAGAAGGAGAGCCTTTTCGACGAGCTCGGCGAGTTCGGTGTAATGCGAGTCGAGAAGGGCGACGAGGACGGAGTTGGAGTTGATTTGACCACCGGAGCTCGTCGCCGTCGAGGGTTTTACCGAGTTTTCCGGCAATGCGAGACAGATTTGAACAGAGAAGAGGAAGGAGAAGAAAAAGAAGAGCATGGGAGTGACGCCATAGATGTTGAAATCCATGGCGATCTCGAGAAATGTAGATCTCAGAGGAGGTGTTTTAAGAAGCAGAGAAGTGGATTTCGTTTGCGTTCTCTCTACGGTGCTCTCTCTCTCTCTCAGAGTAAGGGAAGCAGGGCATTTTTACAGAGACGATTTATGTGACGGTGACTAGGGAGACTAGGGGCGAGAGAGAGAGTGTGTGTGTGTGTGGAGGTGAAGTTTGTTGCGGTGTTTAACTGAGGTTAGGTGAATGGAAGTGTCGGCCAGTTGAGTTTGCTAAAAAGCGGAGATTAAACGCGTGGAGGACTGTTGCTTGGGTGCAGAAGGAAGGTTCGGACAGCCTGGATGTGGGGTCCACTTTAGTTTTATTATTATTTATTGAGCTGAAACATCGGCTCGCTTGACCCGAAGCTGATGGGTTTTGTGTTTTTTACTTTGTTCGGCTGCCTGTTGTTGTGTCTTTACCCCATCCCCAACCATCCCCACCCCCATCCCCACCCCCACCCCCACCCCCACGCAGTCCTATTTAACCTCTTTTTTATACTATTTTTTTTCCCAACAATAATATGGAATAATTTCTAAATTACAATTTTAATTTTCATGAGAAGGATTGATATTATAAAATGTAATTAAATTATTCTGGTTTTTTTATTTTAGATATTTTCGATTTAACTAAAACTTTATATTTTTTTTTATAATTTAAACACAAACAGTTTAAAGTTGTGTGTTGATTTATTTATTTATTTATTTATTTTGAATATGGTCAAGATTACAATTGTTCATATGATTTGTATAAGTTTGTTGAGCATAATAATTCAAAGTGTTGATTTAGTTTGACTACGATACGTCCATTTTAATCAATCATATGCCAAGAGTTATGATGACATCAAGCTCCTCTGAAAATTATTTTAAAATTAATTTTTTATTTCAAAATGTTTGGATAAAAAGACTCACAATGTTAATAACTCTTAATTTTATCCGAAAAATATGTCACGGTTGATGTGATTCTATCTATTTTTAAGTTTTGAATTCAAGATTTTATTAAAAAAATTAGTATTTATGAGATTTTGAAGTGAGATTTGAAGTTGACCAAAATTACTACCCAAATCCAAATTATAAAAATTAATTCAAATTTTAAAATTTCTCTATCTCATTTTTTTTTTGGCTAAAAAATTACTTTTTCATTCTCTCTCTTTGGCTTTATGAGAATTTATACAAATATTCAATTCTTTTTTAAAAAAATTATTTAGTTTTTCGATCTTTTTTGCCCGTATAAAATAAATCAAATTTGTATCTTTCTTTCAAAACCTCCTTTTTTTTCTTTCTCAAATATTCAACATTGTTTAGCATAAAAATTTTTATTGTAGATAATATGTATTTGAAATACAATAAAATTAAATTATAAAAATTTTAGACCTCAGTGTTATCATATATTATATTCAAATAAAGTATTTCAAAATTTGGTATTCACGCATTCAAACTTTATGTTTTAAATTCATGTATAAATCCATCGATAAGTTTTGACTCAAATGACACATCCCTCTCTTATGTAAAAGACTCGGATTCGAGTTTCAATATGTATAAAAAAATTTCAGATATAAATCCAAATTTAAGTTGCTTGCAACAATATAATATGGATGATTTAGTATAAACTTAATTACATGATACTTTTTCCATAAATTACCAAATTTCATATTCTCATTTTCACCTTTTCTTCTCAACTTGCTATGTACTGTCATATTTTGATGCGAAAGCGAAGTGATAAATTTCTGCACTGTCTTCTCCCCGCCTGCCTTGATCCAATTGAGGTGCGGTGCATGATGAGTGGGTCTAGGAGTGCTCCTCTCTCTCTCTCTCTCTCTCTCTCTCTCTCTCTCTCTCTCTCTCAAATACAATGCAACAAGCAATGCCCAAAATGAAAGAGAAATAAAATAATCAGGCAAAGACCCAAAAGCACAAAAAGAGAAGCATAATTAAGTTAAAAAGGACAAAACAAAAACAAAACATTGGATTGGTCGGCGACTAGCAACCTAACCAGCAGTGCACGGCTAAGCTAAACCCTAAAGACCAATTCGAGCCATTTCGTGGGGCCGGCCTTTTATCACGCTCTTATTCTGTGAGCCTTACACATTTTCTAAGCTCAAAAATGGAGATGAGCTGTCGCCATCCCACAAACAGTACAGTAACGCAACCATAACAAATGTTCTACTTCGACCCCGTTTCTTTGACGGCGACATCTCTCCTAGTCTCCGTTTGCCTCCGTCATGTTAACCATAGTTAAACACGGCTGACTCTACCCATGGTTAACCACACGCTTCTTGATTGTTCGGTATATAGATTAGGTAGTGTATATCTGTCGCGGTAGGTTCTACTTCCTCTGACTACCATTTTATTCCAGGACTTCTTCCCTCCGTCGGTGCCACGGCCCTTGCTTACACCCCCCCCCTCCCATGTCGAGTGTCCAAAAAAATATACCAATAATAACAAATGCAAAAGTTGATGAACCAAAACAAAACAATAGGCAATGCCCCTAAAAAGCTTTAAAAGTACACAACTACTCTCTCCCTGGCCCGCCCAAAGAGGTACAATGATTCATGTAAACAAAATAAAAAAGAAGAAAAACTCATGAAAACTTCACGAGTTCAATTGCGGAAAAAAGACAATGGACAAAATTGTGTGCCGACAAGGCACGAAACCATAAGCCGTTTGACCAAAAGACGGCAAAACTTTAAAAATGAAACAAAACCAAAATATCCCGTTTTATGCTTTTACCATGACTAATGAATCAGGAAGAACTCATTGAACTCTAGAATCCCACCAACAACATAAGAGTTGAAGGGAAGGGACCTGTGCATAGATGTGAAAGCAAATCCCTCTGGTCCTTAATATAAATGCATTATTTTATTTTATTTAAAAAATGCTATAAAAGCTTCAAAAAGGGTTTTAAATGAGTCTTTGAAAAAAAAAAAAAGTCTATGCAATTCAAACATGCCCTTTAAATGGGGCTTTGATTCTTCCCATGAAGGGTGGTGTTGGATTTTCAATTCCAATTGAATTGAAACTCATGTCAATTTGGGAAATGTGTTACCCTAGAGATATTTCTCCTAGTTCTAAAAGCTATGCCCTACCTAGACCAAGCATCCCTCGCTTGCCCCACGGTTCAACAAAAGCATTAAATAGGATGAAAAGGAATTTGATAACATGCAAGCTTTAAGGTACTCTGACATGTGAAACAACTTCCAACACAAACTTGGCTACAACCTTTGGCTTTTTTACAAGTAAAACGTTTTCCATAAATATGTTTTTCTTAACATATAAAACAATTCAATTTACAGTCATACCAGAGTTTTCAAGGTCCAAATAAAGGAAGAACCTTCTGTCCATATGGTTTCTTCATTCGGAAGCAAATTACAATCACCAATTCTCTTTTCTCATAGTGATATAGAAATTTACCAACTGGCCTGAGGAGGAAGGCAACGCATCACATCCACAGCATCGATCTCATACATCTGGGAAAAGGAGGTTCTACCTGATATCACAGAAGCACCTTTATTAGGGCACAAGCTTTTACTAGAGTAATCAATTCCACTTGGCAACAGAAACAGACCTATCAGCATAATTAGCTAAGCCAGGTATATAAATTCGGACTTAGCCTGCAAGTTCAGCATTGGCATAAAAAACTGCACAGATTCACAATACATTCATTTTCAAGGACATGTTTTTTGTCCTGTCCAGCTCAAAACTAGACACACTAGATATGAAGGATGAGGAATGTAAGTAATGATACGCCTTTTCCTTGTAATATTTTTCAAGGAGCACTTTTCTTCTAACTGTAGACCACTGCCATCATATAGTTTAAAATCCACACGCATGCCAAATTTATAGATTAGTGAAGTTACATCACATGGTATTTACTTGTAAATTCGGCAAGAACTTAAATCAAAAGACAGTTCAAATAAGACAGAATAGAAGCTGTCCCATGGATAATGCAGACAATAAGAGACTCGTTATTTATACAATACTGGGATCCAACCCAAGTTTGCCGGGAATAATCATGTTTAATATGATGCCAGACAGGTAAATAACCCACACTAGGTGATGTAATGTGCTACCACAGCAAGCTTTATCAACGCACCCAAACCCCCCTCCCCTGTGGGGGGGGCGGGAATAAGTGCACGTCCCCAGGCCATCATTAGGCTAAAGGCCACTGGCCAACATCAGTTTTTAATAATCAAAGCAATGAATACTTGCAAGATGCATGCAAGGAGAGAATAACACAAACCAACATGATGCGATGTGAAAACACACATGCCAATGAAACAGACTTGCCAAAACTCTACAAAGGGTTTCAATTTACCTATGAAGATGCAATATTGGGACCAGATGCAATGGTTCCATAATACTTAATCTGAAGCAGAACTCGCAGCACATGGGGCCTGGACATTTGTGCCACCCAAGGTTTCACTCCCACCAGCTTCTGCAATCTGTTGGTGGCCTACAGCAGGTGTTGAGGTATTCTCTGAAACATTTGGGTCAGGAGTGCTTGTTCTACTACTATCTCTGGTTTCAAGCCGCTCCATCATGCGAGAAACAGTTGCAATTCCAGCATTAACCTCTCTTCTAACTTCAGAACCAAGATCAGCCATGACAGTGTTTCGGGAGAACCATCTTTCTTTCCATCCTCTCGTGCTTTTTGAAATAGAATCTTTGTATCTTGCAGGGGAAAAAGCACAATAATATTAGTAAATAAGCAAAAAAAGTTGAAATTTATGAATCAAGATGGAACCAGTGAAACTATAGCAACATTGGTATGCCATAACAGATGGCATTCAAATGACTAGCACCTCATGGAAACAGCATTAAATCGAGATTTTAGAGATTCTGAAAAAGATTGAAAATCAGATGGCCCTGCTCTGTCTTGGCTATTCGGGGATGACTGACCAGGGGGCCTCCTATAAGACAATAATGAAAACAAATGCTGTAACAACCCTCAAAAAGGAGAGAAGAAACGGACAAGTAAACAGGAGTTCCTGGAATCAAGTTGAACAGAAAGAATGTACCGATTGTTTAAGGAGGTTCCAAGTTGATGGGTTGCTAAGACACTGGACCCAGGTGCAAAGCCAGAAGGCCGGTCAGCTTCTGATGAAATAACTTGAGAGGATTCTTCACCGCCAGTAGAAGGGGGGGAAGATGGACTAAGTGGGGATGATGGACTAGCTATTGCTATTGCTGGAGTTGGCTCACCTTCACCACTTTGAGCTAGAGAGGCAGATGCAGGACCAGCGGATTGGGAATTAGGGGGGTTTGAGAAAACCAAAAATTGTGGACGACCATGGGCAGATGACCTGCTCCTCTGGCCTTCCCTTCTAGCAATATGGCGTGCTCTTCCCATTGCAGCTGCAGCTGCTAAGTGCTGAATTATACGCTCTTCAAGCTCAGCATCATTAGCACCTACCGGCAACTGTACAAGAACAATAAAAGAAAAATGTACTGTTTCATAAGTTTTGCTACAATCACCAACAGGAGCAAAAGGTAGACCGAGCATCTCAAACAGCAGAAGCACGCTACTAACATGTTGCAATTCAAAGTCTCCCAAAGTAGGATGATGAAAGATTGTGGCATTTCTAGATGAATTAAACCTAAAACTCCTTTCCCGCTCCACTGCCTCAAGCAATTCCTGACTGCCAAAAAGGAAAACAACAATAATTTTCATCATAATAGCAAAAACAGCACATATATGAGATTAACAAAATGGTAAAGCAAAATATAAACCTAACAGGATCCTTCAGGCTGATAGGTTGCCAGCACATTGGGCACTGGGAGCTTCTCTGACACCTGAAAACAGAATTACCGTCAGATACTTACCGATTATCTACAAATAACAGGGTTATACTATTTCACAGACCAATAAGAAAACGGAAGCCTTCAACAAAGATATATGCATGCTATTGGTTGCTCAAACATAACTTTCCACATTCTCAACCTACTATTCCCGGTATATTGTACAGATAATAGCTTTCTAGAACAAGCACAAATGAGAATGATTTTCTGTCAAATAGGAATATGGTTATTGGTTTAATAGCTAATATAAATTTGCCAAGGTGTTAAAAATAATGTATTTTCAGCACTCATTAAGAGTGAAGCAAAAAATTAAGCAGAACTATGTTGACTTATTGATGAATCCGAAAAGCATCAATGCCATTGGATACCGGTAGCAGCCAAAATCTCTAATTAAGCTTTTCTTTAAAACAATATCTACACATCAACATCTTCTTCTTTAATACATTACCCCGTGTACTGAACCAACCACAATCAATTCACCTCATACTATTTCACTTCAGTACCCAAAAACAAACTTCCAAGCACTTAAAGAAGGAAGAAAGAAAGAGAGAGGAATATTCCCCAAAGCCTATGCAAGGATATGAACATCAATATTAGCACCTTGATTATTCTTCAAATCAACCAATATGGAAAACTTAAGGAAAAGATAACTCCACAATTTCACATCTATGATGAATCCACCAGATGGTCTGAAATCTATTGTGCAATATATGAATCCATTATGTTTCTCTAAGTGCTCTTTGCATTGAAGGCACAAAGTCAAGTACAACTATCCTTCTCATTCCCTCAGGCACTGGGATCCTACTAATGACTCATCAATATTCTACAAAGCCCTATATAGTGCTTCAGAACCTTGAGAGAATACCTCAATCCCATAAGAAAAAACACCTTTACCTAGTAACAAATCCTTAATGACCACTGTTATCCCCCTCAAATGTTCAACCTCCTTTGCCAAAATGAAACACAAAATTTTCTTGCAATCAATTGCTTACCTCCACTCTCGATCAAGAATGCCGCATCCCAAGCAACATTTCTGAAAATCACTAACTTTACTTTCTGTGCACTGCTAGAACAAAGGTTGTCAACATAATTATCCATTGTACTAAAAATAATAAACAGAAATAAAGGACTCTATTTCCACAACCATGAAATTTATGATACTCAAGACGGTCAATTGTCGCCATTACCATCCTAAAGGATTCAGTAACAAACTCCTGCAGATCATCAAGTTTCCCTCGGATATGGCCCACTCTCAAAAGTGCTTCTCTGGACTCAATACCCATTCCATTTGACCCACTCTTGAAGGATCATAAGTATCAGTATCTACCCTGTCCATTCCAGATCCCACAGAGCTCCATTTTATAGGGCTAGAAAATTGATGACTTAACCATCCATTTTATATCACATGTAAATGGAATCACATGGTTTATGTTAGCTATGATATCATGCATCTTCTTCCTCAACTCTCACACAATATGGAAATGCTTAGGTAATGTCACTTCACTCGGTTAACTCAAACAAGCCACCCCCTTTTCTATTTTGGGATTGGGGGGGGGACTTTGGGGATTGTCTACCTTCACAACACAATTTGCCCATCCTATGAATGATGCAGTCCTCAAAATCAAAATACCATATAGCCACTTCACATCTGCATGTTCCCAATATAACTAAAACTACATTCCATTATTCTAGTCTAGTCCTATTCACACTAAAACCAGGAAGATTTTGAGCATTTCTCATTTTACAAACCTTTTTGTCAGCTGTGTGATGCAGGATCATTCAAGCAAATTAGAAGGTCTAGTTTTTTTGTGTTTCATAGTTTCCTTCTTTATTTAGGTTCCTATTTAGGAATCTTTTTTTGGGCTTTTGTTTTTCTTTTATTTAACTAGTTAGAAAGTTTTTAGTGGGCTTGTCCTAATTATTATAAATTGGACAATAGTACTCACATTATGATGCTATTGTCATCTCTCTCAATAAAGAATTTTAATTGGTTTTCTTTAAACCCAGTTATTGTTCAAACTACAATTATCCTATTTTGAATTCTAATTGCCTTGAACCCTTCCCCTGCGTCACTACAACAATAATATCCGTGAAGAACATGACTAAAGAGCCTCATCCTCATTATGCTAAGGTGGCCAATGATTAAAATGCTTCAAAATAACTCTCATAACCGCCTTTCTTATAATATATATAGGCCCTCATATTTTTATTAAGAAAACATACCCAGAAAATATGGCTGTCCTTTGCAAGATCCACCGGACCATAAACACAAAATGGACAACTTTCTCATTATTCTCATTAGTCTCTTAGTAGTTCCTATGTCACTTAAGAGTCTTAATTTCTAGCAGGAAGCTTATACATGCTTGCTCAATTTAGACTCATTTTTATTTGATTTGGTCAAGGAAAATGGTACATGTCGCCAATAAAGTTCACTCTTTTGTTGCCCCTTGCTATTTATGGAAGAAATTTTATCACTTGTTTTTCTTATATCTTCGAAATCTTCTCCATGTATAGCAGGCACAACAAAATGGTAAACTTCTAGCTGAGACAAATAGCATTGCCTGATGGTTAATATGAAGCAAGCATTGTGTGGTTAGTTCAATGGAAAAGCAACAAACCACAGCAAGAGCCAAGTGATGGTTTGTTAATAAGCCATAGCCAACAACTAAAGGTTAATAGGCCATCTAAATGAGCCATTTCATCCAAAAACTATATAAATATACCAACAAGAAAACCCCATGCTCCGCTGATTCAACACCTAATCAACCACCCAAATGTCTATTCAAGAACCCTTTTAATTTTGACAATAGATTATACACAAGCACACATGAGAAATGTCCATGTAAAAAGCCATTAGTGACCACAATGTGCCCTACCCAGGTTTACCCTACTCACAGCAAAATGGGAGAAAGCCCAAAAAAAAAAAATGATTAGAAGGACTCTAGTGCAGAAAGCACACCTCAAAAAAGAAGAGAACCTTAGCAAGTCTCAGAAACCTGACCAAAGAAGAGGGGAAAGCACTTTGCTGAGAAGCTCTACTTTTAAGAAAGGTAAGACGACCAACAAGATGGTGTCATGAGAGGTATCATAATATATATCAAACAAAATGAATTCATGATAGTTAATACATGGCCAGATACAGGTGCCAATGATCAAATATAGCCATAGATATAGGTCACATGACTCGGGAACAGAAATATGAACATTCTGGTTTGACCCAAAACAATTAGGCCTAAATATTTTGTGAGAAAACCATAAACATGGCTATCTAGTGACTATCCTACACGTTAAGTGTTCCCTCCAGTGACAAATAACTCGCTAATGCACCACAGCCCTTGAGGCAACAGTGAGAAAGCAATGTTGTAGATGGTGCCAAGTCCTCCAATTGCCAATACAAGAAAACAGTACATTTTATCATACAGTATATTAGCCCCACTCAGTAGACAGAAAACAGTAAGACCATGGATCCACATACGAAAACTTAACTCCACATAAACATCACTACAATATAACAAGACTATCCATCTTGCAACAGGGAAAAAATACATTTACCACTCAAGAATGCACTGGAGATGGAATTCGTGCTTGCAACTTGTCACCTGAACCAGTTTAAACAAGAATGTCTTTACAGAAGACTACAAAAAATAATAAACAAAGCGAAAAGGTTTTCCCACTCTCTCTCTCTCTCTCTCTCTCTCTCTCTCTCTTTCCAAATACATTACCGTGGATGGGTCACTTTCACAGAATGCTTCAAGACATATGCTGCAAGCATCATCGCAGGCATCCTGGATTCCACCTTCCACAAAAGCCGCAGCAGAGGTCAAATGATTCTCAGATTTTTTGCCCTCATCAGTTGCCGGAACCTACAATCACATACCCATCATGAATCCATTAACACTAGCGAAGGCTATAAAGGTTCATAACATCATGGGATGCTCTGAAATCTTAACTATATTATGCCCTGAACCATTGTTGTTACTCAACACAAACATTAAATTTCGCGAATTACCAAATACCTCGAATATATAGGAACGAATGAAGGCCGATCATGAAATAAGGAAAACCTAATCTTATGTAAAGTCAACACCCAAAACCCTACGTTTCAGAATTCAGAAAGTTTCAATGTAATCAACTCAACAGGTCGGTCATCAAAGAAATAAATGAATACAATAACAAACCAAGATAATCTAATTCTCAAAATTCAAGAAAATTGCTCGCAAATTATTGAAACTTTACACCCAACACGATCGGAAACACGCAAGAAGTAAGTCGGAAAGCATAATTAAGAGCTAACACACACACATACCTCCATTGGAATTGGGGTAAGTGATGGGATGGAGTCGATCAAATTGGACGAAAAGGAGAGGAAGAGAAGATATTTTATGGGAGAAGAGGCACGAAGCAAAGATGTGTTGTGAAACCCTAGAAGGTAGAAGTAGACATCAAACGAATTTGATGAGAGAGAGAGAGAGAGAGAGACAGAGAGACAGAGAGAGAAGACTCGTATAATGTCCACTACTAGTTTGGTGTTTGTTGTGTTATTTTTACTTTTAGAACGGGGACTAACCCCCCATACGCACACATCATGCTTACTCTTTTCTCACAGAGAACCTTAGATTAGCCAGGTCTTTACTCACTACTGTTTCGCCACGTGGCTTCGTGATTGACCGTTTTGATTTTCGGAATTGGTATTCCGAATTCTCTCTCCGTTTTTTATTTTTATTTTTATTTTTTTTTGGATTCACTCTTTAAATTTGAAAAACAATGTAAATATGGAAATATAAATATTTATAATTGGTACTATACAACAATTAACAGCTATATATTCTGTTAATTTCTTCATTTGGCTATTTCTTTAATTTTTATATTTATATCACCGATGAATTTTTCTTTTTATTTTTCGTGATAAGAATAATAAATTTTGATTTAAAAATTTTTTTTAAATATAAATTATATATACGATAATTATCTTAAACACAAGATTTAAACAAGTTTTTATAATAAAAATAGCATATTCACGAGATTCAACCACAAAATTTTAGGTTTTACCTTTCTTGGGGCTTCGCTTTTGTATTGACTCAAGCGCGTGATTTAAGTTTATAGGGATAATTTTTTCTATCATTGATATCCGTAATTATATTTTACCTAATTCGATTTGAGAATATGTAAAAATTTTATTTAAAAAATGATTTTTTTAACGTAATTTTATCTATTTTAAAATTTAAAATTTAAAATTTAATTAAAAAATATAATACCCTATTCCACTTAATCAACCTTTCGGTAGGTAGTCCTACATGGATTTGAACAGTCTTGATATGGATTTGAACCCTAAGCAACTACTCCCTCTGTCTCTCTGCATGCAGACATAAAATTTTTCTGGTCCGGAACAAGGGGGCCAAGGGAAACAGTGGATAGCCTGCCGGGAGGAGGCAACCCCAACAAAGCTTAAGCCTAAGGCAACGGAACTAGACATGGCCCACAGACAGTAGTAAAACCCTCACCCAGAAAGTAGAGCTCACAAAACAACAAACAATTTTATCAGGAAGAGCTCAGAGATTCGTCCTCTAATCGATCTTCCTCCTTATCCGGCAAGAAAAAGCTGAATGCTGAGAACTAAACCTGTCACAATAACTAAGGCCAACCCTCCAGCCAACAATAGAGAGACAACCAAAGGCAAATCGGCCTTTTTTAAGTAATAATTCAAAATAAGATGTATTAAGTTACAAGTTGAGATTTTCTTAATAAATTTATAACTAATAATATTTGATACGTGGGTTGATAAATATTTAAAAATTTACCAAAATAAATTTAAATCAAATTTAGTTAATTCTAATATTTGAGAGTAATTTATAAATTATTACACATATTCAATAAATCAAAAAATTATTATTAAAACTTTTATTCTGATAGAATATAAAGTCAAAGTCATAAGTTGCTGCAAATTAAGTTTGGTCTTCGTGTGGCCAAACTCTCTTCCTTGGTCCCCCCCCACGCGGGGATGGATTGCGCCAAGTCGAACAAGACGGAGCCTTCCATTACACGAAGAATATTTTTCTAGAGCCACAAGCCTGGATTTGTCTTCTATATAGTCCAAGCTTCCTCTCCAATTTTTAATTCATTTTCAGAATTTTCTTCTAGAAAAAGACCATAACCAAAATCACAGTAGACGAATCAACAATAGTGAAGCAGGTGGTCGAAAAACCTCGACTATGATTTATATTTGTACATAGAATTTCAATTTAATCATGTAGCAGAGTCAATCATAGCGCACAAATATTTAAAAACATAAAAAAGAAAATAGTATAGCAGAGGGAAAAAAAAAGGTTAATCACAAAAATAACAAATTTCCTTTAATGAATGACTTTTTTTCTGGGTCCAAAGATTGGGGTTTTTTTCATCTCAACATTCAACCATATACGTGAAGAAATGAGCAATGGTTAGAAATTGAATTCAGAGTCGCACTATCCATTGATGTTTGATCAAGCTCCATCGGTCATCCTCATGTTGTATCGATCAAAATCATTTCAAACCGAGGCCCCAGAGTGATCCCGCCCACACCTAATCTCTCCTCTGACACGCTTTCTCTACGGGTTCTTTTGAATCGTAACTTAAACGGCTTCCCTTTGTGAAGGACTCCTCCAAAACCCGGTCCCCAAAAACCGGTTCCACATCTCCTTCTCCAAATCATCCTCTTCTTTTTTATTCAACGCCTCAGATTTCTCCACGTTACCCCCAACCGTCTCGGCAGGCTCTTGATCAGCCAGGCACGGCGTCGTCGATCCTCCCGCCCCCTGTTGCCTCTTCATACGCTGTCGTTTTTGCCTTTTAATCCACGCCTTCTTGCACAATCCTTTTGGAACTTTATAAATCGCCAAAACCAATAGATTCATAACGGTGAACGGACAGCAACAACATATCGCCGTGCACTCCGCCGCCGCTCCACCGGCAACTTCTCCGACTCGTTTTCTTGGCTTCGTCTCTTCTCCTCCTCCTCGTCCGGATGGAGAAGAGGCCTTGTTTTTTAATAGAGGCGAATGGCGGCGTTGTAGTTGCGGACTCATCTCGTCTTTCTGATAGAGGAATGAAAAGGAAGCAGAAATTGGAGATTGATCAATTACATAAAGAAGTCATGATTTGTTGAATATGGAGATTTAGAAAATGAAACATGGTGTTGTGATCGTTAATTTTCTGTAAAGAGAGATAGAGCGATTGGCCGGAGGTGGAGAGAGAGACAGTCGGGGGGATATGAAGAGGAGGAGTTGGTTACGTTATGCACGGGGGGCTTCGAGTTTTGCGGGTTTGGGTTTCTCTCTGGTGACGGCCGCTTAACAACGCACTCCAAAAGATAACGAAAAATATGAGCGGAGGCCATCAACTCTCTACACATTTGATTTAACGAGAGAGAGAGAGAGAGAGAGAGAGAGAGACCTAGGTTCGTATTCCGGGTAAGAATTCGAGTGTTGATGTCACGTTTTTCTTATGACTATTATGCCCCTACATTGGAACTAAATGACCCGCCCCTACCACCGCTTTTGCTATTTGCGGGGTAATTATCTCCTGTAGCGGGCCATATTCATCTGCATATTTTTTTTTCCTTTTTCCTTTTTCCTTTTTTTCCCAGAGTTCCTATAAGTTATTTTTGCATTTAATTTATAGTAAAAAAAGTGAAATCTGTAGAAATTTTTATTTTATAAAATATGGTCCATACTATATGTAAGAAGCTATCTTTCATATTAAATTTAGAGTTACATATTCCTTCTCTACTGGTTATTAGAAGAAATGAAATAATGCAATATAAAAAATTATTAAGTTTTTTAAACTTGAGGTTAGGATACGGAATAAAGTATATTGACGTATAATGATCCATATAACTGAATCTATTTAGTGGGATAAATGTTTGATTGTCATTATATCAATAATTACGTATCATTGATACTTGAGAAGTTACAAATTAGATGCATAATATAAAAATAATTTGGATAGACTAAATATATATGAATATATATTTATTTTTTTAATCCTTTGTGCAAAAGAGATAATTTAATGTATTAGATGCATTATGTATATATATATATATATTCTAATCCATATCTATGAACGGTTAGTTTGTTTAATGAAATGTGCAGTTAGATTTTTTAACTAAAATCACGAGTTTGATCTGTAATTTGGGTACGGAGTAGATTACGTTGGGAGTGTAATTTTCTTAAATACTGTAAATCTCACATTAAATTAGTTGAAATATGACTATAAATATCTATTGATATAATAATAAAAAAATTATTGTTACTCTCACTTTTAAAATTTTATTGATTATTGAATCTCCTTTTCTAACAGAAAGAGGAGAGAGGGCAGGAGAGTGTTATCAAGCCTTGAGGTCTTTGGTATACGAATGAACTAGATGGTATGTGATTTGGAGCTCCGGAGGGCCGAGCAATCCCAAACCGGCGAAAGTGACAAAAAAAATATAATGTCGGCCAATGAAATAAAGACAAAAAAAATGCTGACCAGTTCACTGCCCTTTGGCACAGGCAGACGGAGAAAGGGACGTAGAGACGAGAGGGAGAGTCAAAAACAGGGCGAAGTGCCAATGAAGGCAACAAGCATTGGACACACGTTTGCAACTGATGTGACCCCCATTTGACATGGGAAGTGAGAGTGGACGGTAGAGATGGCATTCGGATGTCCCCCAGGTGTTCCCACTCCATTGCTCAATTATTACTTCATTTTCTCAAGAATGGTAATGTCCCACAGAGTTACGTATGAAATTAAATTAAAAAAAAAAATTTAATAATATCCGGATAAAAAAAAATTTAAGATCTAACCTCCTTTTGTACAGGATCTAACCCAGACACCACATAGCAGCACACGATTGGGCCAAGGCCATGTATTGCTTCTTCAAGATGCGACAATCCGCCCACCCCTCTGTCCGCAGCGCTCCCGCGATCCCTCCCTCCGCCGCCTACAGTGCTCCTCTCTCCCTCTCTCCCCTACCCGCGGCTCTGCTCCTCTCCCCCTCCCTCCCCCGCGGCTCTCTCCCTCCCTCTCTCCCTTCCTCCCCCCGGGGCTCTCTCTCTCCTTCCCCTGCCCGCGGCTCTCTCTCTCCTCTCTTCCTCCCCCTGCCCGCAGCTTTGCTCCTCTTTCCCTCCCTCTCTTGTGGCTCTCTCTCTCCACTAAGAGAGGTGTGCTGCGGAGGGAGAGAGAGAGAGAGTCGTGGGAGGGGAGGGGGAGAGAGGGAGAGAGAGAGCCGCGGGAGGAGGGAGGGAGAGAGGAGCAGAGTTGCGGGGGGAAGGAGAGACAGCCGCGAGTAGGGGAGGGAGGGAGGAAGGAGTGTCGCGGGCGGTGGGGAAGAGAGAGAGAGAGCCGCAAGCGAGGGAGGCAGAGAGAGAGAGCCGCGGGGGGAGGGAGGGGCCGCGGGAGTGCCACAGGTGGTGGGGGGAGGCGCATTGTCGTGTTTTCAAGACACGGAAAGCTGTGTCGTATCATAAGCGACACGTGACCTTGGGACAACTGGGTGTTACCACATGTTAGACTCGCGATAAAGAAGAGTTAGATCCTGAATTTTTTTTTATCCAGAGGTTGTTTTAATTTTTTTTTTTTTTAGGTTTATTTTCGTACATGACTCATGTCACACACGAGAATTATGAAACTTTGCACTGTATTTAGGCATGGAGGAAATGATAGCTGTTGAGACAAGTGTGAGAGTGAATGTCCTGTCCCTAATCGGGAGGTATTGATGCTTGTCGATCCGTTGATGATGAAGTAAAAGACATACAACATTGTGTTCCTTTTGTAAATTCATTCACAAGGAATGATAAAAAAAATGGTGAAAATTTAGTACAAATGAATAAAAGATGAATTTACTGGCATTCAAGGGTCTGCTGTTGAATACAATTATGACTGTCAAACAAAAATTATCAAAAAAAAAGGGTTTAAGACGGAATTTTTGCTTCTTCAAGTAGCCTCTGGCTGGCTTTCCACTATACCCTTGACAGCACCTTCAACAGGGGCAAAGACTAGCCCCAGATCAATCGGTCAACAAAAGCTTCACGGTGGTGGGGCAACGGAGTTTTCTCGCAAGAGAGATAAAAGTGGTGGTAATGCGATATTAAAGGTGATTTGCAGTTGTGTTTTTGGATGGTGCAGTAGAGTGAAGATCAAGAAAATTTAATTTGGGGAGAGAGAGAGAGAGAGAGAGAGAGAGAGGGAGAGAAGCGTGAGCTTGTGATTTGAGGTGAGCGGGGAAAAGAAAGAAGAATGAAGAAGAAGAAGGAAAAAAGAACAGGCAAAATGCGAGAGAGGAAGAAAAGATGTTTGCTTGGCAAAAGAGAAGAGAACAACGAAGTCACGTGCTATTTATTTATTTTTTAAATGATAGTTGGAAATAATATTAAACTTAAATGTGTATGATTTTATGATATAAAATTTGGTATAAAAAAAAAAGGAAAATGTGTATTTTGTTTACAATAAAAACAAAATATTATTGGCAAAAACAAAAACAAGAAAAAAGGTTTTACTAAATTCAAAAGCAAGAAAACTAAAAATAGAAGAGAGTAGTAACCCTAAATCCAAACAAATGCAATCGATTAGAAACCATTCACTTAATAGAGAAATCTCTTTAAAACAAGTCTTGGCGAGAAAATCCCGAGAGTTTTTTTTTTTTTTTTGGTTTATCCAGATTTTCTCGATTAATCTGATTCGAGTACCATATAACTTATTTTAAGAATCGACTCTCCTAAATCCCTTTTCACTATTCTCAGGTTTTGTACTCAAAATCTCTAGTTAAGAGAGTAAAATAACTAATCATTCAATCCAAAAAAGTTTAAAAGAGATACTCAGAGGTTTGACATTAGAGAGAGTGAGAGGGAGAGGAGAGGGAGAGAGAAGTGAAGGGAAAGAAAGTTGGAGATAAGAATTTGGGTGGTCAGAATCAAAAAAAGAAAACAGAAAAAAATCCTTTCTTTTAATTTTGATTCGAGTTTACTTAATCCAATTCACAAATGTTATTGATTCTAACAAAAAATCGTTCCATTCGGATGGATCAATTCAGTCCAATTGCATAAAAAATCCAATAGTTGTCAAACTAGTTAAGGATTAGTTCACCGCATCCAAGATTAAGTGTGTTCAATCAGTTCGACTAGATTCTGATAACACTAATTTAAAATTCGAGGTTTCTCCCCAACCCTAAAGTGATATCATACACCTATCACAAACCCAAAAATGACATTAACAAATAACATATAATTCACAAAAATTAATCATCTACAAACCTCACAATTACACAATTATGAGAATCTCATTCGAGATCTTCGTCTTTGTTGATACGAGACCGCATCCAAACAAATCAAAGACTTCATAGGAAAGGATACGTTACCATAACCAAAAATGGACATTGCATGCTTCCAGTGGGACGGGACGTTCCCACCTGCATCTCAGCAGCACTCCAGTCCTCTGATCGCCGTAAGGAACAACAACAATGTTGGTTCCAAACTTGGCAAACGATTGGACGGTTCCAACTTTTTTTTGGATCTTCCGTGAGCAAAATAAGTAAAACCGCTTTTTAACTTCCAATGTAGCCAAGCCGATGAAGGATCATCGCCAAAATGAGCATGCAAATGGCTAGTATCATACCAGGCTTTCCAAGAAGCCAGTTCTTTGCTTTCTTCGCAGTTTCAACCCCTCTTTGAGCTCTATCAGCCCACCGCAGCTGCAGGAAGAAAAAATTGAAACAATAGATCAGAACAACATCAAAGATGCATATCACAACTCCCAACCACAGTCAGCACACAGCACTTCATCAAGCTCAAGGCTCATTTCATAACCACCAAAGGCAAACATATTCACTTATTAAGTGCATGTTCAGAAGACGTCAGGACCTAATACAGACCTCAACATGCAGGTCCAACCAGTTGGTTAAGACAAAGCCTGTGCCAAGTTCCCTTACCAAGCTAGGTCAAGAAAAAACTAGGAAATGAGCATGCAAGGACAAAAGTTAAGGGAATAACGAAATTACCATGGCATCCAACTGCTCAGGAGATAATGATGACATGGCTTGTTGAGCTTTTTCGACATCTTCCCTAGAAAGCTTGAAACCAAGTTGCTCACCCATGTTTGCCATCATTTCTGGACTCATATTTTTCATCATTGAAGTGAACATCTACAGATATAAACAAAAGAATAATTAATAAGAAATAATGTACATGACTTTTGTTTTGTTAAGGTGCATAATGCCCCAGGAAACCTTCACCAAAACCATCATCTTAGTGGGGAAGAACACAAGAATGCACTCACTTGCAAAACTTAGAATCATCACTACTGCTATTAGCAAGAAATGCATACATATATGTATAATTTCAACAAACGAACGGAACACAGGATCATCTAGATGCCATGATAACCAACAGCCATCCTGTGAGAGCTAAGACAAGAAATAGAGTGAATTCCTTCCCCTCCCACAACAGGTTAGCATCAGAGACTAGATAACTAAGGCAATCTGCATCTACATACCTGTCGCATGGCTGGATCTTTCATTTGGTTTCTCATCTGCTCTTGCAAATCAGCAGCTGAGGTTGGAAAGTCTGAAGGTTGAGTAGCAACACCTCTCGAACTTGGATACATACTATGAGAAGAACTGATTTCACCAGTAGCATGACTACGGACAGCTGTAGAATCTTCCTGGATTCTGGGGAATCCTGATGAAGTGTCTGAATTTAACCTACTACTGTTTGAAGAACTTGCTTTTTTGATTGACTCTTTCCCTTTCATTGATGATGCCATTTCAAACATTCTCTGAAGATCTTCCGGTGACATCTTACTCATCATATTGGAAGCTGTTTTGAGCATGTCGGGTGTCATAGTGGGAGGAACTAACCCAGATCCAGAACCATTTGAATTGGTGTCTGAGGAACTGCCTGCAGAATATGGGTTCTGTCCCTGAAGTGATGATGCCATCTGTAGCATATTCTGAAGTTCTTCGGGTGACATCTTGCTAATCATGTTAGATGCTGTCTTCACCATGTCAGGGGATATCTCTCCAACTTTACCACTGCTCATTGCAGCCAGCATCCTGGGATCAGCATTGGAAATAAAGTTCTGGAATGATCTATAGACATAAAAGGAAAATGTTAATACAACAATCAACACCCAAGGTCTACAAGTTAGTAGTCATATACCATATAACTTTTAGCATCAACGAAAGAACAAAGAACAAATCGCTATTAGATTTAACAATGTTAGAAATTGTGTTATAGATATTTTCCTTCTTTTATGAGAAGTAATTTCACTTGCACAGAACCAGTCTACTTGCTAAGGACTTCTTGTACGTTTCAATTATCACCAACTTGGAGAAATGTAGGACTAGCAATGGGTAGTGGCCATTACCTGTAACTTGGCAGAGCAAACAACAAGCATTCCACCCATGTATCTTAAGCATCATTTGTATGGAAGAAGTGAGCATAAATAGCAAGTTCTTCCATCCAACGTGGAAAGTAGAATCAACAGTGTTCCTGTTGATCAATTTAAAGACACTTTTGTGCGATATCAAGTTTAATAATATGTTATTTATATATGTTTTCCATTAAGTACACAACCAGCTAAATCCATCAACTGGCCTACCTTCTGACATCACAAGAGAAGCATATGCATGAAAAAGCACCAAAACTAACCATATTTAATTTTCATTTTCCTAAATTGAGTTATACCTGACAGACTCGGGGTCATCCTTCAAAGTCTGCAAGCACTGTGACTCACTTGTAGGAACCCCATTGCTGGTCAAACTCTGGCTCTTAGGCTGACCCTTTTTTTCCTCATCTTGCATCATATGGTACTCCATGGATGAACCTTTATTGCCATCAGATGTAATGGTATCTTCATCTTCAGTTATTTCTTCAATTACCAGCCCTGAAGAAAAAGTAAAAGAATATAAGAATTTATTGGGAGAAAAAGTATGCCGCAAATCTGTTGCAGATAAATTGTGATCAATGATCTCAAAGGAGGAAAAGCAGCGTACCTCTAGAAACATGTTGCTCCTCATCATCCTTCTGCAACTTTTCTTCAACATCCCTATCAACATTTAACAACTATCATTGAATGAACAAAAAAAAAAAAAAAGAGGCATGGATTTAACCGCACACAAATAGATCCAAAGAAGCTAAAGATAGACTATTTAGAGGAATCTTATATTTGAATACAAGAACTCATACCTCAATACATCTGCTATGGTCTCATCGTTGGGAGAAACTGCATAGGCCTTGCGTAAATCAGAGACAGCATCCTAACAGATTTACAAACACATTAGACAACACAACCCATTGACATGATTCTTTATCAAACCTAGTATCAACTGGATACATAATCACTTTTTAAAACTCACTCGCAAATGTCCCAGTTCTTTATATGCTTGACCCCTTCGATAAAGAGCTTTGACATTCTCAGCATCATATGCTAAGGCCTGAAGAATAAAAGTATGTCTTATTAATTGCAACAGGTTGTTATTAAATATAAGTCTAACTAGTGCTCCATGAAGAAGATCATCGACGATGATACAAGCAAAGTATATCTCCTGTTTTGAAAATAAGGCAATGAAGAAGCTCTTAATCTAACTTTACTTGAACCGCCGGTTTAAGATTTGTAGTCCAGTTATATTTTTCCATGATGAAACTGAGAAACTTATGCTTGATTATTTCACTAGTACTTGTGGCAATTGCCTTTTAAAAAACTATCATAGCATTCCTTTGATTCACGAGAGACAGCCAAATTCAAAAACCATAAATTGTGGTGAATGATAAGACTAGAGCAAAATATAATTTGGTCATACCTCAGAACCTTCATTTATGCACTCATCATACTGCCTTGTTTTCAAGTAACATGACATCAAATTGAGAGAACAAGCTAACAACAGTGGTCTGACTTTAGGGGAAGGAATTCCCTTCAAGTTCTTCTTTGCCTAAAAATAAAAGGAAAGGATCAATCTTATCATTTCAAAAGGGAAAATCCCCACGTACAAGAAACCTGTGGTCAACTTAAAGAGAACTAAATTGCACTTACAAGCAAATATTTCTGCAAAGCATCCTTGAACTTTCCTTGCCCATGCAGCTGATTCCCCTGGCCAGCAGATATGGATTGAAATTATAAATTTTTTCAAATATTAATAATTTACTAAGTCCGATAAAAATAGAAATGGTACAATTCTTTCCACATAAATTGCTGCTGCTTACCTGCTTCTTCAGTATCTCAGCTGCATCCAATTCATAAGTAATCTGTGCATCAGCACAAGCACGAATAGAGGCTATCTCTGCTGGTGATGCACTAGCCATTTTCTTCCCGATCTCTGCCATGTCCTCGGAGCGAACATTCTTCAATTGCTCCGCTGCCTCTCTTAAGTCCTCTGGCCTCATGTTTTTCATGCTTTCAGAGGCCATTTTCATCAACTCAGGATTCAACATCATCTGTGGCACCAAAATACATCATAATTTAAAGAAACTGTGTGCAGAGTGGAAGGGAAATAGATGACAATAAAAAACACCTAGGAGATTTTTTGAGTGCCATTTTTTTTCCTTTTTCATCCTTGCTAGTGCTTTTTTTCTTTTTCTTGGGGGGGGGGGGGTGGTTTGTAAAGGCCCAGTTCTGTGATTGATCTATGGAAGATAGTAGGAAATGAAAGCCTAGATTTTTATTCCGGTCAACGAGAAGTAATTTGGATAACAACTACAGTCAAAGCTCTTGATTGATCTACAATCTATTCACTAAATTAAATTAGACTCCTTGCATTCTAAATGTGAAATTACCAGCATTGCAAAAAAGGGTAAAGAAAGAAAAGATGGTACGCAGGGGAAAGAGAAAGATATCACGGTTCTATCAAATACCGTGCAACTCATTCTGTAAACCAAAGCCTCGACATTAAAGTCGATCATTCTTCAGTCAGCAGGAAGATTAAAAGGCTCTTCCTCTCTAATACTGTATATGAAGTACATCAACCTAGAAGTGGCTTGATATATTTGATTGCCAAGCATTCCTAAACATGATTTTGTGGACCTGATCTTGGTTCAACAACTTGAAACTTATTAATCTATTTCGGAGTCCAAGTCTATGCCCACAAAACACAGAGAAAGATAATGCTTTTCCTTTCTTCTCGAAACCTCATTTCTTTCCAATTTCTACCAAATTCCAAAACTCTCCACCGAAATACAAACAACATATGCAATATCTCAGACATTTTCACATGAAATTGATAAATCGGTCATTGAAGTACATAACAATTCTGTGACCATCGAGGATCAAAAGCGAAGAATTCAAACTCCAGAGAGAGGGAGAGAAGAATCCAAAGACCTGTTGTTGAATGCTGGCCAATTCGGAAGTGGACATACGACTGATTTGCTCTTGAGCAAGCTTGATCAGTTCGGGATCCATCATCATCTTATTATCAATTCGAACGAAAACTCGACAAATTCTCGACTCAAGTAACGGATGCCTCCAAATTTGGGGAATTAGGGTTTTTGGAGAGTGAGAAAGAGAGAGTATCAATTATTCGGATACGGAGAAAATGGAGAAGACCAACCTGAACTGTATTAGGAGAAAATGAGGTTTTCAAATTCGGACTCCAACCAGACCGAACCAGGAAGGATATACTGTGCCGGCCTGTAGCTTTTATTAATTTACTTCTTTGCCCTTTTCGGAATTTCAAATTGCTCCGCCTCTGCCGGGTCGTCAAATTTGACGTCCTTCATAGTAGTTGAACCGGCCGGTTCGACCGAACCAAACTGCGTTGGCACTTGACCAGTCAAATTTTAGTCCCATTTTTTTGTCTTCCCAAAGGTTGCCATGCACCCACATGAAGTTCTTTGCGCTTTTTTTTTTTTTCCTCCCTAAATGATTTTCCATTTTTCCCAAACTTACACATATCATATGGATAAACTTTAATTTTATTTTCTAAAATTTTAGAAATATTATACTCTGTCTAAAAACTATTTTCATAAATTTTTTTTTTAAAAGAGAAAAATATTTATACGGGTTTAAAAATTTTTTAATTTATTTATTAATGCGGTCGTGTGTCAGATTGATTATCGATCATCTCATCGATCCATTAAATATAAACCCCTTATAAAATATATATGTTATTGGAAGAACTAATGTCATCATACCCCACTTGGTCCCTCGAGTGCTCTATTACGAGTGGGAAACAAACCCTGTTTTGCACTTAATTTTTGTGGGATTAGGATGCCATTCACTCACTATATCCTCTTCCTTCTCACCACTCCAACAGCCAAAACAGTAAAATACGAGAATAAGAAAGTTAGTCTCAAGAGTTTACTTCTTGTGTTCAACAATGGTTGTGCATGACAACATTTTGTTCCTCTTCTCTTCGTTTCTCTCAGACTGTCCAGCCTCACAAAGGCTCACTTCCAAAGGGTGTGGTTGAGTTTTGGTCCTGTGTTAAAATTAGCAAAAGAAGAAAGCGTGAGTTTTGTTCACTACGGGCCATAAAAATAGAGAAAATGAAAATTAATATAAAATGATATAAAAAATAAAAATATGAACGCTTAAATATAAAAAAATATAAAGATTTTTATGTAAATATTAATTATTTTATAAAAAATAATAAAATAATCATATTTTATAATAAAAATATAAAATGGTTAAATATATAATTATTAATCATAAGATAAATAATATAAAAATCATTAAATATAAAAAAATATATATAAATATATAAATATAAGAATTTTGTATAAATGTTAATTAATTTAGTATATTGAAATGTTTTGAAAATGAGAAAATGCTACCATTGAGAAATTTTATATATCACTCGATGAAATAATAAGATTTGAATCGGGAATGAACCCAAAATATCAACATTAAAATGACATAAAAAATCAAAAATAAATAATAAGAGAGACATTTATATGAGGATTGAGAAAAGAACTTTTTGTTTGTAATTTTGGTTATCTAATGCAATAGAAAAAAATTAAATATATTTTACCCCTGTTTTGTACCAAAATTTAAAATTTAATTGAATATGTATATTTGGGACAAATAGAAACAAAAACATATAATTATTTTTATATATTTTATTTACTTAGTATTCTTATATATTTCCTTCTCTTTGGAGTAATTAAAATAAAATAATTATTTTAAAGTAAATTTAAGTAAATTTCAGCAACTTTAGTTAAATTCTATAAATTTATAATTTTATTATATATATTTTTTAAAATTTAAAGTGATAGAACTTAAATTTAAAAATAAAATAAAAAAAAATAGAATTCAGTTGCATTTATATTTTGTACAAAACCACCATATAGGGTCCTAATTAATGCATTTATTTAAAAATTTAATCAATTTTGGAATATGCCCTCGTCACCTTTGAGCCGCCGAGTTGAAGAACTTTTCTCGATCCCTCTGAAAATATTCGCGTCCGTTTAGCCCATGACGTATACCTCATCAGGGTTCCAACGAGTTGAACTTTTCTCACTCCCTCTGAATGGCCATCGAGCCGCCCCCGCAGATCCACTCTTCTTTTCCCCCAACCTCTTTGAATCTCTCTCTCCCTCTCAGTTCTCAGGCGGCGAAGAGCTCTTACCAGCCGCCAACAGTCACTTTATATTTTCTAGTGCCGGAACATGTTCAAAGAAGTCACCGACTTTGGTAAACACAAAATTATAACCAGGGTTTCTCCGATTCTCCATAGAAAAGAACCCTACAGACATTCAATCTTTGAAAAACACCAGAATCCCATATACCCATCAATATTTTCTTCTTTTATTACTATATAACCTCTTGTTTCTGTCTTTGCTGATCAAATTCTTTTCTGGGTATCCACTAATTTCACTCGTACCGATCGAAATTGTTTCTCGTGTATCAAGAAATGGGTGATTTTGATTGTTTCAAAATTCGAAATATTTGCATACTTGCACACGTTGATCATGGCAAAACTACACTTGCTGATCATTTAATAGCTGGGTCTGGTAGTGGTTTATTGCATCCCAAACAAGCTGGTAAGCTTAGGTTTATGGATTATTTGGATGAAGAACAAAGAAGAGCAATAACTATGAAAAGTTGAGCTTTCCAAATCTCGAATGATCCATGAAGCCCTTCCCACTTGAAGGATCCTGGAGATCCAGCACAGCATGCAGCCAAAATATCATTTTCATGATTTTCAGCTCCTCCATTTGCTAAACCTCGAAGCCTACTCACTTCTTTCTGAAGACAGAAATATATATCAGACATAATTGCTTTAAATTAGAAGTCATGACTGCTTCGGTTACAGATTGTTTCAACAACTATTTGGGATTTTAAATTTTTTCCTCCAAAAGTAGGAAGAAAACACTTACAAAATGAGTACAAACAAATATAGGATATATGGTACAGCTCAATGCAGTAAAGCATTTGTACCCCAGAAAAAATCGGAGAATCAGTAGAGAACCCACTTGTGCACAAAAAAAATGAATACCTTGAGTTGTTGAATCACCGTGCGCAGTGCAAGGACATCACCTGAAGCATCTTCATTCACAATTGCCTATAAATAAAAGGCGTAGGGTACATTTATGTTATTCAAACAAGTAAATAAAGAATTAAAAACTTCAACCAGGCAAATGGATGTTGTAGGAAGAATGAAATTCGCTTTACTGTTCAAAGCATGAGTTTCGCTTTTAATTATGGTTATCTAGATGAAGCATATTTAAGAAATATAGCATGACAATCACAACAGAAGATAAGACCAAGGTGATGATGCGCACATTGTTCTTTATAAATTTGGCTCGTTGTGCAAACTTCAATGTGCTTAGGGTCTCCAGTGAACAACTGCAACCATCAACAAATGAAAAGGTTTTTTAGAAGTAATTTCAGAAGTGAAAAAAAAAATGATCTTGAATTAACAAGATATCAAATGAATACTTGAAAAATTAACCAGATTGAGAAGAGGGGATAAAAATACATGCAGCTCTATCCCTTGTCGCTGTCAAATTTAACTAACATGTATCCGGGAACTTACTTGTTAGCTGGACTAATGTTTGCAATCATGATTGTCTTTGAGTTTCCTCCTAGTGAATCCTGAAAAATGGAAAGTATGAAAACTTTGAACCATATTTAGGGCAAGGTGCATTAATATATACGGAGATATTAAATTTACTTGTTTTGATACCATTGTCAAAATAGCAAGTCATTAACCAACTAGAACCATGTCAATTGGAAAATTTTCTTGATCCTAACAAAGGTTTGCATATAGAGCACGCTTGGGCATAGGTTGCTTGAACTTGTACCCATAAGTTCTCTGAGTTCAAAATCCAAGGAATATCATGCCTCATAAGAATTTGTAAGAAAAAGCAAAATGCATGAAATTCAAAGTTTCAGGCATCCTGGCCAGATTTGAACTATATAAACACTAAGCATCCTTGCTTTGCGAATGGTAATAGTGACCATGAGGATATTTTACTTTTCAAATTGTATAGCAAAAATAGTGACCCTCCAACCCAGAAACAAACATGTGCTTTTTTTACTAAAAATCTTACACAATTTTCCTTACCTGAAGCAAAAATGTAAGCTTTGAATCGCTGTAAGGAACATGGAGTGATTTCCCATTAGAGATATTCACGAGATTCATAATTACAAGTCTGTGAAAAAATAGAGTCAATTTGATTAGCTATCATCCCCAAACAAGCCATAAGATGTAAGATGCCATTCAATAAAAAGAAATAGTAGATAAGGCCAAAAAATAAACTCAAAGATCAAGACTAGGCAGAACAAACCCCAATGTTGAAAGAGATTTATTCATGTTAGGAGCTTCTTTAAGGCGATCGCCTTCCGCACCTGAACTCCTTTGCCTGTAATCACATTAAATAAAGTTAAAGAAGGTAAAGCTATCGAAGTTCTAACTACAAAAAAAAAAAAAAAAGAAAACAATCAGATTCCAATATGCCATTGATCTTAGTCGGACTGGTTCTTTAGTATCCAAATAATAAAAAAACATACCTCTCAGACCCCACCAAATCTACAAGATTGAGGCGAGCAAATCGGTGATGAGTCAAACCTTGAGACTCCCACTACAATGGAAGCCATAATTAGTAAAAATCCAAAAATGACTCCACCCGTGGAAAGCGGATGGGTTAGGTTCAGTCAAACAGGGAAATTTTCTTAGTTCAAAAGATTAAAAGGAAAAAGAAAAGAAATTTTTGCTCACCTTACTTTCAATGGTGCATGTGAATACACTATGAGAACGACTACTAGCACGATTCATTGTAGTTGCAGCCACCTTTCTGTTAGCTGAACCCTGTAAATTTTTTCATAATAAAATGATATTTGAAGAAAATGTTACACTCAACACAAACATTGCTTTAAGGTGGTGCAAGAAACCAGAAGAGGTTGTTAACATATTGAAAAATTGAGTGGTGGGAAACAGTGAAATGAAGTCCTCACATTTACTCCTAAACAAAGCACAAAAAGCAAAATTATTCTTCATTTAGATTATGGTTGTAGTTATGACCCCATAAACTACCATGAAGTGGTCCTATGAAATGGAAATTTGATCAAGAAAGGAGTACCCCTGATGTAACTTTAGGAATGCCTGGATTATTATGAATCCCATCATTACCTATTCCCAAGATGGTTCTTTCTGAAGGAAAGGGTCAAGGGTGAAAGCAATTCAGAATTTTGGAGAACAAATGAATACCACCAATAAGAATGCAGACACAGGATGCACAAAAAAACGAGTGCCATCCTCAAAACATGATTATGAAACAATTTATTTCAAGTCAGTTCCCTCTGCTTTATACTTCGCTTTTGATATTGAAGGAATAAAGATGATAGAAATCTGAAGTGCAAGCTATGCTTCCATTTAGAAACGACTAAGAAATAAAAGAGAAACTCAGCTTAGATATTTTATTGATTCTTCCAGGTAAGAACATTTTACGTGCACATTCAAAGCAAGACAAAAAATTTTCCGCAACAAGTGCGAGGTATTAGTATCAACAAATTTATTATGTTTTAGTTAATTGTTGAAAAGTAGCTGAAATACCTGAACAAGGTGCTGAATTACATCACATGCACTTGTGACCTCTAATTCGGTGAGATTTTCTACATGAACCCCTCTCTTAGTGTCTTCTCATATCTATGAGACACCAAACATAAAGGTAAAGTTACATTCAGCCTGAAACCATAGAAGTTTAGATGAAACAGACAACTAAACAGACAAATTCTATTTTTAATCCACTAAATTATGCACAAGGACATGCAGGCTAAGGGGATGGTTATGTCTGTGGACAACTGAAGGATGGATGCTTAACATCTTAAAGGATTATACCTGCAAATTAACAGAGGAAGGCTCTAGAAGATCAAGAATCTGTTCATTGTATATTTCTAAAAATGAGCATTTACAAGTGAACTTTAGCTTTTCATCTCTGCGATCCTCCTTTTCCTGCAAGAATGACACATCAACCACCTAACGTTACACAAAGACTGGCAAACCGAGACCCAAAGCAATCAACATGCTAGCATGTTCAACATAATATAAGAATTCTATGGACCAGATTTGTACAAATGGGGAGTTAATCTAAAACAAAGTCTTCACTTAAGACATCGACTTTCTTCTGCCTTTATTATTAAAGGCATCTCACAGGCATTTTTGACACGAACCAGCTATATGTTCGGAGGAATCCCATGTTTCATTTTCCATTCAGTTATGTGCAAATGACTATGTAGCTGAAAACCATACCTTCTGAATTCTTGAAAGGAGACATTCAAAGACTCTGGGAGTCATCCCGCAGTTGACACTATGTCTTCTGGTGCCTTCCTCAATGTCTCCAAGCATTGTATTGAGTCTTTCCACTACCAGTCTACGTTGAAACAATTAAATTAGAACTAGAGTTAAACATATGAATGCTACTATAAGCTATGCAAATAAGGTGAAAGCACAATTATTGTCTCTCAACTGAAGACACAACATGTTTCAAAACTCTGAGGTCAAATGTATGAACACAAAATAAGACAAAAATCAGGGAAAGTTTACCTGGCCATAAGCAAAAATACAACTGTTGTAGCCAGCCATACAATTGTCCACCATGGACACCCCAGCAACCTTGAACAATTTCTCCTGTTACACTCTTAAAAGGATTGAACATCACAGCAGTACAATTAAAACCCACAAAACACATGAAGAGTAACATCAACAAAACTTGCCTGGGAAACATTCTCATCGGCAACAAGATCAAAAGTAAACCGTGACTCCGGATGCCCAATCCAAGTTATGGTCTGACTACTTTCTTGCCTCAAACATTTGTTACACCCTTGTTGAGAAATCTGGGAACTACTAAGAGGACGTATTCTTATAATCACCTGCAAATTATACCGATAAAAAAAAAGAAAGAAAAATTTAAAACAAATTCCTAATTTGATATTTGAAGTCATCTTCCATTATCTAGGCATTATATCATATTCAGAGAAACCCCAACATAACCAAATCAAATCCCCCAAACTGGACATTCTTTAAATCAGGTTTCTAAGTAATCAAAACAAAACTCATCCAAAACACTCATAAATCAAACCTGAATATTATGATCCGTCCAGAAAGAAGGGTCTTCGTCGAATTCGAAGCTCTTGGTGGCTGTGGAGACTACGCCATTGGATCGATCGTCTCTCTTGCAGAAACTCCGAATCGCCAAAGTCTGACAAAGATTCTCCTTGGAAGACGATTTGATCAGATCCGGTGTGCTTTTAACCGGAAGCGAATCGGAAGAAGGGTCTTGGAACCCAAATCGGGTTTTGATTGAACTCGTAGTCTCTGATATGAAAGGCATTCTTTCGAGAAAAACATAAAAGAAGTGAAATCTAGAGAGATCGATGCAGATTTACAGTGAATTATTTGGAGAGATTTGGGGGGGAGAGAGAGATTTGAAATGTGTTTTGGAGGAAAAAATGAGCGTTGTCATTACTTGGGGATGGATTTTGGGGTTCAGAATGATCGGACGGTTCTGGAGGCACTGGACCGTTTGGGGTTGGGAGTTTGGATTTTTAACTTTTTTAAACGTTAGACCCTACGCCGCCTTCCTTCCTTCCTTCCAATGCATCAAATTACATTAAAGTACATAAAAAATTTTCAAAAAAGTTTCTATTAATTTCAATTAGCAAAATCTTATAATTTCTATTAATTTTTTTTAATTTTTATTAAAAATATTATAAGTAAAATAAAATAAATAAAGATATCTTGAAAAAAAAAAAACTAAGTTTTTTGAACTGCACCAAAAGCCATGCAAAACTTCAAGAAAATATGTATATCGAATCCGCATAATAATAAAAAATGTAATATAAATACAATTATTCTTTTTTAGTTTTTTAATATAAATAATGCTATAAGACTAATATAAATAAAAAAGTAAAACTGTGATTTAATTTTTTCGGTTTGCACGTATATGATGAATTTTATTTACGATTGGTTATAAAAAAAATATCGATAATTATACACTTATTTCAATTTTGAACATTAAACATAATATATAAGTATATGATAATGTCATTGATAAATGGATTAATAATTTTATTAATTAAGAGACATGAAAATAGAGTACACAATTTAGGGTTCTTGGGTTTCTTTAGTGTAGGGCATGCTAGTATCGAATGTCATTTTGAAAAGTTGAAATTGAATATAACTAATAATATGAAAGATGATTAATATAATAATAATTTTAATTCTCTTATTTTAATTTTTTGATTTTTATTTACAAAATTTTATATATTTTTTTACTATTTTTTAATTAAAAATACTATTAAAAAATTAAAAATAATAAAGTTTCTGCAAAAATCTAGCACCTTAAGGCTATGTTTGGATTCCATAAAAATTATAGAGTTCATTTTCGATTCTAATTTTTGTTATTTGGAAAAAAAAAAAAAAAAAAAAGGAGGAATGTGGAGTTTATATCTAATTCCACAAAGTATAATTCCAAATTAATAAAAAGGAATAAAAAAGAAATTTATAAATGTATTTCATAAAAGTTGGTGAGTTTTTATATATTTGCTTTCTTTGATATAATTCTAAATCGAGGGTAAATACGTTAACAGGGTTGAGAGAGAGGGAGAGGGTAGCTTTGTGTCAATAATATAGAGCCTAGGGGTAGGCAATGTCTAATAAAATATGTAGTTTTTTTTTTTTTTTTTTTTTTCATCAAGAAAAAGTCACCCACGTTGCTAAAAAAGACCTAGACTTGTCTCAAGTATCTGATTTTCATGGCAGCTTTACCCTCCAAATAAACTGATTCCATAACGACAACATAAGAGTATTATAATAAGACTAAACTTTACCTCTGCAAAGGTTGTTCAATTTTAAGAAACACACCATCCGCATAATTTATTTGAACAGCATTATTTCGTAAATAAATCTCATTCTTTCAATGGGTACATTGCATAAACTTATAAATTTTTTTAACTGATGTAAAAACCAAGAGAGAGAGAGAGAGAGATTGATAGGCTGACAGACTGAAGCCACACACCAAAACTCACTCTCACAGTTATTAGTAGTAGATAATAAGAGAGACAATCCAAAGCCAACATATTGGCAGCAACAAAAAGCAGACCAGCATGAAGAATATTGCATTCCTCTCTACAAAGCATATTCAGAGATGAACTTTTTAAGTCTAAGCATAAGCTCATTTGCTGGTTCAGAATTTGGATTGATTGTGAAGAACCCATGTTGTTGACCTTCAAACTCGACGTATTCAACCTTCTTTCCCCAACTTTTGAGCCTCTCCGCATAGTCTTTGGCCCTGTCTTTCAACAGATCACTTCCTCCAACCACCACCAATATAGGGTCAAAATCATCCGGTTCAAGACTCTGACTAACCGGTCCAAATGGGTTCACGAGTGGGTGATCAGTTGTTTCTCTAAGAGGTATTGACAACCTCCAAAACCTAACCAATGTTTTGATGATCATTAACTTCTCAAGAATACATGGCTGGAGAGGCAAATTTAAGAAAATCAAATATCTTTATAGTTAATGTACAAACCTGTCTATTAGTTCCCAGCTGAGGAATGCATCTTTTGGCCCTTCAGCTTCAGACTTTGTTAGTACAGTCCCACCAAAAAATGGAGCCAAGAGAACATAGCCTTTGACTCGAACTGGCGCTAGCTCTGGCGAACCAGCTCCAAGCTGAACAGCCAAGTTGTGAGCAATGTTACCACCAGCCGAGTCACCAGATATAAATACAGAATTAAAATCTGCCACGTCAGTCAACCACGTGTCTTTACATTCAGCCACAGCCTGAGACTGAAGCCATTTCACAGCATTGTAGCCATCCTCAATGGCTGCAGGAAGACGGTTTTCAGGAGCCAGACGATAGTCAGGTGAGATGACTACAACTCGGAGCTCTGAGCAGAGACGGAAGCAGTAGTTCTGACAGTTAGGCCACGCACGTGAGCCAATGCAGAAGCCACCGCCATGGATGTAGAAAAAGATAGGGAGCTTGGAAGTGGGTGATTCAGGCTTGTACAGCCGAAGCTGAAGGTTGTGTCTGTTGTCAAAGGTGACATCCTTCCAAAGGACAGAGCCATCATCGTGGACAGGGACTTCAAAGCTTGGTTTGGTCGAGCGGACTATGGATCCATCACTGTAAACTCTCAGTACACCCCTGCATTCATCAACCTCATAGGGAGTATTTGCAGTGGCTTCTAGGGGTTGGGTGCTGCTAGACATCTCTCCCCTCTCTTTCTCTTAGAAATTGGTGGTGAAGGAACAGGAGAGTAGTGGATAAAATATTTAAAGGGAAGAGTTGGAGAGAGAAACAACAGGGAAAAAGTTAAGGAAGGTGGCTTTCGGTTGAAAAAGGATTTCAAGTCTGACCAATTCTTTTTGCAATCTTCTGTTGGGTAGGTCAAGAAGGACAAGGAGTTCGGTGGGTGTCTGTTTTGAATAATTGATTCCTTTTTATAATGTTCAGATCATACAAAATTGTACAACTACTTTAAAGCAGATCAGAATAAGATTTTTTTTTTTGGGGGGGGGGGTTGAGGGAGAGAATGGAAAGCAGAAATTAGTGTTAAGGAAAATAGACAATTGCTGAAGATGGTGCATAAAAGTTCCTCAAA
Source organism: Dillenia suffruticosa (assembly GCA_033439265.1). Lineage (NCBI taxonomy): Eukaryota > Viridiplantae > Streptophyta > Magnoliopsida > Dilleniales > Dilleniaceae > Dillenia > Dillenia suffruticosa. The sequence goes on along the minus strand of JAVTVX010000010.1, from coordinate 13,443,054 downwards.
TATAAAATTCTAAACTCAGACTGAGCAAATTATTGGTATATCTTTTCTTTTTTTCCCCATTTTTATTGATCACACAACACAAGCAATTTCTTCTCTACAATCATTTATATTCAATTTTTGAAAGGAGTTGTATAACACTGAACAAATCAGTAACACACTCGGAGGATACATCGGAAAAAAATTAAGGAAGAAAGGATAGACACTGCAGGCTTCACCTAATTGTCTTACAAATATTTAAAACAAAAGGGATGACAGATAATACAAAATTTAGGCTATGACTCATAAACGTCTGGAGTATCCAGAACCTCCACACTTCTTGCACAGTATCAATCCTACACAGAGGCATAATGAAGAAACTGAGAGAAGTGCACACAAGAACAAGGAAAAAATGACATCAGCATTTACTGTATTTATGCCAAAACTAGATTTATGTTCCTCAAAATCAGCAGTCATGTTAGTTTCCTATATATCAATCTGACTGCTGGGTAGTTTACCAAGTCTAGGCCAGGGACTTTTAGCAGCTATGTAAATCTTAATGAAGCCAGCCCCAATGCTGAATGAGAAGATATACTGGTACTGTAGTCTAGCTTACAAAGAATATTAGAACCTCATTTGACTTGACAACAATAAAAATCTGAACCTTAGAATGTTATACCTGCACCTTTGCATACTCTGCAGTCAACCAAGCCCATTTCCTTCTTCATCTTGCCATTATCACAAAATACACATTTTGTGCCACCTATTGATGAAAAAGGACTATAGTGATTGACTTCCATGTCCTGGGAAAATGGTAAAGTAGAATATAGTTGACAAAGTATAGACCAAATTTTAGCATGAAACCAGGTCAACAATATTATTTATCACAAAGAGTAGAAAACCTAGGAAGTGAAAAAGAATTAGGATGTGGACAGGAAAGATAGAAAGGTAAAATCATCAGGAATCATGAGAAGAAAAGAAGTGCGAAAACATAATCATTTGGCTCAATGGCGTACAGAACTAAATGTTTATGCCAATGAAAACTTACAAACACCATCCGATACCCATGGTTCATACTTCATATCCTGTAGTTGCCAGATTTATAAATAATTTACAAATAACTTCCTCACAAAGTTCTGAACCTTTATAGTGTTGTAAGATTCATCTATATCCACATATAAATAATTGCAGCAGTCTTAGGTCACGTAGATAATCTTTTCCATCCAAGGCATCTGGTATCTGACTGGGCACATACTTATGCCAGCCTATATCCCTTGGGGACCTATGCATAAACTCGATAGATCATGCACACTGCGTATGCACACACTTCTCTTAGAGAACTCCACACAGCTATTTGATCAATGTCAACTGGTCTACTTACTAAATTGCAAAATCTTAACCCCTAAAACATAGCTAACTAAACTGTTTTGTTTTATCCCATTTATCCTAACGCGTGACAATGCATGAGAAGTGCTCCTAACTCTGGTCTAAACGGTTGAGTATTTGACAGTGCTTGACCATTTGAAAGACCAGATGGAATAATTTACAATTGCACACAGAATAAGAACAAAGTTCTTTCACTACCACTTCAATAGAATCCACTTGGATTCCTCTTGGGAGAACTACAAGTTTATCATTCTGTAAGTCTCCAATTGGTCTTATAAGTGTGACAAATTGGAATTTCTAAACAATCAGCAATAAAGTTTTGTAGGGAGACACAGTGACATGTGCACCAATGGACTAGGTCAAGTCAATAAAAAACAACTCCAAATGCAATGCTGTTTGAGCAATGCTTTACAAAGGATGCAGCTTAATGATTGATCATCAATTCGTTGAACCAACATTACTTTTTTGCTTCTGGTTCTTGTCAATTCGCTCATCAAAAAACATAAGGTAATGCAACAGAAAACATAGAACTGCAAATCAAAAGTGAGAAATGGGATTTTACCATTTCCAGCACACCTTTCGCAAGGAACAGGATCTCCCTAGAAAATTTCAACAAACCAATCAAAAACCAAGATGGAGAGATACCCGTTACGCATATAACAGAAAGAAACAAGAAATTTCTTATTTTTCTCCAGAAAACGGAAATGGGGAAAAATGAAGAAGAAACACCTTGAGACCCAGAACGAGGGAGAGACCGATGGCGGCCAAAACGCTTACGGTGGATAGAACAGTCTGGGTATCCAATGGCCCATCGAAGCCCGTGAACAATAAAATCGGAGTCAATAAGAATTTTGATCTTAACGATTTGGTTTTGTAAGTGAAAGTGCAACGTGTGTGACATTGGAGAGGGAATGAGAAATTTAAAAGACGGACTGAGCATGAATTGCAATTACTGCAACTAGTTGAGGTTGGAGTTGAAGAGGAGGCAGAGAGAGAAGAGGGAAGAAAGGGAGGAGAGAGAGAGGAGTAAAACAGCGCAGCCATTGCATCGGATATTGAGTTTGTGGAGCAGAGTTTTTTGTTCTAGATTTTGCTTTTCTTTTCCCCGGTCTTGGATGTTTCAGCAAAATTATACAAAGATTGTAAAGATTGTGGCTGGTCTTTATTATTTTACATTTAACCCATAAATTTTCGTTCATATCGATAATATCCTTGCAATATAAATAGGGTACTCAAAAAACAAATAAAATTAAAATTTTAAATTTTAAAATACACAAACTTCAATCATAATTAATATTTTGAATCATCTAATATTTCTTATTTCTAATTAATTATATATTTTAAATGTTAATCACAAAAAAAGGTAAAAAATGCTCAAACTAAATATAGAACCAGTTGATTTTGTAAATTCTCTCGATGCTTTATCTATATTCTATGTCATTGCACCGTTTTGGTCACTATTGATTAAAAGAGCAGAGAACAAACGAAATCGGCGGGCATGGTATTACACATGTACATTGGCAAACAACCACTAGCACGGTAAGGTGAAACAGCAAAAGCGCAAATTAGCCTTCCAACTGGGTAACCATGGTCACCCATATAGAAAATGCATTGCCGATTTAATCCCAGCCATAAGTGGCCTCAAGCTCAGTTGACCGCCAAAACAACTAGGCCGCCAGCCACCAGGCGAGTAACCATGTTGGTTAATTTCAGCACCATTTGACTACAACAAAAAGACCACCACCAAGTAGTTCCCATCGAAGGTAGCACCACCCAACCAGTGCAAATTTCTCAAAAAACGCATTAGCTCACCCCCCCCCCCCCCCCAAGTAAATGTGAGGATCAAAATCAGAAGTCCCTTTCATCAAGAACAAATATAAATTACAGTTCCAGAGAGTTACTTCTTACACTGAAGAGGACAACCTTAGGAAACTATTTGACCAGCCATTGCGCAGCCCCCATGCTCAAATCCCACAACATAAAAACCCGAAGGGAGTGAACAAGGAAAAAATATATTTATACATAAAACACCCGTCTATACCCCTGTATACATCCCCTAATACAAAATCTTGTTTTTATGTACTTTCTAAATTACATAGAAATGGAGTTTTTATAGGCAAGCTATCACCTGTGGAAAGACAACCTCCATACAAAAAGGGAATTAATCAAAAACTCTTGAGAGGGGGGTGGGACTGACTTGATCCAGAAAAAGGATCCCCACTTTCAGACATCAACAAAGAATAACAGGGCCAACAAAATCAAGGGTCTGAACAACAACTCTGCAGTTGTCTTAGGCTGAATTGATACATCACTTTCCATTTAAGCTTCTCCATTTTACAGTCAGATGGCATTGACAGTCATACAGCAACGGAAAAGCCTGCCAATTCCGGTTTTCTAGTTATAGATTTTCACAGGCTTCTCAAATGTGTGTCGATTCTGCAAAATTGGAATTTTCAAAGGATATTATGTGACCAAATAATTTAGTCGTCAATTTAAGATAGCAGATTCAGTCTGTATGTTTCAGTCTTAAATCTGAGTTCAATGACCCTGATAATAGACATCAACGGTAGCTGGAAAATTCAGCAACAGTTTGCTTGTCACACTCTAAGCTGAGGGGACATTAAGCAGCCACTTCATATAGAAATCAGTAAGAGTAATTACCTGATTAGCAACATAAGCCCTTTTTGGAGCACTATCAGAATGCTCCAATCCAAGATATTGCTCCCAAGCACCATACACATCTCTTCTCTGTGCATAATAAATCAAGAAGAGCAAAAAACTATTGAGAAAAAAAGTCCAAAAAGGATGAAGAGAGCAAGAGCATGTAAAAAGAGAGTCAGAAGTATGAACACCTGAAAGCGACTGGAGACTATGTCAGAGTCCTGTAGGTACTCAGGTCGACCTAGAGATAGAAATGCGAATTTCCACTGTCCAAAACAAAATTTTCACTCAGTGATTCAAGTCAATCAAAATGAATTTATTGCAGCAATTCAGTAACAAATGATCCAGACTGATTTTACAGTAAAGAAGCTATATTACCTTCGCAAATTCCTCATCTGGAACCTGCAACTTCTTTTGTATCCGCACTTTGACTTCAGCTAAAGTCTCCCCTTCGTGAATAACCAAGAAAAAGGGTTCCCCAAAGTTCTGAATCTGCTGTTAAATGAAAATTTGGAAAATGGGGAAAAAAAAATTATTAGACAGTCTGGCTTTTGCAGTCATAACAACAGTCCTTTTGAATTATGATACTAAGAAGATAATGTATTTGTCACCATTAAAGTTCATCACTTTATAACACCTACTCAATATCAAAAGAATCTTCATCACCTTTGTTTTCTCAACAAAAAGATCTTCCCAGATTCTTTCCATATTAAGTAGGTGAGATAACATGGTAAATTTTTCACCTGTGATGTACAGCAATGTTCAACAGAAAGAATAAGCAAAGGCTTTGGTTCTCATAATTAATTTACTGCTTGGTAATTTACCATCTGATTCTGAGTTGAGTCTTTGGTGAAGTGGTATACATGGATTAAACGGTCATGAGGACCCAGATTCTTTTCCTCTTCAGGAATCTGTGAGAAAAATATGTCAGAATACATAACAGACGGTAACAGAACATACTTGCATAAGTTTATGGGGTCGAGGGAATAACAAACCAGTAAAAACAAATACAGTGAAGGGGATGTTTGGGAAGTTAACGAATTCACAGAAAAGAACTCAGTAACTTTTATGTTTAACAAGTCAACTAAGACATTTACACAATGTCTCTTCTACAATAAGTACTGTTATTCAAAAAGATTTACAGACATCCCTGTCATAAACGGGTACTGAAAATCTGAAGAGAGCAAGTTGCAATGCAATGTCTGTAACATGGAGCTGTGGATTCGGAGTAGAACAGGTTTAAAGAAAATGGCTTAGTTCATTGGCAGTCCAAAAGGGGGATGAAGCATATGCCTTTTGATGGGTAAGAGGAACACAACCTATCTTTAAGTAGCATTTCCATGCATCCCTTTTAAAAATAACAGGCGATCACTAAGAGTAGAAAAAAAAAAAAAAAAAAAAAAAAAAAAAAAAAAAAAACACTGCAAAAATGCACATGAGAGTGGGAAGTGAGAGAAACTTACCTCTTCAGCACGCAATGTCCAGTATTGATCATTGATGTTCTCAATCTTTTCATTAAGAGGAAAAATCTGCAAACATCCAAGAAGATTAAGGTAAACACAGAATTGTGTGTAATTATTATTTCAATGGAAATTCCTAGGGTACAGCACTGCCAACAGCCACACAGAAGAACGGATCAGAAAACAGCAGTTATAGAACCTTGTCTCATTTTGGAACAGAAACCTTGAAAATGACCAGAATAAACAGTTATGAAGAATAATTGGAGATACAATTGCCAGCTACATATCTGTAAGGAATTACAGCTAGAATAGAGTTGCACAAAGAGGGAACTACAAAGATCTTTTATTTCCGGACAAAAGACAAAAGATTGTTCATTTTCCTCATCTATGCGATAATCTCAAGGGAAAAAAAAATAGCATAAGAAATTTACAAAAACAGATGAAATGCAGACCTTATAGATCTTGTGATAGAACACTTCAAGTAATCTAAGCTCAGCATTAGGATGCGACAACTCAACCTGTTCCAAAAAGTGAAGATTCATACACAAACATAATTAAGTTTCAGAAGTTTATTTGTTCAAAATTGAAAAGCACAATAATAAAATGTAACAGAGTTTTGTCGCCTTTAATATAACCCATGCACACAACAAATATATGAAAGATATTTTTATTTGCATGAAACGAAATTTACAGAGGGTTGTCAGTTGTACTTCATTCTCTTCACTGTCACCAGAGGATTCTGAGCAATAGTAGTAGTTTACATTTTGCCATCAGTGCATCTTACATTCCCCTCACAAACCCAAAAACTACTATTTGCCAACAAATCCAAAGAAACCCCAAAGGCAGATATCAAGCCCCAAGAGTTCTAAAACCATGCTCATGGGGTCACCCTGATACTCTGAATAATTAACCAGATATACAAGACCAAGAGGAATCTCATGCCCTGTGGGATTAGTATGGGTTGGACAAATCAAGGAAAAAAAATTGAAAAAACCAGGCTTACTCACAATATAAGAGGCAATCAACCTAAACAACACATATATACAAAATAAAAGAGATAGATTTGACAAAAATTAGTACTTCTGAACCTAACTCTTCCAAACTTATTCTCATTCCAGAAACATAATGACTCAAAATAAAAATTAAGAATAGATGCACAAAACTTGTCAATCGTATGATAGTCGCATCTGAAGTACACGAGATTTACCTTGGTCTTAAGATCATTGATGACATCTCCAACAGAGCTTTGTCTTGGAAGTCTTATTGTGTGAATTACCACCTGAAGTAACATGGTAAAACTTCTAAGAAACTCTTTGACATAACATTTTATCCATTTCTCTGTCAGAGGCAACAGGAACTAAATGTCTTGGTATTAAAACTCACTTCATCCTTTGTGGCAGGGTGGAAAACTACTTTCAGTGTCTTCAGACATTGCAATTCAGGAAGAGGTATATCCAGTACTTCATAGTATAGTATATCGGAGGTCTGTTCAATATAATATGAAGTCAGCAAATTTACCACCATCTCACATTATAAGCCAAGGCCCAACCCAATAATTACCTGATTGTAGTGCACAAGCATATCTGATAAATGCTCCACACCTCTGTATTTTATAGGCTGTGGTTTGGGCTGCTGAGAGTAACAATTATGGGATGTAAGCCTGATTTTTGATGGATCATCCAGTCCAAGTTGGGCAGCTACTCTCTCCACAACATCATCATAAGTGAACAGCTTTGAACTAGATATTGGATTGCAATCAGGAAAAATGAAAAGATGAGTGAAGGTGAATCTTTTACTTCAGCATTTACAGAACCCCATCAACAAGAATTCATTAAGGGAAGAATGAGGGACACAGATTTCAAACTTACAACTCCAAACAAAAATCATCCTCCTTTGGTTTATCCAGAGATCGAAAATGAACAACCTATAAAACATCAGACCATGAAAACAATTTAACTCTGTGACTCCATGCCGGAAATTAACAAATACAACCTTCAGTTTGCAGACAACTGGAAAAGGGCTAAGTACATACTTGGCGATTATGAACATATTCCAGAAATGATGGAACATCTGGATAACGAAATCGTTCACTACTTTCAGGTGAAAGTGTTTTCTGAAAACAAACAATATCTCCGTCTTCAAGCTGCACAGAAACTAGCATTAATTAAGATACAGATACCATATCTTCTGGTGCAAAACATTGACGCAGGTTTGTTGCAAAAATTGTACACAAAAACAAGAACATATTAGAAAACTACCACAGTGTGTATAGACAAACCTGGCTGGCCCGAAATGTGAATTTCTTGTCAATTGGTTCGCACATGACATGGGGCTCAAACTTTATTTCCTGAGTAAGTCCACAGAGGTGGTAAAAGATTTGCAATTATCCATAACACAGTGTAAGAAACAAAGTTGGAAACCATGTTACAACAGATCACAGAGGCTCACAAAGAAAAGAAACATAACGTGGCATTAAAATATCCATGAAAGATATCCGTATACATATGTTCTGAGATGACAGTGCCAAATGGCAAACTAATCACATAATGACTTTGATAAAGAACAAATCAATATAACAAACCTCATAAAGCTCAATTTCTTCATCCGGACCATAGCCACCCATTTCATTCAACTTTGTTAGGAACTCTACTGGCTTGCCAGTTCCTTTGACAAAAAGCCTTCCAACATAACTGAAATTGATGTTCAATTGGGAACAGAAAGAAAAATTTTAGTTAAATCATATCTCATTCTTGGGAGATGTAGATGGGGAAAAACAGATAAACACATACCGCAACTCTTCTTTCTCGGGATCATAAAGCTTGAAGAAGAGCAAGATATCTTCCTTTGTCTTGTCAGGAGGTGGAATGGGACGCAAATCCTATGTGATCATGCAGCACACAAAAAATTATGGCCAAGGTACAACAAAGGTTCATGAGGGTACAAGCACAGCTAGATAAACAACATTACCAGTCCTGTTTCTATTTCCAAGAACAACTTCAGCTCTGCATTATGAACTTTATTTGATACCTCCCTAAGTTGTCCAACCTACAAAGTTTTAATGGTTACCATCAGATCAACAATACGGCACATCTAATAGCTGTCATCATTCACGCACCTCAGAAAGCTCATGCAAACAATACAAAGGAAAAGATATGATCAGGTTAGAGAGCAAGCCAGCCATCAAAAGTAAGTAACAGATAACAATAATCCATTATCACTCTATTGCACTATTTAAGAAGCAGCAAAATGGATTACAGCAACATAAACATGTAAAACAGTGGGCATACAAGCAAAGCAACTAAGATGATAAACTGCATACTAAGTAACATAGATTTTGCCACTTGGAACAAAACACCCGCAATATACTCTATCAACAGCAAAAGCTGTGATGTAATGACTACTAGTAAAACACCATAACACTGTGTCTTACATTAAGACATAAGTCAGGAGTATTTGATACATTAAAAAGGATTTATGTCTTTATTGATGAGGCCAAACAGAGGTGGCAAATTGCTACTACCATCTATCCTGTCCCCAGAATAACAACATAAGCTCTATACGAAATAACTATCAGCACTACTGAAGAACCACCAAGTCACAACCTCAAAAAGACTAATTAAGGTGTGCATGAAAGTAACACAGAAAGCACAAATCATAAACAGAATATTAAAAACCAAAAGATTTTACCGATTGTGTCTCCTCCGAAGGTGTTAATGGCCGATTGGGTCGATAAGTGTGATTCTGGCGCTTTGCCCACAGCCAGAAACGCTGATATTGAACTGGTATACCAAACTCTTTAGCAACCTCCTCCTGCATGAACCACATAATAAGCCAATGATTACATCAAATACAGAAACAATTTGCATAAGATAGCATATAAATGAGTCATAGAGTTAATGGGATATTAAAATTGGCACAAACATATCATCTTTAGAAAGGTAGTGGACAAAGATCAATGACACTAAATCAGATCTTTCAATCATCAACAGTGATTTTTCCAAACTCTGGATACTGCTTTAAGATGGCATTTGCTTTGATAGATAATCAAGAAACCAAGTGAAATACATTACATGCATAATTCTTAAATTTTTTAGTCATTACTGGTGCACTGGGTAAAAAAACAGTCACAATCTACTTCTTTGATGCAAAATCTGAGAGTTTACCCAATTAGCATCAACTGTCTCATCATTGTGTTTAATCACTATCATACATCTTAACATCATTTTGCCTCTTTCAAGTGATTATCAATTAGCTGACCTTTCATGCGCATGAAATATACTAGAAAGAATGGTGAGAGGAGCAACAAACAGGGCACTAAGTGAGATGTGTATGACCGCAAGGACAATGAGCTGGCAAACTGTAAGCAGCTTCAAAATGCTGCCATTAGCAGATGGTGGCCCTGAAAAATTATACTTGATTGCAGTTTCCCATGAAAGATTATGGTGTGCCCATGCTTCAATGCTTTTCTTGTTAGACTTCCCAATCTCATCATATTACCAATACTTTAACATAATTCAAGCTACTGATTATATCCGAGAAGGGCAAATGGGCCAAAGAACTAAGATTAACATTGAAAAATATGCGACAGAAATAGAGGTACCTTGAAAAGGTTAAAAGGCATCTGCTTCTGAATGCGGAAGCTCTTAACTTTGTCATGATCCACAAGATCAAAATATATATCCTTTCCAATCTGCTCTACTAGGTCATTATCACGAGCAACCTAAAAGTATCAAATTATAAGATAATAAAGGCACTTCTGTCAGCAAAAGGAGCAGCAAGAAAAACAGATTGTTAACAAGAAGATAAACCTTTATCAGTGTATACAGGTGTGCCTCAGCCTTTTCCTTCTTCTTGTGCTCTTTTTCCTCTTGTTCTTTTTTCAATCTTTCCTGTAAAAAGCCATAGAATATGCTTGCTAATTTTCTCTATAAACAGATATTTTTAGAGCAAAAAAATAAACCTCACCCTTAAATGCTCAGCAATGTCTTTTTCATCCACATTACAGATTATCTTGTCCTTGTCACTTTCACGAATGTAGACAAGCATATATGCATTAGAGTATTTCGTGAACTTGAAGGGAGCGTTATTGAATCCAGGATTTGTCTGTGGCAACTGCTACAAAAAAATTAAGTGAGGGAAAGAAGGAACAAACAAAACATAAATGCAAGTTATAACTAATAAGTGGACTTCAAATTAATAGGGAACAGCTAGAACATACCTCTTCTTCACCGCCATACTGTTCCTCTAATGCCCTCCTAGTATCTTCTTTAGTAACCCGTTCGTCATCAAATTTATACCTACACATCACTAAGGTATCACTGGATGATTCAAAACAACACCTAACAGAGCAGGCTAGAAAAATATGTTAGTTATTATAACAATACAAATGTGGGGGGCACTCTCAAAATAGTACTGTGGTACAATCGTAAGAAACAACAGCAGTGCACCAATAGATTGATGAGGATTTGATAAGCAGCGCACCAACAGATTGATGAGGATTTAACAATTCCTAAAAGGAAATAATGTTTCAGAGATTTATTTGTAAATATGATTAGTACCATTGATCAGAAAGAGTAGGCCTTATAAAGGCATAATAGTGTCCACCATGCACTCCACCACTATGAACTAAAACACTGCAAACAAAAGCAAACATGTCAACAACAATGTAGACGTCTGCATTGAAGCAGCCAAAAATGCCAAAAGATCTTTTGCAGAGACAAAAAGCATTTATGACTTGGTCATGCAATCAGACAACCCTTCATCAGACTGTTCTAATACTTACACTTCTGAATCCAACACATTATGTGGCAATAATATATAACGCACAAGAATTACAGCCTGTTTGGGAAAGTTGAGGCCAGGCACAACTAAGATTAGGTGAATTTTTCAATGCAAACAATTAGTAATATAATGGACTTTAATCCTTTTATAGAGAAATTTGACTTTAACTTGCAAAACTACATATTTCCAACCAAAAAAATTTCCCTAATAGTTCAAAAATATCACGTAGAATAAAACATAATAGATGTAAGTTGAAAGAAGCTGAGGTCACCTTTAATACTGTCAGAGAATCTACCACATAAGATGTTGCAAGAAGTGAGATTTTAACCTTTTGCAACTTTAAGGTTATAACAATGGGCATGCTTTGGAATAACAATCCATCTGTGTCTCAAGGAAGTATCATTTTTCCTGCGGATTCTGGAGGAATACTTCATGAAGCCAGCACGTCCTCCATGAAACATCCAGAATTAGGGCACTCAAAGTCCAATTTAATCCTCTATGAAGCCCACATGTCCTCCATGAAGGACACAATCTAACCCTGCACTCCAATTTCAGAGCAGCCAACAAGTCCTCACAACCTTTTCTGAATTATATAATTCCAATTTTTTTACACATGACAAAGGAGAGGGGGAAGACAGGAACCAAGGACCTTTATCACAGGCACAAGTTGCAAGTTTGTTGGATGACAGTTTGAGCTAAAAGCTCTTGGTTCAACAGGGAAATGGTATTTTTCTCAACCCACAAAAGTTGTTATCTCAATAATGGTTAAAAATCTATCACAGGGCCTTGAGCCACAGGAATAAGATTCAATCTGCAGCCTCAACCCTCCACACCCTTGTGTCAACCCCTCTATCCAAAACTCCTCCCAACATCAAACACAACTCCTCCACTTTAATTAGAAAAAGATGGAACATCATTTCTCTCTACCATTCAGTAGTACTCCTCCAAGAACAAATTTAGATGAGTTCATATCCCAGAAAACAAGCCTCTACCCATCAAGCATCAACTCCATGTCTATATCCCCCTCAACTAAATACTTCACATTAATTTAAACAACGATACATATTGGCGACATACTGGGAGAATCATGATTATACAAGACAACTAATATCAAAATGCACGTCTAGAATTATAAAAAAATAAAAAATAAAAAATAAAAAATAAAAAATAAAAAATAAAAATAAAAACTAAACGCATCATCTTTATTGTCCAGTCTTCCCAGCTACAGCACAAAATATGAAATTATAGGTCAATATCTTTCTTATTTTTAGAAAAGGGAATGTCCAGTATTATAGAATTGAGATGACCGCATAAGACATGGATGGACATTTACTGTACCTGTGGAGTGTGTAAAGGTTGCGAACGCTCCTATTTGCTTCTGGTGACAGATATTTACCATCCTCCCGATCAAGATCAAGTTGTAGAGGGAATTCATAGCGGTCATTTATCTACAAAGACAACATGAAATCAAAAGAGAACAATCAACTAAAAAATGCTTCAGTCTGAAGAAGAAACCATGTTTGAAGTTGCAAAAGAGAAGAACCCACAAGAAAATTTGGATAGGATTTTGATTAGTTTTTAACATTGCGACCTCCAGTCTCGTCGTATACCACCTATATATATCAAACCAATAGCACAACCTACTACAGAATAATCTTTTGACCAAGAAAAGCACAATTCAATATTGTGAACCCAGCAAACAGTTTTGATCTCAATAGATAAACAGTAGCCTGTTCAGAATTGGCCTTTTATTTGCCACTAGCCAAACCAACCACTTAGTAATTAGTAATATTTCAACATGTTGTAACCTTAAATAAATATCACAATGTAGCAGCAATCAGACCAACAATAGTAACACTAAAGCGAAAGAACTCCTATGCATATCAAGCATTATGAGTGATAGTCTATGCCTTTGAAAGGACCATTTTTTTTGTTAGGACTAGAATTTAATATGAGAAAGCATAACTGATTGTGCTAAGCATGCATGAGTTGAATTATCAACACCATGGAGCAGAGATGGAAATTGAGAAAAAAAACCTTGACCATGGTGTCACGCATGAAATCATATTCAAACCGTTTCAGCTGCAGTTGGAGGACAGGTGGGAAGTCAATAAACAAGACACCTTTCTTAGCATCCTGAAAAAGGTCAGACATCATTCAGCCGAGGTGATCTAATTGCAAGAAATCACATAAAAGGCAAAATGACCAGAAAATGACTAAAAATATAATGGAAAGAGAAACATAAATTTAACGATATAAAAGTGTAATCAATGGCCTATAACTGTAACAGCCAATATGTATGTATGGACAGAGGAAAGGGAAGACAAGTGAGTAATAAACAAGGACAAAAGAACACATAAATTCAAATGTCAAATAGAATTCAAATGTCAAATAGAAACTAGTTTGAGCATTCTCTGTTAGCGAAGATAAAATGTTTCTGAAAAAAGGGCAAAAGTTGAGGACATTTGCTAAATATGTAAAGAATCACACCTGCAATCCATACTGTTCAGCATGATATTTGTTATCACCCTCAAGGCGTTCGACTTCCACGTATTTATCAAAAGAGGCATAAACATCACGACAGCCCTTTACATCAAGCTGAAGGTCTGCCATAATATATATATAACTCAGAATTATTCAAAGACAGGAATGGCCGAAACCCTATAAAGCAGGCATCTCAATCCCGAAGCTCACACAATACCATAAAATGACTCTTTTCTTGTAGACTTGTAATCCACATTGATGCACTCAATATAGTTCATATGATGCCCTTCAAACAACTGTTGTATGGTACCCTCCACAACAGTTCCCTGAAATCAGTAGGGAAACCAGAAGTATAACTTAGCAGCTCAAATGAGTATAATGACTAGTTTGACTGTTACTTCATTTACCTTCATTTTGTCTTCAAGTTTCTCGCACAATACTCTGTTGAGTTCTTGCACATCATGTTGCATGAAAGAATCGTATGTGTCCCATCCAAAAGATTTGGTCAGCTCTTTTGTTGCAACACTGTTGTCACTGTACTGTAGTTTGTAGAACAAACTCTGAAGAGCCAGAGGAATGCTTCCAGATGGCATATCATTCTCAGTTGTCGGCATATGGTATACTGCCTGAGAAAGAGCATTTACAGTGGTTCTAAGGTTCTGAATTTGAATGCCTTGATTAGGCATGTGAATGAGGGTTAGATGAACATAGATGCTGACCTTTTCAATGAGTCAAATGAAATCTTACCTTTACCGATGTCAAGATGATGTGGAGGAACTAGAAACACAAGTATTTACCTTTCTAAAGTAGGGAATGTGATACAGAGTCTGAAGGAGAGAGTTCATATAACAAGTTGCACCTTGGTTCTTAAGTCCAACATATCCAGTTTCTTTTTTTGAGTCATATGACCAATAATCCACAATCCTACGGACAGCGACCTCAGCCTCAACAACACACGTATCATTGACAAGATAACCCCTGGTAGGATCATATAGTTCACCAAGAGGCATGAAAGATGTGAAACCCCAATCACTTTCACGAGAGTTGAACTGATGTTGAGTTTCTGGAGAAGGCAAAAAAATTCTAGGAGTTATCTACATCTGAATTCCAGATATATCTGTCTCACTAGATCGTGATAAGGGGGAGCCAACCTGAATAAGAGTAGATAGCTGTCCACTCTATACCGACAATAAAATTATCTAATAAGGGATTTGATTCCATGGCACATAGCACATGGCAGAAATTATCATTGTCCAGACATCAAACATAACTAAAAATACATAGAAGTGGAAACCAATCCAAAGGTAATAAAAGTGACTCTAACCATAACCATAACCATATTGGAGCTGCAAAGACTACAACTATCCAAGAAGAAAAGAATGGACACTAACAGAACCTAGTGAAGTGTTGGTCTAGTGACCATCCCTAAAACACAAAAGTCATTAAAACAGGCTCACTTTGGGATTGGATAATATTCCTGCTTCACACCTCAAATATAATACTTATTGCCTAAATTAAACAAAGTCTAAAAGTAACGTTCTTCATGACAAAGCAAAGGCAGTTCCTCAATATGTAAAACACATTTTTGTGTAAGTTACGATCTACAAAAAGACAGTTGACATAGTTTATTGTCAGTGGCATAATTTGTAAACATTCAAAAAGGAGAAACTAAAAGCAGTTATGCAGCTACTTTCTTATATTATTTGTTATTGGCATTGGCATAATTAGTTTTTTCCTCTTCCATTTTTCAATTAAAAAGTACAAAAAATATTAAAAGGCAATGTGAGTACCTTTTCTCACACTATACTTGGTATTCACTTGATTAATCACAGACAAGCTAAATTGTGCATATCTACTCCAGCCATACGGCAAAGTTGCTGAATCGGCAACATCAAGATACATGGACAAGTAGTCAACATTATTTCCCTTCGGAAAAATAAGCACACGCCTGCCAAAAGAGAAGCATGTAATGAAGACTCAAGTGTACAAAATACCAAGAGGAAAAACTGATGTGAAAACACCAAGAAAAATATCTATGGAGGCAATGAAGTACCATTTGTAGCCACCAACAATAAATGCTTCAGAGTAAAGCTTCTTTGCATTCAACCTAGAGAAATTCTCAATCTTCCATGTAAATCTTGATGTCTGAGGATCCTCACTTGGTTGATTTTCCAAAGTGTTAGAATTTTCTGCTTGTGCTACCACTGATAATCAGGGAAGAAAAAAAAATGGCATCACCAAGTGAAACCAGATATGACTTAAATTTGAGAAGACAAACAATCTGGGGGATCAGAATAACCATAGTAGTTTAGAATAAGACGCTGAGGCTATCCAATATTCAAAGAAAGTGCATGCCAAATCATGCAAAATTGCAACACAAGCATATAGACATGTAAATTTTACACACTTACGGAGCCAGAATAACACTGATGAAGGAAACATTGTGTGTTGCGTGTGTGACCTTACACACGTTAACTAAGAATTTGGGTCTAAAAACAAGCATATAGACATTTGATTCTTATAATTTAGTGATGTTTCTATAAGACATACACATATACTCAAACCAAAACTGAACTTCAATCAGAATGGAGAAACAATAATTTGGGTTAAAAGACTTCCATTATAGCAGATCAATTATGCACCAGAATGATTTTTTGGGGTTAATTCATATGCATCCTATAACAAATATATGGCCCTTGAGCAACAAGTAGTTCAATTGCATGGCGCGACCAAAGCAACCAGAACCAAAACCCTAATTTGATTCAATTGATTGCAGACTACTAATTTGATTCAATTGATTGCAGACTAAGAAAAATAAACATATGAGTGTGACATTAGCGTGGGCAGTGAGAGAGAATACCCTCCATTGGTTGCTGGCCGTCAGGTAAATCCGAATGCGGAACAAGCATCTCCTCATCCTCTTGCTGCGAGATGAAAAAACAGTATCACAATATTAAACCTCTTTTGGATCCGCCAAAAAAACCATAGTTGATATTGTGACGAAACCCTAGAAATGAGGCAATATAAAATCGAAAAAAAAATGAAGTTGTTTCACGCCCGTGGACTGAAAGCAAAAGCCCTAGAAATTCCAATAAACCCAAATCAAAGAAAAAGATCACTCAATAGTAATACGAATGCAATCGTGAATAAACGACTAGTAGAAACAGATAGCGAGATTGAGAGAGAAAGAGAGTACATCGATGGACGGAGGAGTCATGACAGTCATGGATGAGAAAACTGATTGTTCTTGAGAGAGAGAAAGGGAAGTTAAACAATGGTGATTCCAAGAGAGAGAAACGCGAAGAGCGAGTGGAGAGAGAGAAAGAGAAGAGTGATGGGGAGAGAGAGGTGGGGTTGGGGGAAGGAAGAAGCGGAAGGAGAAGAGATCACCAGTAGAAAGAGAGCTGGTCGAGGGAGAAAGGTCGTGGGTCTTTATTTTCACGGAGGGTATTTTCGGAATTCAATGGCGGTGCACTTCCGAGCCGTGATTTTCCACACTCCTACGCCTATCAACTTTCCCCTGTCGAGTAAATCACGAGCCCTGCCCTTATTGTGAATAAATTTAGAAAGTTTTAATTTCAGATATAAAAAATAATAAAAAAATAATTTTAGATAAATTGAATGAATCATGTCTAATGAATTAATTTTTTTATGACAATCCATATTAATATATTTTTAAATTATTTTTAATTAAATATTTATTAACTAATAAAAAAATATATTAATTAAAAATTAATTAATATGTTGATATAAATTATTATTAATTTGATTTATTTTATAAAAGTTTCGAACCGGATACCATAGTCTGAGGAAAACGGAGTCGTTTTGGCAACCGGCTATTTGAAATGTTTCGAGCAATGGGCGACCTCGTGTGGCAGCCGTTCGTGGTCATTTTCCCCAAATCTCTGTTTCCAACATCGGACCCTTGCCGCTACATTTGTGATCGTGCTCTGAATTATCTTCCAAGGTGATTGGGAGATATTACAGTCATGTGTTGTGACTAATGGTTAATTTCCCGTCTTTGCTCTCGATTTGGGTTTATACGCAGCGCTATCTTTCATTCTCTCTCTATGTCATTCCTGCATATTCTTCCTTTTCCTCAACTCTCTCCCTCTCCCCATCAATGGCCCATTTCCGTCAGATTTCTGAAGTCGATGACAAATCGACGTCTTTTTTTTGTTAATTGGGAGAGATTTGTTCAGTTATGTGTTGTGTCTAATGGTTAATTTCCAATCTTTATTTTAGAATTAGGGTTATGCCCAGCGCTATTGTCCATTCTATGTAGGGCTTCGATTTATGAGTGTTTCCATTCCACCTCTATATCATTTTGATTTATAGGCTCACTTTTGGTTTGGGGTGTTATCTCCTTCGTGGTGGCTGATGGTTTACCCTTTCTTGGCAGGTTTCTCACCACCATCTTGCTATTTTGCAGCCGCTTCTTGAAAGAGTATGCTGCTTTGTTTCTCTTTTTGTGTTTTGTTCTCTACTGGTAATTGTTTATGTCATGCTTCCCAATACTTGTTATCTTCCTTTTGATTCTATTATTTTGCTAATTATGCTCATTCCCCTTGGTACTTGTTCGCATCCCCACCGTGCTCATGATACTAATTTGTAGCCCCTTTTGTACTGGCCTTATATTTGTTAACGTGCCTTATATTTGTTAACGTGCCTATCATGCTGAGCTCGAGCTCCATGTTTTGTTTGTGAATTGATCTTGAGATAGAAATTTTTATGTATGGATAACACGAGAGAGCGAATTAGATTGTCTAATAGAACGAATTAGTATAAAGAGTCCATGTCATGTGTATCCCCTGATAGAAGGTCAGGGACATATAGATACCCTGAAAAAATTGCTCAATCTGTTGTAGATTGTTTTGGTGCATCCTCCTTTTCAGGTGCTCAAAAATCTCGAAAGTATTTTTAACACTTTCATCATCCATTTGGCTCACTTACAATCTGTTTCTCACTTTTTCAATACTTTTTTAAAACCTATTGATGGAAATTTAGCCAAACAAGTGAAATAATTCCTGTGCCTTTGTCTTCTGATGTCCACCCTGTTGAAGAAGATGATTAACATGTTATCGTGCCTGAATCGGTCTCCTCTGGAACTGGACAGGCTTGTTATCCGTCGCAGCAAGAACAAACACGCTTTGCTTTTTGGATTCTAAAAATTTGAGATGGCAAAATATGTGATCTACCATTTCATGACGATAGAGACACTTTGTATGTGCTGATTCCGAATCACTTGCTAGTTGAAGACGTTGGAAACTGAATCAAATCCATTGTTTCTAACACGTGTTGGTTTTAATAATTGGCACACCAACCATGTTGCTTAGAAATCTGAATCAAAGTTTAGGCCTTTGCAATGGATGTGCTTAATTGTGACTCAAATGATATATAAGATAATTGAGGCAAAGATAATAACCAGTAGTCATGTTGGTGAAAGGCTTTTCATCTCCAAGAATAACCCTGACTCCAATGGAAGGAAAATGGCCTTTCATTTTTAAGAGGCGGCAATTCCCAATGAAAGTTTGCTATGCGATGACAATTAATAGAACTCAAGGACAGTCATTGGAGGAGGTTCCTCTTCTTACCTCCCCACTTTTTACACATGGACTGCTTTATGTTGCTTTATCAAGGATAACATCAATTGAGGGGCTAAAGATTTATATTGATAATAATGGATATATAAGAAGTAATTATGCTAAGAGTATTGTCTGCCAGGATATAATTGCTAAACTCCCCAAATTCAGCTCGTAACAACCTAAACAATTTGAGACATGTGAAACCCTAATGTCATGGTGGGATATTTTCCAAAATTACAAAAGTTGGGGGTTATTTTTCTTTTCCTTTAACCGACATGATAAGCTTTCATATAGGTAATGATGTTTTGCATTACATATGTGTTTCGGTGCTTGGTTTTGTTTCAAAATTACCTCATTATATCGTTATATAATCTGTTTTTCTTGGCTTAACAGCACCTTAAACAGATTTGTGATGGCTTCTGTTAGTGTTGTAGCAACCTCTGTTCTTTGCCTGCTCAGACCTATGCTAATCATCCTGCTAAAAGATGTTGGCAGTCATCAACGAGACCCTACAATCAATGCATGTTTGTAGGGTCTGGAAAGCAAGGGACTATGATCCTTTTCATGATTGTAACAGTTTTAATGTTGTTTTTCTCTATGGTCAGGCACGTGAAAAAAATGTTGCATTTTATTTTGAGCTATCTTCTCATTTTTAGATATTTTATTGAACTGTATTTTGAAATTACTTTCTAATAGTGATCTGCTTTCTACCATCTGCAGGGCAGTAATATACATGTCTCAGTGCCTCGGAGAGACATTGACTTCTTTGCCGCTGCATTGCAGCCGGGTAAAATTCATGGACTGCATGGGTTTTACACAAAGACAAACTATAAGATGTCCATAGTCTTCGAGAATTAATACTAGCTTGAGCTTAGGAAGAAGTGGTCCAATCCTTGAAATTCCTGAAGTGGACCTGCAGTTCCTAGGCATGCATTTGGGTTCTTGGACTTGAATTGCTTCCATAAAAGAGCTAACAGGTGATGGTAATCTTTTGATGGCTTGCTTTTAATCTCGAAAAGATTTGTGCTGCAGTACGTCATTTTTTTGGATTTGTGCTTAGACGTTTTTGGATGGAATTTCAGTATACAACCAATCGTAATGAAAACTGTGAAAGGTTCTGGCCTAGAGGCAAGAAGAGATGCAAGGTCAGCATTTTTATGCTCTGCCAGCCATTTCTACTCTGCTTTAGGGGAAAAGAGCCGAGGATAACTCTCTGGGGCAATGCTGCAAGGATGGTTGATAAACAAAATATTTAAGGACCTTCTTCTCTGGCTTTTGCTGTCTTCACAAGCCCCACATTCAGGTGCTTTCAAGGTTAAAGTTATGGTGGCAGTTTTATTCTTGGCCTCTTTATTCCGTATGATTGTGGCAACTGGTTACATTATTTTTCCAATTTGTTGCAGGCAGGATCTATCTAAACTTCACTCAAGCAACTGTTATCGTTGTCAATCCCAACATACCACAGCTTCGAATCTTTCAAACAACATAAACTTCATGTAATCATCATGTTTTCAAGGCTTTTGATGCTCATCACAACCAACTTCTCTGGATTATTTTTGGATTTCCTCTAACCACTTGATTAACTTATCTTTGACTGTTCATTAAAGTGACAGCTTTACCGGTGCTGAATACAACATTAATCTCCTGCAGATGCCGGCCTCAGCCATGGTTAATCCTGGTGATCCACCAAGGATGACTATAAGAGGGCTTCTCCGCCTAGATCCTGATAACTGAGTAAGAATAAAATTTGTCTCTTAATAACATCCACTCGGCTGTTCTTGGTCCACAAAACTAACTCAAGTTTTATCGGCAGAGTAAAAAATTTACTTGCAGCACTGAGATTATTGATTCAAAACTGAGAAATGGATGGTACCATGGGTTGTGCCAAAAATTGCGATACTATGCTCAAGACTGCCTTTAACGGCCTTTTCTGTTAGAAGCATGGTGCACCCGCAGAGGTTTTGTTCCATGGTCTGAATAGGATTAGTTTTGATAGAACAGTCGGTATAATACAATGGTTCTCCAATTAATGGCATGTCCTTAATTCAATTAGTGGGTAGGTCGTTACGTTTTTTAACCAAGGTTACGAGTTTAACTCGCGAATTGGGAAGGGAGTCAACTACGCTGGAAGATTACTATCTCCTAAGAGTGATCTTAGGGGCACCAAAAAAATAAATAAAAAAAAGGATCGACTGCTGAGCTTTGTTGGAATGTCTGCCTTTTGTATTCGTGCACAGATGTTAATCCTAGGAAGCTGCCCCCCTAATTGGAAAGAGTCCTCAACATAACAAAAAGATTTCAAGTTTTTATTTTTTATTTTTGGGGGGGGGGGGCCCAACATGAGTTCTTTTATTTATTTTTTATTTTTATAAATGAAAACTGAAGTCATTTCATTGCCATTATTATTAATT
Source organism: Dillenia suffruticosa (assembly GCA_033439265.1). NCBI lineage: Eukaryota > Viridiplantae > Streptophyta > Magnoliopsida > Dilleniales > Dilleniaceae > Dillenia > Dillenia suffruticosa. The sequence continues at coordinate 13,421,310 of JAVTVX010000010.1, read as the reverse complement.
GTTTTGCCAAGTCTTTGCTAAAGTTAAATACAAATTGCAAAGCCACAACGCTATAATAACGTAACATCATAATATTGATTAAGTGGTCAAATATTTTATATTTTTAATCAGAAATTTTAAATTTAAGTTCTCGAAACAATAAAAATGAATTTAAGAGAGTCAATCCTTAAAATAAGTCTTTCGCTGTTAGAATCGGATTAATTAGATAAAAATTTGAATATCTGTGGTAAAAACTAAAAAATAAAAAAATAAATCATGACATATAGCAACATATCGAGAAAAGGAAAAACAGTAAACCCTAGTTGTTTCCATCATCTTTTTAGTTTTTATAATAATTAATAGACATTGTTGTCAAGATTATCCTTTTGTAAAAGAAAATAAAAATCTTATCTAATGTAAAGCTGGAACCATACATAAGTCTCTTCGTTTTTTAAAATATATGGCAATTATAGAAGGGTTCCCGGATGTTCTAAAATCATTGCTCATAATTTATATGAAAAAATTATATAATTTGGTAGAGAAAATTTTCTTCTTTTGTTGAATTTTTTTGGGTCAATGTATTTTTAATTAATATAATCTTTTGTTGATGATTCTTTTTATTTTGAAAAAATTTAATTTTTTGTTAGAAGTAATAATTGCTTAACTCAACAATCATTTATCTTTCTCTTCCATATTACCCTAGTTTCTATTGGACGCATATTTTATGATTTGTGATCCCGAGTTCATATATATGATTAATGAATATTACTTTCCAATAAATGTTAATAATATTTTAGATATAAAAAAGTTTTGTAAATTTTTTAAATCTTGTGAGAATTATGGTGACTAATGATTTAAAAGATAATAATTATAATTTAAATTAAATATTCTATTTCCAATTTCTACTTTTATTTATAGTACAATAGATATAGAAAGTATCGATGTACGTTTAAAAAAAGTCAATAAAAATTTTAAACGTAAAATTTATTTCCATGAAATTAAGAAGGTCTTAAGAAGAATGAAAAATAATAAAATTATAGAATCTGATTGTATTTGAAATATCATGATATATACTTTTTGTAAAATAATATAGTATTAGTTGATTAAATTAAAAAGACTATTAGTGTTAAATTTGAGTTATAGAAGATCACATTAGAGTTCAAAAAATTTAGATTGAGCAAATCTAAAAATTAATATATGAAATATAGATTTAACGACAATTATCAAAATGAAAAAGAAACGACTATCTCATAAGGAAAAAATGTAAAAAAAAAATGAACGTTTTAGATATTTTGGATCCATCATTCAAAATGATAATAATATAAACGATAATACAAATCGTAAGATTTAAGAAATGATAAAAAATGATTAGATTATAAAGAAAAAATATAAAAAAAAAAATGAACATTTTAAATATCTTAGTCCACATTTAAAATGATGACAATATAGATAGGAATGTAAATCATAGGATTTAAGCGAATTGAAAAAATAGAAAAAAGTATCTAAAGTTTTTTGCGATCGCATGATACTATTGCATTTTAAAAGAAAGTTTTATAAGACTGTAGTAAAAGTTACACTATTGTATAACATTCAGTGTTAGACTATTAAATAACGATAAGAGCAGAAAATAACCGTAACAGAGATTAGAATGTTTAGGTAAACGTGTGACAAAATTAGAAAATACAAAATTAGAAACGAAAAGATTAATAATAATTTGAGAATTAGTTCGATTATGAATAAAATATGAGTGTCGTTTGAGATGATTCGGACATGTACAAAGAAGACCGAAAAACGTATCGATTAAAAAGACTGAAAACTTAAATATAGGAGATTTAATAAAATGTAGAGAAAAACCGTTAAAAATTTAGACGTAAATTATTCGTAAAAATATGATAGTTAAAAATTTAGATGAGAAAATTGCTTTAAATAGGAAAAGATGCATAGGAGAATACACACAAATTAAATAAAAGTTTAATTTTTTTTAATATTTTAATATTTATTTTTTAAATGATTGATCCCGATCGTTAAGATTAAAACTTATGTTATTGTTATTAAATCAAATATTTTATATAAGAGGAATGTCTTTATGGTAAAATATTTTATCCTATAAGGGAAAAAATGAAAAAAAAAATATTATTATTAATCAATTTATCCCTTATGGTTTTATCCATCTAATATTTTACCCATTATCAAAGGCTCCGTTAGTAAAAGAGAAAAGCCCAAGCTAACCTCCGGGTCCCCCAACCGGTGCGGGGCCCGAACCATCAAACAATCGTAGCCGTCAATCAAGTAAGAACTCGTCTCGCCGACTCCAAACCCTAGCTATCTCCGATTCTATCATCGCCGAATTTCTGTCTCTCTCTGTCTCTCTCTCTCTCTCTCTCTCACTTTGTCTTTCTTAATTTCTTAGGGTTAGGGTTTTCTGGTTTAGCAATTTGACTCAAAGTTCTCAACCATGGAGAGGAGTAAGAAGCTGAAAACGAAGATGGACTCCGAATCCGACGAAGAAGAAGCAAAAAGGCCGGCCATGGAGCCGAGTGGCCGCGACGATGAGGAGGCCAATGAAGACCTAAGTTTGAAGCTAGTCCAGAAAGCGATGCTGGGAGCATCAAAGAGGAAGAAGTTAGTTGATTCCGATTCCGATTTCGATGGATATAGGCATAATGCCTCTGCAAGTAGGTTTCATTGGTCCGCATCCGTGGAAGAAAGAGATTCGGGTTCGGAGAAGGAGGAGAAGAAGAACATAATCCCTGATGGTGAGAAGCTCGAAGCAATGCGGCAATATGTGAGTGTTGATGAATTTAACTAATTTCGAAATAATTTGGTAATTTGTCTTTTCAGTCCATAGCAAAATAATATTCTGTTTTCATCTGAATTTGGTTTATTGGTTTGTGCTTTTTGTGGGGTATTCTTTACGAATCTGGTCAATGGTTATAAGAAAGAAGAGGAGAGGGAGATTGATGAAGCTGTGGACATGGCTGATAATAAGAAATCAGAACAAACTGTAAGTATAATTACCACTATGATAGATTTTGATTTTTTCTCCAAATTTCCCATGAATTGATTAGATACGCAACATTTACGAAGTTGGTTGTAAGTAGTTAAACCTGCTTCCATAGTCTGAACGGTTGATCACGATATCTCAAAAGTTGATATTTTCGGTTTAAACTGGCATACTTCTGAATTTTGAGAACTTTTGTTCTTGTTTCTCTTCAATGAGCCGTTCAATATATAGAATTATGAAGAAAATCTTGCAAGCATCTTCAGAGTATTAGTTCTAGACTTTATCTTGCCTAAATACTTCTTTTGTTTACACATTCTTAAACTCGACCACTCTTATTGATTAGGCTGTCGTTACAAACAAAGGGGAGGTGGACCAACTTGATGCTGCAGGTATTGTTAATTTTGTTGAACCAGATAGTCTGGAGACGTCTGACAACTTGATCTTAAGACAGCTGCTTGTAAGTTAGGGTACTCTCCTATAAAATTTCCCTTTTGTTTCAGAAATTTTAATATGTAACGCTTATTTTTATCTCTCTTGACTTGTTTCATCAGTGGGGTCCAAGGTATTTTGATCCACTAGATGGCGGTCAGGGAACATGTTACAATTGTGGTGAAGAAGGCCATACGACATTGCTTTGTACATCTGTTAAGCGGAGGAAACCATGCTTCGTTTGTGGGAGCTTGGATCATAATGCTAAGAACTGTACCAAGGTTTGTGGATAAATGTAGGGTGAAAAGTTAAATCCCCCCTCCCCATCTCCCCTAAAAATGGTAAATGTAGTTTGACCATGTGCTTCTCATGATTATTTTTCCAGTTTTATGATAGTTCGAAGTTGCTTGCGTTGAATAGGCATCTCATTGGAATGTCATGGACAGACCATGCACCTAATAATATATGTTTCAGTATACTAGGGAAGAAGAATAGTTAACATGGATATTTAAAGAACGTGTGCTATAAATTTTTCAGATTTTATTGCACTTACAATGTGGTCAAATAACAAAGTATTAAAATGAGTTCTAGTGTTTTGACATCGTCTTTGTATTTCAAAGCTTGGAGTATTCCTAGATTTTCAGTTGTTGACTGCATTTATTTTTTCAATTGGATTTGCAAATTTTCATCCAAGAAGTAAAAAGTGGCTTATGACTGATTGGAATTTGCTTCATATATTACTTCAATTAGTTTATCTTTGTAGTGCCAGGATTGCTTTATCTGCAAAAAACAAGGCCATCGTGCAAAAAATTGTCCAGATAAATCCAAAAGTTATTTCCTAAGTTCTCCATTCTGTTTGGGATGCGGAGGTTCTGGACACGATTTGTTACAATGCAAGAATGATTATTCCCATGATGATATAAAGGTATATATACCTCTCTGGCACTGTAATTTGCCATTACTGAAGGCCCCTTTTCATGCAAGTCATGTGGAAATTACATAATAAATCTTTTCCCTCTCTTAATCAGCAAATACAATGTTATGTATGCAAGAGCTTTGGCCATCTCTGTTGCTTTGACTTTGCTGCTTCTCAACCAAAGAAAGTTTCCTGCTATAGATGTGGTCAACGGGGCCATACTGGGATGGTAAGTCTTATTTATGGTCAATCTTGTCCCGGTTCTTATGGTTGTCCTACTGTGATGTCATGTGTTGTCTGCAGATTATTAGGTTTGAACTGTTATGTATATTGGATATGGCTATTTGGTTACACTTGTTAGTACTTTGGCACAGTGGTAAATAGATTTCTTATGGTATTTTGATCCTGTTTTATCTAGCAATAAATGGCTGGCTGTACATGAACTAGTTATATCAACTGATTCTAAATTTGTATTTTACCCCCAACCCCTGTGGCCACAAACACACCGAGTTAATTGAGTGCATGGTCTTGTGATGTGGTGGAGTGGAGTGTTAAAAGAGATCTAAAAATAATGATTTTCAGCCCACATTTGATACAGCTAAGTCATGTGGTGCCTATAAAATGCACTTACTCATGGTAAATTGACTCTTAATAATTGAAAACACACCTAGGCAAGCACAAACTCAAATCTAAACTCTAAGTTGTTGACATTTAGCTTATTAACTTATCACTTTTCGTTGTTACCCATTGTTGTTATTGTTGTTGTTATTCTTACTTTTGTTATTTGAATTCAATTTTTATTATTCCAAAAGTGCTTCTGGAGAACCTTGATCTGTTTATAGGGCATTTTTCAGGAAAATTACTCATTTTTAAGTTCTCAACATGAGAAGTTCTTGTGTGCTTCCTTGTGCAATTGTTAGGAGTATATGACCTTATCTGTTGATTGTATGATTCATTGATTCAGGCATGCGGAAGGGTATGTGGAGAGAGCCTTGGTGTGGGGTCAACCAGTTCATGCTTCAAGTGTGGCGAGAAAGGTCATTTTGCACGTGAATGCAAGGTACACATTCTTTTCTTTGCTGCCAAATGATCTTTGAGGTTCCCCCCTCTCTCTAGTCCTTAGTCCCTGTGTGTGTGTGTGTGTGTGTATCAATGTCTTTTTTGTGGTTTTCCTTACTTAGGATGAAAGGCGGGCTTTAAGACCTTTTTCTTGGCTGTCAATTTTTTTTTTGGGTAAGATGCAGTTCTATTAGGTTAGAAGAAATGAAATATAAGTGTATCCATGATAAGGAAGAGGGACTTCTCTTCCATTGAATAAAGTTATTCTTGTCCAATGAGAGAGAGTAAATTTTCCTCCCCCCAAAAGGAGGGAAAGAAAAGGGACTCCAAAATGGAGATTTGTTTGTATTCAAAATCCCATCTTTCAGGTTATTCAGTGATGCGCTTAGATGGCTCTTGGAAATTGAAGGCATTTATAGACCTGATGGTTTTGTGCTAGTCTTGGGTGATGGCACCTTTCTGAATTTACTATCCTAAGTGACTTGGTATCCTTTTCTATGATTTGAAGCTGAAGATTTTTATAATAAATTGTTTTGTGTTTGTAGAATTGGAAAAGGCACAACTTTACATCAAATATATTGAATATTTGTTAAGAATTTTAAAAGTCCCAGTTTGTGTATTTGTGGAGATTATTTTAAATGGATCAATTCTTAATTAATCAGTTTGAAAATTTTCTACCCATTTGCTTCTTTTGCTCTTCTAATATGGTTTTAATGTTTTGTTGGACTGAACTCCTTCAGGTCCGTAAAAGTCGTGAATTGTTCACACCAACTGAAAGACACTCCAAAAAAGATAAAAGCTACTTGGGTTTCAAATCTGCACCCGAGGATCTGGGCAAAGTTCATAAAAGGAAAAGGTCTTATAAAGATGAGAAGGAAAAAGTTTTCAAGCCAAAGCATAGAGGTGGTTGGATTACTGAGGATCCTGGGGACCTCCCTATCAGAAAAGACAAAGCAAATTCTTGGAGATCACCATCAACACCAACTAGTAAGAGTTACAAGAATCGAAGTTTCGCTGCAGAAGGCCGTCTTTCTAGTTCCAGAACTTCAAAACCATCGCGTAAACTTCATTTTGGAAGTTCACAAGGATCTGTTAGAACTTCTAAGCATAGATTTACACCATCTAGGTTTGGCTACTCTGGCAGTACAATGAGAATGAGTCATGATTGGTGATCTTAAGGTGAATTGCTTCATCCATAAGAGAAAAGCAAATTGTTGTTTGTTAGGCCTTGTTCTCAATGTCCAGGAGACGGCGCCTTCTCTGAACTTGTAAGTATATTCTCTTTATTTAATTATTCCTTCATTTATCTGCATGATGTTGGCCATGATGTGTTTGTTAAAAATATCCACCTTTTTGTTCTTTTCTAAGTTCCTTCCAAATCCTTCTGAGCTGCTCTGCCTTCTGTTGGTTCAGCTAGGTGAATGGTAAATTTATCTTATCTACGCAATTATTCTATTTTTAAAAAGCTCTTTAAGTTTGCATCATGCACATTTTCGCTCTATTCTCTGTTCAAGGCTAAGTGCACAAATCGTGGGGTGTTTCATTCAAGCCCAAGGGTGCTTTTTAGGGTCAACCCAATATTTACTTATTTTTGAGGAATAATTTTCACTGAATTTAGCTGCTCACAAGGGGAGCCTAGTAGGGTGGCACTTGCTTTTCAAATATTGTGGTTTTGCATCACCATTGTTTCATAGTCGAGATGTTTTACAGGAAAAATTTGTCACAGCAATAATTCAGCCTGTTATGGGGAAATGGGATTAAGTACAAATGAATGCTCCTGAAGTAGTCTACAATATAAACAATTAAGAATCAGTAGCATCATTGATGTCATGAAACCAATCACCAGAGCTTAAAGAGTTCGTAGACAGACTTTTTCCTTCCCCAGAGAATTCATAGTCCTTTCTCTCCACAGCCCTCAAAATCTATTCGAGGCATCCCCCTCAATGTGTGGGGGGTTGTGGGGGTGGGGATTCATTCCAATATGTTTTGTTCTTCCCTTAGCCATCAATTTAACTCTCCCTTGTCCACAATATAATCTGTAGATATCATACCTAATGCAGCCATGACAAATCAAAGTCTAAGATAGTGGGCCCTAGTTGACTATTATGCTTCACACGTTTAACGCAGATTTATGTAGAAATAGAAATGAAGAGATACGTACTAACTTGGAAGTGAATTCAATTGTGAATAAAATGCGAAAGTATCGGATCGAGTGGTTTAGATATGTACAACGAAAACCTAAAAATGTACCAATTAGGAGAACTGAGAGCTTAAACATAGGAGATTTAGTGAAATATCGAGGTAGGCTTTTGAAAATCTGGATGCAAGTTGTCCGTAAAGATATGATAGTTAAGAGTTTAGTTGAGATGATGACTTTAGATAGAAATGAGTGGTGTAAAAGTATTCAAAGAAGTTAAATCATTTCTCTTGTAATTTTATTGTGTGTGTGTGTGTGTGTGTTTTTTTTTTTTCTTTAGGTTTTTATCTTCTCTATTTTAGTTTTAAAATTTTAACTATATATATTTTCATTTTTCTTATATTTGTTTCTCAAATGGCAGACTTTAAAATTTGGGATTAAAATTTAGGTTGTTGTTATTATTGTATGTAAAAAAAGAAAAATCATACCTAGAGGGTGTGAAGACTATGCGGAAAGTGAATCTACAAATTCAAAGAGCAATTACACTAACATAGAAATCATAAATTTTCCAAAACTTGGAATTGCTAGAACCAGCTGACTATGCTTTGTGGATCTATGGAATTAATAAAGAGAACCATTACCTAGGTTTCTCAATCCTGGTACTGATGTGAACCCGTTGGGTATAAAAACCCTAGAACCCACGAACAAGTTAATTTAGCGCAAAAATCGTCCCAACGAATTATTTGAACCGGTGGAATTAAAAATCTCAACCCTTGTCCTAAAGGAGGAAGAACCTAAGGTATATGACCTTAGACCCGTTTCTCACTAGAGTAAGAACCTTGGTATAAAGATGGAATGAATGACGCCACAATCTAGATAGTTCGAAACCTAGATTGATAAGTCAAAGAACTAAACAAGACTCCTATCTTGAATAAGTTCAAAGTTCTTAAAAGAACAAAACCTGTGTGAAGTATCCTCATAATTTTATTAATTCTCTCCTAAGTGTTGTCTTTTACACAATGTATAATGGCCTATTTATAGCTTAAAGGTCAAAACTTAATTGGCAACTAAAAATTTAGTAACTCCCTAAACAATAAAGAATCAGGAAACTAAAACATAAGTTACAAAAAATAAAAATTAGGAAACTAAATAAATCAAACTATTTTGACCAAGTTTTGCTGCTATTTTTCTTTATTTTCGTCCTCCCTTGGTTTTGGGTAGTTTTGGGCTTTTTACCAACTGGACTTGTATGAGCATAATTAAGGCCCCTTTTGGTTCTTTATTTATTTGGGCTCCATTTTCTAGTTGTGAAGCCCCCTGAATTAAGTTATTCAATACTTTTTTGAATCTTTTAACTCGGGCCTTTGTCACCGGCCCAACTGGGACTTGAGTTGGATCTCATGAATTCCTTGCAATCTTGATGATCTCATCAGGTACCTTTTTTTTTAAACATAATTATCTTTGGTTTTGTCAAATTAATCCTATGTTTATCTACTTTTTATAATAAGGTTCGTGTTAAGTTTTTCAAATGATTCAGAAACTGCTACTCTCCTAAATTACTCCTCAATTAGTCCCCCCACCCCCAAAAAAAGAAGGTTATGTTTTGATATTTCTCTGCTACCATGCTTCTCCAATTCAATCAATTTCTCTGAATTTGGGAATAACATTCACCTGATTATAAGCTTTTTTCATGTGGAGCTTGTAACTTACAAGCATTTTTCCATCTTAACTTATAGCATAAGTTCAATTATTAAGCATGGCATTTGACTCAACTTCCACACTTTCTTTGCTGATTGCAGCGGAGAGGTGTGGCTTAACTTACATACTCTGCAGATTGCAACGGGGAGGTGCTACTCGGTTTCTTGGTCTTGGCTGTGTCCCTGCTGTTGTAAATTATGAAAAAGTGAATATTTATTGGGGTTAGCTGATGTTATTTATGCACCAACATGAGCAATTTAAAAGACTGGGCTATCTTTTGGTGATTCTTTATAAGCTTGTGAATGAAATCCGGGGGGGGGGGGATTTACTTGTTGGTCGAATAGAAAGATCAAATTTTGTACTCAGCACACGGTAAACACATGAATTACCAGAAAGCTGATCCCAAGTTTGGGATGTTTTTAGGTTTTGTCATTTGTTATCAGGTGGTTCCTTTGAGATGCATATGTGCAGACTGCAAGATTTCCATTTTTTATTTTAAAACACCCCCCTCTGGCGGGGGAAAAAAATTTTGCTTATTTTCTAGTTATTTGTTTTGGAGGATCTTGATTTTCAGTGAAAGAGATTGCCTGTAGCACAAGATTGACAGTAAAATTGGGAATGTGGGTACATGCTGTTGATCATGTTGCATAACATTAATATCCAAGCAAATGTATACATGTGAGAGACTAGCCAAAATTATTTTTACATGTGAGGGTAAAGGTAAAGTAAATCATGATAAAACAAGAGGGCTCTTGAGGGGGTAAATGTAGTCATTTTGTGGTCCATTTGTGGATGGCCGCAAGCAAGGTACTATTAAGCTTTGGAATTCATGCTTAGGTTAGTTGTTTCGTATGATGGTGAAAAATTACTCATTATTTTTGGGCTATATATTAGTAAACTTGTTAAATATGTATGACATATTATATCATTATAATTAATTTCTATATTCTTATTATTTTCTCAGAAATAAACTTTATCTTAATTTTAGATACGGCTAATTAATATAATAATTTTAGAATATTTTAGAGGAAACATGGTAGAAATTGCAATCATCAAAATTGTTTAATTACACTATAAAAGAGAAATACTAAAATTGCATGTATAGTAAATATTCTCTTTGAAATTAAAAAAAAGCATAAATTTTTTTATTTTCATTTTTTAAAAAGAAAATAATGCAATGCTTCCTAAATAAGTTAAAAATTAAATAAATTAGATTTTATATAATAATTTATATTAATATATATTATTTATCATATAATTTAATATTTATTTAAATCATTCAAGATATAATATAATTTTTATTTCGGTTATCAAAATATATTTTAATTATTTGGATTGATCATTGAAAAAAAAAAAAAAAAAAAAAAAAAAACACACACCAAGTGAAGAGGGAGAGACTTTCAAAATAGGAGTGTCTCTCAAGTTTCCACTCTGATTCCTCTCTAGTCTCTTCTGCTTCATCTACTCCCTTACTTGATCTCTCCTAAAACCATTCCAAGAGAATTACAAAAACGGGTTCGACACCCTAATTTTCTCCCTCATAAAAAACCCCTAATTCATCATCATTTCTTGATTGACTAGGCTTCTATTAGGGTTTGTTCGTAAATCCGTACGGTTTGGATGATTTGAACGGCGGGTTTTACGGTTAGAGGTTAGTGTTATATTATCTCGACCGGAGTTTACAATGTCCGATGATATTATGGTCCAACTCTCTTCGAATTCGTCGAACCAGTCCGATAACTCGTTGCCGACAAAGATGGCAAAGCTCGAAGCTCGAATGATTAGCAAGGGTTCGTCGATGCCGGCAATGCCGACTCAAACTAGTTGGCATTCCTCCACACCTCCGGCGTCGAAGTTTGTTATTTCCGAGGAATTGGCAGACAATTCGAGTTCCGGTGATTCTGACGATGATGTGAGTCTTCAATTGTGCTCTTGCTATAAATATTGTCTCATTTTTGCTCTTTATATTGTGCTAGTGTTCTGTTGATATTCATAATAGCATGTCTTGATTCAAAATTGAGGTTCTAGCTAATGGGTTTGAATTTTGTGGGCCTACTATTTTGATGCCCTTGCAGTTGGTTTTGAGCATGTTGATGATTTTGAGACTTAGTTGATGCAACTGGAACCGAAAACGTCAATCATAGAGCTCATATAATTCTGAAGAGACGTGATTTCATCAGCGTTGTAAAGTTAAAGAGATCCTGTGTGATCTTCTTTTCAAATGACTGATGAAACCACCCCGCACTTTGTTGGTTCGATCACTTAGACTTTGTAAATTATGGTAGAATTACTCGGAAGAATCAATGGCTCAGTAGCAAGCTTACAGAGCAAATGGGTTTTGCACTCTAATCTAAATTTTGTTAATGTCATGGAGATTTATGATCGTTTTGAGGGGCATGGAAGTTAAATTCAAGTGCAATATGAGTATCATTGCATTGGCATGTTTTCATCTATTATTCTCTCCAGGCCTTGTCTGTTTCCATGCATGCCAAGGGGAGATTAAATGTGTCGGGCAATTTTCTAAACAGAAGGTGTTTATTATATGGAATATGATATATAACTTCAATGGATCTATGATTTGGTTTTACACTTGATTGGAGATCTTTCATCTGTATTTGGTGTAAAATGTTATGTATGATAGAATGCTTAGACTGCCTCTGTTGAGTTAGATCTGTAAATGGTAATTTTGCCTTTATTTTCCCTCTTGTGGAGGCAATGTTGAAAACATGGTTGATTTATTTTTTTCTTCTTACCTTCTTGAGTTCTTTGCTTGTATCTCTTATCTTTTAGAATGGGGATGAATTTCTCATACAAGCCAACACTCAGAAGCGCCAAAAGCTTCAAGATGATGAACATACAACTGTCTTCCAGCAAGCTGAGGTACTTGGTGATTAAATTTTTGGTTGTGCTGGGTGATAGCAAAAACCTATCGATGAATAGAATACCCTCCTGCTCTTCTTCTTATCTGTCGCTGTCTTTCTCTTTCTTTCCTACCTAAGCTAATTTATCAACAGCGTAGGTATCACAGGCTGTGGCTGATGGAAGGCAAAAGATTGTGGAACTTGTGGATTCCAAGATTTCTCTAGAAGTAAATAGGAGAAAACAAGGTCGTGGCAGGGGACATTCTATCTCTGGCAGAGGGCGTGTCTCCCGAGTTAATGATCAGGTGAAAGCACAAGTATCTCCACTGACAGTTTTACCTTCGAATGGCCATATTGAGAACTTGTATCTGAAGGTATATAGCTAACAACGGCTGCTTCTTTCATTTTCCCTCTTTGCTTATTACAAGTTTTTTATTGGTGGTGTCCTCGTTTTCTCAATATTTCTTTTTCTATGTTTCAAAAAAAAAATGCTTGAAAGTATACTGAATTTCTAAATTTTTGTAGTACTAGTTCCATACAATCAAGTTATTGCTAGGTTTACATTTTGAGGTTGTTTGTTTTTAGTGCTGGATTCTCACCTTAAAAGGTGTTATTTATAATCTAATGACTGATTTAACTTCCATACTATGACCAGTAGGCCACCTGTAGTTTTATCTTCATGGGATCCAAATGAGTCAAATATTAGCTTTGTTAAGTTTTGGAATAATAGGCCACCACTGTTACCCTTGAGAAAATTTTTATTTAATGCTTACTGTAGCTGACGGCTTTTATTCAAATTGTTATTCAGGATGGCCGGTCCAAAGAGCTTTTTGCAAAGGATGGGGATTTGTCAGTAGAGGTAATTTTTGGGATTAGAATTTGGATTTGATTCCAATTTCTCTTAAATTAGTGGCCAGATCGACTGCATTTTGACCCCAACCTGCAAGGGATGTGATTAAGATATAAGGCATATCCTTCTGGTTTTAGGATCTCATGTTGGATTCAAGCTGGAAGACATTTATTTACTTTTACCTGCTGTACTTCTGTTAATTATCATTTTCCCCTTCTTTGTTACCTGAGTTCAGGAGGAAATTGTAGCTCTGCGTACAAAAGTTGCAGCACTAGAAGAGGATTTACGTAAAGTGCGTCAAGAAGCCTCTGATTACCATCTTCATTGCAACCAGTTGGAAAAGGTGTTTTTCTTTGGACGACAGAAGTTATCAAAATTGTTAGTTTTATTAGGCAAAGATGTCGGATGGGGAAAGAAGGGAGAAAGAAAATGTTTCATATGAAAGGGGTTCATGTCTGTTTTTGTATTTTATTTTTCCATTTTACAATTTCATACTGTTGCAGGAGTTGAAGGACATTAGGGATCAGGAACAGCAAATGAAGCCAAAGGTGCATTTTCTGGTTCTTTTGTATTCTAGTAATATGCAAACAATTTTTATATTTATAATGTGTTGCTTGCATTCTAGACTAATAAAATTTTTGCAATTTAAGGTTGTTTATGTTGAAATTAGAATAAATAAATTATGTCTGCTCTGTGTTGGGACTGTGTTCTAACAAAAAGCCTATGGAATTATACACAAGGTACATAATTCCTTGGCCAAGAATTAAATATGGTCTTAGTTTCAGCCTTTGGAGCTTTGTCTTAAGAAATTGTTCTAACTTGATGTGCATTTTATGAATTGTACCTCATATCTGTGCTATAACTTCTGCAGAGAACGAAAGTAATATCAGATCTGCTGATATCTGTTTCAAGAGCAGAAAGACAAGAGGCAAGACTGAAAGTACGACAAGATTCACTAAGACTTGGTAATGTGGGTGTAATCAGGTATTGCATTTCATTTCTGTTTGTTTTGAGCATTGTATTTTCAATGACATTTAGTTTAGTGGTTGACCGGGTTGGAGAAAAATGTTTGAATTAGCAACCTTTTGGTGCTTAGTTTCAGGAGTAGATGATTCAAATGCCAACAGTCAGGTCCGTTGTTTTTTTTGACTTGATGGAGAATAGCAAGTTTACTTCCGTGTTCTATTTAAAAAAAAAAAAATATGCTTCCAGTCTTCTGGCATTTGCAACATTCGGTTAGTCAATTGTTGTCCGTTACTTATACACAGCGTAAACACTAAGATGAGGCACACGAGTTAGAGGAAAAGCAATGGTTACATTGATCACAATCTTTATGTCTGTTATTCCTTGTTGCCATAAAATTGTTATTTGCCCAGTTATTGTCTTGCTGTTTTCTTGGTTAATAGCCTTTCAATTGATCGAACATTGCAAATCCAGCATCCGTAATGGCTTGATATATTGTTTCTGACATAAGAAGATTTTAGATTTGCATTTGATGATGAAACAGCCATATCTGACTTAAATCACTGCCTGGTGAATGAGATTGAGCTGATATTATGAATGGGTTTGGTCAATCTAAAGAACAAATTTTCCAAATTCCATGCTATCATAGAATGCACGCATCCATGTCCATTTTTCTTGTTTCAATTCTTATGACACATGTCCAGTCATTCACATGGACCATTTTTGTTGGACTGCAGAGCTGGAACAGTTATATCTGAGACCTGGGAAGATGGACAAGCATTGAAAGATCTGAATGCTCATCTTGTATGTTTATCCAGCCTCGAGTGTTGAATGTTCTATGGTTCCTAGAGTTAGTTTATATCTAATCTAAATCTGCAAAATGAACACATTATTTAATTAAGTTGTGAAGAACTAAAATTGGATGAAGGAAAAATGGACCTAAAAAGATATTTGAAATGGAAATATCCCTGAGCAATTGATAGGGAATGTTTTTGAGCATTTTAATAATCTTTCTAGTTGTGATAATTGCCCTCAAATCACAAGAGTTAATTTTGCAATTGATCATATTGCATGGACTAAATTTTATGGAAGGCCCTTGGTTTGCTAGTCTTTGGTTCCCACTTTTGTCTGTGTCCCCGCACAATGTGAGTTTTGTTGCTTACTTCAGTTTGTGTGTGTATGGGATATGAATCACTCTCTTCTGGATCTATTATCCTATGCTTGTGTATAAAATGTATATTTATTGAAATAGGGGAGTTTACACTCATCTAGTTTTGTATTTTAATAGAGGCATTTGCTGGAAATGAAAGAGGCTGTTGAACGACACAGGAAATCTTTGAAAAAGAGACAGAATGGTAGGTTTTTCCCTTTTTACTTTGATTTCATGTTTATCTCCTTCATTTTGAATATAAAAATTCTGGACAATGATAAAATCATGCCTTTGAGTACTTATCCTGACACATGATCCTGTTTGTCAGGGTTTTTACAGCCATGTGGTGATTGCTTGATAATTTATGGGTTTAATACAGATAAGTGTTGCTGAATTTGAGCATTAACTGTGTTGCTTTATTTTGAAAAGATAGGGGTGATGGTAATGATGCAGAAATTGGGGTACAAGAGGAAGATTTTCTTATCCAAGATGAGATCTATAAATCCCGTCTAGCCAGCATCAAACGTGTAAGTTTGCATCATAGATGTAATTGTTATATAATATTTTCCATCTTTGGGTGCTTGAAAGTAGTAATAGAGGTTTATATTTGCTTGCATACGTTTTAGGAGGAAGATAATCTTCTCCGAGAGAGGGACCGTTATGAACTAGAGAAAGGAAGACTTATACGAGAAATGAAACGAATACGCGATGAGGATGGTTCTCGCTTTAATAATTATCAGATCTTGAACCACCGTTATGCCCTTATGAATCTTCTTGGGAGAGGTGGATTCAGTGAGGTTTACAAGGTTAAAAACCATTGAGCTCATATAACTTTTGGTTTTCAATGAATTTAGAAGGCTTTTTATAGTCCAAATATGCTACCGTTACTTCAATCCAATTATGGTTACTTTTGGTCGAATAAACACCAGAAAAATGGACAATGAAGAGGCTTTTCCTTTGGGTTGCCTGTACCGGCAATTGTGAGAACAGAAACTTTTGCAGTGATTTGAAGCAAGAAATTTTTTGCAGGCTTTTGACTTGGTGGAGCACAGATATGTTGCATGTAAACTTCATGGTTTGAATGCTCAATGGAGTGAAGAGAAAAAGCAAAGCTACATACGACATGCCATCAGAGAGTACAACATCCACAAATCTTTGGTGCATCATAATATTGTGCGGCTTTGGGACACCTACGAAATTGACCATAATACATTTTGTACTGTATTAGAGTATTGTAGTGGTAAACATCCTCTTTAATTAGTTTGGTATTCTGGAATTTCCTTTTAGTCATACTGTGGGATGATCTTCCATGCTCAATTTCCTTCGAGGACATTGGGGAAAAATTTTTGTTCAACCAACTAATGTCCCTTGGTCTTTTCCCTTTGTTTCTTTTGTAGGGAAAGATCTTGATGTTGTTTTGAAGGCAACTCCCATATTACCTGAGAAGGAAGCAAGGATCATTATTGTCCAGATATTTCAAGGTCTTGTCTACTTGAACAAAAGGACACAGAAAATTATCCATTATGATTTGAAGCCGGGAAATGTTCTCTTTGATGAGCTTGGTGTTGCTAAGGTAACAGACTTTGGTCTAAGCAAAATAGTGGAGGATGATGTTGGATCCCAGGGCATGGAACTTACATCACAAGGAGCTGGAACATACTGGTGAGTGGTAATTCAATTTGATGTTGTTAGTTTCTTCATTTTTGCTTCATATTGATGGGGGTGGGATAGACTTCCTGACAAATATGCTCATAAGACCTACGGTCAATTGTAAAACATATGTTTTGATAAGCTCATGTGTTGGCTGGTTTATAATCTGCTAACATTTCTTCTAGCTTCTCCCTTTGTCATTTGTGCTCAAAAATGCAGTACAGATGATGCATCACACCTTTTGACATGCAGTTATGTAATGAAAAAAAATTCTATAGGATACACTATCAGTATTCTCCATGTCAGAAGTCAGACGGTATATGAGTTGCTTTGCCTATGCTATTCTCAGTATTGAGTGTATTCCATGACCATACCAAGCTGAATTTGGGAACCTTGGAATTAACTTAACTCAGGATATTCCAGCCTCTCTTCGGGAAATTTCATGTGGATGCACTTGGTTATCTATGAGGAATATAGTATGCTTAAAGAACTTGCTTTGAACTCAACTTCTCTTTCTCTCTCTCTCAACTTTCCTTTACGCCATTGCCCCTTGGAATGCTGGATCCATTTCTAGAGATTGTAATTTTGAATTTTTGTCATGCTGTTCGACTGTGTCCAACTGGACTTCCTATCCTTCTTGGTTCAGAAACTTGGTTGCAATTGTTTTTAATTTTTCCCATAATTGACATGGTTTCTATAGATGCTGAAAATCTGTGATATCTTAGGAGATGCTTTGAGTCAAGCCTATAAAACTTTACGATTTGATATGAGATGCCTTCTTGACTACTTATTGGGATGCACAGCGGGATTTACTTAATCTATCTAACAATTCTAGTTTTTCCCTTGGATTTTGACACAGCCTCCATGAACATTGTAAATTTATGTCTTAAGCCTCTGACTTGTGATTGATACAGGATGACTTGATTAATTTTTGAAATTGTTGTAGGATTTGATCTTCCAGATGTTATTTCTCTGATGATTTCAGGTACCTGCCTCCGGAATGCTTTGAGCTCAGCAAGATACCTCTCATATCATCTAAGGTCAGTAATTTTATGGTCCTTTGTATTCTTTGTGAGGAAATCTTGGTTAAAGCAATTTGGCCAAATATTGTTTAGTTCTGGTTCAAGTCCCACACAGTCCAATAGTCCTTTTCAGCCAACTTTGATGTGCTACCTCCTTGAGATATTAGATACTAATTAGAAATATTGGACAAAAATTAATGATTGCGCTGTCAACTGTTTATCAGTTTTTACGTTTGTCTTGAAAACAGGTTGATGTTTGGTCTGCTGGTGTTCTGTTCTACCAAATGCTCTTTGGTAAACGTCCTTTTGGCCATGATCAGTCACAAGAGAGAATACTTCGGGAAGACACTATTATCAATGCACGCAAGGTTGACTTTCCCTCCAGACCTGCTGTGTCAAATGAAGCAAAGGTCTGTTATTTCCATATCTTAGTTGCTATACATTTTCCTGCTCTTACTGTTTGAACACATTGTTGTTTCATAATGTTGGTCTATGATTGTATCTATCATAGTTGATGGATCCAAGAGCAATTGCACTTTAACTTCAAGTAATTTTGAGTTAGGCCTGTGTTGTGAATGTTGTCAAAATTTAGCTAGGTAGTGTGCAGTTAACATAAAACAAAAATGCCTTTTTTGATTCCGTATGAGTATCAGTACTTTCTCTTACAATCAGTACTGGTTCTACAAAACTGCATATTTGTACTTTGAAGTTTGTCTCTGTTGGGAAACAGGCTCCGAGGGCAAAACTGTCTACCTTCAGAGTCTGCATGTTATGGTACTCCATTTTGTGCATGAGTATCTGGTTTTCTCAATTTTGTATGTCACTATCATCAGTTCTGTTTCATGACTTGATGAAGGTGAATTGAAAACTGTGGAGTGACTGAGCAGCAGTATGCCAGTATCAGGATTAAACTTGAGCCCATACTTTGTGCATCCTTTTCTTGCTTATATGGTCCATACTTCTGCAATTGAAACTGAATAGGAGCCAAAATTTATGGCAAAGGCATTATTCACTACCTGAGTTATGTTAATTGAGCTGTTCACTTTTGGTAAGCCAGCTGAGTACATCTGTCTCTCTAATTTTATCCATAGCTGCAGGTTTTCTGTACTTTGCTTAGCATCATCGAGAATGATGGCTTGGTGATCCTTGTTCTTCTTCTTTAAGTTTTGTTGGTTGAAGAAGAGGGAGTGGGTTTGTCATTTTGAAATTCCCTTATTAGTAGGAAAAATTTTCGGAATAATATGATCTTTGAAACATAACTCTGCTTGTTCTTTTCAACTTCATTTATGGTTTTATTATTAGAAATCTATGCAAACTACCCTATCCATTATAACGGTACAAGTCACTTGACTAGTCTGGATTAAATCGAGCACTGCTGCTGTGTTTCTATGCACCTAAATCCTAGAAATTTTCTGTTAAACATTTAAAATAATTTCCTGTTTTTCTTTTTGTGGGTGCAGGATTTGATTCGCAGGTGTCTAACTTATAACCAAGCAGAGAGACCAGATGTTCTAACTGTGGCCCAAGATCCTTATCTTACATACTCAAAGAAATGATCCAAGACAGGAATACTCAAGCATTGGGCCATGCAGAGCAGGAAGGGAGGACATTGTCTTGATCAACTTCAAGCCGGTTAATTATACTGGCAAATGACCAATGAAATTTTGTATAGGCTGTAAAGTTCTCTTAATTCTTTTTGCCGAACATTCTGCAGTCTCGGAATTTCTCTTTTCTTGAGAGAAATTCCTGTCACCACCTTTTTGGTTTCTTGGTTTCCTTTGCTTATTTCTTTTTGTGGGGGGTGGAGATCGGAGGTTGCCGAGACTAGGCGAGGGGGTTGTTCACTGTAGCATTGTGTTGTTTGAATCAGATATTGTTTTGATTTTATAAGAGAGAGAAAGATAGAAAGTGGGAAATCTTTTATTAACCTAGGAATGGCTGTAGCCTTTTCCTATCATGTCTCTGTACAAACAGTAAAATTAGTCTTTCTGCTGATCAGTTCTCCCATACAGGGAAGATAAACTACATCTTAATACAATCTTCTACCACAGAGCCTTGTCAGTAGCATTAAAGAAACAGTTCCTCAAATGATAAGATTTGGAAGATTTTCTTTTCACCATCTCTCTCCCTCTCTTTTGGATTAACAATCGTGATTTTGCTTGTGCTATTTTGCACTCCATGGTTAAAAGCTTTTTGATTTTATTTTTCTTATGATGAAGCATTTCTAAAATTACTGCCGGCAAGGCATTGAATTAGCATAGGAGAAACTTTTCAATTTGCTTCAAGAGAAGCTTATTTGTTTCTGAAACCGAAGGTCCCAAATGTTTCTATTCTTGGCTTCTTGCATCTGTAGAAATCATTGAAAAAAAAAAAAAGGAAATTACCGAACTATGCCTGGATAATAAAAGAAATTAAATAAAAAATTAAGGAGAAAAAGAATGGAAAAGTAAAAAGGGTTGGTGAAATGATTCAACGGGCTGTCCTCCATGCTCTCCTTAAATCATACCCACATATTTTGTTATCTCATTTTGAAAAATCGACATTTCTCTCTCCATGGCTTCATCTCTCTCCTCTTCTACTTCTCTTTTAAGCTCCAAACTGAGCTGTACCACTTCAAATCCTTAAGCTCAAGTTCAATTCAATAGTGGTAACACTAAATTACCCAGAAAGAGTTATTCCTCTATCAAATGTGAATCCAGTGATATCTCATCGCCAGACAAAGTGGTTCCTTCAAAAAGTGGCACGAAACTAGCGATAGGGTCTCCGATTATTGTTGTTGAGGCTCCTCAAAATGGTGAAGACTGTTGCTTCTGTTCCCTGCCTCAGAATTAATAGTGGTTTAGTCAAGCCTGAGGACGTTGGAATGTGACCCTCTCTCACTCTTTCTCTCGCGTATGCCCAGAATTGTGTCAAGAAAGCCTAAGGATGTGTGGACGGTTCGCATGACAGTTGGTTCTTACCTCTGGGACGGCTAATATTTCGAGCCCTAGGAGGAAGATGATGAATGATTTAAGCAGTAATGGGTAAGGCCTTCTGTTTTCACAATAATAGAAGCAAAATGTCAGTAAGGTAATAGATCTCACGACCTTGTCAAAATGTAGTCGCTTTCTCCTTTTGTACACCCTTTTTTGAAATACAGAAGATCCATTCAGAGGTTTCATTGTCCCTTTATATGTTCAAACAGATGTGACAGGATGAAGAACAAGCCTTTCAAGCAATAACTTAAAAATAAAATTAAAAAAAAACCCAAAATGTGCAAGAACTTTAAATTCATAAATTCGGGTCAAGAATGTCACCAAATCAATACTCAGCTAAACCAAATGATACTTCCACAAAGAAGTATGACTCCTTTGACCTAAGGGTGTAAAAGAGTGCAAAAAGAGACTTAACAAGAAACTGATATAAAACAACTACATTTATGCCGTCACTGGCTTAGTGGTGAGGCCAAAGCCCAGGGGGAAGAGTGGGTCATAGTAAGCATCCCCGTAATTCATAGGAAGCTGATCAACGGTTTTGAACCAAGTGCGAGGAAGTTTCCCGGTGAATCCATAGTCACCGAAGAGGACATCAGCAACACCTTGGCCTTCACTGCCTGGAAGCCATGCAGCAACAAGTGCTTCGATTGATGGAAGATAAGGCAGAATCACTAGAGGTCTGCCGGAAATTAGGACAACAACGCATTTGACACTAGTGCAAACATTATTCATTGTGCTGCGACCGGGTTCTGGGATTGTTAGGTTCAAGTTGTCACCGTTGGTCTCTGCATAAGGAGGTTCACCCACAATAACAATTGCGTAGGAGAAGTTGTTGGACTTGACAAAATCAGCAGATGGGTTTTCACTGTAGACAATTTCTGTGCTTGGATCAACCGTATTTGAGATGCCACTTAGGATTGTGGTGCCTGTGAATAAGGAAACGAGGAGCATCATGGACATGAAACAACGTTTTTAGGAGGGTTTAGAAATCGCAACAAAATAATAGACTACCTGCGGTGATGTTGTTGCCACCCTGTCCTTGCCATGATATGGTCCAGCCACCACACTGATACCCCAAGTTGTTGGCATGGCTTCCAGCAACTAAGATCCTGCTCGCATTCTTGGGGAGAGGTAGCAGAGGACTATCTGCATTCTCACCATTCTTCAATAGAACAAGTGATTTCCTCACAGCTTCCCTTGCCAAGTCTCGATGAGCCTGCTTGATGGACAAGCTATTTTAGTGACCTTTGTGAAAATTTCTGCAGGGAGTACAGCTAGTAAGATATATTGGTGAAATTTACCTGGCTTCCTAGCTGGTCAGCAGAGCTGTAGTCAGCCAATGGGTTTTCAAAAAGTCCAGCTATGAATTTAACTCTCAATATTCTCCTCACTGCATCATCAATGCGACTCATGGGAACTACATTTTTCTTCACTAGGTCTGTAAGAATGTCAATGAATTCTGTATGGTTGTAAGGAACCATGATCTGAAAATCATCCAGAAGTAATTCAGTTTAGATAGAGGTTGATCTAGAATTTCTCAGCAAATTTGAAAATCAATCTAGTTCTAAATAGCAGGAAGGAGGGAAGCATTGACCATGTCAATGCCTGCATTAATACTGGCTTCGACAGAGTAAGTGTAGTTTGAATGAGGTTCTGGTGTGATCCTGTCAATACCCTGCCAATCGGAGATAAGAAAACCCTGCGAATGCAGAAGAAAGACAACTAAGTAAACCTTGGGGATTAGGTATTTCTAAAATGAAGTCTAATCAAAACAAAGCTTAATTGCATCATACCCTGAATCTTAGGGTGTTTTTTAGAAAATTGGTAATAAGTTCATGATTGGCATGCATTTTCTTCCCATTCCAGCTAGAGTAGGACACCATAACTGTTGAGACACCCTCAATAATGGAATTGTAGTATGCAGGCATGTGAATGCTCAGCAATCCATGCCTGTCAATCACAGTATTGTTCTCATTGATACCCTTAGTTGTGCCACCATCACCCACAAAGTGCTTAGCACAGGCAGCAACCTTGTCCCTGTGGAGTATAAGATGAGGAGGATAACAATAGTAATAATATATCAATCTGGAGAGGAAAACCTAATTGTTGACAAAGAACTACATGCTGGTTGTTAAGGAGTATATGATGATGTGAAAGTGTGACGGTTATATTTTCATAAGACATTTTTGACTTACTTTCCTCCAACGTAAGGAACACCCTTGGGTGAATTAGAAGGGATCTCTCCTTGCAATCCGGGTATGATTTGTGCCATAATTTGGACAATTCTGTGATCCTCACTGTAGCTCTCATAGCAGCGACCCCATCTTGGATCTCTGCATACCTATATCACCATATAGATCGATGAGTTAACTTTTTTCCTTCTCTACAAATGTTTGGAGGCTGCCATTACAAGGAAAACCTAGAAATTGGATAAAATAAAAATCTTAATGAAGTGAAATGCATCTGGGTTTGGCCGAATACTGCAATGCATGGAGCAAAAACATATGGAATTCCAGTTGCTCTAACTTCAAGAGCTGTTGCAGCACCAATTCTCTTAGCAAGGTCAGGATCCCTGAACAACGACAAGTTCAGCACAATGTCAAATTCCAATATCAAACGACTAACTGTCCAAGTTAGTGACCTAGTTATATATCTGATCCAACTAAACAAAGACACTCGAGGAGAAAAAGAATTCAAGCTGCTTATCTTGTTTTACAGGCTCAAAACATTGGTCTTGGCCAAAGTTCCAGAATAGAATTAACATTAATTCCATAGCGAAGTAGTAAAGGTATCTAAAAGAGGTTATATATTACCTTGTAGCTCCAAGACCAACATTATGGGGGAATATTGTTGCCTTGTAGACATTGTTGTGACCGTGAACTGCATCAATTCCGTAGATCATAGGAATCCCAAGACGGCTATTCAGAGAGCCATTTTGGAAGCCATTAACCATATCAACCCAATCCTTTGAGGTGGCTTTAGGAAGCGGCACACTTCCTCCACCACTAAGTAAGCTCCCTATGGAGTATTGCTGCATTATCTCAGGAGTTGCGACAGCGCGATCAATCTGAGTCATTTGGCCAATCTTTTCTTCAAGTGTCATTCGATCTAGAAGGTCCTTGATTCGGGTATTGAGGGGTTGTTTTGGATCTCTATATCTCATGTATTCTGCACTTGTTACTGTCCAACAGCACAGGAACAAAACGCACAAAAGGGGCAGCAAATGCTTGGCCATATTCGCTACTCAACCCTTTCTCAGAAAACAAAAGCATCAAACATAAGACATGAATTGAATACAAAGTAAGCTACAGATTGAACAGATATATTCTTAAACCAAATTAACGACTACCTTGATTCTCACCCTTCAGAATAAAGCAATCATAAAGCAACCCAAAATTTTAGAAGAGCGACAGGAAAAGGAAAAACTACAAAATTTTCAAAACTTGAAGCAAAAATAAGGAAAATCACTAAACCCCAGATGTCAAAATAGTAATCGCATTAAAAACCTTCAGTTAAAAAACACTGTAATCTCACTTCATTCTGTTTTTCCCCCCCTTTATCCAATGCAGAATAAAAGGATAGTTTATTTTAGGAAATATATCATATCCAGATTAATTAACATATCATAATTAGAATATAATTTATCACAATCCATTCAACAACATTTTAATCGAATGGCACGAAATAGACCTCAAAATCTACAAGTGTTCCTCAATGATCAACAATGACTTGCTAGACGTTCTGGTAATCATGAAAATTCAGTAGAAAAAAAGGAAGAATTTAGTTTAAAAAAACAGCACCCACATTTCACTGGAATTCGACAATTAATAAATTTCTCTGAACTACAGAAAAATCAGAAACACAACAAAAAAACATTTCATCAAACGATTGAACAAACGCACAGACATTACGTATTGCCCTTCAAGAAACCAGAAAACAATTCAACTAACAGCAAAGGACTTCAGCGGAAAAAACGAAGAACGTGTGACTCTGAGTGAGAGAGAGAGAGAGAGAGAGAGAGAGAGAGAGAGAACCCTAACCTGAGACTGAGAGAGAAAAGCAGAAGCTGCTAAAAATGAGAGGAGTGAGAGAGAAGATGCATCCTGTAGAGAGTTTTTATAGAGCATTCTGAGGACGTGACTGGGTTTTACCCAAATACGCCGAGTCCACGATCACCTCTCCCCTTTTGTCCTAATCATCTCTCATCTCTGCCGTCCAATCGGTTGACCCGATTTGACGGATCAACCACGAGCCTTCGATTCTGGATTAGGTGAGAGCTAATCGGGATTTGCACATAATCAGAGGTTATGTGGTGATTGGATAAGATCATAATATCAAAATATGCCATTTTTTCCCCTCTTAATGTTAATATCCTATAAAGCTATTTTCTCTTAATAAAGTTATATTTCAAGTAATATATTTTCTTTCTATTATTAAATAGAGAAAATGGGAAATTATCGAATAAAGGAAAATAAAAAAATTTAAATTCGAAGAATAGAGTTCGTTATTAGAAGATGGATGAGTGGTTGTGCAATTCTCCTTTGAGAACAGTACCATTTGACTTGCAATTTCCTATTAAATCATATCCCATTCATGCAATGTGATTAGTTTAGCTGAAATAGGAAAACATTGTAACAAACCTTTTACAATATAATCGTTAGGTATTATATTTTTTTAATTATAGATTTTGAATTCAAATTATGAGAATTGAGAAATAGAATTTAGGAGAGTCAATCCCTTCAAGAAGAACCCTATAAGACTAAATTAATGGAAATACCGAACAAGGGGCTTAACCGGCACTAGCAAAAAGAATCCCTCTCTTATGTCAAAATTGTAGTTGTCATTCGATGGTTAATATCTGTTGAAATACAAAGAATGTGGCAAAGAGTAATTAATGATACCAAAAAAAAAAAAAAATTGTATGTAGATTTTGTTTTTAAGGATTAATCCTGTAGCTAAGCAGGTGAGATTAGATGCGACGAACCCTTGCATACATTGTATTGTGTATTGCAAACCCTAAACCACAATTATTGGATTTTTATTAAGAAAAATACTTCATTCCACATTTGGAATACAAATGGACCTAATCACACATCTCATTCATTGTCTCCATAGCTTCTCCGGTTTCTCTATAAAACCCTCATTCTCTCCAGCCTAAAACTCGCAAGCAAAAAGTGTTTCATATACAGACTTTCTCTCAAGCATTTGTTCTTTGCACTTTGCTTTTTTTCTTTTGGCATCATGTCTCTCGGTACTGAATTATGCTTGATTTTGATATGTAACATATTGCTGTTTCATGAGGTTGCTTCGGTGGATTATGGAGAAGCTCTCACTAAATCTCTTTTGTTTTATGAGGCTCAAAGATCCGGTAAATTGCCACCCAAACAGAGAGTTCAATGGCGGAGTGATTCTGCTCTCAATGATGGCAAAGATGTTGGAGTATGATTCTTTGCAACACTTATTTATTATATAAATCATTAAAAATACTTATCTCTTTAATTTGTTAATCAATTGAGTTAAAATTTATTTTGTTTTTCCGTTTTGTTATATATATATATATATATGTATGTATGTATGTATGTATGTATGTATGTATGTATGTATGTATGTATGTATAGACATATTCATGGGAATCTATTCATGGGACAGGTAAACCTTGTAGGAGGATACTATGATGCAGGTGACAATGTGAAGTTTGGATTTCCAATGGCATACACGATCACAATGCTTTCATGGGGCGCAGTTGAATTCGGTGACAAGCTTGAAGCCAAAAATGAGCTATCAAATGCTTTGGATGCCATTAGATGGGGGACAGACTATTTTATGAATGCACATCCTGAGCCAAATGTTCTATACGGAGTAGTTGGTGATGGCGACTCTGATCACCAGTGCTGGGAAAGACCTGAGGACATGACCACGCCGCGCCCGGCTTTCAAGATAGACGAGGACCACCCAGGTTCCGATCTTGCTGGGGAAACGGCTGCTGCTCTTGCAGCTGCATCCATTGCCTTCAAGGCATCTGATTCTGCATATTCTCAAAATCTGCTCAACCATGCAAAGCAGGTCAGCCTGTTTTTTTTTTTTTAATTTAAAATTTTGATTATATGAGGTATTTCTTATTGATACCCATTTGAAAAAGGAAAATTTGTATCTAAATCCTTTCTTTTGTGCAACCCTTAGTCAATGATAACGTTTTATCAAAATTTGCTAAACGCAACCTTTTTTTTTTTTAAATTTTGGTTAAATTAATATTTCCTAAAACATATTACTATCGTTGCATTACTAAATATGTCTCTCTCTCTCTCTCTCTCTCTCTCTCTCTCTTCGTGTTTCTATCTCTAACTCAAAATATCTACATGTGCAGCTCTTCGATTTTGCAGTGAAACACCCTGCTCAATACCAAAACAGCATTCCGGAGGCAAGCAAATACTATTCCAGCAGCGGATATGAGGTAAAATTTCTAATTTCTTGTTGGGCCTGAATTAATTGGTTTAGCTTGGCCCAAATACTTCTTTTTAGGTCCAGAGGCCCAAATACTTCGCACATTATGCCCATTGCATTGCAGGATGAACTACTATGGGCGGCAGCATGGCTTCATCGAGCAACGGGAGATTCACAATATATCGATTACCTCAGCAAAGGTGACTCTGGTGGCACTAGAAAGACATTCTCATGGGATGACAAGTACATCGGTGTCCAAATTCTTGTTGCCAAGGTATATTTTACCTAATATTTTTTATAAGCTTAGCCCGAATACAACCTATCCCGGGTCTTCCATGCAGAAGTATTCGTATCATGGGATCACCATGATTCACAATGTCGTAGCTGAATTGGTTCTAATGTTTTTGATGCAGCTTATTTTGGAAGGAACCGTTTCGGGCCAGCCATGGGACAATTACAAGAATGATGCAGAACAATTCCTCTGCAATTGCCTTCAAAAAGGCAACAACAATATACCAAAAAGTCCCGGTGGATTGCTATGGTTCTTGCCTTGGGCAAATCTTCAATACGTAATCTCCTCCTCATTTGTATTAACCGCTTATTCTAAATATATGGACCAAAAACATGCCCCTCTTCAATGCATTGGTGGTATTGTTCAACCTTCTGAAGTACTTGAATTTGTTCGATCACAGGTATTAACCTTTTTTTTTTTTTTTTGCAAGAGTAACTCTTGACCTAGTACTAGACCTTAACAAAGTGATGTTGACTAAATTTTTAGATGGATTACATACTCGGATCAAATCCAAAGAAGATGAGTTACATGGGTGGGTTCGGGTCAAGTTACCCGATCAAAATTCATCATAGAGGCGCTTCAATTGTGTCCATCAAGCAGGATCCGACACCAGTCACCTGTGGAGGAGGATATGCCGAGTGGTTTGATAAGCAGGCTCCAAACCCGAATGTGTTGGAGGGAGCACTTGTGGGAGGGCCGGATGAGAACGATGAGTACAGTGACTCGAGGGATAATTACCAGCAGGCTGAGCCAGCAACTGCCACTAATGGCCCATTGGTTGGAGTCCTAGCCCAACTTGCTTGAATTATGTAATAGTGGAAGTAGTTTTGTTTGACTAATAGTATTAAATTTTATTTGAGTTGAAACTTATCCCCAACCAAACTCGGTTAGACATTTTACCTTCTTAACCAGAGATCTCAATTTTGAGTTATGGGAACGACGAAAAATGATTTAAGAGAACCAATCCTTAAAATAAGTCCCACAATATTCGAATCGGATTAATCGAATAAAATTCAGATACAAGTGGTGAAAAAAAAAAAGAAACCTATCCCCTTTATGGAATTCATTCAACGTCATCTTTTTTTTGGTACCATGATTGATCACCACTCGGTATCTGGATATTCGTTCCGATTAATCTGGATCGATATCTGCAGAACTCATTTTATGGAGGGACGAGTCTTCCAATATTGTTTTTTTTTTTTGCCAGAAGAGAATTGAACTGTCAATTTAATTAAAAGACGAAAATATTCATATTATTTACGCTAACAAGCATCGATCTAAGTTCATCTTTTTCGCCACAATACTTTCTCCCTTTCACCCTAGGTTTGGCATTTAGTTTCTCAAGGCCAAGCAGCCATTAGCACATTACCATTTCCATCTGAGAGAGAGAGAGAGGTCCTCCTCCCTACAAAACAATGAGAGTTGGCGAGTTCAAACGCCATTAATTCCTGAATGAAGTAGGATCACGTCAGCAAACTATGCCCTCATTTTGTGTCATCATTGATTTGGCAGGCTTTGTTTTACACCTTTAACATGATAAACTTTTCTTTTTTATTAGTGAGAATGCGTTAAGTATTAAATTTGTGTATTTATAATGAAAATGGTGTTTCACGATTGTGCTTTAATAAACAATTAAGTTGTAAAATTCATCAATTAGGGAAGAAACCTCACCAAATGATTTAGGTGATTTCTGCCATGGCGAGATAGGCGAAAGAGAAAAAGCTGCAAGGAAGTTTAATATATGCACTTTTTAGTTTATTTGGCTTAAGAGGCATTTTAACAAACGCGTTACATGCAACCTGCATACAACGGTCAGTACTTCCAGCTCCAAAATACAGCACGGTAAAACCACCACCGTCACATCCTCCTCCTGCATCATAAACCCAGAATTCTGATCAACCGGGGTTTCACTTGCAGTAACACTACTCCTACTCTCTCGTTCAAATCTTTCACACCCTTTTCCATTGGATCAGAATTTTCTCTCATCTCACTACAACCCAAAATTAACAAAGAAAAAAAAAAGGAATCAACAATCTTGATAAAACCCTCACTTCGAGTTTTTCAATCAAATCGCAAAACCATGACAAAACACTGTTCGTAAGGTTCAGATTTGCAAGAAAAATATAAAAAAGGATAGGACAGTAAGAAATTGAAGTACCTTTGCTCAGATACTCTGTGAGATGAAACCCGTGAAGAGTGAGAGAGAGAGAAAAGAAGAAGAAAGAAAAGTAACAATAGAGATCATGAAAAGAATCGAAATTCATAAAGTTTTATAGTCAAAAACATGAAGTTTTTGTAATCAAATCGGAACGCCACCATTGAAAAGTAGCCGCCAAAAGCAATGAAGATCCGTCGATTGAGATTGTCTTTCGGGTTTGCACCCAAAATAAGTTTTGGCTTTTGTTAAATTTAAAAATTTTGCTTCTAATTATGGATTTGGATCTAATATTTCTAGGATGTTTGACCCACTTGTGCATAGTCGGCGGGTCTAATGGGGTTTTTTTTTTTTTTTTTTTTTTGGTGAAGAGTCTAATGGGGTTTGAAGACTTAGGACTGGATTGTCTTCTCAATTAATGCTTGCAGTGACAAGAGTGAGCTTGTGAAGGCCGATGAACAGGGTCTGGGTCATCTTCTTCGCATGTCAAAATCGTCCATGTCTTTTTTTTATAATCTGATTCCATTGGTGTGCTTTTCCATCAAAACGATGTTAATCTTGGAGTTGAAGAAAAAGAAAAAAGGAAAAAAATTTTGATTCATGATCTCAGTCGGCAATTCAGAAGTGTGCACACCTTGTTCTAGGATATCTTTTAATTAAGATTATTAGTTTGATTCGTTACTTAAGTATAGACAGAGTATGTTAGGAGAGTAATCCCTTTAAATGAATCACTGTAAATTTCAAACTAAATTAGTTAGACTATAAATTTAGATACCGATTAGAAAAAAAAATATGCACCAAAGGTTAATGGTATTGAAACGTCTATAAATTTATAAGGGGATAGACTGACGGTCACAATCCACTCTCTAACTCTTGAAATCCAAAATTTAAATTCTTGTATAATAAAAGTAAAAAACGCCCGTCAAAAGCCTTCATGGGTTCATCATTTTGGGCCACTGTTGATTGGGCGGGTTTCACTTGTCGCAAACACACACTTTCATTAATATGGCAATCTTTTTCCTAATAATGGTGAGATGAGAGTGTCAAGCCCAGTAGACAATAAATTTATGTGTGAACTCTACAAATAAGTAAAAAAATAAATCGATATTCATCGTATTTAAAGGCCAAAATAAAAAGATCATGGGGTTTTGGGTACCATTTTAAAAAATTGGAACTCTAGATTCTTTGAATACCAATTTTCAGACCTTCGGATATTATTGGTATCAATACTAAAATGCCCAAAGATGAACATGTCAAACTGGATTATTAGATGAGTAGAACAAAGTACAAATATGATGTTACTGGATGAAATATTATGGGTAACAGCATATCTGTTATCAAGCAACCAGACCTGAATGTGTTGGAAGGAGCAATGGTCGGAGGTTCGGATGAGAATCAAAGGTACAATGACCCGATAAGTAATTTTTAACAGACGGGCAGCTATTGCTAATAAAGTTATAATTTCGAAGTAAGAGTGAACAAAAGCAGAAACAATTAACATGAAATTACCAAGTACAAAGAAAGACTTGGTTATGCATGATTAGGTTTGGTTGTGAGACCAAACCCAAAAGGATATAAAGGGTCATAATAATCATCACCGACGTTCATGGGAAGCTGGTCTACATTCTTAAACCAAGTCCGGGCTAGCTTGCCAGTGAACCCATAATCACCAAACAGAACATCAGTGACCCCTTGGCCTTCAGTTCCAGGAAGCCAAGCTGCCACAAGTGCATCAATGCTTGCAACAAAAGGCTCGATCACGACCGGCCTTCCCGAGATCAAAACCACAACACAACTCACTGCTCCACATACATTGGTAATGATCTCACCCCCAGGATCTGATATTGTCAAGTTCAAGCTGTCACCATACCCTTCTGCATAAGAGTGCTCGCCCACAACAACAATGGCATAATCGAACTTCTCAGCTTTCACGTAGTCTGGATCAGGGGTTTCGTAGTAGACAACTTGGGTGGAATGAGAAACAGTGTTTCTCACAGCAGTTAAGATTGTTGTTCCTGTGTCAATGTCAAAACCATGGTTAGAACTCGAAAATATATAGTTTCTGTAGTATGTACCGGAAAAGATGAAATTTACCAGACGTGAGGTTGTTCCCACTTAGTCCTTGCCACGTAATAGTCCAGCCTCCACATTGGTAACCCAAGTTGTCTGCATGAGTACCAGCCACAAGTATTTTTGGTGCATTCTTGGAAAGAGGAAGCAGTGGCTTGTCACCCGTTTTTCCATTCTTCAGAAGCACTAGAGTTTTCCTGACTGCATCTCTAGCCAATGCCCTATGCTCCTGTTTGATGATTGTTTATTAGATCAAATGGGCTATATTCATTTTTCAGGGAAAGTCCAGCGGAGAAAGAGTAACAAACCGGGCTTCCTAGTTGGTTGACCAGGCTGAGATCAGCCATTGGATTCTCAAACAAGCCCATCATGAATTTTACTCTCAAGATTCTGTGCACAGCATCATCAATCCTACTCATGGGAATGATGTTATTTTTCACTTGGAAGGTCAGGTTACCAATGAACTCTGTAAAGTTGTAGGGCACCATTATCTGCAAAAGTACAGGAAGGGTTGAACCATTGTGGAAGTATCCAATCAAACTAATGTTGGTTAGATAAAAGATATGCAGCAGCCTACCATGTCAATTCCAGCATGAATTCCGGTCTGAACAGAAAACGAGTAGTTTGCATCCGGTGGTGAGGTAATCCTGTCAATTCCTTGCCAATCTGATATGACAAAACCCTGAAACAGCAGATCTTGCATTCAACATTCGAGGGTCGATCTATGTTTCCTCGTTAATTGGAAATGCTGTTTTACTCACCCTGAATTTGAGGGTTTCCTTGAGGAATTTGGTGACAAGGAATTGGTTGGCATGCATCTTTACTCCATTCCAACTTGAAAATGAGACCATAATGGTTGAAACACCATTTATGATGGCATTGTAGTATCCGGGCATGTGGATGCTGAGCAGTC
The DNA here is from genome assembly GCA_033439265.1 of Dillenia suffruticosa. Taxonomy (NCBI): domain Eukaryota; kingdom Viridiplantae; phylum Streptophyta; class Magnoliopsida; order Dilleniales; family Dilleniaceae; genus Dillenia; species Dillenia suffruticosa. The sequence continues at coordinate 13,388,746 of JAVTVX010000010.1, read as the reverse complement.
CATGAAAGTCAATCACCGTGTTATTCTCATTGATCCCCTTTGTCGTGCCACCATCTCCAACATAGTGCTTTGCACAAGCTGCCACATTGTTCCTGTCCCACAGTGTGAAGAAATACTATAATATGATTTTGAAAAACAAAAACCGACTTAGATCTATTAGGCTTTCAGTTAATTAGAAGCAAGCAGGGTTTCAAGCCCCAGGCAGCTAGTATATTATGATTTTTTTAATGGTAGGAAGATGGCAATGCAATAGAAAATTTTTAGCATAAAGTAGTTGGTTAATAGGAGCTTACTGGCCAGCAACATAAGGGACACCCTTTCTAGGACTCTCTCCTTGGAGACCAGATATGACCTCAGTCATTGTTTGAACGATATGAGGATCTTCACTGTAGCTTTCGTAGCACCGACCCCATCTTGGATCTCTACAAACCTTTACATGTGTGCAATGTAAAATATAATGAAATCTAAAGCGCTACAAGCGCTACTAAAGGTCAAGAATCTGTATGGGCAACAAAATTAGCTTTTATTCCTACCGCAATACATGGGGCGAAAACATAGGGGATTCCTGTAGCTCTGACTTCCAAAGCTGTGGCAGCTCCGATCTTCCTTGCAAGTTCTGGATCCCTGATAAGAAAAATTATTATATATATGTATGTATGTATGCATGTTTATTAAGCTAATGAACTTAAAACAGCTGAAAATGCAGAAGCTGAATTAAATGCCAACAGAGGGACCGCATAGGACTAGTGGACACCTGATGAAGGTGGTCTCAAAGCACATCAATCTGGACTTGCCTGGTAACCCCAAGACCAACATTGTGGGGGAATATGGTGGCATTGTAAACATTGCCATGACCATGAACAGCATCGATCCCATAAATCATTGGAATGCCAAGACGGGTAGAGAGAGCACCCTTTTGGAACTCATTTACCATTTTAATCCAAGTCTCTGCAGAGGCATTCAAAGCTGGTACACTCCCCCCACCACTCAGGACACTCCCTACAAAAATAAGCCAAGGTCATAAGGTCAATTAATGATATCTTTGCTTCTAAATGCAAAATAATCCCATTATAAAATTCTAGAGATAAGGCTTATAATCCTCATTACCGATATAGTACTTCTTTATCACATCAGCGGATGCAACAGTTCGCTCGATCTGGGTCATTTGGCCAATCTTTTCCTCAAGAGTCATTCGTTTCATGAGGTCCTTGATACGCATATTTAGTGGTTGTCTCGGATCTTTGTATTTTCTGTACTCTGCTTCTGTAAGACCAGTTGAGCAGCATATGAGCAAGAGCCCAAAAATGGCTATTGGAAACTTCATCTTCTTTGCCCTTAATGATCTTCTGCTTGGATTTTATTTATATCTGAAATGAGGATAAAAAAAAAAGCTGAATTGCATAATGAATGGATCAGAGGTTTATCAATAAGTTCGAACATATTGCAAAATAAAAAAAAAAAATAGTATGTTAAGCACCAATGCGTGAGATTTTAGAACATGTGTTAGGTCATGGAGGCTCTCAGGCTGGCAATTGACAAGGAACAACATGTATCAGTTCTGCCCTTTACTGCCGAGAGAGCAAACTTCATGTATAAAATGCAGAAAAGCAGACAGGAAATTAGAGCAGCGGTTACATACCAAGCTCCACTAAGAAGGAAGCAAATACGAGCACTAACATGCACAGAGAGAGAGAGAGAGAGAGAGAGAGTAATGAAATCACAACATTTGAATCATAGGCATCTAAAAGGTCTATGAGCTTTAGCTGGTGAAGGTGAGGACTATTGAGCTGCTATTTAAAGAGAGTGAATCTTCCCTTCCTTCATTTTGTATTCTAGCCTATTATTTTCATCTTCCATTTTCTAGGGAAGAGGAGCCAGATCCTTCATTTTGAATCATGCACATGCAACCTTGGAAGGCTTCGGTATACAAGTCAACAGAGAAATTATTAAAGATTGGCAGCCTAACGTTTAAATTCCAACGACAAGATCCATGATTACTGATCTGAGAGCCAGGTGACAAATAACGTAGAAAACGGTTTCATATTCACTTCGAGACATGCTAGGAAAAATCAAAATAATCTCCTATACCATTCTCAGAATTTTTCTGGCACATCCAAAAATTTTCAAAATGAATTGGGAATTTATCAAACGTTGTGGAACTTGGAAAATATAGAATTTCATATGAGAAATCTTGGGAGAAGGATCAAAAAGTCATAGAGATTTTATGTATATAAATATATATATATTCTTCTACCATAGAGAGTGCTCGCTATTCCAACTTGCTCAAGACTAACATTTTCTCTATGTGGCAATGAGAAGGGTAAAAATAAATAAATAAGTAAATAAATAAAACGCGATATAGTGGTTTCATTGTAGAGAAAGCAGGAAAAGTTTCTTTAGATCTTGGCAAACTATTAACTTTTTTCTAAACCCAAAAATAAATAAATAAATAAATAAATGTTTTAGATCTTAAGAATTTTAATTTCAGATCAAGCATCAAGTTGTCTTTAAATATCATGGTTCGGCAACAAAAAAAATTATAATGTCACAAGCAGATCTTTCATAGTGTGACATAACATATGTATAAATAAATATGCATGCACAAATACAAATATTATATATTTGGCACATTCAGAAAAATGTGCCCTTTAGTTCCCCACATCACTGCCCATTTATTTTCTTATTCAGTACTCAAATTGTCACATGTAAGATGCACACAAATCAAAAAAGCATCATCTATGATGTCAACACGAGCCCAGACAAGATTCAAAAATGTCAGCTCAAATGTTACCGTTATAACTGAGAGCAACGGTCAAATTGTCCATGGACCCCCCAAAGCATAATTGCGTGTGCAGCAATAAATAGTTCAAGTACCCATCAAAGTTGAAGCTTGTCTGCTGCACTTGATGCTTTCTTCTGAAATTCAGAAGAGCAAAGAATTCTTAGAAACAAAGTGGAAAGAAGAAGGGACGGCCTCTTGGAAAACAGCTTAGATTGGAAAATTTGATGCAAAGACCGTCAGTTGATTACTGAATAGGCCATCAGTTAATTGCAGGATCTTCTTAATATCATTAATGTCTATAATTCATAAGCAATGGGATTGGGAGCCAGTAGTGATACAAATATAGAACTACTATGTTGTATTTTCTGGGGTTGTAATTTTTATCTTTTCTCATACTCATGGATTCCAACTTTAAATCAATTTATGGCAATATAGGAGGTCTTCAACAAATTTATTTGATTTTGATACCTAGTTTATGCATCCTTTAACTTTCGTGGATCGGTGTAGTTGTCAGACCAAATCCAAATGAGAAAAGAGGGTCATAGTTTTCATCACTGACATTCATGGGAAGCTGATCAACGGTCCTAAACCAAGTACGTGCAAGCGTGCCTGTGAAACCATAGTCACCAAACAGAACGTCATCTTTCCCTTCAGTACTAGGAAGCCAGGCAGCTACAAATGCATCTATTGCTGCCTCATAAGGCTCTATCACAAGTGGACGACCAGAGATCAAGACAACACAATTTACAGCTCCACACACATTGGTGATAGTGCTCAAACCAGGTTCAGGTATTGTAAGATTAGAGCTGTCACCAAATGATTCTGCGTATGGGGGCTCTCCAACTGCTACAAAGGAGTATGAGAATTTATTAGACTTCAGAAATGCCACATCTGGATTCTCACTATAGATAACTTCAGTAGTAGGGTCAACAGTATCTTCCACTGCAGCCAAGATTGTTGTACCTGTCAACCATAATTCAATTTTGTCAATATTATGTCCAATATAAGGAAAACCAACACATATCAGATAAGCAAAAATGGTTCTTTTCTTCTCAAAAGTTAGGACAAACTTCTATTTGATTAGAAAAAGAAACAGAAAAAGAATATGATCTTGCAATATACCTATTCTGAGGCTATTGGTGCCAAGTCCCTGCCATGTAATTGTCCAACCTCCACACTGATTACCCAATCTGTAGACATGACTTCCTGCCACAAGTATCCTTGATGCCTTCTTAGGAGGGGAAGCAAAAGCTCGTTGGCAGATTTGCCATTCTTCAACAACACAAGAGAACTCCTCACAGCTTCCCTAGCCAATTCTCTGTGTTTCTGGTTGATAGCATTACGTCATCAAGATTTGAATTAAGTGAAAAACGGTTCCTTTATGTAAAGCTTCAGAGTATGAGGGAAAAGAAATGCTAAAAAAGTGAAGAAAAGTGGGAAGAGTTTGTAAACCGGAAATAGAGACAGACTTGGCTTCTGAGCTGGTTGATAATGCTGCTATCAGCCAGAGGATTCTTAAAGACCCCCACCTACAATTCTCCTAACTGCATCATTTATCCTGCTCAATGGAATTATCTTCCTCTTCACAAGGTAGGACCAATCAATTATGAACTCTATAGTTGTTGGGGACCATGACCTACATCATATCTCAACAGCTAATAAGTGAATGGTTGGAATTCATACAGATAGCCCCACAGGGAAAAGAGGAGAAAAAGCCAATAAAAAAAAGGAAGAAAAAATACTACGGTTTGAAAGCATTTCAAACCAAAGTGATTTATCAAATTTGTGTGGTAATGAATGGCACTGACAGAACGTTAGGACCACCCTGTCCCCACTTTTGACAATGGATATGCTCCGTACCATGTCTATGCCAGCAAGAATTCCAACTAGAATGGAGTATGAAGAGTTGGCGTGAGGTGGAGATGTGATCTTGTCAAGACCCTGCTAATCTGATAGCACAAAACCCTGAAGCCACCAATTGTTAACACAGTATGATAGTGCCAAAGCTTCCCATTCCATCTGAATAAACCATTTAGTTAAGATATTGATTTTCTTTCCCCAGAAGCGAAGCTTGTTTTTGAGGACTCCAGTTATAAGCTCCCTGTTGGCATGCATCTTTACTCCATTCCAGGTTGACAAGGAGATCATGATTGATGAAGCAACTTTGATGATGGAGTTGAAATAAGGGGACATGTGAATACCAAGCAATCCATGTAAATCAATCACCTTCTCATTGATGCCCTTAATTGTGCCTCCATCTCCCACAAAGTACTTTACACATGCTACAACATTCTTCCTATCAAAATTGAAAATTAAATTGGGGAATCTGGATCTGCATTATTTGGAATAATGCTATTCTTTTATGCTTTCTGCTTCAATGTTTACATTCTTAGACGAAAACGAACAATCAATTTAACTTTTCCATAATCATGTTTTAGTGACTGACAAGTGACAATGGAAAGTGGCCATAAAGTGATGTAGGTTTGAACTTCAAAGGTTCATAAGATCCCAAAAATTCAAACAACAGAAGGAATAGATCATTGAAACAACTTCATAGAAATTTTAAAGATTTTTCCTTCCAGCAATGAAAGGAACATCTTTTGGAGAACCATCCGGAATATCTCCTTGTAAACCAGGTATTATTTCAGTCATTTCTTGAACAATTGTATGGTCTTCGCCATAACTTTCATAACAAAGACCCCATCTTGGATCCCTGCAAACCTACAAATGCGAAGGAAAGAAGAACTGATAGGTCAGAATTGTAGTACAACTAAGTGACTAAAGAAGCTGCACCGTTACTTCTGGTTACCATAATTCATGGAGAGAACAAATTCCAGTAGCTCTGGCTTCAACTGCGATTGCAGCTCTGATCTTCTTCAGAAGTTCAGGATCCCTGACCAAAAGATTGACAAACTCACATGCCATATCAAAATGACAAATTGATATTAAATCAGAGTCGTGCAGCTAAGTCATTTCCAACAGTTTAATGACTATTTAAAAACACAAAACCCCCATTAAATTTCCTACCCATTTCTTGAGCAAATTGGAAGAATGAAATCTATAACTAGTGCATAGCCTCAAATTTCTCATTATAGGCGAATGACTCAGCAACCAAAAATCAAGCAAGTCCATATGTAGGCTCAAAATAAGAACTTCTTAGGACTTGGATATTATACAGGCCTGGTGGCTCCAAGCCAAAATTGTGAGGGAACACAGTTCCACCATACACAAAGTTGGCACCATGAACTGCATCAATCCCATGAATCATTGGAATTCCAAGGCGGGTGGATAGAGTGACTTTTTGTGAGGCACTGTCTTCACCCAAGTCCTTGTGGAAGCTGTTGGAGTCAATATGCTCCCTCCACCACACAATATGCTCCCTGTCAACAAAACCATGTCTACAGAGTTTTCAGAAAGAAAATAAACAGCAGGCATCATCACTATATTAAATGGAAATCTTTGTCGATCTGACCAATGAAGTACTTCTTCATGATATCAGGAGATGCAACTTGTGCATCAATTTGTGTCATCTGATCAATCTTTTCTTCAAGTGTCATCCAGTTCATTAGGTCCTTGTTTTTCTGTATCATGGCTTGGACACCACCCAGTATCTAGAGATTCGCTCCGACTAATCTGGATCGACCATTGCAGGGCCCATTTTATGGGGACGGGTCTCCCAACATTGTTTTTTCGATGCCCAGGGAGAGTCGAACTCCCGACCTGGTTAAGCGGACGAAGATGTCCATCCCACCTACGCCAACAAGTATCGGTGTTCATTAGGTCCTTAATCTGCCTATTTATCAGCTGTTTGGGATCTTTATATATCATGCATTTTGCTTCTGTCATATCTGCGCGGCAGCATACTAGCAGATATATAATGAGAAGTATGGGTGACCTCACCAGTTTTTTCCTCCTGATCGATCGTCTGTTTACAGAACTAAGAAACACTTGGATAGTTGGATAGAAGCAGCACAGTAATCGGAAAACATTGCAGTGAGCTGGTAAAGACTCAGATACCAACTAGGATGCCTTAAACAATGTGCATATCTAAGGTCATGGCAGAACAGTTCCGGAAACAATATTTTCTGCACATGAAATAAGGGGCATTTGCAGCATATTTTAGCTCGCTGAGATGGACAAATATCCACATGTAAAACATATCTTTTTTGACAGCTTTGCCTTGAATCGTGTCATGCAAATTTATAAAAAACGTTCATGCACTTGAGGTGCTTTAGCTTTGCTGATGCAAGAAGAGTAAAGACAAGCATATCCGCATCATCAAGAAAAAGATACCATGTCTGCAAAATCCAAGTTCTATTATAGAAACAGCTTCAATTATGGAATAAATAAATCCATGGAGCAGAGTGACTGTTGTGGGAAAACATAATCTTGGCGCCAAAACATATTGACTGTTTGAACAGGAAAAATAAAATAAAATAACCTACCTCATCACTATATCTTGGAAGCAGTGCCCCAATTTTTGAACGGCTAAATTCAAAAACCAAAAAATAAGTGAGACAAAATAGTAGGCAAATCCCAAACTCAAGCCCTAAACAATTAAAATTATGAACTTGTAGGCAGTTCTAACATTGTGTAGAAGCCGCCTCACAACCGCTATTAGATGTCAGACGTTGAAAATAGATTGCTCTATATTAGGAAACTTGTAATGAATAAGAACTATAATTGAAGTCTTGTAAAACAAGATCACTCGGTTAAACAATTCACTCATTTCAAATTTCATTAGGCAAAATACTTTTTGGGGGTATACATCTGGAATTTGCAGGGCTTAACTTGATACAACATGGTAACTTACACTCAAATAGGATAAATATGAAAACAAATTGTGGCACCATACTCTTCCTGCCACTGTTATCTCTGTCAGTGAAGCTCATGCATGACTAGGGGCGGTTTGTCACCCCAAATAATCAAGGAGTTCTAGTCATAATCATGAACTAAGGACAAAAAAACCAAGGCCAGCCTTGAAAACTTGGCTCTTAGTTTTACTTGGTAGGTTGGGTGGTGAGGCCATACCCAAATGGATAAAGAGGGTCATAATGTTGATCGCCCACATTCATCGGCAGCTGCTCTACTCGCTTAAACCAAGTTCTTGATAGCTTACCCGTGAATCCATGGTCACCAAAAAGAACATCAGCCACACCTTGACCTTCGGTTCCTGGAAGCCAAGCAGCCACAAGCGCATCCATTGTCGCAACATAGGGCTCCATCACAACTGGACGCCCAGAGATGACAATAACAACACATTTCAGTGTCCCACAGACATTTTTTATGGTGCTTGGTCCAGGTTGAGATATTGTAAGGTTCAAGCTGTCCCCAAATGTTTCTGCATAAGGGGGCTCACCCACAACAACAATAGCATAGGAGAATTTATTGGTCTTGACAAAGTTAGCATCTGGGGTTTCATTGTAGATAACTTGAGTTGAGGGATCTACGGCATCTTTTATTGCATGGAGGACTGTGGTACCTGTGGCAAGAAGTAGCATTTCCTTTCATTAGAGGATCAAAAGGGGCAGTAATACCATAAAGATTTATTCTGGAAAATGATCTCTCACCAAATAAGTAAAATTATAAAACCAAAAGTTTTGGTATTTACCTTTGGTTAGGTCACTGCCACCAAGTCCCTGCCATGTAATGGTCCAGCCTCCACACTGATAACCCAAGTTGTCAGCGTGGCTTCCAGCAACCAGTATCTTGCCTGCTTTCTTGGGAAGGGGAAGCAATGGCTTGTTAGGATATTTACCATTCTTCAGCAACACAAGTGATTTCCTAACAGCTTCTCTTGCCAATTGTCTATGCTCCTGAACAATGAAAAAATTCATTACAGGAATATTTGACATGCAATTTGATTTTTGGAAGAGTCATTTTGATTAGCAAAACCTGGCTTCCAAGCTGGTTGACAAGGCTCAGATCTGCCACAGGGTTTTCAAACAATCCCATTGTAAATTTGACCCTCAAGATCCGTTTTACAGCATCATTGATCCTACTCATGGGAATAATATTGTTCTTCACCAGGAAGGTCAGATCATCAATAAACTCGATGAAGTTGTAAGGAACCATAACCTGCAACATATCCAAAAACATACAAAATTAGAAAGCTCATTGCATTCGTAAGTTTAGAGAGCATTACATCATGTTTGCATAGTTTTGATGGAAACTTTAATGGGTCCAAACAACCACAAAATTTGACTGACCATGTCAATTCCAGCAAGTACTCCAGCTTGAACCGAGTATGAGTAGTTTGCATCTGGTGGGGAGGTTATCCGGTCAATACCTTGCCAATCTGATATGACGAAACCCTAAAGTCCAAAGGAACATTACACAAACTGCAATCAGTAAGCCCCATTTTTTGGCAACTTTAGTTCATGATATATGTGTCTAACCTTGAAGCGAAGTTTGTTCTTGAGGTATCCAGTGACAAGGTCACGGTTAGCATGCATCTTCTTTCCATTCCAGCTGGAATAGGAAACCATAATTGTTGCAACACCCTTTCTGATGGAGTCAAGATAAGCGGGCATGTGGATGCTTAGCAATCCTTTTAGATCAATCACAGTGTTGTCCTCATTGATACCTTTTGTAGTGCCACCATCCCCAACATAATGCTTAGCACAAGCAGCAACCTTTTGCCTAGGACCAGAACAAAATATAGTTTGAATAAATTTGCTTTCAATAAATCTCAAGATATTATTATTTGCAACAAGCAGAGAGGAATTATTTCAGTAGAAATATTTTTGTCCTACAACAGGAGTTCTATTAACCATCTTATTCATATCAACAGATTTATTGATTTATAAATAATATTAGTATCAGCTATGATTTTTATCACAAATTGTGAAATTCTACCAATGTGATTTCATGGTTTCAAAGTGGAGATTCATACTGCATATGAGATGAAGTAGATTACGAGATTGCTAGGACGTAGCATCAATAGGTATTTCAGATTAGTGAAAAATCTGAAACATGAGCACTTGGAGACACACATGCCTTTTTTTGTTCTCGATCCCTCATGCCCATCATTAGAGGCTTCCTGGCCTATCCACTAAGGCCTACCCACCATGAGACATGAAACATGGATTTGCCATTATTCTCTCTACAAAAGAAAGACAGATGTACAAATCCACCTTAACAAACTTGAAATTGGAAAGCACATCCTTTTCCCCATCACATTCACAAGCTTCCTTTTTATTATTATTATTTTTTAAAGGCCACTCCACTAACTTCTCTTAAAGCTGACACTTCTCATGTTCAAAGCATAGGAAGGTTAGGTTTCATAGCACAAACCCCATGATCTTAAAAGAATTTGACTCGAAATTTTACCAAAATTCATATCCAACAAACTGATCAAAACTAGCAAATCACATGGAGATCGACTTTTGTGATATAAAATCCTTCAATTAAAATAATATTATGCCATTGATATCATCAAGTGAAACCAATTGAAGTTATATCTTCTAAGGACCAAGTATCTTACTTCCCAGGGGCAACAAAAGGAAAACTTTTCCTAGAATTAGCAGGCAATTCTCCTTGTAATCCAGGTATGATCTCAGTCATTGCTTGAACAATGCTATGATCTTCACTATAGCTTTCATAACACCTACCCCATCTTGGGTCCCTGCAAACCTGTACACAATTGATAGCAATCATTATAGGCTTATTGTTAAGAGGCTAAGGTTGTACATGGCACAAGTAAATAGTAATGCTTATCTTGAATTCATCAAATAATAGTTGGTTATAGCATGACAATTACCGCAATACATGGTGCAAAAACATAGGGAATCCCCGTAGCTCTAACTTCCAATGCAGTGGCAGCTCCAATCTTCTTGACAAGAGCAGGATCTCTAATTTACAAAAAATAAATTGAGATAAAATTCAAGATAAGCATATGATTAAATCCTCAATTTCAGGCTACAATAAAAGGGAGAAAGACTTCCGGTGCAATTTTATCAAATTGAGTAAATAGATCTCTATGTCAGCTATAAATCCTTTTAGTGCAGAAAATTAAAACTGGGGATTTAACTCAACTGTCCCTAATGTAGGCATTCTAAGATGCTAAGCTGCAAATTGAAAACCAGTGTACATGTGTGTTTCAACATGAGAGCTATAGACTAATTGAAGTTAATAGCATTAGTCATCTTAGTTAACACAAAAGCAGAAAAAAGACCCAAAAAGGAAAAATCATCCTAATTTAGGGATTCAAAATTAACCCAAAATCCCTTTGCAGAAAACGTTGCTTTACACTACAATTAAAAAAAAAAAAAAAAAAAAAAGAGGTTGTTCTTAGCTAATTTCATAGGAAATCCATTAACTTAGAAAGGGGAAAAATGTGACTTGCCTGGTAGCACCAAGTCCAATATTGTGAGGAAATATTGTAGCACCATAAACATTGTTGTGGCCATGAACAGCGTCAATTCCATATATCATTGGTATGCCAAGACGGCTTGAGAGAGCACCCTTTTGAAATTCATTTACTGTGTTAACCCACGTCTCTGCGGATGCCTTTTCTGCAGGTACACTTCCTCCTCCACTCAATATACTCCCTTTTCACAAAAATTAAGGAAAAAAAGGGTTCGCAATCACCTCCCATTTTGCATCATACAGAGTAAAAACAACTTATAAACTCAAAATATTCCCACATATATAAGAGAATGCTAAAAGGGTAATTGAGGATTTACCAATGAAGTACTTCTTCATGACATCAGCAGATGCAACACCCCTTTCGATCTGCACCATTTGACCAATCTTTTCTTCAAGAGTCATTCTGCTTAGCAAGTCTTTGATCCTAGCGCCCAATGGCTGTTTTGGGTCTTTGTATTTAATGTATGCCGCGTTTGAAGTGGCAGCCCACAAGCAAATGAGCAAAAAACCCAACATGGGTTTTGCAAATCTCTCCATTTTTTGAACTTGTCAAATCTATCTCCTGCTCAAGAACTAAAAAGAAAGAATGGGATAAGAAAACTCAGAACAAACATTTTACCCGTTAAAGAAAAAACAAAGAGACATTCAAGTTTTCCAGAAACAAAGCTTGGAAGCAAGAAAGAAAGAAAAGAAAAGAGAGGACGAACATTATTACGAGTAAGGTAAAACACATTTGAATAATGTGCAAAACATTGCAAGAAAACCCGCATTGTTTTGTTCAATTGTATAGCAAGTAAAGTAGATTTGAACTTGAACTTACTTGTTGAGCATCCACAGAGACCCAGACAACGGAGGGAGGGAGGGAGGGAGGGAGGGAGGGAGGGAGGGAGGCAGAGAGAGAGAGAGAGAGAGAGAGAGAGAGTGTGTGTGTGTGTGTGTGTGTGTAATTTTGTCTAGTCCTCCTCTCTTGTGTTTTGTGCGAGATTGAGGTTTGAACAAGACACTTATAGAAAATGGGTATGCTTTCTTGAATCCTGTTTTTATTTTATTTTTTATAAAACCAATATGTTCTCGCTATTCCCAAAAAAAAATATTCTCTGGGCAGGTCAGACTTGCAGTTGCATGTGTCTTGGGATGAAAGTCGGCAACAAAAATTCAGATAAATTCGGATATCTCCTCCAATCCAAAGTCTTGACAAGTGAAAAAAATCAATGAAACATGAAAGGCTCCATGATCTAAAATTCTCCTTTTAAGTCCAAAAACGCAAAAAGAGAAAAAGAAAAGAAAAGGACGGAGTATGCAACGCCGACCTCACTCTTTAACGTTTAAATATGACCATAGTACCGTACCCAAACAACCTCAAAAATTTTTAAATATTTTTTAAAATCTCTCCCTCAAAATTTTTCTTTCTTAACCCACAAAAAAGTTTGTTTATTTATTTTTCTTATTTTAATTTCATTTCTCTCTCAACCCATCAATTTCTCTCTCTCTCTATGCAATCCTCTCCCATTTCTCTCTTCCCTCTGTTTTCTCCCTCTTGGTCTCTCTAAACTCATCGCCCGGTTGCATTAGGATGATACACGGTCTCGTGATTAAATAACAATAAATCGAGTCTTAGATCTAATAATTTGGATCCGATATGATACATCGCCGAAGAAAAACGCCCTAAAAGTATTTATATATTTGTCTCTCATTTTTTATTTGACAAAATATTTTACGTTGGTTATCAACCTACCACAACCCTACTCTTTTATCCAGATTTAGGACAGGTTGTGGCAGAATTCTTCAAAATACACAATCTCATAATACAAGTCCAAAATTAATTGATTTCGTTTTCGTTTTCGTTTGATCAGTATCAAATAAAAAAGTAAACTCGCTTCGTTCCTGAACAATTTATTTCTATATTTAACATTAAAAATTAAAAATTAAAAATCCCAAATTCAATTAAATTCTTATACTACAATAAAATAAAATGTAAAATTTATTTGTAAATAATGACCATTTATCTAATTAATACTAAGATTTTCCCCTTTGCAGGATTAATTTAATTATGATAAACTTGGCCTTATTTATTTTAAAAATAGTGATTATAATTTAAATTGATATTTTATAATCAATAAAAGGTGTTATCTAAAAAATAGTACTAAAATGATTACCTCCCACCTCCCTTTTCACTTGACAGAAAAAAATGTGGTTGAGCCAATTGAAGGGACATAACTTGTGGGATTCATGAGCATCAATGTAAAAGCTTACTCATTCTGCCACAGTTCTCCTTTCACGGTACATCTGCACAATCATGAGATGCAACCAAAAGTCCTCTTGCTTCTCCCCCTTTCAAATTTATAATTATTACCCATAATTGCAGGTTATTGATGGTGAAAGATAGAGGATGGGTTCTCTTTGAATCCACATATATCAGGAATATATATATATATTATATGATTGTCTTCTTGGAATAGAACCATAATTTTTAATATACTATTGACATTATCAATATGGTTTACACCCAGCTTGTTTCTAATCCCTTTGTTAATCAATTGCTCTGTTTCCTTTGAGGGAGAGATTGTATTGCCTGTTATTATTATTATTATTCCAAAAGACCGTTGCATCAAAAAAATGGTGGAATAGTTCTGTGGACTTTGAAAAGCTAAGATTTTAAATCTCGATAAAATGGAGGGATGTGCAACGGTCACATTTCGACGGCTCTGTTTTTGAGAAGGTCAAAACATGTTACCGTTGCAGAAGCCAACAACATCAAAGTTCCCACTTTAAAGCTCCCACTTCAAAGTCACCACTTTTCCTGCCCTTTCACACGTACTTTTCTTCCTTGGATTTTGCAAGGTAAAATGCAGTTAGACCTGATAAATTCATTGTAACCCATTTGATGGAATCACCTGATTTTTACTTATTAAAACAAATTTTATGCACTTGCAGAATTGATTGCGTCAATGGATTCCCGTTACTGTTTTTTTTTTTTTTTCTTCAATATCCGACCCCACTTTTTCATTTTAAGCTAATTGTTGGATATATTAAGAATCGAACTCTCCCAATGTTGATTTTTTATTTTTTTAAGATTTAAATTCAAAATTTTAAATAAAAAAATTCAGATCTTATGACTCTAAATCAATAAATTTCCCCTATAAAATTTGGAAACCCACGAAACAGAAACATCCCAGAGAAAAAAAAAAATCAAGGATTTTGATCTAGCATGTAGGTATTTGATTTTGATCTAGCAGCACTCTTTAATCGTTGCACCTGAAAAAATACATACTAAGTTTGAGAATCCCTTTTCCTTTATTTTTTTTGGGTAATTTTACCGTCCGGAATCCAGAGTTTTATCCCAACTAATTCAGACCGAGAAGTCTGTCCGACCTCAATTGAGGGGGGTCCTCTCCCAACAATGTTTTTTCCATTCGAACTCTCAACTTAGTTAAAAAACGAAGGTATCCTTCCCACCGACACCAACATATGTCAGTCCCTTTTCCTTTATCACCATTTCTTGTCCAAGGAGACCAGAGAACAAAGCCCCTTCAATTTCGTTCTTAGAAAAAAAATACGAAAGCACTAGACAACCTAGAATTTTGACGAAGCACCTCCAATGTAATTGTTGGAACCTTAGAGCAAAGACACGCAAAAAAATGAAAAAGAAAAACCACAATATTCTCCCGACAAAACAATTAATATTGAAATTTCACTTTTGAGCAATTTCCTTTCTGCTTAAAATTTTGAAATTTGCTTTTTCATTCTCCAAAAAGAACAATCTTTGATTGTGTTAAAAAAAAATCCCTAAATAATTTTGGAAACCCCACTTTTACTCTTTAAAATTCAATTTTTTTTATTCTCATTAAATTAAAAAAAAAAAGAAAAGAGGGGGTTGATTTGGTAAACCTAAAAGAGAAGTACATTGGGTTGAAGCAGCAGTAGCAGTCGAGAAATAAGAATCCCTCAAAGTAGATATTTGCTGTGGTCTCAAGATTCCGTTCAACTTCTTCACAGCCACCACAAACAGAAAACGTTGTCGGTGTTTAAAAAAATCAAATGAGTTTATGATTTGCAACCTCCGATCTGATTGAAAATTCTTACATCGTAGAATCGAAACCTGCAACATCGATACTCACAGACAAAAAAAAAAGGCAAGTTTCATGTTCACACCCATCAAAAACCGCCTTAGTTTTTGTCATAATATCTCAATTTTGTTTGGTTGTGCCGAGAAAAAGAAAATATTATTTTTGAATTTTTTAAAACAAAGGTTTTTATTTCTCTATCCCGTGAATCCATATATCCATATATCGTTTGCTTCATACTAATTTCGTAGGTTGGGGATTTGCAAAGTGTGTAATGATTGAAATTTTTGTATTATTTTAAAAAATAATTATTCTTTCTCTCATTTTTTTGGTACTATGATTGGGCCACCAACCCAATATCCAGAAATTCATCCCGACTAATATCACTTGCATGACCCAATTAAGGGGACAGATCTCCCAATAATGATTTTTCTGTTCTCATAAGAGATCGAACTCCCTACCATGATTAAAGAACGTCAATCTCCAAACCAACTAAACTTTCATAAGTTGATTTCTTTCTCTCATTTTGAATTGTCATATAAAATGTTTTAGTTTCTCTCCTCCAATCTCATCTGCCACTCTTTGGGTGTATGGCAAGCAAGTCCATCAAGTCAACGGTCATAAACTGTTCACAGAAAAAGCCTAGGTGTTGGCACGCACCTGAAGGGGTATGATCCTGGGAGGCTTTGGAAATCAGGAGACTCCTTAAAACCAAACCAAATCTTGAAGAACAGATCTATTTCTCGCGACTGTGTTGGTCTTCAGTTATACTGAATTAATTACAAACATACCAATGATCAGTTGACCTAATAGGATATAGTGTTAAATCCCTTAATCAAGGTCACGAGTTCGACTCGCGATTTGAGTATAAAACAGATTACGTTAGAAGGGTATCCGCTTAAATGGGCCACTATAAATTCCGGATCGGATTAGTTGGAGTATGACTCTGAATACCAATTGATATAATACAAAAAAAAAAAAATTAATTACAAACACACAACCTGCATAGAACTATCCAAGGAAATCAGAAAACTCTGACCCCACCATGTCATCATCTTCAACATGCAGCCACAAAAGAAAGCAGCATTATCTGTAACTGGTCCATGACAATGAAGTTAGTTTTGACGCTTCCTCTGGTTGTAAAGTTAGGCAAAGAAAACCAACCTCCAGAGCATCTTTTCCTTATGCAGCCAAGTAGTTCTAAGGCAAGAAACTAACCAAATACTATCGACAAATTCCTTTATCCCCGCCACAATATCTGCAACTAATAAAGGTGAAGCAACTAATAGCAAATCCTGCCAATAATATGACGCTGATTAACCTAAAATGTGCAAAGACAATTGGGCTGTGCCTCTTTTATTCATACATAATTTATGTTACATTTGTTGCCTCATTTAAAGTGGCATTGCCAAACACTTCTTGACAACGGTAGTTATTCAATACCATGGGGATGGCCTTATGATCCCCATATTCTAATATACAAACTGTAACTCAAGGATACTTCTACTTACTTGAAAGCAAGGTGCTGAGGTAAGTCTCCACGATATCAAGTCCACAATGACTTTTAACTATGGGCATTGTTGCAGGGACCTCTAGCTGGAATGGAGAATCAGATATATCTATGCGCCTCCAAGAAAGGATCTGTTTCCTGGCTTCTCTAATTGCAGCTCTGGTTGCACAGTGAATTGAAACTGCTAGAAGTAATGGTGGCTCGCCAGAAGCTGCACAACAATGTTTATAGTTGTGGTTATGCTACTATGTATGCTGAGCCATAACATAGTTGAAGCACATAGTAATGTATTTAATCATGCAATCAGAGAAGCCGATCATAATTGCTTAAGTAATCTGTGAGGTAGAACAAATCGATACAAACCACACAGGTTACAAGAGGGAATCTGAAGAGTTAAAGTATCAGCTAAGGCCATGGTTACAATGCAGTCCATATCTGGACGAATGCCATTATATGTATAAGCATGTGTGACCCCATGCATGTCTAAAATGGAACAACTCGGCATATGGTTTAGTATGTTTACCAACAACCACTGAACCCTTATAGAATTTCTATTCATTAGTTAGTGTCCCAAGGCTTACATAATAAGACCGGTGGGAATCATTGAAAAGAAGTGATGAACTGAAATTTTAACTTTCAGGGTGTAATTTGCTGTCCTTGTCAATTGCTTATTCTAAATTGTGTTGGTTTGATGAATGAATCGAGTCATCCAGCCAGTTTAAGATGAACAGAACTTGAAGAACTAACTCATGGGATGAAATATGGAAATGAACCTTTCGAAGAGAGAACTCTTTTATGGTGATGTCCACTATTCAGAATCTCAACATTGAATTGTTTAGGAATTGTGTCAATTGTTGGGATCTTGTATGTCCATGTGCCATCTGAAACCACCAATCCATCTGCATTTGTCAGATACTCTTCGAGCATAAAAAACCCAATTCCTTGAACAAAAGCACCTTCAATCTGCAAAATGAAACTTCAAGGATTATAACTCTATAACAAAGTCAACAGACTTATCTGAATGTAGAAAAATTATGACCTTGAAAGGTAATACATCAACACTTAAAAGCAGCCAACCAAATATGTGAACACAACACGAGAAGCTGGCAGCTACCACTAGAATCTTAAATAGAAGTAGTTCGCTTCCACAAACCTGTCCTAAATCCACAGCAGGATTGAGGCTCTGTCCGCAGTCATAGATAATGTCTGATTGCAGAATTGTTGTTTCCCCAGTCAGAAGATTTACTTCAACCTGAAATTTTTAGAATGTGATATAGCAGGAAACATGTTTTTTCAAGTATATTCAGGGCAAGTTTTTCAACCTTGATAGCATGCTATGGTGTCAAGTTGAGCAAGGAGGGCTCAGCCAAACAGCTGAAAGACAATAAGAATCTACAAGAAGAAAAAGGGGAAACTTGTCATGGACAAATTCACGTCCATAGTTGTCAAATTGGGCATTTCTTCAAATTGTAATGTATTCTATCATACCTTCTAAGGTTTCCTTTTTTTTTTCCTTCTCTCTCTCTCTCTCTCTCTCTCTCTCTCTCTCTCTTCTTTTACATAATAAAGAACTGATTTTATGAATATATATCCTTAAGAAATATGATAGTAGCATTAAAATGTTAAGTAGACTTTTAACGGATACTGAAATAAGCTAGGCAGCAACTTCCTAGCATAATCATTTTCTTTTCCTCGCACGTGTCTTTTTTACTTTTATTTTCTAAATTTCCTAAAGCTAATCATACTTCTAGAAAAAAGTCTACTTAAAAATGGTAATACATATTTCTAAGTAAATCATGGCATTAAAGATAATGCATATATTTATTATATACACATATGTATTTTAATATTCTTAAGAGTCTGAAAAGTTAAAAGGAATACAAAAAAATGGGCTCTCATTGTAAACCTAAGACTCGGAAAAGCCAAAAATGGTTGAGGGAATACTACAAACCAAAGTAAATTTCTAAGAAAATGCCAAAATAATTTTTTTATTATTATTTTGGAAAGAAAAAATTGTGATGGAAAGGTATCCTGTATCATAAACACGTATCATGTTGTAACATTTATTGTGCGTCATAGGATAAAAATTTCATTTAAGATATGGACGCAAGATTCACACGAAATACCTCTACTTAGATATGCATCACAAGATATGTATTTGACAACTATGCTGACCTCACTAACAGCAGCACCATAGTTTAAGTATGACATGGAACTGAACTCGGGTACATAAAATGAACTTGCTGACATATTCACTGCTTGCATATAGGCCTGCATTTAAGCAAAAAATAAAAAATAAAATGAACAACACATTTCTTCAGAATATGTAATAAATGCAGTGAATGACGAACAATTCCTTTCTTACAGTTATGATATCCAACGCAACCAACTGAAAAACCAAAATAAGGAAAACTACCTGGCGTACTAACATATCCCAGGTTACAGAGCCTACTTGTTCCTGCAACCTAACTTTAACAGGAGTCAGTCTTTCAACCAAGACATTGCAGCAAAGTCTAACAGCTTCACAACTTGACTCTGACGAGGTGCTTCCAGCTGTAAATCCCCCTTGGATCAAGCTCAAACTATCTGCCTGTATGACCCGCACTCTCTCCAAAAAGTCACCTGCTTCATCACATTGGATTAGTTTGAGAGCATATGCAGCCATCTGTTTTACCTTTGTATAGAGCCCCTGGCCAATCTCAACGCCTCCACATTCGACAACAACAGACCCATCACTAAAAATGCTAACTTTCCCAGGAGTTGGTCTTACTGTAACTTCATGAATAACAGGTACCCGAGAAATACCCCTTTTCTTCCATTTATTACTGCAGTTGAACTGATTGACAATCTCCTTCCTTTGGTTAAAGCTAGATGAATTGGCCAACTTATCCCAAATTGAAGTCAGAGTATACTCAATAGCTTCACCAGCACTGCTCTCATGAAATAAGCTAAGGCTGTGGAAAGTGTGGAGATTTCTGTCCCTGACAGAATCGACATCCACGGAAAGAGTAGATGCTACATGTTCAATCACTGCTTCAGCAATAAAAGAGCCCTGCACCTCCCCTGGTGCCCGCATAGCAGATTTACTTGTGTGGTTAGTTCTGCAGACTTTGATGTCAAAAGATAAAGCACCCCAATCATACTTGTTAAGCGTATTCAGCAAATTGTGAGGCATTATGGCGCTTATATCTACACTATACCCTGCATTTATTAATATAGTAAGATGAAGGGCAGTAATCTTGCCATTGGACTTGAAGCCCACATCATAAGTTACTTCCATAGGATGCCTTCCTCCAGCCATTATCATATCAGTCTTGCGATCAAGATACATCCGGACAGGACGTCGTAATTTTTGTGCTGCAAGGGCACAGGCTGTGGCCACCTAGGCACATTAGATGTTCTTACTTTGAGCATGTTATAACTGAGACCAACCAATCTCAAAATGTGCACAAAAGGAAAAGGGAAAAATAAAAGGAACAACAACAACAACAATAATTTCACAACAAATAAGAATTTACACAGCTTGAACTATTGACATTGCATTATCTGGAAATTGAATACTGAATATTGTATGTTACAAAGTCATTCATCAATATTCTAAAATCTAGATATATTGTTCGACAACCTGTAAGACCATACTTCTCCACATGTGGCATACATAAGAATGTCATAGATAAGAGGGATTGCTTTAGGAATGAATTAATTTAAAAGGAATTTGTCTATCCTATATTTCTTCCATCCATGGAGCCTTGACATTCTAATCATAGAAGAGTGATCATACAGATTAATCATACCCTAAGGTCATCTAAACCTTCTAAGCAGCTATGTTTGTACAAGAGCTCAAATACAGGCAACTCCACTAAGTTTTTGTCTTTCACTTAACATTGTCCTGGAGAGCATATCTTTGGCAAAGTCTAATTAAGGTTTCAGAATCAAACCACGGTCCACAATACATGTTAGGATTTTGGACCTAACAATGAGAAACATGATCTGAGCAGCACAATCAATTAACTGAAATGACAAGCATATGTAGTATCAAATGAAACCAAAGAACAAACATAAACATAAGCACATTAGAACCAAACAACTCATCCTGCATGTCATCCAGTATAACAACATAGAACCAATGGGTGACAGCACTACATCAGGCACATTGTTTTGAAAAATGGGGCTCCAACTTCTTCTCTGGAAGCCAACTAAATATTAAAAAGGGGCATTAATAGTAATTCTAATGATAGGAGTCTAGGATACTATTGCTTTTTATCTGCAAAAGGAATCTAGCAAATGTAACCTTCTTCTGTCAAAAAAAAAAAAAAAGAATATTCATAATATATAGTTATAAAAAGGTCTGGATACCTAGAGACTAAATGGTGTTTGCTTATTTGGTTTTGTGGATATTGTGTACAATATACCAACCTAAGAATTTGGCATGGCTTAAGATTGAATATGATTTATCAATCTGAGAAAGCATGCTTGGTCACCACTCTATTGATATAAGATTCAGTTTAGAACAAATGAACATACTTCAAGAACAGACAGATAGATGCAACCCAACTTCTTGAGGTACATAGATTCCTCAAATAAAACTTATAATACGGGATACTCACTGGCATAGCTCTGATTGCCTTGCCACCAAAGCCTCCCCCAACCCTTCTTGTAATAACACGAACATTATGCCCAGGAACACCAAGACAACTAGCAATCACATCATGTGCATATTCCGGGCACTGAATTGAACTGTAAACCACCATGCAATTGTCTTCATCTGGCACTGCTAGGGCAGTTTGTGTCTCCATATAAAAATAGTATTGCGACCCAAGTTTGATCTGAAAAGCACAATTCAGGGGGAAACCAAAAAGTGCACAAATTAGTTTAGTAACTTTGCAACTCACAAAATACAACTAGCTTTACTTGCATGATAGGGTCCAGCACGATGAAGAATTCTATGAACAAAAGCATATAAGAAGCACCTCTGCTGACAGTATCTTATGATCAGCTTCAGACATTCCTTTTGCAAAGTCACCCACCTCCCTAGGATACAAAAAAGGAGGGACCTCAAAAAAGCTTGACCTATCAACAGCCTCCTTGACAAACAAAATGGGAGGTTCCATATTTTCCATGGCATAATCAACTTCTGCGACGCTTGCTGCCAAATTCGCATGTTTCTGCGTATCAGCAACCTGAAGAATAGTTTATTTTTCTATATTAGATGCACAAACCCCATCAAAAGATTTTTAAGAAAATTGCCTTCGACTAAAGTATCTCAAGATCAATAATTACCACTACAGCAAGGCGCTGACCAGCACACTTAGTAACATCATCAGCAAATAAGGGTTCAGGACCAAATATAGTCTTCGAACCTATGTTCTCTGCACCTTCCAGGATGTCTTTGTAAGAAACAATAGAAATAACTCCATCTGGTAGCAAGTCTGACTTAAATCTAATGTTCTTTACTCTTGCTAAAGGCTTGGTGCTATATATGAATGCACCATAGACACAATTGGTTGGAGATGGAATATCATCCACAAATAAAGCTTCACCTACATAAT
The DNA here is from genome assembly GCA_033439265.1 of Dillenia suffruticosa. NCBI lineage: Eukaryota > Viridiplantae > Streptophyta > Magnoliopsida > Dilleniales > Dilleniaceae > Dillenia > Dillenia suffruticosa. The sequence goes on along the minus strand of JAVTVX010000010.1, from coordinate 13,366,471 downwards.
TGTATCAGAATCAGAAGAAAAGTTCATCAATTACCAAACATAGTCCAAAATAGTATCCTGCCTAAAACAGAAGCATTTACATCCAGCAGCATAAGCATTATCTCAATGAATAAAGAAAGAAACCCAATTCTGATAATAGTTGTCATCAGTTCACACAAATTGATCAATTTATAGGGTGCAAGTGGCATTACAAGCAGAGAGAATCTTTGATAATATGGAAGACGAGAAGTCATGCTAAGAATCTATGCCAGGTTATTCTAAACTGAGAACTTCAAGACTGTTGAGCCAGTTACAAGTGTATCGTTAACAACCAATATCTAGCATTGCCAGAAAATGCATAGTTAGAAAAGTAAAATTGGTGTTCATAATAGACAATAACACAAGAGTATAACAAACCAGAAGCTTGAAGAGCAGCTCCAGATTTTGTCAGTGGCTCACCGACTGGATAGAACTCCCTAGTTAACTCCATTACCTGCTTCGAGGGTGATAGTAAAGCTGTCTCTCGGACAGGAGCCTTCCCATCATAACTAATTTTACTCCCAAAAGCCATATGCACAGAAGCATTTGCACAATCCTCAAGATAACTACCGTGCAGATCGCTACCAGTTTCAAGGAGCGGATGAAGAAAATCAAAAAGATAACCAACAGCCAAGCTTGTTCTATACGCAGGATGTGAAATGCCATCATTAGGCACCACATTGTCTCTAACTAATCTAATGGCTTCATATAAAACACCGTAATTAAGTACTTTTCCGGCTAAAAAATTCTCAACATTCCTAGCCCTCACTGCATGTTTCATCCCATAAGCCCCAAAAGCCAAGTGAATATTATTAATCAAAAACCCACAAGAAGCCTTGCAAGGAGAAGCATCAATCAAGAAAGCGGCATTCAGATAGGGAAGTGCATTCCCTAGGGGTCGTGGTGCAGCTCGATACGTTTCAAAAAGCAACTTAGAAATAGTTCCAGAACTAATCTTAGCTGGCTCCCACCTTGGGATATAAACACTTAGAAGAATACCATTCAGATTCATTGGGGGCTCCCTTAAAAAGTCCTCTAGTGTAATCCTCTCACGCTTGTGGCCTGAAAATATCTCTACCATTGAACCAGCACCCAGAAGAACAGTAGCAATATCTGATGGAAATTGATTTCTTTGGGCCATTACCAAATTTCCCCCAATGCTAGCAGAGTTTCGAACAAATCCTGAAGCAATCTTCTCCATGTGGTCAGCAATTCTTCTGAAGACCAAGTCACCAGAGGGAAAGTCGCTATTATTTTCTTCTTTCAGAGCTAAAATAGCCTTAGATATTGTCACCGTTGCCCCGATTTCGATTCCCATATGATCTTTTTTTATCATTGAGAGCTCAGGGATATACCTTAAGTCAATGTACTTCGAATAGGGCTCTAGTTCCTTGTAGTAACCAGTACCTGTGTTTCCTGCAACTAATTTTACTCGTTCCCCACCACATTCCAGCAAACCCCAAACTTCTTCAATTTTAACAGGAGTGTACCATTGATATCTCTTAGAATCCAAAAACTTTTCCAATTTCATTCTGCTCTTCAAGAATTCAGGATATGTACAAATATCTTCCTTCAAATTGTATAAAGGTAATTTCCTTACTTTAACCTCTTTATTTTCTCCCTTCTTCCAAAATGAATTGAGACCCAGATCTTCAATATCAACATCACCTGCAAAACTTTTGCAGGCATCTGCAATTGGGCGATACCCTGTGCAACGACAAAGATTTCCTGCTATAGATTTTTCAGCCTCATGAACCGTAAGCTTTGAGAATCCTGGAGCAGGCTCCCTGCGCTGGGCTTTTTCAGCATTAACAAGAGATGAGAAAAGAGAGACACACATTCCCGGAGTACAAAAACCACATTGAGAAGCATGGAAACCAGCAAATCTCTGGTGGATAGGATGGAGCCCATCTTTACTATTGCCGAGGCCTTCGGTAGTTGTAATTGAACATCCATTTATGCTACAAAGAAGGGTGAGACATGAACTAACTGTAAAATCCTCGACTTGATCTCTTGTAGGGTCATACTTTGATACGAGAACAACACAGGCACCACACCCTCCTGCACAGAGGCCACATCAGTTTCAATTTAAGTTTTATTGCCGATGGAGGAAGAAGGCATGTGTAATATAAAAGCTCTCATATTTACGGTAATTATGTTAGGCCAAGATAATTAAAGCCATAGAATAAAGTGCCATGCTTTACTTGAGGAAGCATCTACATGAAATACAGTCCAATACCACCCACCCAATATCTTGAACATAAGAGTGAGTTAGAAAACAAGCCAGGTACTTGACGTTGGACATTCTCAACCAACTTCTGGTCAATAAATTTTAATAGAAATCTGCCAAAATATAACCATATACCATATCTGGAAACCCAGTTTAAAAATTCCAACGGTCAGAGATACAAACATTTACGAGATGAACTTTCAACAAAACTTGAGACTTCAAATCCATAATACGGACCCACAATGAAACTTTCAACAAACACCATATACACACATGAACAGAAACCCAAATCCATAAGACACAGAAAAGAACAAAACCTTCGCCGCAGCCGAGCTTGACACTCTTGAAACGAGTCCGAGTACGCAGAAACTCAAGCACAGTAGTTGATGGGTCAATACTTGAGACTTCAAATCTCTCTCCATTCACAGAGAACACTAAACTAGTTGCTGATTTTGATTCCTCTTCCATATCGTAGAAGACTGATGTAAGCGGTTCATTCATTTTTACCTACATTTTTTTTCTTTAAATAACGTAAGAAGACGGCGACAACGTGCGTCAACGTCTGCTGTTCAAAGTAGGATGTCACAATCAGACAATGGCATAAAAAATTAGAGAAAATTCAACTTGAATTTTGTAATGACATTCACCAGAACAATACGAAATTTCTGGGTTTACCAGAACAAGACGAAATTTCTGGATTTTCTTCTTTCTCTTTTTCTTCATTTTTTATGGCATCCCAATTGCGTCCAACAATCTTCTCCCTGGAACAAAAGAGAAAGAGTAGCACGCACTCAATAAAAATTGCCCTTGCCGGTCACCATACCTTTTGGTGGGTAAGTCTCATTTTAGGTTTTTTCTTCGATTGTTGTCTTGAACGCACCGAACATTGTTAAGAAATTAACTTTTTTTAATTTTATTTTTCTCAATACCTATAATAATTAAGTAATAATTAAGGTTGTTACGACACTCAGGTAATGTTATGGAGACTAGTAACACTATACCGTCAAACAGAGCTCGGGCTCGAGTAGCTTGGTATCAAACTCGAGCTCAAGTCCAACTGTGTCAAACTTAAGGTTCAACGACATGAGAGATATTAATTTTTTTAAAGAAAATAATTTTCATATATAATTATATTTTTAAAAAATAATTTATATATATATAATTATATTTTTAGATATATTTTTTTAAATATATTATCTATATTATCTGACGACACCATCTATGAAATCCGATAACACTTTAAACTTGAATTCAAATTCGATCTAAAAAAATACAAACTCGAGTTCACTTAAAGTATACTCAAGCTAAGCTAGAATATTATAATACTCGAACTCAATCGAGTCTCATAACATCTCTATCTATAATCAAAAGAGTATAATATCCGAGCGTTATACACATCGGAGTTTGGTGGGTAAGTCTCATTCTCTCTCTCTCCCCGCTCTCTCTCTCTCTCTCGTTTTTTGTTTAGAAAAACTCAAAACTTTATTAGTCCTTGTTTTTTGCCGGAAAAATTGAACATTAAAAATAGTTAAAGAAGAATTTCATTCCCTCACATAAGAAAAATTTTGAACTTTATTAATACAAACCTCTGTCAATATACGTTTATTTATTTAAGCAAATTTAGTAAATTATAAAACATTATTTTCATCGAGTTTTTTATTATAAAAAAAAAAGGAAAAAAAATTTGGGATTTGAGCCCCACTCTCTCTGCTCTATTATTGATAGGAAGAGTTTGGCCGCTTAGACACAAACTTCTTTTAGGGGCAAAATTGGAAAGTTAATTAGCTTTGCAAAAGGATTAGCTTTGCAAAGGTATCCAAGGCAATCATTGAAGGTCATCTTAGTGGTATCACAAGAACAATTAACCTTTTCTCTTCCTAAATTGAAATATTTTTCTTAATTTATGCTCATTAGATAATAATTTAATAACGGCTAATATTTTATTTTATAAAAATTATAATTATTAAATGAAATTTTAATAATAATATATTTTATATATTAATATTTATATATACTTTTTTCATTTGTGTAGAAATGTACACCCCTGACCAAACCCAAATGTTTACATTTTTTTAAGTTTGGTTTCCAAAGCTAAAATTAGGTTAAACTGAAATTTGGTAACTTTTTATGTAAAATGTTATTAATATTATATTAATTTAAGTTTTTTAATAAAAAAATTAGTTTCTAATTACAAATTATATGTCCCATATTAGAAAATTTTTTATTTTAATTAAAAATAATATCATAAATAAAAATAATATAAAATAGAGATAAGATAAACCCAAAAAAGTTACGATTTCTCATGTGTGATAAATAATTATTTTCTCAATTTTCTTTTTTTGGAAAAATTTTGAAAACCCCTTATTCTATTTAACTTGTTAAATTTGATTTTTTTTTTTTTACAAACAAACATAGCCAAGTAAAATCAATTCGATAAATGACGATAAAAATAAATAAACGCTAAATCAATTTGATAAATAATGATAAAAATAAAAAAATTCTACCGTTTCAACGGTAACGAATACAAATTGATTCTTACCCTCGTTAACAGCGCCTCCCCCCGGGGGCGGGGAGTATCCAAAAAGTCAAAAGGAGAAGACCGTAGAGATACAACCTACGGTTAAGGAAGATGATGCAGACTGCTGGTCATACCATAGTGCCATTAAAATGTTAAAAAGAGTATTGTACACCAGCAAGAACTAACCTGCCCGAGGTGTCCCACATGGTAAACAATTCATGGACCCGAAAATCCTTGCATGGGTCATCGAAAACCTCATCAATGATACATTTAGAAAATTATATAAAAACAAAAAGGAAAAAAAAATCTCCTCTATGCACATGCAGCACTAAAAAGGTCAACGTTGTGGGATTGGTGTTGGGGAAGGTAGGGTGGACGGCCCTAAAAGAAAAAAAAAACACACACAGACAGATAGAAAGAAAGGCCAAAATTCAAAGAAAAGGTCGCAATCTAATTCCAAGATTCCGTAGTGACAAACAGACAGCTATAATTATTATTGTTATTTTTTTTTTGTGGCTGAAGTTTGAAGTTAAAACTAGCAGATGAGATTACCAGGGCTCTCCAATCCAACACAGACAACAAAAGAGCAAAACCCTAACCCATTGGCAGAAGGTCATACCTAAAGATAGATTGAGTTGGAAAGTTGTCATGATATGAGGGAAAATCATATATTGGATTAATCATCTCTGACAATACTCGGTCCAGGTAGTCCCTGCTCACAAGGCCAATACAATGTGAGAGCTAAAGTGATCAAAATACAAAGAATGGTTACAAAATAAACTACAAACCTTTCTACAAAGATACGAGGCTTTCTATGCAAAGGTAGTGAGGGCTTCAAGGGACATAGGTCTTCAAAGTTCCTACATGAACTTGTCCAGCTTTTCTTGAACTTATAACAGTATACAAGAACATTAACCTTGTAGTGGTGGAGGCAGACAGATCAGGCCTCCGTTGAGTCCAGCCACCAATCAGGATTCTCGGTACATCAAATGGTACCTCCAAAGAAGTAGGACCTCGGACCCTGGCTAATAGCTACTGACTTCACGAGCTTGTTGACCAATTTTTCTTGCACATATCAGCCACCCACAATTTAGATTGTAGCTTCAGACCATGAAAACACACTGGCCCCTAGTCTCACCATAAACATCTGAGTAATATTCATTATAATTGAGATATCCCCAGAACTGAGAAATACCAAATTTCCCATGTTTAGCCGACTTAAGATAGCAATTATGCAGTTCTCTAAGATTTGCATCGAAGGTTTTCTTTATCTCATACACCTAGAGATTAAGATGGAGACAGGAAAACAACAATCAGCATACCACTTGATTCATAAACATGCTTTAAGAAAGGACATTAACTGAGGGGGTTTGGTAGAGGCTTGCTATGATAAGATCCTGTCCTAACTCGTAATGCTCAGTACAACAATAGGGGATATAGCTGCATCATGCCTGAGATAAAAGTTTTACAAGCAGCAAGCTTAATGGAATCACCTGGGAAATATTTATCTGGTTAAGTCTACTCAATAAATCCCCTTGATCTGGTCCAGCCTTCCAAATTCCACCAAAGACACAAGACCGAAAGTCAACTGCACATTGCAATATGCTCTGGATGATATCAGAGATAAACCGCATCTCATCAGACAGAAAACATCTGAGAAAGGAATGTTAAAATGTCAGATTGGGAGCTGTTGCATATGATTTACACAAATGTCGTACTCATAAGATAAACACACATTAGTGACCAGAGAGACATCATTCTAACCTTAGGATGGACACACTGAGGTAGGAAGTAATTTGCATATGGGGAAGATTAAGTATAAATAATCAGATCCACCACTAAGTGCATAGACAGCTTATTTGGATGCATATACTGATGTCTGTCTAATGCTCACATAACAGCTAAATCCACAAAACGGGAAAAGTAAAAGGGTTGTTCACCTCTTAAACTTGCATGTTTGGATATGTATTCTTTGTATCAATTATGAGACTTGCAACAGGTAAAAGTTGCACTAAAGCAAAATTCATAACCAAGGGATATCAGACAAATTATAATTATCTTTGGAGTGGAAAAATCAACACTGCACAGTGTCAAAGGTATTCTATATTGCTCACAACCTATCCAATCGGCACATCAAGAGAAAAGCTATATCCTTGTTAGACGCATGCAATCCTCCAACAGGTTTACATCCTTGTTAGTTATTTTTCTTCATAGCAATTCTTCCAGAAAACCAGCAGCCACTATAAATCCTAGGCATAGTGGATTCAACCACTTCCTACCCCATCCATATTCCATCATCATCAACAGGTCACTCACTCATAAGATAATGAAGTTGGATAACTTCTTTCCCAAAGCAGTCAAACTTCTATCATTGTCTCTCACCTTTTTCAGAAGTCTGAGCACCACTTATTTTCCGGGTGAGAAATTACCATCTAGATGTGCTTTTATCAGTAGATTAATGAGCCTAAATGAATATAATAAATATTTGCAACAACTGCTCCCCTCCCAGATGTACTCATCTTGTTGGACACTTACAGCAATTACTGGACCTAAACTTACATGTGCAAAGAATCACTTAGATACGCCATATGCACTGTTTCAAGATCCATCATATCCTTAACCTGGATAAAGGAAAAGGAAAGTCAGAATCAAAGGGATTCAGAGGAAACAAAATCACAAGCTTGGACAAAAGAGGCAAGATGTTAAAAGCCAAAAATAAAACATTGTTGAGTGGATAAAAAAACCAAAAATGCTAGCAGAACAAGCATAAATATCAGGTGCAATCAATAATTTAAGTGAAACCCTACTGTAAGAGAAAATAAATGATGGTAAAGACGTATTTAAGTAATTGACCCTGACCTCATGCTTAAGGGAGTTCATAAACCTGGACCAAGAAATGTGCAACAACTGTGATTGCACATATTGTTGCAGTGTGGATACAAAATGATAAACCTGGTGCCTGAATCACACAGAGACCGGAAATGTCAAAACCAGAAGTATTAGTATAATGACTACCACCATAGAAAGAAGAGTCCAAGGCCATGCTTCACACATTCAAAGTCCAGTGTAGGGGTAAAGAATTATGCGAATAAAACTACATATAAGATCCATAAACTTTCATTTTTATTTTCACCTCACTACACTCTTAATTTTGGATTATGGAATTATCAACTCCATAATTTTTTTCACAGAGCTTCAACTATCCAATCGAGATTTTGTATTACACTTTGTAAGGAAATCTTGAACAGAAGAAATTTAAGATCCAATAAGTTCAATTGAATTTTAGAAACTCGTATTTTGGTGGATTCTTGAGACTTCTGAATCAATTATTCCTGTATCTGAACTTTAAGGGTATTAATCATTGCACTAAGGTATGATCACCAGGTTTTCCGGATCATGTCACATCTAAGTCAGGCTGACCAACATTAAATAGCTAAGATAAATAACTGTACTACATGAATAGAGTTGATATAAGATGCTTTAAAATAAAAAACAAATAGTTTAGAGATACCTCATTCTCGTTAACACTTTAAAATGGTGCATTTCTTGCTCACATTTCTTGAAAAGATGATTCTTATCAATCAAATGCATCAAATCCTGCAAAGAGTATCACAACCAGTTAAACCTTACTTCCCAAGTGTAATTCTCTTTGAACTTCCGAAAGGCATGCACTTCAGCTCCATGTTCACTAAACTACAATTGGGAGTGGAATTTGAAACAGCACAGGCACATCAGGCACAAAGTGAATTTGCTGAATAGAAAATAGACAGTGCATTGAAATTGACGGTCAATGCAATTTAAGATGAGTTCTACAAGAATTTTTTCAAAAATCATAAGCCCAACGAGTTTCCATTTTTCAATCTCCTGGGTAGAAGTCCTAATGAGGATTTTCCAAATTCAAGCCAAAGAAATGAAAGCAGGTAAGAATAGAAGCATTTTACAAGGATGAGATACATGATTGGAGGAGTGAAAGAGCTGAGAAACAATATGCATCAATTTATAAAGCAAAATTATGAATATGCTAATATCTAACATATAATAAGCAATCTATTCAGTAAGTAACATAATACCATCAAGATATTCAGATCCATACAAGTGGCCACCGTAAACATAATTCAACAACCATTCCAATTAACTAGTCAAAGAAAGAAAACAAAAGTAAGCATTGCCTTCCAAATCAAGGAACATATGTAAAAGCTCAGGCTCCATAACAGCCAGTAAATCAATGCCATATGAGTAATGTACATGTCTTTAAGGCATGTCATTGGTAATCTGCGCAGTGACCAGCAAAATAAAAAAGGTGGTAATCTATGCAGAAAGTCAACAATAAGGTAAACCAGCAAACTGATAAAGTGGAAGCAGATATGTTACATTACAGATGTCTGCACTTACACCTGAGTGCATATGTACCTTTAACGAGAACCAAACATCAGTCAGTGAATAAATGGCAAGTTTCACTTGCATCAAAAAGCTGAATATCTCAGCATAAATTTCCAGCGAATTTGGTGTCAAAATGATGCTGGTTGGCCAGTCCACCCTGTAACCCAAACCGATAAATCTGAACAAATGGACACCTGCAAGACGTCATGCTGTTGATATCCAAACAAATTTCAAAGGGAAACAATTAACAGATGACAAGTGTAAGAATGGGAAGTCAAAATAAGAGCAAGAAGAAGAATGAGAAGAAAGATACAGAATGCCCACAGAATAACAAGAACATATGTAGTGACCAACAAGCATTCTGGACAATTAAATAATTTACCAGTTGCAGAACTTGCAAGTGGCATCAAGCCCTGTTTTTTCATGTATACAAATAAGCGGACCCTGTTATGGTCACCTTCACATGAAGACTTCTGAACCGCCAATTCAAGAAAACCTTGAATTTCAGATATTCTCCGATTTGCCTCCGAGGCATACCATTTCTGTTGTCCCAACAATAAGATGAACAGTCAGAAATGAGTTAAATATTCTAACAAAATATTTGAGTGAACAGTTGGCAAAAACACCTGATGTGAAAGAGACATGATAAACAGATCTGCCCAATCTGCTGATTCCATAAAATGGTATCGTCGCAAGGCCAGTAAATGGTCTTGCAAGTGAAATCCTTCTTCAAGCAACTTGATAGTTAAGTTGCTAACATATTTATATCTAGCATAGCTTAGGAAAGTTCAAGCACCAAAAATCAGTGGGCATTCCATGTTCCAACACACTATTGGCACTAGTACAAACGGAGCAGTATAATCCTAAACATAAACTATAAAGAAATGAAGAGTCAAAATACAGAAGCATCATTATACATACAAGAGAGGCAAATATGAAGCTACAAAAGCACAATAATGTAGAACTTCATGAGCCCCCACCCCCCCACCCTGAAGAGAGAGAGAAAAAAAATGAAAGAGGCGCAATCATCTGAATGAGTTTAAAGTTCAAATACTAACCACCAAGTAACAAAGAAAATCTCTCAAAAGTCAATTTGATTAAAAGTGGAATTGTAGAACACATCAAGCCAATGAATTGCTTTGAGGTTTCCAAGTAACCATGGAAAGCATTCCAAGGGCAAACTTGCAGCTGAGATCTTTTAGCAAACGAATATCCCTCCAGGCACAAAATTTTCTATTATATACATAACTAGGTCTATTTGACTTGGCATTTCTAGTTACAACCAAATTGGTTATGCCTATTGTCAATGCAAAATAGAAACAAATAATTATAAATAGTAGAAGACAATGAACTCTAATGGAAACACGATATTACAGCCAAAAATATGATGTATATGTTTTAACTGGACCTATTATCAATCAATTAAAAACATTTGAAGAGAAACCTTAAAAGCAGAACATAAAAATTTCTGAGAAAATCTTGAGGATACTGAAAGAAGATTTCTTGCAGTAAGCATTTGTCAATTATGAAATCTAGTGGCACCTCAAAAGTTTCTGCCAACCTCTGTTTGTCTTCAACTCTGTCATTCACAGTGCTACCAGAACCACAAAGCAAACTCTCCCAGCTTCTCCCACTAGTAGCATTCAAGGAAAGAACATCTGTTTTGTTGCTCTCAACTGAATGCAGGAGGGAGCAAACGCCAGATGACTTGGCCATTTCAATTTTGGTATCATCACTACTACTGCTTTCCTCTTCAGTGGGGGCACCAAAGGTATTGATGGTACCATCTCTCGAGTCCTTGGAATTCAGAACATTGGGCCCTATTCCATATTTAGAATGTGCGGCTGATTTTTCACCAAAAGCAATGTGTGGATATTCCACAGAGGTAAAATCAAAGTGAGAAGAAAGCTCTTCATGGTCATCCACACATTGATTTCCAGATTTACCCAAGGTTTCAAAGAAGACATTTTTTCCAAGCATGGGGTGCATGCTGAAAAAATTAATTTGATATCTCGATCTCCATGATTGAGGACAAGATGAACTCAAAGACATTCCCTTTAAAATTTTATCTTCATCAGCATTTTTTCCGGCCACACACTTGTTAATATCAAGAGGCAAAAATCGAAACTCTTCATCTTTTAGGAGACTTGTATGCTCATTTGTCTCCATATGGCCACGTTCTTCACCATTTCTGCATAGCCACATGGCATGAAAACGGTTTTTCAAATGGCTGCCAATAGGCCAACCATTACAGGGCTCAGTAGCAGCAAACTGGGTTTCTGATATCTTTGATCCATCTAGCTCTCCTGGTGCTGAGGGCAAATGTTTGTTACTGGTAACTGGATTATGACATTGACCCCATGGCATTACTCTGTCAATACATGTATCTAAATTCCTATCCTTTAATAAACTTTTCCCATGTGCAGTCTTTTGTGGCAGTTTATCACTAAATGTACTTGAGGAGAAGCTTAAAGCAGAAAGATAAGCACTGTCCAAGACATTGGAACTAGAAGGAAGAGCAATCGGCTGCAACAGTTGCTTTTCATCTTCAGAGCCACCAACAGATGAAAATTCTGAGGATTCCAAAGGAGATACCACATCAGAAAACTCATCCGTTGTGCTACAAGCCTCAGAATCCAGAGAGTCAACATCCCTGCATTGACACAGGAAATCAAAGGAAAAGTTAAAAGACTAGGAAGTGAATAAAGGGCACAAAGACATGCAACAAGTTCAACAACTGAAAAAAAAATAAGCACTTCAATTGAAGATATATCGCCTATACCTGGTGATGCACACACACAAGCAGCTGCACAGCACAAAATGCACTAAGGCATACAAGAGCATGTAGACAAACACACACAGAATACTTACGCATACGATTCTCCTTTAGGCAGAAAATACAAGCTGCCATCCAGTGCATCTGAAAGTTGAAAATTTAATTCCCCTCCACTGCTGTCAACAAGGAAAGGGGAAATGCCATGTGGAACCACCTAGTCAAAGAATAAACTATTGAAAAAATAGAATATAATACTCTTCAAGGTAACATAAACAACATGCGTTATTACATGCAAGATGTGAGATAGAAACTGAAGAACCAGACATATGATCTGCAAAACCACCAGAGTCAAAGCAAATCAACATGATGGGCATCGCTTCTACCAATTAGTTAATCAGGTAGAACTGTAGAAATCAGATGTTAATAGATCCTTTTTCACGTGCAAATACAAAAGAAATACAACAGGGACTAATTAGTCTAATCAGTAGTTTTTCCCCTGAACATGCAAGGGAAAGGTGTTATTTCATTGGGTTCACTGGCCAAAGCAAAACTGATACACAAATAAATGCAGTATTCAGGTATTTCTACATGTGATCACTCCTGAAGAAGAAAAGATCTTCCATTAAAGATCATCACGGCATACCAAAAGTTCACCTACTAGACGTTGCTTATCTTTGCTGTTTTAAAATTGTATTAAGGAGGGGAAACATTTGTAATTAAGATAAACTTACGCTTCTCCCATTCCATTCAGTCACTCTCAAAACAAAGGGAAGATGCATTACCAGATAATTTGCATTTTTAGGCGTTACAAGGAAATTGAAGGGGATTTGATCACAGGTCCCCTTCCCCTCCTTAAAACATCCAAGCAAAGGGAGAATAGACTCCCTCCCTTCCCTTCAATTTTCACTAACTCCCCTCCTCTCTACTCCCCTTCTAATGTCTTAAGACTTGAAACATAAGGCGAAAAGGTATTAACAAGTTTATCATATAACGGTTTAAACAAGATAAAGTTCAAAAACATGAAAGTAATTACTAGCATTGGAAAATGATGATTACACTAGCAGCTTCAAAACATAGAATGAACAAATAAGTGGATCATGTTCTCAACTAGCACCTGGAGGTGAAGCTATGAATTATTAACAAAAGACAACATGCCATTAAAATACATTTGGTTACAAGAAAAAAAAAATGAATTGCATGAGAAATTGCCTGCGGCAGGTGAAGATGACAAGATAAAGTCACAAGTCAACTCTCAGGATAAAGGAAAGAAAAGTTATTGAAGATTAAAGCAATAAACTGCAATTTGTAACAACAAATGCCAGCAAAAGATTAATGTACACATGTAGATATGACTACCTGCTGATATCGAATTTGTAATCTGATACAGAGATTTTCAAGTTTTTCCTGCATTCTTGTGTAAAAGTTGTTTCTTGCAAGTACCAGGGCTTCAATGCATTCCTTGCTAAATGTCAGTGGAGATGCATAAGATGGATGAATGCCTGAAAAACTGCTCCAGGTTGGAAGAATGTCCTCATATGTATGGTCTCCATCAGCAATAAAATTACATAATTCAAATAATTTCATTATTACTTGAAGTTGCTGACCAGCTCTGAAAAGGGGAACTGAAAAATCTCTCAGGAAACAAGGAACAGAAACTCCATCTCGTTCCTGAGATGAAAAGCACCATGGCCAGAATTGGTTGAATGAAATCTCAGTATAAGCCAATTGCCAAAAAATATCCTATCTATTTGAAAGTTATAAACAACAAGACTACACTTATTAATTACCCTTATAGTTGCCAATGGGAACTCAGATAAGACGCCAGCATCAGCATGTGCGGAGGGCGTGGGATCAACATATTCTACAATAAATTCCTTGTAAGGATCACTGATATTGGCCTTGTAAATCCAAGATCTAATAAAGGTAAAATATGGTTCACATGACCGGAGAAAGAGAAACTTGAGAACAGGATTGTGAACTGGATCAGTAACCTGAAAGAAGTTTGCTAAACAGAATTGATCAGAATTCAACATGCACACATTGAGACACCCAAAAATAAAAAATAAAAAATAAAAAAAGAGGGGTGATCTCTACTTAATTGTATATCAGATTAGACACCAACACAGAATTCAAATTATAGCGTAGTCTCAGAATTTGCACTGATGATTCTTCAACAGTTGATTAAACAAATACATCTTTAAAAGCTATAGATTTTTAGACAAACAAAACAACATCCTATCATTTGGCATGTGTCTGGAACAGTAAAAAGGGGAACAAGCATTATATAAAAAAAAGGATCAGATTTAAGAAGTGTAGAGAGGTGCTTAAAGGAGGCTTATACCTTACAAGTCACACTAGTCAGACTATTGATCACAATTTAAAGGTTTCCTCACCCTTTTAGGGAAATTATGCATCAATATGGGCCCATTCTTCCACTGGCTATATATCAGGCTAATACACATAGGCCAGCCCATTTAGAAGATAAAGAACTTCAAATTAACTCCTCAGGATTTAATAAATAAGATCCCCAATCCAATATGCTGTCTTAAAACCCATGACAAGATTTCACCTTGTAGCCACATAAAATCACTGTAGGTTCAATTACATGGACCTAACATATCAGTTGGATCGAGCTGAATAAACCTGGCATCCACACCACACCACTTGATATTTGAGTAATAAATTACTGGTCATTGTTGAATATTTTACAAGCCCTCAAGTTATAGATAAAGTTCTCCACCACTAATTCATTGTTCCATTTTCTCACAATTCCATTATTCTTTACTTAATTGGTGATTGACAAAAATATGCTGAATTGTGCATCAATTTGTTTCACCCTCCAACTCTCTCATCCCTTTTATCACTGGACACCACTATTTTCCCAATGATTCTCTCTCTCCTTTAAACAAAAGCAATAAAATAACTCTTTAGTCATCCTCGGTATGTTGGAGCCATCCAACTTCGTGAATGTGTAAATTAAAGATATTCTGTATAAATATCAGTGTCAGAAAATGGAAAAATAAATTAGTGCAACTATTCATGTGTGAGAGTGTTTGTGTGTGTGTGTGTGTGTGTGTGGGCATGCGCACATGCATGAGAGAGAGAGAGAAAGAGAAGGTAGAGAGGAGGACTGACAAAGGTTAGGAACTTTGCATACCTGAAGTTGTTTGTACAAATATGTAAGCAACTTTCCTCCTCTAGGGAAGTTACAAAACCCTGAGGTTGCCTTAGTAAGTAAATCTTCAAAAGATAATAGTGAGAAATGACAAACTACATCATGTAAGAAGCATATATTTCCAAGACTTTCAACCTGACTCCGCAACTCCTTTGTATGCAGGTAAACCTCCAACAACGTAATTTTGGAATGCAAGATGCTTGTCAAACATCCTACTTTAGTTGGGCTTTCTAAAGGCATATCACCCCTTTTAGCTGACCGTCTTAGTTCTACAGATGCATACAGTGTATCCAGTGCACCAATGTACCCCTGTAACACCTTCTCAACAGCAATGCAGAATGCTTGATTGACAACACTGTAGGGAGGATACTCTTCAACTTCATGGTTATTATCTTGATTATCTGCCAGGTTTGGATTTGACACTCTGTTCTCCTGTACTTTTCTGTCTGATTTCGCATTTGTAAGAAAATGATCAACAAACTTGCGTAATAGGAAAACTATAAGACCTGAACGGCCAATGGACATCAGGATTTTCCCCAAAGAATGGGTGCTCAAAGACCGGTGCCACAAATTGGGAAGCCGATGGAATGTCCTGTCTGCCGGATCTGAACAAAAGGCAATAGCAAGCTTTTCAATGCTAACGAGAGAGGATTGTAGACCTTGTAATGCATTCATCGCTAACCTCACCAAACTGGCCTCCTGTTATTGAAAATAAAAAAGAATAGTTGAGAGGAAAAGGACAAAGAATCTCACCTCGAAGTAACATAAGTTTTTTACCATGAAGGATGAATTAGGTTCTATAGCATATTAGAATATGTTAACAATTCTATAGTGATTACATAACCGTAATGATATTGAGACTGGAAAAGAAATCAACATAACAGTAACATCATGTAGCTTTGTTGGTTATTGAAAAAACACATAATGGAATATTATCATTCCAGTCATCGACTTGACAGACACAACCTCTTGATGGTTAATCTAGTATTCTGCAAAAAATTCCACTCCCTTGGACAGCCTCAACCATCATATAATCCTCATTTTTATGCAGAAGAAAGCGCCAGTTTACAACGAGGATAATTGAATTAAATGTCGTTCACATAAACAGTTCCCCCCAAGCCCCAAAATCATCCAATTAAACTAAAAGGTCCATCAAACTCCAATTGAGCAAAACAAGGGTTCAAGAAGCCAAATTCAAGTAAAATGCACACCTCTACGATAAACCCATCAAGCACATTCAGGGTATACATTACAAGAAAAGTAAAGGGGTTGGGAGGGAGGGTTTCACCCAATGCTCATTTTTTCATTCAAAGAAAGAAACGAGAAATTTGAACTTACCGTGACGGAAGAGGGATTGTAGAGAGGGTGCGGAGGAGAGAGAGAGAGATTGGGATGAGAAAAGAGACCGCTTTCGGAAGGGATGAACTCCCAGGGTTTCGGAGGAAGCCATGGATCTTCCAACTTGAGATTCTCTATCAGCGACTTAAAACTCGTATCCACCGCCATGGATTTTCTTCGATCCTTTTTTTGGAGTTAGGGTTTCAAGAAGTCGTTGATCGCCGTCACCCTTTTTTCCGAAATTTTGAGCAAAATGAACGTTAACCGGAGGAGAAGATCGCCGGCGAGTTGGCGAGGACGCGGTCTACTGGAATTTGGAAAGTATTTAAAAATAATAACAATAATATTTTAATTAAAAAAAATAGGGCATCAAGAATGGGCCTCTCGTTCTTTTGAATTTGGAAACGGGCTTGTAATAGAGAGGCCCAATAGATCGTGATCCAGAAATAACTGACTTTCTGATCCAACTTATGGTAATTCGCACATTCCTTCTTTTTTTTTTCACGCATATTCAAATCTGGGATCATCAGACCGGGAGAGAAAAATTATGACCACTAAACTATCCACTCGGAGACAATTTGCACGTTCCATTACTTCTCCCAAAATAGATTAATACATTAATGGGAAAGTACTTGGGAAAACTTAACTTTTTTTAACCTTGTTTAATTTATTGTTTATTATTTTTTTAATATATTTAAATAAATTAAAAATGGTAGTATGTATAGAATTCTGCAAAATAGAGGTTAAATTTATCTATAAAAAGAGAACTAAAATTATTATAATATTAATAATTTTTCATATTAAAAAAAAAATATTTCCATGCTTTTCATTGTTGGACCAACCCAACCCGCGATTTATAACAAGTCTTTTTGAATTTTTAGAGCAAGAAACCAAACTGTATACACTAATTTTCTATTTTTATGATAAATTAATAATTTTGTTCGTCTTGGTTGTCATCTCTTTTCAAGGGGTTCACAAGAGGGGGGGATAAATCAAAACCCTAGACACTCAAGGGCTAAAGGGAAGATCCCTTGATCAGGTCTTGAATGAGACCGAAGGCAAGGAAACCCCATAACAAGATTTAAAAAAAAAAAAAAAAAAAAAAAAAAAAAAAAAAAAGTTCCCATTAAATTTCTTTACGAAGTAAATAAGTAGTTTTTTAGTTATGTTAATATACTCGTGGAATTTTAATTTTTCTTTGCTAGGACTTTTTCAAGAGATAACTTTTGCTGTGCAAGCAAAGAAATATTAAATATTATTATTTTCTTAATAATTTGAAATTCCTTTTTAGAATTTTTTTTTTTTTTTTTTTTTTTTTGTAATTGTTGGTAGAAAGAAGCAACTTCAAAACAATTTATTTTTTACTTAAAATAAATTTGTAGTTTTGGATTGAATAAGGTACGTTTTTAGCGGCAAAACACAACTAAACAAAGAAAAATTCATTTTAATTATTTTAATGCAATCATATTTTCTTGATTTTGATGGATTTAATTATGACCCTAGACATAATTGAACTACCCATATAAACCCTAGAAACTCAACAAGAGCCGAGCTTAACACGGATAATTAACCCACAAATCTTTTGACGATTAGTTGACATAACGAGATATAACGCTAAATCGCTTAATCAAATTCTCATATTCAATTCATTACTTGAACATGAAAAAGATCACATTGGGAGAATAGTCTCTTAAATGGATTACTGCAAGTTTTAAACCAAATTAATCAAAATATGATTCCGAATACAGATCGATACAGTAAAAAAAAAAATACCCACAAATCTCAAAAGATGTCACAATTTCAAGAATAAACCTTGTGCCAATAATTTTAATTTTTTTTTACAATAAAATTTTTAATTGTCATTTGTTCCTCATGATATTCCGTCATTCAAGTTTTCAAAAGGAAAAAAATTTGGAAGTTTAAGGTCTATAACCGATATTTATTTGCCAGTTCTATAAAAATTATCAAGTGGGTTAGTCTAGTGTATGTTTTATATACAATAATATGAGAGAAGTAATCATATTTTTAAATAAATCAGCAAAAAAATGAAAATAAAAAAGGGCTTTCCATTTAATTTGACTTAATTGTCCGTTTTTTATTTTATTTTATTTTATCTGTAATATTTTAAATCAAATCAAATTAAATTAAAAATAAAATCTTAGATATAATTATTTACCCTTTTTTCAATATATATATATATATATATATATCAAAATGGTACTTAAGTCTTCTCTCTTTTAATATGATCCAAAAGAATTGCTTGGCAAATGTGAATAGGCCCAAGTCTGATTGAGGAAGAAAAGCGTAAGAGGATACAACCCCACAGCAAAGTTCTGAAAAAGAGTATATGACAAACAAAGAATTTGCACCTTTCCTACGCCAGAAGTGACCATTTGAACAGCACTAAATTTCAAGAACTCTAGAGAGAGAACACAAAGACAAGCATGCAACACAAGGCATAATCCAACCTGAAAGAAAAACAAAAATAACAAGTCATGGAAACCTATCACCCTAATCTTCAAACCTCCATGTCTACCTATAAATACAAAGTTCCTCAACTTCTCATATCCATTCCATTTCCACCACATTCCACAAGGGAAACAAAACAAGAAACAGAAGACAAAGGATGAGAGCTGCACCCGAACCCATGATTAAGGTTTTCATTCCCAAGAGTGAATTGGTTCAAGATGAAGAATGTGACACCCTCGTCCTTTATCTACCTGGTCTGTTTTCTCTCTCTCTCTCTCTCTCTCTCTCTCTCTCTCTCTCTCTCTCTCTCTCTCTCTCTCTCTCTCTACCTTCTTTTTCATTATGCTTTTGTGGGTATGTGTGTGTGTCTCACCTAGTTAATAAGTGATCCTGCAGATTTCATGCCGGAGCATCTAAAGGGGCAGCTAACAACATCTGGAACATTAAAGATCAGTGGAGAACGTCCACTTGGAAACAATACAAAGGAGATATTCACTAAAGAAGTTCGCATTCCTAATGATTGTAACACAAATGCGATCAGTGCTAAGTTCGAGAAAGGCATCCTGTATGTGAGGCAACCAAAGATGATCAAACCAGAGAAGATCAAGGCAGAACCAGCAAAGGAGGCTCCAATCTCCCAAAAGCCTGCCATGGAGGCACCTTCACAGGCTCAAGAACCTGCTCATGCAAATGGGCAGGACGAACAGAGAAATTGGAAGACTGACAAGAAAGAAAGTTTTGATGGAGCCACTCAGAAGATGAGCGACGAAGACAATAAGAAAAAGGAAATAAATGAGAAGACTGCCAAACAAGAAGATGCCAAAGGGGTTACTCAAAATATGGAGGAGAAGCCACCAGTGGAAGCATCTGGAAGGAGCAGTGCCAGAGATGCTGAAAATGTTCCTCAGCAGACTCAAGCAGAAGCAAAATCTGATGGTGTTGGAGAGATTACTAGGAAACCAGAAGAAAGTGAGCAAAGAAATAGAAACTCCATTGATAGTGTCACTGACCTGCACAATGAGAGTAATTTGGGTACATCCAGATTGGAGTATTATAAGCAAGTGGTGGGTGCTACAATTACAGAGCTGAATAAACCAAGACAAAGAATGAACTTGGTTATTGCTGCATCTGTAGGTCTGGCAATCGGATTGTGTATCTCCAAGTGCCTTAGAGTCTTCTCATCAGCCTGAAATGTAAAAACCGAAATATAACACATGCATATACACATGGTCAATAATGTAAAGACATTACCTGACTAATGGATTTCAGTTCATATTCATATATATATATATATATATCTAGTTTATATGCCCCAGAGAATTTCTTGAACAATGACCAGGAAACGTTCCTTTCAAGGGCATCATGTTACCTTAAAATACCTTTGTAACCCATTGAAGGATTTAAGGGGGAAAAGAAACAAAACAAAACAAAAAGAAAACACTCGTCAAGAAAAGTCAATCACATAATCATCCTTGAAATAATATCTTGCATCATACTGAAGTATGCATAGAGAATTCAGCAAAAGTTAGAATGAAGAAACATGTTCAAGTTATCTTCAGCATCAGTCATGTGTTAAGTTTTCCAACAATATCTTGGTTTATAAGCATACGAGTGGGAACTCTTACAATAAGGAGAGCAGGTGACGTGAAAATAGGCTAGTTAGTTTTCTGATTTGGGTAGTCTAAGCTTACAGCCACCCACTTGTCATCACTAATTGGCAGCAAAGTTTGGCCTTTGGGAACTGCAAAGTTTGGAATGCAGGGATACGCTTGCACTTTGCTGCAAAGCAAGTAGCTTCGCATTACTCTGGTCTTCTGAATGGCTGAATCTGCAGAGGATAGAGATGCAAAGGACAGAGAAGAGAGGTCCGGAACTGGACTGTCTTCAGATGATGAAAGCATGGCTCAGAAGACACAAAAACTATCATCTCTGCTTTCTTCCTAAGCTCTTTGTTTCTTGTGTGTGTGAGTGGAATCCTTAATGTCTTTAGCAGAATTACATGTTGATGTTTTGGCACATTCTACTCCTTGAAATTCATCAGGAAGCAACACAGAAGCAAAAGTCTATCAAACTTCAAATTAGGCCACATAATGAATGTTAAATGTATGTGGCATACATCATCTGAATATATAGCGGTGAGAGAAATTTGAGAGCATGCAGATGCAGCTGCCTAAAGAGGAAGGAAATATTTACCTTCACTCATTTCCCCTATTTCCTGCAATCTCGATCTTTGAGATAAAACTGAAGAAGCACCAGCATGTTGGCTGTTGTCTTCAAAAGACAAACTTTGTAGTGAAGCAGAAATGTGGATGGAATTCAGAGTATGATTCTCTGATAAACCAGAGCAAGGAAAACCAGTGGTCCTATTCAACTGACCTGAAAAGGCACCATTAATGCAGCACGATAGAAAATACTCTATCAGGCAGTATAAACATCCTAAATAGCAATGTATGACAGCAAGAAGCATGCCCACTTATTAGTACTTTTCCAAGTACGAAAGCATGTAAGGCAGGATAATAATTCATCCATCAGATGGTGGAGCTGTGCCACTTAAATTTGGGAAAAAGATTGACAATAATATACTTCCTTGTTTTAACATTAGAAAGAACAGAGAAGCACATGTATTAATTTTTAAGAATAACAGCCTAGGACTTATGCTACCCCAATGCTTTGTAAGCAACCTTTGCAGCATTTATCTCTGCCTGCATTTTGGATTTTCAGGCTTTCCCTTTGGAAAATTCTCCTACTTCAATAGTTGAAAAAAATATTGGATAGTGAGCTGCACCAGCCTGGATTGTCTTATATGTTGGTAAGCAGAAATCTTCTTTCTGAGCTAGTTGCTGTAACAGATTCTTATAAAAGCCAGGGTCGTCCTTGCAAAAAGGGTAATAAGGTATATGAATGTCAACCACATATCAATCACAAAACAAAAGAAAATACTCATCCATAAAGGAACTCACATCCCTAAAACCATCCACAGACAATGACATCAAAGCAGTCTGCGCGGCAGAATGTTCTGCATCCTTCAGAGTGTTGAAATATTGTGGGTTTTCAAACATTTGATCTTTGATTGTTACCACAGCCATAAAGCAAACGGCATGAGGTGGCCCCCTCACTTATGAAAGAGTAGGAAGGCACATCAAGATTTTTCCATTGGGCATAGTTTTGCAGCTGGGCCTTGTATGGATATTGTTTATCTGTAAGCACAAATTAACTATAATATTATCTCCTAATGTAAAGAAATGCAATTCTATTACTCCATAACAGGAACACTATCAGCAATTAGGAAAAACATCATATGATAAAGACCCCAAATACAAGACAAGGCTACAACAATATCACTAGAAATTGCAACTGTAGCCTATCTATTCATATTATAGCAACTACGGCTGCATATACAAGAGGAACCTAGTTGAGGTTAAAATGGTTGCCTATGAACCAATAACAGCAGGAACATTAAAGTGAAATCATTGGCTGTGAACAAAGCTGAGACAAAATTGTATATTTTTCCAAGTTTTTCCTAATATCTTCTTACAAACAAAGCCTAAGGCACAAAACCCACTTGAGCACAAATTATATCACGAAGAGTAAATAAATTTTTTCCACACAGGAAGACCAATTACCGAAGGAAAATAGTTTCAAGGACAACAGACAAAAACAACAGTTGGGCTTACCTTGGTTGAGCACAAAAACCACTTGAGTACAAAACCCACTTGGGTTTACCTTCGTTGGCTCCCACAAGATTTTCTCTCAGAATCCTGACCGAGTTTTTCGGTCCCTGTCTCCCCATCTATGGATTCAACACTAGAACTCAATGACAAAGTAGAAACCAAAAAAAAAAAAAAAACAGAACATTCAACAATTTACACATTATCATAGAATACCCCCAAACCCCCAACTCACCCAAATCACGCATTTCCTTAGTAATGTCAGAAATTTTGACAAACAGACAAAAACAACAGCCTAATCAACAAAACTGCTTGGGCTTACATTAGTTGGCTCCCAAAGAAGATTTCCTCTCAGAATCCTGACCGAGTTTTTCAGTCACTGCCTTCCCATCTATGGATTCAAAACTAGAACTCAATGACCCTGATCAAGAAGGTAGGAAAAAAAATAAAAGAACATTCAACAATTTACACATTATCATAGAATCCCCCAAACCCCCAACTCCCCCAATTCACGCATTACCTTAGCAATGTCAGAAATGATGACAAACATAAATATACATGTATATCATCTTGAACACCCATCAAATTAGAACTCTGATTTGATACTTTCTTTGTTTGTAGCTCCATTAAATGGAGGACTTTTCCGATCAGATTTTTGGCCAAATACATAAAATTAAAAGAGAAACCTGCAAGCCCTTTAATTTCTTTGGGGAAGTTATTGTAAGAAAAGAAACAGGGGAGAGAGAAAGTGGGATTGAGAATCCAAAATGGGGAAGTACCAGAAGTGAAGTGAAGGAAAGCGAGAATGGCGGCGTTGTTGAGAGCGAGTTTGGAGGAAGAGGAGAGAGTGTGGGAGTGGAAAGAGAAGGAATTGACGAAGACATTAGCAGAGAAATAAGGGTGGTGATCAGGATCTTCTTCCGATGTTCTATTTAATTTTTGAAAAGTAATGAAGGAAAAAGAAAAAAATGTGGATTCTGGCTATAGCTGGTCAAACTCAACTAGTTGGTTCAGCCCTGAATTGGACTAGCCAAGCTTGGAATTGAACCCCCATCAACGGTTTAGTTGTGGGTTAAACCTCAAAAACTAGGCCCTAAACCTACTCACATTGTACATAAATCGCCCAGTTCATGGACCCTACAGTTTAGACGATATACTCCGATTCGGACCAAATGTGAACCGTGATCAGGAGTAGAGACAGCCGAGGTACTGCATTTATAATCTTTTTTATTTCTTCCCTCCCAGTGTCGCAAGAAAAGAATTCAACTTAATAACATATTAGCTTCTTAATTAAATTATAAATTCAAAATTTAAAAATAATAAAAAAAATTACGCTGAAAAACTCCTCCTCTAAATTAAATCCGATAATGAATTAATAAAAATATAATTTTAAATAATAATTAATTATTAAAAAAAATTCAACTCAGCTGAAAATAGAACCAGGCTGGGTCATGCGACACACATGATTACATCTATCTTTCGTATGAACCCAACGCAGCAATTAAAACCAGAAATGAACCCGAGTGAGCACTGCAAAATGAATTTTTAACCTTTATTCTCCTCACATAATGCCTTAATTAAATAGCATTCCATGCATCTCATCATTGTCCCCGTTGTACCCTTGCAGAGGGAACACTTTTTCATACGCAGAAAAACACCACAACCAAGGAGCGGAATCGAAACATCCCTACCAGCTATTGAACAGAAAAAACAAATCCCAAATGCTAAAATACATCAAACAACTTAAATGGCATAAGAGGGAACGACATTTTTTTCTTCTTATTTTTTTCCCTTTTATAACCTCGAACCCACCACAGAGGTGTTATTAAAACCATATCACCTTTTTTTCCCTTTCTTTCCCATCACTTTTATCCCTTGCTTTCCCTTCTTCGCTTCCCAAAATGCAAGAATAATATACTTATAGCACCTTGTTAGTAGCTCACTTCGTGCTGGCAAGTTGAGAGCGGATAAGCTTGGCAGCGGCAACCATGTTGCTCAACGCAGGCTTGACCTCAGTGTATTTACGGGTCTTGAGCCCACAGTCAGGGTTAACCCAGAGAATGTTGGACTCAAGGACTGCAAGCATCTTGTTGATCCTATCAGCAATCTCCTCAGTTGATGGGATCCTAGGGGAGTGGATATCGTACACACCAGGGCCGATACCAGCTCCATACTTCACTCCCTCGCGGAAGACTGAGAGAAGCTTTTCATCGGATCGGGAGTTCTCAATTGTGATCACATCAGCATCCATGTCAATGATGGAATGAATGATGTCATTGAAGTTGGAGTAGCACATGTGGGTATGTATCTGTGCATGATAAGGGGATCAGAATGTTTGCCAAATAATTGAGAGATGCTCTGTTCCCTAAAGCGATATAGAAACAGTACTAGAGCACAGATGGAAAACCTGTGTGGTGTCTAGCACGCCACAGTTGGTGATTCTGAAGGAGTGAACAGCCCAGTCCAAATAGAAAGCTTCTTCAGACTTCCTCAGAGGCAACCCTTCTCTGAGTGCAGCCTCATCAATCTGGATAACAGTGATGCCAGCCTTCTCAAGATCCTCAACCTCATCCTTGATGGCCAAAGCAATTTGATAGCAAGTCTCATGTCTAGGAGCATGCGGCAATGTCAGAGAGAAAGCACAAAATTCCAACAAAACAAATAGAGACAAGTAGAGTGTCAGTTGAACTGATTTCTCACCTAGGTTGGTCATTCCTAACAAATGACCAGTTGAGAATGGTAACAGGCCCAGTGAGCATTCCCTTCATTGGGCGTGAAGTCATACTCTGAGCCATTGAAGACCAGAAGACTGTCATAGCCTTAGGGCGACTCACATCACCATAGATGATTGGTGGCTTGACACACCGAGATCCATATGATTGAACCCAGCCATTGACAGTGAAAGCAAAACCAGATAGCTGCTCCCCAAAGTACTCAACCATGTCATTCCTCTACATAAACAAGGAACAGATGTGAGTAGTTGATACACCATAGGAAAATGAAACTTACCTGGAACCTAGTTTCAAATTAAATTTAAGTCAGAAACAATAATGAATCATAGATCACCTCTGGCTCTCCATGCACCAATACGTCAATGTCCAGCTCTTCTTGAAGCTTTACAACCTTGTTAATTTCCTCCTTGATCGCCTTGACATATTCCTCCTCAGATATTCTGAAGTGCATCACAGCATAATGAAAATAAGTAGATATAGACAACCAACATCATACTCAAAATAACAAAATGACAATCATGAAAAAAGATCTTACTTTTTTGCCTTGTACTCACGACGCACTCTTCTAAGATCCAAGGTCTGAGGGAATGATCCAATGGTGGTGGTTGGCAGAATGGGAAGATTCATTTTCTTCTGCTGAGCATCCAACCTAGCACTCACAGGTGTGGCTCTGCGGTGGTCAGAGCCCTTCAAAGCAGCAGCCTGAGCAAAAATGATTAAAAGAAACTCACTAAGAACAGCACTATCACGATATGTGAATCAAATAACAAAGTTAAGGCTTAATGTTGCTTACAGCCTTCTGGACATCCTCATTTGTAACTCTTGGAGAAGATTTTCTTGATGCTTGGGCAGCAGCATTATCAGAGAAGGATGCCTGAAAAGGATGAATAGTCAGGAGAATGATACAGGTGCTTCATAATGATACAACCATAAAGATAACTTTGCCTCTATTTCCAATTCATGCATGGAGAATGTAAAACCATTGTGGTAAACAAAGAAGAGCAAATAACTCTGAAAATCATGCATCTTTCAGATTTCAAGCACAAGGAAAATGAGAAAAAGAAAAAATTGAATCCCTAATGAAAGCAAATACCCCATCCTTTTGACCACACAACGCCTTGGCCAAGGCATTCACTTCAACTATTTTCTGTGCTGCAAATGCAAGCCATGACTTGAGCTCCTGGTCCAGCTTAGTTTCATTTACAAGATCAACCGCAGTATGAAGGAGTGAGCATGATGTAGAGACAACAAGTTTGTCTGTTGGAGAACCGAAGTAAATAGCATTAATAACAATTAACAAGTGACCAAGATCAGTGAAATAAAAAAAAAATACACTAAAGTAAGCCCACCTTTCCCAACAATGCCCTCAAGAGCCTCCAGAGTACTAAGTGAACTAGTTAGATCATTGGCCCAAATGTTCCTTCCATCAACAACTCCAGCAAAGAGATACTTGCCAGAAGGGAATCCACCCTTGATCAAGTCAAGGGTCTTTGTTCCACGAACAAGATCAAACCCAATACCAGTGACACCCTTCAAAGAGGTAAGTGTCTTGTAGGCATTAGCAGGAACATCAGCAAAGTAAGTCTCGATGAGAACATTCAATCCAGAGAAAGAAGACTCAAGTTCAGAGTAGGCATGAGTAAAAGCTTCCAGCTGGTGAGAATCAAGATCCTTGACCAAGATGGGCTCATCAAACTGAATCCAGGTAGCACCAGTGGCCTTTAGCTCAGCAATAACTTCCCTGCAAGGCATTCACTTAATCTTTAGCTAAAAGAAAATTCTCTTCTTTTCTTCTTACTATGACCACAAGCAAAAGAAGAGGTAGAACAAAACCAACACTTAATCAATAATAAATAGCAACTACTTACTTGTAAATTGGAAGAATGCCGCCAATTAGTGAGAGAAGAGAGAAGGACTTCTCAACACCCTTTGTTGGTTTTGACAACAACAAGTATGTGACAGGACCTAAGAGGACTGGGACAGTATCAACTCCAAGCTGCAGGAAATAAAAATCCAATAATTACCGCAAAAGCATTTTTGAAAGAACAATAGACAAGCATAGAAGGCAAGTGGATCTATAACACTTACAGCCTTGGCCTCCTTGTACTCCTCCACTGCCTTGTGAGATGAATAGCTGAACTTCACTTCTGGGCTCAGCTCAGGAACAATGTAATGGCTTTAAAGACAAAGTTCCAGAAATATTAAGCATGTCTATAGAGGAGATAGCTGTTTTACATAACATGCACCAAACATAGATGAAATCACCACTTACTAGTTGGTGTCGAACCACTTGGTCATTTCCATAGCCGGAACGGATGCATTTCCCCTGGCCATGGAGAAGTAGGTATCAAACCCAATCTCACCACCAGTCCAAGCATATCTAGGCGGCACAGCACCAAGCATTGCTGTCGTGTCCAATACTTGATCATAGTATGAGAAGGTGTTGCTGGGAATATATTTGATATCAGCATCAGCCATTTGCTTCCAAATGGAAGACCTAAGATCTGCTGCCACTTTCTGCAAATCCTCAGCGCTACTCTTCCCATCCCAAAAGGATTCTAATGCAAACTTGAGCTCTCTCTTGGGCCCCATGCGAGGGTATCCAACAATGTGAGACGCCATTGCTCTATATTACATGACAACAAAATATATTCAGACTTTTTTTATGATGTTAGCAACTAACTTCAGCCAAGATAATAATTTAAATAAATATAAAGTAGTGGAAAGGGCTTTGAACAAGAAGGCTATCCAAAGGGTACAGAATTATTGACTTATGGAGATCAGGTTTCAAATCCAATTACTCCCACTACACAGCAAAATAAATAAATAAATAAATCATTCATTCATTCATTTGTTCATTCGTTCGTTCATTCATTAAGCTAAACTAAATAGGTGCTCAAGTCACTGCCCAAGCAACAGGTATCTAAACATTCCAACCGATTGTAAGCTATTTTCTTCAATAAAAGCATTGCACTTAATAACAACATTATGCAATTAAAAAAAAATGCCTACACCCACCCCCTCTTCCCCAGCATTTAGCTAGTAAAGTTTATATCAAGAAACCAATTATTCCACCTTTTGTTGTCTAAAAAGCAAAAAAGAGGCTTCTACAGAGTAACAAGCACTCCAAAGTACACATACCAAAACAAATTAACCAAAGAAGAGAAGACTAATTATATAATATTGCTTTTTATAAAAGTCCAAGAACCCATGATCCACAAAAACATTAGATCCCATCCCGGAAGAATACACAATTTCCATGAGAACCATCAGCATCAAATCTACACTAGAAATGATGAGAAACGTTATAATGAACACCTAGGAAAACACGAGTTGCAGAAATGCTACAAAATGACAACTTATAAATCAAATCTCAGAAAACCAACTTCAGATCCGGTCTCAAAAAAAAAAAAAGGACTAAGATCCCCGGTAGACAAAACCCGGCAAAGAATTAGGAAATGCAAACATAGAACACGAAGGATACCAGAATCCAACTAAAGTTAGTATCCCGATTAACCATAGTGAAAATGACTTGAATCAACTCAAATCTAATTAAACCCATCAACCGAAAAAATCGTAAAAGTCCATAAATCACAGAATTAGGAGAAACCATGTGACGAAAAGCACAAAAAATGAGTCAAAGCAACTACGAAGTCCAGATCTATAACACAATTTCAACTCGGTCCAGACCCAGATTCATAAATACACTTGGTAAGACTAGCAACTTACTTATCAGTACACAAATACCTGAAACTAACAACTAGATCAGATCTATATAACTTCGATAGTAATGTAAAAGTTTAATACCAAGTGAATGAATCGAGAGAGAGAGAGAGAGAGAGAGAGAGAGAGAGAGAGAGAGAGAGACCTGATGCCGAAGGATTTGAAGCGAAGAAATGTAAGAGAGAGAGAGTAAGTGCGTGGGGGAGAAAGAGAGCGAAATGAGAGGAGCGAAGAGACCGGCGCAAGAGAAGAGTGTGAGATTTGGGTCATTTATACTGCTCACCTCATTCACACTCTGTACATTTATATCATTTTAGATCCACTTCTCTGCCTATTTTTTAATTTTATTATTGTTTCTATTACCATCTATTTTAGGGTATTTTTGTCATTTCGCCCCCTCCCCACCCAACCCACTTTCCAGAAAACCTCCCACTAGTTAAACCAAAAGGAATAATTAATTAACCTTCCACTAATTAATTAATTAATTAATCAATTATTAGCAAAATAAATAATTAATCCATGAATATCAATATTTAAGAAATAGGGGATGCATTCTTGATGTACATGCACCAATATACTCCTTTCTTTTTTTGCTTTTCATTTTTAATTCACATAAATCTAAATCGACTCTGACTTGTAAATATTACTGACTAAATATATTTGATAATTCAGAAATCATTAAAAATTACATTTCTGATATACATGTATCTATATTTTTTTTTATTTTTTATTTTTTATACGTGACTCTGATTTTTAACTATTATTGATAAATTTATTAAATACGTATAATATAACTCACAAATTAAGTAGGTACGCTAGGAGGCTATATCGATAGCTCAACTTATTTTTAATTTTTGAATTTAAAAGAAAATAAAAATTTGTCAAATTGAAAATTGAAAATCAAAAAAAATTTATATGAAACTTGGAGGCTTAACTATCTCTAATTTAGATCAACTTATCTCTAATTTTAAATTTAAATGAAAAAAGCTTTATGCAAAAATTATAAGTTTTATAAAAAAAAATTGAATTTTTCCATAAAATAATCGAATATCATCATCATAATAATAATCTTTTATATTGAAAAATTATGTACACTTGGAGGCTATGTGGAAAAGTTTAAATATTTTTAGTTTAGCTTAACTTATTTCTAACTTTTAAATTTAAATAAAAAGTTTTATGTTAAAATTATAAGTTTTGCAAATAAAAATTAAATTTTTTATAAAATAAATTAATATTATCATTACCATAAAATAATCTTTTATACCAAAAAATTCACCTGGTCTTATTGTAGTGGTTGAATTCATTCTATACATTCACCATTTGATGTACATGTATCAAGATTTTTTTCTTAAAAGAGAATAGAGAAAGAGAGAGAGAGAATTACACATCTAATTACCCAGACCTATAACTATTTGACTTGCCATGATACGGCAACAACCCAACTTTACCGAACTCATTTCGAATTTTGAAAATAATAAAAAAAGATTTGAAAAAGATAACCCCTAAAATGAGTCATATAGTGTTTAAACCGGATTAATCCGATAAATCTTAAATATCTATGGTGAAAAAAAAAATGTACTAAGAGTTTTCTCCTTTTTGTTATTTTTCCTTTTTAATAGGCATAATCTTGGCCTTTGTTCTTGAGTATTGCTAATAAATTCATTAAATACATTTGATAACTCACAAATACATATAGAGGCTATGTGGAAAAGCTTAACTTTCTTTTGGTTTAGTTCAACTTATCTCTAATTTTTTAAATTTAAATGAAAAATTTTATATAAAAATATAAGTTTTATAAATAAAATTGACTTTTTTTATAAAACAAATTAATATTATTATTATAATCGTATTAAAAAATATTCCTACTTTTTATTGCAGTATATCCTGACTATCTAGTTATCGAGTTATCGAGTTATCGAGTTATCGAGGATATATCTCACCTCTTGATATCATATTGAATTACGATAGATTAATTTTAAAAATAGTAATTATAATTTAAATTAGATATTTCATAATAAAAATAATTTCTATTATCATTTTCAAAAGGAGTAACAACACGGGTCATTCTCCATCTCTCTTTCAGCCAAGCAATACCTATTTTTATTTTTTTTATATACATAAAAAGATTCGAATTTAAAATTATTTTAAACAACAGAAAGACAGTACTAATTGAACTATAGTTCTTGACCGAGCATTGTCTGACCGAGCATTGTCTGCTCTTATTACCCAATTTCAACTTTTCGAAATAGACCTATAAATTCCACATGTAAACTCATATTATTATTATTATTTTCCTCATCTGGGTTTTTGTTTTTGCTTATTGTAAGTCAACTAGATGTTCCAATCAGATAAATCATAGCAATTCTCTCACCATAGCAAAGTAAATATTGTAATATTTAATCTCAATTTGCAATTTCTTGCATCATTGTCTTAAATTAATCTGGTCAACTCAACTTCAAAAAAATCTATATATATATGTATGGTCTTTTTTATTGGAAACAATTGTTGAGTTGTTTTCTGCCAACTCAATCTTTTTATATTTGAGATCTGTCACGTGATGGCCTCTTACAGGATCCTCCTTCCTCATCTTAAACCTAATTTCTTTTTTTTTTCAGAAAATGCCATCCGGGTATTAAAAAAATAATAATCTATAGAGAGAAAAGTGAGAAAATTAGCATCTAATTACCAAGACCTACAACTATTTGACTTGCCATGACCCGGCAACAACCCAGCTTTCCGAGATCTTACAACTCGGTTTTGAAAGAATCTTATTTATTAAATATTTAATTTAATTCAAATCAAATTTAATCAAATTTATTATAATTATCGAAAATATATCGACCAACAACGAAGATGTCCTCCCTTACTTATCACCCACCGACTTAAAAAAGACTCCAATACATTTGAACACGAAAGGGGTAGGTGAACTCAATTGCCATTGCCAATTTTAACCCTTTAAAGGACAGAGTAAAGACATCCCTCACTATTATTTATCTATTTAAATCTTAAATCAGATGACAAAATGATGTTTAAAAGAACTAATTGCACTCATTGATTCTATTAATTATTTTTTTTTTTTAAATATATATAATACTTATGTTGGGTTTCATGACAAGTTTTGAATTATGGAAGGTTAAGGGATACCAACCTTAATTTATCCAATTTGATCACTATTTATGAAGAGGGAGAAAAAGGAAAATAATTTAAAAAAAAAAAAAGAAAAAAGGAAAAAAGACCCAAGAAGGTGGATCGTTTTCCAGAGGACCTTGGGTCATCTGTCCCATTTGGTGGTGGGTATAAGACCCCACCAAAATATACCCAAAAATTTTAATTTTTTTATAAAATATTTTGATCTTTATTTGTAATATTTATATTATTATCAAAAAATTATTTTAATTAAAAAATATTATTAATATAATATAAAATAAAGTTAAGTTAAGTTAAAAAAATAAAAAAGGAGGTTCCAAACAGGACCTATGGTGTACCCCATCATTGGTTTGGAGTGGTTCCTAATAATAAACAATAAAAAAAAATATGCATCTGAATGGGTTGGTGAGCTAATTGCTAGTGACGGTGGGCCCCTCGTCAAGCAAAATTTATTGATTTTGCTTTAGACCAGAAAACTTTTGTTTTGAGTGCGGTGATATCTTTGTCCAGCGTAACCAGCCGTTAGTTTAGCAAAAGATATAATACCAATTTTTTAATTAAAATTATGAGTTTGACTCATAATTTAAATATTAAATAAACTATATTGAGAGAATAATTTTTTTAAACGAGTCACTATAAATCTTGAATCAGATTAATCAGAATATGATTAATCAAAATATGATTTTAGATATCGATTCGTATAGTATAAAAAAAATTCTTGTTTTAGCTTAGAAATGGCTGACTTGGGTTGTAAGGACTTTTTTTCCAAAAATAATTGAATATGATATAAAATAAAATATAATAATATAAAAAAATTTATATAGCGGATTATTTAAGAATTTGATTTGTATATTTAAATTAAAAAAAAATAACTTTGTTCTTATATTACAAAACTTGATTTTACTTTTTTTTGAAAAAAAAACCAGGTTAAGGTCTTTGAATTTGTCTACACAAGTAGAAAAATTAGATAATGATGATTGAATAAACTAAATTTTTGTTACATAATTTTATAATTTTAATTTTGTCGATTTATTATTTTTGTGACATTTAATTCCTAAAATAGATGGAGGGAAACATAAAAACATTATAAACCTTAGCGGACACTTTGACAAAATTTAAAACAAAATAAATATCAAGAGGAGCTATCAAGTCCTTGTCCGAAAAGGATATAAAGGCTTTCAAGGTGATAATTTAATGGTACAAATCTGTTTCTCCCAATCTGATAATACTAAGTTTAAATTCTTGTTAAAAAAAAAAATAAAGGATACGAAGTAAAATAAAGTAAAGACAACTTGAACTAAGTCAAGCAATCCTATATCCAGGGTTTGTTTTTTTTTTTCTTTTTAACTAGAATTGGGTAATGCTTGTTTTACCGAAATTAATTTCTTGAAAAATATTTTACATTATCTTGTGAGGAGGCATGGCACCGGCAAAGCACATTTTTCTTTTTTTATTTTTTATTTTTTAGTGTAAGTGATATTTATCATCTATTGATATTCAGATTTTATTCGATTAATATAATTTGAATATTGTAGAGTATATTAAGAAATTAGATTTTATAAATTATTTTTATTTATTTTTAAGATACAAATTTAAAATTTTTGATAAAAAAGACAGAGAACTTGGTTATTCGATTCATAAGAGTTCGGTGGTATAGCACATTTGATTGAGCAGTAAAAAGAGCTGCACCGTAGCGGCGGTCCTCCTCTTTCATCAGAGTCACGAGCTTCTGCTTCTGAGCAACTGTGAGTGCTCGAATTCAGCTATCGAGATTACCGAGACAAGAAGCAACATGGCAATGACAGAGAATAGAGAATATGGAAGGTTCAAAACCGAATGAAAGTGCGTCCATCGTCATGAGCCCTCTGAGTTACATGCACCAAACACGAAACTAGAATGTTGGACCTCATCATTCAATGCTCAATCCGAATATTCGAGTTGGCCTGGGTTTGGGTACAGCCCATTCTTGCGGCCTACAGCTGAGTCCGGTACAAAGCAGAGCGAATATGAAATGAGAGTCGTTTTAATAAAATAAAATATTAAAATTTTTAATTAATTTTTAGATTTTAAATTTAAAAATAATAAAAATTATATTAAAAAATAAAATTTTTATAAATAATCAAATCAGAATAATTAAAATATAACTACCTACGAATAAAATGTACCTTTTGTTGTTCTATGTAAAGATTGACCCTTTTCATTTCATTCGACAGGGTGGACAATTTGCACAAGCCAAATTCCAATTATATTTTACAGGAAACAAGAAACTGGCGACCGACCAAACATAACACAGGGAAGATCCGAAATGAACACGCTTGTCTTGGCTCGAGGATATGCTCATCGTAGCCACCACCCGCAAGCTTATAACTAGATTCCCACACATCCACTGATGTTGCTTTTTTTTTTTTTTTGTTATACTAAATGGTATCTGAAATTATATTTTGATTAATTTGGTTCAGAATTTAAAATAACCTATTAAGGAAGCTACCCTCTCAACGTAGTTTTTTTCATATGTAAATTATGAGTTGAACTCGAAAACTTGAATAAGAGATCTAACGTCACATCCCAGTGGGTTAACTGTTCGTTGGTTACACCAACGTTGCTTGTGGATGGGGGAAGTGGCGAGGATGCTTTTCACTCTAGTTACCCTTAATCTGGTTCAAAGCATGCTTGAGGGCAGGCACTAAAGCCTCTATGGATTCACACCCGCATTTGGATTACCAGGCATATTGATGATCAGTGAGAGTTTCCGCAGCAAAGTAAAGAGCAAAAACAAAATAAATTTGGTTATTTAAAATCTTGGTCTAAATCTCAAATTCCTTTATTTTATGAGACACTAACAAAATTATTTAAGCAATGACCTACAGAAATCAAGGGTCTAAGTCCGACAAAGTCCTCCACAGAACATCACAAGTTGGAGGGAGCTCAACAAGAAATCAACTTATAATTTGTATAAAATCTAGAAGAGAAGTGGCAGAATGAGGCCGTGCCCTTACCAATGATGATCCCCTTATTCCAGCTGCAGCCTGGGAAAGCACAGCAAATGTGGTGTCACTTGTTATGTACTTGAGGGAGAGGAAAATACATAAACAAACAGCTGATAAGAGAGAGTCCAATTTATTTTCTTCCCTACTCATTAGAGAATGTACAGACAGGAGATCATTAAAAAAATAAGGAAAAAGAATAAACGAAGCACAGAGACAAGAAAACACAAGGAAAATGATATAACTCATTAACATTTGGCACATTTGGCCACATTAGAAACAATGCCCGAGTAGATTTGCACAAGAACATCAGTAATCATGGCAATTCAAAATTAAAAAGGATATATATATTATGTGTGTGTGAGTTTTTTATATCCACAAACACACCAAGAAATTCTAGTGAATGATAACCAGGGTTTCACTCAAATTTGAGATGTACCTTTAGACTCTCTTGCATCATGACATACAGAAGACCTGGTGTCACCTCCTGGATTAGAAACCAGTTCCACCTACATTACATATCCTTAATTTTGTTCACGTCATCAGAAACGACGGCTGTTGCAACTACCCTTGCCCCTCCTAGTCTTTCTGAGGAAGAATTAACAACACGAACTGCCCTTGGTCCACTGCATACAGAAAACAACATCATCAGAAACAAACAGTTGATGCATATCAGGACTTTCAGGAATCATGGGCAAAAGCAAAGAAGAAGAGCCATTGCTTTGTTATCGCTTCATTAGACTGGTACCATACGCAAAAAAAATATAAAATGGAGGCTTGAAGTGCAAACATCGACAAATCTACTTTGTAACTCAACCTCAATGTAGAAGAGATTACTACGAGATTGAGTTGATCACACATCAATCCAAGGTAGTTAATTTGTACTAAGTAATAGGTACACGACCAAAATCCATGAAAGTAATATTTTTGACGCGGAGAACTACCGATCAACCTTCATGATCTTTATATCATAATGCCAATTTAAGTGTTGCAAGGCATTCAGTACTTCAATGTTCTGCTTTGACAAGAAGCAACATTCACCCCCCTAATCAATTTAGCATCAAAAAGTGACCTTTCTGAAACAAACATTCAAAAAGGTGTATCAAGATGCAGATAAGGTCGACACTTTTTTCTGTTACTTTCTGGGAAAGGCCAAACAAAGAACATTCTAACAACAAAGTTGCATTAGCCTTCGTAATAGCAATATTAGAGACCAGAAAACTAGTCCCTTAAATAGGATATTCACATATATTTAGGATCTAACAAACTAACAACCCCAGAGATGTTAAGAAATGGTTTGAATTTCTTGTCATGCACGAGTGTCAGCAGAACATGTCAAGCAGGTATTGGATAGAAAGAAAATTATTGCAAGTAGATGAATCAAGTGTATATAATTTGAATGTGAGAAACTGACACGATATATACAAGAACAGCTAATGACCTCCGATCAGGCGCATTACCTGAAGCAACACTATTACTCACACTCAAAATTGATACTTTGAAATTGGCCTCTCCAGACTCATCTCTCACTATATATTGTAGTGGACTCTTAGACATGACCGGGGGGCGAGTTGATGGCAATAGATTATTGGTCATTGCAGTGCTGACATGGTCTGATGCCGGCAATTCCCGTATTGAATTTGCTGATTTCATGCTTAAAAGTCGGCTACTCATTTGACGGCCAGTGCTTGCAGCAACAAATCTGAATCCAATGAAACATAACATTGTCATTATTCAGCAAAAGATGGACCCAGAAGAACCCAAGACCCCAAAACAACTTGTCTGAAATACAACCAAGTCTCACCCTGGATCACCTGACCCATCATTAGTCCACCTGAGAATTGCACCTTGGAACTCCGGTCTGACTGAGTTTGGCCTAATTGCCTGTTCAAGTCGAGCTTGCACCCTACCCAATAAAAACAGGAGCGGGGTATTCAATAACTCACCCTGGATCACCTGGGCGCCAACACGGCAAATCCAACGAAGACACTAATGGCGATGTTGGCTCCTGATGAAATTCGATGATGATGGCTAGAAGATGATCGGACCGGTGGCTAAGGCAAATCTGGGTGATGGATCCAAGGCGAACGGCTTCAGACGGCGGCGGCGGTGGCTGAAACGAAACGAAGGATTCAACAGGCGACGATTTGAAGCGGATCGAAGATGAAGGCCGTGGCCATTGGCAAACGCGATGGCGAGTTAAGAATTCAGAGTCTGGGAATGAGGATGACGCTGATGATGGCGAACTGAAATTGGGCGACTGATGAAGATGATGAATCTGTATTCGATGGTAAAATCGAACGACTAGACTATGATCATGATGAATCGAACGGATAACGTTGTCTAGAAATCGAAGGGGGATGACGAACAGGGACTGAAATTGAGCGGTGAAGACCAATTGCAGACGAACGCTACCGGCCCTTGGCCTCATCGGCGAACAGTGAGGCTCGCTGCGTGTGAAAGCTGGGCAGAGGCGAGCCTCCGCCATTCGACGGCCGTGGTGGCAGCTCTCCCCGATGCGAGAGGGGCTTAGCCGCGAGCTTTCACTTGCGGCTGAGGGCCACACTGGTGGCAGGGAATAGTCCCCTGCCGCCAGGAGGCCAAGGGTGGCGAGGCAGCGTTGCCGTGCGGCGGCAGCGCAGCGGTATCATGATGGTGAAGAGAAACGATGACGTAGCAGTGTTGTCAGTAATTCATATAATGCTGATTGAATGTGCTGATGTATCACGTATCCCGTCATCTTCCCTCTCTAACTACCTTATCATTTCCGATTTAACTTATCCATCTTATATATCACATCAGTCTGGATGAAGAATCAACGGCCAACATAACAAGTTTATCGACAGGATTAAATTGTCAATTTTTTCCAAATTTGAAATTTAAAATTTAATTATAAATTTTATATAAAATCCAAAAATTAAATAAGTAATTAAACACAAACAACAATTAAAAAATAAAAATTATAAAAGAAAATTTTTATTTATATTTTTAATTTTTTATATATCCATGTTGGGGGGTTATTAGTCAAAAATTTCACATAACAAGTCTATTTTTTAATTATTATTTTAAATATAGAATATTATTAGAACATAGTTGTTATTATTACCATTAATAATATACTAATTATATATAATATATTTATAAAAGTGAAAATTTATACAAGAAATTTTTAATGTTTGCATCCAATTTGATTGATATTATAATTATTTATAAAAGTAACAAAATCATGAATCAACGATATTTGACAATTACGTTAAATTTTCAATTTTGGTTGAACACTTAAAAAACAAAACTTTATCGACACTTATACTCTCTGTACACAAAATTTAAAATTTTATTTTAGTTTTTTGCTATCTGACCAACTTATTATTACATAATAATATTTAACATTAAATGTAAACAAAATTTTATCGCATATTTTTATAAAAGTTATTTAAATATAAATATAAATTATAATTGTATTATTAAAAATAATAAATTAATTATATACTAAAATTATAACGGTCTGTGCACAAAATTGAGAAGTGTTATTTAAATTATATGTGTACATACATACATACATATATATAAATGAATAATTTTATTTTACAATGTTAGCACCAGGGTCTGCGTTCTATGTTTTGATGTGTCCAATAATTTGTCAAGTCTCTATACCTTGTGCATCCGGGTCCGGGTCTATAGGGTGAATGTTCGATTAAACCGTTACTGAAATAATTAAAATTAGAATAACTGATTTAATTCGATTATATAATTTTCATAATTATAATTTAATCAAATAAAATAAAAATTGATTGGTTATTTAAGTAAATTAAATAATTAATTCAATTCGATTATCCAAATTAATCAAATTATTAAAATAATTTCATTAGTTATTCATATATTCTCCTTTTTAGGTTTTTCTCTTTTAAAATAGTTACATTAGAAATAAAAAGATCAAATCAAATGTGGAAATGTAAAAATTTTCATTATTTTTGCACTATTTTTTTTTAAGATTTTTCTCTTTTAAAATAGTTACATTAAAAATAGAAAAATTAAATTAAAAAGTAAAAATCGAAAACTTTTCATTAATTATGTATTTAAAATTTTTTTAAATTTTAATTATAATATTATAATAATATTTATATAAAGAAAAATTATCTAAAAAAATATATAATATTGACCGAAATAAAAATTATCAAAATCGATGGTTTAAATAAATTAATTTAAAATTTAATTTTATTTAAAATCAAATCGAATATATAATAAATTATCAAAAATATAAAAAAAAGGTTCAAATTTTTTTTTTCGATTTCAATCAAACAGTGCTCACCCTACGTGTCCATGGTTTATGTATGAAAGTACGAGGGTATAACAGTAATTTCATTGTTTGACACTAGATCGTCGTTTTGTTAAATTACGACGAAGCCCATCCACCGTTTCCGACCGAAGAAAAATCCGACAAACCTCTAAGTTGGCGAAGGAAGAAGAACAAAGAGAAGGAAACACAAACCCTAGAAAAAAGAACCCTTTACAAAATCGATCTCTATAAGGACAAAACAAGACCTAAGTATCTGT
Organism: Dillenia suffruticosa; assembly: GCA_033439265.1. Classification (NCBI taxonomy): domain Eukaryota; kingdom Viridiplantae; phylum Streptophyta; class Magnoliopsida; order Dilleniales; family Dilleniaceae; genus Dillenia; species Dillenia suffruticosa. Next base: position 13,326,759 of record JAVTVX010000010.1, on the reverse strand, counting down.
TCTGTTCCCCATCTCCTCCCTTTCTCTCTCCCCTAGTATATCTCTCTTTCTCTCTCTATGATCCTCCCCAATCTAAAACCCTAAGAAAAGAGAGAAAAAAGAGAACCTCTCAACCACCAAATGCCGGGTGGAAATTCATCGTCGCCGTCACCGTCGACGTCGCGGTCGGTGACGCAGACGGTGAATGGTTCTCACAAATTTGTAATCCAGGGGTATTCATTGGCGAAAGGGATGGGAATCGGAAAATACATAGCGAGCGATACGTTCACCGTCGGAGGATACCAGTGGGCGATCTATTTTTATCCCGACGGGAAGAACGCGGAGGACAATTCGACGTATGTGTCGGTTTTTATAGCGTTGGCGAGCGATGGGACCGATGTTAGGGCTTTATTTGAATTGACGCTTGTTGATCAGAGCGGGAATGGCAAGCATAAGGTTCATAGCCATTTTGATCGCGCCTTGGAGAGCGGGCCTTATACTTTGAAGTATCGCGGTAGCATGTGGTAAGGGTTTTTGATTGTTTATTTGTTTTTGATTGATTGATGGTCTTAGAAATTTAAGGTTTATCTGGCATTGAATAAGGATGTTCTTTATGATGTTGTAATTTAGAATCTAGAAATGAGGATGTTCGATTCTCACATGTCTATACCTTTGTTGTGGCACTTATTTGTATCATGTCTTCTGGTTCTGTTTAATAGATTGAAATCGTGGTATTACGGTGCCGGATAATGTAGAATTGCAAATAAGCGGTTGATTCGGGAAATGAGCTGAACTCGAGTCTTTTCTCGATAATGGTTGCTGCTTGTTTTGCGAAACTTATATATGTTTCTTTTTGTATGAAGTCAGAATTTAGGAGGAATTGAAGATGTTCTGTGTTATGTTTTAGGTTTGTAGTGATTAAAATTGTGATCCTTCTGGTTGCAAAGGGTGTTGGATTGATATGAAGCATTGTGGGTGCATTATATAGGGAATCAAGCTGTTACTGGTGGCTGGTTCATTCATTTTTAAATAAGCCAAGCTTAAAAGGAATTCTTTAGCTTTGTTTAAGAAACAAACAGATCTTGAATTAAGGCAAATTATTGCATGGGCTCGTGAACGCCCTGTGTTTTAAACATACGTGTGCGTAGTTATATATAGTTAGCTTTTGTAATGCATGTTTATCCTTTTGTAGTCGTATAGGTGATTTATTTGTTACTAATTCTTATTTTACATTCCTTCTGGATCCTTTTTCTTTGGATGATTGGGGGGTCTTTTTGGGCACAATGGAATTAAGCCAATTGAAGTAATTACCAGTTTAAACTAGTCGGATGGATTGCTTGTTTATGTTAAATGAATGGGGACAAGCCAAGCCTGAGTTTTTCCATTTGTACACCGCTTGAACACGCTAGATGAAGCTTCTCGTGAACAAGGAAGTTCCAAACTCCCTTTGCAAGTGACTTAACTCATTCTCACTGCTAGGTGTACATGGTATTCAATGATAAGATGAATGATCTATGTAATTTGGACCATTCATTGAATTTGAGGTGTCCTTTATTGCCTATAAAGCACTTATATTCACATGCTTTGTTTTGTTATATGATTTGGTCATATTAACGCTTATAAGCTTTTCAGGTATTATCATATCCTGAATAACTACCTATAAAGCACAACCAGAGAAGTGGGAAAGAACCCTAAGCCATGGGGTTTCTATACTCAAAACAAATTCAATCTATACTAAATGCTAGATAAATTAAAAAAAAGAAGCTCAAGAGGTTGTGCCTTACATCTCACAATCTAGTGTCAGAGTCAAACCCTCAAAACTTCTAAAACAACTTTCCACTAGAAGAGTCTCCAAAAGGAGATTTTTTTTTTTTTTTTAACACAATTGTATAAATAAATAGGTATAAGAAAGAGCCCGTAACATTGACTAAGCCTCACCATTACCTAATTGATCCTCTCCCTTTGCATCCTTCCAAGCCTGAAAAGGGGAAATTAAGATAGGGTGAAAAGGGGAAATTAAGATAGGGTAATCACCATTCAGTAAGAAATCTACCATGACATATCTACATACAAATAGATTTAAAATATGTTATCATGCATAGCACGTCTACAGAAGCTGGGCAGTTTATAAGAAAAAAAATACTCAAATCAAGAATCCATAGCATTGTTTCCCAAATACAACATAAGAGCTCAAGAATAAGTATATGATGCAATTCATCATCTTCCACATGGCCAGCCATGCAGATGAGAATCCAACCGTTTTAGTGGTGAAGAAATTTCCTCTGCACCAAGCTCATGGCCAAGGAGAATGGTTGAATCCCAAACATACTCACACACCCCACCCTATCCGCACAAGGCTGGCCATCCCACACTCCAGACCACACAGATCCTACTAGGAGAAGGGGCGACTGACATCGAAGCCCATTGAATGAGCGACCAAGCTATGAAGGCTAGCACAACTAACCTGCATCTCAAGGATGGAATTCACTATACACGTAAATCAAATAAGTTTCATGTCTGTGCCATCATAGTTCAACAATAAGATCATGAAATTTGAGGCATGCTACACACAATAAATTTCCTTACTTCTTAAGGAAGGAAAGCACAAAATAAGAGCCCAATGTCTCAAAACCTGTTTTGAGAATAACAATTCATCACAACATACTCAAAATAATACTAAAATGGAAATCACATCCAAATCTAGGGTCTCACCTAAGTGGTCTTACCACCCTATCTGTAGATTTCTAAAAATAGAAATCTTAGATCACTAAGGAAATTTAAGATTATGAAAGAAATATTACACCCAAAAGAAAACCCAAGGGCCTAAACCATGAGTTACGGATTGGAAAAAGAAAAAAAAAAGGAAGAAGAAGGTTGCAATAAGGAAATGCAACCGAAGAACATAAAAAATAAGGCAATAGAGACCAAGCAGCGCCTCAGCAATGAAGTGACAATACCCACTCTCTGTGTATAATTAACCTTCTCCTATGGTGAGGTCTCTGGAGTACACGAAAAGTTGGGATGCTACAAGTATAAATTGATACAAGCACTTGCATGCTGAGCATATCTTATTTGATGAAAGGTAAATCTAATGATAGAAGGTTTGTGCTTGCAAATTACTCTAAGATGCGTTGATGATCAGATCCTTCTTTGCTAGGACTGGGAAAGTGTGACACTGGCAATATGAAGACTTTCGAAATTAGGTAACACAGGATGTGCTGGGAGTTTAGCATCATACTCTCTAATTTGAAAGAGCTTCTTGATTCTCTCTAATTTGAAAAAGCTTTTAATAATTTCCAACTTAGTAGTAGCATGTATTGATTACTGACTGGAAATTTGAAGTGCAGTAACTATTTGTTGCTAGCTCTGTTGAAACTTGGTGATTCATCTTCTTAATAAGTTAATCTTTTATTTTTTCCCCTTTTTGATTAGGGGATACAAGCGGTTCTTTAGACGAAATTTGCTTGAATCCTCAGACTTCCTCAAGGATGATTGCTTGAAAATCAACTGCACTGTTGGTGTTGTTGTTTCAGCAATTGATAGTTCAAGACTACCCTCAATTCAGGTACCAGATTCTGATATTGGAGCACATTTTGGTATGCTACTTGAAAATTCGGAAGGCTCAGATATCATTTTTGATGTGGCTGGAGAAAAATTTCATGCTCACAAGTTGGTGTTGGCCGCCCGCTCTCCACTATTTCGTACTGAATTTTTTGAAGGAACAGGGGGAGATAAACAAGAAATTGTTGTTACTGATATGGAACCAAAGATCTTCAAGGTTAAAGCCGCCTTTGTCTTCTTTTTAGTTTTACTTTTTACCATATTAACTATGGTGATGGTTTACCTATGTTTCTTGCTGTTTTTATCTCTTTGACTCCGCCACTGAAGATGCCATCATACGTTATGCAGGCCATGCTGCATTTTATATACAGGGATACTATAATGGAAGATGCAGAGTTGGTAACATCTAGTTTGTCCTCTACAGCTTCCTTTGCAGACACTTTGACAGGAAAATTGCTCGCAGCAGCAGACAAGTATGGGTTGGTCAGACTTAGAAGGATGTGTGAATCTTATCTCTGCAAAGATATATCTGTTAGTTCAGTTGCTACCACACTAGCGTTGGCTGATCGTTATCATGCTACAGAATTGAAGGCTGTTTGCTTAAGATTTGCTGCCGAAAATCTTGCAGGTTTGTAGAACATAGTCTTGATTCTGTGTTCCTAATTTCTTTTTGCATTCTGGGCATTGCCATGAACTAATGTCTCCACAAATTCAATTTTTATGAGTTTTGCATTGACATCTAGCTGAACTGGACCTGTTTTTGGACTACTGGACACATTATTTTATTCAATTGAGCTTGCATTTTTCATGTTAATCCTAATTCAGTGGTGTATAATAGGCTTGAACGAACTCTCATCTCACAAACACACAAGGGCACAGTCACTTGCAGACACACATGCAAGTGGGTGAAAGGGCGTACATACAAACGCAATACCCCCATGCATGCAGTATCAGAAGATGCTTAACACTTGTATCAGGCATACAATCAAAAAATGGGAGTTAAAAACCTATGATCTACGTTATAGTAATCCTCTGTGAATTAGTCCCAAATGCTCTCAATCATTTAGTTGGAATAACAATTCTATTTCACTTGTTTTTTACTGCGCGCCATCATTCTTTGAGACATTTTTATTTTTATGAAATCACAGTTTTCTATTTTCCTTTTTTGGAGCTTTTTTCTTTTTTCTGATGGGAGTTGTAAAAACATAACCTTTTCCTTCTCATATGGTAAATTATTTGTTGCCTTGGAGATGCTTGTCCTCCTCCACAACTGTAATTCACATTTGAAATTTTCACCAAAAATTCATTTTCAAAACCAATATTACAAATGTTATGCTGAATATTTGGTGTTTTAAGGTTGATGACCTAGGAGGTCGCAACATTTCCTTTTGGAAGTTGATAATATGGCTTTGGCTTATGGAGTTGGAATATTTGAAAGCTTTTTCTCAAGTAGCTACTTCTACTTCCTGAACATTTGAAGGCAGTTTTGTCAATATCACCTAATTAGTTTGATTCCCACTTGTTGGCTTGGTCGGGGATGGCATCATGTGATCAATTTTGACCATTAGAAAGATGGGCATGGCATAAATGTATATTACTGCACTTTTAGCAGTTTTGCGAGCAGGATGTGTGATGGATGAGGTTTTCTTATCAGTGTATTCTGCAAGAATGCCTTTGCTAGGTTTGTTCAACTAGCAGCTGAGAAGTTGTACAAGAGGATCGGCTGTTGTGTCAGGTTTTTGGTAACTTCACAGATAATGCATAGAATTTAAATGGTTATGATGCAAATGGTTTCCATAAATTTGAAAATGCACTTTGTCTTCACATTCTGCACATAAGAATCTGTTTCTTAATTTTGAGCCACTGCCTAACAACTAGCACAAAAGATGTTAGTTGACTTCATTATTAGTAGTGGTACCATTAAAAGCAGGAGCAAATCCGAAGTTTCCACTTGGTCTTTGTTTTTATTATTTCCTATGCTAAGGCTTCTGATACCATGATTTACTCTTGCCTGCAGCTGTTATGAGATCAGATGGCTTTGAGTACCTCAAAGAAAATTGCCCATTTTTGCAGTCAGAGATCCTGAAGACTGTGGCAGGTAGTGATGATGATTGTTCTAGTGGAGGTGGAAAGACTCGAAGTGTGTGGGCCCAACTTTCAGATGGCGGTGACTCCAATGGCAGGAGGGTGAGGCAAAGAACCTAATGCTGGTTATAGGGAAACCTCAGTTGTAAAAAAGGTGATGATATTGAAAAATTTAAATCAGGAAAGCGTGGAGTGTTTCCTATTTTCTTTGTGGTTGAAAATCTATTGCTCTCATGGATGACATCAACTTTTCTTTGTTGTGGAAAAGAAATTGCTCTCATTGATGATATATATAATGTAATTGCACATCGACCGGAGGTTGTTAACATTTGGTGTTCTTTGAATTGGAAGCCGACACCAAAGCAATTTTTGGTGCTAGGCATAATCAGTGGAGGGATGTATAATTGTACTCAGTAATACTCTTTTTTTTCTCCCCTTTTCAAAATGAAGACGATGTTATGTTGAATTGGAAATTTGCAGAATGAATCTGTAAAGGATTGTGATGCAATCTCTGAGTTGTTAGCATGGAATACATTGAATCAATGTTGTCTAAGTGTTATCTTCAGATGGTGTATGCTCAAGTCCGTGTATATCTATTTGTATGGCATGTGACAAATATTATGTCTCTGTCGGTCTTTCTCTGTTGGTTGTGTGATTGGACTCTAAGCTGTCTGAATAATCTCATGTTAGTTTGTCTACAAGCGCTGTTTTGGCTGCTGTTATGAAAGCTGCTGCATTCAATTACAATTTTAAATCGAAGTTTGGTTCTCTCTAAATTATTTGGCTCTGTCTAAATTATTATTCTGGTCTAATGATGCGTTTACCGGTCTCTGTCTCCATCTGTTTCTCTAGGGTACAACTGAGGAAGGTTCTATCTTGGCTACATGAATTTGCAAAATCACAAAAGGACAACTAGGGTGAGTGCTATCTTAGATAAAATGTATAGTTCTATTGACAGTGTCACATCGACACAAAATGAAAGATACCTGTGTGTGTGTGGTGTGTGTTTGTTCCGGCCACCCCAATATTCTCCGTACACAAGAACCCATCTTTATCTTCAGTGCCCTTCCTCTGTGGTTTCTCTGTCCTCCTCTCTCTCTCTAGATGGGCGAAATTTTCTCCGCAACCAAAAGGAAGCATCTCCGCCTCTTCCTCAACTTGTCCTTTCTTGTTATACTGTCCTGCCTCATTCTCGGTCCCCAATCATCCACTTCTCTCATAGACATCCATGCTCATGAGCACAATACTATAGTCTCCCAATCACAGACCACAAGCAACGGTTGCACAAGTCTTCGCCATCTCTCTGCTAGCATAGGAAAGTGCACTTACATTAAATCCCACAAAGCATGTCAACCTATAGGATGCATACCTTATCTTGAACTCTTCTACTGCAACTTTAGCCCAGCTTTAGGCTACAGCCTTCTCATACTATGGCTCCTAACACTCTTCTATCTTCTTGGAAACACTGCGGCTGAATACTTTTGTGTTTCATTGGAGGGCTTGGCTAGAATCTTGAAGCTTTCTCCAAACATAGCCGGTGTAACTCTTCTCGCACTAGGGAATGGTGCACCGGATCTCTTCTCTGGTATTGTCTCTTTCACGGGTGATAATGTTGACGATGTTGGCCTTAATACTATTTTGGGAGGCGCTTTTTTTGTCTCTAGTGTTGTCGTTGGCATAATTAGCATAGCCAATAATTCTCAGGATATAGTTGTTGATCGCTTCAGCTTCATTAGGGATATCTTCTTCCTCCTCTTTTGTCTGTCCTGCCTATTTGTGATCATCATAATTGGTAATATTACCTTGTGGGTTGCCCTGAGTTTTCTTCTATTATATCTTGTTTATGTCTTTCTCATATCAGCTACATCGAATCTAGGCAATGACAAGGACAGAGATGCAAAAGCCGTTGCTTCCTCTCCCGGACTTCCTGTGAGCAATAATACTGATGAATACGGCGTGCCATTGCTTAGTTATGTTGGGGCTGATGAGAAGTTGATCACAATACAAGATTGTGATCCTCAAGTTGGTGATTGCCAGGACAGAACAAGGTGTTGCGGTTGCGCTAAGCGCATGCTTGGTGTTGTCTTCTACTTTCTAGAGCTGCCCCTTTATCTTCCAAGAAGGTTGACCATTCCGGTTATTTCGGAGGAGAAATGGTCAAAGCCATTTGCAGTTGTTTCAGTTACATTATCTCCACTTTTAGTTGCATTCCTCTGGAATTCTCGAGAGACTCATGTGTTTTCTAAAGCAAGCATTATTGTCTATACAATTGGTGGGTCATTTGGGATCATTTTCGGAGTTCTTGCTTTTATCAACACTGCGAGCTCTAACCCTCCAAGGACATGTTTACTGCCTTGGCTAGCAGGAGGATTTTTCATGAGCATAACATGGACTTATGTTACAGCTAAAGAGCTTATTTCTCTGTTGGTCTCAATTGGGGTCATTATGGGTATAAACCCTTCAATCCTAGGACTAACTGTCCTAGCATGGGGCAATTCTCTTGGTGACCTAGTTTCTAATGTCACAATGGCACTAAATGGAGGGCCAGAAGGCATACAAGTTGCAATTTCAGGATGTTATGCCGGACCCATGTTCAATATAGTGGTTAGTTTAGGCTTGTCTCTTGTTTTGTCATGCTGGTTTAACTATCCTTCCAAATTCATCATCCCTAAAGACCCTTCAATTTATGAAACCCTTGGGTTTTTAACTGCTGGTTTGCTTTGGTCACTTGTTGTGTTGCCTAAGAGAAATATGAAGCATGATAGGTTATTGGGTATTGGGCTTTTGGCAATCTATCTGTGCTTTCTGTCTCTAAGGATTGCCACGTTTGTTGGAGTGCTAGAAGTTCATGGGTCAGATTCCTACTTGAAACCATAATGGGGTTTCTATGAAATTGTGAAATTTGTAGTCTATTGATGTAATATGTACAGTTGTGGTTTCTTTTTTGCCTGTAAAGGTCATGTTTACCAAAATAAGTTTCGCAAACGGAAACATATGATCTATTGTGAACCAGGATGTGAAACAATAATTGCCCCAAAAAGATTTGGTAGGAAAACTATGTTAATGAAAACGAAGATGGCTTATTTTTGTTGCAGTCTCTTCTCTCTTTCTCTCTCTTTCCCTCTCTCTCTCATATTTAAGAACAAACCAACAATTTCAGTCTTGCATTACATCATTTTAGGTGATTTGTTGCGCTAGTGTTCGATCTCATATGATAAGTCAAAAAAACATAATTTGAATGTACCGCCTTCTCATGACTTGGACGGACATGCATTATGAAGCTCAAACGCGAGAGAGACATTGGCCCTCTCTGCCCTGTATGATTGTACTTTGTAAAGTGGCTTCATATGAATGGTGAGTGAATGTGGTCTTTGAGATTGAGAGGGATTCCCCTCCACCTCTTGGTGTCTTCATGAATTATGAATATGAACGCAAGTAAATAATAATTTTTTCGATAGATATTTAAAATTATATTTTAATTAATTTATTTTAAATATTATTAAATTTAATTTTAAAAAAAATCACAATCTTTTTTGCTATTTTATGCATCACGTTGCCAATTTGGCAATGGGAAATAATACAACGTGAACTTAAAAGCATTGTCCAGATACATAGGATGGGAGTTATACACGAGGGTCGTGAGTTTTGAAGCCAATTATTGAAGGCAGATAGCATCAGGAACGTGCCCATCGTCAGGACCCCATCGCATGGGTGGGGTTGGTTGGCCTTTGGACATATATCATTGAGTGCATATCATTGCATCCAACAAAAAATCAAAAATCATTCCTCACCCTTTTGACTCTATACAACAAAACGAACCCCACAGAACTATTTTTTTATCATAATATTCATTAATATATAGTATCATAATATTTTATTGTATTAAAAATCTTTTTATTCTTTTTAACATAATATTTATAATTTATTTTCACAATAAACATATTGTGTAAAATATATTAAACCTAACCATATTTAAAAATTTACCATGGATATTAGTATTAGAGTTGTTATGCGAACCGAGTCGAGCTCAAATCGCTTGTAAACTACTCGATCAAAAGTTTGATTTGACTTGATTTTAATTGAACTCAAGTCGAGTTTAAATAATAGAATTTTAGATTCGAAAACTCGTCGAATAACTCGATAATATATATTAATATATATTACATATATACTCATATTATTATAATATAAAAAATAAATTAAGTGGAATATATTAATATATTATACAAATATCCATATCTTAGTATAAAAAAATCGAGTTTTTGAGTCGATATCAAGATTATTAAATTATAAACGAGTTGAATTCAAATCATATTATTATTATTCATCGAGTTCAAATTTGAATTTAAATACTATTGAAAAATTCAAATTTAAGCTTAAAAATAGAAATACTCGAAATTGATTTGATTTAAATACATTCCTATTAATATCTATGGGTCTGTAACTATGTCATCAGGAAGGCCATATGTTATGAAAGGAAATTTAAAAGGGTGAACCGAAAGAAAGTGAGCAGGCCTGCAAGAAACTGCAACTTTGTTGCAGAAGGTGCAACGAGCGCAATCATTGTATCCAATGAAGGGTATGAATGAGGCGATCAATCTTCTCTTCCCTAGTTATCAGTCTTCAGTTGTATCCTTGTATGACTTGGTTTTCTGTAACAGGGTTAATCACTTGTCTGCTGTGGACGATGTCAATGATGTGAAGGAGAGTACTGCTGAGGGTTGGGGTGAAAATGCAGTTGGTGCTGTTGAGAGTTGTGGTGCGAACTATAGTGTTGTCCAATGTTGCAGTGAAACTTGAGTTAGTAGTGTTGGATCAAATGCCTTGTAGATCAAGATGATGATACCAAGTGGCAGAGAATGGTTGAAACTTGAGTGGCATGGATGAAGACAATCACTAAATATTTTAGTTTTAGATTTAGTACGGTACAAGTTCATCAAGTACAGCTTACTGATCAACTTTTTGGATATTCCAAGGATTATTTTTATTTCCTTTTCCTTGGAAAGAAATTTAACATTGTTGAATTGTTGCTGAAATTTGTGGCTGGGGCAATGATTCTTGAAGTACGTCAAACAGTTTGTATTTCCAGGAATCGGCAATTAATATGATCGGCGTTCATTAGATTGTGTTCTATCCATTATTTAGAAATATGTTCATTTATCTTTTTTTTTTTTTGGTTGGCTTCATGGTGGTTCTCAGGAGTTGGATGATTCAGGTGCAATCACATGGTATAGTTACTGAAAGCAACATGATGTTCTTGATTGTCTGTGCGTTGTGGAACTGAATTTAATAGTTCATGTCTGGAGTATGAGGTTTTGATGTAATACCCTTTTCAGAGCCAGAATTTTAATGTTTGACCCGGAATTCAAATTCTTCAATTAACTACGCTTGACAGGTGAATTAACATTTTTTATATGCTACTAGAATCTGCTTAAAAGTGACCAGTATGCAGTAGGAAAAGCAATTGAACCCTCAAGATTTTGCAAAATATTCATGACTAACTTCTTCTTTTTATGGGTTTTGATAATAATTTAAAATAAGTTGTCCTGATCCATTTTAATTTTGATCACATGAAGGCGAAATGACAAAAGAATTTAAGTCCGTAGTTAATTTTTTGTGTTATCGCCTCTGTTGCTCAACTTTGACCATTTGTTTAAAATGCTTTATCCTCTTAAAGAGAGATTTTGATGGTTAAAAAAAATCTAGCCACATGATGGGTAGTAGATCCAATCCATCTTGTGGAATTGGAGGATATCCATTATCTGGATCCAGATGAGGACAATAGAAACTCAGTTACACAAAGTGCTGAAATTTAAGACTTTGATATCCAACTTATGTTGAGGATATTAAATGATCACCACAGTGACAATCAAGCCCTCTATCTACACCAACCGAGATATGCCATTAAATTAGATGATGGAAATATCAGGACAGTCTCCATCCTACGCCTATGCCAACCTTCCAAAACCTCCTCTTCTCCACTTCACCATCTCCCAATTTTCATCATTCTAGGTTCTCTCTCCTAGCTCATCAACACCATGGAATCTTGTACTTCAAGAAGAACATCTCCATACAGCTTCAGCTTCAGGACATCACAATTAAAGCTGGGAAGCAAAGGAGATTTGGACCTGTGACTGTGAAGGCTTCTGAAGCTGCAAGCCCTGCAACTGGGGTTTCTGAAAGATGGCTTCTTGAACCTGTAGGTTAGTGTATTGATTGCTTGAGTTTGGCCTGCTAAATTATAGTGTTGAACCAAACTTTTTAAGCTTAATTGTATGATAATTATTCCTTTAATTTCTCCAATTCAAGGCAATTTATCTATAGGTGATGGGAATTCAAGACACATGGCTATAAAGTTCCAATGCCAGATGCATTTGAAATAGCTTCTGTAAGTGAAGTACCAAGGTAGTAGTACATGAAATGCAAAATTCTATTCTTCCGGTTTAACTATGTAAAATGTACTATATTTCAACTAAAGATTCAATTTGGGAATCCCCTAGAGTTCAGTGACCGTGGGGTGTCTTCCTGAGAAAGCAGACATAGTAATTCCAGTTGCGACGGGTAAACACTTGACACAACAACTTATGTTAGTACTTCTGTTGTTCAATCATGTGCATATCTAAACATATTGGATACATAATTTTGAAATCTATATATATATATGTATATTGCCGGTGTCTGGTTTGCATGTCCTCCTCCAGAACAAAGATGGGACTCTGCTGGTGACTGATTTAGACAGCACAAATGGAACCTTCATTGATGAGCAGCGGCTGAGACATGGGGCTGTTGCTAGAGTGCCTCCTGGAAGTTGTATCACTTTTGGTACTCTCTCTCTCTCTCTCTAACTTGATGGACCATATTCGGTAAAGTGTTGCAAATAATTTTGTAACTCAAGTGGATCATTTCCTCCTTTTTTTTTGGAAGGGGATATCCATTTGGCAATGTTCAGGGTCTTAAAGAATAGAGTAAGTTGAAAATACAAGTAGTGAAGGTGAACCAGAGGTTAAAGTAGAAACGGATAGCCCAACTGCCAATCCTGAACCCACAACTTAAGATCAACAAGATTACTTTTTTTGTACATCAACTAAAAATGAGTCTGAAATCATCTTACATGAGGGAAGGGCAAAAGGCTTTTAATCCAACTCCTATGGTTTTATAGGTTATGATAGAGTTTTACGTTGTGGTTTGTGGGTTGGCATGTTTTAGTTTTGAATGTACAATGGGCCGAGTGAGGATGCAAGTATTGAAATAACTAAAGAGAAGCTCTCGATTCTTTTGTAACACAAATAAGAATATGAGATTACTTGAGTGATTACAACAAATATTTTCAAAATTTTAACCTTGGCCCGATCATACAGGCCGGGACGGGCCGGGCAGGAGTTACAGGCCCCGCTCAATGATCTGAGTCTAACAGTAACATATGTTGTCGGCATTAAATTTTTTATTTCACCAACACCCATTTGAATGTGAATGGAATTTATACCCTATGTAATAATATACATAAAATCACTCGACCAAAATTCCATCTTAATTTTTTTTTTTTTTATATTTTTAATATCAAAATTCTTGTTGCAGTGATATAATCGTAAACTGTCTTCAACAAATGCCATGTCCTATGATTTCGTTGCTTACAAGGGAAATTCGAAAGAGCATAAACTTGTCCCCACACGTGTCCACGTCACCAGGCTCAAGCATCGCCATATATTATTTTACAAATAATGGACGCAATAGAATGGCTTGGGCAGCCCGCCCGGCCCAACTTGTTATTAGGGGTGAAATTTGGAATAATCTCAAAAGCGTAAAAGATTAGATTTCTCGACAAGCAGACAACTATTAACAGATAATTTAATGGGATGGATTGCTAAATCCTTTAACTAAGTTTTCAATTCGAAACTTGGGAATGAAAAAAAATACATTGAAAGAATCACCCTTTAAATAGATTTTTTATAAATGTTTAATTCAAATTAATTAAAATATAGTTTAGAATATCCACGGTGGGAACCAAAAAAACAACAACCCGACTCGGCCTATACTCGGAAGAGTAATCCCTGGCTGGGCTCCACAGAGGAAGAGAGTGTGTGCAACTGTACCAAAAAAAAAAAAAAAAAAAGTGTGCGCAAAATGCATGGGCACTGACGGGCTTGAGCTCACCATTTTGTTCTGCCCAGAACAGGCCCGCGATACATGACCAAACCAGCGCGTTGTGGTATTTGGGCCAGCCCATTGAAAAGGGGTCTGAAGAAGCCACATTTCTCGATAAATGAGCTCACACCTGCAGCGAGTAGGCCAATTGCAAGTGGTATTTTTTTCTTCCTCTCGCCTCTCGCCTCACGCAAGCACGAGATTTTTCAACGCTTGGGAGAGAGAGAGAGAGGGAGGGAGGGAGGGAGAGAGAGAGAGAGGGAGAATGGAGTTGTTACAGTCGCAAAGAATGGAGATGATAGGAATAACGGTGGCTGTAGTCGTTATTGGCGTTGGAACTGCATACTATTTTTACGTCCTCAACAAGAAATCCAAACCCAAAGGTTTTCTTTCACGCTCTAATAATCTAATTCAGCCCCACTTATTTTTCACTTTTTTTTTTAATCAGTAGGATTACTGGAGTCGAGATTAAATGGGTGTTTAGAAAAAAAACGAGGTGGCTATTCAATGCCAACTCTTTTCTCATACCTCTCCAAAGAGCATAAAATCGTTTGATTTCTCTAACAAATTGAGAGATGAAAACTGGAGCAAAGAGTGATTCGACGTTTACCCATTATTCTTTCACACATGAGATCGTTAGATCAAGGTAAATTTTCTACTTTTGAGGTTTAGTACGATGAGGGCTTCACGGGTTGTTGATTTCAAGGTTCTGAGTTCATGATTGACTGCAATATTTACATTAATGTTGGTATGTTAGTTGTGGGTCCAGTACTTGATGATGTTTAGGGTAGCAGGTAATTGTTTGAATGTATTATGGTCGTATCCTTTTTGAGTTGTGCTATGATATTAATCTGAATCTTAGAATTGAATGTTATAGTCTCTCTTAGCATCTTGTTGAAATTGAATGTTTATGTTTGACTTTGAAGTCTATCTATCCTTTCTATTTGTTTTGTTTTTATTAATAGGTTGTGAAGTAATTGTGGTAACAGTAGATGTGGATTTGACAAATACCATGTTGGGCTATCTTTCTGGGGTTCCTACAATACCTATCTTTCTAGCAGTGTGTTGTGTTTCTTCTTATTATGAATACCATTACTGGGGTACAAGGGCAAATCCAGAAATTTATTCACGGAGGTGATGTACAACATGCATTTGAAATTATAATTTCACGGGTGGGTTTCTGATTTTTTTTTTTGGGGGGGGGGGCTGCCTTCCTTCCTTTCGAGCATCTCTATGTGGGTGTAAATGCATTTCCTTTCTAAGTAGTCCCTTTTTTTTGTATCTCGGATGGTTTTCTGTTTGGATGTTTCCTTGTTCAAAAGGATTAAACCCTTTTTGACACGATGGAGCAGAATTTTTGATTCTTTAATAGATGACTAACTGAAATGATGGCTTAATAGGTTGCTTGGACCCTGAAAATTTTAAGGAATTTAAACTTGTTGAGAGAAGCCAGCTTAGTCATAATGTTGCTAAATTCAGATTTACACTTCCTACACCAACTTCAGTATTGGGACTTCCAATTGGACAACACTTGAGTTGCAGGTTTGATATGTAAATTTTATCTTCCACTGATTTAACACTAGGATGCGAATGTTCAATTCACGCAATATGGATAACATTCTCTCCCCCAAGTGATTGTTTCTTTTCTTATTCTTAATGTTTAATTGTGTTTTTGAGCAGAGGACAGGATAGTGTTGGTGAAGAAGTTATCAAACCGTATACACCAACTACTTTAGATTCAGATGTTGGTCACTTTGACCTCGTTATCAAGGTAAACTTTAATTTTGTCATTATTCTCTCTCTCTCTCTCTGTGCTATCTGTTATATCTCACATGGATTGTCTTTTACCCCTTTTAATTAGATGTATCCACAAGGAAGGATGTCCCACCATTTTCGTGAGATGAAAGTAGGTGACTACCTTGCTGTTAAGGGACCCAAGGTAAAAAGTCTGTATTCAACATTACATATTATTGCCCCCATCAAGTTTTCCAGTCATATATAATTATTAACCAGAACATTTCACATTTATTTACTCATTTAATGTGACTCATAAGGGATGTCTTGGTGTCAATATGGTAAATATTGTCACTAATGGGGCATGGAAATGCTTGGGTTGGCAATTTATCAAGAAAAGGCAGCAACTGCTGCCAACTGATCCGGCACTGCTATATATGACATCTTTTGTTGAATCTGCCTTTTCTGCCCATAGCTTACCACCATGTTTCCCTTGATCCTACATCCCATGAACGCATTGCGATGTAATTTTCATGGAAGAAATTCTCTGACATAGAAAGAAAAATATTCTAAGATTAAACTTTGGGATCACTTTATATCTATATTTTAAAAAATTATTGGCAGTGTGGGAAATAGGATCTTGAATGCATTGATAACCATCTATGGTACAAACTGTCACCATTTTATCTTTTGGTCGGTTGATAAGTTAATCACATTATCACATATCACATTATCATCATGGCCCAAGTTGTAAACTCTACCTGCTATACTATCCCAACTTCTAGGTTGAGTTACTCATAATGTAATTGGTTATCGTATCATTGGTTGCTAATCACAACTTTCATTCTTTGTAATTGTCCTTCCCTCTTTCTTAAAACTCTTTGTAGGTTTCCTAGCATTTGCTCCTTTGTGAACCTCAATATGTAATTAAAATTAGATTTTGCTCGCAATTACATTTAGCTAGCTTATTTTGCTTCAAATAGATAATCTTGAAGATTCCATGCCTCCACCAAACTCTTTGTAGGTTTCTTAGCATTTGTAATTGTCCTTCCCTCTTTCTTAAAACTCTTTGTAGGTTTCCTAGCATTTGCTCCTTTGTGAACCTCAATATGTAATTAAAATTAGATTTTGCTTGCAATTACATTTAGCTAGCTTATTTTGCTTACAAATAGATAATCTTGAAGATTCCATGCCTCCTCCAGAGAAGTGAATGCTTTTGTTAGACTAAATTTAAGCTCCTGGAAAACAAAGCTATTTAAGGAAACATTGTGTTCTGCTGCCACAATATGTAAGAATATCCATAGTGGGTGATGCCTTTGCAATACCTAGGTTAATTTCAAGGACAGGCTGTTTGGCTAGGCAAGTTCAGAAATAGATCGCCTCCTCACTGTTTGATGACATATGGACCATTAATGGTAGATGTCAACAATTGGAGATGAGTCTGTATGGCCTCATTTTCATTTCATTTTGTTGCTTTTAATGTTTTAGAACCTTGAGGAAATGAGGCTCCTGCATTTGGACTATAAAATACTACATTCCTTGGTTCGGATTCAGTCACAGTTCACAATTGGTTATTTTCCTCTCTATCCTATATTATTTTATTTGTTCTTTTCTGCAAACTGATTTTTCAAGTCGATGTTTTCATCCAGGGGCGTTTCAAGTACCGGCCTGGCCAAGTTAGAGCTTTTGGGATGCTTGCTGGTGGCACTGGCATTACCCCAATGTTTCAGGTATCTATTTGATCTCTGATCTGGATATGAATGAAAAAGTTGCAGGATTTCCAACACTGTTGTGGATAGCCTGAGAATATCTTGTGCAAATAACCTTGTACCTTCCGTATCATGTTGAATTTAATATTTCTCTCTGTTCTTTTGCCGGTTCCATTTTAGGTGGCCAGGGCCATATTAGAGAACCTGATTGACAAAACCAGCATACATCTCATTTATGGCAATGTGGGATACGAGGACATTCTCTTGAAGGTATACTGTGATTCTTGTAGTATTTTTCTTGTATTCACTTTGAAGTACACTGATAACTGATACTTAATTCATATGTTCTATATTTGTAGGAAGAGCTGGATAATTTTGCTGCAAACTTTCCTAACCGCTTCCATGTCTATTATGTTCTGAATCAGGTAACTGAATTTACTTTCTTGCTTGCTCCCCCCCCCCCCAAAAAAAAAAAGAAAAAAGAAAACTGATGCTGACACATGTAGAGGCATTGGCACATGCATACAGATACAAAAGTAGTTTGGGTGAATTGCAGATTGCATTGATGCCATTTCTTCAATGCAATTAAAGAGTCTATATTGCAGATCTAGAAACCCATTTATTTTCTTTTTTTGGCCATCAAATGCAAGTTCTGACGACACTAAATACTTTGAGGAAAGAATTCATGGTAATATTTTAAGAATAGCATATTAAAAACATCAGATATTATCTGAATCCAAAACTACAGTGTTCGATTAAGTTATTGCAACACATTTATGGATTTTTTGGTTGCCATGCTTTTTTTAATTATCCTTCAGATGATGATGTTACTCTTATAATTTAAGGCGTCTATTGGAGTAGTGTGAGAAGCAATGAAGTTTTCCATAGTGAAATGGTAAATCTCTTGTTCCAGAACTTCTGTTGGTAACTGATTGTGGACAAAAGACCTTTTTCCTTCTCCAACAACAACAACAACAGTGAAATAAAATAAAGGAATGAAGACATGCCCCAATTATGTGGACTAGTCTAGGGATTTAATTGAAGAAGACAAGACATTGCGGGCAGGATAATGCTATTCTTTAGCCTAATAAAAAGGAAAATTCTGCCAAAATTTTATGACCAATGGTGAGGATAAATTTTTCATTTAAACAGCCACATGTGGATTCCCATAATTTAACCAGAATAAATCTTCTTCAGAATTAGAAGAGGTGCTTTGGTTAGGTTTTTGTTGTTTGGCCTACGGAGAGCACAGAACTTATTCAAATATTGAATTCTGATTGGAGAGGATATGGATGGCTCTCTTCTGACTCCCATAATCCATCTTGGATTCAGTTTTCACAAAGTTTCCTGTTACTAACTTTGACCAACTGAGAATCCAGTTAGAGGCCCTTGATGCAGTATGTATATATACCAGCTGCTGTATGAAAATCAGTGGTGTTTAGACAGTAAAGCCGGTTAAAGAGGCAACTCAGCTCGAAAACACTTAAAATGAGTAGGCCATGTTTAGAGGTGTAAGCTATGAATGATATGCGAACAATATGAATAAGCACTAAATTTTTGTGTTTGATGAACTAGAATCTTGGATGCCTGAAGTGCCCAATTTAGTAGAAGGATTTTGTTTTTGAGTATGGACAAAATAATGGAAATATATACTTCATTCGCAATAACTTCATGTCATGAGATGAAATGTATTTCATGTATGTACTTAGGAGAATTGCCACATTTCTGGTTTTTGTTAGCAAATGGAGCTTTTAGTTGGGTAAGTGATAAAAAGGCCTCAAACATGAGATAAAATATATAACTTTTGATATAGCTTAAACTTGGCTAACATGCTGCTTCATATCCTCAGCCCCCCGAAGGATGGAATGGTGGAGTTGGCTTCATTTCAAAGGAAATGATTTCTAACCATTTGCCACCACCTGCTGCTGATATTCAGGTAACTTTGAAACAACCATCTCCCTGTCTCTCTCTCAGTAGTGTATTTGTGAGTGTAGTTGAGTTTATTCTCCTCCCGTTTAGCTGCAAGTAATGCTGGAATTCTCATGGATGGCTTTTGGCAGATTTTGAAGTGTGGGCCACCACCAATGAACAAGGCAATGGCTGCTCACCTTGAAGACCTTGGATACACCTCCGAAATGCAATTTAAGTTCTGAACATTATTTGTAATTTGTAACTTAATAGGTTTATCCAGATGGTGGATAACATGAACTTTCTGATGTTTTCCTTTTTCCCATATAATTTTTAGCTCCAATGAGAGCCAGTAACCATGAGGGCTTCGAAAGTAGGTTCTCTTGTGGCTTTGTTAGGAGGATACACCATTGTAAGACCAAAAGCAACTTTTCTGAGTTGGGTTTGTTCCTCTCAGTATTAGGAATTACAATTCCTTCATAATTGTGAGGGCTGAAGGTTTTCCATACCGTGGCTTCGTAATGTAATCATTGTTGTTATGAATACTAGTTTAATTTTTGTTTATGAATCCTGATTTAAGCTTGAGTAATTTGTCTTTTATGACTTGTGACGCGGGGAGCCCCGAGTGAAAAGAAAAAAGAAAAAGGAAAATATATTGCGCTCTCCCAACCCAACCAGGTTAATACCACAGCACAGCAAGTTACCATTCTACTAGTAGACTACCGGTGCTTGGTATTTGGAGTGCAAATTTTTTTGACAAAAAATAGTCTTTCCACAAAGACAGCCACTATTCTCAGGGTATTCTCAGGAGATACCCTGCACGCAAGCAGTAGAGAAGAAAATGGGAAACACAGTTTATGGATTGTTAGTGGAAAGTTATGAAGCAGTTTTCTTATGATATCAATTTTTTCTAATTTTCTATAATAACCGAAATACAACAATTCAGGAACACTACTGTTTAAAAAAGTTGTGATAAGTTTCAAACGTCAAATGGTAAATTCCCTTCATTACTGACGGAGACTACTGTTATTAATTTGGAACTTTATAGCAAGATCAACTTGTCCTCAATTCATATCTATATTATATAATTCATTTTATAATCCAAAAAGTAATTGTTTGTAGGTGGGATAGTTGGCATCTTTCACAAGCATTGAATTGCTATTCTTGTTACAAAAGAAATGCATATCATCAAACATCAAGGCCCTCCAATCCAAGATCCATTAGAAACTTGGGATCCTAAATCCTCTTTTTTTTTTTTTTTTTTTTTTTTTTTTTTTTTTTGGTAGAGAAGAGAGAAAAAAAAAAAACAAAGCAAAGGAACAGAAAAGAACTCAAACAACTCATAAAACCCTAAATCCTCTTGAAACGAAAACACTGTATGGTATAGGGGAAGAACCTAATTTCACGCAATTGGTATATTTCATTTTTTCCCACTGAAAATGAAAATTGGTATATGATAATGATAATGTTCATGGTTCTCATACAATGTTTTTCCACCAACATAAATAAGCGGGGAGTTCTCTTGCTGTACATGCCCACTCTATTTTAAAGTCTTTCCACTAAATTTCCTCAGAACTCCTGCTTAATAATGTTTACCCAATTTACATGATTCATAAAAGATACCGGAACAGTGTCCAACTAAATGATCACCTTGGTACACGAGTGACTATGTAATGCCCCTTCTCTAAATCATAGATTGTCCTCAATTGTGGTTTTCGCCACTTAACTACAAAAAGTGCAGCAACAACAACCATCAAAAGAATAGCAAACAATGCGAAGAATGTTGCCATATCATTCCCAACAACATGGTCAGAGTTATCTGGTTCCAATTCCGGAGGTTCTAAAAGCATTGTTTGGAGTACGAATGCTCCCAATGTCCAGTCAAAAGCACTGCCATTGCCATGTTGAGCAAATCCTATCCTGCAATAATCTTCCAATCCTTAGTTTCTGATGAATTTGGATTTTCTCAGACTAAAACTAACATTATTGAAGTTAAGCAAGCCCGTTAGGAAAGCAGAGTGCTGATTGCTGAAAGAAGAGGAGGTTCATCCTTTAAAAAGAAGCTACAATCGGGTATGCACTGCATGATCCCCATATTGAAGTCAAAAACAATGAATACTGTTACTGCAATATTGTAGTGTACTTGTGAAGAGAGCGGCCCACCTCTTATCATAAATTGAAATTCCAAAACTATCATGCAAGAGTGCCATGACATATGCAGAAGAGAAGCAATATCTCGACAAATCCAAAATGTCGGCACCTCCATGTCGCCTTTTTAATCTATCCCAATCATCTTGACAATAGTGCTGTCCAGCCACCTCCAACTCTGACAAAGATGTCTCTGGGAGAAGGCCAAAAAGCTGTAATGGAGGTGGGAGAGGAAACAGAAGCAATAACTGGATCAACATTTGGCTAGACAAAAAGGAAACCGGAAATATCTTGCTTCATAGCAAGTGATAGAAAAGCATGTTCAGTGTAATGTCTTAACTCATGCCACTTAGTCCTACAGGCAGTTATCCTGTGACCACCTTCTTTTTCCCAAGCTATCCCTGAAGTATACCTTTCCATGGACTAAATAGAATTTCTAAACAAATCATTTTCACAAGCTACACGTCACACACAAGTGCCACCACCATGAATCTCTCCTGTTTCCAAGATAGCAAGTCTTATAATCCAATTGACAGTAAAAAAACATAATTACAAATAAATTTATCGAGAGTGAGCACACACTTGAAAATCATGTCTTTGCATAAAAGTTCATTTATTATAATATGCCATTACCATTAGCATAAGAAAAGAAGGGACTATTTCCTATTCGTTTCCATCTAGAACAGAGTAAAGTAATATCAAGGTACAAATCTAAGTTACTTTGAAGGTTGATAAATGCAAGTTCATGCCACAACAAAGAAAAAAGAACTGCCCCTTGAGTTTTCACTTCACGTACACGAGCTTGCATTGTGTCTCAGTGTCCAGCCAAATGCATAGTTGAAATAACTCATTATCTTTCATGTCAAGACAAAATCAAATGTAGAAAACCAATATGATGTCTAGTGAGAGGATTAAATTGAACTTCACTAAACGTGGAAGTTGACAAAGATAACCCAAATCCAGAAAACCACAAATATGCACTTGAGATTGAGATGTCCAACTAGCCAATACAGAACGCAGGTATGAACACTGTAAAGTAAGCATTGGGCATCAAAATTTCCATATTATATGCTTTTTACAAACCTCACTAGTGTAGAAGAACTTTTTTGGAGGTATAGAATTGCCTTGTAACTCCAAGAAAGATGAGCTAATTTCACAAGGGAGGTGAAAGCATTTATCTGCACGTCCCCAAAAAAAGGAAATCATAATCATATATCAATGTTAGACCTCAATTAGACATCTATCTGATGAGCAAAAACTGGTGCTTAACCATATCAGGATATTAAAAAAAAAAAAAAAAAAAAGTCTGATTAGGTGAACACCTGAAATGAAGGGACATTACTCTTATTTAGTGCGCAGCCAAGTGACTAAGAGAGTATGCAATTTATTAATATTTTTTTTGGGGGGAGTGGGGTTAATGTGTTGCATTAACAAAGAAGAAAGTAGAACTTTTTCTAATCCTAATTCAATACATATTGCATATGATCCATTTCTATAAAAAACATCATACTACAACTTCAATAACATGTGAAATGTCCTCCCAGTCTTCAGTTTGTTCCACTTGAATTAGGATATACATCCCAGATATTTTCTGAAAAGTGTATGCAAACAGACTTAACCATCATAATCTTAAAAGGCACGTAAGAACAAATGTACAGTGAAGGCAAAAGGCATCAAAATTTATCATATAGTATAACTATGGTATTTTTTTTTTTTTTTTTAATAAAAAAAAAGCAGAAGTACAACAACAACAACAACAACAACAACAGCAACAACAATAATCATCAACATCTTACCATTTCTCCTTTTTAGTAGAGCTGATACTTCAGATCTGCATGCAGAAAAATTTCCTACTGCCTGATGTGCTAGAATTTTAGAATTGCTTGCATTAGTTGTCAGCCCATATCCTCGTGGGATGCAAGGATTACTGAGAGTTCCCTCAGTAGAAGAAGCTGCATTTGTCAAGAAAATGAGCAAGAAGAAGAATGAAGGAATGACATGAAAGCAGAATGAAGCAATGCAAAAAGAACAGTGACTACTGCATTTGTATCAGTTAATAAACCCAAATATCAGCAATAAGAGAACAGAGAGATGCATGTGCAACCCAAAATAAGTAACACTGCATTGTTAACAGAAAAAAGGAGACAAGCAACTTTCAGGGATCTAAGCCATGTCTATTGGTAAGTCCGTTCCCTTCTTCATTGCAAGCAACTGTTTGTTTCCATTCCCTCCAGGATAAACAAGCAATAAGTCAAAAAACTCAGTGTGACCTTTTGACCGACAGAACCCCTATAACAAGTTGCAAACATATTCTAAATGTCTTGAACACTTTCAATCAAAACAATTTCAAAGATTGGGAGGGCCTATTAAAGAAATTAATGCTACCATTATACCCATCAAACAAGCTCACTCAAATACAATTGGGTGGTGATCGATGCAAAACCTAGTTGATCCCGGTAGAAGTATGACAAAACAATACGAATCCATGTTAAGGGGATCACTCCAAATTTAAGGTAATAACCAGAATCATGATGGCATCCAAAGCATCAAGCATCAATCATTAAGTCAAAAGATCATAGACAGACCAGACCAAGCCACACAAATTCTGTGTGTACCAAATATGAGTGTTTGAAGAAAAGGATAACAAAACATTGGCATCAAACCTGCTGACTGCTTCAGCTCCAGCAGCGATTCCCAGGCTGCATCCTACAAGATTGATATAAGAAAAGAGTGACCAGCAATGCACAGGTAAACATAGTAACCCTTCAAAAGCATGGACATTCAGAAATAACTTCACAAAATAAAATATCTCATCCAATTAATCTTGCTCAAAAACCCCTCCATGTAGAATGTCCCAGGCTAAACCAAAAAAGAAAAAAAGAAAAGTACATATCTGAAGACCACCATTCTTCATGGTGAACATCATTGCAGCCTACATCTCACCAATTCCCCCCTGAATCCTCTCTATTGTTTTCCAACCCTCATAAATACAACAGATAGCCAATCAACTTATTAAATATAAAAAAGAAAAACCAAAAGAGAAATGTAAGAATAGTGGGAATTACATGAGAAACACCTGACCAAATTGAGGCAAGCTTTGGGTATAGAGACTGTAAATAACACCAGCCAATTTAATAGTTCTTGAAAATTGAATTGGGGGTGATGCTGTAGGAACAAATACAACCTGCATATGAAAATCAAATTAGTAAAAAGATCATCTGTCTATCTGGTAGCTAAATATAGAGTATTACAACAGAGCATTGTCATTTTTCCAACCAAGGAAAAAGGGAGCAGTAGCACAGAGGTTATCATTGACACAAGACAGCATAGACATCAAGCCTTTCCAACATTTTGATTAACTTAAAAATGTTTCCATTTCCAAGTCCACTGTTTAAGGAACCGAGTTGCAATACCGGCTAAGCAAGAGGCAAAGAAAACAGGCCCACTAAATCAAAATTTGAAAGCCAAAAGTTCCCTTTAAAAACAAGGTTAGGCTTACAATAAAATCACTGGTTATTAGGAATTAATTACAAACTGGATACATCAAAAACTCCATTCCTACCCCTCCCCCGAGGGCATGAGAACAGATTCCTACAGTACGATCAATGCATGGGAGTAGAACATAGACAGAAAATGAATAGAAAAATAAAAGAAACCATCAATTTGACCGAAAAGTGAAAATAACCTGCAATGAAGCTCCTCCAAGTTCTACCACTCCAATAGTGTCCTGAGGTTCACGACCCAAAGTTCCAAGAACGTAATTTATAGCAATCCAGGAATAAACACCTTCATCTTCACCTACATCAAATCAAACTATATATCATTCTCTGGAAAGCACTGAAAATAGGCCCCCCTGCATGCAATCATGTTGCATAAGAAAGGCCACTTTCATCCTAAATACACAGCATTAGACAAATATTTCTCATTCAAGGAAATTTAAAAAAAGAAAAAAAGAAAGAAACACAAAGCAGGTTATCATTGAAGGGATGCTTGGAATGAATTCAATTAATGCTGTTACACATAGATGAAGAAAGAAAGAACCGGTGCAATACACAAAAAGATTTTATCACAATCTTTGAATTTGTGGGACACCATATGAATATGATAATCCCTTATTAGACTGTCAAATTTCTTAAAAGTTGCACACTCATTGTTGGCAAATTCAAAAGCTTATGACCATAGGTAGAAAGGTTTTGCACTTAATTCTGAATTAACATTTCCACATTGCGGCTGTCTATAAATCTCGGTAACATAGATAAATTGAGAAACATGAATTCATCATAAAAAAGGTGGATAGACAGGCCTTATAGAATGCCAAGTCATTAACACCTAGCAGATATATGAAGATTTCCGTGGCATTGCATTGGGTTGTCGCTCCAGCACCAACAGCAAAGATAGGTTCTAGATGCCAGGAGGAACTGAAATAAATGATGAGAGGGAATATAGTGAAACATGCTGATGGACAAAAAACTAGACCTTGCATCGGAAGACTAGACTCAAAGGTGGAAGTAGATCCATGGATAGAGTGCCCTTTATTCCTAACTAATTATGATGGTGACGACAACATAGACGAGAACCAATTCCATGCAGAAGTATAGGTATGTGAACGTCCAAGCATACTTAATACATAGATATAATAAATAAAACATTTCAAATATTCATGTTGTGAGTTTGTAGCAGTCAACTACTTCCATTTCGTGTTTCAAAATTTAACTACCCTGGACAAGCCTTGCGTGACAAATGCATGAGGAAAATGCAAAACAATCAATTTCCTTTTATGTTATCTGGGCTAGTCAAGATCCATCGACAACTTTCTACAAAATTAATAGACCATTAGACGCGCAAAGGACTACAGATATTGCAACAAAGTTGCAGAATGCAACCTAACAAATACTACCTAAATCTGACCCACCATGCAGCACACATTACATATAATTTACATAAACGTATCAAATTATCCATATTCAACAAATTATCCAAATTCAACTATTCACATGATCACCGTATCAAATTATTCATATTCAACTATTCACATGATCACCATTTCAGGAGATTCAGGCAAAATTGCATGAAATCATTCGTCCAAATCAAAACCAGAGTCCAAATACACACAAAAAACAATTAACAACCCGCACCTTTCATAACCTCGGCCCATTGATCCTTAAATAGAAACCCGGAAGACCTCAAAACCCGCCTACATGACTCCAACATCTCCTCCTTCAACTTCGAATCCACACCCACCTTCTCCAACTCTCCACTGACCAACAACTGAATTTTGGTCTCTTTCCACTCAGTCTTGGGAACCCGTTTCCAGGCATACTCAACAAGCCCTAAAATCAAATCCCCCACCTTCTCCGGCTTGTCCCTAAACCCTAACAACCCTAACCTAACCCTGAAGGAATCAGGCCCATTCCCATTCCCATTCCCATTAAACCCTATAAAGGGAACCCTCCCCTCATTCAAATACTCAAATATGTGAATTCGGGAAGAGGAAACACCAGCATTGATGATAATGCCGAAACCCTTGGGGCGAGAATCTCCGAATTTGGACGACTTGTGGATATCTTTGGCAGTGGTGTAGAGGTAGATTAGGAAAGGGAAGAGTAAGACGAAGACGAAGACGATTAGGAGCTTGTCTTTGGAGTTTTGAGATTGGGGTCTGGAAGGGTTGATTTGAAAATTGGAAGGTGATGGGAAAGAGTGCATGCGAGGGTGTAATTGGGTACGATGAGGTGGGATGTAGGCGGATGATGCCCTAGATTGAAGACTCGAGTACAAGTAGTCCATTTCGGGGGTCGAGAAGATGTTTGATCCAGTATGGATGGTGGATATTTATAGTTACATGACTGAATTTGGGAATTAGGGTTTCTCTTTGCCCGATGCGATCTTCCTCTTCCTCTTCCTCTTCCTCTAATGATTTGGATCCAGTTCTTGTTGGGAGTGTCTGCTCGTGGGAGATAGAGAGGGAGAGAGGGAGAGATAGAGAGGGGGAGGGATCGATGATGATGAGAGATCAGAAATTGGAACCGGACGGGAATTGGGGTAGGGTCGGTCGAAGTCAACGGCCCAGGTCAAGAAAGAGGGAACATAGAGGCGAGAAATATTTTACTAAATTTTGTACTTGCATGACAACTCCATGAAATAAATTAACTGTAAAAACTGGAATACCCAAAGCAAGCAAACATCAGCTTGATGCAGTTTCATCAACAAAAAAACAATAACAAAATTTTTGTTAAGTGCATTCTTATACAGTATTATATTTTACTCTGTAAGGTATATAATTTTTTTAATAAAATAATAATAATAAAAAGTAATTAGATTTTTTTCTTTCATCGATATCAATAATTATAGGGTAATGTCTCACTTAATTCGATAACCTCAAATTCAAATATCTATATATTAAAAAAAAAATTTACAGAGGCCGGGTCATGTCAAGAAAGGCCAAGTCCTCGCCCAAACTCTCGATTTCGTAATCTCACACCTAACCAAACTCCCAATGGTACTAAACAACAACTTCAAATCCTCACACCTATTCCCCTCCGCCAATCTCTTATACAAATAACTATCAAACGGCATATGTTGCACACTCATTCCCACAAAGCTCTACCAAAGCCTCCTTAGCTGCATCACTCCCATAAAACACTCTTTGCTGTTTTCCTGGCAATGATGGTGAGAGAGTGGGTCCGGGAGAGATTTCGGCTTAAGGCTTTGGTTCTTGTAGTAGAAGAAGGGAGAGAGTGATGGACCATAGGCCGGAAGACAGAGCAGCCACTGATGACATTTGTGTGTTATCAGGGATCATTTTTTTTTTTTTTGGGGACCTGAAGACAATTTATTGAATCTGAAAGCTAAGAGACTGTATTTGTGGAGGCGGACTGGAGCTCGTGAATGCCCCTTTCTTCGAAATGGTGACCATCTTTATTGCCACTTGTTCATAATTATTCATAATTATATATAAAATAATTCAATCTAATATGATTCCTCTAAAAACATCCAAATTTTCTTACATAACAACAAGGTTTATGATTGCACTTTGGTTGTTTGATGAAATGCCTCAACAAAAAATGCAACTAAAAAGGACATAACATAAGATACACACCTGGTAGAGTTTTTCTACTCTTCTGTGGGTGTTGACGCTTATAATATTTATTGTTCGTAAAACAGAATAATGGAATAAAATCGGTAACAATCGAATGAAGATATAACGACCGAAAAACTTAGGAACATCAATATCTACGGTAATAGTAGAAAATCCTGCACTTCTCCTATGGATGGACGTAGGACGGCAAAAACTGGGAAAAGGTTGATCAGACCAAGCAGAGTCTGCAAGCAACGAGTTGACAGCATGTATAGGGTTATACAAGTCCCACCAGCCAAGACTTAATTCCATAGGACATGCCATTTTCACGGACTCACATCCCACCCTTCCACTTCTCGATCCATTCCCACAACATGCACTCTTCGCATTCTTAAGCCCTACATTCAAATTCATCATAATAACTCCTATTAATATGAGGTTTTCACCAAATATGCAGTGAGACACGTGAAATGTGCAACTATTTATGCACTTTAGCTTTCTGGGTTGATTATGATCTGATAATACCTTCATGTACATCACAAAACATGATCTGTACATTAGTTAATTCTCTGTTGAGATAAGGAATTGTCTGCACAATCTGCTTATTGTGTCCTCTAAAACCAGCCGGTTGGCATCTTTAATACAATATATGGTATCATAGTCACTTGTATAATCAATACTTCGCCTTTCCCACATAGTCCGCAGAGCGCCGACTAAAGGCAATACACCTATACAAATGAACTTCCTAGCATTGGAATGGTGTAGGTTTTTGATAGCAGCTGTCATTTGGTCAACCAGAATGTGTGGAAATTGTTGAGCAGTGCACTCGATCAGATAGGAGAAGTTGTGGTGGAGGTAGTCGTCTTTGCCAAAGGAGAGGTAGAAGATGAAGGATTCCACGATTCGGTGAGTGTCCATGTGGGCCGAGTTGAAGATGGAGGAGTTGGAGAGTCTCAAGTGCTTGGCGGAGTGGTTGGTTGAGAGCTTGGTGGGTTTAGCTGTTTGGCAAGTTCATGATGGTTGCTTGTGATGAACCAAAAATTATGCCACCAGCATCTTTCCTTTTGTTTTCCTCGTATTTAGTAATTAATTTATTGATTTTGATTAATTTAATTTAAGTTAATTTATTTTTTTTACACAAAAGATATAACTAAACGAAATTGAATAGGAAAAATGAGAACAGAGTGAAAGTAGTCTACCACTTGAGCCGTCCCGAGGGACATTAAACTTGAACTAATTATCGGGTTATCAAAGGACAGACTTTCTCTCTCTCTTACATTTACCGCGTATTGTGATCCTGTGTGCGGTTTCCAAGCGAAAGCATGAAATGCATGGTAAATCCAAGGTTTGGACAAGCAAAGCTTTGCTAAAGTTAATATTTATAGACTTTAAAATATAAATAAATCAATAAATAAATAAAAACCCAATTATAACTTATTTTAAGAAGCAATCTTGAACCAAGAACAGAATTTAACCAATTCCGACATCACAACTGACAATTCACCTTCAAGTGAGGATTTAATTCTTTCTGATTTCTAAATATCATGTTTTAATGTGCAGAGAATGTACGATGTAATTTGATGGGAATTCATACCGTGCAAGATCATACCATTGAAAAACACGCACCATTAGAGGAAAGGAGAATGGTAGAGGAAAAAAATATCTACCACAGCAAAACCCTGTCATCGTACACTCACAAGCATAACTTCTCCAAATCCACAGAATGTTCAACCAAAGTTTCTCTCTAACCTGACTTTCATCAAACAATTCTAAAGCATGGAGGTGCAGTAACACTGAAACTGACATTGCCATGGATAAGTGATAAATGCATAGAAGAAAACATAATATCCATGATCAAAATCAACGCTTTTGAGGGAAACCAGATATTGATTTAAAGCGAGAGATTACAAGCGGTTAGATACCAGTATACTGATGAACCTTCTTCTTTTCTCTTTTCTTTTTTTTTTTTTTTTTCTTTTCGTTTTTGTAGAAGACTAGTGACAAGTCCATAATGTTCCTGCTGAAAACATAAATGGGCAGTATCTTACAAGAGTTTCTAAATGAATTAGTCACCACACCTCAGTGTGCCTTTGAAGCAAAAGGCTCTCAAGGATCCTCTGCTATGCCTTCACCTTGCCACTTACACCACGCTTATTATGCCAGGCACCATTCCTCTCGGTATTCGTCGGGTTCTTCTTTGCTGCAACGGAACACTGATCTGATCGATTGCCCTTGCTATTCAGCTCCACCTGGAGCCTGCGCCGATTCATCCTGTTCTCCAACCTTATGCCTCTCAAAGCACAGGCCCTCTCCTCTATCTCCAGAGCTCGTGAGAAGTTCCAGATCCTGACAACACCTTCCTCTCCTCCACATACAATTCGATCAGCACCAATATCCACTGAAAATAAATTGCAGCCAAATCCATGCAGCATCCTCTGCGGAGGCTCCACAGCCTCTAAATTCTTTTTTAATGAAGAGCACTTGCTTGTTCTCATCAGCTCTCTCACATCGATTAAGGCCAGCTTCCCGTCGCTTGAAGCAGAAACAAGCCACGGGAACTCAAACCCAAGGGAACAAACAGGACCAGTGTGAGGAATCCAGGTTGCAATCTTAGAAACATTACTCTCGCTGCTATGACTTGTAATCTCAAACATATGAATTGCCCCATCTTCTCCTCCAGTGAAAAGGAAATCCCCAGTATGGCTCAATGCCAAAGCATTGGCAAAACCAGCATGAGCACCGTGGATAATGGCATTTGGGTTGCCAGCATCAACATCCCAAACATACACATCTGAACCAGCTGAAGTCACAACTGTCGAATTGTGAGAGGCAAGATCCCAAACCCAGTCCCTATGACTCAAAACCTTCATGCATTTCAATGAAGAACGGTCCCATATACGCACTGTCATGTCCCATGAACCACTATAGATCCTAG
Source organism: Dillenia suffruticosa (assembly GCA_033439265.1). Taxonomy (NCBI): domain Eukaryota; kingdom Viridiplantae; phylum Streptophyta; class Magnoliopsida; order Dilleniales; family Dilleniaceae; genus Dillenia; species Dillenia suffruticosa. The sequence goes on along the minus strand of JAVTVX010000010.1, from coordinate 13,295,480 downwards.
TGATATCTAAAGCAAGGCAAGTTATGGGCCCTAGATGCTCCCAAAGACGGAACTCATCCTCCTGTTTATGATTGCCCTTAAGGTCAAACAAGTGAGGCACACCCTCCACTGCTTTCCAACAATGGATAAAGCCATCAGTTCCCCCAGCAACCAGCAACTTTGTATCTGCTGCAACAGCACGAATAGTGCAGCCAAGAGGCTTAGATGATGCAATCGATAATCCCTCTTCCAAATCCCACATCCGAACAATGCAATCATACCCAGATGTAAATATAAGCTTTGCCGAAGCTAGAAGAAAAACTGTTCTAACTGCTTCAGTATGACCATGCAGAGCATCAATGCTATAACGACCCATAAAAGTCTTGCTCCGAAACTCCCTCTCTACAAACAGTTTCCTCCATGACTTCTCATCTGAAACTCCTGATTCCGGAGTGGGAACCGACGGGAGTCCCCATCTCTCACGATAATAATCCTTCCAAACACGATGCTCAGAAGCAAGCTTATAGAGAGATGTTGACACACAGGAAACTATACCAAGCTCTTTTGGGTCAAGGCAATTTAGAATTTCAGAAATCAATGCTGAGGGAAGATCAGTAATACAAACATTGGAAGAAACATCATCTGACGGTGCCAACTTAGTACGACTAGTAGACAAGGTTGTTATCCCTTTCTTGGGTCTAATAAACACATATGGTGGCTTTGAAACTAAAGACTTCTTTGTTCTGATTTTAGTATCATTACCAAACTCAATCCGATCCGGTTCAAAGTGCTCTTTCGACAAATTATCCACAGAATTCTTCAATAGGCAAACGTCAGTAATCTTTTGGCATTCAAATGCCATAAAAGAATTCTTCCCAACACTAGAAAAATGAGAGTAAAAACCTACGAACAAATTCAGAATCCAACGCACCAGAACTTTAATTAAATCCCTCAATTTTCAGTCCAAGAAAAAGAATGAAATTTTAGACCGGAAAAAGAATGAAATTTTAGACTGGAAAAAAAAATGAATGCCCTAAATTAACCTGACAAGAACCCTAAATAAAGTACAGAAGAAGAGATCAAAACCCTAAAATTGAAGTCAGTAACAAGTTAGGCACGATGAAAGAGACGAGAAAAGATGAAGAAAATTAGGGAATCAGAGGCTGTACCAATCGGAATCTATTTTGATTCTACCAAAAAACCTGTCAAATGAAATTGAATACAAGAGTGAGAAATTAAGAACAAAACCTAGAAAATTAAATTTTAAAAAAAGTTAAATTAAGGGAATTGGATTAAGGGTTTGAAAGTACCTATGAGATCTACCCTCTAACGCGCGACGTTTTGCTGTCACAGAGAAGGGGGGGGGGAAGAGGCGGATTAAAAGGCCGAAGAGTCTACCCCGTTAGACGGGCGATTAATCCAACACGGTCTGTATGTCGGCTAAATGACGGCACACATTGATCTTAGCCGTCGAATTTAAGAGTGGTTGTAATCATCACCATGGCCGATAAAATTCCAGATTTTATTTTATTTTTTTTCAAAAATGAGAAAATTATTAAAAAGGAAAAATCATACATCAAATTTTTAATAAATATTACAACATTTGTAAAAATAACAAAATTATTAAAATGTTATGATATTGTAATAAAAAAATGTGAAATGTGAAACGTGAAAATTGTTAGAATTTTAGTAAAATTAAACTATGTAATATATAATATACTCTTTATTAAATGTGCGATGGAATACTATTTAGCTCGTAGTTAATTTAAATTTGAATTTGATTTTTAAATTATTATATATTTAAAATAATAAATTATATGATATATATTTTCATCTTATATTAAATTTGAATATAAAATTTTATTTAAAACATATCAATATTTAATCATTAAACCAATTAATAGATACGGAAGAGAAAGTGTTCTCTCAATCATTGGACTCATGTTTAACTTTAATCCTATATAAGATGAGACGCAAAATTTTAAGATTATCTATTAATATTAATTATTTACGATTTTATTTTTTGTCAGATAAAGTAATTAGATTTATGTTCTTTTATTTTTATATTAAGATGTGTCTTGTATGTAAATTATATAAATTTAATAAAAATATTTACCCTTTTATTTTTTTAAACTCTCCTTTGATTCTTCGAAATATTAGCAATATATATATATATATATATATATATATATATATATGAAACTAAAAGATAAAAATGTTAAAATTCAAATCTTGGCATTTCCAAAAGGGTAAAAGGAAAAAAAATTATAAAATTGGACAAAAGTAATGTGTGGAAAATAGTGGGGGCAATTTTTTTTTTTTTTTTTTGAATTTTGAGAGGGGGTGCGATTTGATGAATTAATAACATTAATTAGCCCACGAAAATGAATATAATACGAAGTTTTGTTACCATGTGATTAATTCAGATGATGAATCGGACAATAGACATGAAACTGTGATTGATGAAGTGGCGTGATGATGATCAAATCATTAGATTCCTCTGAGGAATTTTCAAATGATGATATGGTCCCCACATCATTCTAGCCTGTCCCTACACCAAGAGCACACGATTGCTGTGCTGCTCTGCACCACCATATTTCTCTCTCAGGAAACCCAACCGACCTATGAAACAGAGAGAAGGCACGTGACAGGCCACGTATATTTCTCTTCTCTGCTCTCTCTCTCTGTCTACACAAAAGGGTGCGTGTTGTGATATGAGTGGAGGCTCGCTCTCTGCTACTGCTCCATGACAACCGACCTCTTCTCTGAGTGAAATGTGAAACCCTCTTTTCTCTTTTAAATTTTCTGTTGTTCATGTCTTGAGAGATCCAAAAGTTCTCTGATCTTTACATGACTCATTTCGAGAGAAATTCATTACTCTGAAAGTCGAAGCAATCCAGCATGGGTTAAGGTTTAATCTCTTTATCTTTTCACTCTTCTTTCCTTTATGTTCGTCTCATTGATGATGAAGTCGGAAATCCAAGAATGGGTTTCTTACAGGGTTTGATCTTATTTTCCTGTTGGGTGCTCTCTTTAATGTCGCGGGGGACCCAACTCCCCATTGACCAAGAGAAAGAAGGCATTATGAAAATCATCTCTCTCTCTCTCTCTCTCTCTCTCTCTCTCTCTCTCTCTCCCCCCCCCCACAAAAGAGCGTGTGTTTGTGTCGTGTTATGCATGAAGGCTGGGTCTCTGCTACATATAACAACCAACCTCTAGACTCGAGTATGTTCTCTCTCTCTCTCTCTCCAAGTAAATGTGAAAACCTCTGTGAAAACCTCTTTGGTCCTCAAATTTTCTTTTGTTTTTTGATTTGATCGAAACTCATTTCAAGAGATTCAATACTCGAACCAGTCCAATCTTAGGGTTTAATCTCTATCTTTCACTCTTTTACTTTGGCACATTTCCTCTATGTATGATGAAATTGGAAATCTGAAATTTGGTTTCTTCTACTATTGGGTTTCATTAAATTTCCGTCTGTTTTTGTTTTCCAGAATTTCACTCTTCACGAAGGGCGTGGGAATAAAAGAATAATGATGTCAAATAGATTTTCTGTCGATCACTTCATTTCATTATTACTGGAAACCAATTCACACATCACGGGCACCGACTACGACACAATATCCCTGCATTGTATGCACTCTAAATGCGGTCTATATTTTCTCTCACTAGAAATATTTTTATTTTGAGTTTAGAGGAAAGAGAGAGAAGAGAGAGAGTGGTCTTATATTCTAAGACATCGATGGAAGGGTTTTCCTTTTTTTTCATCTGGGAAAGGTGTACTTGGAAATGAAGCAGCAGCTTCTGTCCGTCGGCTTAACAGCACTCACCAACAAGGGTAGCAGAAGATCCTATAATCATTTTTTTTTCCGGATTCGCCCTTACTTTTTTTTTTCATTTTATTTCCATTTATATTTTGACCCGATTTTCTCTTTTCCAAGGTATTCACAGAAAGATCTGAAGAAATCGAAATTGAATAGGAATCTGTTTATGAAATTGATCACTCAAGTTTTCCTATGAGATCGCCGGTCCAACTCCAATCAAGGGTTGGTTCTTGTTTGTCTCAGTGGAACTCCAGTGATCTGTTGCGGTGGGGTACAGGCAGACGTATGATCTTTCCTAGAAAGAATCAAAGTTGCTCTCAGATTTCAAACACTCTCAATCTCACTCTAAGGACAAAACCAAAATCAGCAAAATAAAGATGATGGAAAGGACACATTGTTCATAATCTTAAACAAGTTGGCCTCCGTACGATTATACCTACAAGTACACAGTATTAGTCACAGATTATTAGAACTTTGATTAAACAAAGACACCCCAAATTTGTTATTCATCAATTCATTTACCTCTCCGTTGACCACCTGTCCTTTCCATCCTCGCAAATGTTGTTGGAAGACACAATGAGCCCTTGTTTCTGAAGTTTGGAAAGGAGCTGTGTACTTGGGAGAGTGCGGAGGCCAACAAGAGGAAGAACCCAAAACGGGAAGAGGAAACTACAGAGCTCGATCAGTGTTGAAAATACTGAGCGTCCAAAGTTCAGAAACAAGGGCACATTGTGTCATCCAACAACATTTCCAAGGATGGAAAGGACAGGTGGTCAGCTGAGAGGTAAATGAATTGTTGAATAACATACTTGGGCATCTTTGTTTAATCAAAATTCTGGTTAATACTAAGTAATAATCAGTGACTAATACTGTGTACTTGCAGGTATAATCGTGCGGAGGCCAACTTGTTAAAGATTATGAAGGAGAAAGGAGCTGTGCTTGCGAAAAAGATTCCAGAGGCTGGAGCTGACTGCAGAAGCGAGGAAGATGATTGCAGACACAGGTTTACTAAACCATTCGTTGAAAGCATGCATCAGGGAACGTTTCATCCGACCCGACGGTCTTGATTGAATTCGGCGTAAATACACTCCAGAAGGGGTGATAGAATATTGGTCGGAGAGTGCTGATTTGGATGATATTAAGAAGCAAGCAGGTGTTGAGGATCCCTTATTGTACTCCGCTGCCCGAGTCTACGCTTGGCGATAGTCCTACTAGTGATCCTGTTTTTGCCAGAGAGTTCAAGGAACTCAAGGAGCAGGTCACTAGAATCAGGAGGTTATACCTTGAATCTTAAATGTGGATCAAGTGTCCATTATGAGGATTTGTATGTGTCATATGTTTCATAAAGTTTGCATTTAATTATCATGTTAGGGATGTGGAGGAGCTTGTGGGAAGGAAGAGCAAACTAGATAAAGTTAACAGCGCCATTATGGTTGTGAATGCTTCAGACAAAGCCACTTCGAAGGCAGACGCAGATGGCTCTTCAAATGTTCTTTCTGCTTTGGTCGTAATATTACTACGGAATGATTAATTCTGTGACTGCATGGATAGGCTGCACCTATTTATATTCGTTAATTGTGGAAAACATTAATTAAATTGAGTGATCGAATTGGGATATTTTGAGGGTGAAGGATGTATACCAGGACTTGACGAAGAAGAAAGAAGAGGTTGAGGAGCTACTGTACATTTCAGCCTCCTTGCTTGGCAATGAGGTAATGGTGTTCGATCGCTTCTAATTATTCGTTCCGATATTTTGGGCCTTTGTGGGTCTTCAAATGTCCTTTCTGCTTTGGTCGTAATATTACTGAGGAATGGTTTTTTTTTTTATTATACACATATTTGAATTTAAGATCTTCAAGTCAGGAAAAGAGATTGTGACCATTAGGCAGTCCTCTTGAATACAGGAATGGTTAATTTTGTGACTGCATGGACAGGCTATACCTATTTATATTTGTTAATTGTTTAAAACACTAATTAAATTAAGTGATTGAATTGTGATATTTTGAGGGTGAATAATGTATGCCAGGACTTGACGAAGAAGAAAGAAGAGGTTGAGGAGTTACTACACATTTCAAACTCCTAGCTTGGGAATGAGGTAATAGTGTTCGATCGCGTCCTTCCGATATTATGGACCTTTGTGGGTAAGATGAATATGTGTCCATCGAGTGGGTATCGGTATGGGTTTGGGCCTGACTAGCCTAGTTGTAAAATTTATAGGCTTTGGGCCTAATTGTTACTTCTTTATTCTTTTGGTGGTAATACAAAGAACCTAATTGTTACTTCAGGAAAAAGAAAAATGATAGTTAGCTTTCAGATAGGAACAAATGATGCGCGAAGGAAAAACTAAGCTCAGGTTGGGAGCTAACAGCAAGAGTGTCAGGATCAGGGGAAGGAGCTTTACAAAGCGTAACGTAAAAAACGAGGATTGGCATTGCTCAAGTCAAGAGTCACTATCAATGATGCGTGGATGTAACAGTGACTCTTTTAATTAAAATTTTAAATTTAATATTAAAAAAAAAATAAGTATTAAAAAAATCAATTTTTGAATGAATTTTATAATATTTAATCAGATCAGTCAAGTTAACATCTACTTTTGCACCAAGGAAAAAGGAGTCAATAGGGCTGCTCGGGGCAGTTCAGGGCCCAAATGACAAACTTTCTTCTGGTTTACGCTTGTGGTCCTAAAGCTGAAAAAGAGCTGACAAGTCATCAATTTTGGTGTGTGTTTCTTGGGTTTGTTTCACTTGATTGAGCCATGCTATTTGGAACCATGATTGTGTGAAATCAAATCATTTTATTACTGCTTTTTTTTTTTTTAACATTATTATACTTTCAACAATTTTCTTTATTGAACAAATGGATTAGGTTGCTGATCCCATCATCAAATGTTGAAAAGGTGAATTAACTATTATTAAACTAATGAGTAGGTATGGCCCAGAGGTGGTGGTAAGTGAGGAGCAGCAATCAACACAAATTAACAACTACATTGAGTCATGGCCCCCCAGCTCGACGAAGGCAATGTTTAGAAAGGTATTTTTTTTTCTTGCATATTTTTACCAACACCATGATCAACAATTGCCAATATGGTATGATATGTCCTTGGTGACATGTGGTAGGAAATTCATAGGGAGCTTCCTCCCACCTTCCAACAAAATATTGTGTAGGGTTGATGAAATAGATTTCAATATTGGTAAAATCTTTAATCTCTTAGTAAATTTAAGGTAAAATAGAATACAAAAACAAAAATTAAATACCCACACAAAAAGGGGAAAATTGTTCACCCAAGTAGCTTTTTGGTAGTATTTTCCTTTTGAAAATCAATCAATAATGAATATCTTTTTTAAAATTCTAATATTTAAAGTTATTTGGTTACCAAAATATGGTTTCTTCAATAATCTTTGCCAAAGTCAATTGCTTAAATTTTGTGTTGAATATAACATTTCAAGGACAGTAACGTTTATTTGAACATTATTATTAATATTATTATTATTATTTTGAGGTTATGTAAATGAAAAGGGAGACCCTCACAAAAAATAAAAAAGGACAGTAATCAATAGCTTTACTTGAAAGGTACAACGATGGCAAAACCTTACGCAAAGTGCATTAATTACCACTCGCTCTCTGACTTTGCAATCACATGACTAACACTTCAATTCCTCCGATTACTCTCTCTCTCTCTCTCCAACCCAACCTCCCATCTCTGCAATATCAATGGCGATCCACAAAGCCCTAAAGCCCAAAACCAGACCCAAGTCCCCAATTTTCATAATCGCCATCTCTCTAATCACTCTCACATTCCTCTGCTTCCTCTACTCTTCGATCTCTGCAAATGGGTTCTATTCAAAAGTTAAAAAAACAGTAGAGAAAGTCAAGACCCGGAAGACCCACATTGGAAATGACAAGTATTTGTATTGGGGTAACAGGATTGATTGTCCTGGAAAGCATTGTGACTCCTGTGAGGGTTTGGGTCATCAAGAGTCGAGTCTTAGGTGTGCTCTTGAAGAAGCCATTTTTCTTCAGAGGTATAAATTATGTTTGCAATTGCTCGAATCTCATTTGAGTTTCCTTATGGGTTATGATTATAGGTCTTTGTATAGTTGTTATTGTTGATGCTTGTTTCATTAGGTTCATTTTTCCACCACTTGATTAAGGTTTTTGCATATGTTTGGATCTAGTGCAGGTTGTTGTAGATTATGTGAAAAATGGAGGAGGGTTTTAATTTAATTTTTTTAATGATTAATTATGCCCTTGTTTAAGGACCCTCAATGCTGCATGAAAGGAAGTGATAGCATGTAAGTTGAAGCTGCTGATAGACAATATCTCAACTAATTTGGGATTTAAGAGTAGTTGAATTGAATTGATTCCATAAACGGTTTAGCTTCAAGCATGGTCTTACATTATGTTTGGTGAAAATTGGTAATTTTAGGATTTTATTATTTTGTGAAGTAATTGCTCAAGTAAGATAGTTAGCTGATAAGGATGCAATTATTTAAATTTCCCCATTTTATTTGGCTGAGTGATTAGATTGTTCATCATATTCCTAAATGTACGCATTTTATGCTGTGTTGATTAAGGAGGAGGAGTCCCAAGTACTTAATATTCTCGTAGCATTAAATTCGTGCTTTTTTCTGGTGCAGGACGTTTGTAATCCCTTCAAGGATGTGTATCAATCCAATTCATAATAAGAAAGGAATTCTTCATCACTCTGCTAATTCAAGTGCAGAGGAAAGGTGAATTTATGCAGGTTATGTTGCAATTAGTCCTATATTGATTTTTGACAACTAATGGTAATTGTCTTAGATCCCGGTTCTTCTTGCACCAGCATAAATGATAGGGTTTGCTTCGATTTCCTGTTGATATGGGTCTAAGTAGCTGTCTCTGCCAAAAGTTTATTACTTCAAATGTTTGAGAATAACATGCTCATGACTTGCTAGATTTGTATAGAGTGGTATCCATTTGTTAAAACCGGTTAAATTTTCACTTGTATTTGTTTGATATTCTACCCAGCAAAAATTTATCTAGGTTTGAAATTGTTTATTTGTAATCTCTTTACATTCAAATTGATAGCAATAAAAAGTGGAAAAGAATATGGAAATACATATACATGAGCTTCTCTATAGAGTCTAAACGTGCTACAATTTGTGTATTAGGTGGGCAGCAAGCTCTTGCGCCATGGACTCTTTGTATGATTTGGATCTCATATCAGAGATTGTACCAGTAATATTGGATAATTCAAAAATGTGGTACCGCGTGTTGTCAACAAGCATGAAGCTGGGAAGCAGAGGTGTTGCACATGTTGAAGGAGTTAGTCGGTTTGATCTTAGAGAGAAAAGTCAATACTCAAACATCTTGCTCATTAATCGAACTGCAAGCCCACTTTCTTGGTAACTCCTTATTTTTCTTGGGCAAACAAAATTTCTTGGACTGATTGTTATGGCATGACAATTTAGAATGGGCTGAAACAAAATCTGCCCGTAAATAGAATAAATTAATGATGGTGTGTCCAGGTTCATGGAGTGCAAGGATCGAAATAACAGGAGTTCCATATTGTTGCCATACTCTTTTCTTCCCAAAATGGCGGCCAAAAACCTACGTGATGCAGCCGAAAAGGTTTTTATACTATCAATTTCTACTCCTTTGCCCTTTTTATGATACCCAAAAAAAACCTCATGCAACCGGTTTTACTTTCTGTCAATTATGTGCTACTGAAATCTTCATATTCATTTCATATTGAAATTTAGTATGTTGGTATTTCTGTTGAATATAATTTGATCTCCTTTTTGTGTAATTTGCCTTTAAAGAATGTTCTGTTAACAATGGCAACATGGATGCCTGCGATGATCCCAGGATATTAATATCTGGCTTGTGATGAACCATATAATTACTTCATTGTGGGGAATAGATTCAGAACTTTCTATTCTGGTTGCATCTTTGCTATCGAAATGTAAATCATTCGGGATTTGTTTTTTCTTTTTTTTTTCATACACTTTTATATGGAAAACTTGGTTTTATGCAAAACTTGAAACTTTTAAATGTCACAGAAATCAGCTGCACAAACCCCCGCCCACCCCCACCCCAGCAGTGATCTCTTCTTGGCCTGGTGAAACAGAGTACTAGCTTTCTGTCTCTGTTGTTAATTAAGATCTAACAAAAATCTTTGTCTAACTTTTATTTACCTTTTCCAATCAAAAATGAAATCTTTCTGTTTCTTCTTTGTGACGTCCCCTCCTTTAAATTGTGTAGAACGGTCATTTGCAGGGTTGGACTACTTAAACTGCTGCCAGAAGGGTCTCCGTTGAATTTGAATTTCTATCCCCTAGTTGCCATTTAGTTCTTTACTGGGTAATAAAGTTTCTGTGAAAGAAGAAAGATGCGACAGATTAATGCACATGGGTAGAACTAAAGTATACATGGTCAATCTTCACCTTTCCTATGTGTAATCAGCTCAAATATATTTTCTCATTCTGCTACAACAGATTATGAGGCTCCTTGGCGATTATGATGCTATCCACGTACGCCGAGGCGATAAAATAAAAACCAGAAAGGACAGATTTGGAGTTTCTAGGTCCTTGCATCCTCATCTGGACAGGGACACTCGCCCAGAGTTTATTATGCACAGACTTGCAAAATGGGTCCCAGCAGGCCGAACTCTTTTCATTGCTTCAAATGAGAGGACACCGGGTTTCTTTTCACCACTTTCTGCCAGGTAACTTCTCAAGCAAAGCAATATTAAGTGTTTCTGAACATGATTCTCATTAGTTGGCTTCCATTGTCTCATGTGACTTTGATCATTTTTTTAAAAGAAAAAAATTTGTCAATATTTGTGAGACCATGAAGAAAAATGTAAATCATGGTTTACAAAGGCATTTTGATGATAACACATGGTCATGGCCCATCACTTAGTGGAATTAAACACTGGGTTAATTTGCTCAGAAGTGGACCATATGGGCTTAGTGAAGTTATTAAAAGTTTGTTTGTTTTAGTGACCAGCGAGTCTTCTCATCAAATAACTCAGAGTAATGTTCAGCAATGGCTATTTATGGCTGGCGGCAAATCAGTATTTACAGCCTCTTCATTGTCAGAATCTTTTCATTTTTTCATCCCTTACTTGGGGCCATCATATCAAAGCTTCGAATGGATTAAGTGGAAATCCCAACTTTGCTCCTAGATTCCTAGATAGTACAAAGATGGTTGTATTATTTAAGTTTGTTACAATTGTCTTAAGCGCCCCCCCCCCCAAGACAAAAAAAAGAAATAAATTGTCTTAAATGTTGATGTGACATACAAAATGACCTTGATACTGGTTTTGCAGGTACAGATTAGCATACTCGTCAAACTACAGCAAAATCTTGGATCCTGTAATTGAGAACAATTATCAGCTGTTTATGGTAGAGAGGCTTATATTGATGGGAGCAAAACATTTCATAAGAACATTTAAGGAAGATAATGATCTCAGCCTTACTGATGATCCAAAGAAGAACACAAAATTGTGGCAGATACCTGTTTATACCATGGATGAAGAACAAAGCTGACATCTATTTCATGAAAGGTTTCCACTTTTCTGACCATTTGGACGATATATTTGAATTTTCAATTTCTTTCTCAACTTAATTTTGTGGCTTTTATTTCCACTCCCCAACATGGCAATGCAGCCAATACTTCATCGAGATCTGGGTTTTTGGGCAAGTTAGAAGGTGTCGGTGGTTGCCAATATGAACTTAGTCCAGATTAAACTGTAAAAGGTTGTACACCTTTGCTGAAACTTTTGCCATCTTTTCTTTTGTTAATCGGCAAGGTTTCATCAAAATTTACATATGATTTTTCTTTTTGGACAGTTTTGCTAGAAGAAGCAGATTCAGTTGTGATGACATTTTGATTTCTGGATCATTTACTGGGGAAAGGTCGTCAATAATATAGCTGCAGTCAGAAGCTCGGTTGTCGATGGACTGCCAGGGTTGATGAGGCAGTTTGAGAATTTCTTGTTCCACAAATGAATCTTTGTTTGCACTATTTTGGTTATCTTCAGATTCAAAGTGTTGTTTGATTGATAGTGTCAAGGTGTACAACTACAAGGTTGGTAGTAGAAAAAGAAAAGTTACCGGCTCTGCTTACAGAAACAAAAGCAAAATTTCTCTATATTGATATGTTTGTCATTCAAAGGAGAATCTCCCATGTCTTTCCAGGTCAAGATGTTTGTTCAACTGGGGTCAAGAAATATGTGTGGGTGGAGCTTGAAATATCGAGTCACATCCTGAACAGCACCATCCAACTCCATTAAATGCCGTGCTGTCTTAGTCTTAGGTTAGATAAAACAATGGTGGATAATAAGCAAAATAGTAACATGAATTAAGATACCACACTATTTTGTGTTAAAAGGAAAGGATTGGATTTGTTCCAGTCCAGCAATGAGTAAATCTGTCAAAATCTCAAATTTGGCGGGTAATATTGTCCTGCTGAAATTAAAAGAATATTAAATGTATCCACTTATTTCATTCTTAATTAAATGACTAATTCGTCCTTGTACCCTTTCCTAAAACAGAACCTCAAGATCCTGTTCTGTCTCCTCAATTCCCTCCCTCCGTATCGCCATATTTGTTTTGCCCACTTGGGATATATGAATCTGTTCCATAAGCATTCCCTCAATCGCAATTCATCTCTCATCTCTCTCTCTCCCTCTCTCCCTCCACAATGTTCAGTGATACCTCACCGAAAAGCTCCACAACCTCTGCATCTTCTGTGTCAGACTCATACGCCAAAGGTCAAATTGCCATCAACTCTCTAAGCACCATCATCTCCAACATTCCCAATTCTGTCTCCGCCTCCGAAAATCCCTCCTACTCTCTCCTCCATGACCCAGAAATCGCCTCCCAAGTCTCCTCGCTCCTCCGTGATCCCAACTCCGGTGCAGGAGACAACAACCTCTGCAGATGGCTCTATGACACATTCCAATCCTCTGACCCAAACCTACAACTAGTTATCCTAAGGTACCTTCCCATCATTGCAGGTGTCTATCTCTCTCGTGTTGCTCTACGTAGACCTTTGGCAGGATTTGAGGCTGTCCTTCTAGCTCTCTATGCACACGAAACCACTTCTCGTGCAGGACAATCCTGGACAGTTAGCGTTCCTGACTTATCTCATCCAAGCCTCTATCATGAGTCAAGATCATCCACCAAGAGCAACGCAACTGAGCAAAACATCGCGGTTGTTTCGCCAAGGTTAGAGCCTTATGGGACAGTCAGATCAACCAAGAGAGCGAGAATTGTTGGTGTTGCATTGGAGTTGTATTACAGCAAAATCATTTACATGCCTGTCAGGTCTAAGATTGAATTTTGCGAGTTTTGCGAAACGTGGGCAGGTCAAGATGGTGAAATGTACAAGGATGGGGAAGAAGTTGACAAAGGTATGCAGCAATTGAGAATAGATGATGCTGGAAGTGAGAGAGTTGAGAAGGAGAGAGATGGAGAGAGAGTGGGGAGAATTCCTCTCCCCTGGGAGCTTCTTCAACCTGTTTTGAGAATTCTAGGTCATTGCCTTTTGGGTACTGGAAAGGATAAGGACTTGTTTGATGCAGCTTGTCGTGCTTGTAGGAGTCTGTATGCAAGGTCCTTGCATGATATTAACTCTAAAGCAATTTTGGCTACCGGGAGTCTTCTGAGGCTAGCAAAGATGTCTTCTGATTCAACTGATGATTTTGAACCCCCGGAAATTTTAAACAACAATGCCATCACCCTCTAAGTTTTTCTTTCTGATCGATCAAAGTTTCTTATTGCACATTTTTTATGTAATATAATGATCTGATTGATCAAATTGGGAATCGGTGTAATGTTTGCATAGTAGATGAAAAATATTTGATATCTTATAAGTATAAATTACAATGAAAGCTCAAATCAAACATATTTATTGGTATGATGATGGGTAGGGAAGAACAGTCTGGATAGAAAAAACATATTAATGATGATGAATGAAACTGAAAAGCAATGTGAAACTAGAAGTCACAAAGTTCTAGACTCAGAAAAGTGTAGGGAGAAGTGCCATTCCCAATCCTGCAAGAATGCATCTGGCAGAGAATGCAATGCTTGAAGCTCCATTGCCTTTGCCGCCTCCTGATTCAGGGCTTATTTGTGATCCCTCTGGGGACCCTGCCACATTTTCATTTGTTCAAATATTAGCACAAAAGCATAGACTTGAAAACATATCTGAGAGAGAGAGAGAGAGAGAGAGAGAGAGAGAGAGAGAGAGAGAGAGAGAGAGAGAGAGAGAGAGAGAGTACCAGGCTGTGGTCCAGGCGATGATGATGTCGGCGCACTCATCGGGATTCCAAAAACTGCGCATCGCAGGACGACAGATTCAGATTTTAGTACATTACACTTGCGGTAGTTCTCGTCAAAGAATTTGAAGGATCGCTACAGGTTCTACCCCAGATCATAAAAAGGCATGTTCTTTCACATATGTTATTATTTTTCTTTTCCAATCACGAGGCTTCATAGGAAGATTTAAAGATTGTTTTTTCATTTCAAATCATGGGATTTCAGAAGATTCTACGTGGGTTCAATTTGAAATTACAAAAATTATTGATGTTTGAAGAATCTCAATTTCTCCAACTTAACCTTTAAAAAAATGTAGCAAAATATAAGGTTTTTATAAGTGAAAATTAAAATTTTATTACCTTATACTAAATTTTTTATTAATAAATTTATCTAATTTTACTAAATATTTTTTTCAACTTTCTTGAACTAACCTCAAACTCCTTAAACATGAAACTTATTTTTAAAGAATGCCAAGAATTGTGCATGGATCCCTTCCGTCCCCTTTCTTTTGTCTCTTGAAACATATCTGACTCCGCACGGGGAGGTTGTTTTGACTAATGAATTCAATTTATGTTCGTTCCATTATTTTTATTCAGAGAAACATAAATATAATTATGTAACTCCTAATCATCATTTGAAAATTTTGATAAACACTTTCAGTTTTGCTTGAAGGGTAATTAGGTCTGCATCACTGGATCACTATCTCCTCGTTTAAGGAATTGTCAAGATCTTCAGACTTCCAAATCTAAATATGTAAACCTGAAGTAAAAGACTTCTGTCTTTTTCTTTTGGATGCTTCCAAACAAAAGATAGGTGGGTATGAACTTTTAAGGTCGAACGAGTCCACCACCGGCTACATTAATCAGAAGAAGAGAATGCAGACAGAGAAACTGACCTAAATAAATGGGAGAGGTGTGAAGATATCAGAGTGCCACACAACATTCATTTATTGTAACCAGTATTAGGTGCCCCCCATTCCTCTTTAAGGCACAACTGATTTGGTAAAGTTTTAATGGACTTGTAACAGAAAATGACCCAACCAACCAACTAGGAGATATGAACAGATAGCATTATGAAGTCTCAATTTAGAGGAAACCAAAGAAGCAGAAAAAAATTTGCCCTTTTCATGTTTTTAATTGGGGGTGCCAAATTTTTGGTTAGAAAACATAAGGGTACTCGAAGTTAAAGCCTTTTTATGAAGGTGGTACACAGATTTGAGCTAAAATTCACTAGAATTTTCCATATGATTTGGATACTCTGCTTCACCTATGCAAAACCCATGTGCCTAGAAACTTGAACTTAATAACCAATGTACAATAAAAATCAAACATTTGCAAACAAGAGACAAAAATAAGGAATTAAACACGAGAAAAAGAGAGAGAGATACTGACGTGCACAGAGAGAAGGGTCAGGAGTGGTGACACCACAAATGCCAGGAAGAGAGAGAGCCTTAGTAGTGTTCAGTGTAATTCCAAGAGAGTCTGGTTTACCAAGAAGATCACACAGACATTGTGGAGTACTCTCCACAAGCCCTGCGAGCTCACCACAACAGGGCTTGTCAGGCGTCGTCAGATTACTTCCTTCTTCGACAAATGTCAAACAGTCTGACATGTTGAGTAAATTGGTAAAGCAATCTGTGGACGGTGCCGGAGTATATATTGCTGGTGATTCGGGTGATGGGGTTGCCGTTGGTGACTGTGATGATGATGGCCCACCAGATGACATTGCCGGCGCCGGTGCCGGAGAAAGTGGTGTCACTGTGGAAAGTGTTGCCGCCATCAAAACGGTCAAAATGAGAAGTTTAGCGTAAATGCTGAACTGGGTAATGGCCATCTCTCTCTCTCTCTCTCTGGTTTCTTTGAGTTGTGTTGTGGGGATGTCAACTGAAGGCTAGTATGAGCTTTGGAAGGAGTTGGGGAGGTAATAATAATGGTGATGATGTGTCTTTGAGTGAATGAAGTGATTGCTCACTTTAGGCAGTTCGAAATTTAATACGGTGGCACCTACTACCCAACTCTTTTTATTATTCCCTTTTTTTGCCCCATTCTTCGATGGCGTGGTCGAGTGTGATTTTGGAATCTTCTTTTTGACTCTTTCTTATTTCTTATTTGACTTTAAAGTATAGTATCAATGAGGATTTTAGTGACTATTCCATAAATATAAAAATTTAATGAAGTTTTGATTTTTGAAACCTAGCTTATTTTTAACTTAAAAACACCTTGAAATCAGACCATCTTGGGAAAGTTGCCGTAATAGAATGACCTGGTCATGATTCCTGGACTCGGAGGGATGAATTCTATGGTTTTTCTTATAAGAATTTTTTGCAATGTGGCATTGCTATAGCTTAATTGAGACTAATTATTTTATATGTGAAAGGGGTTTTGGAACTAAAAAGGTTTTCTGTTCTGTCCACATGGGGTTTTCTCAAACCCACAAGTTAAAACCATCTATCTACCTCAATAAATAAAATGGGGGATGGAAACATTGACAATTGGTAAGTGAAAGGAAGAGTTGCCGAACGAGATGACCTTTTTGTGGAATTTCTTAAAGTTGGAAATGGAATTAGACCCATTTGCCTGTACCCATTTTGAACATTCATGACAAATTGCATATGCGCCCTTTCTGTGTCCAGGTGTATCCAGCTGCAGCACTAGAGCTGATAGTGTGTTCTTTGTAAATTTCAAGCTTCACCTGCCCTTTTGCCAAACTTTGATCTGGAAACATCTCCAACAAAGTAAGATGGAAAATGACCCGAATTCTTCTATCTTCGTAAATCTTTCTTGGATTATTAAGAAAGAATTTAACTTTTCACGGGCTAACTCTATATGATATGTGTACATAATCATGACACTGAGTTTTAATGTGACTCTGATAAATTAATTGACAGAGAATTTGAGTTTGAATTGTTGTATTAGATCATGTTTTCGAATAATATACAATACGGAAGAGACACACGTATAAGATATACAATATCCTATCTAATTTGTAAAAATGGAAACAAAAGTTAATCAAATTTTCATACCTCCTTTTTATGGGAATATAAGGAAGAGATGAAGGCGTAAATTTTGATAATCTTTTTTCAACTTTACCTTTATACATTGTCAAAATTTTTGTTCTGCACCAACGGATAATTGTTTAATGGAAAAAATGTTAATTTTTTTAATCAAAAGTCGGATTTGAATTTTAGAAATGAAAAGAATTAAGTCATGAGTGCTCCCCTATAAAGGGTCCAATAGTAGTTTGAATCAAATCGGTCAGAAAATGGCTCCATATGTCGATTCGTCAAATATCAAAAAAAAAAAAAATTGTTCTGCCCTCTCTATTGTGTCTCGAGCTTTATATTTGGTTTCTCCCATCTCATGCTCCAAACTATAATACATGGGTTACATGTGAAGTCACTCAGAATATTATTGTCTTACAAGGGAAGAAAACTAAAAATATTAGTGCTGCAAGTGACTACAAGCCGGATTAAGTTTTTTGGCTGGGGTTGAATTAAAGCGTGAATGTAACAGCTAACAAACTGCCATTAAAAGCCACATATTTTAGATGGGCAAAAGAATGAAGGAAGAATGCACAAGTTATTCTCAAATTTCCTCTGCCAAACATAGTCGCGAGGAAGCTACAAAGGCCTAACACTCGTGTCATTTTCTTCACTTTAGTAATATTGTCGAAACTTTTGAATTCATAACATATATTTGATACAATGATTAAGAGACCGAGAACCAAACTCCCGTGGGTGTAGTAGGATACTGTGTACTCTTAACTATAGATTTTGGGTCCGAGTCATGAAAATGAAAAAATGAGATTTAGAAGAACCAATCTCTTAATGAGTTCTATAGTATTCAGATCAAATTAATCGAGTAAAATCTAAATATTGGTTTGTGAAAAAAAGAGAGAGGCCGAGGAGAAACCAAAATGAAAATGGTGATGCAAGTTGACCCACCAAGCAAATGAAAGAGAGTGAGGTTGTGATCACATTCACAATATTACATTGGTGGAGTCCACAAGGAAAAGAAAAGCATTTTCTCAAATGTTTGTGTTTGATGTTTGAGTTTATTAAGTAGAAGCCATTCTTAGGAGTTGGATGTTGTGAAACAACCAAGAGAGCATTAAAGGGACCATATCATATATATATATATATATATATATATATGTACGTATGTATACATTGTATCCATTATGAATGTATATTAGAATTTTATGTATTTCTATCAGTTGATTTGGATTATCACATACACCCCTTTCAATCTTAATAAAACAAGAAAATATGTCAAATACCTCAAATCTTGTCCTCTGTAGCATTGTTGTTTCAAGGAAGTTAAGTTTTGCAAGTCTGTCATTTTGTATATTTTGCCCTTTCATTGCTGAAGTTCTGAATTAAAAAGAAAAACTAAAGAATTCAATGAGATGTTGGTCATAAATTATTCCACTAATTTCATATTTTTTTTATATGATTTAAAAAATAAATAAATTATAATGATATAAAATGATTTATATAATCCGAAATCATAGTAGATGAAAAACAATATTAACACGAAAGTGGACCTCACATATTCTAAGATTTTTCATTCTTATTCCGGCCATAGTTATGAGAACCCCAAGGAGAGATGGTGAAGTCTAACCCCATTTGGCCTCCTTCATAATAGTGGCTATAATTGGTCGATTATTATTATTATTTCTTGAATTTAAAACTATAAAATATAAAATAAATCCTCTTTCAAAACAATATTATTAGAATTTAAATTTAATTTTTCTAAATAAATTATAAGATATATTAATAGCTATTATGGCTGCTTATCGAATCGGTGAGGTCAATCCCATCTAGGTTTTATTAGTATATAGTATGGTTATTAATGTCTAGTTGGTTCAATAATTGAATACTGATATTATTTAAATAAAATATTATATTCGAATCTTATTAATAGAAAAAATATGTATCGAAAGAATTTTGTTACTTAAAAATCTAACTGATTCTAATCGGATTTAATCAGATTCTATATTTTATATAAAAAAAAAAACTCATAGCGTTGCATTAGAAGATTGAATTTGGGATTTTTCATTTTTGTCCGGTTGGTCTCAAGAATTTGTTTACAAATCAGTCAAAGAGCATTAGCAAGCAGCCATTAATCAAGCTCGATGTTTTCCTCAAAGTTTAATGCGGGCATTTTGTTGGGGATATAAATTTAGGAAAAGTTGATCAAAACACAGATGGCGCTTGATTATTCAAAAAATGATTTCACAAATCAAATAATGATTTTTTTTTTTATACAGCACAATAGAGGAGTCAAATAAATAAATAAATAAATAAATAAATAAATAAAGCAACAACATTTGATGTCCAATAATAGGAAACTTGTCTATATATATATATATATATATATATATATATTTATTTATTTATGTATTTATTTTGGTTAGAACAATGTATGAGCAGTTCAGTCAACAGCACGTAGTTTCATTTTCAAATTTATATTTGAGATATTTTGGATATATTTACTCTTTAAAATTAATATAAAAATTTTTAAAATTTTTCATATTTAAAGTTTAGGACAAGTGCTCTTGAAGAGAATCTTAAATCTGTATTCTCTCCTCTCTTCTCTCTCTCCTTCCTCACCCGTATCTCTTCATTCCTATCCAACCTCGTGCTGTCCCATGTTTCGGAAAAGACTTGGTTGATTCGAAATTGTAAGTCCCATGCTACTCACTTGGATATCCCTTGGTCCATGACCTTTATGTGCACCCTATGGACAATTTGGAAGGAGCACTGCGCTTTTTGGTGTTTGAGGGTGGTACATTCTCTCTGGAGAGCATAGTGGCCATGGCGGCTAGATATATCAGGGATGGATGGTAGGCGTATTTGCAAGCAAACCCTCCTTCCATTCAAGTACGAAAATGGATTAGTTAACACCCCCTCCGATGGGAGTCTTCAAATTAAACATAGAGGGATCGGCTCAACATAATTCCCGAGTGGTGGGTACTGGAGGACTCATGCAAGATGAGTATGGTCTGTGGATTAGAGGCTTCACTGGTAGTCTGGGTATCACCAATCCTTTCATGGCAGAGTTATCGAGAGTTCGGAAGGGGCTCATGCTCCTAATTCGGGCCAAGATCTCTCTAGCGGTCATGGAATTAGACTCCTTGGAACTTGTTTCGCTTCTTTCTTCTCAATCGAATAACCAACGCTTTACTTTCCATATCATTTGTGAGTGCCAGGACCTAATGCGTTTGGCAAGGGTTCAATCAATCCGGCTTGTGCTGCGCGAAAGCAATGGTTGTGCAGATATTCTCAGTCGTCGGGCCATTCCATTCCCTATGGAATTCTTAAGTTGTTATCTCCTCGCAAAAAGGTGCATCTTGCTCTTTTGCGTGAATTCGAGAGTTGGTTTTATTTAGAGGCTAATGTACTCATTCCAATTGTATCTAAAACAAAAAAAGAAAAGAAAAGAAAAAAAAAATAGAGAGAGAGAGAGAGAGATTGGAATAGTTCTCTAAGTCCACGTTTTTGAATGAGGATCATAGAATTGATTTTATTGAATAATGAGCAACAAATCAGAAGAGAGTGAAATCATATATTAACAAAAATAGTATACTCCACAAATCAGATTTGGAATTCGTAATCTTATTATATAATATCCAATATTAGTCTTATATTATTGAATAATCACCTCGAATCTATTTATGAATTATTATGTGTATATCTTGTATAATAAATTTATTCCATAGAATGAGGAGTTGAGTGATAAATAATAAAATTTTTTTTAAGGTAGTACGAATCCGAGGAAATAAAAAACTAATCTTGGCATGTGCTTTGGTTAGCCATCTTCATAATCCTGGTCAAGTGGTTCTCTCAGCCATTGTATTTGAATATGTAATTTTTTGTCCCATGTATCTTGTTTTGATCTAAGAATGTCCAATTTCAAGAGATACCTCTTCCAGGCAAGCCAAAACATTATGCGCGGTCTCAGCCGGTTCAACTTCATTACTTCCGTGTCGGTATGAATGTTGAATGGTGTACAAACGTAGCACATTTTTGAGGTATTTGTAAATATTAGACATGCGATCAGGGTGAGTTGCATATGAGATGCAACAAACATTAGCCCTAAATAAAATTGTTTTGTCTGGGGTTTTATGTAGGCTAATGAACGGAATATACTAAAAGATGTAATTGATGAAATTGAAAACAACCCATAACAAGAGTCTGGCAATTGTGGATAAATTTGTGACCAATTAAAAATATTTCTTAATTCATGATGGCAAAGAGATGTTAACATATTGACAATTACTCATCTTCCCCCTTGCTCCTCAGTTTCAGCTTAGAAGTTTCAAGGTACCAAGAGAGGAGTATCCGTAGCCCTCAAATATTGGAAACAATGGATAAGCAGGAAGCAGGAAGGCAAGACAGTTTTGTGCAGCCCTGTATTTCCGAAGGTACAAACCTAGGTTGTAATTTATGGCTTATGTTGGTTGCTTTTATAATTATGGGGTTGCCGTTGTAACTGGTGCAAATGGGGGCATTGGAGATTGTCAGGCAGGTTGAAACTGAAGGTGTTAAAGTTGTTCTAGCAGCTAGAGACGAGAAGAAAGGAATAGAGGCTGCCTCTTCACTCCACCAGTTAGGCTTGCCAAATGTAGTCTTCCACCTGCTTGATGTCCTGGACCCGGTCAGCATCAAGTCATTGGCCAAGTTCATCAAGGACGACTCGATATCCTGGTGAGGATGATATTTCCCATGTGTGAATTCTTTACTCTTGCAGTCTACACTGTAGACATGTCCATTTTGTTCCTGTAGGTGAATGATGCTGGGGCTTCGGGAGTTCAAGTGGATGCAGATGGGCTAAAGGCATTAAACATAGATCCGCAGTCCTGGGTAACTTGATTTGTCATTATGTTGTTCTTGTTGTTGTGACCTGTAAGTGGCATGCTTAAAGATTCTACTCTGCGCAGCTCTCAGGCAAGGCAACAAACATGGTTCAGAGTGTCATCATTCAAACTTAACGAGAAGGGAGTAGAATGCCTGAACGTTAATTACTATGGCTGCAAAAGAGGAACAGAAGCTCTTCTTCCACGGTTAGAGCTTTCTACAGGTTGTAGTTATCTAGAATGGATCCCATAATGGACAGCAGACATTGGACAACTAAGACAACTTAACCGACACAGTCTACTGCTGCTTTTAGCTAGAAGCAATTCTGTGCCACATTAGTCTCAACATTCAACAAAAGAGCCAATATACGATGTGCTTCTAAACATGAATTAAGATGTTGGCACATTCTAAAGCCTAAGCTGTCAGTGCCTCAGTGGTCTAGATCCAGATTTACTTCCATCAAGAGCCTCACTACCGAGAGCAGAAAGATAAAATTTGAAGTTGAACTGTAAGAATCCCTTGGTGAAGATCTTTTGTGCATCTCATATTGGCGGAAGACATGGTACCTTTAATCCATCAACAAAGTAAGATTACTTCTTTTTTAGTAGGAGAAAAAAGGCATTAAATGAGAAGAAAAATATGGAAGGAGATACGAAATCCGGCTGAAAAGGAAATGGAAAATTCTGATTATCTAAGTGAGATTCGAATCATGAATTAGAAAGCCCATTTTTTAAATCACAAATTGAATTGAATCGTGTGGATCGTGAGTTTCAGTATTATGCATAAATAGATACCTTTTAGAACATACATACATAGTATATTAAAATGATGTGTTCACAAGTTATTAAATAACATGATACAAATTTTGGATATAAATAAACTGACCAGTAGAAACTTAATCTAAATTGTGATATACTAATACTCAAAAAATTTAAAAATTTTAAAGATTTAAGGCATTGTTCATAATATTTAATACCCTAAATATAATTATCATACATTCAAAAGTTCATATTTAATTAATCCAAAGATGTCTTGAAGATTTATCTTGAAGATTTATTGAAATCATTAATCCTCCCCAAGATCTATATTCCCATCACCAACATCTTCAATCACTTCTATATCTTCATTTTCTGTTGCTTTTCCTTTTCCTTTTCTATCATCATTCAAGTTTTTTTTTTTGAATATAGGTTATACTCTTTATATAATTTGAAAAAATAAAACTAATTCATTTAAGTTATATTAAAAAACTCATTCAAGTAATGAGGAATTTAAAAAATAAATATATAAAATATAAAATTATATAATTATATAATTACAAAACTAAGTTATTTAAATTATATTCTTTTTCTTTCGGATCTCTTTCAAAGCATCCGTAGATATCCACCCATGAGTTTAACAATCTTCATACTCGAGTTCCACTCATCATCAAATTCCATAATCGACAAGCAAATAGAATTATAAGAATCGAATTTGATTTTACCTTAATCGAAACAAATTACATGTTTCGAATCGCTAATCAAATTCGAATGTAATATTCTTATACATTTAAAATTCAATAGTCCAAATCGAATCTATTTCTGTTTGAATCGCATCAAATCTTAACATTCGAATCATGAATCATAAGATTCTTCGATGACAATATGGAATAGAACAAATCCAGCATAGGAGCTGAAAAGAAGGTTCTGTTGAATATATGTGTCACTATATCAAATTCTGAAAAGTAAACACCCCACCAACTGGAAAGCACCTAGTGCCCTCAATTGCACAGACGTAACAGAGCACATTCCCATTAGATGAAGCTTTTATAACCCTCTCTTCAATAACTTTGTCAAGCAAAGTAAGCCCCTCGACTAAAAATTCTTCTGCAGACATTACGTTAGGTGCCATTTCTTCAGGGTACAAGCTTTCAATCTACAAATAGAAATGCAAGCCACGGTAAATCAAGTTGACTGAAATATCAAACAGTTTCCATATGAGAACTCATTTGAAACTGGAGGCTCAACTAACAAAGTTAATTGTAACAAAAAAAAAACAAAACAAAGTTCACTTGGAGGATAGAGCACAAATAAGTATAAGAAAAAGCTTCTTTGGCTAGACCTTGATGCTGTTTAACTTCATCCACCAGCCGAGGAGTTGGACAAGAATCAGAGCCTGCTTGAGAATCCCGTAAAAGCAAATAGTTATGCCAATATTTAAGATACAAGGAAATCTTTTGTTTTTTCTCCTCATGTGCTGTGTATGATATTCCTGAGTAACAACCAAAAAAAGAGTAGCACGTGACATATTTCATATCTCTCAGTTCAAAGGCCTGGAGAAAGAACTTCAAAATGCTATAGGTAAAAGGTACTTTGATCATGTTGACAGAAAAATCATCAGATAAGAAAAAGTCATTTTGAAATAAAAGAGTGCAGGTCAATTTTTAATATTATCTATAGACAATCTGCAAACTCTCATGCCATTTGCCATCACAATTATGGTTATGGCTGACAATGAAAAGTTCTCACAATTTTGTAGATCATCAAATTCCACTTTCTTTTTTTCCTTTCATTGTGTAGGGAATGGTGAAAGGATAGGGGATTCAACCTCTATGCAACAACCATATAATATAATATTATATATATACAATAGACAACCCGGAAGTTTTCACAAACAAGTACAATTTAGAGAATCAACTCCTATGCATGTCAAGGGGTTTGCACACATGTCAATTTGATGCTTCATTAACAAAATGAAAGTAGTCACACATCTTGAAAATTTAACAAGTCTTATTCATTTCAACACATTTGGTACACCATACCTTTTGAGTGACATCCATTCCACTGAGATCGTCTCGTGGATCTGTGATCATCAACAGCGAGTCAAAAAGATTCCTGTTTACAGAGGCTCTCATGTTATAGAAAAACAGAAATCTGAGATAATTGTAGGTAAGAACCACTAAAGTACCACAATGGTTAATAACATTACATATGTTTTCTTTTTCAGCCTCCTATATATATGTGTATTATTACAAAGCATAAAACAAAAAATACTTACAGTGGCAACAAGAACAAACAAGAAACTTTGATGTGTGAATAAGAAAAGTTTACTGCTGAAATTTAACCATAGAACAAAGAGTTGTAAAAAGAAATGGAAATTAGAAAAGCTAATTTATCATAAAGCTAATCAATCATAATTAATAATCATCATAAGTAATGAGATTTAGAACAAAGCAATAGCTTTGCAGACCTGGTTAAGTATAATTAAGGCTTTTAGCAGCTTTAACAACTACACTGAATGGCTTCTCATCTTCCACTTCACTCATGACATAACCCAATGGAACTGTTATAGTTATGCATACGAAACAAATCAAAATCAAATAAATCAAAAACAGGGACAAAATACCAACATGGTATTTATATAAACACTTTCCTACTGTAAAATGGTTATATGGGCATGTGTATAAATGCATAGAGGCATAGTAATACATTTGTGGGTAATAAGTTTATACTAAACGATATGTCTAAGGCATATAAAACAGAAGATGAGATGAAATGAATGCTCATAGTAGTTACCACTCAAACTCCCAACAATTTGATTGATATGATCGCCAGAAGAAGGTAAGCAATTTAAGGAAGCTATGACAGGAAGGCCAGCACCAACCTATGAACAAGGAAAATTACCAGGATAGTCAAATTAGTGAAAGCAGTCAATTTCATTATTTGGGCCTATATTTGTCAAAAGAAAACGATACAGTTCCGATTGCCAGCATGAACTGGCTTCATAACATTAATACTAAGGAATCACATAGGGATACCTAAGATATTATTCTTTAGATTTACTCTAACTGCAGAAGCTACAAGGTTCACTGACAGTTGATTCATGCCTTAAGCAACACAGGTGGGACACTAGCTTGTCATCATCCTCCTGGACCAAGCTTTCAATAGTTTCTGTTAAAGATCTTTCATGACACTGTTTGGAACAATTAGCATGTATGCAACAACTTATTTCACCATGCTAAAGAAAAGATTAAACATGTGGCAAACAACCCGATATTTTAAATTCTCGATTATACCCCGCCCCCCGCGGGGGGGGGGGGGGGGACCAACAACAACAGAAACTATTAGAACCTTATGTTCTGCAATTTTCACTGTGAACCACGACAAAGAAACTTACCATCTTTGAATTGAGAAGCATTTTATTAGCTAAGACAACACAACACCAAATGAATGGCCTCTTTTAGCACTCCAATCGTCTCATCACTGGCAGAGCAATGTACTAATACCAGACCTGGTTAAAAGAACAACTCCCACAACTTTTGAGAGAGGGAACAAGGGAGAGAGAAAGGAAGGTGTTTAAAAACTATGTGCTTAGGTTACATGAAGCCAATAAGTATATACTCGGAAGATCCAGTGACAGACAACATGACAAATTTTTGCAGTTGGGTGACTCTCCCAATTCATTTAGACTTGAGATGAAATGCGGTGGTAAGACTATGACAATGGTATTGGAACAAATTAAGGCAAAATGTCACAATCTCAAGACGAACTTGTTCCACCCAAACTAGCTGCAATATCTACGGGTTTCTTCATAACCGCTGAATCCGCATATACTTGGCATTCACCTTAAAAAAAGCAACCAGCTTCACACTATTCACCTAGTCCCATGAGGCAATTCACATCAACAACATTATTCCTTTTTCTTTTTGCCCATCCATTGTTAAACAATCATACTACACACCGAGAAGGAACAAGTATGATGCAGTTTACCTAAACCAGTAAGTGTGGAGTGAAGAGCCATTAGCCTTGATTCGGCAAACCTCTAACAGAGGGGGATCATCTAACTCCTTTGTCAATTCATCTGATACAAAAGGTAATGACTTGCTGTCACAAATCCCCACCACAAGCAATCTCACTCCCTGTAACTCAACAACAACAATCGATAAAAAAAATATTGGCAAAATCATTTCTGAGAACAGCATGGTACTAGAAACCCATTACTCCATTTCCAAATTTCTAAACCCTAAACAAAATATGTTGTTCAAGAAAAAAAAAGCCACAAAAGCCATAATTATTACAAGCCAAGAAAACTGATGCATAAAGAGATATTAAGGAGTTGCAGAGAAGTCGAAGTCATACAGCAGTGTTGTAATGAGCTGGCGAATTGTTAGTGAGCTGGCTAATTAGTTAGTGGCTAGTTAGTTAGGACGGTTGATTAGTCAGTTGGCTAAGACGGTTGATTAGTCAGTTGGCTTAGTTAGTTAGGATGGAAACTGACTCTGATATAGAGCAGGACTGAAATCATTGTAGGGGTGTCTTTGTAATCTGAATTCCATTTTCTTCCTCTTCTCTCTTCTCCGTTTTCAGAACTACCCTCGTGAATGTTCTCTTATTCGTCAATGGAAATTCATCTTGTTTCTAAGTCCGATTGAGTTTCTCCATTCCCATACTTAATCCTAAGTAGAATTTGTAATTGAGATCATCTTCCCTTTGCATCAAAAACCCACTTCAATTTCTTCATTATTCAATCATATAATATGACTTTTAAAACACTTTATACTGAAATTTTACCTGTTTGGCGTGAAGAGATCTGCAGGAAACAATGTGTTGGAGAAGCTGACGGCCAACTCCTCCACACCCCATCAGCATCATTGAAATGCTCTTCCCCATCTCTCTCTCTCTCTCTCTCTCTCTCTCTCTCTCTCTCCCTCTCCCTCCCTCCCTCCCTCCCTCCCTCCCTCCCTGGTTCTGTGTGATGTGAGGGTTCTGGGTTTTGGTCACCAAACACTTGAAAAGCGTTTGTTTAAGAAATGGGTCGGTCTGACCCGATTACGCCCGGAATAACCCAAAGAAGTAGGTGGTTTCAGTATAAGCATCGGGAAGCATTGGGTAGTGGGACCCACAGGGCAGACTTGTTTTATCAAAGAGAAGTGCGACAAGATCAGAGGATACTAATCTGAGATCGTCCGTTGTTCTTTATCCGACGGTCAGGGATTCGAGTCTACTTATGCCTTCAGGAATCCATGCGACACCCATTCTCTCTCTCCCCCCCGCCCCCTCTCCTCCCTCTCTCGCTCTCTCTGAAATTTCTCCGGCGTACTGTACCAACCCTGAAACCCTAGAAATACGACGTCAGCAATTCGTAATCAATCAATCAAAATCAAGAATCAATTAGCTCCTCTCTCTCTCTCACCGGTTGATGTTTATTGAAATACAGACATGATAGGGATCACAGGTCTCTCTCTCTCTCTCTCTCTCTCTCTCTCTCTACACTTGTTTGATAGTTATATGACGCCATGGATTACTATACCTTTGATTATTTGTGATTATCTTTTCTGGGTTGGACTTAGTTTTGTTGGGTTTTTATTTTTTTGTTTACCTATATTTGGTTGCTGATGAAGCTGAGTAAGAAAGAAAAAAGGATATAGAGAAAAAAAGAAAGAAAGCGGAAGATTTAAGGAAACAAAATGAAAGGATTTTTTTTTTTTCATTCTTCTGTTAACTCCAAACTGAATTAACAGCTATCTAGCATTGTCAATTGTACTGCAACATGCATAAAGAATAGTGAACAACTCTCAAGTTTTTGATTTATTGTGTTGTTTGGTCAAAACAGGAGAGAGTTGGGTTTATGTGTAATTTTGTCTTAAACCAATTCAAGGTTACAGATGAAACAGTTTGAGTTCAAAGCCTACAGGGTTATATGAAAGTAACAGTTTGTCTACAATTGACATGCAAAGAACCTTTAGAGGGCTAGGTTAGGAATGTTGTAAGATCTAAAAGATGTCGAAAAACACAAGTTGTGTATGACTCTATAATTTTCCCACATAAAGCTGAAATTCATTTAGCTGGCCCTAATAATTTTGTTTTGCCAGGCGGAGTGGGGAGTATAAGCAGTGATTGTCTGGTTTTAGTTTTTTTGAGAGATATATTTTCTTGTCTCCCATACCAAACAGATCACCTTTGCAATGAAATGACAGTTAATGTTCTTCTCGTCTCCTTTTTGGTTGTTCCATATTGTTTTTTTTTTATGTTTTATGACTAGTTTATAAGAAATTCAATGATGGTTCTCTCTCGCAAAACCTTTTTCTGTCCACTTCATTATGGGAATTTCTAGTGCTAGTTGCTCCTTTGGAGACCTCAAGGTCACGAGTTCGAGGCGTGGAAACAGTCTCTTTGCAAATATGCAAAGAGAAGGCTGCATATATATACGTCCACCCTCCCCCTACCCCTGCGCTAAGCGGGGAGCATTTTGTGCACCGGGTGAACCCTTAATGAAGATAAAATTTTTTCTCAGTTTTATTTTTTTATTTTTTTATTTTTTTAATTGTAACGGAAAAGGAAGAATTACGTTCCTACATTCCATAAACGACAACTAGATATTCTCTTGTGACAATTCAAAAGGTCAATAAATAAGGAAAATACTTTTTACAAATTCAATGTAAAAAAAAAAAGGCACAAGACTTCACTTTTTTGCCAAGTATATGTTGTGGCAACCAAATGATGGATACATATTACTAACTCTAAAGCTCAAATATCGTGACAGTTTTATAGTAATTTCTTTATATGGCTGTTCTTTTAGCATTCTATGATTTTTTAACTAAACGGGACATGAAATTGCCCATGTTGCTTCATTTGTAGCTTCTGGGCCCTGTATATTGATGCTGAAGTAGATCTTGTTGGTGTTATTTTCATATTCGTACACATGCAGGGTATCCGTTATGGCAGAGCTGTAGACAGCTCATTGTTGAGCTGTGACTTGGCATGGATGTTGATGTAATTGATGTAGACGAAGGACATATGGGACACCGTGGATCGGAGGATGATGGAGATGCAGAACCAAATAATGGTGAAGTGAATGCATCTGAGAATTCTGCAGGTCAAGATGATATTGGGGATGCAGAGCCTCATGTCGGTATGGAATTTGATTCTGCGGATGCAGCCAAAACATTCTATGAGAGATATGCAAGAAAATTAGGATTCAATATCCGGGTTTTGCAACATGCCCGCCCCAAGTTGGAGGGTAGTACTGCTAGGGAGTTTGCTTGTGCCAGAGAGGGGGGGAAGAGGAGGAGTGGTGAAAGTTGTGATGCAATGGTTAGGATAGAGTTAAAGAGTCAAGGCAAGTGGGTTGTGACAAATTTCATTAAGGAGCATAGTCACTCCACAGTAAGTCCTAGAAAAGTACATTATCTCCGACCCCGTAGACATTTTGCTGGTGCTGCGAAAAGCATGGCTGAGTCTTACCAGGGAGTTGTTCCTAGTGGTGTTATGTATGTGTCAATGGATGGAAATCATGCGGGTTTAGAAACAAATCGTGTGGCTAGGAATGCACCTTCAGCAGAATCAAATCGTCCTGTGAAGAACACAGGACCTGTAGGTTATGGTAAAACTTCCGACAGAAAACGAACATGGGGAAAGGATGCTCAGAATATGCTGGACTACTTCAAAAGAATGCAGGCAGAAAACCCTGGTTTCTTTTATGCAATACAGCTTGATGAAGATAATCGGATGGCTAATGTATTTTGGACGGATGCAAGGTCTAGGACTGCATATAGCCATTTTGGTGATACAGTAACTTTGAACACAGATTACAGGGTAAACCAGTATAGGGTACCATTTGCTCCATTTACCGGAATAAACCATCATGGTCAGAAAATTTTGTTTGCTTGCGCATTACTTCTTGATGAATCTGAGGCTTCTTTCACTTGGTTGTTCAAGACATTTCTTACTGCAATGAGTGATCGATCTCCTGTTTCAATCATCACTGACCAAGACATAGCCATACAGACAGCAGTTCGTCAGGTGTTTCCTGAAGCTCGCCACTGTTTTAGCAGGTGGAATGTTTTAAGAGAGGGCCAAGAAAAGCTGGCTCCTATTTGTCATGCACGTCCAGATTTTCAAGTGGAGTTGTATAATTGCATTAACTTGACAGAAACAATTGAAGAGTTTGAATCATCTTGGTGTTCTATCCTTGATAGATATGATCTCAGGAGGAATGATTGGCTCCAATCATTGTATAATGCTCGGAGAGAATGGGTCCCAGTGTACTTTCGGGATTCCTTTTTTGCTGTAATTTCTCCAAACCAGGGAGTTGATGGCTCCTTTTTTGATGGTTATGTTAATCAACAGACAACACTTCCAACATTCTTTAGGCAGTACGAAAGAGCTTTGGAAAACTGGTTCGAAAAAGAAACAGAAGCGGACTTTGATACAATTTGCACTACACCAGTTCTAAGGACACCATCACCTATGGAGAAACAGGCTGCAAATCTTTATACAAAGAAAATATTTGCAAAATTCCAGGATGAGTTGGTTGAAACATTTGTATACACTGCAAATCGAATTGAAGGTGACGGTGCTGTCAGCACATACAGGGTAGCAAAATTTGAAGATGACCAGAAGGCATATATGGTCATGTTAAACATCCCTGAGATGAGAGCAAGTTGTAGCTGTCAGATGTTTGAATATTCAGGTATTCTCTGTCGACATGTTTTGACAGTCTTCACTGTGACAAATGTGCTTACGCTGCCCCCCCATTACATCTTGAAGCGGTGGAGCAGACATGCTAAAAGTGGTCCGGGGTCAGATGAACATGTAAATGAGGTAAATGGTCAAGAGTCAATGACATTGCGTTACAACAGACTATGCCGAGAAGCTACCAAGTATGCTGAGGAAGGAGCAATAGCTGTAGACACATACAATGTGGCTATGGGTTCTCTAAAAGAGGGGACCAAAAAGGTTGGTGCAGTGAAGAAAAATGTCGCAAAAGTTGCACTGACTAGTTCTCATGCTGGTGGGCATGGCTATGATGGCAGCAAGAATTCTTCATCAGTTTCAGATATGAAACCGTTATTATGGCCACGACAAGATGAAAGTACACGCCATTTTAATCTTAATGATGCAGGAGTTGCTGCTCAATCAGTTTCAGATCTGAATTTGCCACGCATGGCTCCTGTCTCTCTCCATCGTGATGATGGTCCTCCAGAGAACATGGTACTAAATTTCTCTTATTTTTTGTATCAAGGAGTGTATGGATATTGATTTGACAAATTTTTTTATTCTGGCATCCATTAGGTGATTCTTCCTTGTCTTAAGTCAATGACTTGGGTTATGGAAAATAAAAACTCAGCACCAGCTAATAGAGTTGCTGTCATCAACCTAAAGGTATGTGTATCATCCTTTTGTTGTGTCTCGATTTGCAGTTTGTAATTGCCTTACCAACTTCATATCATCCTTTCCTTGCACCATTTCCCCACAGTTGCAAGATTATAGCAGGACTCCATCAGGAGAATCAGAGGTTAAATTTCAGCTCTCAAGGGTCACTTTGGAACCGATGTTGAGGTCCATGGCCTATATTAGTGAGCAGCTCTCGACACCAGCTAATAGAGTTGCAGTCATCAATCTTAAGGTATCATGCCAGGATTTTATGCTTTCAGAGTACAAACACTAGTTAAAATGGCACATCACATCATGTATATAATCTTCTGTCATAGATAGAGATTATATATTGGGGCATAGGTTTTTTGAACATGTTATTTGTTTGTGCTGCAGTGTGACTCCTCATTTCACCTGTCCATGGCCTTTTAGTCCTTTTCTAAAAACTGGGCTGGCCTTTGCCCCATTTAGTGTCTTCTATGGCCCAGCCCAAGCTGGCTGATTCTCAGATCTACTAATCATGTTATCAGACCAATTTATGCCGGTACAATACATAAAAATTAATGAAATTTTTATTGCACTATTATATATATTGTGACATGTGTTTGTTTTCTATTGGTGCTTTTCTGTGATCATCGTCTTTTGCTTGTTTTGCTGATGAGACTAGAGGATATAGTAGTTACATGTTTTTTTTTTATATATAAAGTAGTTACAAGTTGCATTCCATGGGTATGAAACATCCCCAGTGTTTATTCTCTGTTAGCGGAAAAAGTTATAAGTTTGTTCTCAGTTGACTCCTTGTTCGAAGAAAAGTTGAATTACCTTCAGTGTAGGGTAGAATAGAAGTCAGACAAGATTTTGGAGGTTCAGAAAAGCCAAAACAGCTACTATTTTGCAAAACTTTTAATGAATTTATGATCACAATGTTGGTGAATTGGCATACCAACTTGAAGAAAGCAGCACATGAATTTAGAAAAGCTGGTTTTTCTTTTTTTTTTTTTTTTTTTTTTGTGTGTGTGTGTGTGTGAAGAAAGATACTGCAATGGTGATTTGTTGTCTACTAGGAAGTTGGCCAGTATGGAAGAACTAAGACTGAAGGATCAAAATTGCAATTATTGATGAGAGTTAGACAATTCTCTATCAATTCCCATCAGCCAAAAAAAGTAAAAGTAAAAGAAAAAATAGGTCCGCTGCTGTCTGTTTCATGGCCACCTTCCTTGATAGCCTAAGATTCACCATCCACCGAGCTACTTTAGATATCAAAACTTCAAGTGGATAAGATTTTGATTATATAATGTCAAAACTTTTGCTGTTCCTTCTAATCTGGAGGAGAAAAAGAAGAGGGCAGTTCTCATTATTTCAATTTCCTTGATTTGTGGATGAAGGCTAACCCCAAATATTGGGACTAAGGCTCAGTTTGTTGTTTTTTGTTGTTGTTGTTGTTGTTGTGGATGAACCTGTATCCTTAAATGGTAAAGTTGCTTGCTTCTTTACTGGAGATATCCAGGTTCAACTCCTGGAAGCAATCTCTTCTTTAAGGTGGTCTACATATTGCCAACACTAAATCCCTTGTGTTTAGAGGGATGCTTTAAGCACCACGTAAACTTTTTTATTCCTTATGGAAAGTCATGTCATGCAGCTATCCACAAAGGCTGGTTTCTATCCAGCTTCCCAGGAATGGTGAGGTCCAAAGTTTGTAGATATTGAGAGGAAGTCACTTGATTGAGTTGTTACAGAGTCAAGTATTTATTGGCAAGTGACAGACTATGGCAGAAACTGAGGAATCCTAGAGTAAGTTTAGAAGATCTCAGATCCTGGTTTAGACATAGAACAAGAAGTGGTGATCTAGGATAACATTTGATAGGATGCAAAGTGTTTGTATTTGTTGTAATTGGTTAATTGCTTGTGAAATTTCCATTTACCTAAATACACTGATTCTTTCTCATCCCAAGAGAAAAGGTCCATTGTGTTTGGATATACAGGATGTTTAATCCTGACCTTGATTGGAGATGTAAAAAGATTTCATTTGATTTGGCATTGTGAGTTCTTGTGTTTCTCATTTCATGACAATGTATCTCCTTTTATATTATGTTGTCAGCTCCAAGATACTGAGACAACTTCTGGAGAATCAGAGGTCAAGTTTCAGGTCTCAAGGGATACCTTAGGTGCCATGTTGAGGTCAATGGCTTATATCCGTGAGCAGCTCTCCATTGCAGTACGATTCAATTCTTCATTCTGTGCATTCAATTATATATGTGCTATGATTCATGAATGGTTTCATTTAATTACCTCTCCTTTGGCAGGCTGAGCCTCAGTCAGAACCACCACCTAAGAAGCAGCGAAAAGAGAAGCAATAAGAATTAGTCCCCAGGTGTGTAATTTGTCTGTAGTCTTGCTTTTTGATCAACTTCATTCTTTGTGGCACTCTTAATGTATTGTTTTTTCGCTTGCACTTTGTAACATATGAAACCCAACAACTGTAATTAGATTCATGATTGTGCATTTTTTTGACATAATGGAATGGGCGAATTTTCAAGTTAGTTTCTGCTTCAGACATTATGAAACAAGTCATGTTTTTCTTTTACTGATTAATAATGGGAATCTCAGATGGTACCCTTCAGGGGTACACCAGTAAAGCCATTTGGCAAGTGCAATGACACACAAATCAAACACACCAAGGAAATCGTGCCTGTGCCCATGGCAATCGAACTTAATTTATGCCTTGGACCTTGCATGGAGAGAGATGCATCTCCTACAGATTTATTTGCAATATCGTTTGTGATATGACATGAGTTATTGTACATTGGCCATGTTCCTATCTATCTGTATTTTCACCATTGTACCTAACAAATTCGCTGGCACACAATTCAGGAAAAATATTTGTCAAGGTTGCCGTTTTGACTGCCCAACAAAATTAAATTTGTAGAGACTTGTACACTAACCCATAATGGAATTTTACGCTTCTCAGTTAGCAGCTTGTTGCCATGTTTTGAATGTCAGCACACCGAGTTTGACGATTGCTTGTGTGGTGGACTTATGTTTCCTGTTCTTGTTAATGACTCATCGAATACCTGTTTTTCCAGGTAACTGCAGGACCCAATGCAACAGAGGATGAAGCATGTGTTGTCTGCTTATAAATGGGGCCTCTAATCTCTGCTGAAAAGGCTCATGAATGAATAATATGGTCAATTGATTGCCTTGCTGCACAAGTGTTTGTTAGCAACCATGTAGCAGTTCCCATGAACTATAGGGGTGTGGCCTTTGTAAAGTATGTGTGCGTTTCAGGTGATCAAGGAATCATGTAATTCGAGTTTTAGTAATTTGTTTTTAACCTTATTATAAGGCTTATTGGTCTATAGAGTAATCCAATTTTCCACACGTACACATGTATGCCTATGCCATTTCTTAGCATATACATAAAATGAATTGGGAGAGCCTTAGGGCGGCAAATGTTACCCCGTTGCTCTCACCACAGAAAAATATATATGTATGTTACCCCATTGCCACAATGGGCTAAACATGGCCGTTCATGTATGATCTTCAGATGTCATATTCCAAGAAGTTGCTCCTGTAACTATTAAAAAAATAAATAAATAAATAAAATTTTTCATTTAAAATTTAGTATATTAATTTTCTCTTAAAAAAATTAAATTATTGTATATGTTATTTTCAAGGCACGTTGGTCACTCTAATGAAATAAAATTTAATTTTTTTTTAAAAAAATTAGACATATTAGTTTTCTCCAATTGAAAAAACCAAATTCGAATTCTCTTTTAATTATCTTATTTTGTCTTTCCAATGATATTGGTTTTTAATTCCCTCTTTAAAAATCAAGTTTAATTTCTCTCTAAAACTAAATACATTTTCTCTCTATAAAATTGAATTGATTTAAATGCTACCCTCTAAATGTTTTTAATTCTCTTTAAAAATTAATTTTCTCTTTTGAAAATTCTATTTAATTCACATTCTCTCTCTAAATACTTCTCTCTTAAAATATAATTTTAAATTTTATCTGTAAATTTATTTATTTTAATCTACAAAATAAATTTTGTTCACATTCTCTCTTTAAAGAAATTTATTTTAAAATTTTGCCTGTAACACATTTAAACGACCCCCCAAAATAGAAATTTAGGGGGGTAAAAGAGTGATTGTGTTACCCTAAAGAAGGAAAAAAAATAAAATAAAATAAAATAAAAAATTGAAGGGGTAAATTTTCACCCATTTTCTCTCCTACACGACTGAAAAGACCAATTGTTTGCCAACAATTTGCCGGTATTCAATCTGTGGCACCCAAACCGAGTGATCAAGATAACACAGTCTGAAAGTCAAAAACTGCTTGTTTTGATTGAAATGCTCCTACACCTCACTACAATATTAAATTGGCGTCTTTATATCCGCAACATAGTGTTCCAATAATCAGTAGTACATTGCCTTCAATTAGAAAACAACAAAGGTCAACCCAGCATTACACAACGACCTAAATTTTCCCGCCACTAAACCAAATGGGGGAACTGCAGTGACTCTGAAATCTAAATGCCCTACCAGACCATGATAAAAAGCAAGCAAACTTTTGGGTGGCATTGCCAGCGAATAGTCATTTGACAACATAGTAAGATGCTTCGACCGCTAGGATTTGCTCATGATTGGAGTTGCACTTAACCTCTTCAAGACCACAACAGTTGCTTGCATCTCTGAGAAGTTCATGCACTTTGACATGTTGAATCCTACAAACTTCGGTAGTCTATCACGGTAACTTCATCCTCAGGCGCATCAAGATCTTGGTAACTGCATCAAAATTATATAAATGTGATGGAACCCACATTAATCATGAGAATGATCAGCCAAACTATCAAACACAGAAAGAACCGGTTAGTTTTTGACAAAAATTTTAAGACCAAGAAGAAAGAGGTATCAGTGTAAGAAGTCATGCATTTTAAAGATGACCAAATTGCAGATGCATAAACATATTGACAAATGAATTTCAAAATCTTAACTACTAACCTAGTCAGAACTTCAAGCACTCATTTTATAACATGCAATATTAAAACATCCATATCATTTCTTATCATAGTCCAAGAGTCACCAGTGCTTGTAGCACGTCATGACCAGTGCCAGGAACAATGTCCTTAGTCAGCAGCAGCAGTGTACAGGGCTGTTCACTTTACTATTTTCTATTTGAGAAATGATTGAAAAAAAAATATATATATATATTATCCTTCCAAGATGTCCTAGATAAATTCCAGTGAATAAGTGATTGCTCCTTCCTTCCAAGAACTCCTAGATAACTGTAATGGAGCAGCCATCCATGATAAATTCTTACTGCATCCTAAACCCCTCTAACGAGGCCAGAGCATCAAGAAAGCAAAAACAGAGAAAGCTAATAAGAGTTCCACCATAACTCAGCTAACTTTGCCATATACTAACTTCACCCCCTCGAGACAATATTTCTTATGAGAAGTGGCCTCGAGCCAATAATAGAAGCCTGAGTCCATATTGAAAGAGATGCACTGCACACTGGGACATAAGCTCGTTGCAAGTACGTTACGCATAAACTTCACTATGTCTTTTTGAAAAACATAGTAAGAGGTCAAATGATAAATGTAACACATTCGTCAGCATTTAAGCCAATGCTCAATAAGTTTCTGAGCGCTGCAATGGTTATGTCTAAAGCAGTCCAAAATAATGCAAGAAATAAATGCAGTCGATGCTGTCTCTGATGCAGACAATGATTTAGTAAACTGGAACATCAACAAACATTAAAGAAAAAATCCTTCTGATAACTGGCAATTGTCACTCCCCTCTCCCCTTGCCAGGTGATGCTACAAAGTTTGAGCTCTGGTTTCAATACTTCGATGGCTATCTCTTGTCTTGTCTAGTGTAAGAAAAACATATAAAATCTTAAGAATTATATCAAAGATGCAATAATATTTTTCTGTTTCCTTTTTCCAATCCCTATAACGAGAAGTTTGTTCTCTCAAATGAGGTTCCAAAGTAAGGCATGAATCATGAAAGAAAGGTGCACAAATATGCACAAAAAAAATACAAAATAATAACAGATCACAAGATATAGTTAACTGTTGGTGATAAATCCAGAACATAACCGACCTTCTTAAATGCCTAGGATCTTGTCGAAAAGCAGGCTGCAATCCAAGTATTGGTGCAGGTGCAGGTGCAGTCAACTGTGGCCCTGACCGCCCATTTCTACCACCACCATCAAATGCAGGACCACCCTGCTCTCGAAGCATCCTCATGGCAACTTCAGGTGGAGCAGGGACAAATGGCCCCAATGGACTGTTATGTAAATATATATATCATGATCTTTAGAAGTCAGAGTCAAAAGACCTACAGGAAGCACTAAAACTTGATATAAGAAATTATATCCTTACCCAGCTCCAGGTACAGGCATTAAAACAGGTGGAGGGGCAATATCTGAGGGAAAAGGAGGAACATGCATGCCTTGCCCACCAAAAGTATCAAACATTGGTTCATCGGGGTTTCTCCCTTCTGGACCATCATTTGTCTGAAAATCTATGGACTGGGAGTTATCAGACCTGTTAAATCTTTCGCTGCCATTATTAGCTCGATTCTCACGTTCTCTACGACCACCCCGTTCATCTTTCAAACGGTTATCTGTAACAAGCCTGCGCTTCAGTGGCTTGTCTTTCTGCACAAGGGAAAATAATTAGTAAAAGAGAAAGACAACAATGCTGATTAGTATATCAACTCAGTGAACAACATGGCAATTAGAGGCACTGATAAAATTGGGGGGGGGGGGGGGAAGCCATGGCACATCGTGGATCATAAATATGATGACTTGATATGCATCAATGTCATGTTCAGCCACAGTCCAAATCACACAACAACCCTCATCTTATAATTGATCAGCATCGCTAATCAAGCCCCATGTAATAACAGTTGACATATAACATGAGTATAACTATGTAAACGTAATGATTGGAAAGGCATATAGACATAGGACCTGAAAATGTTAATGGCTCAATCAAATGATACCCCAAGACTACAATACCTTCTTAAATTGTTTTTATACAACAAAAAAATGAGAGAAAAATAAGATGAAACCCAGGTTGTCAAAGAGTGTGACTCATCAGCAAAAGGTGAGCGAGTTCGTCAAGTTTTTCATATCAAGTATTTAGAGGGAAGCTCCCAAAGAACTATCTTGGTTTATCAACCACCCATCCAAAAACGTCCATATACATACTTGAGGAACATAACCGAGCACCCACTCACCACAAGTAAACCAAGAACTTAAAGGCCCGAATCTATTTTGAAAGATGCACAACCATCTTTTGACACTACAATCTACATCCATTCACCTAGTGGATGCAATACACATATGGAAACAGTGTAAAACAGTATAAATGTCTACAAAAGAGCTGCATACAACTGAAGCTTCATAACAAGCACTTTACAATAACAGCAAACACTTTCCTACTGGTGAAATTTAATGCCTAATGATCATGAGTTTTCAGGCTACAATAAGGATGTGTCACAGGGAAGATAAAATATAAACATCATTCTGCAATTTGATATCTTAAATTACTAGTGAAGTGCAAATTCTTACTGGCAAAGATTGCTGCATGACAGGGGTCCCACCAGGTGCATCTGTATCACTGAAATATATCAAGAATGTTAATTGGAATTGTCGCTAAATTTTGTGTGAATATATGGTTGTGTTTCAAGCAAAGAATTTCAAAGAATCATACTTCATGTAGTTCTGAAAGTACAAATCTTCCCGCAACTTGGAAGTCAGCTCCATAACAAGTTCAGGGTGTTTTAACCGAAGATGCTTGTGTACAAACTCAGCAGCATGAAAAAGCTTTGTGCAACCCTTGGCTCCACAGCCATACTTCCACCCATACTTCTCATCTCTAATTTTTCGTACATAAGGGTCTAAAACTTCGACAGCTGCTGCATCTATCTTCTCCTTAGCAGTCATGACTTCCAAGGGATCTTGACCCCTTAACCTCTCTTGCCAACGTGAATCAAGTTTGTTTTCCCATTCAGCGCCATTACTAGATGTATCAGAATTCTTGCCCTCTGCCCTCACATGCCGGAGGCCTTTAGCTTCACTTTTTTCAACCGTTCCATAATAATCGAGGGCATGAACTCGCCACAGGTAAGTAACAAGCGTATCCAGTAGCTCAATGCCCTCGAGCCCCTTCACAGATGTTAGACCCCTTATTATTATAACTGGGCCAACAGAACCACTGTGGGATTTCTCTCTGCCAGAATTGTCATTATCAACTCTGCCAAGCATATTTTCTTCGATGCCTTTCTCTGAGTCAAGCTTGCGAACAAGAGCCTGTGCTTGTTCGATGTCAATTAAAACTCTTCTGGGGTCAGAACTGACGGGATGAGCCTTTGGAGCAGCTGAAAGCAAATCAGTTTCTTTATTTGGTGCTCTACCGTGCCGCCTTCTCTTGCCTCCAGCTTCTACTTCGTCATCAG
Source organism: Dillenia suffruticosa (assembly GCA_033439265.1). Classification (NCBI taxonomy): domain Eukaryota; kingdom Viridiplantae; phylum Streptophyta; class Magnoliopsida; order Dilleniales; family Dilleniaceae; genus Dillenia; species Dillenia suffruticosa. The sequence continues at coordinate 13,254,910 of JAVTVX010000010.1, read as the reverse complement.
AATTTGGTTCACTTGTCTGTCCTGATTTATTTGAAGATGAGGCATCAGCACCAGGACCCCTGCATAAAAGGTTCAGAGGTTCTGTAAATCAAAGGCTAAATGGTCATCGGTAGAAGTAATAGCAGTAAAGCAATCCTTACAAGTCAACAGTTCCACTTTTCAAATCCAGCAAAAAGTCCTTTGCTACCTTTCGTGCAAGCTCATTCCTCCTACAAAGGTTTCAAACAATGAAAACAGATCAATCCCAAAAGGCAAGACATGTGGCAAGGCTAAGCAGGAAAAATTAAATCATGCAAAAACTAGTCAGGCCAGATGTTATGTGAATCACTTCCTTTCATCTTTCATCAAACATAGTAAAGCTCACCTTTCTATAACTGCAACCAAATTTGTAGGATGATATTTGTCTCTCAACCTAGAGACAGAAAAAAGCACAATTGGCAAGACATGAGATAAGACTCAGTCAGTCATGGGGAGAGAGAGAGAGAGAGAGAGAGAGAGAGAGAGAGAGAGAGAGAGAGAGAGAGAGAGAGAGAGAGAGAGAGAGAGAGCGAGAGGGATGAGAGACCATTCTTCAGCTTTATGAGCATCAAAAAAAGCTCGTTTCTGGGTTGAAATGTACTCTGACTTGTATTCCTGATACCTACACACAAGAGATCAGAGTCATCAATGTAACTTAAAAAAAGATCATCCCACTCCCAAAAGAAGAGCACATGATGCAGCTAATTCTTTGTCCATGTCACTTTCTTTCTTCTTCCTTTTTTTTTTCCTGATGAACCCAGGTCACCTTTTATCCGTCCCATGTTACATGGCACACACATGAAAATGGAAACTATTTTTCCTTCAAGGAGTAGCATTATAGGCCTCCCACCCGACCCAACACCAAAAATAACAATCAGATTCAATACTGAAAACTTATTTTAAGAGGTGTGGAGATGATGCAAAATCAAGATATTTTGGTATTGATATCATCACAAGCATCAGTAAATTCAACACGTAGGTATCATAGAGGAAATTGACTGAAAGAAAAGAGAAGGCCAGGCATTGATGGAACTTCACAAAAAAAGTAAACCAAAGTACCTCCGTTCGGCTTCAGCCGGAAGTACATCATCTTCAAGCTCCTGGATGAACTGTTTATATGACATCAAGCCCTCTCTGAAAAAATATAAAATAAAATACTCAGTCAAGTCGAGAAGTTCTCTTGACATGTCAATTAGATTCATTCTATGACAGTTTTGATAGACGGAAAGGGACAAAGGGCATCCCATTACAATGGAAATAGCAGCATTTCTTGCATTCAATATAGGAAAAACAAGCACATCATCGTATTGGACAACTCAAACGACATTAAGTGCAGCTATCTCGATAGGTGAAATTTTGTTTTCATGATGATTTCACTTTCATTTAATGTTTCACAAACTACATAAAGATGACAATAAGAAATAAAAGTTGATAAACTCTCCCCCCAACAAGGGGGGGAGAGAGAGAGAGAGATGCCCCTCATTTAAATTAACTAAACATAAAGAGTTATCAATTAGCACAAACAGAACATTTATCTGTTTATAATCCTTCTGCTGTGCTTGTGGTGAACGGGAGAACTGGCATGAGGTATTATGCACAACATTTACCAAAGGCTAGTATCAAGTAGAAGACAAAGATGGAGGTAGCCACTCATTTAGAACTTCTTTCTAGTTATTTGCAAAATTATCTCATGTGTAGAAAGCTTCAGACTCTTCTTATTCTCTATCTCAACAAATTACTTCCTTAAAAATATCAATAATCAGATGAAAAAGTCTCATTCAAAGTCTGTCAGCGTTCTAACTCCATGGGTATAAACTAGAATCCAAGCTTTGACTGAAGACAACCACATTTTATTTGATCATTAAATCAATCGCAAACTTACATGATAATTAGACTTCATCAAAACCTTTTTTTTTTTTTTTTTTTGATAGAAAGACTTCTTCAAGGTTATGATCTATTGGAGGTATACACTGCATTAAAGGGTTTCTGCTAAATTACAAATTTACATCATTTTTCAGATCATCACCTTCAAGCTAACCTAACTTCAGAATATGCAGCTTAAAAGAAAGGGAATATTTTTAGCCCCTGTCAGCACATAATTTGCTTTTCCCTATGATACAAATTTCAGATTTCACATGTAAGAAAAAAAACTTCATCCTTATGAGGTATTAATTCAACAAACAACCTAGTGTTAGCCTCAAATATTAGTGACCAGTAATAGAGCACTCCAAAATCTAGTAGCATCATAAAGGAATTGGAAACAAATGAAATGGTATCATCCAGAAATGGTTCAAAGAATTGAGCATTAGATTTCTTTGATAGAAACCAAGAACCATGAGATGAAAGCACCTCCAGATATTTCCCAGGGAACATTTAGGCAACAAGCAGGATGAATGTTCTCAGTATATGTTACAGGCATGATCAAATACAAATACTGACCTTTGTGCACTACCAGCACTAGAAGCATCACTGAAACCACCACGACCAGAATCCCACTCTGCAAAAGGTATATTAACACACAACTTAGGTCAAAAATGTGAAAATGGTGCATGGGTTTCCTAACACCATGTCATTAACTGCATAACACTCTCATGGAACTTTTAACAGCAAGTTTACAATGATGGCTCAAAGAAAGCTCCACGATCATAAACTCAATGCTAGATATGAACTAAAGACGTTTTCTCCACAAGATTGTCAACTGTGATCCTCCAAGATCCCACTCAATCCTTGAATCAGCAATTGATTAGAAAATTACTGCTTCAATATTTCCTCAAGTTCCCTCACAATGAGTGACCAGCATAACAAAAGTTGGAAAAATAGCATACTATCCTGCCTAATCTGCTCAAATGCAAGTACATCGCATAACTCATTGAGCACTTTAAGTAGTTCTAATTCAGAGATCAGCTTGCTAAAAAAAAAGGAGTATCGAGTGGAATACATTCCAAAAGGTGTCTGAAATATTGAGATGTTCATTTTACTTACAAAAATGCCCACTGAGTGTTATCAGGGTGCCGATTACTGGTCTGCCTCATTGAAAGTAACCACCATTAAAGGAAGTGGAAAGGCCTCCAGAATCCAGACCATCCAAGATTTCTGGAAAGGATTCACTATTGGATCCTTGAGTTGTTCTTTATACATTCAAGAGAACAAACCAGAAACTGCAAGGAGAGCCAATGCTCGAAGAACACTCTTATTTTCTTTTTTGCATTTCAAAAAACCACACTTCTCTTTTTTGTCAAACCCCTACAAATTTCTCCGTTTTCATCAATTAGCTTTATGTTGCATTAAACTGTAGATTTTTCATCCCCAAGGATGATCATGTCATTTAACCTTTTGAATTAGATTCAAATGTAAAAACATATTACAAGTTTAAGAAAAAGTAATTCTATGCTAATATGTAATAAAACTGCATGGAACAAACTAGCAAGAACATCTCTAGATCATAATTGAAATTGTCCTTAAAAATAAGAAAAAGTTTTTAAACCGCATAATATGGGCACAAGATGACTTGATGACTAATGCACACAACCAACAGTGCTTATTCCTAGAAGGTAGCTGAAATCTTACGCCTAGAAAGTTGTCCCTGACCTAGCTCTTGCCAGTGTCACCAAGTTTAGAAAATAACGGAAAACAATAAAGTAATCCTCTAACGACGAGGCAAAAGAAATTAAAAAAAAAAAAAAGTTGCTGAACCAATCCACCAAATGCCTTTTCATAGACATACAGGCCTCAGGACAAACAACAGTTTACAGAATCATAGTTCTAAAGTACCATTTCTTCCCTTGCTTAACTATGTCAAGCAAGCAACTGTCCAGTTAGAAAGAGAAAAATTGTATGATTTCAGTTAATCCCATCAATGCATGGCAACCTTGCTATGTCTGATCATATGCCTTATGCTTCTCAATTTAAATACCATCATGTAGAACTGGGATGACATAAGAGAACTTCACAGACAAGTGAGGTTGAAACTTCAGCGTAGAATATGAATGACAGTCCTAAGAATGCAATCCAACTCACAGCAAAAGGGGAAGTTACTAGCAAAGAGAAGCAAATACCAGGTGGGCCACCTTGATAGCCACCAGCAGAGTGACCCATGAATCGTCCATATGGCCTTTCATCACCATATCCAGGCCTGCCCCCCATTTCCCGATCATATCCACCAGGATAATCATATCCCATCCTATTTGATAGAAGGAGATGAAAAAATAGCAAACCGTTAGTACAATGAGCTAAAGTGAGAAATCCAATTTCCATAAAACCACACAAACAATAATTAAATTACAGAAAGGAACTTAGCACAACCAAGGAGTGAGCCAGAAATCAATATCAGAAAAAAGTATCCAAAAGACCACTTAGGACAATCCTGGTCCACATTATTAATTACCCAAAGAGCAAGACATTGTGATGCCCTTTTAACAGCATAAACATTTCACATACATTTCATGAACAACTAAACCCTCCTTGCTTCCACACCAGATCACTTAAAACCAACAATAAACTCACACCCCAAAGACCAAAAAGCAAGCAAGACCACGCAAATTGTTAATCAATATAAGATCAAATGTCCAAAAGACCATGAGAAAAGGGAATGTTATGCACTTGAAGCCCTCCAAAAGTTCATACGTTCTTTGTAATGGCTTAATGTGGTCTCAGACCCATCATATTTATGAGCAAAATATTATATATTTAATAAAACAACAAAGCACTCTTATTTCCATGTCAAACCACATAAACCAAAGAATAAACTCAAACCCTAAAAGCAAAATCACAAAACAAACGCTCAAAACATTTAAACATTCCACATGTATGTCGTAGTGGAGAAATTTCATACCCGCACCCCCCCAAGACACTTCACACCCTCTGTGAAAGCTTAATGTGGTCTCAAACTCCGTCAGCCCAATGAGCAAAACACTGCGGAATCGCAATAACAATACAACATTCCACGTAAATTTTATAAAAAACTAAACCCATGTCCACACCACAACAAATCACTTCAACCCAAACCCTAAAAAACAAACAAGCACACAAAACATGTAAACGTTCATCGTAAAAATAACAAAATTGAAAAAACTCAAAACTCAAACCTTCTATCACCGGGACCAAACCCTCTGGGGCTTCCTCTCCTCCCATCGTACCCTCCGTCCTCCCTCCTTGACCGCTTAAACGGCGGCGGCGAATGCCTTCGATCTCGATACGGCGGCGGACTCCGACTTCCCCTCCCTCTAAAGTCCCGGTCTCGATGCGGCGGCGAGCGGTTCCTGTCGTAGTAGTCCGGTCTCCGGTTCGGAGGGCGGTCAATGTCTCGATCTCGGTCACGGTCTCGATCTCTCGTGTCTCTGTCACGTCTTCTCGACGGCGGCGGAGGTCCGCCGGGAGGAGGAGGAGGTTGGGGTTGCTGCTGCGGCGGCGTCGGAGATTGGGAGCGCTCGTCGCCAGATTTGTCCTTGCGATCACGGCGGCGGTCGATAGAGTCAGCCGGGGGCGGCGTGTTCATGACTTCGGTCATGGTTGATTGAGTTGAGATTTGGAAGTGATAGAAAAACCCTAGAAAATTGGGGAGAAGATTGGAAGCTGATGAGAGTCATGAGGAAATTGAAATCAGATTTCATGTTTTTTCTTTAAGTAATTATTTAAAAGTAAAATGGATGGATTTAATGTTACAAATATGTCTATCTGCAGACGAAAACTGAAATGAAATGAAATGAGTGATCACCTTTGAGTTGAACAAAGGCGATGACTCTCTCTCTCCATGCTGCTAGGTCTTTTAACACGAGAGAGAGAGAGAGAGAGAGAGAGAGAGAGAGAGAGAGAGAGAGAGAGAGAGAGAGAGATACGGGTTATCGAATTTGACGGGCCGGGTCGGGAGCTCCGTAATAAACTGGGCCATGATTGTTGCGTTAGGATATGCGTTGGGCGATTTTCTTATTCCCATATTAGATGATCGTATTCTCAATATTTTTGTTAATAAAATGGTTTTTGTATTTTATTAATGTAATTTATAACTTTTTTAATAAAATAAATTTTAATTTTAATAATAATTTTATTGTATTTATCTTATAACTAAATAAACCTAGTTTACCTCAATTTATTATAACTATTTTTATTTTTTATTTATTAATATTTTTAATTAAAATAAAGAAATTATGTACATAAAAATCAAATTCATGTAAAATAACTAAAAATATTTTTTTAATTAAAAACTCCAACTAAATTGATTTGAACATGATATAAACTTTCTTAAGATTAATAATTGTGGATGGCCTTTTTTTTTATTTTTTTGGGATCATATTTATCATCGTCAAATTAATCACTGTATTATGTTTGGAATATCCATATATTCAATAGTAACCCTATATTTAAGTCTACTATTTTGTTAAGTTAGTTCTGTCAATAAATATGAATTATAATTTAACAGATATCATATTTTTTTTAAATTCAAACTTATTAAAAATAATCGATATCAATACTATCAGTAAATCCTATTTATGGATTGTACAGATACTTTTGAGCTTTAGAAGAACGACTTCTATCGATCTTTTGGAATATCAGAATGGATAGCTCATTGTCATTTTGAGTTAAATATAAGTCAGCGAAAATATATACACTTAGATTACTTTGAATATAAGATATTAAAAAAAATACACTTAAATTACTTTGAATATGAAATATTAAAAAAAATATTTAAATAAGAGTCCTTTTACCGTTATCACGGTGCCAAATGCCAAGCCGGGCCGTTTTATTCTTCGCGGGTTGAGGATGTGCAAATCCGCGTAGCCAAACAGATCTCGTAGACCAGTCCAAACCCTAGAGACCCTCATATTTATATAAATCGCGTGTGCTTCTCGCTCGCCTATTTTAGGGTCTTCCTCACAGCTGTCTCGAGGTTAGGCTTTGCATCAAGCTCTCTCCCTCTTCACGCTCAGAACGACACTATGGCTGTCGCAAAGAAGACGGTAAGCCTTCTCTCTCCCGGTCGCATGCTCTCTCGCTCCTTCACTAACATGGTTTCTGACATTGAGTTTGTCTGCGGTGAATGATTGCAGAAGAAGACCCATGAGAGCATTAACAACAGACTCGCTCTTGTTATGAAGAGCGGCAAGTACACCTTGGGTTACAAGACTGTCCTCAAGTCTCTCAGGAGCTCGAAAGGTCTCTCCCCTTCTCTCTCTCTCTATTCGATACATTTTCTTTAGAAAAGCCCTAATTTGTCATATTCTAGATTTGATCTGATGGATCTATATATTTATGGTGCCCTAAACAGGGAGGTTGATCATCATTGCCAACAACTGCCCACCTCTCCGAAAGTCAGAAATCGAGTACTACGCTATGTTGGCTAAAGTTGGAGTTCACCACTACAATGGAAGTAAGTTTCCTCGCTGAATTTTAAGCTTCTGCCGATATTTTGGGTTTCATTCGATTATATCTTGCTTATATTTCGATTAACTTGTTTGTTGATTTCTGGGGTTGTTAATTGTTATCGAATAAGCTCCAACAGTGGAAGATTACTGAACTATTTGTCATTCATGCATATTAACTGATCTTTCATCTAGCTCATCCCCTTACTTTGTAGAGAATTTCAACCTGCTATGTCTACTAGCATTCCTATGCTGAAAACCTGTTCCAGGGTTTCTAGCTTGATTCTGTGTGGTTTATTGAAGATTTTCATTTCTGGGTTTTGGCTATTCTGGTCTAGTTTCTTTGTATGTTTTCAATAAGTTATGTTGTTCTGTTTGCCTATGTGTGGAAGTTTTTACTGGGTTAAGCACTTATTTGCTTTGTTACTATTAACACTTGATGGAAACAAAGATTATTCCTCCATATATGCAATACTTATGTTAGTATACCTTGAGCAATGCCAAGTGTTTAAATTGCCTAAGTATAGACGGATTCGTGTATTAGAGACATCATTTGTACCAGAAAATATTTGGGTTGTTTGATCATAATCATGTTGCTGCTGCTGTCTGGGAAGTATTGTTAATGTGCTGTAGTTGCATTTTGTTATGGTAGTTTGATGACATAGATGACAATGTGGGTGGTAATGCTTTTATGAAGTTTGGTTGCACTAACTATTGTAGTTCCACCTAGTAGAATTGTAAAGTCTTCTGTGAGAGTTGATACTGTGGTACCGTTAATATATCCAATTGCTTGAAACTTTTTATGCCGAGGAGGTTTATATGTTCTTGTGGATTCATTTCAGAAGTGACCAAAATATCTTGTTCTAGAATTTTGTTTGAATTTGTAGGCATTTGCCTGCTTGGCAGGGTTTTTTTTTAGATTTTCTTCTCTTTATAAGGAGAACCAAAAATTAATGGTTTTTTAAAATAAAGTTAAAAATGGTTTGATAATTTTATTTTTAAAAACAAATTGATTTCATAGTTTTTGAAATAAAGTTAAAAAGTTAAAAATTAAAAATTAAAAATTAAAAGTTGAAGTTAAAGTTAAAGAGGAAGAGAGGACATGAGGGTAAATAAATTTATGACATGGACATATTTGAAATTTCATATCCTTCGAGTGAGGATATAAATGGAAGAAAAAGAAACATATTTTCTAAAAAGCTGGAGTACAAAAAATAAGGGGAAGCAAAAGCTCATCTCAGGAGTTTTTTTCTTAAAATCTAGTTTTTAAATTTTTATTCATAAAAAAAAAACCTATTTTTAAGGAGAAAATAATTTGCTTTGTAGGGTTTCTCCTTATAAGGAAAAGAGATGCTTGAGCCATGTCAAACGGGCACTTAGTGTTGTTAGTTGGGGCCAACGGACCTCTTTTGTTTCATTATTTATATTGCCTACTCTATCAATAATTTTATGTTTATAAGGCAATGCTACTTTGTCATGTTGAGACTTGTAAATCTGAATGATATGTGTGCACAAAATGGGACTTGGCCTTGTTGTATCTGTTTTCTTCTTGAGTTTCAAATGTGCTGGCATTTATAATCTTTACATTGCTATTGTGTTTTGATTAGACAATGTAGACTTGGGGACTGCTTGTGGAAAATATTTCCGGGTGTGTTGCCTCAGCATTATTGATCCAGGTGTGTGTTGTGGAACCTTTAAATTTCTTTATCCCTTGTTCCTTTTAATGCTAATTTATTTTACCATCTTATGATTTTCAGGTGATTCTGATATCATCAAGAGCATGCCTGGTGAGCACTGAAGAGGGTGACTTGTGAAAGATATATCAAATTGTAATCGGTCTCTCTAGGTCTCAGTCCCGTTTTACAAGGACATATTACTTTTATTTTTAATTGAGGATTCTGAAATAGATGAGATTTCTTTTATGTTCATCATGTTTACAACTCTCGAGTATTTGAAAGTTTTGGTACTGTCAATGTTTTGAGGACACCTTTTGTTCAATGGTATCCATGGTGTGTTGTGAAGAATTCCCCTTTCCGGCTTAACTTTGTTATTTTTGGTACTTAGAAAGTCTTTGCATCAACCTAAGAAGATAGTGCAAAAGTTGCTGCACAAGCAGCTCCCCCACCTGTTTGTCAATGATGAGACATCTCCGGTTTTGGTTTGTCAAAGATAAGAGAAACTTTGCATCTCCAGTCTTAAGGGTCTCTTTGAGGGAGAGGCAATGCTTTCTATCATTTGGGGTCAAGTTTGTTTAAAGGGGCGGCTATCCCGGCATCCATGTCCACCGGAAGAGATTATGTGTTTATGGAGCTAGGTAATCTAGGTTATGGTATAGCCCTCACAACTCCGCGTTCTTAATGTGGCAGGATCCTAGTTTTGCAGGAAAAAACCCAATACCCAGTCTTCATTATGGTTCTTAAGGATGCCCCTTACAGTAGTTGTGTTCCCAATCACGCTACCATCCACATTAAGTCTGAGCCATCCTTGAAGAGGAGGAGACAAAGCTCTCAGCAGACCTCGGACTCTTCATTAATTCTCCAACAGTGTATTCCTAAGTCAGACTGATGATTCTATCTACTTGCCCTTCTATGAATGATTCTGCCTACTTGCCCTTCCGTGCATTCATCATTATTAAAGACTGTTGTTTCTCGCTTTCCAAATCCACCAGCAAGCTTTTTGGACGAAAATGGAAGGGTAGCTAACGGAGTTGGATGGACACTTTAGGATGAAAGTTTCGAAGAAGCCAACAAGTCTTATTCCAATAAATTCCAAAGAGCACATAGAACTTATGACCTTATTTTTTTTTCAGGTTTTTTCTTATGTGTATTATTAATCGGTATCTAAATTCATATTTTGATTAAATCAATCTAAGTGTTGTTGGGTTTATTTTAAAGAGAGATTTCTCGATATAATTTTTTTTTTCAAATTTTAAATCTGAAATTTAATTAATAAATCTGACACTTTTACTTTTATTTGTTAGGTTGAAAACTCTTATTATTAACTTGTTCAATTACTCTTATTTATCATTTCCCCTGTCCTACGTTAACTACGTTAAGTGTCTTTTAAGCGAATTAAGAAGTAACAAGGAAATCATCAAGTAACCCCAATTTTAGGAAAAAAGAAATTCTAATTCTCTGAATTACTCTTTTGATATAATGGAAAATATAAAGAAAATAAAAAAAGACCAACAATAATAACAACAATTTGAATTTTAATCTCAATAATTATAGTCTATCATTTGAGAGATAAATATAGATACGATAAAAACTAAAAAAAAGATAAAAAATTAATAAGAAAAGTTGATTAATAACAATAAAGTATTTAGAGAAGATAACAAAAAAATAATATTTGAAAATTAGTTAATTTTTTAAATTTTTTAAAACGACAATTGAATCGAAATAAAAATAATTTTTTTAAGTGACAGACCAAGAGATACAGATTACGGACAGATCCACCGGAAACCTACAAAAAGTCATAATATCGAACGGTTTATAATAAATGTGAGAACAAAGATGCGGTGATTGGTGCAGGGGATATATCCTTTGCTGTGGCAGTGCTACCTGACTTTTACCGTGGCAGTCACTCACTTCTCCCTCTCTCTCTCTCTCTCTCTCTCTCTCTCTCTCTCTCCGTATCTATGAATCATATTTGGGGTCGACAGATATAATCCCAGAGTGAGTGAGTGACCTAATTTGATATTGGGTGGAAAAATGGAAGGATTGAAGTTCAACGCGGAAGATCTGTCGACTATTGGAGGAATCGCGACGGTCTCTCTCTTGCATTCCTTCATTCCCACTCACTGGTTACCTTTCTCCATTGTCGGTCGCGTTCAGAAATGGACCCTCTCCCGCACCCTCTTTGTCAGTACGTCTCTCTCTCTACCTATCATATCGCAAATCCCTAATTACTTTTTGGGATCTGGAAACCGTAGTGTGGGTTTCTTGGATCTGTAGATGACAAGAAATGAAATCACTGTCTGCTTTTTTAAATCGTTCTTATATGGGGCTAAGGTTACCTATGATTTGAGTGCTTGTGATAACAATGCATATAATTCACCACTTCTGGCTCTTTCAATTTAAGGGTTTTGAATTGGGTCTCCAGATTTTTGTAGTTCAGCACTATAATCTCTCTATCTCTCTCTCTCTCAAAAGAATGATTTATTTATGCATCAATTGGCTTTGATTCGAGTTTTCCCCTTGTTTCAAGCATGGTGTGTTTTGTCATAATGTGGTCAATTCTGCAATTTCTTGTATGACGTTCTTTGTACTTGTAAATCATTTTGTCTTTTCAGCATCGGGAATGCTGTAAAGTGTAGAAGCATGATACTTGTTTGTGCTAATATTCATTGGTACAATTTTGCACACATATTTAAGTAAATTGTTTGTTTGTCTCTCTCTGTAGGCGAAAAATTTTTTGAACCTCAATGAAGGGTACAAATTTTTACATGAATCTGCCTAGCCATCGTTTCATTTATCTGGAACTCGTTTAATGCTGATTAGCAGGTTTGGAAGTTTCCAAATTTGGAGGGGACTTACTTGAGAAATCTGCACAATTGACATGCTTAGATTACTTAAGCTTCTGAATGACTTTGACGAGGATTTGAGGGAACTGGCAACAGAAGGCATAGAAGGGTTGGAAAAGTTTAGTGAATTTTGCCCTATTGAGAACTGGGAGCCCTTTGTTCAGTGCTGCTTCCAGTTGCATTGAGGGCATACATCAAAACACTAAAGACTTCTTTCTCTTGCTGAGCATCTCTTCATTCTCTACAAGTTCAAAAAGGATTTCTTTTAGGACATCTTTTTTTTTCTTTCCATTTTCTGCTCTTTCTGTAATTTCTTTATTCTAGTCTTTTTCATAGAATCGTGTTTAATTAACAATACTTTTGTGGCCATTCAATGGGTTCTCAATGAAGGATACAAATTTTTACATGAATCTGCCTAGCCATTGTTTCTTTTTTTTTACCTGAAACTCATTTAATGCTGATTAGCTGGTTCAGAAGTTTCCAAATTTGGAGGGGACTTACTTGAAAAAATAACAATCTGCACAATTGTCATGCTTAGAATACTTAAGCTTCTGAATGACTTTGATGAGGATTTGAGGGAACTGGGCATAGAAGGCATAGAACGGGTGGAAACGTTTAGTGAATTTTGCCCTATTTAGAACTCGGAGTGCTTCATTCAATGCTGCTTCCAGTTGCATTGAGGACATACATTGAAACACTAAAGACCTTTTTCTCTTGCTGAACATCTCTTCATTCTCTGCAAATTCAAAAAGTATTTCGTTTAGGACATTTTCCTCATTCTTCTGCTCTTTTTGTAATTTCTTTATTCTAGTCTTATTCATTATAATTGTATTGTTTAATTGACAAAACTTTTGTGGCCATTCAATGGGATCTCAATGAAGGATACAAATTTTTACATGAATCTGCCTAGCCTCTCTCTCTCTCTCTCTCTCTCTCTCTCTTTTTTGTGCCCGAGACTTATTTAATGCTGATCCGCTGGTTTGGAAGTTTCAAAATTTGGAGACGGCTTGTTTGAGGAAAATCTTTCATTTGTTCTTGATCCTCGCCATTTCTTTTAAAATGCTAAGGTTTTTACAAACTACACAATTGGCTTGCTTAGATTACTTCAGCTTCTGAATTACTTAGATGAGGATTTGAGGGACCGTCATAGAAGGCCTAGATGGGGTGGGGGTAACGATTAGGGATTTTGCCCTATTGCGACTGGGGGCACTTTGTTCAGTGCTGCTTTTAATTGCATTGAGGACGTACATGAGAGCACTAAAATGACCTTTTCCTCATGTTGGCCACAAGCTCAGAAGTCTTCTTTTTGGACATTTTCTTCATTCTCTGCTCTTTTTGTAATTTCTTTATACTAGTCTTATACATCTAGAAATCGTATTGTTTAATTGAATTGACAAAACTTTTGTGGCCGTCCAATGGTTCTCATGCCAGTTCCAATGGTTCTCATGTGTTAATATAGAGTGAGCCCTCAATTTCACCTGGTCTATACACAATTAAATGGGCGGCCTCAAGGGTTTTACATGTTTTCTTTGTCATGGTTTAATTCAGTAATACTGCCTATCATTTCTCTCTCTTTAAGTACTAGTTATTTGAAGTTTTAAGGAATTTTGTTGTTCACATCTATTTTGGCCTTGGAGATATTGTTATGACTGGATTTGCATAGACGGCTTTGGTCCCTTATATAATAAGTACTTCAACTGGCCTCATAGCTGATGCTGTTTAAAGAGTTAGGATGTGGCATATCCTTTGTACACGAAGTTGTAGTGCACAAGAATCCCTTAAATTTGAATATGCAGGCATTATTTCATGTTTACTAGCACCTGTCCTAATTCTGCTCCGATGATTTTTCTGTGCAGCTGCATTTGGTGCAGTTTTGCATGTAATATCCACTGCACTCCTTGGAATTACAGCAATCACCATGGCAAACACTATAGCAGGTGAAGAAACAGTGCACAAACTTGCGTCCTTGCTGCTTGTAGTTCTTGGTGGCGGTTACATTTTGCTATATCTGTCTGGTAAGGGTGGTGGTCACAGTCATTCCCACAGCCAACCCATGGAGAAAATGGCATTGGCTGGGCTTGTCCTTGTCCCGGCATTATCTCCTTGTGCAACCACACTTCCGGTGTTTCTTGCTGTTGGGAATTCCTCCTCAATGATGGTGCTTGCAATTATAGTACTCCTCTTCAGGTACTATCATCACATTTACTGGATTTTCTTAAGTTGCTTAAATTGTTTAATGAAGTAGGTGTCCTTCACTTATACCAAAAGAGATTACCGGTTGCAGAGCATTTCCCCCATTACATAGATCTCATCCTGCATTTTAGATTTCGGTTGGTGCACTTCTTTAAATACTTCAATAACATCATGGTTTACATTGCATCATCTTTGGAAGTGCAAATAGCACCATCTGCCTCTGACCATTGGGCTTGAGGTTCGGTAGAACGGTGAACCGTTGTTCACTTCTGTTCCAATGGGGAATCCTTTGTTACTTAGACTTGGGTCTGAGTGTCGGGCATGGGTACATGTCTGACAGGTTTGGGTATGTGCCTTATTTGGATTAATTTTCCACTAAAATGAAGTGTCTGACCCCCATACCCTTTTTTGTTGTGCAAGGGTACAGCTTGGCGAGGCAAGTGTTTGGGTAACGCTGAGGGAAATCCATAACATGACTGTCTAGGAATCAGTAGGAGAATTTAGGTCAACCTGTCCTAGCAACTGCACAGGGGTGCCTTTTATAACTAATTTCTAATTCCAGACAATCACCTGCATGCTTGAACTTTTTTTTTTTTTTTTTTTTTTATTTAGCTGTCCACTCTGGCTTGACAAAGTGGGTGACCTCACATTTGAGCCAGCATCAGTTTGATATTTGAGTTACTGCTGCATGTGTTATATGAGCTAGAGTGTGAAGTTTTTTCTGGACTGACTTAGAATCAGTGGACATGAAGAGGTGATATTTTACTTGCAGCACTATTACTGTCATGACCTCATTGGTAGCCCTTTCATTTTATGGAGCAAGCCAGCTCAAGTTTCACTGGTTAGAGAGATATGACAAGCTTCTAGTAGGTTCAGTACTGTGCTTGGTGGGAATCTTGACGTTAATCTTTCACGACCATGATCATGATGGAGACATAAGCTCCGTAGGGGGCCATTTGCACAGAAAGCTCGTAGTGTTATGAGAATATGTTGCATAAAGTTATTAAGTTGAATTTTGTTTCAGCGCTTGTGAGGGTGCACAAATATGTATATCTGAAGGGTAAGAAAGGAACCCTGTTGTCATTCGTTGTGCCATAGAATGTTGTAATGCTTGTTTTGTGATAATTTTTTTCACATGTTTTGGTGCAATTGATGAATATTCATTCTTCAGTTTCATGTCTATTCCTTTCTGCCCAAATTTCTGTAATTTATTTGTTTGTGAATTTTATTTGAATTTGTCCTCTGGGATGGCCTTGAAGTAATGCTGCTAGTGAATGTTGGGTCTGACGAAGTTGCATTTTTTTTTTTTTTTTTTTTTTTTTTTTTTGTGCACGAGGTACACTGATTGAGTGCATGTCCATGTCCTTGAAATGTCATTGATGTTAAATTTGCCATCGAGGAAATTCAGGCCTACCACAATCTAAATTTATGAAAATCTTGTCTTCTGCAATGTGACATAAATCAGAGCAAACAGCAGCCAAGTCATCTTATTTTGCCTGAATCAGGATCTCTTTGCCAATCAAAATTCCATCCTCACGAGTTCGAAGTGCGACTTTAACAGCATATGCTGAGTAACACATGCACGGGAAATCATCCCCAATGAATTTTTTTTAAAATCGAGTCAATAGAGAACTCGATTGATTTATCGATTTGTTAATTTCATTGCTGAACTGATAGGATCATTTTATGAATTAAATGATATCGTTATAGTATTATATATATAATTTATATATTATATATTTTAAAATTAAATAAAATTAATATATTTCTATAAAAAAAAATAAATTTATTCCATCAATAAATTAGTATCTGTGATTCATATTTGTTTTATGTCCATTTAATTATAATTTTGTCTGAAAATATCTTTTTTAAAACTCATTCATTTGATTAAATTTCATATAAATCTTTTTTAAAAAATCAATTGCATTAAAAAAAATAAAATATGATATTACCATTGCATAGTTTAAATCAATATAAAAAATATTTTGTAGTGTTTAAAATAAAAAAAAAGATAAATAAATTTATAATTCTAAAAAATATTAATTTGAAATTGATAATTTCATTTAACACTTTTCATTTTTCCTCCCCTCTTTTCTCTCTCCCCACTCTCTCTCTTTCTCTTCTTTTCCTATCCATTTTACTTTTCCCTTTCCTTCCCCCTTTCATCTTTTTCCCTCCCCTTTCCGCTTCCTAACTTTATGCTATTTCTCTTATTTCATCATTTACGATTCTTTATTTATATTTTTTTAAAATTAAAATTTTTATTCTCTAATTTTTTCGATTGATCATTGAAATTATTTTCAAACTCGAAGAAAAATTTTTTATTTATCCTATAAAAAAGATATATATTTTTAATTAAAATTTTAAAATTTTGAAATATTATGATTGAATTGTTTTTTTTAATATTTTAGGTTTTTTAATATAGTTTTATAATTCCTAAGCGACAGAGCAAGCCCCCACAAAAATGAAATAATTTAAAGGGCTCTCTCATCAGAAAATATTCTCCCGCCTCTCTCTCTCTCTCCATCTCTCTCTCTCTCTCTCTCTCTCTCTCTCTCTCATTCGAATTCAAGATCCGTGCTCTCTTTACGTCTTTCATCCGCTCAAGAAATACCCTATCAAGTGTTCCTTTCCTCTACCTTTCAAGGTTGATTCGACCTCTGACGAATATCTCTCCCTCTCTCAATCAACTTATACCTGTGCGATTTGGATAATTTCTCTTCTTCCTTTTTTTTTCCTTACCGAGAAAAAATTAGGGTTTCTGAACATCCTCAGTCGGAGATGCCGTCTCTATCCTGGAGACACCACACGCTGATTCAAGCTTTATTATCTCGTGGTCCGCTAAAAGAAGAAGAATTTCACAAAATTTTTGCCGAAATCACTGGGAAAAACCCTGGTAAATTTCTCAAACCCTTATGTTTGATTATAAGGAACTATTATTTATGCAACTCGCAGGCATTTGTTTTCTTATTAGGATTAGGGTTAGGGTTTTTGTAGCTTACAATTTTGAGAACTGATGTGCAGATATGTGTTATAGTGTTATCTTCACATGGTTGATTTTCTGTCTATATGTTTATGGAAAAAAAAAAGGTTTTTAATTAGGGTTAGGGTTTTTTGTAGCAATATCCGCCTCCCAGATTCAGTAAGGTTTTTTTGTAGCAATATCTGCTTCCCAGATTCAGCACTTTTATTTTTTATTCTTAAATAATTAATGGGCTATTTGGATTTGAAAGTAATTATTGGGTGAAGAATGGATTATATTGCTGATCTTTTACAGGTAATCAGCGGCAGTTTTTCAATGAATATCTACTGATGATAAACAAGGAGCTCTCCTGTGTTCAATTTGAATTGCGAGGTTGCCGAAATCAGTATGATGGCGAGGTTTATTATGGTGTTGTTAATACTGTTGTTGATGAGCCCTCCAAGCTTGGAACAAAATATGATGCTCCTCAGCTTGCTTTCTATAAGGGCATTGTAAGGTTTTTTTTTTTTTTTTCATTTTTTTAATTCTTAAAATTCACTAGCTTGGTGTTGCCATTGGTTTTCAAATGGGTTTCATACTCTTAGTTTATGACAAACAAAGAAAAGATATCTGGATTAAAAAGTTTCCCTAATTCATGCAATGGCTTTTGCACCTGTGATTATTTGTGATATAATCCGACAACTTCTTTGCCAACATTTTTTGACTAGTTAATTTAAATTTAAGCTTAAACTTTGAAGGATGACCTTGAAGTGGTAATTGAGAGAGGTAGGTTAGAAACTTCTCCTGACCGTAAAATATGATAAATAAGAATAGCGCATTTCATGTGGTTACTCTTTCTGGTTTACCAAATTCATAACAAGATATCTGATTCTAAGTAATTTACATGTATTGTTTTGTCCTTTACTGTTTTCCCTGCATCACTTGGTGTATGAAAACATAACCTAGATTAGACCAGTGGGAATGCATATGGAATTTGAAACTGATATAACGAGGTACACAGGTGCTACATGGGACACAATGTTTCTTTTCAGTTTTCTCAACAGTCACAATTAGACACCATTTGTCAATTTAAGCCAATCAGACTATTTTTTTCCTAGCCTTCCCAATGCAGAACCAATTTGAAGAGTTGAATTAACCACTTGCTGGTTCAAGTCATTTGCTGGATATGTTTGTAACTTTTATTGAATATGTCAATAATGAATTGCAGGTTACTTTTATATATTTATTTATTTATGCTTTTCATTTTCTCTTTAATCTTCTTTAGAGAATAATTTTTACTTTCCAGTAGAAGTTCTTGTCCCAGTGTAGGCTATTGCTAGTGGTTCATTGGCCTTATACAGTCATTTCTCATGTATTTCTTCATAAATTTGTAGTTCGATTTATCTCATGTCCTGCATTTTCTTGATATACAATATCAGATAGAAGCTATTGTGCAAGATGGCTCAGCCCAGGGTAGCATACCCAGCATTGTTGCTCTCAATGTTCGAGCTGAGAATCAGGTACTTATGCATTTCCATACCAAAACTTTGTTGTTGCATTTAACAGGATGGAAAAAAATTGTTGGCTGTTTTATTTTTATTTCTTTATAATGCATTGCTTATGATTGTCTTATTTACTTTGCCATTAGACTACATTGGTAACCCAATTAAATAAACAACTATATCAGTAAGATCAAAGAGGGTTTTACCTGTTATTGGCTATAGGCCTATAGAATTTCCTGAAGCTGCCTGTCTGACATTTAAAAGGTGCTTGCAGACTGTTATTGCCATCTGCAACATCTGACCCGCATACTTTTTGCGCTGAAATGACAGTTGGTCGAGAGAATCTTATTTATTATTATTATTATTTTTAATGATTGCTTCCTTTTTACTAAACTAATTCTGGACAAGGTTGTTACTTAGATTTATCTTAGTTTAAGTTGTTGCATTTTTTTATGTTCAAAAGGATTGTAGGCTATTCTCGTTTGATTAGTTGCTCTTTTCTTGTATTCCATATATTCCCTTCTATCATCACCCAACTACGAGTTCTCATGGAGTCTTGTCAAACTTTTACTTTGAAGATTGTATCAGCTTCTTCCTACTTCTCGTATCCTCTGTAATTGTCTATTACTTCCTGAAGCAATAGTCCAAAGTTTTAAAACAAGTAGGATAAGCACTTGTTGAGCAAATGTCCCTTCTTCCACTGGCATGATGTTTTTTGCCTTCTGTAGAAGAAGATGGGACAATCGGTTTTCTTTGTTTCTCTGAAGTAATAAGAGTTATATGTTATGTTCCTAATGTCTGGAGCTTCCCCATATATCTGCAGAGACACTAGGAGGTTATCCTTGTAATTCACTTGTGTGGTAGTAGAGATATTGGAAACACTGGTTGAATGATGATACTACAGTATCAGCATGATACGAAAAATTGTCTACATATTCTTTTCAACAATAATAAGCACTGCTTTTTTTTTGACTCATTTCCAGATTCAAGCTGGGACAGGGTCACAATCAGAGGGTGCCTCATCTCAACTCCCTACCTCATTCAAGAAATTCACTATGTCTCAGAAGGAAAAGACTCTCAATGAACTTGTCCATGACCAGTGGCTCTCCTCCACCTCAGATGGTTATATTGGACTTGGTGTTAGATCCTTTCTTGACCTGCGAAGTTGGTTTCATAGTAATGATGTGTCGTCTTGTGAAGTTTGTAATGAGGCTGGTGTGAAGGTAACATTCTATCTTTCCCCCTTCTGTTGCAATCATATGTCTGGTTTCAACGTCTGCTTTTCCAACCTGAAAATTCATCCAAGTAATTCTTTAACTAATTTCTATCTAAATTGCTGGCAAGTCTCAAGCATGCAAATTTATTGTCTTTCAAGGAAAAATTGCCTCTGGAGAGTTTTTTGAATTTAGTGTTCATGGTTATAATATTGCCAGCTCTTGTTTCCAAACCTTTCTTTGATGGTTTTTGTGATCATCTCATTGCCAAGCATCTACTATTCTACAACATATTCTTCCCATTTTTATTTCTATGCAAGTTCATATTATTTTTCCTTTGCTGGTGGACCTCGTGGTGATCTTTTGTTCTGATTATCAACAGGCAGAGCTGTGCAAAAATGAAGCTTGTACAGTTCGAATTCATGCCTACTGCCTAAAAAGGAAATTTGCGCGAGGGGTATGGCTCTTGAGGTTTAAACTGTTATCCAACTTGAAACTGTTTTGACAAATTGGTCTGGAGTTTATGTAATTTATAGCTTAAGGCCATGCAGGTTGAAAGTGTTTGTCCTGGTTGTGGCACTCCATGGGAATATACAGTCCCCAAAGCAGAACTGGTAGAGGTAGAAGAAATTGTACTGAGTGGACCTGGTGAAACCCAGCAACCTTCACAGCCCATCACGAGGAAAAGGCTTCGGAACATCAAAGCAGAAAATCTGGATATTGCGGGCACTAGTTCTCAGGCTTCAATGCCTGATTTAAGGAGAAACACCAGGCGATCTACCAGATGCTCTTAAGTGTGCTCCTTTGTAGGTAATACACATTGAGAAGCATTATATTTTGTACCATTCCCAAAGTTACTTCGAGGTCCTAGCTATGCTTCAACTCTTCCTTTTCAATGTTTTATGAGTTGCTGTTACAATGTTGGGTTGGGTAGCTATCAAGTTCTTGAAGTTACCCTGACAAGAACATTGCCCCAGTAGTTGCTTTTACCCATTATTCTCAATATATATAGCCTTGCATGTTTCATTATTTACGAAGCTAACAGTGTTGTGAGGTCATACTTTGGTTTCAGATGAGACACCGGCTTAGGAGCTGTGAGACTCTGGTCCCCTGCCTTGTGCAGGTTTGATAACAAACAATAATAAATCTTAATCCCAATAATTTAAGATCGACCATTTGAAAGACAAATATGAGGATAATTAAAAAAAAAAATCTAAATAAAAAAAAAAAATAAAAAAAAAAATATATATATATATATATACATATATCTAAAATATGATAGTTTAACTTGTGCGGATTTTTTTACGCTGTTCATTTCTATTCAATATCATTTTTTCGTCTAAATTCTTAATTATTATATCTTTACAAATAATTTATATCTAAGTTTTTAATGGTTTAACTTTATGTCTTATTAAATTTTTTATATTTAAATTCTTGATTTTTTTAATTGATGTATTCGTGGGCTTTTTTTTACAGATGTTCAAACCATCTTGAATAGGTTTGATATCCTTGGGAAATCTTGTGAATATCATCTTTAACACGATGATTCCTTGGCTTGCATTCTTGCATGCATGGATACTTTTGGTATTTCTTGCGACTATTTTTTTGCTGGAACATTCGCAATATTTTTATTGCGCCAGAACTGTTATCCACCTCAGCTACTTAGAGGGATTTCACCCAAAAATTTCTGGGTCGGAGGTCCACCTATCTCTGAGTGATACGTGGGGTCATTGTATCGTCATAGAACTTGGTAGAAAATCCAAGATGGAATAGTAATAATGTATTGAAGTGAGGGAATAAGAGTAAGAAAAAGTGAAATGAGTCATCTCCTCATGAGAGTATTATGCCATTGTTTTGATGAACTTGAAGTTGGTTTAGCCATTATAAATGATACCCTACTTTTCTTAGATGCGATCAAAAGCCTTTTTTTTTTCTCTCTTTTGCCACATCAAATCACCTCCTTTCCTTGTGCGAGTTGGCACCAGCCCATGTGGCACCGGTCGTACTAAGATTCCTTGCGAGCAATAATCTTAATATATGAGTACACTCTCTATTTGTTTTTTACTTCGTCTCTTTCTTTTTTAATATTTTACTGTTACAGCATTTTGAGGTGGCCCAAGATTTCTTGACTGATGGATCATAGATTCGGTGAAAGGCAACTCAAACAAACAAATATAAAACGGAGCTAAGCAAGTAGGAACCGACCTAGTACTAAGTCATGACTGTAAAAAATTGCCTACCCAATTGAACCAAACCCCCCGCCCCTCTCTCTCTCTCTCTCTCTCTCAACCTTTTTTTTTTTCTTGGATAAGTGAGTTATGTGTCATTAATTATTATTTTGATTTCATCTTGAGTATCATGAAATCATTTATAGCGGGTTTGATTCTTATAAATTCTATTTCTTTATTTTCATAATTTAAATTTATAATTTATAATTAAAGAAATATAACATCCGATCGGTATAATCATTGATTTTTACAACCCTGAACTAAGTGAATTTTGTTGCTTATTCCTATTTTTAGATAAGGATAAAAAAGTAATTGGGTATATGGAATGCCCAACCCGTGGTGCCCTATGAAAGGTAGTTTTTGGGGGGTTATGTTGTTTTTGGGATCCCCAACCCAACGCGAAGACAAGGTGAATAACCTAATACCTAAAAAATTCTGTTCTTATTCTATCAGAACCGACTAGTATTCAAGTCACTGCTTTATGATTCCCAATCAAGGGACTGTTACATATTCTAAATTATTTTTTTTAATTAGGTGGGGAAGAGTTCGATAAAGGTGACGCGCCTTCCACCTCGGTTGAATGTGCGCGTGGTTTTCAACTTGCTAGGGCACCCCACCATCTTCCAAACAAGAAACTATTTCAGGACTGCATCAACGTCCAGATCATGATGTATAATCTTACGTTACCTCGCCGCCCATAAAAAGGAAAAGAGATAATAAAGCGAATATAATTGATTTCTACAGGGAAAGCGACTGCGAAATCTCTCAAACTTGCGCCACACGCGCGCGCTCGCGCTCGCGCACACGCACACGCACACGCACACGCACACCCAGGGTAGTGGGATCCACCAAAACACAGGCAAACAAGAATGGCGGTATTGTCTTTCTGCGCTCCCAATTTTGCATGTAAAAACAAGCCCTGTGGGCCGATTCACTCTCTCTCCTGTTTGCTTTGCTTTTTTCCTCTCTCTTGATTTTTCTCATTTGGATTCCTTCCCTGAAATTCACAATTAAGGTACGACACTGAAAATTGACTTGGACTTCTCTCTCTCTCTCTCTCTCTCTCTCTCTCTCTCTCTCTCTCTCTCTGATACAGCATCAGCATACGCCCTTTCAATGAATTGTAACTCTTTTCCTCTACTTTTTTTTTTTTTGTTCTTCAGGTGCTCTTTTTTTAATTGCTCTTTGGAGAATTTAATTTGGGTTTTGGTGGTCTAATTAATTTCTTTTTGTTGAAATTTATTTAAGTTGGTTTTTTTTTGGGTGGGGGGGTTGTCTTTTGAATGTTTGCTTCTGCATTAGTAATTATATTTCTATTTGTAATTACTATACTATTTAACTTGAGCTTATCTTCTTTGCAGGATTTTACTCTAATTTGGGTTTTTTGATTTGACTGAACTTTTGTTTGGGAATCTGGGATTTTGATTTACTGCCATGGGGTTTCCTCTTTTTGAGGTATGAATTGACTTTCTCTCTCTCTCTGGTTTTTGTTTGCGACGAACTCATTTCTGGGTCGTAGGGTATTTAGAGGCTAAAGTAATTACTTTTTGTGGTTTTTTTTTTTTGGAGGGGGGCAGATGCTAGTGATTTGGATGAAATTTTGTGGAATTGATGATGCAGAGTTCGTTGTTGGATATTCGTTGTGATTCACCTTTTACCGTTTTCTTCTTTTGAGGTTTTAATTCAGAATTTCCAACTTTAGAGAGTTTGTGTTCTCATCTTTTTAGGTTGCTGGAAGTGAAGCCTTTTCTTTTGAACTAAAGTTGGCTTATCATCTTTTTCCACCCTTATTCCACCTCAATACTTCTGATTTGTGTGGTGTGTGCCTTTGTTTCACTCACTGGACAACTCACTTTAAAAAAGGAAACAGTCTGTAATTGTTTGCCTGTGGGATTATTTAATTGTGTCAGTGCTTTGCAATGGATTCTGGTCATCTTGTTCGCTGGTTTTTAATGAATTTGTTGCTCAATGGCTTCCCATTTTGATTGAGGTTTTGTGAATTATTTTATTCTGCCATCCTTGTTTGAGAGTGGCATGATATTATTTTTGCTGCCGTTTACTATTTGTTTGTCATTGCTCTTTCCCAAGTTATTCAAATTACTTAATTTCTTCAGTCTAATGCTCTATGGTTTCTACAAATTTGGGATTTTGGATGAATTTCCTTCTCTCCTGATTGTTTGAGTACTCAAACCCTTGAATTGTTCAGGTATCCTTTGTTTGAAGAACCTAAGGCTACATCTTGTCATTGGAAGATGGGGGCTACAAACTCTAAAGTAGAAGAAGATCAGGCCCTGCGGTTATGCCGTGAAAGGAAGAAGTTTGTTCGACAAGCACTTGATGGCAGGTGCTCCCTTGCAGCTGCTCATGTTATTTATGTTCAGTTGCTGAAAAAGACGGGGAAGGCTTTGAGACAGTTTGTTGAACCTGAAGCTCTATTTGAATCTTCCCTCTATACATCTACCAGTGCAACACCTGAGCCAGCTCATGCTTTAACTGACAAGTCCGTCTCCCAGTTCTCATTTTCTTCTCCATCTCGTTCGCAAAATGTGGATGCCGCTGAAAACTTTTCTCCCTCACCTTCTCCTCCTTACTCAGCCCAGTATCATGTGAATCATATGAGGTTTCGAGGCAGTTTGTCCAGGAAAGTTGAAGAAAAGCCTACATTACAGGTCACAGGGACTGTAACCTCTTCAAGTACCCCACAAAATACCATACCTCGCTCTGTTCAAAGACCTGAAACACCTCCTTCTGAAGCTCATCCTTATCAATCTGAAAATCCACCCTGGGACTTCTTTGGCCTATTCCCTCCAATTGACAACCAATTTTCCAGCCAAGAAGGTGTGGGATTCAACCATGGGCTTGAGACTGCTGATTTTGAAAGGCTTAGAGAAGAGGAGGGAATTCCTGAATTAGAAGATGAAGAGGATAAGATCTCCTCTAATGAAACACAGTCATCTGAGGATTCAGAAGATGGCTTTGATGATGAGCCTTCTGCTGATACTCTTGTACGAACGTTTGAAAATCGTAACAGAATACCAGATCCTGGAATGCTGGATACTTCACCCATAATGCCTTTCGCAAGAAGTGTGGCTTCAGAGGCCGAACTCTTGAATGGGGGGAAAATCAATTCTCCTAATCTGTCACCACTAAAAGCCACTTCCTCTGTAGTTCCACTGCCTCCGGAGATAAAAAATGCACAAGTGAAAGAAGAAGGTAGAGAGAATGAGGTTGTTCCTATGGACTTATTTTCAAGCATGAAAGAAATAGAAGCTCTCTTCATAAAAGCTTCTGATTCTGGACAAGAAGTTCCAAGAATGCTTGAAGCAAATAAGTTGCATTTCAGACCAATAATTCCAGCAAAAGAAGGTACCCTTACCTCTCTGTTTCTTGTCAAAAATCTTCTTCTGTGATCTCACAACTCCTACTTCCATGGGGATAAATTTTCAAAAATATATGAGCTTTGGTTCTCTGAATATAGTTGTGACCGTATGAAACTTGGGAGCATAGCAATGAACCTCGGGGTATGCCATGCATTATATTCTGTTGTCATTTATGTGTCTGGTTGTGCCTTGCAGATCATTTTATCCCTTTGGGGCTAGTTTGCCTGGTTACTTTGTGCTGAGACGTGGATGTGAAACTATTTCTTCTTCATTTGACTGTGACTTCTTTCATGACTTTATATTGAAATGCAGGAGGCACATCAATTGCATCCACACTCTTGAAGGCCTGTTTCTCTTGTGGAGAAGACCCAAGCATTGTTCATGAAGGTTGGTCTTTTGTGTTTACTTTGCCCTTCCATTGGCTGATGGATTTTTAGATATTATGTTGGTGTCAGGCTACTATGGAAAGCTTCTTTCTGAAATTAACCTGGTCTGTGTGTTTACAACTTAATTATCTCAATTCTAGCAGTTTAGGGTTCTTTGTCATTCAACTTTAGTTTGTTGTTGGTGCATTAGGATGCTTGATATATGTCCCATTTAGCTTGCTTTCCTATCTGAATGCCATCTATTAACTTGTTGGGAAGTTTTATGTGGAACTTAAAATTCAAAATAGATATCTAGGCTTTTAACTGGGTTTTGGGAAGGTTTTTCTAAAATCAGAACTCATATCTGGGACTTTAGTTTACCTTGTCATGTCTGACATGCGAAAAAACTAGATTACATGGAAAATTTTTCCTCAAAATGGCTTACTTCCCAACTACTCTGGCAAGGCTAGAGAAGGTAATCAAAATGGACTTTACCACTGAGTAAAATTTTAAGGGATGAAAAGTCTTAGCAATATATTTCAGTAAATCAGAAACGACCCAACACGTTGCCTTTGTTCTCCTTTTGCTTTTGTTCTGGTGAGGTTGTGCGTTTGTAGGCTGGGGAAGGGAGGAAGAAAGGAAGTTGTCTAGACCTTTTATTGTTTTCAGACGTATTCGGTTCCTCTTCATTTAATTGTTCAAACAAAAGTAAACTTTAATTATTTCACTTTCAGCTTCTGCCTAACTGCAATATAGAATGTGGAAGATCACGTGTTCATTTCTTATGCCATATCCTAATGATATCTCCATTTTCATTAAAAGCATTTTGGATATGATCTACATTATTAAAATTAGTTGATCCAACAAAATACTGCAAGGTATGAGAATGAAAAAATTGTTTGTTGAATCTAATCTCGATCACCATAATTGCCCCTTTTGAAGCTTTTGCCTTCAACTTTGGTAATTGATTCAAATTAGTAAATATCTGGTGTTTGTGATGCTTAGAGGGGTGAGCATGCCCAAGACACATGCAATTACTTTTCATCTTTGCAGGTATTTGTACCTTTTACTCCTGACAGTGTTGTTGTTGTTCTTCCCCCCCCCCCTTATGACAATTAGAGCCTGCCCCAAGTTCGGTGAAATACTTAACTTGGCATCGGACAGCATCATCACGTTCTTCGTCATCAAGGAACCCCCTTGGCTCAAATTCAAAAGATGAAACTGAGGACTTTGCTGGTGAAATGTGCGATAATTTCTGCATGATCTCAGGCAGTCATGCCTCTACCCTAGACAGGTTATATGCATGGGAAAGGAAGCTGTATGATGAAGTCAAGGTATTGGCACTCTTTGGTGATATATAGTTGTAGATTTCTGTCTCATGTATTTCATCCTTTTGTCAAATGGCATTATGCCTGAAAATTAGCTTGATTTGAGTATGCTGCATTTTTTAGAACTCACATGATTCTATTTACTAGCTTGGGGATATGGAACTCATAAAACCATATTCTATATTTTGGTCTCCTCAAGAGTCATTAGAAGCAGTCCTTTAAGATAAGATTTAAGGCCTTTTAAGATTGTGGTTATTTGTCCATATAACAGTATTTATGATAACAGAAGCTTAACTTGGGCCTGATTGACCAATTTGAGACAGACCTAAAATTCTTGAATTTGATTTTGTGAAAGGCATTTGTGCCCATATTTCATCATTTTGATAATATTCTCTTTAATTGAATGCCCTCCAGGCAATCGAATGAATCAACTCTTTTACTTGTGATGGTCCCAAAGACAACCAAGAAGAGGGGTTGAATTGGTTGTCTAAAATTTGGTTTTTCAAAATTTTATCTAACTCTATTTAGATCTAAAGAAACCTATGGTCAATCTATAGAATATAAGGCAAAAATAAAAGAGAAGGTAAGGAGACAAATCTGGTTTATAGTGGTTCGGTCTTATGCCTACATCCACTTTTCCAGCCAAACAAGTCGGACTCTAGCAACCTGCTAGTTTTCACTATGATCCAAGATAACACAGTGCATCCACTTGTTGACTTCTGATCTTCACTCCATGAAAATTGTTTCGTCCAACAATAAAAGACAAATCACACAAATGTTCAATCAAAGATTACAAGATAAGTAAATAAAATGACAGCAGTAGTGCTCAGAATTATAGAGGTTCTTCTTGAGTTTTTGGTGCTATGAAGTCTCAAAAATTGATAGTCATTCAGCCTCTCACGTTCTCTATTTTCACACCATAAAAAACCTACTGATAGCTGCTGCATTTGATAGCAAAGAGGCTCAACAAATAGCAGTAAAAATTTCCAAAGTTACTGCAATAGTTTTCAGCAACAGTCCCGGGAAAATAGCCTCCAAATTCTCTTGAATTTTGAAGTTTACCGAGAGTAAATATTTTTCTTCTGAAGTTTAAACATCCCTCTAACATATTCAAGAGTTGTTTTGATTATATCCAAAAGATTGCTTTCCCAAAAAATTCGAAAACAGCTCTAGAAAATCTGCCCCCAGTTCTGAATTTTTCAGAATAACTAGCCAACTTTACCCATTTATTTCTCCACCAAAATCTCAAGGTAATTGTACCACGAATTATCATATTTGTTGTTCAACTGTATTATTATAATATAGTATAATCAAATTCAATAATCCAAAACCAGTGGTGAAGATATCGAAGGCCAAATATCCCTTCAGAACCATTTTCTGACAAGTGATTCTGCTATATAAAATGAGTAACCAACCAACTTCCAGCTGATTTTTCTCCAGCATATCCGTAAAATATTTGAACTGTAAATGCTTGAAATTGAAGTTCCACGCACCTTCTTTGAAACATAATTTTCGGTTTTGGAAATATTTCAGCATATAAGAAGATATGATTATCCAAACATGTTTAAATGATCACACTTCAACACTTAGAAAAATTTCTAAGTGGTGTAATATGGATTGTTCTCATGTTGGGGTATTTTTTATGTATATCTAGGATCAATAATAGGTTAAGTGTAGTACCCAAGCTATACTTACTTTGCTGGTTGGGTCTTCAACAGATATAAAAAAAATCTTACTTCTATAACCAAATAAGTTTTACTTCTATGATCGATTTTATGACTGGTTCTATTACTTTTATATTGAATAAAAAATTATGCACACTAAATAGATTGATTAGAACCGCATGAGAGATTTTGTTATCATCAAAACTAAGAAGACAACAATTTTCTTAACAATTTGCAAATGTATGGTTCCCCATGAGTACTTGGGTCTCAACTTCGTCTCAAATTTGCAATATAGTTTATAAAAATATTACTCCCTTAAATTTCCCTTGTTTATGCTGGAAGTGGGTTTTATCAATTCAATTACATTATCCTGAGGGAACTGTCCGAAAGGTGCATCAGTTTACCAAAAGAACTTTTTGTAGCAAACATGAAGTTGAAATTGGTCAGAATGATCTTTTTTACATTTTGTTCTTATCCATATCTAATTTATCAAACAATGACTATGTAGATTATAGACCTACAATGGGTTTTATTTCTTCTTCTTCTTCTTCTTCTTCTTCTTCTTCTTTTCCTTCTAGTGTTCTCTGCCTTATTTAGAGATGCCATCATACAAGCCTAGTAGTGCCTTTTCTTTAGATATAACCTTTTGCTCTATTTGCTGGCTTCCAGGCTAGTGAGATGGTCAGAAGGAAGTACGACATGAAGCGTAAGCTTCTTAGACAACAGGAATCAAGGGGAGAAAGTTCACACAGGATTGATAAGACTCGAGCCGATGTTAAAGATCTACACTCAAGAATTATAGTGGCAATTCATAGGATTGACTCAATATCAAAGAGAATTGAGGAGTTAAGGGACAAAGAGCTCCAGCCTCAGCTTGAGGAACTGATTGAAGGGTATGCATCTCATATTAAAGCTTAGATATGGCTGAATTTTTCAGTAAGAAAAGCTTCTTGTTTGCGCATATTTTAAATTTGCAACGGATGTGCTATGTGAGCATCAGTGTTTTCAATTGGTCTTTCAGTCCATGCTAGTATCTATATTTCTCTCTGCCCATAAATATCTAAGCATGTGCAGGCGCCTGCTTGCATGCATACACATGCACGTGTGTTTCACCTTCTCACTGACAGTAACTTGAGAACAATTTTTGTCAAATATTGTCCTAACTGTGCAGAAGGTGGAGTTAAAGAAGCTGAGGATCCTGTTAAAACTTCATTCTAAAAGAAGATCCAATCATGATGACATGGTTGAGAGAGAAGGAAAAAAAAAATCCTATTTGGATTCAGTGAGCCGAATGTACATTAAATCTCAACGCAAGAATCTGCTAACAAAAATCAATTTTGTTTTTTGGTCCCCAACTGATTTCTTTTTGTTCCCAAATACCATGTTGTCTGTTTAGGGCCGAATTAGCCATTACAGAGCAGGATAACTTATCGTTTCTTAACCACCTCATCACATGTTTTCTTTGATCTTTCTATGCCTTTTAACATATCGTTTCACTTTTTCGTATTTTTTGGTGATATCAATGTTGTAATTATAGTTTGCAGACAGTTTGCAGTGACATGCTTTTCTGCTTGGCTTCATCTCCTTCACTGTTTGTGTTGATAGGTTGCATAGGATGTGGGAAGATATGCTTAAATACCACAAGCTTCAGTTCCAAATAATTTCAGTAGCATTTGCAAGTGCCAACACCAAAATTTTCATACATTCTGAATCACGTCGTCAGATCACTGTTTATCTTGAAAGTGAACTTAGCTGTCTATCCTCAAGTTTTATGAAATGGATTGGAGCCCAGCGCTCCTATTTGCAAGCTATAAATGGTTGGCTTAACAAATGTGTCATATTTCCTGAGAAGTCTTCAAAAAAGAAAAGGAGGGTTCCAGCTCCACCTTTGAGAAACTATGGTCCACCGATATATGTCACATGTGGTGTCTGGTTGGACATGCTTGAGAAACTACCAACCAAAGAAGTTGCAGATGCTGCAAAGAGTTTAGCAGCTGAAACTACTAGCTTCTTACCACGCCAAGAAAAGAACCAAGGGAAGGGCCCTGGCTCATCCTGGAAAACTAACAGCGGTGATGAAGCAGCAGCTAACTTGCTCAGAGATGAAGCTTCTGTGGACTGGAATCCTGGTTTGGATAGTTTTCAATCAAGTTTGGCAGGGTTTCTAGGTCAATTAAGCAACTTTTCAGAGTGTTCTGTGAAAATGTATGGAGACCTTAAGCAATCCATACAATATGCTAAGGACAAGTACGGGCATGTGAGGTCTCCACCATGATAAAATGACCACTGTCAGTGGTGATGCTACACATACAGTCTGTCTCAATGTCAAATGTTCTTTGGAGCCAACTGTATTGATTTCTCAATGATAGTTCCACGAAGCGTAGGATATTGGTGGTTCGGGTAAGGACATTTGTACATAGCAAAGCGAATAAAAGGGCGTCTGCTCACAATCAAAGGTAAGAAGAAAATAACCACGCTGGGTTGATTTTGGTACTGTGGGGCTGTTAAGTTTTAGGCATGATGTTTTGTAGATCAAAACAGTACCACACGTGTAGTTTTTATACACGGATGAACTCCTAGCCATCTATATCTTGTTTTCCTGCATGTATTGCCATGGGTATAAAACCATTTTTCCCTTTCCAGCAATGTTACACGGTTCACATTATTACTTATTCCATGATTTGCAACACATTGAGGCACGATTAATTGTTTAAGGTTCAGCAGAAGCTTTGACCTGCTATCCTTCTCGTGTCGGAAGCAACGCTCTTTGGGCATTTGATCTTGGGATCTTTCTAATACCAATTAAAGAAGCGTTTACTAGTTGAACCCGTCTATAACAACTTTTCCTTTGCGGAAGCTGTTTGGGAGATGTTTCTGCAATTTAGGAAATTACTACTGGGATGGGAGGGATGATTAAGTGGTTAGTGTCAAATTCACTGCCCCTCCAATAAATATTCGCAATTCTTAAGCTCATCGCATGTTAGGATTAATAGCACAATGTGTTCCTAGGAAAATAAAATCAAATAGTCATAATTATAAAAGGCCTCCTCATTGCATTTCCCATTCATTTCTCATATAAACAATGGTAGATAATCTTAAAGAAATTTCAGATTTATGAAGAAACACCACCACCCCTCCCCCCCCACACTTTATTTTTCGAATGCTCAACAAAGATCACCATGTCTGATCCATCACCAGTGTAGTGTATTGCGCACAACAAAACATATTATTAAATATAAACAAAACAACAAAAAGAATATATTTTATCATCCACAACTCCAAACATGTAGTAGATGGTAGACGTCTACCAAAGGTCAACGTCATCAATGCCACAGTGCTTGGACACGATTGTGGAGTCTGCAGATAAGTTGTTCACTGATATATCACATGAAACCTTAACCGTGATCTTCCATGTCTTAATAGATCCAAACTTGATCTTCACCGGTGCCTTAATCTTCAAGTTGAGAGGAACCGAACCCTGGCTTTGTGCATCGACCAAGGAAGTTCTAGTAGCACCTGACAGAACAACTCCAGAACCTGTTAAGGTAGTTGTGAAAACTGTGATGTTGTTTGATGGCTGATAAAACGTTGGTATATCGCCACTGCATAGCTGAACATCAGAGTATTTAATGGTGACATTGCTTCCATTTTCATAATACACGCCAATCTTGTTGTTTGGATTATCAGCTCTGACAGAGACGTCGAATTCAGGTGACATTGAATTGGCTGCTGCAGTCAGGTTCATGCCTTTGATGGTTATGCTCTGGACAGAATACTTAAGTGCCTCAGGCCTAAAAACTAAGTATAGGATAGCACCAGCAATCGCTAAGAGAGTGATAAAAAGCACGATGAGGCCTAGAGTCCAGCAAAAGCAGCGACAGCAACAGCTGCGGCGACTTCTTTTACGAGTGTATTCTTGGTACTTTTTGGCATTCTCCGGTGGTGGTACATGGAAGATTTGCTCCTTGGGTACTTGGATGACATATGTGCTTGCTGGTGGGGCTGGAACCGGTTTTTCTGATGTCGGTTGGACTGGTTGCTTTTGTGCTTCTAGGTCTTGTGTAGTGGCTTGGGTTGGTGGGTTCTGGGGCTCTGCTCGGACCGGGGAGTCTTGAGGATGGACCCTGTCAGCCATTAGTACTTAGGTCTGCGCTTGATTCTCTGCAATAAGAGAAAGAATTTGCCTGTGACTTAAGGTGCTGCTTGGACTAACACAGGGCATTTCTAGGCTGCCATTAATAAAGATTGACTTGGAACATTTTAGGTTTTCTCTTACGTACGCAATATTTATATTCTTTTCACAAATGTGAAAAGAAATGGTACAGTTCAGAATTTCCTTTCATTTACGATGGGTGATGAAGACACATTATTATGTTTGTCAGGCAAAAATATAAAATTTGCTATGAAAACGTCAAATTACATCAGCATGAAAATTTATTAGGAAGCAGAAGCGGACCGCAAGCAAAAAACAAAAACCATCAATATAATTTTTATTATTTTTTTAAATCTTTAAAATTTATGATCCAAACTTAATTAGCTTGGACAGTGACAAGGAAGCATGATGTTGTTGAAATAAATGGTTTTTTCCTTTTTCTAATGTGGTTTCCTTGAAGTCATCTCATGACCTTTTCTTTGTATCTAAACGTAAAAAGTTCAACGGGCAGGGGCGAGCCTAATTAAAGGGAAGAAAAATTCAAAGGAAGGTGACACCTAACATAAAGTAAGCAAACAAAAGGGCAGTCCTTCACAAGTTTCGTGTTTAGGATACTAATTTAGAAACATCTGATTTGATCAAGTCCTTTAAAATATAAACTAAACAAATCAACTCTACATTGGAACAAAATGCTTCTCTACTCACTACTAGTATGCAGTCAAAATCAATACACCCGAAAGAGAGAGAGAGAGTCCCCCAAGAAGAAAACCCACAATAAGTTAATAAAACCGCCTTTAACAACATTGAAATCAACACCCCCCCCAACAAAAAAAACTAAAATGACTATATAAAACATGTACATAATAATAATGTCTTAATGGCTGTGTAAACATTATATTGACCAATTAAATTATAGTCAGATTCACCCAAATCAGAATTTAATTGTCATTATTGCAGGTTTGTGTGATGGGCACGCATACGAATGCGTGTGCTTAATAAATATATTGAATTAATCCCTAAACAACAATAGTTATCTACATTCACATGTTATTAATAATATTATTATTAACAAACTTCATAAATCAGTGATGTTTGATTTTTCCTAAACCCATCAATTCTTCCCTTCCCCCCCGCCCTCCCATTGACAAAAGAACTTTTTTATAATAAAGAAGTAACCCAAATATTCTCCATTTCCTTGGTGATATTTTATCAAGCCAGTTCTTCCATATCAAACTTTTACGTAAGTATTCCCTATTAAATCTTTCCTGATTTGGTAATTTAATTAAATATAATGGTTATATTAGCAAAAATGGCAGCTATCTCCTTTATTCAATTCAGAATAAAATACAAAAATTGAAACCCCAACTGGGTTTCACGTCCTTCAACCCCCCGTAAAAACAAATCTTAAGAAAGGGAAACAAGAGAAATTACAAACTAAGGGAAAAACTTCTGAATTTGAATAATATGTCTGAATCAAATATATAGAATTTCCGAAAACAACCAAAGATCAACATCGGGGCGAAAATGAATCAGAAAAGAGAAGACATAATATATAAAAACAAGTAAAAATTACCTGAAATTCGTCGAGACTGAAAATCCAAAGTCAAGAAGAACAAATGAACTCCGTTTCCTGTCCTTTGATTTAGGGCTGGGGTAATGCGCGAGCGTGTTTCAATGGACGACTCTGTCCAATTTTATGAGAGAGGGAAGAAAAAGTAAGCAAATGCAAGGAATATATAGGTGCTGTAGTAGAGAGAGAGAGAGAGAGAAGTAATGGAGTGGATTACAGTTCACACGGGGAGAGGATGTCAAGTTGACGAAGGAAACGCGAAACGTTCAAGAAAAAGGTTCAGCGTGAATCAGATCTTAAAAGAGAAAAATGCACACGGTTTAATCAAAACGTGATGACGAAATTGCCCATATGTTAATTCTAAAAGAGAAGTTTGGGAAGGGCAAAAGTGTCATTAAGCTGTGACAGTCCATCCGCGGCTGTCAATGGGAATGGGAGTGCGGCCGATTTAGAAGGAGCACCTCATCTAGACCGCGTCGTGATTTATTCAAACCACAGGACACAGAATTCAATATTTATTTCTATTTTCTAGGAAAGACATCGGAAAAGACATACATACGTCAATCCCAGGTTTCTTCATAATTTAATTATTTTTTATTATTTATTTTTTATACTAAAAAATAAAAATACTTTTCATAATGAAAACTAAAAATCGTATTTAAATGTCTAAGGAAATGAAATGATTTTAAATTATTTTTGATAATTCAATTATATGTTAAAAATAAAAAATCAATTTGAACTATGAAAATATATACTTGTTTGAGTTCAGAAAGCAATGTATGTATCCTTTTCTGAACTCAATGCATTGCTTGATGAATTTATTTATAATTTATATATACTTAGAGAAATTGCATTTTATTTTGAAAAAAAAATGTTGATTTGATTATTAGGTTATCATGGGGGCAATTTTATTTTTTGAAGGTAAGGTATAAATGGGGTGGGGATATTCAGAGTTTGTGAAATTCAAAAACTTTCATGGTACTTGTTGAACATCTTCCAAACTGGGGTATAAATTAATGAGCAACAATACATAAACAATGGCAAGAACGGGGGGCTGATTCATTCGAAGTTGTTGTCTCCGTGGGTGTTTATGGCGTCCGGCCAACCATAGCAGAAATGGTGATGGAGAGAGAGAGAGAGAGAGAGAGAGTTTGTGTGTATAAAAAATTGAATGTTAGGAATGTGAATTGGTTTTCTCTTACTATAATTCAACTCAAATGGTTGTTGTGAAACTCATTCTCTCTGCCACCTGTATTCTCTCTTTCACATGCTTTCTTTTTTTTTTTTTTTTTTTTTACTCTTGATTAATTTAGATCGATTATTATAGGATTTACTTTACGACGATAGATTTTCTAATATTATTTTTTTATACCTATAAAGAATTAAACTCTCAACCTAATTACAAAATAAAAATATATATCTCATTTACATCAATAAATATGGGTCCCTTGTGCATGCCTTTTTTAGTTCAAATCCCTTCCCTGCATATCTCTCTCTCTTTCTCTTGGTGGGACAATGTGGGCTGGGGATGCGACAATGAGACACAAACCAGAGGACAGAGACTATTTGTCTCTCTTTCGGACTTCTCCTTCCTCGAAGTTTCCACTAGATGTGAGTATTCGACCGGATTGGCTTAGTCGACATCGGCCTGACCATGCAAGGCCGGATCTGGATCTCATAGCCGATCAGGCCTAATCAAGTCCCGACCCAGTCACTCCGTGGGCTTAAGAGCCCAACATGGGTGGGTTGAGCGGGCTGCGACAACCATGATCTAGTCTAGTTGGTAGTAACACATGGAAAATCGCCCTTGATTGCAGTTAAAAGTACAATTAATTCTCTAAGTATAATTAATCCTAGTCACTCACAACAAACGAACACATTGAAATGAAAATAGTGGGAGGAAGCAACAGTACAATGTCAGTAAAACAGAAACATTTACTTGATCTCAGAAAATA
Source organism: Dillenia suffruticosa (assembly GCA_033439265.1). Taxonomy (NCBI): domain Eukaryota; kingdom Viridiplantae; phylum Streptophyta; class Magnoliopsida; order Dilleniales; family Dilleniaceae; genus Dillenia; species Dillenia suffruticosa. The sequence goes on along the minus strand of JAVTVX010000010.1, from coordinate 13,218,501 downwards.
ATTTTTGGAAGTAAATCAAATGTTGCCCGTGAACTATGGACTGTGGAGGAAACAATTGAATTGCAGGAAATAGTCTAAAATAAAAATGGGACAAATAATTGAGAGCAAAAAAGAATGAATGCCACATGTTAGTATCATAGGCCAGAAGTTAAGAGATTTGGTCTAAACTTGGAATTACAACACTATCAAGGAAAGATCTTCAAACACTTGTCTCATGTCTGGTCTCTCAGGCGCTGGCAAGATACACTTTAAGGCCACCTGCAGCATCTCATCAAGACCTCTTGGTGGTTGCTCAAGATTTTCAAAACCCGGAATCAGTCTATCAAAGCATTCAACCGAGCGGTTTTCTCCAACAAACAATCTAACCCAGTCTGTAAGATCAACAACTCCTGAATCCACAGGAAATATATCTGCCGAGCTTTTTCCGGTCAAGAGCTCCAACAAGATCACCCCAAAAGCATAGACATCACTTTTCAATGATGGGAGAGGTTTGCTTGAGCTGGCAAATTCAGGTGGCCTGTAACCAAGGGCGCCTGCATTTAATACCTGCTCAGCTGTGCCTGTGGGTGTCATAAGCCGGTGGAGAGAGTAATCTGTAAGGAGAGCATTGGCATTAGGAGGCTCCACTAAGATGTTTGTGGATTTCAGGTTTCCATGAGGTATTGAAATCTCGTTATGGAGGTAACTTAAGCATCTGGCAACATCTACTGCAACCTTAAGGCGTTCATTAAGAGACAAGGGAGGCAGTTTTTGTGGCTCTGTGCCTGCAGAAGAAAGTTGATAAAAGCATTTCTCAGTTAAAGGCATCAGAAAGTTGGTAGGCCATATTTGTTAGAAGCAGTAAATGAGAAGTGAGAATGGGAACAAGATTACTGCTACCACATATCCAGTCAGGAAAGTGTGGGATATTCTTCATTTGAAGCTTTTCGGATGCAGGACATGACTTACTTCTTCTTCTTCTTCTTGTATATATATATATATATGTATATATTTTAGCCAGAGAAATTCATGAAAATGTTTCCACGTCTTGGTCATTATATGTTTTACTTCTTCACATTACTTTTACAACTAGTATAAAGAAAGGCAAGGATTTGTGTACTCAATCCCAATCATATGGGTTTATGGCAATTGATAGATATATAGTTAATGAGCCACAGCTTATTATCCTGATCGATCTAAAACTTTACACAGATCTAAAATTGAAGGAGAGAGAAAAACCTCACCAGAGAGATGGAAAGCCAAGCATGGTACATCAATGAAATTTGATAGTATCAATTTCTCGTGCTCCTTGGGGCCCCAGTAATAACCCTTGAATGACACCAAATTTGGGTGTTTGATGCTGCCCAGCTTCTTTGCTTCCCTTGTGAATTCTTTCTTCCCCTTTGCTATTCCTTCTCTTAGCCATTTTACTGCCAAAATATGACCACATCCCAGCGAAGCTTTATACAAACTTCCATGGCAACTCCTGCCAATTAGTTCAGCTGGTGCACATGACAACTCTTCTGAGGTGAACACCAAGGAACTGTCAAATAGATGGAGATCTCCAGCTAATGTATCAGGAGAAGAAACCTTGAGAGCACTGGGACTCTCCACGAAACTTTTGTTTTTAGAAGGTAACGGGTTTGTGGAAGACACAAAAGATATGGGAGATGATATTTCACCATCTTTTGTTGGTGAGTCATGAAGGTCAGAATCTTTAGGCAGCTTTTCTACAACTAATGGTGTGCAGCCAGGAGACGATTGGACTTGAGGGAAACTAAATGAAGCTGGAGATGAGTCCATGCCCTTATTTGTATGAGGGGAAGATGCCCCAGGTTGAATGCTTTTCTTCCCTTTATTGTTATTCAAACTTTTCTTCCTACATTGTCCCAACTGGGCTCTATAGTAGGTTATTATGGACAATAGAGCTATAATAACAGCAGTAACTACCAAACCTGCAATAAGAATCATCCTGATAGAAGGCTTCATTCGGTTCCCTTGCTCTCCCAAAGGCAGATTAGAACCATCTTTTGGAGGAGATGTCTGATTTGGTAGAATCAGCAGTGAATTTCCAGGGTGGAATGCCGAGTCAGGAAACCTCCACAAGTTCTCAGGTACAATGCCAGAGAGGTTATTATATGATACATTGAATCCCTCGAGTCCATCTGGAAGGTCATTGGGTATTTGACCTTGAAAATGGTTATTTTCTAAATTAAGGTATAGCAAGCTATCAAAACTGCTAAACTCAGCAGGCAAGGTGCCAACTAATGAGTTATTTGATAGATCAAGAGATCTGAGGGTCAAATTTTGGGCAGCAGAAGCTTGAAGAGGAATAGGCCCAGTAAAACTGTTGCCAGAAAGATTAAGATCCATCAACCTTGATGAAGTGAAGAAGCTCAGAAGGAGGGGACCGGTAAACTGGTTATGACTCAAATCTATAACTTCTAGTTCTGGGTATGTACCTAATGCAGGAGGAAGAGCACCTTCCACCAAGTTATTGGCAAGCTTTAATGTAGTCAGCCTCAAAAATTGAGAGGTCAGATTTGGAATGTTTCCGGTTAATGAGTTAGAACTCAGATGAATAGTCTCCACATAATTCCCCCAGCCCTGGACCCTGGACATGTTCCCTGAAAGGTTATTGTTACTCAAGTCAATGATGGCACAATGTCCTATCCTGATAGGCAAAGGGCCTGAGAGATTGTTTGAGGACATATTGAGCACCCTTAAAGTTGTAGAGGTAATGCTCCCAATTGGACCTGTCAGAATGCAACAAATTCAGACATGTGAAACAGGATAAAAGGGAAGGACGATCACCATGTTCTAGATCACTAAAAACATGATCAATCAATTTACAACATTAGCATCGGAAGTGCCATCATGATCACAATGGTGAAAAATATTCCTCAATATACAAATTAAGTTTCCAAGAAATGTCAACAGGCATGGAAAAAACTACAAATATATGTTGGTGTAAAATGAGTGATATTTTGCTCCATCAACATTTTGCATGATACTTATATATAATTAGATATACCGTGCATGTTCAAAAGATGGAAAGCGCATAATAGAGACATTAGTAAACTCATGCAGTTATTACCCTCAATCTGGTTAAGGCTGAGATCCAATTCATACAAGACCATTGAACTCTCCTGCAAAAGACCTTCTGGTAAGGACCCTGATAACTGGTTGCTCCCAAGGCGAAGAATCCGAAGGGAGACAACAAAGTTAAAGGAAGGAATGGTACCCACAAACTGATTATTACTTGCATCAAACACCTCCAAACTATCAAAAAATGGCATTCCATCATGCGAAAAGAGCTCCCCAACTAGCAGGTTGTGGCTAAGGTTCAAATATCGAATCGATGAGATGAAACTTGCATTTGCAACTCCCAAGTCCAGGGATCCAGAGAACTGATTGCAACTCAGGTCAACAAAGTCCACAATACCCAACTGTGAAACAAACTGCATGACATCCCCAACAAACATATTAAGCCTCAAATCAATTGACTTCAACTGCTCAAGATTTTCCAAGCCAGAGGGAAATGTACCTTCAAAATTGTTACTGGATAGATTCAATAGCACTAAACTCTTCAAATTAGACAAGTCGGAGGGAATTGACCCGCGAAACAAATTCCTGGATAGATCCAAAACCTCCAAAGCCCCAAGAGAACCAATACCAGTGAGATTGCCCGAAAGCTGATTATTCGAAATTGATAAGTTCTGAAGCATATCAAGACCCATTATAGCAGAAAACTGAAAATCTCCCACCAGACCCACATCACTTAGTGTGAGAGACACCACTTTACCGTCACTGCAGGTGATTCCGTACCAGTCTTTAGGACACCCATCGGACCCTAATGTGTTTGAATTCCATGAATTAAATACTTTCTCGGATGGGTCTTGCTTAAACCCCTTTTTCAGCTCCAACAATGCATCAAAATCTGATTTTCCTGATGTCATTTCTATTAACAACAATACTATCAAACAAATGACCTGCATTCCTCCTCAAACAACCCTAACACCAAATGTACTTGATGGGTATGAAGCAAAAAGGAAAACTTAATCTCTTCAGAGTAATGAGTACAAGAATGATTGAAGAAAGGAAATAGTTCAGATGAAGTCAAACATGAGTTGACCCCATGGCTTTTATCTAACAAAAAACAATTAAAGAAGGTTCACAGGAATCACAAAAACTCCACTATAGAGAATACCCACAAGTCAATGTGCGTGGTAAGATCAATGATATTTGGCTTAAAAGCACTACATCTTCAAGAATGGGGAAACAAGGGACACAGAAATAAATGAACTTTTTTATGTAATAAATTGCAACACCAACTACAATAATGCTAGAATGAATAATGTGCGGAAGAAAATAAACCCCATTTGAAGAAGTTCCAAGGACATGTTTTGCACTCGAGAGATTGGAAAACTTTAACCGGTACTACCCCAACGTAGTAGAAGCAAATGTTGTAGAGAGAGAGAGAGAGAGAGAGAGAGAGAGAGAGAGAGAGAGAGAGAGAGAGAGGAGGAATACCAGATCAGATTGTTAGGTGGTCTAGATAAATGCAGCATAATGCGAACCAACCCATCAAGACAAGATTCATTTTACCATTGTTCACTTACCTTTCATGACCTTGGTTCTCTGTTTGCTTTGACTTCATTATTTTAAATACCATGAGGAAAGGCCCAGTGCAGCCTAATTTGTCTGAATCAATAGTTGTCTGCCAGCGAGGCAAAATGGTCATGTAAAGGAATTTTATGACGTGGCAAGTTATGATTGGAGATACAGAATCGATTCTTGTCTTTGAAAGACAGGAGATGAAAGCTAGATTCGCTATTGTGAAGAATAAATTTCCCAGAGATGGAGTTTCCACCCCAATGCAATGTAGGCAGGCACGGCCAAGCTGATGATTGGCATCTTTATGTAGTTGTCTATATTGGGCTTTCTACAAAAATGAGGTTAGCCCAAAATTATGGCCCATATGACTGCAAGCTTTGCTGAAATACAATTTCAAATGCTTTGGGCCCATATTAGGAATGTGGATATGGCTTTGGACTGAATTGGGCTTAAATTCCCCCTTACCCTGAGATAACATTTTTTTTCACCTCTACCCAGGCTGTGTTTCAACTTCTTTACCATTTTTTTTAAAATAAATCGTGAATTTTCGATAATCATATTAAATCTAATTAAATCTAATTCAATCTAAATTGAACTTTTAAGGGGACAAAATTCTTTTAACACATTTTTTTTTATACATAAGAGCTAAATTTGAAATTTTATTAAAATTATTGATATTTAACTATTAGATCAATTAAATATCAGTGTTTGTACTGTTTTACGCACGAGTGTTATGGGAGAATGTCCTTGTCTTCCTTTCTTTCATTCTTCCTTTTTGTAGGTTTCATCAAGAGAGATGTCTCTTAGGACTTGGGGTTAGAAAGTAATTTGATAATAAAATTTACTCTTATAAAAATTATTTCTTCAAAATTTACTGCCATAAAATTTTTCTAAAATATACATAAAATAACTTATATTAAATTCTATTTTATTAAAATAAAAAATGAATATACTTATCCACATGAGCTCCATCCACATTCATTAATGGAGAAAATATCTACAAAATTCTTAATTAAGATATCGAATTCAAATTTTAGAAATAAAAAAATAGATATCAAAAAAATTTATCCTTAAATTAGATTTTATAATATTTAAATTAAATTATTTGAATAATTTGAATACGGAGATAAGTACCATAAAAAATACCTAAAAAATTAGGTGTATCAATTTTCATCACAAATTATAAAAAAGCAAATAAATAGTAAATAAAACCCCACCACAAATTTGGCTGCAAAAAAAGTTAAAAAGTACCAAAGTAAGGATAGAATCCAATGTTGGGAGACACCATTATAATCCTCCCATCTCCATCCAAATCATTTTTCTGCCCCTCAAATAAGGACAAGTGTCCTAGAGATGATCTTTTATTGCCATTGAATTTTACCCGCACCGACAAATAATTAATTTAATGAGATAAATTATTAATTCTTTTAATAAAGTCTCGAATTTAAAATTTAAGAATCAAAAAAATTACGTTAAAAGAGCTGTGTTTTAAATAAAATCTTATAGATATTCAAATTAAATTAATCAAAATATAATTCTGAATATTATGATAAAAATAAAAAAAAAATAAATTTTATCTACCCCATTAATTTATTTTTCTAAAAATACATATTCCCATAAGATATCAACACCAAAGATCCAACACGTTTCATAAGCTTCCTTTGTCTTTTCTTTTCTTTTCGTGTTTTTTAAATAATTGTTCACGAGAAATATTTAGCCCAGCCAAAGTCATTAAGTATTAATTAAAATAAAATTCTAAAATATATTTAATTTAAATTATCACTACTGTTTAAAGAATAAACTCTAAAAATAATATTAAATGTTAAAGTATGGGTTAAATGAAACTAATAATTTATATAATTTTTAATTAAACATCTGTTTGGAAAATTGGCATCCATGTTTCATCTCATTCATATCTTGTTTATTATTATCAACAAATAGTCTTTTAGTATTAATTTTTTTTTAATTAAATCTTGAATTTAAAATTTAAAAATAAAATAAAAGTTATATTAGAGAATTGTTGTTTAAATAAGATTTTATAAATATTTAAATTAAATTAATTGAAGTGTCAATTAAAGATGATCGGTGTCAAAACAAAATATCTTGTTTATTATTTGTTGGCTGGGGTGGGCGGGGGGGCTTGGGTTTTCATGTCACCATTTCTTATTTCTTTTTGTCCCAAATAGCTCTTCAAACCGGGTGAGCACTGACATGGTAGGGCATTGAAGTCTCAGTCGGTGGGAGGATTAATCTCTTCTCCAATTGCAAAATTGACAGCTGCAAGTGGGCACCACCTTTTTTTTTGTGTGGAGAAGTGGGCACCCCTTAAATAAGCTTCCATGTGCCATAACTTTAAGCATATGGACCCTTGCAAAGTCAGGACCAGGTATGACCTTTGAACAAAGGTTCGGACCCAGACATGACCCAACCCTGGTCCCATTAATTTTGTTCAAAAATCTCAATTCTTGAATTCTCATATTTTGTAAAGCTTTTTGTTCATTTATTAAGCATGTATAATTTATTAATTATAAAAAAAAGGGAAAAAAAAAACATTATAATAAGATCCTGTTTGAACTTTACTAAACAACATCTATACCAAAAACCCACTATGGACTGTCTTCCTTTGGTGTGATAAATAAAATGGTCCAAATCAAAACCTGGATAGAAGAGGCAATAAATTCACATTGCTTTTTACTGCAATAGTATAGACTCTGTATCGCATAGCAGTAAATTCTAACATGACATGGGCAGAAAGGATCATTATAAATGAGGGTAGGGCATGGCTTTACATGGGAGTGTTTATCTTTCATTTGTTGTAGCAAAAACATTTTCACAACTCCAATGGGAAAAAATGTTAATGCTCTTGCTTTCCTTCTCCTTCTCTGCTTTGCTATCATGACCACTGTTTCTGCTCAAGTAAGATTTTTGCAAAATCTCTCTCTCTCTCTCTCTCTCTCTCTCTCTCTCTCTCTCTCGAGTCAATTAAAAACTAGGAAACCATGTCATGCCATTTTTTTATGTAGATTTTTGGGGTGAGAGACTTCCAAGGTTACTTGGCATCTCAGAACAAAAAGGTGAGAATATTGTAAGGCTGCATTTTGTTGTTGTTTTATTTTATTTATTTTAATAATAATGATCCGGCATCGGTTGTTACAAAATTTTGTAAAATTTTGCAGCATCATAAGCACAGGCATTCTGGTTTTTCTGAGGCAGGTATGATCTCTCACTCTCTCTCTCTCTCTCTCTCTCTCTTACACACACACACACGCACACATTATAATTTTGGAATCCAAAATTCATGGTTTTGTCTTTCCTTTTGTTGCCCACTAGAGAGTGGAGAGTTGCTTCCATTTACATTCCTGAGAAACATGGATCAAGACAGTTTTTTAGTTGTAAATTGTGTTGTATAATGTCCTTTTCCATTTGGCTTTGGTGTCTAGTTTCATCGTGTCATCATCCCCCATGTCTCTGTATGCGAACCCATATGATCATCACCTATTTTTTGGTTTCAACTTTCATTCCACGGAGCTGAGCGGGTTGGATCCACATCCATTGGATCCATTTTTAGACCTTGCATTGCACTTTGCAGCCAACCCTTACGAAAGGCATTGGATCTGACAATTTGGATGCAATCAACCCCACAAACAAATAAGAGAGAGAAAAAGAAAGAAAGAGAGAGAGAGGAAATTAAAAAGAGTAGCAACATTAAATCCATAAAATTGCTAGGTGAAACTCAGCTCAGCTATACTTCATATCTGAAATCTGATATGCTAAGCCAAAAAAAAAAAAAAAAACCCTCAAAACTTGTTGGAGTTATATGTCCCAGTTAATATGAATTTGTTAGTGAAATTTTCTTTTAAAAACAACAAGGAAAACAAGCAGCATGCGGGATAAAGTATGTTTTGCTGGGGCTGTACATCCACTTTCCGTTGGGCAATTTCAGACTCAATTATACCATCTTCCACTAGAAGACTTTCATCTTTTCATTTCTAATCCATTATACGCAAATGGAAAAATGGACGTATTTTATTATGTGTAAGAATAAACATTGTGATTAATTAAACATATTCTCTGTGCATTATGGCCTAAATTTTTGTGTTTTCCGTAGTTTTATTTTTTATTTTTTTATTTTTTTAAAACAAACAATTACTGGTTTTGTGGGGGTGTTGAAAAATGGTGCAGAGTGTCCTGGTGCATGTACTTATAGATGCTCGCAGACACAATACAGGAAGCCATGCATGTTCTTTTGCCAGAAATGTTGCTTCAAGTGCAGATGTGTTCCTCCTGGCACTTATGGCCACAAAGAAGTCTGCCCTTGTTATAATAATTGGAAGACCAAAAGGGGTGGCCCTAAGTGCCCTTGAAATTTGCAAAATGAGCGAAGATCCCTCCCCAAGAAAGAGCCTCTTACAATCCCCCCCCCCCAAAATCAAGGGATGATCAAAAATGTTTTTTATCTGCCCTTGGTATTATATTATATTAGCTTGGTTTTGCTGTTCTATTCTTGCTGTAAGTTTTCCAAATTCAATGTATCAAGAAATTTGACTCGGAGTAACATGCACTTTTGATGTTGGGTTTTGCTTAACAGTCTTGAAGTCAACTTCTTGAAGGAAAAAAAAATCCATTTCAATGTTTCGGTTTCGGTTTCAGTTTGGATGTTATTCCATTTCATTTAGGAAAAAGAACTATTGGGTCTAAGACTTTTCAAAGATACCAAGGCTGCAATAGGTTGAGGTTACATACTTTTTGACAACAAATTCTAGTTTCACCGAATGAATCTGATGCCTTTGTGTGATCTGAAAAACATCTGCTAAAGAAGCACATTAGATATGCCTATTCTAGAACTAGAACAAAAACTGAAGTGTGACCATGTAACCTTAAACCAATTCAAGGTGGGTTTTCCTTTTAGTTGTTCCCCACACAAGGGAACCTTCCCTGCAATGGCTTAAAAGCACTTTAATCCTAACCACATAACATATCATGCAGAAAATTATAACATAAACTACTAAAAGGTCCAAAATATGTGTCAAAGATGCATGAAAATAACACGGCAAGCACAAATTCATTTACTCCAAATGTTCAAAAGTGTAATTATAAAAAATCCCCTTTGCTTTTCCTCCTTTTCCCCTTCTTTCCTCCCACTTTCTTGAGCATACTTTGAAGCAAATATTTCCAGAGAAATTATACAATACCTAAGTTGAAAAATTGTTCCATCCTTCTTCAATCATGCGCCTGCTCCCTTCACCGGAGTGGCTACAGGACCCCCAAGAATAAATCCACAACTTCCAGCATTATTTGATAATAAAATACTAGTCAACTTGATCTCAGAGTAACTGTATTGAAGTCTCTTCACATGGGACTATTAAAATGCAGACAAAACATGAAAATAGAATCAGATTCCCAACTGAGTTGGTTCAACTGATGAATTTTCAATAGAACCTTATAAACTAGGTTTTATTATAACACTGTCTCAAGTGTCGTTGTACCTGAATATAGTCTACACATGCATGAAAGGAAACACTTAAAACTATAGTAGCAAACAACAAAGGTTCACCTGATAGGGCGCAACCATGAAGTAACGCCACCGTTTTACAATATACAGTTTGACAAATAGAAGCTAATACGTTCACAGACAATCTAGGACTGGAACCAATTTGAAGGGTCTTGCCTTGTAAGTGTACCCGTCACTCCTGGCAGCCTCTCAGGTTGAAATCCAGAAGCCAAATTAAATGGAGACCCAAATGTCATATGGAAATTGTTCTGATCATGACTGACATCAAATGCCGAGTTAAAAAGCAGGTTCCCATTTTGTGAAAGCATTGAATGATTGAAGGACATGTTTGTCTCTCCAAAGATGTTATGCCCAACATCAAGTTCTTGACCTTGATGATACTTTTCAGACTGAACTTGAGCTTTTGGTTGCAGATAGTACTGATCTTCGGAGAATGCAACATTTGGCGCAGAAGAGTTTTTGTTTCCTTGAATGTTGGAATCATAGAAAGACATAAGGTCATTGATCACTTTTTGCCCATCTTCTGGAACTCCAATTCCTGATAGATCAAAGGAAGGTGGCAAAGGATTAACCGGTTGAGCAGCAGGCTTAGCAAATGATGCAGTGAAAGAAACCGGTTTGTCTTCACCGATTTGAAAGCTTGGAACTGTAGACCAAGAAGGATGGCCTCTATAGGGGCATGTCAATTGATGATTGTCCCTGGTAGTCCTGTCATGAAAAGCAAGTCGGAGCTCACGGTAGGGACACTGAGGGAACTCACATGTATAGATTTTCTGATCCATTGTCATGTTCAACTCATTACATGGCTTTCTCTTCCTGTTGATATCCACATTTGTGATGACTTCCTCCTTGATTGGATAAGATGGCTGCAAAACAGGAAGCCCTTCAATCATACCCTCCATCCTCATATTCAAGAAGTTGATGTTGTTTGGTTTGCACTCCTGTATATCAAAGTTCTGCTCTTCTTCAGGAGCCCCTTCAACATCATACTCGTCGCTGTCATTGATAACAAAAGACTCACTTCCACCATTTAATGAAGGAACTGGGCAGTGCCCAGGATACAATTCTCGAGCCAAAGTCTCCTCTTGGTTAATAATCGCAAGCCATGTTGTGCTTTCCCTGGCTGTCATCTTGTCTTGCAAGCACTTGGACTGCCTTACAAGCTTTCGGATTTTCCCAATGTCAGGGGACATGTGCTTGATAACAGCCGTGAGGACACTAACCTTCCATGCCTTTTTCAAGTCATGAGGTTTTTTGTAAGGTGGAGGGCCTTGATCCTTTGGCAAACCAAGCTGAGGCCACCACTCCTCATTCCCCCTGGGCCACCATGGCGGAGGAATACCTTTGTCCAGAGGGAAGCGCCTCTGTGGGGGATCACAGTGCTGCATGAGTGCAGACAAAAGTGAGCCGAGAGTGGTGTCCTGGAGCTCTTGAAGAGTGTGTGCAGTAGGGCCAATAGGAACACAATCTTTGGTCTTTCCGGCGATCGCATTATCCGCTTGGTACTTGGTTATGGCCGCTGGGCCATTGCGATCAAACCTAACTTTGTCCTTCCACCACTCTCGCAGATTATCGGAAGCTCCAGTAACCGGCTTTCCCTTCTCCGGGATGATACCATAAACGAAACCCTGAGCTTTGCACACCTCCATCATCTTCAGCATGTATTTCAAAATGGCATCTTGTGCCCTTGACATCTTCTTCCTTCTCGCCTGCTCCTGGGACTGCTGCTGCTTGACGGCGTCAACTCCTTCCTTTCCCTTGCTCATCTCCTTAAGCCGCCTAAGGCGCATCTTGTCCCTCCACATCCTCCTCTCAAGTTCGTCCACATCAATCTCTTCATCAGAATAGTCATCCTCCACAGTGGCCTCCGGCTCAATTTGCACCGGAGCAGCCATATGACCCACATCACAGTTGCTGATTGGACCTGATAAAATATCAAAATCGCCGGGAAAACCCATCTCTTCAAACATCATCATGGCTACAAGAACTTATCTTTCTTAACCAGGAGTTCGAGTTCTAAACAGAAAACCTCCCACTAATACACCTTCCTCAGGTAAAATTTTGAAGTTTTGAGTTCTGAAATTTCAAAATAGATAAAGATTAACAAGATCCTTTAAAAATCTTAATCAAAAAAATTGCTGCGAATGATAAACCGACAGATCTTTGAAGACAACAAGAAATCGAATAAAAGTCCGATATTAAGATCTAAAAACACAATCATAACACCATGCCCAAAAAAAAAAAAAAAAACCAACAAAGAGTAATCTAGGCCCGGTTTGTTCTCCCCCTCCCCCCCCCCCAAAAAAAAGGTTATATATTTTTATAAGTAACTCAAACTTCAAAGAGTTTAATATCAAGATTTTGGACAACAGACTTAAGTATTTATCAGAAAAATCAAGACAGAGAAATTAAAGCCTCATCAATTCAATCTATGCACCTTTCCACCATGGTACCTAAGCAATCAAACAGCACAGAAGATAAAAAAAAGCACAAAAAAAATAGATCAACAAGCAGCTGCAACTTCAACAGTTAGAATATATTATGTATCAAAATGCTCTGGCTCTATCTCTGGCTCTTGGCTTGATACATAACATATTCTAACATAACTATGCTATTTCAACCCAAATATATTTGGAATTCAAACTTCCAAAAACCAGATCATAACTCACAGAAGGAAGGAGAGAGCACCGCCTTAGCGGATCTAAGATGACACACAACTAGCTCAGAAACTAATCAGAATAAAAAATCTAGAAAAACTCCAGTTCTATCACTATTCAATTCACAAACCCCAAATCAGAATCATTCTAAATCAGATCAAATTCAGGATAAATTTCAACCAATACCCAACAAAAATCAGATGCAAAACAACAAGAAAAATAATAATTCTAAGAAAGTTTACCTTGAATTCCAGTTGCTTCAACACCCGCTAGAAGAGAGAGGTGTGGAAGCTTTGGTGGGAGAGAGAGGAAGACCGAAAAGATAAGTTCAAGAAATGATGGTGGACCTTGTTCTTGGAAAGAGAGAGAGAGAGAGAGAGAGAGGGAGACTTGATATTGTACTTATTTACACATTTTTCTCGTCGTGTACATGTGTAGTCTTTTATAATAATTCAAACGGATGCGGTTTAAGATTAATTTATCTTACATGGGTTCCTACAACCCAGTAAAAATCACCCGTTTCAAAGAAAATTAAAAGTAAAAATGTTAAAAAGTAAGGGGACCGCGTTTGGTCGTGTGAGGGAGGGAGAGAGAGGGAGAGAGGGAGAGCACCTGAACTGACCAATTACTTTCACACGGCTCCCTCTTGGGCAAGTGGGAATGCAATGAATTATTGTGTATGGGGGTGGGGTTTGGATTATTTGGACAATGATCTTTCCTCTCCTTTAGTTTTTCTCTTTTTGGCACTTTCCCCTCAGTTATTAGCCAGCCATCTAACTCTCTACTGCCATGGTCTTAATTGCACAGATGGGGACTTGCCAACTTGTGCGTCTCATCACCTTCACTCATGTTGATTAATCATTTTCTTCTTAAATATTATTTCTTAATTATATATGTTTCCATAATTATAAAATGAAGAGTATTATATATATTGCAGATTTAAAAAAAAAATACTATTTTTAACACTTTTAAAGTAACATTGCCTCCCAAGAATATTGGTTTTACATAATTTTATTGTGATAAAAAATTAACATATTCTTTTTATCGAATAAAATTATATACTTAAAATTCATAAAATTCTATACTTGTTGTATTTATTATAATAATAATAACTAGTGACGTGACAGATGGCCACTTAATTAAATGTTTTTAGCATATTTCTTTATGTGCAAGTAACTTTAATTATTGTCTGTTAGTTTTTTAATAAATATTTTGTCTTTAAGGAATTCATGGGATATTCTTCTGGTCAAAATAGGATGCTATTGCCCCCAAACACCGGGTGTCATTAAAATTCACAATTTACGTGTTAAAACAATCAAATCTCAAACTTTAAAGAGAGAGAGAGAAAGAGAGAGAGAGAGAGAGAGAGGGTGATTTTTTTTTAATTAACGATGAATATCTAATTATCTTATTAATTCAATTCAAATTAAAATTAAATTTTTTTCGTACGTTGATAATTACGGTGATTTTAGATATCTTAAAATAAAATCCTCAATTTCATTTTGCTTTGTCAATGATAGGAAAGAATTATTAGCTTCGTGTGTGTGCAAATTCTTGAAAGGAAACATAATTTAAATAAACATCATACGTGTTGATCAATAATCCAAAATCAGTGGGCGCCGCCACCAATCCTTCAACTTTCAAATCTACTTCAACCCCAGTCGGAACTTTCAAACCTTCCTTAAAATTACTGGATTGTTGACTGCTATCATCAACATCATCCCATGGACGTTTCTTTGCTCGTTTAAGGTTTTCATCAACGGATATTCATTACAAATGCTGCTAAAATATCCTGGGGAAAAAGATAAGGCCTCCATGGGTTCGGTACGTCAGTACACTACTAGTGACATTTTCTGGACTCGAAACTATTGCTTAAGCCATCAACCAGTGACCCGTTACAAACACCCAAATTCCATGTCGAAAGCTTCAATGGAGTCCACCTGTGAGTCATAGTTCAACTAGCACTATAGTTCAACTAGCACGTCCCTGCTACCTATTCAATACCATCTTTTCGTTTAAACCATTAACTATCATATTTTTATGAATAATTTATATTCAAGTTTTTAGTGGTTTATCTCTACGTTTTACTATATCTCATATATTTAAGTTCTCGATTTTCCTAATCAATACATTCTTAGATTTTCTTTGCATATATTCAAATCATCTCAAACAATACTCTCGTATTGTATCCACAATTGAATTAATTTTCAAATTTTTACGAATTTCTTTATTTTTTATTATATTTTTTCTAATTTTGCCATATGTCCACCTAAATATACTCATTTATGTTACAATAATTTTTTTGTTCTTATTTTTATTTAATAGCACAACACTTAATACTACACAATAATACAAGTTTAAATGCGGTTTTATAAAATTTTCCCTTTAAATGCATTGATATCGTGCGATCTTAAAAAGTTTCAAATGCTTTTCTCCATTTCATCCAACTCGTTTTAATCTTGTGGTTCACATCTCCATCTATATTGTTAACATTTTGAATTATGGAATTTAAATATATAAATCATTCACTTTTTGGTATATTTTATCTATTTAGCGTAATCGGTTCTTTATCATTTCGACAACTATTGCTAAACATATATCTCATATACTCAGTTTTTTATCTATTTGATTTAAATCATTTGGATTCCAGTGTAACCATTTATAACTCTAATTTAAAACTAATACATTCTCTAATTGTATCAACTAACACTATATCATCCGTAAAAAATATATACTATAGTATTTTATCTTAAATATTTGTTATGATTTTGTCTATCACTATTGCAAAGAGAATGAGATTTAATGCCAAATCTTGATGGAACTCAATATTAATAGGGAAGCTATCGCTCAAACTCCCACAAGTTTTTACATTAATTACAACTCCCTCAAATATATTTTTAATGAAATTAATATATTTCGAGAATATTTCTTTTTTTATTAGCGTCCACCACAATACGTATTTAGGAACCCTATCATATGCTTTTTCTAAATCAATAAATACTATATGTCGGTCTCTCTTATATGGTTTATATGTCTCTATCAAATGTCTTAATAAGTAAATTGTTTCCGTGATAGTTTTTCTGATATAAATCTAAATTAATTTTAAGATATATTTATCTTTAATTTCAATCTATATTCTATTATTCTTTCCCATAGTTTTATGATACGACTCATAAGTTTAATTACTCTATAGTTGGAGTAATTTTGTATGTCTTATTTATTCTTGTATGTCTTATTTATTCTTATATAGCGTTATAATTATATTCTTTCTCTATATTTTGGATATTCTTTTGATTTGTCAAATTTTATTAAAAATATCCACTAACATTATTATACCAAATTCATCTAAACTTTTCTACATTTTTATGGAAATGTTATTGGGTTTTATGGTTTTATTATTCTTTATTTTCCTTAAAGTCTCATTTATTTCATGGGAATAAATTTTACGTTTAAAATCTCTATTAATTTCTTTCACAGATATCTCAATATTGAGCCTCCCTATATAAAAAAAAAAAAAAAAAAAAAAGTCAAATGAACTCCTGTACGAAGGAATCAACATCAAGACTAGCCACCACTCGCTTGTCAAGCTCCCCAAGAGCGCAACATCCTGATAAAAAGAGCAATCTGAACCAGGTGAAACCAGCAGATATGGCCATGCTGAGATTTCTTATTGTCTGTCTGCTTCTGTATTTAGCATGTATAATTCAAATTGAAGGTGATAAGACTCCCATCCTTGAGGACATCGCTGAGCTTTAACTTGATAGCTCCACTCTCCACTCTTGAATACCATCATTTTGCCCATAAATCCTTGCGGCAGCTCCCCGGACTGCACTCCTTTGAAGCTTCCATCCTCCTTTCGCTTCTGCCAGCAATATCTTTCCCTTTGGCACTAGCCGATTGCTTAACTTATTAGGAGGAAATGGAAGAAAAAGCATCCTAGCTCTGGCTAGCATCCTGTCACCAAGAAGCAAGTCATTTTAATAGTGAGCAAATCTAAAAGTTAAGGAGATTTCAAACCATTATCCCAAGGTCCAAAGCCAGCTTTATCTTAGTCTCATCATACTCCTTTTGTGCAGCCTCAGCCTCGTCAAGCAACTCTGAGAGCAATAGTAACAAAAGCAAATTCATATTTCTAATGGAAATGGCAAACATTCTTGCCTAATCTTATCAATTTTTATGAATTTGGGGTACATGGAATTCCAGAGTAAGGCTTCTTCAAAGGAAGTGGAAGGATAATAAGAGGAGTGGTAGTCCTGTAGCAGCATTTTAGGAAATCAGATATATACAAGGACGCAATGTGAAGAGGTAAAGGGGATTCTTACCCAAGGTACTTTGTATGGTCTTTCAGGTTTCTGCATCAAGGCAACGGAAGCATCAACATGCTCTGCAAAATCAGAAGGATATTGTACATCGTCATAGTCAGACTGATAGATTAAACCTATATTGTTAATATTTGGCTAACGTGGAAAACGAGAATTGAAAACCATAGATTAAACTTCTGCAAACAAATTAGAAAGCTTGTGTTGTTAATATCTGGCTTCTGATTAATTCAAACAAAGTTGCAATGAGAGAGAGAGAGAGAAAACCTTTCTTTTCGGAGGAAGAGGGAAGATCTCGGCGGAAGAAGCCGGAAAAAAATTTGGAAAATTATTGTGTAGGCGAAAGGACTCGAACCCAATGCCCAAATAGACTCAGCCTCCATTTTTTCTTTTTTTGTTATACAAAGATCAAGAAATTGTGACCACTGAATTGTCTTATTGAGACTAAGTTTCAGGCTACCGGAGTGAACGTCGAGGTGTAATTCTTTTATTATTTAAATAAAACTATTGATTAAATATTTATCTCTTTTTTTTTTAAATAAATTTTTCTTATTGTTAATCGCTTTCTGAATTTCACTAAACTAATTCAAATCGAATATCATGAGATTTAAAGGATTAACTCTTTTAAATCTCATTTCTTTATTATCATTTTTTTAAACGCAACAAAAATTTTACATCACGTCTTTCTAAGTAAAACTAAATGTGTTAAAACTAGAATTATATCCCATCCCAAAAAAAATTACACACTTTATCAAATTTTTTGGTTGAACTCTCTTAACGTGACTGATTAGTTCTACAAGTGTTTTGCTAAATAGAGTAGTGAAAAGGATAGATTAGGATGCATAACATAATTTAGCCTTTTCCAATGGGTAGTTAGTATAATAAGATGAGTTGTTAAACCTTGTAACCATCTTTCAAGTTTGAAACTTAATGAAAAAAACTATGCTAAAAAAACCACCCCTTAAGTAGGAAAAGGATAGATTAGGATGCATAACATAATTTAGCTTTACCGATAAATAATTAGTTTAATAGAATGAGTTGTTAAATCTTTTAACTAACTTTCGAATTTAAAACTTAAAAATGAAAAATATTACGCTAAGAAATCCACCCTTTGAATAGGAACTCTACAGATACTCAATTCAGATTAATCGAAATATGATTCCGAATACTAATATTGAAAAAAATTAAAATAAAAACCCTAATTTAGTCTTCAGAGATTGGTGTAAGCTGAATCCATACAACTAAGTTGAGGTTCCAGTTGCACCCGCACCCGCACCATTTTAATTCAAACTTCCTTATGTTCAAACATTTTCCTTGACTTTCAATTTTTCTTTTTTACTTCAGCATAACATTTGCTCAAACTAAAATTATCCTTTCCCTTTTGCATGATTGAATCCTGAGAAATTTTCACTTTAAAAATAATAAAGTAACAAATATTTTCTTTTTCTAGAGAGAAAGAGAGCCGCAATGCCTATTGAACTCTTGATCACTCACTCAAAGCCCCGGCAAGGCCTCCCTCCTCTGAATAAACAATTGACAAGGCACTTGACACATGGCAAGTTAAACAAAATCGCCTTCTTGAAGGATCAAGCACAATAAATATTTCCACAATATAAATGGAGAGATGCACAGAATCACCTGCTACTCCTATATAAGCAAAGGAGTAGGGAACAATTAATCCAACCAAGATAAACTTATTCAAGATAACACCCCCCCCCCCCAAAAAAAAAACCAACCATTACTTAACTGCCAGGGAAGAAAAAAAGGGAAGAGGGTAACGGGGCTAGCACATGGCACTATACAAATCAGACACTTCAATTCCAAAGATACTGCAAAATGCCCAAGGTTAAGCAGAAAAATCACAGGTTAAAAATCTGCAAAGCTCTCTGAACAACAATTTCCATGGCATGCCAGAACAATGAACACCAAAAAGAAAAAAAAGGGCAAATGGAAGCAAAGAGCTAATGGCCACCATATAATAGAAAACACCAACACCAAGGCTGTTAACACAATGATCACTGTGAATGAGATCACATCTCATAGAATCAAATAAAACCTCCTTCCAAGAAATCATAGGATCACCAAGAGTCATGGCAATGACACTTGAAACATGACCCTTCTAACCCAGAATCAAATTAAATCACACTCAAAACCAAAGTTTCAAGGTATTCTGGAAAATAGCAGGTGGGCAATACTCGCTTAACTAGAATAAGGAAGGGGCCCGATCATAATAAAATCTAGCTGGACTGCAAAGATTTTTTGACGAGAATCTCAAAACCATGTAACTGCAACAAACACCTTTCAACCTCTCAATCGCATGCAACACCCTGACCAACTTCAACCGATTTTCCACAGAAAGATTAGGCAGAGGTTAGAATATCAAGATCTATAATGACAAATATTACATGAACGTATTGGCCCAAGATTCCTAATTTACCGCGAAAATTGTCGCACCCATGATGCACGAGCAGCTACTCCTTACCACATATAAAAAGGGTTAGATTAACCATAATCAAGCTCAAGTCAAAGAAAAGATGAATTGATCACCCTGGGTTTTGTGGTCACATTTATACTAGATGCAGTCCCATGTCTATGACCCAAATACTCCTAATAAAAGCAGCACGGGCCTGAATTCATCATTCCAAAATCCAACACAAAGCAATCATCGTGAAAGAGCTGCCTAATGCAAATTTTTATGGAGGTTAATGGCCAATTAAAGCAATAGCTTAAACTGTGTAAAAGTGGTGCTTATTTTTGAAATCATGCAGCAGATAAAAAAAACCACATATTTAAGAAGAATAATATTCAACAATTAGGGATTCCAAAAAAGAGAAAGATGACAACTGAACCTGCCAAGCTTTTTTTGGCAATACCAAGATTTTAAAAGAAATAAAAAAGAAGAAAAAGAAGTCTAGAAATCAGTGGAAAGTCTATCAGCAAGGGAATCCACGTGGGGCCACCCATTATCCTCTTGGTCTGAAAAGGCAGAAGCTGTTTCAAATAAGTCAGGGATGTCATGTTACTAAATAAAAGCCATATACTCCATATCGAAGCAAATGCTAGAAAGGCAAGCAAAGATAGCAAAGATAGCAAAGTTAGATGACTGCAGGTTAGACAAAAGATGTATATCAGAGAAGAATCTGCCGCAATCCTTTAAATTCTCAGCTGCATGTGGCTAAGAGTAAGTTCAGAGTGCCTGTGTACTAGCACAAGCCAAAAAGAATCCATACGCTAGCAACTTCGAAGTGTGGCCTAATTGAGTGAATCCTTGGACAGCAATACAACCAGGGTTCCTCCTAACATTATATAAGATAAACAACCTCCAGTCCGGTCTTTATATTGATCTGTTATTCCTAAAACGTATGCCTCATCGATTATCCTGTAAAAAGGAAAAAAAAAATACCACCTTACGTCTCATCAAAATAAAGGCCATACCATGCTACAACTAGGCAGATCTACGTTCTGGACTTGGGGAAACAAACTTCTACATTCACTATTTCCTCACTTCCAAGTTCCAACTTCATTCTAATAGTTTCATCAAAACTTAATGAAAGATATGGTACCATAAAGGAAAATGTCTACATGGTAAGTGGGGTACAGCAGCTTTCAGCTTTTTTCTCTAAATAGGTTAATATGCTAGGATGAGTAATCAGAATTGATGTCTTTACAGACACTCCTGACCACCCTACGTCTCATCAAAATAAAGGCCATAATATGCTACAACTGGGCAGATCTACCTGCTGGACTTTGGGAAACAACTTCTACATTCCCAACTTCCTCACTTCCAAGTTCCAACTTCATACCAATAGTTTCATCAAAACTTAATGAAAGATATGGTACAATAAAGGAAAATGTCTACGTGGTAAGTGGGGTACAGTAGCTTTCAGTGTTTTTTTCTCTAAATAGGTTAATATGCTAGAATGAGTAATCAGAATTGATGTCTTTACAGACACTCCTGACCTCATTCATTTTGGCAATCTTAACCCTTCTAGAGCCTTCAATTCTATTGCACCATTCCCCAATACCTACACAATGGTTATTTTCTCCCCCTCTCAGCTTTGCGACCCCTCCAAAAAAGCAGGCAACCTCAATCAATGACAATCATAGATTCCACTTCACATACTGCAGTGTAAAATCAATAAGATAAACTAAGATTAAAAATCCTAGGATGATATCCTATAAACCACTGCATTAGAATCTTGAGGATCACCAGCAGCATCATATGCTCAAATACTGATGATTATGAATTAGGAATCTGGTTAGTACCTGCCATATAAGAACTGAGAAATAACATCAGATTTATAGATAAAGAAATGAAAGAACAAGGACTTTTAAGCAAACAATGAAAGGCTGTGCTTTCACATACCCCAACATCACCTCCTGTTGATAATGCGCAATGCACCCTCAGACTGGGGATGAGAATGGCATGCACCAAGAAACTTCAATAGCATCGCAGAAAAGATATATTGAACTTCTCACAGTAATGTAAGTATTATCACCATAAACAAACTATTACCATAACACAAAATTACCAAAACGATAAACCACAAGTAAAATGAAACATGACAACTTCAGATGTCAGTTAATGGTTATCCAAAAAGCTGAGAATGATAAAAAATAGAATCCAGGCATGAGAGCCCCACTATATTTGCTGCAATAAACATCGACAAAAAACAAAGTTAGGTCTGCCATGAGGGTGCTAGATATCAAGAAGATTCTCAATGGCTTCACCAGAACGAAGAAATAGAATAAATCCCTCAGCCCATGTCTCTGCAAATGTCATAACAGTACAGCAAGGTTAAAGATGTGAGTCCCAAACTTCGAACAAGAAGACATGGCAAGATGTAAGAAATCAGGTTGACAATAGCTCCAAGAAACATCATGCCTGTCAAAATATCACAATAATAACAATTGAGAAGAGTTAATTAATTCAAGTAAGATGAAAAAATGTAATGGAAACTGCAAAATTAAAGGAGTTCTTCTGGGCAGCATCATGCGAACCTCTGTAACATAAGCCTGACGAATTGTTGAAGATGGAATAAGGTTGAAGCATGATATAATTGATCAATTGTGAGAATATTAAAATGAAAAGGATTGAAACATTTGGCAAATGACACCTTTGGCCAGTATCGCTAATTTTTTTTTTTTTTTCTCTGGGTGGCTGGTGGCTGATGGCTGTTGATTAAGGAGGTTTTAAACTCCAAGAAGCGACAACATGTATAAAACCTTAACAGTTTGACTTTGGTGACACTCTAAGACAGCAGAGGGACATGCCTGCCACTGATCGTAGTTCCCAAATTTAAGCCCATCTGAAATAAAAAATTGAATGTAGCCAAACGAGTAGAAAAGAAAAATCGTGGTGTATGTACCTTTCTTCAAGGGAAAAGAAATAACAGCATCATTTCATTTCAGCCATAAACTTCTCATATTCTGAATCTGCGCCATGCGTTGCCTTTTCTGCTGAAGGAACAGGAGGAGTAACAGAAGTATTTGATGTCCAAGGAACATTTGTAATGCTCTGAGAAGGATCTGCCGTTGCAGCAGGTGGTGGTGGTGGTGGTGGTGGTGGTGGAGGTGCTACACCATAATAGGAAGAATACCCTAAAGAAGCAGCTGGATATGCAGGTGGAGCATTTGGAGGAATTGCTGCAGCAGCACTCCCATATATACTGGCAGGTAGAGTTGAGCCACCTTGAGTCTGAACTCCAGGTGGATAACTTTGTTGAGCCTCACTGGAAGGCACTGTTTGAGATGGGGCACCGCTTGATGGCACTGGTGGAGGATATTGGACACCATAAGGTGGGAGTGGTTGACCTGGGATAGGAGCATACATGGCACCTGGAGGTGGCGGGGGAGCATAAGGAGCATAGGGAGGTGGAAGAGGCGGTCCCCATAGAACAGGAGCAGGAGGATGGCTTCCAGGTGGTGCTATCCCAAGGGGACCTCCTCCTGCATACTGCTGGGAAGGACAGCCACCAACAGGCTGGTTTGAACTGGGGTATGATGGCATAGTTGGTGCTGGGGGACCAGGAGGCACAGTGGGTTGAGGGGGCTTCCCAGCAACCCTGACAGCAATAGTTCTCCCATCGAGGCGGTAACCATTCATGCTAGCAATCGCACTGTTTGCCTGTTGAACATTAGAATACTTCACAAAACCATAACCTTTGCCTAATCCAGTAAGATGGTCCTTAATAACCTTAGCCATAACAATGTCACCAAAAGGAGAAAACAACTGGATCAAAGAATCATCATCAAAAGTCGTTGGCAAATACCCAATATAAAGATTTGTGTCATCATATTCCTTTACAGACTTGATTCCATTTGACCATGGTCCTGCCTGTGCTGTACCACCTGCATTGTTACTGGCCCAAGGAGAATTGCTTCCAGAACCACCCGAACCCTGAATTGTCAACGTAGAGCTTTGCTTAGTCGTCGACTCTGGGACTGGTCCTCCCAATTCCGCCAAAAAATTTTGATATTCGTCATCCATTTTCTTTCCTGCAGTCCCCTTCTGAGGACAATCAATAGTTGGATGACCACCATCACCACATATTTTACATTGAACCTCAATCTTGAAAGTGGACAAGCGAGAGGGACATGCATATTGCCTGTGGCCTGGCTCGCCACACAACCTACAATACTCTTCATCCCTTATAGTTCCATTCAATGCAGCTAGTTCCCTAAGCTGTTGCCTCTTATGTTCATTCAGCACTTCATCCACAGGTTGCAACAACTTCTCCACCATTCCAGCAGCAGCATCAAGTGCTTCCTGCGTCTCAGCTTCCACCAAAACATGTAAATCCTCATTTTCAGAAGTATCAGGCTGAAGATCCCTCTTTTGTTGCAGCCTACCCTCCTTCACAGACCCTTTACCCCGAATCACAATTTTCGCACCTGTTTCTCTTTCCATCCTCTTCTGAGTATTACCCCTTGGCCCAATAATAAGTCCAATAAAATTGTAACCCGGGTACTCTTTCATCGGTATATAAAGCTTCTTCCGAAGCTTGGGTGGTCTATAATCTGCAGGAGGCCTAAATGCCGGATTCCTTTTTATTATTTGTGATATAATCTCTTGCCTCTCCTGATTAAGCCTCTCTCGAGCACGATACTCTCTGGTATTTATCCTAATTCCCATGTTATCGTATATTGGTTCTGGTGAAGGTGACCTTGCACCTTCAGGTCTATCATCCAAAGGCAAACCAGATTGCAACATTCTACTTATTTCAAGTAACCTACTATTAAGAGCTTGAATCTCAGGATCGAATTCAATACCTCCCATGAAATCAGGTAGCTGAATTACAGGTTTCGGCTCATCGTCCGCCCACCTTGACTTCCTCTTCCTCGTACCCGTTCCACTGTTGGTGTCAGCTCCACTCTGCTCATTCGACTCACTCGGAGGAGGGTCCCACCGGCTTCTGCGACGCCGTCGGCTAGTTGTCTCCTCTTCGCCGGCCGAACAATCTTGATCGGTTCCACTGTTAGTATTGCCAACACCGTTTTCTGAAAGCAATGGCTTCGGTAAAATTTGAATCTGCCCATTATACTCCGACGAGGGATTCTCAGTCGCAGAATTCGAATTTTCATTGACTTTGTTTGAGGTATTCAGATTTTGAATGTCAGCGACTTGGGTTCCTTGAATTGCCGATGATTTTTTTGGATCGGATGAAACTAGGGCTTCCAGTTGCGACATAGGGTTTTGATCGGATGACAAATTAGGGGCTTCCTGTTTATAGGAGGGATTATGGTTTTCTTCGTAGACTGCAAGAGATTCGAGAGGGTTTTCTTGAAGGGATTCCATCGTTAGGGAAGGTCAAAGAACGACAGAAAACCCAAGATTTGACCAGAGAGAGAGGGAGAGAGGGCACGGGCGGTGCTTGGCGCTTTGAGAAGAGACGAGGAGGGAAGGTTAAAGTTATAAAGGGGGGGAGGGTGTTTTGTTGAAACCTGACCAGTCGTGTCTGTATCAGCATCCACGTTTAGGATTCGGATCTCTCTCGGTCCGAAAAGGCGGTTCGTCAGCGTTGTAATTCGGATATTTGAGATTTGAGTAGTGTGACCCTCTTCCTTTCCGGGTCCTGGCGCACTTGGATCCTCCATGGCCCTGCCATCAATGACTTTTTAATTTTCTTTTTCCACTGATTTAAAATAATGATGAACAAAATATTGGTTAGGCGCCAAAGGAAAAAAAAAAAAAAAAAATCCATTGGAAGCTAAGATGAAAAGATGTTTCTCATTTCACAACTTGTGTCATTCTTTTTTTTTTCTTCTTTTAAAATGGGATTAAAATTTTAGATAAATAATAAATTAATTTTAAATTTTAAATTTTAAAATCGATCGCAAAAAAAAAAAAACTAAAAGAAGCTAGAAATACGGAGTAAAGACATGAACCAGAGAAGGGAAAGCCCTGCCAATCCTTCCCTAATTTCACCATTTCTTTTGCAAAGAAAGCAACAAGGAGGTGAAGTAGGGTTCAAATCGATGCATGTAAGCTTCCATTTCTTCCCTCTATCTTGAAATTCAAATTTTATCATAACATAAAGGATTTTTTGTGTACATATTTAATAATTTTATATAAATTTTTTAGGTGTATTTGTTTCGTATTCATTAAATAGATATATGATAATTGTTAATTAAAGAAAAAAAAAGATTTACGTATAAACGTCAGTCTAAAAATATAAAATTTCTCAATATATAACTAATTGACAATCAAAATTTATATCTAAACATCTTCCATGTAGCTAAACAATCATATATTATGAGAATTTTCGAGATTAATCAGATGATAATAATTAGATCTCTAACAAAATGCATAACTATTATTTGAATACTTTGAACCCCATAACTATTCGAAGTAAATTAGTCGAATTTCTGAATATCGGTGAACAAGTAAAAAAAAAATTACCTGAATACTTAAGTTTAATTTATTTTATTTTTTTAAAACAAGAGAACAAGTGACCTTAAGATATATACCGCAAGCTTTTGGTGGCATCACCTGCAATTGGCATAGTACTAGTGGCTTCAATCCTCACCGGCAATTATTCAAATCTTCATACCCTCCTCTTCAGGTCATAAAACCCTTTTAATGAAAAAAGAAAAGGTTTTTGGCATAAAGACCCATATCCCCCGAAGCAAAGGCCAGAGTGAGAATGAAAACTCTCACATGTCCATTTTTAGGATACCTTCCTCCTTTTTGAGTCATGTTTGCTTATCCTCGCAGAATTTTAAAATTATTCCATAATTTTGGTGGGCAATTATTTTTATTATTATTTTTTTTTTTGCTTTGAAGTGGAATTTAGTCGCTTAACAATTTTTATTGATTAAATTAATATTGAATTATCTAATTAATTTGATTTAAATACTGTGAGATTCAGTTTAGGTACTGATTTTTTCGATATATATTTTTTTATTCTTAAAATTCGAAATTTTGATTAATCTAATTTAACAATATACCACAAAAATCACGACACATTTATATAACACAATCATTATTCAACTCGAATACTTCACTACCTTCTGAAACACTATCGGCATTCCACAAAAAAGGAGATAGTAAAGATGGGTAGAAAAAAGTTCAGATACCAGAGGTGAAAACTGAAAAAAAAAAAAAAAGAAAGAAAATTGACGGGTAGGAAAAGTAAAAGGGTAAAATGAGCCAGGCCTACAGGGGCACATTACTGCCAAGCAGGCCTAGATCCATCTCCACTCACAGCAAAAGGCCCATGATTATTCCCATGCCTCGGCGGACCATCATAACGTTTACACCCATCAAGGATCGCCGATAGTTGATATGGGGGAGCATCTAATGAGAGCCATCGATCGACGTAGAAGATGGATTGCCCGCATCTTCTGTGGGGCCCAGTTGAGGTGACCTCCACGTAATCGCAATACCAACCCGGATGGGACCCGGACCCGTCCGAACTTATATTGAGCCTGCAAATCTGCCTATCAATGCAGCGTCCGCGGCCACCGAAGATGTCGACATTGCCCCTCTCGAAGTAGTCGTGTTTCGAATCCATTAGTCCCCATGGGCGTAGATCGGGTACCCAAACCGATCGACCCGATGCGTCCCCTAGGGTCACCCCGATTTTGGCATCGGTTCCGGCTTTGATTATTGACCCGGTCTTTACGTACAATGTGTAGACGCATTCATCCTGCATGAGAGAAAATAAATAAATATTTTTTAAAGGAAGAGTAAATGAAAAATATTTATATTTCTTGGTTTCGTAAATAAGATCACCTACATAAATATAGCTATGGCTATAACAATTTTAACTCAAAATAGTTTTGAGAATGTAGGATTTGTATAATTCATAGATAGTAGATTAAGGTTGGTATTGCTGCGAGTATATTCAACTAATTGAGGAAATGGGTGAAGACAGAAATTGAAAAACTTACGGGGGTTTCTCTGGCTGCCGCCGAGAAGAAGACAGTCACCACTACTATTGGCAGTAACAACAGAACCCTCATCCTCTCTCTCTCTCTCTCTCTCTGTTTGCTAGAATTGCGTGTGTAGACAGGTGCTATGTGTGTACTGGAGAGAATGCAGCGGTGAAGCTGAAGGTGTAAGATATGGAGAAAAAGACTGTGATGAGCTCAATAGTTGGTAGGTAAATGGGACATTCCCATCCCATGTGAAGCGGACGTGGTGGGCAGACAATGCGGCATGAAAATTCTGATTTTTGACTGGACCCATTGAATTAACGGAAAAGGATTTCGGTGTTTGATGGTCTATCATAAAGATTCTCTACCGGTGGGTATACAAATTTTATTTTATTTTATTATTATTTTTTTATGAATGATTAGTATCCCGATTATTTGAGTAATTCGGTTTGAAATATTATGTGAAATTCATTTAGAGGTCGACTCTTTTAGTATTTTTTTTTCAAAACTCGAATTCAAAATCTTGATTAAAAGAGTTTAATATTTAATCACTACACCTACAGAGCGTTGGTCTACTGATAGGTAAACATATGATATCTCTCATAAGATTTTTTTTTAATACTTGACCGATCAGTATTCAGAAATATATTTTAATTAATCTGGCTCAAATTACTAGTAAATCCTTTATAGGGAAACTCTCTCAACGTAATTTTATTATTTTTAAAATTCGAATCCAAGTTTTGGTCCTAAATGAGATCATTTCTCATCGGTGATAAAATATGATATATATATATTTAAAATTATTTTAAAAATAAATAAATTTCTTTTAAAGAGAAGTCCTAAATCTTACATGACTTTGATCGTGTCATTTGAACATTCAAAAGTATACAAGAAATGATAAAAAGGAGGGTACTATGATAACAAGATTAATGAGTGTCCGACAAGAGTAGTCCCACACCAAGATTACAGATGCATTATTATCATTCATCAAGGATTCCTTTTGCAAAGCCGGAAAAAGAAAAATAAAAAAAAAATTGGTGCCATGACGTGAACTCCTCCGATTAGTTTAGCAGTAATGGCAAAGGTTTAAAAGGAGCCTCCCTCGACATCGCAGGTTCAAATCTTTATACCAATAAAAAAAAAAAAAAAAAAAAAGTTCAGAAGTAGCATGCACAAGCGCAATAGTCACAACATGGGCCCATCGATTAAGAGGCATCAATTTCGCATTTTTGTTAGTCGGCAGAACAACTTCAAGCATGAGCCACGGCGCCCTTGGCTCCATGGCACCTGGCAGGGCAAGGGTTCGGAACCCTTATGTAGGGTTTAGGTCCTCCGAGGACCAAAAGAAAAAAAGTTTAAGCATGTGTAGATTTCTTCGATATATTTGCACTCTTAAAAAGATAAATATATATAACTATTTGTAATCTGGTTCTTAAAGGAATAAAGTCATATCTATTACTCTCGGAGTGCACTGTAACTGTGGGGAAAAAAATTGCTTTATAATTAATAAATCATTTCATTCAATACCATATTCTTCAATACGGTCTGCTTGGTCCGGTGCCGCACTATTATCCTTTAAATAATATTTTAGATTTGAATATTATGAATGAAAAAAACATATACAAAAAGTGTTTTATCTCTTAAAGATTCAAATTGACTCAAATTAAATTTAATCAAATTTAATATAAACACCATATATCAAAGGTTTATTAAGAAATTTTGTTTAGGCCCTTGTACCAAAAAAAAAATGTTTAGACTTTAACTTCAAGAAATAAAATTAAACAAGCTAAAAAGAAAAAAAAAAGTGTGGGTTAAATCCGAAATAAGTCTTACAGATTTATGCCGACCAAAGACCAAGATGAGTTTGCTATAGATGGGTTTGGTTTTTCTTTTGGGGGGAGGGAACTTTGTTGATTTCTTCCTAGAGTCCGATCGGAGGATCCAGTAGGATTAGGCTTGCTCTCAAATGAAATTTTAGTTTGTTAATGGTAATTTGGATTTCACTCGAGATCAAAGATTCAGGCTAATCCTGGGGAATAAGAGAAAAAGAGAGAGGTCACATGGAGGTCACGTGGGTTTCTCGACAGTAAACCGACCCGTACACTATGCGGGTGGAGGGTTGACTTGATCTGATTGACGGGTAGATCCGGGTCTAACAACTATGCTCAATATTGTGAACGCATCAACTTCTGAAATAAGCTAAAAGTCACCTGACTACCCTGTAGTGGTTCCTAATCTCTTCTCCGCCTGTAATACTACTCATTCTGATCATGGCCTTCACAAATGCCTTCTCAAATTCTTCTCGTAAGCATGCATACTTGGAAACAAGCGCCTTGGTCTTTGGATTTGTTGGTAGAGCTTGATCAGAAGAGAACAAACTCTTCCCTTGCAAAAGCAGCTTCAAGTAGGCATTGTCCAATACAACTGGAGTTGTGTCCGTGTTCGCTCCTGCATTTTTCACCTTCTTGTGCATCGGACAAACACTGTAGATTCAGCAAACTCTGCCCGCATTGTTGGATCAATGTCATGGGCAACGTCAAAGTTGTGGGGAATCTGTTCTGGAATGATGAACAACGAGAGAATCCAAGCGTGTGGCTACCTACACATAATATGAACAAATATGACTTTTAGGCCATTTGTTTTGCAAAAAAGAAATGCTTAGGAAGAAAGAGGATTGAATGTGGTACCTGAGAGGGCCACTAGGTCTTCTAAGGAGAGGCCTTTTTGGGCTAACTTTTAGGCCATTTGTTTTGCAAAAAAGAAATGCTTAGGAAGAAAGAGGATTAAATGTGGTACCTGAGAGAGCCTCTAGGTCATCTAAGGAGAGGCCACTTTGGGCAAAACTCTGCTATAGCTGAGATATGTTAAAAGTTGGAAACGGCAATTGTATGGTGTCATTTGCTTTTGAAATTCTTCCATCTAATCTTCCTTTTGGCACATCCCAAGTTGGACCTCCAGGCTGAAAAATGTTGCGAATATTGGATTTAGATGATCATTTTTTGAGCGATCCTTACCATCTTTTGTAGGAACAGGAATAAAGGCCTCTTGACGATAGACATGACAAACTGACCGTCCAAACTATTCCAAAATTTTTCATCTGGCCATTATCTCTGTGGGTATCAATGCCTCTGTTAATTATTCAGAGTTAATCAGAGAGGTTTTACCAAAGCAGCAGCATCCCTCTGCAGCGAAAGCCAATATGTCAGCACAAGAGACCACGCCAGGGCATGAAGCTTCAATTTTCCTCTATAGGGATGTCAATGACATAGAATGCATGCGGCGATAAGTTTGGAGGCCCGTCTTTCTCCGCTTGATTTTTACTTGTTGAATTCAGCAAAACAGAAGCATCGCAGCCCTTCAAATTCAAACTTAAATATACAATTAGAAAACTAGTTAATTGAAGTAAAGCAATAAACCAAAAGAAAAAGGCAAACAGAATGGGGTTACTCTTATGAAGCAATCATGGAAGTGCATTCTAAGCAACACTGTAGGGACTGTCTTGTCATTCAACATAGCCTTCTTGACAGTTCTTGAAACAATTGACTCAGCTTGAGGGCGTGTGTGATCATAGTAATTGAAGCTTAATGCCTTTGCAGAATGAACACCGTAAGTGCAAATCCTAGAGCAATGAAGGTGGCCATTCCTATTGCTGGGAATTCAAGGGAAGGTATCAAATGTATTTGTAGGTGCAAAAAACTGGAGTTGTTAGAAAGCAAACTATTGCACTGTAGTAGATTTGGTCAAGAAGAATCTTGCTGGTAATGGAGTTGTTATACAAGACAGATAAATTAAGAAAACACTTATGAATCTTATGTTAAATTGCCCAGAATTTTTATACCAAGAGAAAGGGGGTAAAGATGCATTTGTGAAAATTTACACGCATGAACCACTGATGTTATAATTGGTGGGAGTACGAATTTACCAAGTAACAAGGCTCTATCAACCAATACCCAACACATGAAGTACTTTCAAAATCTTCCAAGAATACGAAAACTTTATGGTAACTTGCTCACCTTAATTTAAACTAAATACTCTATGGTAGGTGAAAACATTCATAATAACATTCAAAAGAGGGTAACAAGACTAATTACCTTTCTCTCCATGTAAGAGACGAGAAAAATAATTATGACTCAAATTATGTATTTTATGATAGGCATAATCCAATATGCGGAATACTCAAACAGGGTAACAATGCTGATTGCCCTTCTCTATATTAGGGGAAAAAAAATAAAAACCAATAAAGGAAAGTAACAAAAATGATGATATTAGTATGGTAGACTTGTTCAGTAACCGAAAAAGGTGAAAAGGGAATAAAATTTTGTGGATGAGTTGAACCAACAAAGGTACTGCATTATTGTGTAAAAATGGAAGCTTGGTCTAAAAGCACCCAGATTCTAATGCAGCTGTGGATACACATCAAGAGTTGGTAAACAGTTCTGTTCCAACTTACATGAAGCATCTTAGAGGCATAACTCACATAACTTACATTTATTCTAAATCTATTTCAGGTGCCATTTGCAATTTAGAAACCCAGTTGTTGAATTTCTGAATTCAATATTTTGTTTTGTGCACTTTTATAGTTCAATTTTAAGTAGTCCCTGCCAGTTCAATTTTAAGTAGTCCCTGCCAGGATGAAAGTAGAAATACCACCTCTCCTGTTTCCATTAGTAATGGTAAGGAAAGAAACTCAAATTATTCAAGAACATTAGTTGTGAAATTAAAGTTTTCTGTCAGTTTTTGTTTTATATAAAATGTAGGAAACGGTGACCCTATTGAATTCACAAATGTAATAAACATTTAATTTGAACCATATAATTAAGCAGTCTAGACCTGTTGCCATAGGCTCCATAGTCTCCAAAGACTTGTTGGTATTTTGGTTCATCTTCTATTATTGCACGCGAAATTGCTAATACCCCATTCTGAAGTTCTGAATTTGAAGGGAGTATCTGTATGTCTTTCTTTTGTTATGGCCATAGTTAGAAAAAGGAGAAAGAACTCGTAAGTGGGAAGCTTTTCCCAAAAACTAAGGAATTAGTTAAGCATGAAATTATAAGAAATCGCAAGTAAAAATGCGAAAGCAAAGAAACAAAGTTGTATTTATAATCAACTTGATTTATGAGTATCATTAACAATTTAAGAAAGAAACTCACAATTAGCAGAGGAAAATGATATAGACCGACACAACAGTTGCAATCATTACGTAGAAAAATAATAAAAAGAAAATTATACTTATGAAGCTTCATGCTCTTTGAACCTCTTATTCATTTGCTATACTTTTTATTAGTTAATGTCATCTGCAAATGAATTCCAGAATCATGTGGTGCCCTAAAAGCCTGTCTTCTATAGTGCTTATGGCTCCCGAAAATGGTTGAAAACCCACCAGTAAGCCTTGAGAGTTCAAGGGTTCACCCCCCAATCTCAAACCCCATCACAAAACCAAAAAAACTTGATTTTAATGTTTTTGATTGAAAATTCGGCGGGCTGCTCTATTCATTAAAATTTATCGAGCAATGCCTCTGCCACAGAAACTACAGCCCGAACCCTAAAGCGGGGTATTTGGAGCTCAAAATTGCAATGGACTAGAGAAAGTCTGGCCAAAGAACCAACTTGAAGGCACAATGTTGAGAAAGTTTTTAGTGACTCCATCACCAGCAGTGAATCTGAAGGACAGAGACTGGTCATTCAGATAGGCACTGGACTGTCAAAGGAGAGAGAGTCTTGTGCAGACATGAAGAATGAAGAACGAAGAACAAGGGAGGTTTCTTGCAAGTAATTAAAGAGAAAAAAGGACAGAATTTTTAAAGAAATGAAAACAAGAAGATTTAGCCATTGAATTGAAGAAGAAAGGTTTTGTGGCCAGGGAAAACTTGTGTCAAAAAAAAAAAAGGCCAACGGTGACAGCAGCTAAGTAAATTTAATCAGCGAGCGGTATATTTGAAAAATAGAGAAAATATTCTCAAACTTGTCTAATAACCACGAGGGCATTCTCAAGAAAAAAGGAAAAAAATGGTATATTTGAAAAATAGAAATAAAACTAAAATCATGTATTTAATAAACTTAATTACTCATAATTTTATGATAAAAAACAAGAAAAGTGATGAGAAAATTAGAAATATAGAGAATAAAAATGTAGTGAAAAAAAAAAGAGTCACGGGAGCTAAACTCAATAGAATGGTTGGTACAATAGAAGTTAGGAAAAATGAAGAAAAAAAATTATTTATGGATTGGAGTGATTCTACTACAATGTCTCATGATAAGGCACCAAGGTGAGTGGAGAACAAAAAATTGCTAACAAGTAGAGAAAGTCTTATGTCATAAATGAGTATGAAGTAGCCATACAACTTGTTTAATAGAAGATTGAATTGAACCGAACTTGAGACTACCTACCTAAAGTAGACCGAATCCAAGCCAAACCCTCATTTTAAAATAAAGCTATGGGAAGAGTTGCAACCATGATTTAACCAAGCTCCGCTTGTTTAGCTATGTGACCCAAGTAGAACTAGTAGACACTTTTTAGTAAGCCAAACCCAGGCCGTATACTTTTTTAATAAATAACTCTCAGGATGAATCCCTCACAAAGAGCTCACATTTGTTTGCAATTCTAGGGGAATATTCATACTTTGTTGCCAAAATATGATATATTCTATCATTTTAAATAAAAATAGTTAAAAAAAAAGTTTTGTGAAAAAAATAGAAAACAAAAGACAAAGTTACAAAAAGTTGAAAAGTACAAAAGTGAATATAGGAGATATAAGATGAAAAATGAAGAAAAAACCTCATTGGTTCATGGGGGTTATATTTTTTGAATACCATTTCAAAGAGGTGGAGAGGAAGATGCATTAAGAATGTGTAAAAACATTTGATGACCATGACAGGTAAGAAAGATACTTGATATAATTTACTACTACTAAACTCAAAGGAGTCGAAGAGGAAAAAAAGAAATGTAGAGCGACAGTGAACAAAAAAGGGAGACATTTAAGACATTTAAGCATCAAAGCTTATATGTATGGTTTCATATTACTCTAATAAACTCCTCATGCGAAAGAGATTATGATACAAGAATATTCAAGAAATTGGAAAATTTAAAAATTTTAGTTTTCTATTAATTTTTCTTCTTTTATTTAGGATTCTATTTAGTAAATTTCTACTATTTTTTTCTATTTTATTTAACTATTTAAGAAATATAAAGTAATTAGAAAATTTTTATGTTAGAATTAAAATTTATCCTACTAGGACAATAATAGTCATTTTTTAATATTATTATTGATTTTCTCCTTCAAAAAAAACTTTTAATTAAATTTTTTGTACTCACTTACCGTTTCAACTACAATCACCATATTTTGAACGTAATTGTTGAGTTCAAACTGTCTTGAACCTTCCCTACATCAAATTCATTGTAGTTTCGAATGTTCAAAAAATAAATGAAGCATTAATAAAGCCAATTGCGTTCCTAATGGGACAATCTAGTGGTACAAACTCCCTCCCCCAACCTGATGATTCCAGATTCGAATTTTTGTACAACCAAAAATAAATAAATAAAGCTAATTGCTACAGTGGTTTTTCACACTTACGTCGATAATTTCCTAAAGCAAACCTCATATATCAAGAAGTTTTTACTAACATGTGAAATACCAACCAGTAGCGCAGGAAAGCATAAGCATGCAAAAAAGAGGAGAAAAGTTAGGACTTAGATGGACAAGCCAAGAACTGCACGGACTATATTTTATGAAATACATGACAAGCACAATCTATATTTTATGCACTTACAAGTCTATATTTTACGCAATTAGATAATAAAAAATTTAAAAGATAATAATTGGAAATCAACTACTTGAAATAATATGAAAAAGGCAAGCAAAAAGTTGCAAGGGTAGTACCAAGCTTTATTTGCATGTTGTTCAAGGTTGATCAAAGACAGAACTTGTGTCCTTCTGATGCCTGCGCATGGCAACTTGTCTAGGGCTCTTCACTACAAGCAAATGGTATAGTTACAATTAGTTGACCATCAGAGACAGAGAATGAAACCAGTAATTTAATGGATATTGTTTTGGGATCAAAGTCTAAGGGATCACACTGAAAATGAACCTCATTTCTTCCCTTTATATATAACAAAACAGAATTAACTCTTTTTCTCACTCTATCTTCTCCGCGCCCACACTCTAAAGCAAAGCTAGTCATTTTTCTAATTCTAAATTCTCTGTTTCAGTTGATTCATACGTATTACGAGATTTTCAAATGGTTTCAATACAATTTTTTACCGCTTGTTGAAATGTTAATCAAAATATAGGTTCCCAACTACTTGATTTAGATGAACCTTGCTAAGAGGAAAGTGATCAATTCCTCTCTCTCTCTCTCTCTCCCACCCTCGCTCCCCAAAAGTGACCATAAATTGGATCATAAGATGGGACTCACCTTAACCGGACAGAAGTGGAAAAGTTCATATTCAAGAACCTTTAGTGTCACCAGCAGTGATGCATCTTTACCCAATCGAATTACCTCACCTGAGATTCAGAGGTAAAGCTTTAGGATGTTGATAAATCCCTAGCATGTATATTCCACTCATGGAGAGAGAAAACGACCTGCTCTATGCAAGGAATCCACAACATCCCCAGTCCATTTCGGCCCAGCAACTTGAGCAATACAATCAGCATCGGAACCATGAACAGAACTGGTTAAAGTTCCAGGAGATGCATCCTGGATGCGAGTCTTCTTCTGAACCTTACACCAAGCACCACCTTGGCAGTTGAAAACACCTACTACTCTTGAACATTTATTAGCATTCCATATTTTAAGCAAGCTGCAGCAATGAACAGCCAACAGTTATGATGTTCTTCACAGCAAAGAAAGCAGCATAGTAAGCTAGCAAACCTTGTTCCATCACTTGCTGCATCAGCAAATAAGCAATCACGAGTGCGCCTGCCAGGTGGCCAGGCTCGTAGAACCGATCCATCTGGCTTATCACTGTTCATATGAAAAATGACACCTGTTAGTTTTTGTTGCTAGAGTGAGTACAAGCCTTTGAACCTAAGCCTTTGAACCTAAGTATCCAAGGTAATTGATCCATACCTAACACAGATTGGACATCCACCATCAAATTGAGCTGCAGCATGATATTCAGCAGGCTGTGCAAAGTAAAGTCTTCTCCATTAATGCCATTTCTTTAAGACCTTAAAAGACACCTAATGTTCCCTTGCAGTTCTTATATATTGTCAAGACGCATACCACAAGACCAAATTTTAACAAAATTATTGCTAAACCTGAGACCAACTTAAGAATTTGTTCCTGATTTTGACTTTAAAACATATATCACAAAAACTAAAATGGTACAATTAATTAAGATTTACTCACATGAAACATGTCCCAATAGGCTGCCTAAATTCTCCGAGGAAAAGCGTGCTGTGGGCAACAGATGAAATATGAATGGTGTAGGAAGCAGCATCTCATGGGTAGAAGTCATCCGAAGCTCTCACCGCAGCAGTTTCCTTGGTACTATAAAGCATATCCATGTTATGACACATGCAAGCAATGCAACCATTGTTCGAGAAGTTTCTTGCGATGGATGCTTCAAGGGCCTGGTTGTAACTACGTCTAAAAGAAACCTGCCACCATGTCTAGCACCAAGTCTCTATAATATTCTGAACATCGACTTTCACTCTATTTACCCCACATGACGCATGAAGCTCATTGTAAAAGTTGAAGATCTTATTTGGGTGAACTAGACCAAGGCCATGAACCTTGATAGGCTGTCCATGACAGTGTCCGGTTGGTTTCCCATCACACCACGGGTTTGTACTGGGTATGCCAATGCTGTCTCATAGTGTTTCATACCAACAGCTGCTGGCTTCACTCGCCCCAGTAACCAGCCAGAGCATGCCAAACATACACATTCCTGTTCAAAATTCATTAGAAATGTAGAGTTAGAACTTCAAAATGGAAAATCTTTACTTCTTCATTCCCTATATACATTATTGGAGGCTAAGCTAACCAAATCCATGTCATCCAAAAGACCGAACCTATTATTCACTCGCCCACAGAAGGTTGAAGAGCACAGTAGCATTTTCAATCACAGTTTAGGTTATTCAGGAAAATAAGCTTCCCTAGTAGAAAACTATGGCCACAGAAATAGGTAAATATCTCCCAATTTCAACAAACTCTTACGTCTTCAAACATGAAGCTGATTGAAAGGATAGATGAGAACAATAAAGATGTCCATTTAAGCATTCTTAGGGAAATTACGCTAAAACCAAAGACTAGAAATCCAAAAGACATATATGATCTCATGTTCTAACTTCACCAAGTCATATAAGCATTAAATTACATTATTTATGAATTCAGATCCCCAATAGACAAATTCAATTGTTGAATCAAAATCTAAGCTCGAGAGAATCACTTATGAATCTCCTATTATGTCAGAGACAGTTGTGATGATATAGCTCTATCAACACGGTATGGAAACGGTGTAGCATAAAAATAATGTGTTGGACCACTTACTTGACATGGGGTCCTTGCTTGGCATCATCCACAACAAGCTTCAAGCCTAGTGTCCAGTCATCCTTTTGGTTGTTCTTTTGGGAGTTTACATTCTCCTTTATTTCTGTCAGTCTACTTGCAAACCTGCAAAGAAATAAATACATTTAATAACAAATGAATGTTTTGACTATGACAAAATAGTGACGGAATTTTGAATTATTTAAACATGTCTATTTCCATGAAGTCATTTTCTCCTTTCAGAGGTTAAGCAAGGGCTTGAGGCATAATATATGACAGGGAGGATATGCCAGATGTTATACTGTGCTCCTGCTTGCACAACACAGTTGGCATCCCTGCCTTCACTCCCAATCTGCTGCCAGCCATCATCTACGATTAGGAAGCATGGAGGAGTTCCTCCCTCAGATAAACTGCAGTGATAACAGAGCAAAGCATTTAGAATACCTTCACAAAGTCGAATAATATGAAACCTGATTCAAAGCAATTACGTCCATAATTATGAACCAAATGTTTAATCACCTTCTAAGACCCTCATCAACACCTTCAGTGATGACATCAGGGTAAAAGGCATCCCATGCGCACCAGTCAAACCAAGAAAAAGGGAAACAATTTAAGATACATAACTTTTTCAATTCCAAATATCTAAGCAATTTCTCAACAAAAACCACACGAAAGTTCTTCCTTTTTTCTTCTCATGGTGAAGGAATGTTTGCATGTGTTTCTCCACTGCCCTGTTTCATCATCCATTAAAAATGATACTTCATCATGAATCATTCTAAGGAATATGTTGATGCAGCTGAGCAAAAAGAAAAAATTTTAAGATGGGATACTTGACAGCCTCGCTGATGACTTGAAATGGGTTTGTCCCAGCATGCATGAGAACTAGGTAAAGGCCTTGGTTGGTTTCAATGGCTTTATCACTTGCAAAATCAAATCACACTCCCAAAAAAGAAAAAATTGTTCGGTTCTTTCAAACTTGATCCATGCTAATTTTCTTCACCAAAATCCTAAAAAACCTATTAAATTTGCCTCATTTGAATGACGAGATGAACTGATTGGTGTCTCCGGCTTGGTGGTGTGTGCATAACCAACAGCTCCACCCCACTGTGTCAGGCAGTTAATGTCTCCTTTTCTTTGAGACAAGAAATGAAACCAGAATTTCTGGAATGATGAAACAGGCTTTCATGTTAGCCTACAGCAGATGCATAGGTACAAATTTTGGAATTTTCAATGAAAAGTCTAAGGCCAACATCAAAATCCAACTTCAAGATCAATTTGAGAAAAATCCAACAAAATCTGTCAAGCCCAAATCCAATGCCAATTTAGTAGAGCAATACAAGTCCAACATACAGAAGAAGAAATTGAGTATCGAGATGCTTTAAATGAGAGAAAAGAAACACTATTTTGTGGAAATAAAGTGGAGACCCAGAGTTATCTTGCAAAGGAGAAACAGTCACAACAGACATGAAGAACAAAGACCAGGGGAAGAGTTTCTTGCAAGTGATTGAAGAGGAAAAGGAAAAGGAAAAAATTTTGAAGATAGGAAGATTTAGCCATTGAATTGAAGGAGAAAGGTTTTGTGGCCCAAGGGATGGAAATTCTATAAAAGGGAGAAAGAACATTCAAAAAAAAAAAGGAGAGAGAGAGAAGATAGAGAGAGAGAGAGATAGGACAAGAGGGGAGTTATGGCAGGTGATAGCAGGTGGAGAAAACTTCCTCCTTATCCTTAATTTCTTTTATCGCCATTGCAGTCACTATTTCAATTCCTTTCACTCTCTTTTCATTTTCTAGCCGCCTTCACTTGATTTCGTTGCCATCAATCTGCCAATCCCACTGTGTTTAAGGTATCATCGCAGGAAATCCCAAGTCCAGCCACTGCTGATTTTGGTTTGGGTCTTTAGCTGCTCTTTCATGTTTACTCTAATCCAAGACATCATCACCAGAGCTGATCTTTCCGCCACCACTTCTTTTTGCCACCTTCTGTTGTTGTCGTGTCGTCAGAATTTTTAGACCATTTACCTTTTTAGATTTTGCTTAATTCTTTATTTGTTTTGTTTTATAGACCATTTTATTTAAGTTAATTGTTTACTTTCCGGGACATGTAGCAAGACCTTTACATTTTTTTAAACGAATTGAATTTTTCGAATTTCACATAACAGTTTCTTTAGGATCATTGTTATTGTTATTCAATTTTTTATTAATATATTTCGTTGACTCACCAAGCTCTCTAAGCTTTATTCTCCCTGTTCACTCCTTTATTCCAATTCATATGTAGTGCACACCTTGTATGGTTTAATGTATTACTTTCTTTAAAATAATGTAATCCCACAAATTTTATTCAACAATTTTTTACATATATTCTGTAATTTAAATTTTATTCTATAATTTTAGATTTATTTTACTTCAAAACTATCAATTTCTCACCCTAAAAAATTTTATTAGGCAAGTGGTAAATTTTAAAAATAG
The DNA here is from genome assembly GCA_033439265.1 of Dillenia suffruticosa. Taxonomy (NCBI): domain Eukaryota; kingdom Viridiplantae; phylum Streptophyta; class Magnoliopsida; order Dilleniales; family Dilleniaceae; genus Dillenia; species Dillenia suffruticosa. The sequence continues at coordinate 13,178,083 of JAVTVX010000010.1, read as the reverse complement.
AAAAAAAAACTTTGAAAATTGGCGAAAAACCACGTGGGCATCACGGAGAAAAAGGGAAAAATAAGTAATATATTTGAAAAATAAAAATAAAACTAAAATAATATACGTAATAAATTATATTCTTAAAGAACTTATAGTTTTATGCTCCAAATGGTGAAAAGGGATGAGAAAATTAGAAATATAGAAAATAAAAATGAATTGAGAAAATGCGTCACACGGGAGAAATTCAAGAAAATGGTTAGCGCAAAAGGAATTAAGAAAACAGAATAAAAAATATTTATGCATAGAACGATTTTGCAAGAACGTCTCATAATTAGGCAAGAACATGAGTGGAGAGCATAAGTTGCAAACAAGTCGAGAAAGCCACAGGTCATAAATGAGTATAAAGTAAGTAGCCATATTTGACTCGTGTAGCAGAAGATTGATTCGAACCGAATTCGAGACTACCTACATAAAGAACTCAAGGCCATTTACATAAAGTAAGCCGAACCCAAGACATTTAAAAATAAAGTCACAGGAAGAGTTGCAACCCATATTTAACAAAGTTTAACTCGTTTAGATAATTGACCCAAGCAGAACATACATAGCAAACACTTTTTATATAGTAGGGTGAACTCAGACCATACACTTTTCTAATAAATATCTCTGGGTGAACCCCTTACTAAGAGCTCACATTTGTTTGCCACTCTAGGAGAATATCCACACTTTGTTGTCAAAATATAAGATATTCTAGTATTTTACATAAAAATAGTTTGAAAAAGACAAAATATAATGGAGAAAAAAGGGCAAAGTTGTAAGAGGGTTGAAAAGTACAAAAGTGATGATAGAGATAAAATTAAAATCATATATGTAATAAATTCTATTATTAAAAAACCAATAATTTTATGCTTAAAATGACGAAAATGGATGAGAAAATTAGAAATATAGAGAATAAAAATGTGTTGAGAAAAAGAGTCATAGGGAGCTAAACTCAAGAACATGGTTGGTGCAAGAAGAGTTAAGAAAACGGAGAAAAAAAAATATATGTTTGGAGTGATTTTGCTAGAATGTCTCATAATTAAGCAACAACATGAGTGAAGAACATAAGTTGCAAACAAGTCAAGAAAGCCGTGGATCATAAATGAGAATAAAGTAAGTAGTCATACTCGGCTCGATTAGCAGAAGATTGATCCGAACCGAAATCAAGGCTACCTACATAAAGAAGGCCGAAGCCAAGACACTTAAAAGTAAAGCTACAGGTACAGTTGCAACCCACATTTAACAAAACTCAGCTCATTTAGCTAATTGATCCGAGCAAAGCTTACATAGCAGACACTATTAATATAGTAGGGTGAATCTAGACCGTACACTTTTCTAATAAATATCTCAGGGTGAACCCCTTACCAAGAGCTCACATTTGTTTGCCACTCTAGGGGAATATCCACACTTTGTTGTCAAAATATAAGATATTCTAATATTTTACATAAAAATAATTTGAAAAAAACAAAATACAATGGGAAAAAAAGAGTAAAGATGTAAAAGGGTTGAAAAGTACAAAAGTGATGATAGAGATAAAACTAAAATCATATATCTAACAAATTATATTGTTAAAAAACTCATAGTTTTATACTCAAAATAGCGAAAAGGGATAAAAAAATTAGAAATATAGAAAATAAAAATGTGTTGAGAAAAAGAGTCACAGGGGAGCTAAACTCAAGAACATAATTGGTGCAAGAGGAGTTAAGAAAACGGAGAAAAAAAATATTTATACTTGGAGTGATTTTGCGAAAATGTCTCATAATTAAGCAACAACATGAGTGGAGAACATAAGTTGCAAACAAGTCGAGAAAGTCGTGGGTCATAAATGAGTATAAAGTAAGTAGTCATACTCGGCTCGTTTCGAAGAAGATTGATCCAAACCGAAATCAAGACTATCAACATAAAGAAGGTCGAACCAAAGACACTTAAAAGTAAAGCGACGAGTAGAGTTGCAACCCACATTTAACAAAGCTCATCTCGTTTAGCTAATTGACCTAAGCAGAACTTACATAGTTGACAATTTTTATATAGTAGGGTGAATCCAAGCCGTACACTTTTATGATAAATATCTCTGGGTGAACCCCTGGCCAAGAGCTCACATTTTTTGCCACTTTAGGGGAATATCCACACTTTGTTGTCAAAATATAAGATATTCTAATATTTTACATAAAAATAATTTGATAAAAACAAAATACAACAGGGAAAAAAGGGTAAAGTTGTAAAAGGGTTGAAAAGTACAAAAGTGATGATAGAGATAAAACAAAAATCATATACCTAATAAATTATATTTTTAAAAAACTCACAGTTTTATATTCAAAATAGTGAAAATGGATGAGAAAATTAGAAATACAGAGAGAAAAAAAGTGTTAAGAAAAAGAATCACACGGGAGCTAAATTTAAAAAAATGGTTGATGCTAGGGGAGTTAAGAAAACAGAGAAAAAATATATTTATACTTAGAGTGACTTTGCGAGCATGTCTCATAATTAGGCAACAACATGAGTGTAGAACATAAGTTACAAACAAGTCGAGAAAGCCATGGATCATAAATGAGTATAAAGTAAGTAGTCATACTCTGCTCGTTTAGCAGTAAATTGAACCAAATCGAAATCGAGGCTACCTACATAAAGAAGGCCGAACCCAAGACACTTAAAAGTAAAGTTACAAGTAGAGTTGCAACCCACATTTAACAAAGCTCAGCTCGTTTAGCTAATTGACCAGAGCAGAACTTACATAGCTCAATTTTTATATAGTAGGGTGAACCCAGCCCGTATACTTTTCTAATAAATATCTCTGGGTGAACCCTTCACCAAAAGATCACATTTGTTTGCCACTCTAGGGAAATATCCACCCTTTGTTGTTAAAATATAAGATATTCTAATATTTTACATAAAAATAGTTTGAAAAAGACAAAATACATTGGGCAAAAAGGGTAAAGTAGTAAAAGGGTTGAAAAGTACAGAAGTGATGATAGAGATAAAACTAAAATCATATACCAAATAAATTATATTTTTAAAAAACTCATAGTTTTATACTCAAAATAGCGAAAAGTGATGAGAAAATTAGAAAAACAGAGAAAAAATACATGTTTAGAAAAAGAGTCACACGGGAGCTAAACTTAAGAAAATGGTTGCTGCGAGAGGAGTTAAGAAAACAGAGAAAAAAAATATTTATATTTAGAGTGACTTTGCGAAAATGTCTAATAATTAGGCAACAACATGAGTGGAGAACATAAATTGCAAACAAGTCGAGAAAGCCGCAGGTCATAAATGAGTATAAGGTAAGTAGTCATACTCGACTCGTTTAGCAGAATATTGATCCGAACCGAAATCGAGGCTACCAACATAAAGAAGGCCGAACCCAAGACACTTAAAAGTAAAGCTACGGGTAGAGTTACAACCCACATTTAACAAAGCTCAGCTCGTTTAGCTAATTGACCAGAGCAAAACTTACATAGCAGACACTGTTTATATAGTAGGGTGAACCTAGCCCGTACACTTTTCTAATAAATATCTCTTGGTGAACCCCTCACCAAGAGATCACGTTTGTTTGCCGCTTTAGGGGAATATCTACACTTTGTTGTCAAAATATAAGATATTCTAATATTTTACATAAAATTAGTTTGAAAAAAACAAAATACATTGGGAAAAAAAGGATAAAGTTGTAAAATGGTTGAAAAGTACAAAAGTGATGATAGAGATAAAACTAAAATCATATACCTAATAAATTATATTTTTAAAAAACTCATAGTTTTATACTTAAAATAGCGAAAAGAGATGAGAAAATTAGAAATACGGAGAAAAAATACGTGTTTAGAAAAAGAGTCACATGGGAGCTAAACTTAAGAAAATGGTTGGTGCGATAGGAGTTAAGAAAACAGAGAAAAAATATATTTATACTTAGAGTGACTTTGCGAAAATGTCTCATAATTAGGCAACAACATGAGTGGAGAACATAAATTGCAAACAAGTCGAGAAAGCCGCAGGTCATAAATGAGTATAAGGTAAGTAGTCATACTCGACTCGTATAGCAGAATATTGATCCGACCCGAAATCGAGGCTACCAACATAAAGAAGGCCGAACCCAAGACACTTAAAAGTAAAGCTACGGGTAGAGTTACAACCCACATTTAACAAAGCTCAGCACGTTTAGCTAATTGACCAGAGCAGAACTTACATAGCAAACACTTTTTATATAGTAGGGTGAACCTAGCCCGTACACTTTTCTAATAAATATCTCTTGGTGAACCCCTTACCAAGAGATCACATTTGTTTGCCGCTTTAGGGGAATATCTACACTTTGTTGTCAAAATATAAGATATTCTAATATTTTACATAAAATTAGTTTGAAAAAAACAAAATACATTGGGAAAAAAAGGATAACGTTGTAAAATGGTTGAAAAGTACAAAAGTGATGATAGAGATAAAACTAAAATCATATACCTAATAAATTATATTTTTAAAAAACTCATAATTTTATACTCAAAATAGCAAAAAGAGATGAGAAAATTAGAAATACAGAGAGAAAAAACGTGTTTAGAAAAAGAGTCACACGGGAGCTAAACTTAAGAAAATAGTTGGTGCGAGAGGAGTTAAGAAAACAGAGAAAAAAAATATTTATACTTAGAGTGACTTTGCAAGAATGTCTCATAATTAGGCAACAACATGAGTGGAGAACATAAGTTGCAAACAAGTCGAGAAAGCTGCGGGTCATAAATAAGTATAAAGTAAGTAGTCGTACACGGCTCGTTTAGCAGAAGATTGATTCGAACTGAAATCGAGACTACCTATATAAAGAAGGTCGAACCCAAGACACTTAAAAGTAAAGCTACGGGTGGAGTTGCAACCCACATTTAACAAAACTCAGCTCGTTTAGCTAATTGACCAAAGCAGAACTTACATAGCAGACACTTTTTATACAGTAGGGTGAACCTAGCCAGTACACTTTACTAATAAATATCTCTGGGTGAACCCCTCACCAAGAGATCACATTTGTTTGCCACTTTAGGGGAATATCTACACTTTGTTGTCAAAATATAAGATATTCTAATATTTTACATAAAAATAGATTGAAAAAAACAAAATACATTGGGAAAAAAAGGATAAAGTTGTAAAATGGTTGAAAAGTACAAAAGTGATGATAGAGATAAAACTAAAATCATATACCCAATAAATTATATTTTTAAAAAAACTTATAATTTTATACTCAAAACAGCGAAAAGGGATGAGAAAATTAGAAATACAAAGAGAAAAAACGTGTTTAGAAAAAGAGTCACACGGGAGCTAAAGTTAAGAAAATGGTTGGTGCGAAAGGAGTTAAGAAAACAGAGAAAAAATATATTTATACTTAGAGTGATTTTGCGAGTGTCTCATAATTAGGCAACAACATGAGTGGAGAATATAAGTTGCAAACAAGTCGAGAAAATCGCGGGTCATAAATGAGTATGAAGTAAATAGCCATACTCGGCTCGTTTAGCAGAAGATTGATCCGAACCGAAATCGAGGCTACCCACATAAAAAAGGCCCCAAGACACTTAAAAGTAAAGCTTCGGGTAGAGTTGCAACCCACATTTAACAAAGCTCAGCTCGTTTAGCTAATTGACCAGAACAGAACTTACATAGCAAACACTTTTTATATAGTAGGGTGAACCCAGCCCATACACTTTTCTAATAAATATCTCTGGGTGAACCCCTCACCAAGAGATCACATTTGTTTGCCACTCTAGGGGAATATCCACACTTTGTTGTCAAAATATAAGATATTCTAATATTTTACATAAAAATAGTTTGAAAAAGACAAAATACATTGGACAAAAAGGGTAAAGTAGTAAAAGGGTTGAAAAGTATAGAAGTGATGATAGAGATAAAACTAAAATCATATACCTAATAAATTATATTTTTAAAAAACTCATAGTTTTATACTCAAAATAGCGAAAATGAATGAGAAAATTAGAAATACAGAGAAAAAAATACGTGTTTAGAAAAAGAGTCACACGGGAGCTAAACTTAAGAAAATGGTTGGTGCGAGAGGAGTTAAGAAAACGGAGAAAAAATATATTTATACTTAGACTGACTTTGCGGGAATGTGTCAAAATTAGGCAACAACATGAGTGGAGAACATAAGTTGCAAACAATTCGAGAAAGCCGCAGGTCATAAATGAATATAAAGTAAATAGTCATACTCGGCTCGTTTAGCACAAGATTGATCCGAACTGAAATCGAGGCTACCTATATAAAGAAGGCCGAACCCAAGACACTTAAAAGTAAAGTTACGGGTAGAGTTGCAACCCACATTTAACAAAGCTATGCTCGTTTAGCTAATTGACCAGAGCAGAACTTACATAGCAGACACTTTTTATATAGTAGGGTGTACCTAGCCCGTACACTTTTCTAATAAATATCTCTGGGTAAACCCCTCACCAAGAAATCACATTTGTTTGCCACTTTAGGGAAATCTCTACACTTTATTGTCAAAATATAAGATATTCTAATATTTAACACAAAAATAGTTTGAAAAAAATAAAATACATTGGGAAAAAAATGATAAAGTTGTAAAATGGTTGAAAAGTACAAAAGTGATGATAGAGATAAAACTAAAATCATATACCTAATAAATTATATTTTAAAAAACCTCATAGTTTTATACTCAAAATAATGAAAAGGGATGAGAAAATTAGAAATACAGAGAGAAAAAACGTGTTTAGAAAAAGAGTCACACGGGAGCTAAACTTAAAAAAATGGTTGGTGCGAGAGGAGTTAAGAAAACAGAGAAAAAAAAATTTATACTTATAGTGACTTTGCGAGAATGTCTCATAATTAGGCAACAACATGAGTGGAGAACATAAATTGCAAACAAGTCGAGAAAGCCGCGGGTCATAAATGAGTATAAATTAAGTAGTCATACTCGGTTCGTTTAGCAGAATATTGATCCGAACCGAAATCGAGACTACCTACATAAAGAAGGCCGAACCCAAAACACTTAAAAGTAAAGCTACGGGTAGAGTTGCAACCCACATTTAACAAAGCTCAGCTCGTTTAGCTAATTGACCAGAGCAGAACTTACATAGCAGACACTTTTTATATAGTAGGGTTAACCTAGCCCGTACACTTTACTAATAAATATCTCTGGGTAAACCCCTCACCAAGAGATCACATTTGTTTGCCACTTTAGGGGAATATCTACACTTTGTTGTCAAAATATAAGATATTTTAATATTTTACATAAAAATAGTTTGAAAAAAACAAAATACATTGAGAAAAAAAAGGATAATGTTGTAAAATGGTTGAAAAGTATAAAAGTGACGATAGAGATAAAACTAAAATCATATACCAAATAAATTATATTTTAAAAAAATTCATAATTTTATACTCAAAATTGCGAAAATGGATGAGAAAATTAGAAATATAGAGAGAGAAAACGTGTTTAGAAAAAGAGTCGCACGGGAGCTAAAGTTAAGAAAATGGTTGGAGCGAGAAGAGTTAAGAAAACAGAGAAAAAATATATTTATACTTAGAGTGATTTTACGAGAATGTCTCATAATTAGGCAACAATATGAGTGGAGAATATAAGTTGCAAACAAATCGAGAAAACCGCGGGTCATAAATGAGTATGAAGTAAATAGCCATACTCGGCTCATTTAGCAGAAGATTGATCCGAACCGAAATCAAGGCTACCTACATAAAGAAGGCCGAACCCAAGACACTTAAAAGTAAAGCTACGGGTAGAGTTGCAACCCACATTTAACAAAGCTCAGATCGTTTAGCTAATTGACCAGAGCAGAACTTACATAGCATAATTTTTATATAGTAGGGTGAACCCAGCCCGTACACTTTTCTAATAAATATCTTTGGGTGAACCCCTCACCAAGAGATCACATTTGTTTGCCACTCTAGGGGAATATCCACACTTTGTTGTCAAAATATAAGATATTCTAATATTTTACATAAAAATAGTTTGAAAAAGACAAAATACATTGGGCAAAAAGGGTAAAGTAGTAAAAGGGTTGAAAAGTACAGAAGTGATGATAGAGATAAAACTAAAATCATATACCTAATAAATTATATTTTTAAAAAACTCATAGTTTTATGCTCAAAATAACGAAAAGAGATAAGAAAATTAGAAATACGGAGAAAAAATACGTGTTTAGAAAAAAGAGTCACACGGGAGCTAAACTTAAGAAAATGGTTGGTGCGAGAGGAGTTAAGAAAACAGAGAAAAAATATATTTAAACTTAGAGTGACTTTGCGAGAATGTCTCATAATTAGGCAACAACATGAGTGGAGAACATAAGTTGCAAACAAATCGAGAAAGCCGCAGGTCATAAATGAGTATAAAGTAAGTAGTCATACTCGGCTCATTTAGCGGAAAATTGATCCGAACCGAAATCGAGGCTACCTACATAAAGAAGGCCGAACCCAAGAACTTAAAAGTAAAGCTACGGGTAGAGTTGCAACCCACATTTAACAAAGCTCAGCTCGTTTAGCTAATTGACCAAAGCAGAACTTACATAGCAGACGCTTTTTATATAGTCGGGTGAACCTAGCCCGTACACTTTTCTAATAAATATTTCTGGGTGAGCCCCTCACCAAGAGATCACATTTGTTTGCCACTTTAGGGGAATATCTACACTTTGTTGTCAAAATATAAGATATTCTAATTTTTTACATAAAAATAGTTTGAAAAAAACAAAATACATCGGGAAAAAAAAGATAAAGTTGTAAAATGGTTGAAAAGTACAAAAGTGATGATAGAGATAAAACTAAAATCATATACCTAATAAATTATATTTTTAAAAAACTCATAATTTTATACTCAAAATAGCGAAAATGGATGAGAAAATTAGAAATACAGAGAGAAAAAACGTGTTTAGAAAAAGAGTCACACGGGAACTAAACTTAAGAAAATGGTTGGTGCGAGAGGAGTTAAGAAAACAGTGAAAAAAAATATTTATACTTAGAGTGACTTTGCGAGAATGTCTCATAATTAGGCAACAACATGAGTGGAGAACATAAGTTGCAAACAAGTCGAAAAAGCCGCGGGTCATAAATGAGTATAAAGTAAGTAGTCATACTCGGCTCGTTTAGCAGAAGATTGATCCGAACCGAAATCGAGACTACCTACATAAAGAAGGCCAAACCCAAGACACTTAAAAGTAAAGTTACGGGTAGAGTTGCAACCCACATTTAACAAAGCTCGGCTCGTTTAGCTAATTAACCCGAGCAGAACTCACATAGCAGACACTTTATATAGTAGGGTGAATTCAGACCGTACACTTTTCTAATAAATATCTCTGGGTGAACCCCTTACCAAGAGCTCACATTTGTTTGCCACTCTAGGGGAATATCCACACTTTGTTGTCAAAAAGATATTCTAATATTTTACATAAAAATAGTTTGAAAAAAACAAAATACATGGGGAAAAAAGGGTAAAGTTGTAAAAGGGTTGAAAAGTACAAAAGTGATGATAGAGATAAAACTAAAATCATATACCTAATAAATTATATTATTAAAAAACTCATAGTTTTATACTCAAAATAACGAAAAGGGATGAGAAAATTAGAAAAACAGAGAAAAAATACATGTTCAGAAAAAAAGTCACGAGAGCTAAACTCAAGAAAATGGTTGGTACAAGAGGTGTTAAGAAAACGGAAAAAAAAAATATTTATGCTTATAGTGATTTTGCGAAAATGTCTTATAATTAGCAACAACATGAGTGGAGAACATAAGTTACAAACAAGTCGAGAAAACCGCGGATCATAATGAGTATAAAGCAAGTAACCATACTCAGCTCGTTTAGTAGAAGATTGATCCGAACCAAAATCAAGGCTACCTACATAAAGAAGGCCGAACACAAGACACTTAGAAGTAAAGCTACGAGTAGAGTTGCAACCCACATTTAACAAAGCTCAGCTCGTTTATCTAATTGACCCAAACAGAACTTACATAGCAGACACTTTTCATATAGTAGGGTGAATCCAAACCGTACACTTTTCTAATAAATATATATGGGTGAACCCCTCACCAAGAGCACACATTTGTTTGCCACTCTAGGGGGAATATCCACACTTTGTTGTCAAAATATAAGATATTTTAGTATTTTACATAAAAATAGTTTGAAAAAGACAAAATACATGGGAAAAAAGCGCAAAGTTGTAAATGGATTGAAAAGTACAAAAATGATGATAGAGATAAAACTAAAATCATATATGTAATAAATTATATTAACTCATAATTTTATGCTCAAATTAGCGAAAAGTGATGAAAAAAATTAGAAATACAGAGAATAAAAATATGTTGAGAAAGAGAGTCGCGCGGGAGCTAAACTCAAGAAAATGGTTGGTGCAAGAGAAGTTAAGAAAACAGAGGAAAAAAAAATTTATATTTAAGAGTGATTTTGAGAGAATGTCTCATAATTAGGCACCATCGTGAGTGGAGAACATAAGTTACGAACAAGTCAAGAAAGCCGCAGGTCACAAATGAGTATAAAGTAAGTTGCCATACTCGGCTCGTTTAGCAGAAGATTGATCCGATCCGAACTCGAGACTTCCTACAAAAAGTAGGCCAAACCCAAGACACTAAAAAAAAAAGCTACAGGAAGAGTTGCAACCCACATTTAACAAAGCTAAGCTCCCGAACAGAACTTACATAGCAGACACTTTTTATATATGAGGGTGAACCCAAACCGTACACTTTTCTAATAAATATCTCTCGGGTGAACCCCTCACCAAGAGCACACATTTGTTTGCCACTTTAGGAGAATATCCATACTTTGTTATCAAAATATGTGATATTATAGTATTTTACATAAAAATAGTTTAAAAAGGACAAAAGACTTTGGCAAAAGAAAGAAAAACAAAAACAAAAAAGTAAAGTTGCAAAAAGGTTGAAAAGTACAAAAGTGATGATAGAAGAAGATATAAGATGAGAACTCAAGGAAAAACACATTATTTTGTGGCAATTATATTTTTTATTACAATTCCAAAGAGGTGGAGGGGAATATGCTTTAAGAAAGCGTACAAAGATTTGATGACGATAAAAGGTAAAAAAGATACTCATATCAAACCACTATTAAACTCAAAGGGCTTGGATAGGAAAGGAAGAAAAAGTTAAGCAAGGAGAACAAAAAAATGTGATAGTTAAGAGATTCTCAAACAAGAACATACGAAAAACTGAAAAGTTTCAAAATTTTAGTTTTATATTAGTTCTTCTTCTTTATTTAGGTTTCTATTTAGTGAGTTTCTCCTTCTTCTTTTTTCCTATTTTATCTAACTATTTAGGAAATTTTAAGTAATTAGAATGTTTTTAATTTAGAATTAAGGTTTATCCTTACTTGGACAATAGTGGTAGTTTTTTAATATTATTATTGATTTTCACTCTTAATAAAGAATATAATTTGATTTACTTTAAGCCTAGTTGCCATTATGATGAAAAGCACCCTATTCTAACCCAACATATTCTCACTCTAATTATTAAGTTCTAACTGGGCTAACCTTCCCTTGCATCAAATTCATTATAGTTTTGAATATTCAAAACATAGATGTGGCATTAATAAAGCTAATTGTTACATTGGTTTTCCACACTTGCCTCTATAATTTCCTAAAGCAAACCTAATATCTCAAGAAGTTTATACTGACATGTGAAGTCCTAACCAGTAGTACAGGAAAGCATAAACATGCAAAAGTGGGAAAAATTTAGGAATAAGGACAAGCCAGGAACTAAATGACTATATTTTAAATAATACATGACAAGCACAATCTATATTTTATCTAGGAGCTGAAATATAATTATCTTACATTTACAGCTAATGTTCATGAAAGAAAAATATAAAAAATACGGTCTATATTTCATACAACTAGATGATAGAAAATTTAAAACCTAATGATTGGAAATTATTTACCTGAAAAAATTAAAAAAAAAAAAAAGGCAAGCAGAAGAGTTGGAATGGTAGTACTAATCTTTATCTGCATGTTCTGATACAGGTCTTGTGTCCTTCTAATGCTGCGCAAGGCAACTGGTCCAGGAAGCATGGAGTTCCTCCCTTAGATAAACGGCAAAGATAACAAAGCAAAGCATTTAGACATCTTCACAAAATTGTATAAATATGAAACCTGATTCAAAACAATTATGTCCATAATTATGAACTAAATGTTTAATTACCTTCTAAGGCCCTCATCAGCACCCACAGTGATGACATCAGTGTAAAAGGCATCCCATGTGCACCAGCTAAACCAAAGGAAAGAAGGCAACTGAAGACAACCAAGAAAAGGGAAACAATTTAAGATACATAGCTTTTCCTTTCCAAATATCTAAGCCATTTCTCAACAAAAACCAAATGAAAGTTCTTACCTTTTTCTTCTGATCATGAAGGCACATTTGCATATGTTACTTCACTGCTTTGTTTTATCAAAAGCACTCATTGATATGTCACCATCCATTAAAAATGATACTTGATCATGAATCATTCCAAGGATCATGTTGATGCAGATGAGCAAAAAGAAAAAAATTTTGAGATAGTGTATGTCCCACTTGACAACCTAACTAATAACTTCAAATGGGTTTGTCCGAGCATGCAAGTAAACCAGGTAGAGGCCTTGGTTGGTTTCAACAGCTTCAACGCCTGCAAATCAAATCACACACCACAAAAAAAAAAGAAACAAAGTCATTCCAGTTCTTTCGAACTCAATCCATTCAAATTTTCTTCACCAAAATCCTAATAACTCCATTAAATTTGGCTCATTTTAGTGACAAGATGAACTGATTGGTGTCTCCTGCTTGGTCATGTGTGCATAACCAACAGCTCCACCACACAGTGTCAGGCAGTTAACGTCTCCTTTTCTTTGAGACCAGTGGAGATGGGACTACATTAATTGAAGAAGTGGCACTAAAATTTGTGGAATGATGAAGCAGGCTTTCATGTTAGCCTATAGCAGATGCTTTGATGACCATGATATACTACTCACCACTCTCAAGGCAAATCTCCAACTTGGTTTGTCATTTCCCTGGAGGACAGCACGGAACTGGCCCTCAAGTAGAGGAAGGAACACAGAATAGGTGGTAGGGGCATCACTTTGCTCAGTTCCTTCAGTGCTGTCCTTGCTCTTGACAAGCATGAATTGGATCTTCAGGGGAACATCTCTCCCACATGTGCCATTCTTTGAGTCAACCACCATAGTTTGAATCGGAACAGACACATGAATTGAAGACCCTGTACATAGAAGAATAACTATGTTAAGATTAATGAAAGTGAATAAAAGGCCTCATAAATTTCAGTCCACGTTAAAACTTGTTTAATCACATTAATATATTCTCTTTTCTATCTCTAAAACTCAATTAGCATAATTCTCCCAATTAATCGCATGTTCATCAAGTTCAGCAGATTCACAATCCATCTGATACACAAATTATACAAATCCTCTAGTTACTAATCTTATGCATCATTGCACATTTTTCACTACCATATGTAAGAATTTTATTTTTGAGTCAAGAATGTTACATATGCTAATATTCAAAAAAGAATATATATATTCAAAAGGCATATAAAAAAGAATATGATAAAAGCAATCTAATAGGGAAATAAATTGTGTTCTTACTCAGGAGCGCCGATGGGGAAGACATGGAGGCTTTTGCTATCCAAAGCAGAAGCACCAATAAGCGCCAGCGACAAGCCCCACAACGGACCCAGGAGTCAGGACAATATTGTAAGGCACTCCTTTGAGTATGGTCTTCCCATGAACTCAAGGTTTCCACCGTTGATTGAGATCTTTGGAGTCACCGACATTTTCTTAGTACTCTACAAAACATAGAAACATTACAACTATACCAATGAATGACACTCCACAAAATAGAACAGAAGGTTCAGTGGGGTTTCATTTCTCCATAACCGTAATTTTTCACTTTTTTCAGGATTTATTCTAAATGTTGGAAGAACAAACTTTCTAGAGTGACTAGAAAATCAAATCATCATATAAATTAATTTGTCCCTTAAAAAAAATGGGACAGAAACTGACTGAACAATCAAACAAACTCCAAATCACAATATAATCTTGATGGCCCCAATAATACAAAGGGGGAGAGAGAAAGAGAGAGAAAGTGCTATTGATGAAAAGTACGTAGTAGAAAAGCAAAAACGAAAAAAGATGAAAAGGGTACAAAGGTCTTAAAAATCCAAGTTCATGGAAAAAAAATGATGTCCATCTGATGAAGAATATCATGATCGGCACTGCAAAAGTGGACTGATGAATCCATTAAATGAGATTTAATTTCATCACCACAATCAATACTCTTCCTCCCTCCCTCCCTCCTGGATGATCAACAAAAAAGTCATTGAGATAATTCTGATTTCCAATTCAAGATTCTGACCAAATAATTCTTTTGTCAGGCAAAAGCAAGTGAGAATCTTCCTTTTTTTTTAAACATTATAACAATTTCTTGATATACATGTAGCATCTGCTATGATGATCTCCCATAATCTGTCTTGAAGAGTTCTTTAGTAAATATGAATTATATGACTTCGGGAGCGATCACTTGTCCTTTTGATGCTCTCACTATTCTGTTTTTCTGAATCTTGCATTGCAGAGACAGAGAGAACAGAACCAATAATTTCATGGACTTTGTTTTGGCATCAAAATTTGGAAGAAAGAAGATCACACCAAGATTCAGAAAACCGTAAGATCATACCTCCAGAATCAATCGCTTGATGACTCTTTAACATCGTAGAATTTCCTAGTCGATGACTCAGATCTGCAGATAGAAAACCGTAAGATGTAAAATAAAATACAAATACCCAAAAGACTGAAGGAAAAAGAATAAAAATAAAAAGAAACCCTACGGATTTCGTTCAAGAACATCAAGAAAGATAATCACAGACCGCCAGTTCCTAACCCTAACCCTCCTTTCCGATCGCGATCTTGCAAGCCTCTAAGAGAGAGGAAGAGAGGGGGAGGGGCTTCACGACTTTGAGAATCAGAGCGTGAGGGTTCTTGAAATAACGGGAGAGAGAAGTGAGAGAAAGGAGATTGCTGCTTATGGGCACTCGGTTTAGAGTATTAATTACGGGTGACGTGTCATGTAACTAACTTAAGACGCGACATTCGAAAAGCGACATCAACGTTATTGGCTTAACTATTATTTTAACATAAAAAAATATTTATATTAATAATTTTTTAAATTAAATTTTACAAATAAAAAAGAGTTTTATTTTTAAAATATTTAATTTAAGTCAAATCAAATTTAATCAGATTTAATATAAATATTATATATTAAAAATTTATTAAGATATACGTGATTAAAATTTTGTTTAGGCCCTTTATCCAAAAAAAGAAAAAAAAAAAAAATGTTTAGGGCCAAACTTTGTATTTCACGATTCCAAAAGTGCAAAGTGAAGCCCAATTAAGGTTTCAAAGCATGGGGCCGCTCCAAACTAGGTTGGCCCTTCCACCTCGATGCGTGGGATGCTTCGGCTATGTGTGTTCTCGACCCAATTCAAATTGTGCAGTGATTTGGGCCGCTATGCGAATTGAATCGAGTTTGAATCACTCGTGAATTGCTCGATCAAATATTCAACTCGATTTTCACTAAATTCGAGTTGAGTTCAAATAATAAAATTTTAAATTCAAAAATTTATCAAATAATTCGATAATACATATTAATATATATTATATATTATTATAATATAAAAAATATATTAAATAAAATATATTAATAAAATTTTATAAATTAATAAAATTGAGATTTCAAGTTGATTTCAAATTCATTAAATTATAAACTTATCGAATTTAAGTCATTATTACGACTACTGGTCTTGTTTATGTACCATTAAACAATTCGAATTGGAATTCAAGTATAGAAGTACTCAAGTGACTCGACTTAGAATACATCCCTAGTGGTGATTGATGAGTTATATATGAAAACTGATCCAGGTTGGCCTTTGAAGATGGCATAGGGTTTGGCCTTAAATAAGAGGCCTCAGAGGATGGGCCAACCACTTCAAAAAAATGGTCATTGATATAGAAGCCCAACCCGAAAAAATATTTCTATTTTTTTGAATAATTATCTCCATTATGTTTAATTTTAATTATATTGCATTAAACAATTAATAAAAACGTAGGATCAAGAAAGCCCAGGAAGAGCACTGGGCTAGTAGAAAATCCTTAACAGGACTGCTTGGGCCCTGGCCGGGCTCGTGTCTGCCCCTAATGGCAATTTGCACAATCGAATAGCTGGGCAGGGTTCACCGCGTTACCTTAGTTATTAACTAAATTTTGTATTTAAAATTATAAGATTTAAAAATTACGTTGAAAAAGTTATCTTTTAAATAGAGTTTTATAAATACTTAAATTAAATTAGTTTGAATATGAATCTGAATTTCATTGATGATAAAAAAAAATGAAGAAAACAATATGGCCTAGCTCAACTGGATGTGTGGTTGAGTACCCTTAAGCATGAGCAAAGTTCGACTCCTGCTGAGAGTATCGGACCCTCATGTGGTATGAAGCATTCCCTGTTGGGAGACCCGCCCTCTAAAAGGAGTCATTGCATTGATCGATCCGGATTAATCGGGACGAAATTTCAGATATCGGGTGGTGAGCAAAACATGATAAAAAAAAAAAAAAAGAAGTTTTACATGCCTTGCATCCGGAAAGGGCGCGTTGGGAAGCCGGTCTTATGCTGTTAAAAACTTGACGAAGCTCTTCGGACAGACATTTTATTTTACTCCACAAAAATGCATAACTTTTTCAAAATGAAGTTTTCTAAAAGTAATTTTGATATTATCATTAGTTATTATTAAGTTATTTATCGACCTATTCAATATTCATGATTTGATATATAAATATAGAATTAAAATTCTTCCATTTTAACAGATAATTTTTAAGAGATGACAGTCAAATTCTCTCGTAATAATTATGCTAATAATTTTTTAAATTTAAAACAACTTATTAGACAAAATGATGTTATTTGCCAAACACCACTAAGAGAAAGAAAGGGCAATACCGAGATAGGAATTGTGGGCCAATATTCTTGGCTTGTCAATCTAGACTACTACGCTATCTCTGAACTCCATGTCAGGCTTTCTGCAGAAGTTTTGAGTTCTTAGATGCAGAGAAGCCACATTGTAGAGGGTGTAAAGCTAAATAAATAAATAAAGAAAGAAAGAAACAAGTAGTTCCTTTGTGGGCATTTGACACAGATTGAGACAGCGCATGGGCACGTTTAAGTTTGAGCTTCTAAATTACTTTCCAACGCGAAGCTTTGTGAAAACATTATTAAAAGCTTTTTTTGGTCAATTCTAACATGGGGGCTTAGCTTTTGGTAATGTGTCAACAAACAGGTCTCAGAAAGCAAAATTAATCAGAATTCATCAAAAGCAACTCATTTTGTAGAAGCACAAAATTTTTGATCCATCAAAATGGACAAAAGTAAAAGAGGGAAGAAGAAGATGAAGAGAGAGAAGATAAAATAAAAGTAGGGTTTGCATCAAAAGCAATGGAAGCATCTTATATTTTTGGTAAAAAGCATTTGATGCACTTCTTTCCAACTTAAAAGAAAGAAATGGGTTTCCTTCTATTGACCCTTTCTCTCCCTTCATTTAATGAATTTCCTTTGCCCTTTTCTTTAACTTTCTTTTCCTTATTTCTCTCTCGTTCTTTTTTCTTTTTTCTTTTCCTTTTAATTTAGTTTTCACAAGAGAAAAGTTTCCCCCCTTACTCTTGATTCTGAAATGAAAAAACTTAGTACATTCTCTATGTTATTAATCCAACAGCTGATTGAATCACAAAAATGGGTTGAGTTTCCCCTACCTATGAACCCCAAACTCTAGTGACGAGATTTTAATTCTTGCGTATCTTTTTTTTATTACGTAGGGATCACAAAAATTATAAAAATATATACACCCCATGAAGATTCGAATATGAGATTTTAGGAAAAATATTTGAATAAAATCTCTTTACTATTTGGATATCCCTATAGAAGCATTTTATACTGTAATATCATCTCAAATGTTTTTCTTTTATCGTTCCAGTATATAATTTTTATCTACATTCCACTCTAATATCAAACGAGAAATACTTTTAAATCCTCTCACTGACAACCATATCCCCAAGTTAAATTTCCTTGATTGGTGAGGCAATAAGCATAGCATACCCTAGGATTTGACAGAGGTGGGGTTCACTACGAAAAATTATTTTAGTTATGGGACAACTTTTGTTAATTGGCACATCATACTTTGCCTTTGTCATCGTTGCATTGCATGATCCTTGATGGTGCAAAAAAGAAAGCGAGTCTTAATTGTTTCCCTTTATGGCATCTATATGACCAGAAACCATATGGGATTGGTCAGACGATCAAAAAGAAGATTTTGGATGGAGTGATTGTGAAGCAAGTACCTTCTTGCCGTTCAGTCCTCGGTTCAATTGTTCTGTACAAAAATTCTGCGCCTTTTGCTTTATATTTCATTATACCTTTTCCTCCCCGGAAATAGAAATAGAGAAAAAATCTCTAATCAAATTAATTATAATATAATTTTAGATATCGTTTAGTTATAAAAAAAAAAAAAAAAAAGCATGTTTGACCTTAATTTAGCTCAATCCATAGCATGCAATAAATTTTCATGCAGAAAATTCTAGTTTCTTTTTTTTTTTTCTGTCTGTCTTCTTGTGAAATAGTTTTTTTCAATGATTTCTGAGTAGACTGTCATGGTAGTACTTAAAATCAATGACAAATGCTAATAATTCTTTTCTATTTATTGCACTAGTTAAAAACGTGTGCTTCTTTGGTTCATTATTGTATCACTATTACAATGATATGGGGTAAAGAACACCAGCAAAAAGAATAATATATTGGTGGTATTGTCAAGAAGTGAAGATGGAAACTCAATTAGCATTATTAGGGAAATGGAGAGTTTCATAACAACTTAGTACTGGATTAACATGAGGGGACAATAATCTCATAGCTAGTTTATTATAAACACTTAACAAATGTAAGACTTGGCCTCTGCCTTTGCTCATAGAATAGAACCAAAATCAATGCATAGACGACGAGGCAATGTTTTCATGATCTGGGTTCCTCTGGATTTGGAGAGTCATGAAGCTATAAATGTTGATAAAGCTCTAATTATAGTCCCAAAAAATTGGCTCTTCAAGTCTAAGCTCCGCATCAGCTCCAACGTGACTATGCCATAATGAAGGGTGCAGAAGTTCACTCATTGTATCACTAAAATCAATTAGAAGATCTGGAAGATTGAAAAATGCATCGTCGTCAATTGGAGATTGATGATCATTAGAGTGATCTGCAGAGACTGGCAGCTCATGGTGGCCTGGCTCAGCCTGCTCAAACATCGTGGTTGCAGCTTTAGCAGCGGCAGCTTGGATGTCCTTGCGCGAGTTTGTGGCTGGACGAGGAAGTTGGTGAGCCAGCTCGGGGAAATTGAGATAAGCCGAGCTACCCTTAATGGTTAAAGCCGCCGCATCATGGGCTCGGGCGGCCATTTCAGCTGTGGTAAATGTGCCAAGCCATATTCTTGACTTCTTCCTTGGCTCACGGATTTCGGACACCCATTTCCCCCAATTTCTCATCCGAACTCCTCTATACGTTGGATGCTTCAAAGAGCTCTCATTTTTGCGAGGCCTTAATTTGTTCCCAATGCCATTCCCTAATATCTCTAATTCATTTTCTCTATATTTCCTCTTCGAGGTTTTGTTTTGCGTGTTTCGAGAAGTTAAAGTCAATGATGATGTGGAAATAGCAGGAGCAGCGGAGGCAGCAGTGGTGGTGGAGGAGCTAGTAGAAGGTGAAGAGGGGGAGGAGTTTGGAGCTTCAATGTCTATGTTAAGAGGCTCTTCCATGGCGTTGGAGAGCTTTTTTGGTTTTGAGGGGAGGAGAGTAGTATGTGGATAGTGAGTTGGTGGAACATAAATAGGAGGTGTAACACCTTTTTCCGATTCTTTCATGGGCCCTAGGCTAAATAAAAGGTGACTCACTTAATTGCCTCTCCATCCCCCTCAATCATGCATGCTTTGTCTTTATATCTTTTAGCAATTTTCATGAACTATCCTTCGGTTTTTCTTTTTCTTTTCCTAATTATCAATGGTATTCGATCAGGAGTACTTTCTCCGTCCCATGTGCAAATTCAAAGTCGGTGAACCTGAGGTTGCATGCTAATCGAGGTTTAGCTACAACTATCGATTTAATAGGTAATAGTATTAAATCTATTAATCAAATATTTAATTCGAAACTTAAGAATAAAATAAAGTACGTTAGGAGAGTTCATCCCGAATTTGAGATCAGACAATACTCAGATCATATTAATTAAAAAATAATTTCAGATACCGATTGATTATCCAAAAATAAAAAAATCACGGTTTAGCTTTGCCAAAGCTGCATCGAAATTTGAGAATTCAAAACTGTTCTTCAAATGTGCAATGACACTAAAGTATGAACTCTACATTTTAATATGAACTCACTAAATTATCAGGCAACATATATTAATATGATATTCAACCCGGTTTTTAGAATATTTTAATTTTTTTTAATATTTCTGGAATAGTTATATAAATAAGTACTGCACAATTAGAAAAACCCAAGGTTGGGTATTAATAGAATTTTCAGTTTCTTAATTCTTAATTTTGTTAAACCTTAGCTTTGGGGGATTAGGTGAGGTTGACCCATTTTTACGAAATCTCCAACGTGTTCCAAATGTGTGTAAATACCCATCTTTACTCCCCATCTCTCTGTCTCTCTCTCTCTTTCTCCTACGAATGAATATTTAAAATTATATTTTAATTAATTTATTTTGAGAATTAACAAATCTAATTTAAAAATAATCTTTTTTTGATATAATTTTATTTATTATCAAATTTTAAATTTAAAATTTGATTAAAAATTTTAATAAATGTTCTGGGTTCGGGTAAAGAGCGTAGGCTTCACATGAACAGCCTCTGATGGGCCCATTGTGATGGGGATGTCCAAAGTACACGTCTGGAGACGGGTCATGTTTTTGCTTTTGTGGTCAAGAACTCACGCGAAGCACACACACACACCCCTCCTCTCTCATTCAACCCGTCGTTAATTCCATTCCTTTCTCGTGCAAATCGTTAGAATGTCTCGTTTTACTTTAAAACAACAAGAGGAAAAAAATTTATTCCATTAAATATCTCAACCCGTTCCGAAGATTTTAACAACTTCCGGCCGAAATATTCTAAATACATTTCATCGGTTTTTTAAGACAAAATTATAATTATAATTATAATTTTTATGTTAATGAAAAAGAAAATATTTGATATTTTTATTTATTCTTATTTTTTGTTAACATCTCTTTATTTTTCAATATTTTGTCATTTCATCTATATAAAATTAATTTAAATATTCTTAAATTTTAATCGTAAATTTATTTTTATTATCAAATTCATATTTATTAAATTGATATTTTAAAGTATCTAAATATTACACGTGTGTACCGTGTGTGTGTGCGCGCGCGCGCGCGTTTCAAAGCATAACATCAAAAGACTCTGGTACTGATATTTTAACAATAATGAAATCGAAAAATCAACCAAAAAAAAAATAATAATAATAATGAAATCGAAACAAAATTGACAATCTTGTCGTACCTTCAAAAAGGGCCCGAGCCTTTAAAGAACTGTCCCTCATCTCGTCCATATTTGTCTTTTCCCCAGGGAAAAATTAGAAATTTATATTAACAAACAAAGCACACTGTGCAAAAAAAAGTATGAATTATAATGTTTAGAGAATTTTTTTTCCGTACTATATCGATCGATATTCGAAATTATATTTTTATTAATTCAGTTTGAGATTTACAGTGATCATTTAAGAAAACTATTCTCCCAACATAATATGTTCTATACCCAAATTATAAGTTAAACTCATAATTTTAATTAAGAGATCTAATATCACATCCTGTTAGATCAACCGATCGTCGGTGAATAAATTATATTCTAAAGATTTTTGAAGCATTTTTGTAAGATTTAGCGATATTTTCAAAAGTACCCTAATGGGTATATACTTTTTTTTTTCTTAACCCTCATGCTAGCCTTGGTTAATTGAAACATCATTTTTTTCTTATTTTTCTTCTTTTATGTTTGATTTTTTTTTTTTGTTGGTTATACAAAAATTTAAATCTGAAATCACTAGATGAGAAATGAGAATTTGTATCACTAGATTGTCCCCTTAGGGACCTTTTATGTTTGATTTAACTGATTAACTATTGTTTATTTTAAAATGCCAACAATCTAATATTTGAGATCCATAACAGTGAATTTATATTCATGACTTTACGCATATAATACACATTATTACCATTGTTACTAAACTTTATTATTATTATTATTATTATTATTTTGGGTAAATTAGTGTAGTAGATGGTAAATGATGAAATATTATATACTTCTTCAGCCACAAATAAATTCCCATCCATATTTAAAACCAATTGATCCTATACAAATTAATCAGAAGCCATGCCACTATTCCAAGATGGGCCCTTTTTTTTTACTATAAATATTTAGAGTCATACTCTAATTTAATTTAAATATATATAAAATTTATATTTAGATATAATTTTTTTCTCAAGCTGTACGAAAACGCTGCGTTGTTCTCATGATTCATGCCGAATGAGCTCCAGACACTTCTCTGGGCCACTCCTCTCCCAATTGATATCCTTTCGTACTGCAAATATTAAATACTTGTACCCCCGTCCATGACTTCGCCCGGTTGGAGAAGCTCTTCAGGCATTACCATCTCTTGCACAAATTCAACTACAAAGACATGCCGATTTTGGGCTTAAATATTCATTGGATAATTTAAAAACTTCCAAAATTATCATTAAAATAATTTTAAATTTTTATCTATTCTTAAGTGTGTTTAGGCTCTTATGGCTGCCGGTTAGTGTGGTACACTCTTTTGTACTATTTGTTCTCTCACTAATTTTGAACAAAATTAACTAGGCATCGTGATCTTTTGTCTAACCAGGGTTTCAAGATCAAGGGTACAGCCCTTTCCTGTACTGCATAGAGCAAGAGGACGATACATTGTATCGGCTACATAAGCCAATGGCATGTGTTCCATCACGGGTACGTGGCTCCTAACATGTCCAAAAACTGTAGACCCACAACGTCCAACCATACCGACAGCAACACTGTACTCTCTTGGCCATTCCTACTTATTTGTCATAAAAAATTGCACACGTGTAAACTAGCATATGAGACCGGTGCGCATGCTCGGCTAAGGTTGTGCGTTCTCATTAGTTTTATTTTTTGTGGGTCTTACATTTTTTGAAGGGGTTGTCGAAGGGTAGATGAAGCTTTTAATTTAGCCGTCAAAAGAACCCAAGAGTTTGTCAAGCAGGAGACAAAGCTACATGATTCAGAGAAAAACCTTCAGCAACATTCTAGAGAGAGAGAGAGAGAGAGAGAGAGAGAGAGAGAGAGAGAGAGAGAGAGAGATCCATGGCGCAAGAAAAAAAAAATTGACATGCTAAGTTTGACATAACAGATTCAAATATTAAAGACTCGCAATCAGGGCATCAGAAAATAAAACAAATCAAAACTTTAGAGCCCCAAACACCGCTAATACATGATGTGTCTGAATCTGAAGATTTCACTAAGGAACTTCCAAAATATCAAGGAACCAATTTATGTCTACCTCGATATTAGCTCATGTCTGCCACATGGAGTTGCTAGTTAAGAACAAAATTGCATATTTAATGAATGCTATGAGAACAAATAAATAATTATTAAATAGGGGAGCATGCCAACCATTGCAAGGACATGAGCCGAGAAGCACCTCCCTACTCTCATTACTGCTGGGCGCATTGCACTCGAGGCATTGATGACTCCTCGTCGTCTTCATCATATGCCGCTTGCTGCCGCTG
Source organism: Dillenia suffruticosa (assembly GCA_033439265.1). NCBI lineage: Eukaryota > Viridiplantae > Streptophyta > Magnoliopsida > Dilleniales > Dilleniaceae > Dillenia > Dillenia suffruticosa. The sequence continues at coordinate 13,154,193 of JAVTVX010000010.1, read as the reverse complement.
CTGGTACCGCTTCCGTCTCATCTCCTCCTCAATGTTGACATCATGCATGGTGGTTTCCTCACACTCATCCAGTTCCATTGCCGATAGGTGGATGCTTGGCTTTGGGGGAAGAATAGTCTCCAAAGCACGGCACTGATCTGGGTGGAGAGTCCCAGAGTCTGGGAACACCACATCAAAATGAATGTAGAGTCTCCCTTTGATAAAGGGTCTTTGATGTTGAGGCATTCCCTCATCATTAATGGCTTTGTATTGACCTGTATCCAAGACCATCATTGGTGCTCACTACAAACTAGGTTTACAAAGAGCAAAAATCACATAGGATCAAGATACGACACCTGGCTTGATAATTTCCCCTGGGTTTGATTTGATCAGGAGCTGTCTACCATCAAGATGAGTTAGTGCAAACTGGAAACCACAGAGAGCTTCTGTCAGACTGAGTGTGTGATCTATGTAGAGATCATCATACTTCCGCTTGAACTTAGGGTGCTCCTTTGCTTGCAGCACAAAAACAATGTCCCCTGTGATGGTATCCGGCTGCAAAGGGAGAGGGGGTTAATGTAAGAAACAATGTCACATCCAATACCCCTCTCAAAATGGGCATTTTAAGTAACTTACAGCTTCATCAGCTTGTCCCTTGAACTCAATTTTCTGTCCATGCTGCATCCCTTTCTCAATATGCACCTCAAGCACCTTCTTCTCTTGCATCACTTTATTCCCCTTGCACTGAGGGCATTTATCTCTTTCGCTGATCATCTCACCTGCAGCAACATGAGAAAAAGCAATTAAATAAAGGTCCAGTGCAGAAGCAAATATTTTGATACAATTCATATATCACCCGCTAATAGGCACCTGAGCCTCTACATTCTGGACAAACATGTTGCATCTGTTGAACCATGCCAAGACCAATATGTCGTGTTGTAGTTTTCATCCCTGATCCTTGACAACCATAGCATATCCCACTTGCACCACTCTTCGATCCTTTCCTATCATGATTAGGACATTTAAGAACCGTCAGAACTCATAATTCCAACAAGAGAAAATTATTTGCAACTAATCTTATTACAGTGCAATCCATATTAGTTCTGTTTAATATGGTCCAACAACAGAGTCTGACGAATTTTTTTGCTCCCATCAATAACCAGCAAACAAGAGCAGTTCAGCATAATTCACACATTAAGCATGATAAAGCAACCTCATCCCTAGGAAGTCGAAGTCCTGCACCTTGTTGTAAGGTCAGAGTAATGAGAAACAGATAAGAGATGGCCAGATCCCCAGAATAAAGCAGCATTAAGCCTCAGCACTGAACGGATGTCCTATGAGTACCATTAGCAAATAAGATCCATCTATCCATTCCAATCTTGTTATAGTGTTGAACCCAAAGTTTACCAGGATATTTAATGAATATAAAATCTACAACCTGTGCCTCATTGGCATAAACAGCACCGTCACTGCAATAAGAGCACTGAGGTGCCTCAAAAAGGAGCCCACAATCATGATCCTCAAGAAGAATATAACTCATGATATTTTTACGGTACATGAAACATGTACTTTAAACTAGCGACACTCAACTCCTATTGCACCATGAAAAACAAACTCAAATCCAAGAACCTAATATCAAACTTCAAACTCGCAATAGAAGAGGAAAAAGACCCAAAAAAAAAAAAAAAAGAATTCTAAACATACCCTTTACACTTCACACATAAAATGTTTCTCGACAAAGACAGGTTCTTGGATGTGCCGTTATACAACTCTTCCAAAGAAACCTTCAGAGTGTGAACAATATCTTCCCCACGCCTTTGTCTTCTTCCCCTTGAGCTTCTACCACCTACAGCAACAAAGTTTGAGAAGCTATAACCATATTTCTCATGACTAAAATACGTTGAGATGTAAGCTAGCAGGCATAAACTGAGAAGAGGATGTGGCAGAGAAATGAATTATCTTACTGCCAAAAACTCCACCACCACCAAAAAATGATTCAAATATATCAAATGGACCATGAACATCAGCACCTCCTCCCATTCCCTCTCCTAATGCATCTTCGCCATATTGGTCATATACTTCCCTTTTCTCAGGATCACTTAGAACCTCATAGGCTTGACTCAATTCCTTGAACTGCATACAGAACAATTGACAAATGAAAAATAAATCAAACAAACTTGAACTGAATCAAGAGCAAATTACTTGAAAATTTGATACACAGAGCATCATAGATGCTAGAATCTGAAACTCTAGGGGCGGGGTGGCTTAGAAGGCAGTACTCAAGATTATATAGAGTAACACATAGCATCTCTAACACAATGGCCAAAATAGAAGACCAGGAATGGAAACCAAATTCGAGCATAAGATACCGTACAAATCGCGGTTATACATTTTCCCAGATCAATAATTTATGAAAATAACAAAAGGAACATCTATGTGATGCTCCATCAAATCTTTTAGTTAAGATCAGAAGCACTGGGGTACAATGAGAAACTTATAAGGTCAAAAACTTGAAACAAGCAATGCATTTCACGCTTTCCTGACTAAACACTTCTTGCTGCATTAAATCAAGCACAAAGACAAGAAGCCACAGATTAAATACCCACCCTAGATCCCAAAGGAGGATTAATTTCTGAACCGGCAAAATATCCAATCCTAGGATCTTCTACTCTAAGCTTGTTTCACGATACTGCCAAGCATATAGCAAGTCAAATACTTTCGCAGACAGGGTTCCTACTAATTAATTAAAAGGTCACGTAACAATAATGAGGGTCTTAATGGTCAACTATAACACCACACAATGTGAAAAAGGCCATCTATATACGAGTAATTTTTATTAGGTTCCTCTAGTTAAGGCCATGACAGCAATACTGATAACAATGGCAACCATGGTATTAATCTTATGGCTTGTGTCTATAACCAAGCATGTGCATTGATGAAAGATTTACCAGGAAAAAGGAAAACAAAAACAGCAAAAAATAAATAAATAAATAAATGAAGAGGACACAAGACCCACCTTCTCAGGGTCTCCACCCTTGTCAGGATGGTTCTTAATGGCAGCTTTTTTATATGCCTTCTTTAGCTCATCTGGACTGGCGGTTCTTGGAACACCAAGAATCTCATAGTACTTGGTGTTATTGCTCTTCTTTGGTGCACGTCCAAACATGATTAGAGCCCTTTCTAATGAATGTTATACACAGGAACTAATTTTGCAACTCTGTCACAAGAAGATCCTGGAACATAATTGTGTGTATAAAAATAATTAGTAAACCACATTACAAAAAGTTACAAAAATAATTAGTAAAACCACATAACAAAAAGTAGGACTGGTTAATTGCATCCCTGGGACAAAAAACCAATTGAGTGGCATCTAAACAGTACAAATTTTAAATAGAAGTGCAAGAGAAAAGAACTTGACAAGAGATCCATCCCCAAGAATGTGACAATTGCACCAAAAACAGTAATGTCAATATCTTGATTACATTAATGAAATTTAGAAGAGAACAGCTTGATGTAATCTTTTGAATATCCAAACAAAATGGAATCAACAAACACAGTACCAAACAGAAACTTGCAGGCTACTGACCACAAGAGATCCATCTAAACAGGGACTTTAATCAGAAAATTTTTATGTTAAAAACCTAGGCTGTAAAGCATGGACATGTACGAAACCGACATGATGCTCACACAATGACACTGAAAAGTCACAGAAGTTAAGCATTATTTTATGTTATAAAGTGTTGTATCATGTTGTGTCTATAGGATTTGGTGCAACATAGAGACTAGGCACATAAGCATTCTCCACAAAGATGCAACTTTGTTGAGATAAGACCAAACCTGCAATGCACAAGCATGCAGAGCAAAATTGGAAAAGAGACATTGGCCTTCTCGGCTGAAATCTTGAAGAAGTCAATCTGTAACAAGGACATGAACATAATATAGAGAACTCGGACCCTGCCTTTTTGTTTGGGTGGGGGGAGGTCGGGAGAGAGAGTGTTTTTCATAATCAGACAATGCTTTAACCCATTCTAGATATCTAGATTACTCTTAACATCTCAGAACCCTAAAAAAAAGCAAATTTGCTCATAAAAAGCAAATTCGCTCATCCCAAAAGAGATACTCATACAGAGTATTTTTGCAGCGTTTTTTCCTAGCATTTTACACAGTGTGTAATTCATGCACCTTAGTATACACCCACAAATTTCCGTTTTTATCAGAAAGGGTGAACAACACAGTTCTCATTCACAGCTAAGATTGAGACTTCCATTAAGAATTCCGCTCCATTAATAACCATCTCTATCTATCTTGTAAAAAACCATGACTGGAACCCACATCTCATCTCTCTCTCTCTCCCTCTCTCCCTCTCTCATACACACACAGAGATCGTAGGCCACATCAAGAGAAAACCTTCACAAAAAAAGGTATATCAGATTATAAAGGCAACAGAATACAATAAATTCAGCGACTTTTTATTTCAATTAACAAACCATCAACAAACCCTAGTTTTCATCTCAATAAACATGTAAGTAAACCCACAAAAATACATCGAAGAGAAGCGGATAATATCACAGGCATATTAAATTCCAGATGTTAAAAAAGCATTAAAAAAGTAGGAGTAAATCAAACTGAGATTAACAGAGATCAGATGAAAAAACAACTCAGTAATCGCAATCAGAAAGCAATTAGGCAAAAAAAAAAGCTAGAGAGAGAAAGGTCTACCTAAGTAGGAGAGAGAGCGGGGGAAGAAGCAGAAGAGAGGTCTTCGGCTTTCCCTCAACACACTTGTGCTTGTATATTTGTTTTGATTGATAGATGATAGAGCGAGAGATGTCTTAAAGTTCTAAAAGTACCAAAAAGCACCCACCGCCATAGCCTGTACAATGTACATAACGAATAGGAGGTCCACACCTGTCGAGGTGATGCCCTTTTCTTTTTGAATTTGGAATATTCAGGTTAAGTAGGCGGAGTGAATAAAAACAACCTTAGGCGTCCTGATAAGAAACGTCATTTTAACTTGCGTTTTTCGCGATCATTGCCGCCATTAAAGGAAGCGTTTTTTTATTTTTTTTTATTTTTATTTCATGTGGGACGAATTCAATGAATTAGAAGGACAGGTAGAAGGTTGGTGTGCAAATGAAAGTAAGGTAGAAAGTTGGTGTGCAAATGAAGTATCTTTTTGGCCCTTCGCTTATTCACCCAAATGAGAATGGAGATGAATTCCTGGGACTATTGGGTAGAAGAAGCACTGTCGAAGCTAGAGGCTCTGCAGCTCCTTCGTTTTCTCAGACCCATTCACCTCTCTCAATCTAATTCCGTCTCCGAACCTATCAATACTGATGACTTGGAGGTGTTCGACGAAATGCATCACTGGGATCGAGCTTCTGTCGAAGTCCAGATTTCTGAGGCCACATTCCAGAAATGGATCAAAGACATTCCAAGTTCTGGTACGACCTATTTTATCTGTCTGGGTAATGTTGGCTGTTAATTTAAGGTTCTTTTATTACCCATAATGTGATTTTTTTTCCTCCCTCCCATTTTTGTGTTGTCTTTTGCAGTCAAACCTAAAGCAGTGGCATATGATTTGCTGTTTGGATATCTTTCCTGTTTAATGGGTTCAATCTAGTGGGTCCTAGCTGATTAAGGGATACTCATTTTGTTGTATGTATGTTGATAAATACATTTCTTACTGCATAATCTATTTCAAAGGAATAGTTTTCATGTATTGTTTGATCTGATCATGTATTAAACAGTCTACTGTTTTTTACACTAAGCAACCATTTTCATTCAGAATTTTGTTCCGTGTTAGTCCAAAAAATAGATTACTAGCTCTGATATAAGTATGAATTCCAGAGATCAGGGACTCCTCAACAGTGGATGTTTGTTTTAGATGTTCAAATTCTGCATCCTATTGTGTTATTGTCGCACACTTCATAGTTTTCCTGAGACTTGGTGAACTTCATGACTTCTTTTTCCCCAATTTCTGCAACCATACTGGGATTCTGGTTTCCATTTTCATTGTTCCAACGTTGAAAAGATGTCTGCATTTTTAGATTGCTGCTCTTTGATTTTGTAGGAGATGAGTATATCCATGGATACAAAGAAATCCATGGTAAAGTAGGGGCCTCCCCTCAACAGTTCCAGAAGCTATTATTATTCTCCGGTAATGATTATTTGGGGTTAAGTTCACATCCAACAATATCAAAGGCTGCAGTAAAGGTGTTCGCATTAATAGAACTTTCCAGTTTCTGGTTTTTTTGTGTGTTGAGTTTCCAGACTTACATTATGGTATTCCGGGTCTTTTCCGTTGTTAGGCTGCTCAGCTACATGGAATGGGTCCCAGGGGTTCTGCTCTTATCTGTGGCTACACCAATTACCATAGACTATTAGAGTCAAGCTTAGCTGATTTGAAGAAGAAAGAGGTATCTAAAAACTGTTTTTTTGGTTTTCTTGCAAATTAGTTTACCAGTATAGGCTCATGTTCCACCAAAATTGTGTAAATCATCAAAGTGATTATAAAAATGGATTGGCTTCAAGAGTCTTCAATTTTCCAGGGCATATACTTAATCCAAGTAATTAATTAGGTTCATTCACCATGTATGATGGACTTCAACATGTAGTCTGCATTCTTCTTGTACTGCAGACTAGTTATTTCTTTGTCATCTTTTGGTCATGGCTTATCTAGGATGTTTATGTACCTGACGCCTTCTTGGTTTTATAACTATGCTCTAGGATTGCCTTCTTTGTCCTACAGGCTTCTCGGCTAATATGGCTCTGATGGTAGCCATTGGTAGTGTTGGTTCCCTTTTGTCTGCTCATGAAAGAGATTCAAAGGATGACCAGGTTGCCATTTTTTCTGATTCTCTAAACCATGCTTCAATAATTGATGGTATCAGTCTTGCCGTGCGACAACGAAGTGTGAAGTTTTTTGTATATAGACATTGTGATATGGCACACCTCAATGCACTTTTGTAAGTTATTCAACTCTCTCTCTCTCTCTCTCTCTCTCTCTCTCTCTCTCTCTCTCTCTCTCTCTCTCTCTCTCTCTCTCTCTCTCTCGTCTCGTCAATGTTTGAGTTCATTGCTTGATGGAGCCTCCATGCGTATGCAGATCATGTTGCACAATAAAGAAGAAAGTTGTCGTGACCGACAGGTTAATTTTAACTTATTAATCTTTTGTCTAAAACAAATATTAGCGTTACTTGCTTTATTTCTTGTATATATGCTAGCATTTTGTTTGTTCTTATTTGTCGTCCTGGGCTCACCCCCCCAATCGTTTGGCTAAATGTGAGCATCCATCTTACAAACATTCTGAATCTTTTAACCCGAATTGTGTCTTATCCACTCCATTGAGCCACAATTTCTTCACTTGTACTTGACTGGACCAGTTCAGTCTCTAACTCTTGACCAAATCTTCTAAATTTCTGATCAAATTTGTGGTCTACAAATGTGTGAGTTTTGAAGTACATCTTTGTTGCAGCTTATTTAGTATGGATGGCGACTTTGCACCAATGGAAGAGCTCTCAAAACTTCGCAAGAGGCATCGGTTTCTATTAGTTATTGATGACGTAAGTATTTTTTTCTTTTTTCTTTTTTTTGGCGGGGGTTTAAATGAAGTAACTAATGAAGGAAGCTATGATTTAGAGATCAACTTATTGATTTGATAGCAAACCAGCCTTAAGGACATGTGGTATTAAACTGAATTTGTTGTAAGACACATGGTAAGAAATAAAATTTTAAGGATAGTACAGTTATGGCTGCATTGAAGTACGGTATGTACCATCAAATAGTCCACAGTGAGTTGGGTTGAGGTGAGCATGTGTCTTCCCTCCATGTTACTTAATGGGAATATTAGATATTTGTAATTGAGAAGTTGAGTTTGCTGTAACAGGCTCATGGCACCTTTGTTTGTGGCAAGAATGGCGAAGGTGTTGCTGAGGAGTTTAATTGTGAATATGATGTTGACATATGTGTTGGCACTCTGAGTAAGGCTGCAGGTTGCCATGGTGGATTCATAGCTTGCAGGTAGTCCTGCTATATTCTTGGGGTACATCTGGAAAAGAACTCCTACTAATCTGTCCATCTGTACAATATATAATGTTTGATTATGTGTTTGAAAACTGTTCAGCTTTGAAATGAATTGTTAGTCTTCAAATTTTCGAAATCGCTTCATCTTTTCATTAAATTTCAAATTTGTCTTTGCAAGAGTACTTCCATGTTTTTATATATCATAATTATGTTTGAATCACGGAATTCATTGTGACAATTTGCCTTAGAGTGCAGAAGCTTCTATATAACAATGTAGTGCTTACCTTTATTATTATAAAATCAAGAGGAATTGCAATCATGCTACTTGTTCACCATTTATTTTGAATCACACTTTTTATTCAAGTAGAAATTCTTCTTTTAACTGTGCTACATGTACCAAGGCTAGGGTTTTTTGTTAATGCCCTTGATCTTGAATTGCTAAAGCGGCTGTAGCCAAATCAACCAACGTAGTTAACTGGCCAGTTGTTGAGATTTATGACCTCTGTTGACAATTCTGCTTGCCGAACTTCTCACTTTTTTTTCTTTTATTTTATTATTAATCATAGATTCCTCTTGTGACATTGCTTTATTTTCTTATTAGATTTCTATGGCAGCTCATAAATAATTGCAAGGTTTTTTCCCCTTCCTTTCTAAATTTGGATATCGTTGACTTCAAGTGGTTGGCCATACTTTGCAGTCAGTAATCTTTGAACAAGAATTTGATGTGAACATAATGCAAGTTAACTATTATCGTTCATCTCTTTAATTCTTTGGCTTTTGTAATGACTAAAAGGTTAATATCTTCTATGAAAGCATCATCAATGAAATGTTGAATTCCTATGCATCTTATTATTGAATGCTTTGTATGAGACTGTATATGTCATTCTTCTATCAATGACAATATAATGATCATGCACTGAGACTAAATTTGAATTGCTTCATGAACAGCAAAAAGTGGAAGCAGTTCATACAATCTAGAGGCCGCTCCTTCATATTTTCAACAGCCATTCCAGTGCCTATGGCTGCTGCTGCTTATGGTAAAGCTGTGGATTTACTTTAGAGTGCTGTTCAATTTGTACAATTCAAACCTAAAAGAGGTCGATGTCCATTTTAGAAGTTAACTGTTGCTCAATGATGTCATAAGTCATTATTATGACCCATTTAGTTTGCCATTTGTTAGGAGTGATAGTATATGTCATGTGCCACAGATGCTAATGTTACATTTTAAAAGTGTCAGAGTAAGAAAGGACAAAGACCCAAATTTTGTATAGGACTCAGTAGCAAAGGTCCTGGTTAGAAGTTTATGAGTATTTACTTAATTGTTTTAGATTCTGCTATTAGTATCACTGCTATTAACAAAACGCGTAACTTTTACAGCTGCTGTTATTGTGGCAAAAAAGGAGACATGGCGTAGAAGGGAAATCTGGAACCGAGTGAAAGAATTCCAAGATCTCACTGGAATTGCTATTACAAGTCCCATCATTTCTCTTGTTGTCGGGAGTGAGGAAAAGGCCCTTGAAGCAAGCAGGTTGGTACCATTCTGCCCCCTCTCACTTTCCATCTTTCTTGGAGCATGTCACTGATCATGTGTCTTAATCAAAATGCAACAGGCATCTCTTGAGGTCTGGTTTCCATGTGACTGCCATCAGACCACCTACTGTGCCTCCAAACTCATGCAGGTCTGCTATGCCTCTAATTTTAATGTTTTGTCCTTGTGTCTTGTCCATTGCATTCGTAATATTTTATTTTATTTTATTTTTTAGATATTGGATTGCATTATAGTATATCCTTTGCTGGAATTTTGGATTCACTGGATTGTATTAACGGTAGAGTTCTTACTGTAAATTCTCCCAAACATGGGTGTAGCTTCCCGAACTTCAGCTGTCATGAGTGGAAGTCCTTTCCCTTTTCCAATGAATCAAAAGTCGTGCTCACTGCAATTTTTTGGTCCTAAATGTAGGCCAGAGGGTTCCCTGATTAACATTGGCAATTATTGATGCGCCTTGAAATTAGGATGGTGATGGTGATGGTGATCTCATGTTGTAGCTAGAGTATAACTTTTGAAGTTTCCGATTAGCATGACGAGTAATGGGGAAACTTTATTCTAAATTCTCTCCCTCAATATAAAAACTAAAAGCTTGTAGGTAGAGGCACCATCCATGTAGCACAACTGCAAACAACTTTTTGGGATGTAATAAAATTTAAGTCATCATTCTGGAAAAAATTAAGAGAGTGGGGCTCACAGCATTAAGCTACATTACTATGGACAAGGACCTAAATAATTAGGGGCAATCATCCTTAAGTTTCAATTCCTCAATAACTCTCTGCCGATACTTGAAGTTAGAGCGGCATAGGCTGTAATTGGCACAAGGGAAATACATAGTCTCTTGCACTCAAACATAATGAGTTTTCCATGTTTGAGCTGGAGGTGCAAGTAGATCACATCTTTGTAGGATATTGATTTTGCACAAATTTACTTTAGCCCAAAAAGCATGCCGCAATCAAGTGAAACATATATATGAAACTTAGTCAAGAACACAAAATGTTGATTCAAATGTCTGAACTCTGGGAATTGATGACAATTTTTTCCTACTTATGAATTTGATTGTTTCGAGTATTGATCTTCACGTTCCTATTATGTGATTTGTCAGGCTTCGGGTGACTCTTAGTGCCACTCATACGACAGAAGATTTGAGAAAGCTTACAACTGCATTATCTCGTTGCATCAAGATACATGAGGTTGGAAACCAGAGCTCATGCAAATATGCCAAGCTCTAGTATTTTTCTCTTGTTGCTCTAGACAAATTTGTTGAATTCTAGATGAAAATTTTTTATTTTACTGCTCAGAAACATAAAGAATTCCTTCAGTCTATTTATTTTCTATTATTATTTGATAAAGTTACCTACAGTTTATTTATATATTTATTTGCTATACAATATTTTACTGCAAAGTGGAAGGAAGCTCCCTATGAATTTCCTCTTACCAGGCACCAAGGACTTGCCATGTCCTTTGGCAATTGTTGATAACGGTGTTGATATAAGGAATTGTCATTTGTAAATATACGTCAGGATTTTAATTACTACAATTTTACAACAAATTGACAAATAATTTTTATAAAAATAAGAGTAATCATGTCTTTAATTAAAACATCATAATAAATATTATAATAATTGATGATGATATTCAGAGAAAATAGCAACACAGATTTAGCCTTTCTAGACTTTTGCCAAATATTAAAAAGGTAAAGAAAAAAGAAAATTAAAAGACCGTATCCCTGAGCTCTGAATTTTACATGGAACCAGTCACTGGGATCAAGAGTTTCATGATCATAAGATACGGCAGTCCGGTGCATTGAGCAAATTTTCTTTTTTTTTTTTTGGGTATTCATGGGAGAATAGTATTGGGATTCTAATTAATTTGACTCGAGTATTGTGAGGTACGTTACAGAGTTAGCTTTTTTAATTTTTTTTTTATTTTTAAGATTCAAAGTCGAAATTTTTAATTAAGAAAATAGAGTATTCAATTAATCCATTCAAATAAATTAGTTCGGTATATTAAACAAATAAGTGGTCCTTGGACAAGACGGGCCATCACACTTTCCTGGCAATGGTTAATTTGTATTGATTGCTGCTCTCACCGTCGTCACCTCTTGACCAAGCTCCCTCGTAAGTTTAAGAGAGTTAATCATATACCCCTTATGTACGCTTATCTGTCTTTTTTTCCCCGGAAGGGAAGTGAATCCAATGATATATATGTTAAATTTTTTGATTAAATCTTAGATTTAAAATTTAAAAATAAAAAAAAAAATTATGTTAAAAAATCATCCATTGAATAAAACTATTGCGGTCACTTAAAGCGTATTAATCAGAATATGACTCCGGATATGACGGTGAAGGAGAAAAAAAAAATACAATTTCTGCCTTTGGGCCCGCAAGCCTAAACCAGAAGAAAGTTTGTTATTTGGGCCCTGAACCGCACACAATGTCTGGATGAAGTTGGGATGCAACTCAGCTCATTAGTTAAATCCTAATGTCTACGACTACCAAGAAATGCCACTCGTCTCACTTGAACATGCCAAAGTTGGTCCTATCCCAAATTTGAGTATCGGTTTTTTTCCTGGTATAAATTTGAAGGAGCAATTGTAATAGAGTAGAAACCAGAATAGAGTGGATGAACTGGTGGATTTGTCCCAATACCTGCGTGTACATGAAGCATGCATAGAACAAACCGCAACATATATAATTTGAGTAAGTCTGCATCTAGTGTCAGAAACTTATTCAATCAGAGAAAGTAGGTACTATCACAAGGACTGTTATCGAGGAACAGGTGGACAAGGTGGAACAGTGTGGAGTTGACCCAAGTGCTGCTGCTCCCATCTTCGGTGAGCATGATTCTGCTGCTGTTGATGGAGACGAGGTTCAGACTGAACCTGAGGAACATTTGCTCCAAACAACCTGCAGAAACCACCCAACTCAGTGGATACTTAGCTGCATGTGCTTGTTTAAAAAATTAAATAAATAAAATGAAATGATTTGGTGATACAAGTAGGTTTACGAGAAGGCATACATGAGGAGGGTGATGGGCGATTCCAGAGGTAGGGACTTCATTAAGGTTGATGACCATATTGTTCAGAGTCTCCACACTGCCTGAGACTGAATTGCTGCCATCTAACTCCGGCCCAGACATACGGAACAGGAAAGTACTTTCAAGGTTTCTACCGAATGAGGCTGATCTTGACACAGTGGAATCTGTCAGAGCTGACACGGCACCTCGCTCTGCCAAGGTCTTCACAGGGGACGACAGCTAGCAGCATTCCAGCGGGGTGGCTGAGGAGGGGACTCTCGGAGGAAGAAGAGACAGAAGGTGGAGTTGGGAATGGAAACATATGCTCCACAGCTACAGCCTCCGCCTGAGCGAAACAGAACTTGGCCTTCTCACTACTGCAACCACAACTAGGGCTAGTGCCAGCACCAGCACCAACCATGTTTGACCATCAAAAAAGGTTCTCTGGGGTTTCCGTATAGTGAGTCCACACCTCAGGCTTTGACTCTTTGCTGCTTTTCTCACTTCTTTTTATTGTAATTGTCTCTTTTCTAAGTCTTGTTCTGCGGACTCATCAGATACAGCTTCTGCCTTTCGATCATCTCCTCTTACTTGTTCTGCTTCTTTCCTTCTCTGGAATCATACAATGCATGATAGTAAATAAATAATTAATTAATTAAGCTACCAACGTGCTCACCAGCACCCTTTAAACAAAATCACAGATTTGAGCTTATTTTACCAGATGTGGTTTTTATTTAAAAAAAAAAAAAGGTTAATAAAAGTTCTTCTTCATTCAACATGTCCAAGTCCAGTCCAATAAATTTTAGAATTGGGCCAGACAGGCCCAGAATGCCTATACCCAGTGGATAATCATGTTCATCATACGCACAAAGGCTCATGGTATCGGCACCAATAATTTTTTTTGTTTTTTTTGTTACACAAGGATTATCTCATGATTGAAAAAGAGAGATTATGACCACCAAATTGTTCCTAATAATTAATAAGTGATTAATCCCCTTTGACCTGAATGCCAATCAAGAACGAAATCTGCAACAGCTATTCCTCGATCTCCTTTTTTTTTTTTTCTTCAAGAAGTCCTTGCCAACATCCTTCACCCCAAAATATTAAAAATAAATAAATAAATTCTAATTCTCAAATACTAATAATTTAATTAATGCTATTAAGAATTAACAGATATATATAAATATCTCGAAAGCTAACTGAACATTTGAAGAGTCATCCAAATTTCAAGGGTACAGTCCAGTGATCATGACCCCCTCTCTCAACCTAATAATCCCCAATCTAATAATCTCATATTCAAATTTCTGTGTATCCAAAAAAATAAAAAAACCGCCATCCAAGCCCTGATTTGGAGTGGCATACTCTGAAGCATTCGCAACCCCAATTGCTCCATCACATTCGGCTTGTTTATTCTTGCTTCTCATGAACTCTTTCACATCCCTAACATGCCAACAGCAACGTCAGTTGCACCATGTAACATAGGCAAACCATCGTAATTAACACCAAATCGAAGTTTTAAGATTTAAAGGTGTGACCTGCTGACTCTTGCCACTTCTTCCCTGATTTCCCTGAACTCCAACAGACACAACATCCTTAGCAGCACATCACCCAGCACCCACCCAGGCGGCGGAGTCCAATAAGGATCGTCAGCACCCGCTTGCTTCCTAAAATCATCCAAATCAGCACTTTCCAACCAGTACTCCATCACCCCTTCTGGAGTGTGTCTACGCCGGATACGGTCAAGACCATCTGGCAAAACCTTCCCGGCCACATGCTTCAGCAGATGGACTAGTAATCCAGTGTCTCCTATAAACTTCCTCACCTCTGCTTTTAGTTCCGGTCTCAAAATTGTTTTCCCAAACACTGCTCCTTTCTCCTTGATAACTCTAAACAAAGTGGTCTCGGCAAGATTATACCTGCATGAATAGAGTATTAGTCATTGATTATTACCTAGTATTAAAGAAAACGAAGATCAAACAAAGAACAATTCGTTAATTAATGCATTTACCTCTCAGCAGGCCGTCTGTGGTCATAAACAATCTGCCCTGTTTTTGACGTTGGGGTCTCTACTGTTCCTTACATGGCTCGATCTTCGCAATTTCGTCTTTGGGGGTTCATCTTGTTTTTCATTACCATTATCGTTATCCTCACAGTCATCACCATCTTGTTGATCTTGGCATTGTGTTGAGAGTGTGTTTGAAATCTGAGGGCTATTGTTTTCGTTTTGTGGATTCTTTTCAATAAAAGCCACACGTCTGCGAGTACCCCACCGCATTATATTACAGGAGTTCATATGAGACAAACAAGAGTTCATCTTCCCTGCAACCAACCAAAATCTCTCCCTGCTTCTTTCATCGTCAAACTCGAACGAAGAAATACTTCGTTGAAGGACTTTAAGGGTCAGAGACAAACCCATAATGAAGGGAGGCGGCGGGGGGGTCCGCCGGGGGAGGGAGAGAGAGAAAGAGGGGAGGGGGCTGGCGGCGTGCGGCGGAGGGGGGAAGGAGAGAGAGAGGGAGCTCCGCGGGGGTGCGGAGGGCCGCGGGGTGCGGAGGGGGGAGGGAGAGAGAGAGGGAGGGCCACGGGGGGCAGAGGGGGGAGGAGAGAGACACAGCGGCTCTCCTCCCCCCTCAGCCCCCCCGCGGCCCTCCGCACCCCCGCGGAGCTCCCTCTCTCTCTCCCTCCCCCCTCCGCACCCCGCCGCACCCCTCCCCTCTCTCTCTCCTTCCCCCTCCGCCGCCCGCCACCAGCCCCCTCCCCTGGCGGACCCCCGCCGCCTCCCCTCTTTCTCTCCCTCCCTCCCCCCTCCGCACCCCGCCGCGGTCCTCCCCTCTCTCTCCTTCCGCCGCCGCCCCCAGCTGCGCTCCTCCCTCCCCCCTCCGCCCCCCGCCCCCCGCCGCTCTCCTCCCCTCTCTCTCTCCCCCACCGGCGGACTCCTCTCTCTCGAGTGTCGCGGGTATAAGGTGTCGCGTCTCCAACTCCCGACAAATTCGAATTATTTGGAGAAATATTTTTCAACTCGGGTTGTTTTAAATTTTTTTTTTTTTTGGGTTATTTGAGTACATGTCTCGAGATGTGTTACCATGACTACTCGGACTGATTGGAGTGGGACAGGTGATCTCCGGAGGGCTTGATTGATCAATTTGATAATAAGAACCCACTTCGATTTTCATTTCTTCAAAGTTCTCTGCGAAAACTATGGAAAAGAGACAGAGGAGAAAGACCAGACTGCAAATAGGATGCAAGTAATGTAGCGACATTGTGCTATTGTGGTGTAGTGAGTGCGTGAATCACGATAGCTTACCACCAGTCACCAACGTGTACAGGGGTAGAATTAAAAGTAACAAAAGGATTAAAAAAAAAAAAGGTTAAGTATGCAAAGCCAGGGAGAGAGGAGAGATTTCAAACCAAAAAAACAGAGAGAATCACAATCTTCAAACATCATCAAGATTTTCTTCTACAAGCACCGTTTTTCTCACATTGATAATCGCAAATTCACTGGAACAACAGGGGGGAGGGAGCAAACAGGAATTTGGGGTTCTGCAAAAGACCAAACAATGACAGAAATTGTTAAAAACCAAATAATACCCTAAGCATAAAAAAGGTAAATGATAGAGATTATACACTAAGCATTGGATTGGTTCGAAATTAGTTTGTGGCAATTAGAGATGTTTGGATCTGTCGAAGCATTTTGAAAGAAAGAGAGTGGAGTGCTCGAGTGTCGAGTTTGGTGGCTCTGTAGCAGTAGGAGAGAGCGAGCCTCCACTCACATCACAACAGACACTCACCCTCTTTTGTGTGGGGGAGAGATGATTTTGATTATGACAGACAACAGAAATCTGAGGTGGCTTATCACGTGCGAGACAGCGAGCTCGCCTTAAATCTTTTTTTCCAAATATACCCTATAAGGTGGGGTCCACGTCATCTTCTAAAAAAGATGCTCTTTTATTAAACTTTCCAAAAACAAACTCCCTTCGGACTCCCAGGACAGGAAGCTCATAAGATGAAAGATTTTCTAGTCCTATGCCAAATAATACTCACAATCTCTCTCTGTCTTTTATATACGTAGAAAAGAGAAGGGGATTCTTTGCCACCTGACGAGAAGAGGAATTCCGCACCAACCCCATAAAGCACAATGAAGAATTCTTCAAACAAGACAAGTTCAATGAAATGAGAAAGAGGAAGCAGAGGAAGCCAAAATCTCTCCTTAATTCGCTCAGAATTCGAAAATTTGCCACCTGAGTTGATCACGGATGTAATCTCTCGTGTGGCTGCATCTTTTATGGTTGATCTCTTTCATGTCAATATCGGATACGTGTACATACATACATCCATCCAGAAATTTCTTAAATTTTTTTAACTTCAAGTGGTAGAGGAGAATATCCACACATAAGTATACAACCATCAGCCCGGTTCATCAATGATATTCATAAAACGTGTGAAAAACCTTCATTTATTTTGTAAATAATAGTAGCAGCCTCACAGTACCAGCATTACAACACATCTGCACCTGCTGTGGTCAGGTAAGGTAGTTACCTACCAAGCATAAGGTGCAATGTTAATATTCCTGCTGCATACCAGGATTAATATAGTGAGAAACCAACTAAGATGATGGCTGCATATTAAAGGACTTACAACTAGGCAATGCTGTCCGGTATCAATACAACAGAGCCAGATGTCTTTCGACTCTCCAAGTCCGCATGTGCCAGAGCTGCCTGGGACAAAGGGTACTTGTGGTTCACCCGAACCCGTAAGACACCCGATGCAACATTAGCAAATACCTCTCCAGCAGATTTCAGCAGTTCATCTCGAGTTGCATTGTATTGCATCATGGAAGGCCTTGTCAAGAAAAGTGACTTGGCTCCAAGGGCTGGCAATGGAACTGGTTCTGGCATACCTGATGATTGCCCAAAACTCACCATGTAGCCACAAGGCTTTAAGCATGCCAATGATCCCTATTATTCATAAAGTCCAAATCATAATAAGATTTTTCACATAATTCTGTTCATGTATAAACCTTGGCACAAATACAGGTCTAATATTATAAATCCCTCCAATCAATTCCACAATAGGAAAACCTGGTCTTCGCCATTTGGTCAGCATGTGAAAGTGTAGTTGGGTCTAGGTCCAGTAAGGATCTCCCGCAATCAAAACAGCAATTCACAATTCAGTGAAATAAAAGCTGTCAGATTGCATCCCCTAACACCAGAAGGACATAGTTGAGATAACCAGACTAGCTTATTTGTTTTCTCAGCAAAGCAATATGCTCATCATTATCATTACTATTTGGGATCCATATGATTCACAAAATAATTGCCTGACAATTCAATTAACAGAAGGATCAGAACAATATTTACAGAAGATTACCTGAAAGGTTATCTTTCCCACAGAATCATAGACAACGTCCACCCCTTTGCCAGAAGTTATCTCATTTACACGGGCTGCAAAATCCTCTTCCTCATAGATGATAACATGGTGACAGCCATCATCCTTGGCCTGAGCAGCCTTCTCTTTATCGGACACAGTTCCAATGACAGTGGCACCAAGGGCATTCGTCCACTGGGACAACGATGATCCAACTCCACCAGCTGCTGCATGAATAAGGACTGTATGCCCTGGTTCAACCTGTAATTGCGAAGTCAGACAGAGACGCCTCAGCAACAAAAGTTAAAGGATTCCATGAACTAGCTTTTTTTTTGGGGGGGGGGGAGGCGGTTAACAAGCAAAGAAAAGAGGATTGTTTGGATTAGACGCAGTGTTAGGCAAAATATCCAACTACAAAGAGAAAACCAAGAACTATAATTGTGGAGTAAGTGATGAGTGATTTAAAGCTACATCACTCATTAAAAGCATAACAATGAGCATAACTTAGTTGTGCCCTAAAAGTGTAATCATTTTAACTTGCAGAAAGATAATCAATGAAGTATTAACTTGATTTAACAGTTTACAATTTCTTTTAGTGCAATTACTAAGAGCAAATCATTCTCGTTTGATCCAAAACCTGCCAGAGAGAACACATTACACACCAAACAACGCCTGACTAAAAATTCAGTCGTCATACCCTTAAGCAAGATGGATGCTGCAATAACTGGATCAATTGATGGTGGGACAGGCACAACTCTGTCAGCAGGAAGAATCTGCTCTTCAGCATATGAGCCCATTGGATCCCCAGCATAAGCAACAAGGTCTCCAACTTTTCTGCCAGTAAGCCCAGGGCCTACAGCTGTCACTACTCTAGCTGCCTCCCTTCCTAGAAGCAGGGAAAAAAACATCTGATATCTTGGGTCTTACCTCATTTGCAGTACAATATAATAAACTTTCTCTCAAATCCATAGAAACTAGAACCAATGTTGTGACTAACATCATTTTTGCAAGTCCTTCAATATCTAAAACTACTTCAGTAGAATTTTGGGAATTTTTCATCCCACTTTAGCAGCATTTTTCCACGTTTTTGAATACATGACATTGAGGATGGCATGTAAGTTCGTTCAAATGGGAGTCCAAAACATGTCCATTCTCTAACGAGAGAACCCTCCTTAACCTGAAGTATTTTAAGTTATGGTCACAAAAGAGTATTGGGTAAACCTTCACAAGTGCAAGGGTCCATAAGAACATCTTTTTAAACAAACCATGAGACGGATCATATGCAACACAGGAGGCGTACCAGAAAAAAACTTCCCTTACAAGATCAAATAATGTTTAAAAGAATACAATACGTAGCAACAAGCGTAGGCCTTAGACTAAGTTTCCCAAACTGCAAGACAAATATACCCCGATCTTCCTAACTCAAACAGATTTGCTGAAAGATAATATGCAATATACACCAATCAAGTCATTTCTCTTGCTAAGTAATTCAAAGGTTTTAACGCAGATATACATGAAACTTATCAAGCAAGAGTTATCACAAAATTTAACTTGGAATAGTGCAAGGGAGAATTCGTGCAGCAATCATGCAATAAAACAAAAAAGCAAGCATCAATAAAATCAACTTCTCTTGATAAGCAAATCAAAAGTGAAAACTGAAAACAAACCTGGGGTAAAAGGCATGGAAGCAGCCTCACCTTTGCGGAAGTAGACATCGATGAAGTTAAGCCCAATGGCCTTGTTCTGCACACGAATCTCCCCCTCTTTTGGCTCTCTAACTTCCACATCCTCCCACTTCAGCACCTATATACATAATCCACTCAAAATTTTGTAGTACGTCAAAAAGATGGACAAAATAGAGGATCAACAGCTTTAACCCCTGCCCCTTCATGAAATACAACACCACACCAAAATTTAGATAAATTAATTGGAACCAAGAGGAGGACATTGAGAAATGGGTCTTCAAATTTCTAGCAGCCACATGTTTTTTGGCCAACATAGAGGCCAAAGAAAGGATCAATAGTTTGATCCATCCATCCAATGAAACAGTACATACCTCAAATTAGATAAATGAATTACAAAATGGACACTCGGGTCATGGGGAGCGTGTTTAAACAACAAAATTAGAGATTCTAACAATCCCCAAAAGAGTTCAGATGAAATTTCACATAGGGCTCATGAAATTTATCAAGGTAAAAGAAGAAAAACCAAATGGGTATCTGATGATTTGATCAGAAAACATCCTTTTAATTGAATATTTAGGCGAGCGACTAATAGAGGGAGAGAGAGGGAGAGAGAGAGAGAGAGAAAGAAGAACCTCAGGACCGCCAAGTTCATAAACCCTAATAGCTTTGACCATATCTGGTGTTGGTGTACAAGAGAGTGCTCTCCCTAACACTGACTTGGCCCTGGCTGGGACTTCAGGAAATGAGACTTCAGGAAATGAGAGAAATTCTTGTTCAGTTGTTGGTGGAGAGGCAGGACACTTCTGGAAGTGGTCTGACCTGTACCGAAACCAATTGTGTGTGTGTGTGTGTGTGTGTGTGTGTGTGTGTGTGTGACAGGGGGCCGATGACTGTGACGATGGACTTGGAGTGGGATTGGTGTTCCCAATCTTAATATCCCCATCTCATCTGTTCGTTTTGTCTATGTCACACAAATTGATCCGAGTCCTAGGTTTCTTCAAATTATTCTGTTATTGTTATTATTTTTTTCTTGTCGAAAAGACGTTAAAATGACAGTTATATAATTTTTTTTTTTGATAGTCTAACGTAGTCATTTTTAATTTGAATTATTTATATTGTTCGATAAGCGGCCCTGCCGATCAATTTTCACTAAGATTTTAAAATTTCAATAATAAGTTATTTCAGGTAGCACTGTAGATGATTTTTTGTAACCCTTGCCCATGCCCATTTAGGTTCCTAAGTCCATTTAGCTTTTGGAGCACATTTGATTAAATCTATTTTGAACAGATTATAAGCTATTATAATTATATATCTTATTTTTAAAATAAATTATTAAAATGTTTGAATAAAAGAAGATATAACAGCTTTAAGATAATTTCCAAGAAAAAAACAAGACGGGAGTGTCTTAAAACCCCAAAAAACACATACTTCAATTCCTTTGGATAGACAACGGTCTTATAAACCGCAGCTCCCAAACTGGGCAGGACAACACTTGGCGAAGAAAAAATAATTGGATAGCTGATGATGAGGATGACTTGGACTATATTTAAGTGGCTAGTTTTGTGACATATTACATGGGTTTGGTCAAAGAGGATTTTAGTTTCCATGACATGTTGCATGGAAGATTTCATTTTAGCTTGAAACAGATTATATTGCTTTCATTTGAGCCCGGGTCATCCCATGAATGACCCTTCATAAAATATTTTGCTTGTGACAGACAATGTAATTAGAACAGATTTTTTTTTTTCCTGGCCTATCCCATTTAGCTGAAATGCACAGTGAAGCACTCGACTGCGAATAGACAATGTTATACATCACACACTATTGCATAGAAACTAACAATACCGAAGAATACTTGGGTCTCACCCTGCACACAAAGTACTCCCCAATTTAGTGTAGAGATAGAGGGAGGATAAGCGTATATGTACGCAACATTTCCTTTGCATTTTTACAAAGAGATTGTATTCACGTTTCGAATCCGTGATCACGAGGTTATCAAAAGAACAAGTCAACCGTTACACCAAGATTCGGGCCTCTCGGTGATTCTACATCCTTGAAAAAAAAACAGGCAGCCTCGTAAAAGGATACAATTTATACTAGTTTAGCAAGAATAGAACTGCAAGATCACATGACTTTAGAGTTTAGATAAGTATGCTTATACTTCAATATCAATGGCTGCAAAGCTTATTTAAGTACTACCCAACGTTGACAATGGAATAACAAACACTAGATTGAAAGGAAAAGGATACTTCAATATCAATACCGAAGAATACTATGAAGTAATAAATAAATAAACAAATGTCGAAGGAAGGAATGGGATAGAGCATTTCCCGCAGGCAAATTAGACTACTAGATGATGCTGGGGGATAACTACACAACCATCAGCCCGATTCATCAATGATATTCATAAAACGTGTGAAAAACCTTCATTTATCTTATAAATAAGAGTAGCAGCCTTACAGTACTAGTTTTACAATACATCTGCACCTGCTGCAGTCAGGTAAGGTAGTTACCTTCCGAGCATAAGGTGCAACGTAAATTCTCCTGCTGTGTACCAGGATTAGTATAGTGACAAACCAACTGAGATGATGGCTGCACATTAAAGGACTTACAACTGAGAAACACTGTCCGGTATCAATACAACAGAGCCAGATGTCTTTCGACTCTCCAGGTCTGCATGTGCCAGAGCTGCCTGGGACAAAGGGTACTTGTGGTTCACCCGAACCCGTAAGACACCCAATGCAACATTAGCAAATACCTCGCCAGCAGATTTCAGCAGTTCATCTCGAGTTGCATTGTATTGCATCAAGGAAGGCCTTGTCAAGAAAAGAGACTTGGCTCCAAGGGCTGGCAATGGAACTGGTTCCGGCATACCTGATGATTGCCCAAAACTCACCATGTACCCACGTGGCTTTAAGCATTCCAATGATCCCTATTATTTAGAAAGTCCAAATCATAATAAGATTTTCACATGATTGTGTTGATTTATCAACCTTGGCATAAGAACAGGTCTAATATTATAAATCCCTCCAATCAATTCAAAGACCACAATGGGAAAACCTGGTCTTCACCATTTGGTCAGCATGTGAAAGTTTAGTTAGGTCTTGGTCCAGAAAGGATCTCCCACAATCAAAACAGCAATTCAAAATTCAATGAAATAAAAGCTGTCAGATTGCATCCCCTAACACCTGAAGGACATAGTTGAGATAACCAGACTGGCTTATTAGGTTTCTCAGCAAAGCAATATGATCATCATTATCATAACAGTTTGGGATCCATATGATTCACAAAATGATTGCCTGAAAAATCAAATAACAGAAAGATAAGAACAATATTTACAGAAGATTACCCGAAAGGTTATCTTGCCCACAGAATCATAGACAACATCCACCCCTTTGCCAGAAGTTATCTCATTTACACGGGCTGCAAAATCCTCCTCCTCAGAGATGATAACATGGTGACAGCCATCATCCTTGGCCTGAGCAGCCTTCTCTTTATTGGACACAGTTCCAATGACAGTGGCACCAAGGGCATTGGTCCACTGGGACAACAATGAACCAACTCCACCAGCTGCTGCATGAATAAGGACTGTGTGCCCAGGTTCAACCTGTAATTACGAAGTCATACAGAGACACTCCAGCAATAAAAGTTAAAGGATTCCATGCATTAGCTCCTTTTTTTTTTTGAGGTGAGAGGGGATCAGTTAACAAGAAAAGAAAGAGGATTGTTTGGATTAGACGAAGTGTTGGGCAAAATATCCAACTACAAAGAGCAAACCAAGAACTATAATTGTGGAGCAAGTGATGTGTAATTTAAAGCTACATCAATCATTAAAAGCACAACAATGAGTATAACATAGTTGTGCCGCATGATTTTCCTCTTCATTTCCCAGGCCAATGAGAATGGTTTGATCTTGCAGAAAGATAATTCAATGAAGTATTAACTTGATTTAACAGTTTACAACTTCTTTTAGTGCAATTACTAAGAGCAAAGAGCAAATCATTCTCATTAGATCCAAAACCTGCCAGAGAGAACACATTACACACCTTAAAACAACGCCTGACTAAAAACTCGGCCGTCATACCCTTGAGCAAGATGGATGCTGCAATAACTGGATCAATTGATGGTGGGACAGGCACAACTTTGTCAGCAGGAAGAATCTGCTCTTCAGCATATGAACCTATTGGATTCCCAGCATAAGCAACAAGGTCTCCAACTTTTCTGTCAGTAAGCCCAGGGCCTACAGCTGTCACTACTCCAGCTGCCTCCATCCCTAGAAGGAGAGAAAAAACATTTGATATCTTGGGTTTTACCTCATTTGCAGTATAACATAATAAACTTTCTCTCAAATCCATAGAAACAAGAACCAATGTTGTGACTAACATCATTTTTGCAAGCCCTTCAATATCTAAAACTACTTGAGTAGAATTTTTGGAATTTTTCATTTCACATTAGCAGCACTTTTCCACATTTTTGACATGTAAGTTCGTTCATATGGGAGTCCAAAACATGTCAATTCTCTAACGAGAGAACCCTTCATAACTAGAAGTATTTGAAGTTATGGTCACAAAAGAGCCTTGGGTAAACCTTAACAAGTGCAAGGGTCTATAAGAACATCTTTTTAAACAAACCATGAGAAGGTTAACATTTAACACAGGAGGCATACCTGAAAAAAACTTCCTCTACAAGATCAAATAATATTTAGAAGAATACGATACGTAGCAACAAGCATAAACCTTAGACAAAATTTCCGGTTCGTTAAAGTTGCTCCACCACCAATTTTTGCAGAAACTGACCAGAAGCGAAAGACTAAATTTCCCAAAACTGCAAGATAATATATCCCAATCTTCTTAACTCAAAGAGATGTGCCAAAAGATAATATGCAATATACACCAATCAGGTCATTTCTCTTGCTAAGCAATTCAGAGGTTTTAACGCAGATATACATGAAACTTATCAAGCAAGAGTTATCACAAAATTTAACTTGGAATAGTGCAAGGGAGAACTCATGCAGCAATCAAGCAATCAAACATAAAATCAAGCATCAATGAAATCAACTTCTCTTGATAAGCAAATCAAAAGTGACAACCGAAAACAAACCTGGGATAAAAGGCACGGAAGAAGCCTTATAAACACCTTTGCGGTAGTAGACATCAATGAAGTTAAGCCCAATGGCCTTGTTCTGCACACGTATCTCCCCCTCTTTTGGCTCTCCAACCTCCACATCCTCCCACTTCAGCACCTATATACATGATCCACTCAAAATTTTGTAGTATGTCAAAAAGATGGACAAAATAGAGGATTAACAGCTTTAACCCCTGCCACTTCATAAAATACAACACCACACCAAAATTTAGATAAAATAACTGGAACCGGGAGGAGGACATTGAGAAATGGGTCTTCAAATTTCAAGCAACCACATGTTTCGAGCCCAACATAGAGGGCCAAAGAAAGGATCAATAGTTTGATCCATCCATCCAGTGAAACAGTACATACCTCAAATTAGATAAAATAATTATAAAATGGACACTCAGGTCATGGGTAGGGTATTTAAACAACAAAACTAGAGATTCTAACAATCCCCAAAAAAGTTCAGATGAAAATTCACATAGGGCTCATGAAATTTATCAAGGTAAAAGAAGAAAAACCAAATGGGTATCTCATGATTTGATCAGAAAACATCCTTTTAATTGAATATTCAGGCGAGCGACTAATAGAGGGAGGGAGAGAGAGACGGAGAGAAACCTCAGGACCACCAAGTTCATAAACCCTAATAGCTTTGACCATCTCTGGTGGTGGTGTATAAGAGAGTGCTCTCACTAATACGGGTTAGGCTCTGGTTGGGACTGAGAGAAATGAGGGAAACTTAATTCTTGTTCAGCTGTTGGTGGAGACGCAGGATACTTATGGAATAGGCCTAACCAGCACCACTGTCACCGGTTTCTTTGTGCATGCCAAACTAATGGTCACCCCTAAAGCCAGAATTAGTATTTTTTCTTAGTTTACTTTATGCATAATTTGTTTTAAAAAATTTATGTATTAAAAAATATTATATGAAAGTTTCTTTGTGCGCATGAGAGGATCCCAATCCATAATGCTATAAACTATCACTCTCTCTCTCTCTCTCTCTCTCTCTCTCTCTCTCTCTGCGTACATTACCATCACTTCCTGCATCATCGGCTGCCTACCATGTGGCTCCGGCATAAGACCAGTGGGTTGCAATTTTGCTCAAGTAGAATATTATTGACTTGGTTGGATTCTCCTTTGCTTGCGCAAATAATGCATTTTGTCGCCTTTAATGATATTGAAAAGAAAAAAGGTATTCCAGAAGACTTTTTTTAAAATTGCATGAGTTTACAAGTCACAGTCAGGCATTGTCCCTGTGAAAGACCCAAAACAATGAACAAAAACAGAGTCGCGCGGTGAGTACAGAGTGAACTATTCTTTCGCAAGGCACAAAATAACAGCCGAGTAGAGGGCATTTCAATTTCTGTTTTGTGTTGGGATTGGCCTGATGTCTTGGGGAATCCCAATTAGGGGCAAATATGACAATCAACTTTGTCAGCGGCGGTTGGGTCCCGCGTATGATTTTTGATTTTTGTTACAACGTTTGTCTCTCTCCTTTCACCCACTGAAGCTGCCGTCGATGGTGGTGATTGGACGTTGAATCTCTCGTCTTCGTTCCACCGATTCCAATTCTTCTTGTTTTTTTTTTTTTCCTTTTTTTAATCACACATTTGTTAGGTTAAATCCCAATTTGGAATAGTATTTTTCAATTCTTGTCTGCTAGATCACGAAAAAAAATCCCAATTTGGCTAAATCATTTAGTAATTAATGAATTAGCATGAGGTTGTAAAGTTAGGTTAATGAGAACAAAAATTATATTAATTGCAATAGTATTTGTTATATTTTCTTTGGATTCATCCATTTATATCATAATCAGATTGAGAACAATATTCTACCCACCCTTCTATTTTAATCTTTTCTCCGGTGCTCCATTGACATCAATGTTCCTATATACTTATTCAATCATTATGATTACATTTGCATAAAACTTAACTACACGAATAATCACAATCAAACAACAATAGAGTCAAAAATAATGTTGATTCTAGTTAGAATAAAACTGCATGAACCAACTGGAAGTAAATCACACATTATGGTTTACATTTATAAAAATTCAAAAATTTTTTAAATTTAAATAATTTTGAATTAGTCAAAATCCATTTTAAATCAAGTAAATAAATAAATATGTTAAGATTTGATTTATTTAATTTTTGACTAATAAAAAGCACTATTGAAATATGGAAAGCAGACACTTGAAATAGTTTGGGAATTTAAATTATATGGATACAAAAAGGGAATACTAGATGCACATGGCATTCGAGTACGACAGGTAGACAACGTGGCGAGTACATACATCGTACGTCAGAGAAAACCTGCTATTCACCGACGGACTGATTATTAAGTGAAAAGGGTATTACATCCCTTAACTGAGACTCAACTGAGACTCGAATTTAGATTTAAAAAAAAAAAAAAAAAAAAAAATTATGTTAAGATCACGGTCACAATTTCAAAATGTTAAATCACACCCAACAACTCTCTCTCTCTCTCTCTCTCACAAACAGCCGGCCCCCCTTTTTCGTTATTTTGGTCTGCAGGGGTTCTAGAAGGGATCATAGGGCCATAACAAACCAAAGCAAAACACAAATCAAACATAAAAAGGACAAGAAACCCTAATAACAATAAGGAGAATCTTCCCCATATTTGTCTCTCCTTCAAACCAACCCTCAAACCAGATTTCACCATCTCAAGAGTTCTCTGAACATCCATACCATTTTCAATTCTCTCTATCAACCACAAGAACAACAAATTTCAAAACCCTAAATTCACTGAATAAAAATCCAGACACTAGAATACATAAAACCCAAAAGACAAAATGCTGTTGTTTTCGTATACATAAAACCCAGTAGAGGAATTGTTCTTGAGTAATTGTCTATCTAGGTCTTCTGGAACAAAATCATTGAATACAATTCACCAGTTTATTCACTACTAAGAGAGTCTTCAGCTTTTTTTATCAATTTCCATTGTTGAATGATGAAGAAAATAAAAAGTGGTTTTACTATTATGTTCTTGAGAGAGAGGAAAGGCACTGAGGTTGCTAATTCAAATTAAGAATGAATTTTAATTAAATTAACGGTCATATAAACTAATAAGTGTCAACTTTTCTCTCTAACCCATATAAAAGGTCATCGGGTAGCTAAATTGCATGCGAAGCAAAGTAGCTACAAGTTGTCATGGTGGAGACTACTTTCTTCCCGAAGACCTATCCCAACAGCCCATAAAGCACAACAAAATAAACATCTAGTTACCAGACCATATTACAAAAGGCAACAAAAATGTGTTTTCTTAACCTTGGATACGACCAAAACTTTGCATTGTTACACCAAGGTGCAATCCCCCAACATTATGCCAACTCTCTCTCTCCAGCTATTAAAATAGGGTCTGTGTTTGCAGACCTGGAAATCAAGAAGATTAGGTTAAATCTGCGGAAGATCATCAATTAGGTACCTTGCCTAATAAATTGCACATGAAGACTTCAGACAATAATGAAGAAAAAAAGTTGATAATATTCTTAACCCTTGGTTTATGGTCAAATGTGAAAATTACTATCAAGGTGTCAGTCAATGTGCCTAACCAGATTTGAACCTTTTACTATGTTTTACTATGCCCGCTGACTTAGGCCATGGATTTATACTAGATGATTCACTATATAAACAAATGCGATCTATTATGTATGTGCATCACACCGAACATGCAATTCTCTCAGCTCATTGTACGCAACACCTATTTACCCTCATCAGCGCACACAAACAGTTGCAACTTAGAAAACCAGTATATGCATTCAAGCATGCTCATTTTTATGTTATATACATGCTGCATTTGTGATCGCATAAAGTTACTTATTGACAAAAATGACAAATGATTTACCTTAAACCAAACTGACTGATGAAAGTCAACGGGTGCCATCATTGTTTCTGAACCTGCAAGAATAATTTCAAACTTTTTACAAGTAGAAATTGTCAATAATGACTAATACAATGAAACAATTTAAGATGCTATCTGGAAGGTTAGGTTCAGTCAGACGAGCATTAAATGTATTTGAACTGGAATCCATTTCTTTTGCAAGGAAAAACAAATATGGAAACAAATTTTAATCGCATGGTGTTTTCATGGTGCAATCCAACAAAGATTTGTCAACTTCGATAGATGTACCTGCTCAATGGAAGCCCCATTAGATCCAAATGGTGTAACTTGTTAAGCGATAGATTTAGCTATAAGTGAACACATGATTGCAAGTTGAACCTCTAACCTTGCTTGGCTTTCCCTCATCATCCTCATTTCTTCAGAATGGCGTTGCTCCATCACTTTCATGGCCTCCAAGACTCTATCACTCTCCAAATCTTTTTGCTGGCCCCACAAGCTAGTGGGAGTTAGGCAAAGTCTCAAGGCCTCTGAAGTTCCAAGACTCTCCAAACCTTTTTGCTGATCCCTCAAGCTGGTGGGAGTTGGGCGAAGTCCTATACCACAAATTTGACTTCTTTTTTCTGCTCCCATCACTTGGGAATACACATCATCTTCCCCAGCAACTCTTTCTTTAGATTGTTCCATTGTTGCGGGAAGCTCGCTCAACTTTCTCTTCATGAGTTTCTAATCGATTAATAACATTATTAGCAAACCCATTTTCAATCCAAAAAAAAAAAGATGGGCGGTGGGGGAAGCAGAACCTATGACTTCTGTTGAAATTTTAGTCTGTTTGGTCATCCACACTTACAACTTTTTTAGCAGATTCCTCAATTGGCCTTCCATCGTTTCGCGGCTTATGAGTTCCTATGAATATGTGTGCTCGAGATGGCTCTACTCCATCCTTAGCCCAACAAAGTACTTTAAAGATGAGTAACTGTCATCAATGATAACATTTCATAACTATCCACTAATATTTACAAAAGAGGAAGATCGGCAAAAGAAAATGTAAGAATTAAACCTCCTCTGCCATTAAGCATGCAAAGCTTTTGGATCCAGCAGTATGCGGCATGATTAGTTTTGCACGACTTTTTTTATTTGCCTCACTTCGTTTCTAACAAATTAGCAATATTAGCAAACAATTTCAGCCAAAAAACTACCAAATATATGAAGTTTAAAACGTACCTTCCCTGACTCTGAGAACCAATGAGATACTAAAATAGTCCTCTGGTCTTCTGGAATGTGCCAAGGTCTAGCATGTAGGATGTCCTCTTCATTTTTGTTCTTTTCACAATACTTACTCTTCAATTCACATTTAAAGTCTTTCCATTTCTTTCCAAGTGATCTCATTGTCCATTTTTCTCCAACAGAAGGAACTGCAAACTTTGACTACAACAAAAATAAAAAGCTATAGAATAAGAAATGAATAACATATTTTTTCAATAGCGTTTTGTTTTTCTTTCTACCTTCACAACTTCTAACAAAACTTTCTTGGATTACTCTGGAACTAATCTCCAATCTCTATAGTGAAGGGGAGCAAAATCTGGATCTCTTGCTATAACACCCAAAAAGCTAGCAAGCACACGCCCTTCTTTGCCTATAGCTTGTCCTCTCCTATTAAACTCCACATTGATCCGTTGATCCTCAGGCAAACTCCACACATCAGAAAGTATAGTAGGACCCCACCCCCTTTTTTCCACTAAAAGCAATTAGAAAATACATGTGTGAGAAATAAGTTGTAGATGATATGATAGAAGTACAAAACAAACAAAAGAGGAAGCCCTCAAGTACATATCAACTTCAGCAGACCGAGATTACCTGCAGTTTCAATTTCTAAATTAGAAGCAGCAACTATATCTGTGACTAGTGCAGCAAGTGAAGTATCATTCGTAGCTTGTGATTCACTGTTTGAGCTGCTTGTACTTTGGTTATCTGAATTTTCCACATTAGGTTGCTCTTGCTCACAAGCCAACAGGCTGTCCACATTAGGCTGCCCTTGGTCGCAAGTTGATTGAGCCTGAAGAGTAACCTTACATAGAGATCTTCTAATTGCCAAGATAGTGCGCTGTTTAAAACTGCATCAAACATTGAAGTCCAGATATCTACAACATGCAAGTATTTACCCACGCCATCTACCGTTTACTTTACAAACTAGTGATAAGTCTCATCATTCATCTTATGCCAGGGAACCCAGAATGGGGAAATTGAAGGATGTGACAGACAGCTACCACTAGTTTGAGTGCATTATTACTTGGAACAACTGAGGATTACCATGTGACACTGGCCTTTGTGTCAAACGATGGCCTATGGGGCAAATTTTATACTTCAAGATAAATACAAGTGTGTATCCTAAGTTTTTGGAGGTAAAAATCCGAATTGATCTGCAAAGTTGGAATGAATCCAGGCAAAACAACATCAAAACTGGATTTAACGACAATTTCAGTGATCAAAGGCATACACATTTGGAGTCAAATGAAACCAAGTAAAAAAAAAAGGATTTCAGGAATGTTATTCTGCAATACCCAGTATCTTACAAGGAGAGTAAAAAAGAACTAAAACACTTCACTGAACAAGAACCACATGAAAACCCTAATGTGGAGTACCATAAGCTTCTACAAAAGTAGGTCCCAACTATTTGCTAAACCGGGAGACAATCTCAAATTCATTCTTGGTGTGACAAATATACCCAGAACCGTAGCGTAGAATCAAATCAATTATGGGAATTTCCTAAATTTACCGACTGATTTGCACTTAACACTACCAAAATATTCCATATAAGAACTGAAGAACAAAACAATTAGGCCACAAAGGACACTAACCACGAAAAGCTGGCAACAATCATAGACTCCGCGAGCACTTCACTTGCAAGACGTCTTACCTTTCACGGCAGATATTGCAAAAGTGAGAACGCGGGAGATGTAAATTCAGTGAGCCCTAACCCTAATATAATAGAGATAGAGAGCCGTAATTTTATTTCCCGTGACAGCGGGTTCTTGAAAATCACTTTTAGGCAGCATATTTTTCTTGAATCGCCGGCGTGTCCGATCGTCGCTTTTTTTTTTTTTTTTTTTTCCATTTTTGATTCTAAAATCCCCCTTTTTTTTTTCTAAGCAATAAGGGTTGAAAGAGGAAAATTTTAAATATGAGATCATAATAGGAAATTTTTTTTTAAAAAAAATATAGAGTTTAATTTTAACTCCGCAAAAAATATAAATTATAGATCTTTTTAAAAAAGAGAGAGCGAGAAAAGAATTTGAAAATTAATTGTAAGGCAAATTTTTGTTTCATATAAATTTCCTTTCTTATTACTATATTATCCTAATTTTATTAAAAGTTTGAATGAACGGAGCGCATAATTTTTTTGGCATGCTTTTTTTTTTTTTTAATCTATCAATATTCAAAATTATAATCCGACTAACATAAATCAAGTTAGTGTCAAACCCTTTATAAGAAATCTTTCTCAATATAATTTTTTTCATTTTTAAAATTCAAACCTGACTTTAAATTAAAAAATCTAACATTATTTTTGTTAAATCAATTTTTTATCGAGAAAAATATATATATATTTTTTAAATATCTTTTTATTCTGTATAAATAATATCAAATGATTCTTCTCAAGGGAAGAAAAAAAAAAGGAAATTTATTAAAATTAATTTTGCCACCTTCCTATAAACAAATAATTGGCCAAAGCGGGAATCGACAATATGAAATATGATATATTGATAATAAAAATTGTAATGTAAAGATAATAAGGGTAAAACGAGAACATCAAAATAATGGGAAAAAAAAAAGTGCTTAAAAAAGCCATTTTTAGTTCTTATTTTAGAAGTTTCGAAAAGTTTTATGTCTATGATTAACACCAAGGCAAGCCAAATGTCATTTACAATGCGATTCAATGGGAGTCTCCTACATGTACAAGACACCCATCAAGAATTGCCGGTAGTGATGTCGGCGAATGATGGTCAAGCCGTCTGGGCTCGAGTCACGACCACAATTAGCATGACCAGAATGGAGAGCAGGAATGTGGATCTCAGCTTTTCATCGAAAGGATCGGCTTTACCTTCCTCCATTGTCTTCTCATTGTTGGGTGACTTAAACAACACATTAACCAGCTTGGTAATGTTCTTCATAAGGTCCCAGAATTTTGCTTTGGTGCTGTCAAACATCCACCGCAGCATGTTTCTCGCTGCATCAGGCTGTCCAGAGTCCTTGCCCGTGCTCCAAAGACCGTTGTTTTCAGCTACAAATATAACAAAAGTTTAGGTCCATTAATGTAAGTGGTCCTTGCTCTTGTTTGATGAATGGATTAGATCTTTAAGCTGCTTTCTCATACCTCCCTTAAAGGACACTAAGCTAGGAAGGACATTAAGCCCACTAGTTATGATGAAAGGGCATATATATACATATATATATATGCAACATTACCAACACTGTCCTTTAGGCACCCAAGAAACTAATTAAAGGATTTTTTTTTCCCACATCTGCCATGAAAGGATCGACTGAATTCCTTCAACCATAATGATGGTATTTACAATGGAAAAATAGTCCCATGTAAAAGATTTGAACCTGAAAATGATTTCTATAGTAAAGTAAGATACAGCCAACTTATTCTTCTCTCACGTTGAAGTTTCTTTCTGGTACGGAGATAGATAAGTGTATAAAGCCAAAAAGAGTCATCATCATTCTAAAATTCAGCTGCCTACCCATTCCCCCGAAAAAAATCATAATAAAAAGAACAAAAGCCGTAGAGAATGAACTCAAAATTGGAGAAGGGTGCTGATTAAAGACTACATACACGAGCCTGCAGCCAATGATTCCCTCAGCTCCCGCACCACCTCATTGTTCAGGACAGCACTCCAGACAGCTTGATCAGAAGACAGCGAAACGACCATTTTCTAGACCAAATTGAAGGAACGAAAAAAGCTAAGAGGCACAAAAATCACACAAGATTGGCATGAGCTCATGAAACTCAAAACAGGCTTATCTCATGGTAGACCTACATGCGTTTTATATCATAATTGAAACTTGATATTGAGCATAGCCCTAGCTGTTTCCAAAGTTGGATGGCCAAAAAATGCAATAAATGGAAAATTCTCATTTGTCATGTCATGACGGGAAGACATTAAGATATGTAAATTACACTTTAGTTTAGTCGTTCTTTTGAGAAGCATGATCTGCAACTGAAAAATAGCAAATGGTGTTTGAAACAAAGACTTGGGTATATATGTTGGTTAAAATAATGGAGAGCACCTGAACAGATGGCTCAGTTTGCAATAAGTGGAAAGCATTATATACTCTCTCAGTCCCACAAGGTTGCAATGCTCCTGGACTAGCTAGATGCAGGGACGGCTCAATCCAGTCCAAGTCAGATCCAAATGAAGAGGCTGTACGCATTAATTCAACACCACAGGTTCTGCAATCACTTGTATCTTTGTCAGAATTAGAAGAAAAACTGTCCCTTATCAGCTGCGAGTATGTAGCTGGGTCAATGGCCCTATAGACACACAACAAAAATGGAGTAGAAGAAGATAATTTAAAGTTAAATCAAGAGAAGAAGAACAAAGCAAAACCAATAGAGCAACAGCATTATCAAGGACAGTGCATAAGATATTTTACATTAGAAATTGAATGCAAAGCTCCAATATATGATACAAGAATTACAACTAATTCAAAAAAGTACAACCTGTTCGATATGTAGTAGGTACAAAGAACTACACTAACAAACTTAGCATAAGGATGCAATCCAACCTGACAAAATTTGTGTATATTCATTTATCCAGGTAATCTTTACGCAAGGGTTACAGGCAGACACCTCAACTTGAACCATGACTCTAACATAAGTCCACTCAGAGCCCTCTGTTGCCAGAAACTCCAACAAGAGTTGCTCTCTGATATGAAAACTGCTGATGATCCTAGAATAAGAACCGGTGAAAGTCATGATTTCATTGTGATACGACTGCGAACTTCCTTTTAGTAGAGATCACCAAAGCACCGAATTCACATTCAACAGGTATCTTATTCTTTTGGAGTATGATCTCGGAAGCTCTTTGATATTTGCTTCTTTAGCGGTTGCTTTTCCCAATTTTATCTGCTTCTTTTCTCTTTTATCATGGTATAATAAACACAAAACACATGATGACGTGTAAAACAATATACAAACAAATGGTTCTATCAAGCTTCAAAGTACCCACTAATGAAACCCAATCACTAGTTAACGCAAAGCATTTCAAGAATATAATTTTGTAATTAACCAAGACAAGTGTGTGGATATCAGTGTCCAGAAGTGGAACATAAGTCTGAACCCCCACCCACGTTGATTCCATTCACAACACAATCACATGTAAAGTCATCTCGGACAAGAACCACACAGACTGCTTTCTCTTTGACTAATATGCTGTCTTTTATGGACCCTTATTCCGTTGGATTTAATCCAAATTCTGTAAGACAAACGTGACGAGCGACCTATGCACTGTTTTGCCTATAGGAGAGTCACAAATAAACACACAAATATAGTTTAAGCAATTCTAAAAAGAAAATACTCTCGAATAACTTTATTAGCATCTCATGTCCTTTTTCCGTTCCAATCTGGGAACATGAGTCACCGGAAGAGTATTATAATATAAGGCATATCCAAATTTAAATACAACAATAGGTTCCCGTCAATATCAAGATGATTAAATTAAGATCTGTTATAAGATCAAAAGAGAACCTTGTACTTATTAATGATTGACTTTTGAATAAGAATAAACTTGTTGGTTAAGCTGAGCGCCGAGGTAGGCGCCAGACCCCATCATCATCAACATGACCACAAATACAACAGCAACAAAAACACCAATAATTGCAAGGTAATCTCAAAAAGAAGCAATGATGTCACAAACAAAAACCATTTCTGAAAACCTTTTGTGTGTCTTGTATAAATCAGTTACCTGGACATGTAGCTTATCTCTCACTCACGAGAAACCATATTATTAAAAAATAAAAATTAGAACTAAAATAACATTTGGACATGTAGCTTATCTCTCACTCACGAGAAACCATATTATTACAAAATAAAAATTAGAACTAAAATAACATTCACAAATTGTTCGGATGAAAAGAAAATTATGCTACTCCAACTAGCCCCTTCACTTTATCACCAGAGAAAAAAAAGGTACAACTTTTTTAAGGAAGAGAAAATTAGGTATGCTGAAGCCATTCATCACCAAAAATGAAATATCCTAACAGACTATTTATTCCATCAAACACCAACTAATTAACATATGAAAACACACAAAAGGCTTAGGAGGAATAATAATAATAAACAACAACAACAAAAAGGGAACAAATTTCATCAATTAATCAAAACCCATTATTTCGAAAAGAGAAATACGAGTTCAGAACTCACCGCTGGAGAGCAGAAACGGCATTTTGGACCTCATCAACAGAAGGAACGGATCCAAAAACAAAATCATCAAAATACCCACATGACCTTTCATCTTCAAAACCACCCACAGCCACCCAATCAAGCTCCTCCCCACAAAACGATGTTGGAGTAGAAGGGAGAGAAGCAAAGGGTGCAATATTGGAGGAAGAAATCAGGAAATTTGGGGAAGCAACAGAGGATGATGATCTAGGAGAAGTTGATGCAGAAGATGATGAGAGAGAGAGATTTTTATTGCTATTTCTCTGAGCAGGCTTAGATTTT
The DNA here is from genome assembly GCA_033439265.1 of Dillenia suffruticosa. Taxonomy (NCBI): domain Eukaryota; kingdom Viridiplantae; phylum Streptophyta; class Magnoliopsida; order Dilleniales; family Dilleniaceae; genus Dillenia; species Dillenia suffruticosa. The sequence goes on along the minus strand of JAVTVX010000010.1, from coordinate 13,117,868 downwards.
TTAGTACTAGTGTTACAAGGAGTTGTGGTGGGGGTGTTGTTGGTGCTAGAAAAGGGTTCTTGAACACCACCAACACTTGCTCTAAATGCTCTCCCAACGGTTCTTAACATTCCTCCTCCTCCACCTCCTGTTCCTCCACTTCCCCCTCCCATTCCTCTGCTTCCACCGCCTAAAGGCCCCATCATTTTATCTACTCTCTCTCTCTCTACCTCTCTCTGTTTCTTGGATACTTTGTAGGGGTATGGCTGACGCGGCTTTGCAACAAATGTTTCTATAACGTCGTAAAGTGAAATATTCGGGGGGGCTGTCCTTTTGCCACTTATAGCCCCCGGAATTTGCTCTATTTGTTTACACGCCCTCGTTTGGCATGCTTAGAATAAATAAAAAATAACAAAATTTATATAACGCAATTTCTCAAAAATTATGTTCGTTTTAGAATAGTTTTCCAATTAAATTTGTCACATTAATAATTCCTTCAAATTTTGAAAACAGAATTACTAATGAAATTATTGAAATTTGTATTTTTTTAAAATTTTTAAATCATTAAAAAACACAAAATATTGTGTAATATAATGTTACAAATCATAAATTTATATTTATATTTTTAATGATTTGATAAAAGGATAATAAAAGAGAATTCTCTTTAATATAATTATTAAATAAATTAGAGTTATTATTAATATCCAAATCTCCTCTCTTAAAAGACTGCCAAGTGCACTAATGCTCTGAGTATATTTGCTTATGCAAATTTGTAAAAATGAACAATTGCTTATAATTGTAATTTAATGAATCATAGTGATAAGTGTGTTCTATTTTTCCAATGGTTAAGGAAATTATTGTCGAACCCCCTAATGTTTTAATGATAACAAAATTTTACATACATTACTAATCAATTTACCAAGTGTGTAAAGTTTATAGGTTAATTTTACAGAATTTTAAATTATAGAAATAAAAATCGGATAGAATCAAATAAATTTCATATTTTCATAACAGTTTTATATTGCTGTGGTTTTAATTTATTTTCAAAACCTATCTCAACATATTAAACATAGATTGAGAGATACACTTAATCTTCAACTTGTCTAAATGGATTATTTAAATTAAAATCATTTGGAGTATTCAAAGTCAGCCTTTTATTGAAGGAAAAAAAATTCAGATTTTGAAGTACATCTTTCAGAATTTTAATACTTATTTTCAGGATATATTTAGTTGAGTAAATCTTTTCCATTAGTTAAGTTTTTTGAATTTTGAATTTTTCATACTTAGGGATGGTCGATATTTAAATTTGAAAAGTTATATTAGTTAAAAATAGGATTTCAACGGCAAATCTAAGGATTAAAAAATAAGATTTGAAATTACTGTTATTATACAATAAGTAGGTTCTGAAGACTTTTGAAGGTTTTAAATGATCACGAAAGAAACAACTTTATACAAAACTTAAAGTGGGTTCGAAAGAGCTATATTCAAACTATATTTATAAACTTTTACAAACTTTATTTGAGTTTTGAATTGAGAATGATCACATTCTTCTAACGAATCATTTTGTGATTCTACTATCTATTATGATTTTCTATTATAGTAACTTATTGTTTTGATTGTAAGAAGTGTCGGAAGGTTTGGGAGAGTGCGAGGAATATTCTCTTGAGTCGATAGGTTGTGTGTGAGAAAGTTTGGATTGAGTTAATATTGAACTAAGCCATCTTCAAAGGAATATGCAGATTGTCAACATTACAGTATTGTACTTATTTCTGTAATTTTTTTTGTATAGTAGAAATTGATTATCGCTAAACTCCGACTTACTGAGTTAGAAGAGTGAATATAGATATAAGGTCGAATCACTATAAATTAGGATTGATCTCTCTATTCCTATTATTTAATTTATGCATTTACATTTATATATTTTACATAGTTTGGTCATAGATTTAATTGAGATTTTAAGTATAGTAAAATCTAGAATTTAAAATCAACCGATTTAACCCCTTTTTGGTTACAGAGGGACCATTATATATATATTGTAACAAAAAAAGGAACCAACACATATATATCTGGAATATATAAGAATGAATTTTACGAAATTCAATATTTTTAGATTTGATTTTCTCTTTTTAAGTGTAGCATTAATTTTTTTCCTCAACAGTATAATAATGATTCAGTTCAATATTTTATAATAAATAAAATTTTTTTTAGATAGTTTATTATTGGTATTCGAATTATTCGACTAATCTGATTTAAATATTCTTGGGTCTAATTTAAGATTTTTTTCATATCTATTTTTTAAAATTTAAAATTTTAATTAAAATGATTTAATATTTAAAACGGTGATATAATGAACGGAGATTCTTTGAATGGAGACCTTTGCCACAACGCTTAGAGAGCCGATAGGTGTATTTTAATTTTATTTAATTTTTCTCCGTTTTACTTTATCATAACACTTTTTAAATAAAAACATTTCTAATAAAAATCAAATTTCTCAATAAAATGGATTAATTATTATTATATCTATTAATTATCATATTAAACGTTTACCAACTTAGTCTAATCTAAACCTTCTCTATGTGCTTCTTTGATATATATATATATATATATATATATATATATATATATATATATATATATATATATATATATATCAGTATGTGCTACATCCTATGATTTTGCCAATGTATAGCCTTATATTCGTTCCAATTACATACCAGAGAAGGCATGTCCTTGAGGTCAAAAGGGTGTTCAGGACATAACCTTGGAAAGAAACGACCATAAATAAAGAAGAAGGAGAAGCAGAAGAAGAACAACAACAACAATAACTTAAATTTTAATTTCAAATATTAGACTCGATCTTTTGTGAGACAAATATAATAAAGAAAAAACAAATTAAAAAAACATAAAATTAAATTTGAGAGCAAAAATAGAAAAAATAATACTTAAAAATTAAAAAAAAAAGAAAAAAGAGAAATAACAATAAAATTATCTATAGAAATTAAAAATAATAAGAGAAATGATTTAACTATTTCAGATTCTTATATATCACTAATTTTTATCTAAAATCGTATTCTCAATTAAATTTTTTATTTTCATATTTTTTCAGATAAATTGTATTTAGATTTTTAATTTATGGATTAATTTCTTTATCCGTCTACAAATACAAGAACCCTTACCAAATAGACAAAGTGATGAGGTGAGAATTCTAAAATTTAAGGAATGCACAGAGACAAAAGCCAAATGAATTGAAAAGGTGGGAAAGGGCATTGACGTAAAGAGAGACAAAGTTCTAACCAAAAAAAAAAAGTAAAGAGAGACAAAGAAAGAGAGAGAATAGCGATGAAAGGAGGTGAAAGCTTGTAAACTTGGGCATGTGTCACGCAAGTGAAACAACATGGATATTTGCCTGTCAACCTCTTTTCACGAAACGTTCCCATCCAAGCAAAATCCAAATGGGGTCTTCTTTGTTGTTGCCGCCCCAAGGCCCAAATGGTTCCCTCGTTTTCTTCTTAATGATCATGACATTATCCATTTAGCCAAAATGGGACACGAGCAATTTCCTTTGCATTATTTTCTTTTTCTTTTTTTCTTTTAATTATATTATTTATCATCAATCATATCCGAATTTTACTCGATTAATCTGATTTGAATACTATAAAATCTATTAAAAATTTGATTTTCTTAAATTTTATTTCTTCATTTTCATAATTTGAACTTAGACATATAATTAAAGAGTACATTATTCTATCATTATAAGTTTGATTTTACGTTATTGAGTTTCAATCAACTGTATTAAACAACAACTTCCTACGAAAGCAAGTTTATCATCAAAGTAGACATTTTATACTTTTTTACAATTTTGAGATTATGAATTTAAATTTAATTATTAAAATAAATTATTTGTTCAAATATATTTAGATTCATAAATTACTCAATAATTTTTTAAAATATTTAGCATTTTTTTAATAATTTTTTATGAAAAATAATTATAACTCAAATCAGATAAATTTATATTAAATAAAAGGATAATTTGTCCATCACTTTCAATTACAACAGGAATCGTGGAAGTGTATGTCTATTGAATTTTGGTGGCGATTAATTCGTAAAATTAAAATCGAAATAAAAAATCTTAAGAATCAAAATTAAAATCAAAATTTGATATCACCTATTTGATTCAAATTCTATAATTAATATAATTACCGTTGATAATATTTGATTTGTATATTTTTTGGAATATGAATCAAATAATCATCAATTCTGTCATCGATAAAAATTATTTTATAATTTAAAATATTTTTATATTAAAGAAATAGAAAATTTTCCCTTCATAAAAAAAATTTACTATTTCATTTTAATTTTTATTATAAAATATTGTCCTTCAAACAATTCCATCGTATTCATGTCTTTTCATCTAAAAATTTCGCATTAAAATAAAAAAAAAAAAAATTAGCACAGAAGCATGTCCATTCAAAAGGGTCTCTTCTTCTTCAAACCTCATATATTCATATATATGTTTAAGTTTAACACCACCTCAGAAAAGGAAAAAAAAAAATCTCTAAACAGGTCATTGGAATTTAGATCTCTTCCTTCTGCTTCTTTGCTCTCCGGAATGGGGTTGCGAATGTTCTTCAAATCTAGAGTCAAAGAGCTTGGTAGATCTCTAAACAGGTCATTTTACAACTGCTTCATTGTCTTTGGGAGGATGGAAGTCGAGGCATGAAAGTTGGAAGCTGACGAAGAAGATGGTGAATAGTAAGAGCCTCGGAGACCCGAAAAGGCAGCGCACGCTAGGTTGTGGCCGTCTTTGTTGGTGTTTGCGGGTTCCAACTGCCGGAAACCATCGGCGCCTTCTTTGTCGGTGTTTGAATTGGAAAAGATCAGTGAGCAGGGAGAGATTGAGGGGAGAGAGAGAGAGAGAGAGAGATGAGGAGGTGTTAGAAGGGAAAAGGATTGAGGTTTGGTTTCAAAATAGATCCTTTAACCAAACACTCCCTTGGTCACCACACAATCTGAATGCAATTGTCTTTGTCATCTGTCCTTTAAAAACATCCAACTAAAAAAATGGCGTTCTTTAGCTTCAAATTTGAGACTGCACTTATTTAGAAAGGTTAATATAAGATTTCGTTGAAATTAAATAGAATTTTGTATAACAAATTATTAGTATCATAATCACTTTAATATTTTTACTCAGATATTTAATTATTACAAGCAAGATCATATATTTTTTGTGTTTTCATTATCGATATCCGAATTTTATTCGATTAATTCGGTTCGAATACTGTAACACCCATTTTAAGAGTTAACTCTCTCAAATCTTTTTTGTCATTCTCAAGACCCGAACTCGAAACCTCTAATTAAGGAGATAAAATGTCTAACTACTCGATTTAAAGAAATTTGATAAATCATATAATTTTTAATAAATTGTTATTATATTAATTCATAAATATAATTAATAAAATAAAAGTAAGTTGATATAAACTCAATATAAAGAAGGCCTTGATGATTTGTTTGCACATTGTCGGATTTTAACAAATGCCAATCCCATTTGGAAAAGTCGACTCTTGGCTCAACTGAGATTGAGTGAACCTCTTAAATATAAAAAATTATTGGTATAATAGTAATTAAAATTATTTTTACATAAAAACTTGACTTATATTGTAAAAATTTTAATAAAAAATGTTATAATTATAATAGAAATAAGTGGGAAGAAAATGTGGAGTCCAAGAGATAAAATTAATATTAGACAATTAGATAGCATTTTGAATATACGTAAGTACAAAGTTTAAAAAATTATTAAATTTTTTGTTTTCGTTCCTTCCCTCCTAAATAAAAAATAAGGTACAAAAATTCAGTTCATTTTTATTTCAAAATCAAAAATATTTTTTTATTTTATTCCTATTTTAATAAATTGAATGGCACATTTTATATCTTGTATTTTTGTTGAATTTTATATATAATTTTAAATATTATTATTGATACGGTCCAACTAAGAGAAGACAGAAAGTTGCACCATTAAACCATAATCCAAGTTTTTTTTTAATCAATATCTCGAATTCAAATTTTAAAAATTAAAAAATAAGTGAGAAAAGAAGCGACTCCTGAATTAGGATCCAAAGATATTCAAATCGGATTACTTAGGTTTTCAAACACGGTAGTCAATTAAAAAAAAAAAAATTGTGCCATTAGTATTGGACCTGGGCTTCATGATCCTGGGTTTTGGGCTCATGGCTCGTGAAAAAATATGACGTGAATTAAGGCCCAACTCACCAAGCCATAACGCAAACGACTGCGATGTGCAAATAGCCAGGGGCTTTTAGGTATTTTAATCGAGACGATAACCCTCTCAAAACCCTAATCGCATCTCCTCAAGCCTCGCATACCTTCTCAGAGCCGAGGCTAGAGAGAGAGAGAGAGAGAGAGAGAGAGAGGGGAGAGAAACTCGGAAGCTCAAACCATGGGTAAGCAAATTACTCTCAATCTATAATCATCTCTACATTCTCTGTAATCCTAGATTGGTTTCATTTCCTGCATATTGTTTGCACTTCTTCGTCACTTGCTTCGTTGTTTTTTTTTGAGATTTAAGGAACGTTGATCTGTTTAATCGGTGTTTATGTTATTTCTGATGTTGGATCTTCCGTGTTGTCAATCAGTTACATTTTTGTAAAACCTGTTTGGATATTAGGGCTTTGAACATGTAGTCTATATATGTACATCTAATAAAGATTTGTATGTGGGTTGGTTTAACAGGGGCTTACAAGTATGTGTCGGAGCTGTGGAGGAAGAAGCAGTCTGAGGTGATGAGGTTCTTGCAGAGGGTCAGGTGTTGGGAGTACCGCCAGCATCCTTCTATCGTGCGAGTCACTCGTCCAACTCGTCCTGATAAGGCTCGTCGCTTGGGATACAAGGCCAAGCAGGTTTGTATTTATTCACGTGTATCATGATTTGTTTGTTCTATATTAGAATATAGTCATGTTTATAACATTGTTTGATGACCCTTTGTTATATTCGTTTTTAACATTAAATCTGAATGGCCTGTTAGTTTGATTGAGATTACATTTCTGTAAATTCTAGATTCTGTCTTTAGTATTAGCCTTTGTAGTTGGTCCAGTGTCATTGGTCTTTAGATTCGTTGAATCCCTGTATATTCTTATGAGTTTTAGTGTTTGTATGGTTCATTTTGTGTATTGGAAGTAGGTTTTGCTTTACTTTGGGCAATGGACCGTTGTTTCCACGGCTAGTGTTGTAGTCCTTTATTTGTTGCTGGTGCAGTATTTTTTTCTTTGAAGACTAGGATCTTCTGTTGATATTTGTAACTCTTTTTCCAGGGTTATGTCATCTACCGTGTGCGTGTTAGACGTGGTGGAAGGAAGAGGCCAGTTCCTAAGGGTATTGTGTATGGAAAGCCCACAAATCAGGGTGTTACCCAGCTGAAATTTCAGCGCAGCAAGCGTTCAGTTGCAGAGGAACGCGCTGGACGTAAGCTGGGCGGTCTCAAGGTTCTCAACTCTTACTGGCTCAATGAGGTTAGTGTCAATTTTCAGCTTATTTCTTTCTGCTGTTATTCCATTTCTCATGTGTTTGATACAGTGCTCTGTACCATGTGTCAATTGTGACTTTTATGGACTTTAGAGCTTAGACAATGAATCTGTTATCCAATGCTTAAGGCATGCATGCATGATCCTACCCAGCTAGTTATCCACATGCTTGTGCAGATATAAGACTCGAGTTCATACCAAACTCTTTTGGGTTGAGTGGTTGGGCACCTTATCCTCTTAACCAGAGATTTCGAGTTCGAGCCCTAGGAATGGCGAAAAAAGATTTGGGAGAGCTAACCCAAAAAATGGACTTCACAGTGGTTGAACCGGATTAGTCGGGCAAATCCCGGATACCGGTGGTGAAAACCAAAAAAAAAAAAAAGACTTGAGTTCATAATATTGCAAGATGCTTTGCACGAGTTCCACTACTGTATCACATAATGTCTACTTGTATGTTTGCAAGAGGCACATTGACTTCAGTTTGTTGTTGGCATTGCACCAGTGGCACATGTACTTCAGTTTGTTGTTGGACTTGCATCGGTGACCAGTTCATAATGCTGTCCTAATTTTGTCCCCGGTGTTCTTTTCAAATTTATAATTGTTGCTTTGCAAATTATTTCCTGCAGGATTCAACCTACAAGTATTATGAGGTAATCTTGGTTGATGCTGCACACAAGGCTATTCGCAATGATCCCAGGATTAACTGGATCTGCAAGCCAGTGCACAAGCACAGAGAGCTTCGTGGTCTTACTTCTGCTGGTAAGAAATACAGAGGTCTGCGTGGAAAGGGACACTTGCACCACAAGGCAAGACCTTCAAGGAGGGCAACATGGAAGAGGAACAACACCCTGTCTCTCCGCCGCTACCGTTGATTTATTTTGTGGTTCTATCCTTGTTCTAGTTTTGGATGTTATTGAGGTTGTTTGGAGAAGAGTTTGAGTATTGTTATTCTGTTGATTTTAGACTATCGAACTCTGTACTTGTTGATTTTGGATGTTTAATCAATGAGCAACTTTATATTTGTCAGATTCTATATTACGGGGTGATCTTTGAAGTTAATTGCGGTAATGCATCTATGCTGTCCTTAGTGATGCTGCATTTGTGCTCATGGTTGGGAGTTGATTTATGAGTTTGGGATGTCGGGTGATGCCAAATGTTCAGTTTTCGTGACTGCCTCGTGTCTCAGACCGATGGGTGGCTGCTGATTTTCGATTTCTGTTTTTGTCGATTGCCGATCTCTGATTTTTCTGATCAATGAAAGATCAATCCATGATTGATAAAATTAGATTCATGCCATTTGTTGCCCTTCTATTACGCAAATAGGATTAACTATCAATGGTTCCGGAGATTCAGCAATGACTTCAGAAGTGCCTGCGTCTTTCACGGCATGATGATATATGCTCGTTGGTGTGGAACGATCCAGCATTGAACTTCGGTTTGTTGGCCGGATTTGAACCAAATGGATTTTTAATTTGTAAAGTAATAAATTAAATAAAATATAATTTTAAATATCGATAATTAAAAAAAAATCATAATAAATTGTAATATGATTTCAGATCAGTGCCCGTCACTTAAAGGTCTCTGTCTGCCCACAACTTAGACCTATAGTGTGCTTCAAAGCATGATCCAGTGTTTTGTTTTTGTTTTCATTTTCCTTCTTGCCCAAAATAATATTAATATTAGTAATGTGTCCATTTCAAGATATAATTGTATATAAAGTTGGTCCTTCCTAGGATTGATTTTTAAAATATGTCAATTACGATTTATCAAAATATATAATTGATTGATTGACATATAACAAAAGAATTCTTATCCAAACTTGTATTAATATTTTATTAATTTTGCTTTTCATCTCATTCTTTCTAATTAAATTACACATCTAAGGATTTTTTTTTTTTATTTAAAAGATACAATTGTTGATATTGGGTAGGCATATGACTTGGGTGATTTTTTCTTTTTTAATTTGATAGTAATATTTTTATTTAATAAACACAAAAATTAGAAAAAAAAAATATTTATATAGACATTTTCATTTTTCCCTTTAAAAGATCTTAATTTTGGTTAATTTACTTTTTTTTTTTACTTTCTAATTTTTTTGGTAAAAGAACAAAATGTTTTTTTCCCCTAAATTTTTATTATATTAATGAATCCTCAACCCTACCCTCCGAACGTGGCCCAGCGATGCTCTGATCTAAGCGAAGAGGATTTAAAATTTGAAACTTGATTATGTGATTCGACGTCGGTTTGGGTTTGCGATAAACTCAAAGTTCTGAATCGAAGGACAAGGATTTGCAAATTCAGAGAGGGGCAGGAACAAGAAATTTCAAGTCACGAAACCCTAATTTCAAAATACGATTAATCAGAATTCTCCTCAGAATTCACAATGTCGGATTCAACATCGAAATCATCTGTTACCGATGGCGATCGTGCCTGTCTCGGTCGAACTTTTAAATATTTGATGGGTCTGTTCTCTCTCTCTCTCTTCTCTCCCCCTCCCTCTGTAATTATATTTTTCATCTTTTTATTCACGAGGGTTTTCTCAATTTTTGGGGCGTTTTTAGCAACGCAGTTTCTGTCGAGAGGGATTCCTTTTATATTCAATACATGGATTGTTAGGCATCTAACGGAAGAGGATTATGCTGTAAGTATTTTACTATGCATTCAGATTTACTTTTCCCCATTTGTTCTTTTTCGATGTTTTTCCTGCACTTTGTTTCGCTATATTTAAATTGTGGAAATTGTTGTCTCTCTGTTTGGTCATTTTATATTTGTTTGATCATTTTAAGAGTCTTCAAGGAGAATTGGCTGCTATAATTCTCTACTTGTAGTTTGTTGGCTACCATGTCTTTCTTAGGTTCTTGTGATTTTTACTTTCGTTTTCCTTGTTGGTTTCTTACGTGTTTTTTTTTTTTAACGATCCTGAATCAGGCAAAATGCTTTGTTGATTCGCAACATGCTAGAGACTTGCTGAAGTCATTAGTTCCTTAATGTATTTTTGGGGAGTTTTGAGGAGGACGGAATGAAGGGACAGAACATTCTCTCGTCTTGTTTGGATGCTGAAAAAATTAGGGAAGAGGAAGGTGAATTGAAAAATAAGTTTTGAACAGTAGGAAGGGATTGAAGGGTATCCGTTCCTTCCATCCCCCCCCCCCCCCCAATTTAAAAAAATTCTCAAACATTTGTGGAGAGTTATGGCCCCTCCCGTCCTCTTATCTTCCCTCCAACCAGTCCTTCTAAAATATACTCCAAGATAGAGCTCACTTATTATCAGACACTGCATTATAGGGACTCTCTTTTTTTGGTTGGGGGTTCCAAAAGATGATTGAGCCATGGAGTAGGGTTTGTCTCTCCCCCTGCTTATAAATCCCTCCCAACTCTGATGCAGGTGGGTTAGAGGATATCTTGGATGGTAAAAACCCAAGAGACTTCGCCAGTTGAACAAGTTGACATCTGCTTATAGGTGCCATTTCTTGTACCAATATTTTTGCTGTTACAAAAAATCAATGTCTCTCCCTCACTCTCTCCCTGCCATCTCCATCCTTCATAATACATGAGGTTGATGTTGGAAAGAAGTAATTCGCATGTGGCACATGCAACAATGCCAGTTTAGGTAAGTTAGGGGTGTTTCGTTCTTGCTCTATCTCTATGGAACTTATTCAATTGGAACGGGGGTTTTGATTAGAGCTATGTTCTGGAGATATCCTAATTATTAACTTCAAGTTTTCATGGTTGAGGTATATAGTGTTCACTGGTTTTATGCTGTTAAAATAATTTGTAGTCCTCATACTTATCCCTTTTTTTTTGTTTTTTCTGCTGAGCAAGTGGTTTTCCATTTTATGAGGCAAATGTAACAGCCTTTGAAATAGATAGAATTCATGAGTGGGTTCTTTACCTGCTCATTAAATAAGCTTGTTTTAGGTAAATTGCATTTTTTGGGCGAATTTGTGGTTGCTCTCTCTTGCTCTCCACCCCTCCCACAAGAAGTGCAATTTGTTTTATTTAGTTCATTTTTTTTGAGCCAATTGTTCTGGATCTTTTCATTCTATTGTTTCATTTGAAAACAATTTCCTAGTCTTTGGGTGAGAGATTGAATACTCACATATATTTTCCTGTTAAAATGCAGCTATATGCAGTCCAATTTCATCTTTTTATCACATGTATCTTGTTTCTTAGTCGGGAGGGATTCAGGCGTGCATGCATGCGGGCAGACATAAGATGGTGATTTCTTATTTACTATTAGAACTAAAATGTGTCATATTATTGCTAGCATCAATGCATTCACATATTTCTCTCCTTGTTTATATTGTGCTACACTGACAAAAAGCTGGATCTTCAAAATCTTATAGGAGCACAAGAAGATTGACTAAATCTATTTGATAACTTTACTAACGGAAAAACAAGTGCTGACTTTTGAAGAATGTATATAGTTGAACTGATTGCTTATATTTTCTTCACCTGATTCATGTGATTTTTGCACTGCAGTGATGGTGCTTCAAAAGAGGATAATTCGGTAAAGCTACTAAAAGTGGCCTGGGCGACTCTTCCGCTTGGAACAATTGTTACACTTGTAGCATGCCTATTTGTCTTTTACTGGCAAGCACTAAGTTATTCTAGTCCATATGCGCAAGCAATTTTCATTAATGGTGATATGCTATAACGTTATGCCATTAATCAGCTTTTCAACTGCTTTCTCTTTGCCATAAAATGATCTTATTGGTCTGTTAATTATTTTATCTGCACAAGGGAGGTGGTTATCTCTATTTTTCGGTCCCCTGTTTTGTTTTCATGTGCTTTTTTTTTTAATATATAAAAAAAGAAGACAAAATTAGTTTGAAAATTGATAAATGGGTATGCAATTAGTGGAAGAGAAATCCTATTAAGGGGAGGAGTAGGAAGTCCTAAAAGTGACCTAGCTGCTGAAGACCATATGAGCTCTTAAAAGACAATCTCATCTCAAGGCGAAAGAATAGGAAGTCCTCAGAATTCAACCCAAACAATATGGTTATGCATGGGATCAAACTTGCAGCCAAGAGTCCCGTCGAAGGCTACATGGCAAGTATGTGGCAAAATGGACTTGTGTATTATAAGGTTATGCCTTGGGCAGACATGGAATCAAACTAGCAGCCAAGATTCCAATCAAAGGCCACATGGTATGCATGTGGCAAAATGGACTTGTGCATTACAAGGTTTTAATCGGTCTAATATGATACACTAGGTTCTAGGTTCTAACAGTAAATGAGGAGTCACCATCTTTTGCCTGCTTCAGTTACCTACTAATTTTCATAGCAGTAATATATTATTTAGTAAATTTAAATGGCCTGCCATTAAAAAGAAAACTCTCATTGGTAGCAATCCTCATATGAATCCTGAGAAATGTATTTCCTGGCCAGGCTACATGTCTGTTTTTGGAGATATGTGCTCAGCACACCTGACCTTATTCAAGGCTTTCACATTAGATATGCTTTTTTAAAATTATATGGTTCTATGTAATGTATTCTTTTCCTTTGACAGGTCTTGCTTGTATATTGGAGCTATTAGCAGAACCCTTGTATATTCTTTCACAAAACTTAAATCTTCTAAAATTGCGACTGATAGCCGAAGCTGCAGCTACTTTTTTGCGATGTTTGACAACCTACATTCTAATCATCAAACAAACTGACATGGTATGATCTCTGACAATATTCACAATTTTAAGTCTCACAGCTATTGTATACTATTGGTTTTTGAATGGAGTGAACCTATCGATGCTAATTTTGGTGCATTAAGAATCTGATATCATAGTGGATCTGATGGTAATGGTAGTTAACCTTGGAAATCGAGGGGGAACATGATAATGACTAGCATATTAAAAAAGATACCTTAACATGCCTCACTGGGGAAATTTTCATGTTTATTTTTGAGATGGCTACTATTGAATTTGTTGAATTTGATATCATAGTGGATCTGATGATAATGGTAGTTAACCTTGGACCTGCTATTGCATCCTTAACATTTGATTAGGTCACTCATGATTAGGTTCATTACTGTTTCTAACAATAATATTTATCACTTGCTTGCAGGAGAAAGGAATCATATTTGCATTATCACAGATCACATATGGCTGTTGCTTGTTCCTTGTTTATTGGGCCTATTTCATTATTTTTCATGTTATTGAATATTCTCATCTTTTCCCATTCAGGTACAGTTCCTTTTCCTCTTTAAACTTGATTTCCTGTCCTATGAGAACAGCTTTGGATACTAAATGAGATTGCAGTAATTTGATCATTTGCTGGTATTATAGTAAAAGTCTCCTAAAGGTTAAGGTCATGAGTGTTGGTGTATAAACCGTTTTATATCTTAACCGGAGCCATAAGATTCCGAAGGCCAAATTAGTCCGTAAAACTTGAAGAGCTTTATAATCTTGTAGTAGGAGCTCTATTCACTAACTTTTATGTGCATGGTACTTTTCAGTTCTTTCTTCTGACTGACTTCTTCTATCTTAGTAATTTTACTAAGTCTCTTTTTGATCTTGCCATTGCTTGAGGCAGCTTTACTTTACCATGCAGCACTTCCGTGTTCTCTACACGAGCAATTGTTAGTATTTGCAGTATGGATCGTGTTTTTGGTAAAATGATGCACGCAATTTAAATATGGCCAGTTTCTCTCTATTTTTCAGAATCATGGCAGAGTTGTCTGGGGAATGTTGTAGTGAAAGAGATAGAGTTTTGTTTGCTTTGAGAAATTACAAAGAGTGTTAAATAAATCTGATGGAGCCTGTATCTGTTCAAGTTGTTCTTTAGAGTTGCATAAAAGTGTAGTACTTTGCAATTTCATTTATAATTCTGACTGATGGGTGTCTTAACAGGCTGGGAAATATGATGAATTTTGATAAGAAACTCTCCAATATGTGTGTCTTGTTCACTCTCCAATCTTTTCGAAAGTTAATCCTTCAAGAGGGAGAAAAGATGGTCCTTGTTTGGTTGGACACACCATATAATCAAGCTGTATATGGACTTGTGGACAAATTAGGTAAGTACTTGTTTGGTCTAAGTATCCATTGTTGGATGAAATTCATTGTTTCTTGCAACTGTAGTTTGTGTCTTGAATGCAGTTGACTTATCTCTTATCTACTCGTGCTATTTTACTTAAGAGGATTTTCAGATTTCATTTTCCCAATATTGATTGCTTGCATGCATAAATTTTTGATAAAATAATCTCAGGAAGCTTAGTGGTGAGGTTGGTGTTTTTGCCTTTTGAAGAAAGTTCATATGCTGCCTTTGCAAGGTCTGCATCAGGTTCATTTCATTTCTTTCCTGTGTTAATTTTGGTTCTTTTATTATTAGTATTATTATCAATATTTTTGAAATGATGCCTTGGCCTCAGTCTCAGTCCCTTGAGAATGTGATGCTAGAAGTCTCTCTTTCTCTTCATTATTAATTGGTTTCCGTTCACTATCTTTAGTCTTATTGGTCTCAGTATCAAGTTATTTTTTACCAAGTTAATTGTGTAAGATTGGCTCAAATGACCTAGATGAGAACTTGGAAAGTCTCTAGCTCACGTGGAATTATTCTAGCATGTGGCTCATGGAAAGCTCTGTTTTTACTCAGAACACCTAGCTAGCTTATCATAAGACGCCTGAGATACGATTGAGTGCTCTTGATGCATGTACTAAAACAAGCTAGAGAACTGCGTGGTTCACAGTCTGCTGTTATGTAATTACTATCTTGATGATGCTACAAGTCTTTATATAATTGAGCTGAAACGGTGACAGCCACTTTTCAAAGTTTTACAAGCAGTATGCAAGCAAAGGAAATGGGAAAAGAGAAATCACAACGAACATTATTAGCAAGCCATCTTTTCATAAATGATAAGGATGCTGTCCAAATTCCTTAGTGATCCTGTTTCAGAGCTCTAAAGCTGCTATATTATCCATTTGATTCCAGTTTAGTGGGTCTGGCGTGAAGAATAAATGGGTCTCTGATCACATTGAGCTTGGCTTGCTCAGAGGCTTCAAATTCTGTCTAGCTGAACCCCTTAGCAGACAAGCTTTGACAGCTTAGGCTTCAGCTAGACAAGTTTGGCTCGTTACGGCCCAATTTGCAATTTGGAAATCAGCCTTGTTTATGTCATTGTTTCCTTCTCTTATATCCACTTTTTAGAGATTCCATGTTCTACCAAATGTGATAGTTTACAAATAAATTTTGTAGGTATATGAAACTCCGAATGCAGATATGTCTCCATTATTACTTTTGAAGATCGATTTAATCTGTATCTCCCATCTCTCTGCAGGAGAATATCCACGTAAAAGCATGAAATTAGGGAGTTCTCTCACCGAGGCTTTAAAGCTTGTACTGCTTATTGGTATTTTCTTACCTATGTTTTTTTTTTTTCCTGTTTGATGTTGAACCTTTTTTCTTAACTCAGTGTGTTTCTCACATTCTAGAATATAAAATTCATACAAAATATAATTAAATTTGTCCTTGATGTCTAGTTTCTGTGGAGGAGCAGCTTTTCTTGGACTTGATAAGTTGTTGCATATATATATAAGTGTGAACCTTGGTGCAACAGTAGAGTTGCTTCTTTGGTGACCTTAAGGTCACGGGTTCGAGGCGTGGAAATAGCCTGTTTGCAAAAAATGCAAAGGGAAGGTTGCGCACATATACGCCCACCCTCCCTCTACCCTCGCACTAAGCCGGGAAGCACTTTGTGCACCAGGTGAGCCCTTTAATATATATATATGGGGGGTGTCTAGCTACTGCTTTTTCTCTCGATCTAGGCTAAAGTTGAGTTTAAAGTTAGGCAGGACTTGTGAAAGCAAATCTTAAGATGTTGCAGAATTAGAATCTCATAATTGATTGCATGAAAGAGGAAAAGTATATGCTATTTATCCTTATCAGTGCATTCCATTAAAAACATTGTAGGTTAAAACTCCGTTAGCTAGGTCAGGCTAAGAAGAATTCTATAACTAGCTTGAAGTTGGAAAAGTGAACTCAAGTTATCCGAATTCTGAGGTCATCATAGCATACTGAGTTCCTCTCATGTGAAAAAACGCAAGTTTTTCAGCAGACTTTACGATCACTCAAGTTGATGCTACAATAAACTTGGGTAAAAGAATTTTTTTTTTTTTTCTTGGGGGGCTTGGCTTGTAGAAAAGTACTTAAGATAATCAATAATAAGGCTGAAATGGTCCTTAGAATTTATGAAAGCTGAACTAAACTAAAAGTTTGTAGCATTTAAAGTTTTACTTTGAAAGGTTCCTCGACGGGTCTCCTTCCAATCCCTTTTAAAGTTCCAAATTCTGTCTAAATCTTGTTCTAGTCTTATTGACTGGAGAAAACTAATGCTTAAGTTTTTATTCATTAAGGAAAATCATCAGTTTTTTTTTTTTTTTTTTTTTTTTTTTTTTATCACTCCCTTCCTTGAATTCACATAATTCTTTCTTTGACATTGGAGATGGCACCCATGTTTGTTGGTCTTGAACTATATGGGCATGCATGGTGGAACATGGAAATGATTACGATGTGTGACTTATAATGTAATGCAGCTCAATGCTCTTTGCAACTAGGCAAAAGTAGGATGCATGTTTGTTACATGCAATTGAGTTTTCACTGGTGTTAAATTTTCATATGTTGTTGTCAATGACTGAAAAAGGCAGCATTTCTCTGAAGCACTGTTGTGTGTACATTTTGTTCCCTTTCCATCTACATATTCTGACTAGAAGTTGCAATTGGATATTCTTTAGGTCTTATTGCTATTGCATTTGGTCCAAGCTACTCATACTCTCTCATCAGATTGTTGTATGGTAAAAAATGGAGTGATGGAGAAGCATCCACAGCCCTGCAGTATTATTGTTTTTATGTCATTGTCTTGGCCATGAACGGTATTGGCTCTTTATTTTATTCTATATTTCCACATTTTTCCTTTTGGACTAAAGCTGACTTATTTTTGAAGTATCTACGGAAATGATTGAAAATATCTTGTTGTTGAGTTTTTTCTTGAAGCTGATTTTTCATCACTCACAATTACTTATGCTGTTATCCTTGTGATTGTTCCGTAGGGACATCTGAAGCCTTTCTACATGCAGTTGCAACAGAGGACCAACTAAAACATTCAAATGATTGGATGCTTGTATTCTCATCAATTTACCTAGTATTGAATGCCCTGCTTGTACGGTCAGTTGGTGCAGTGGGATTGATTGTTGCAAACTCCTTAAGTATCCCTTTTGACATTCGGACCTTTTGCAAGCCATTCACACAATTTTTTGCTTCTTTCATCGATAATATTATAGTTTGAACCCATAATTTAGACAATTTAGCTGGAAGAATGTTATAGAAAAATGACTGTGACCAAACGCACTAACCATGGAATCAGGTAACTACCATTGGCATGAAAATTTTGGATGCATTCCATGGTTGTAGTTCATTCAAGTTGCTATAGTTACCATGTCACGCCCTCTCTTCTTTGTATTATCATGTCAAACTTCTCTATATGTCAACTAAATAGAACTTGGACACAATGAGCAATCCAGTAACAAAGCCTCTCCTCTAGATAGCAATAATTGTAACTGCACTGATTTTCCAAATGATTTGAGTATACTAGAACAAAGCCTAGTTAAATTTTAGAACGTTTATCTATTCAGAAATACTCTTATTTCCCTGAACAGGATTCAATGCTTTTGTGTCCATCAATTTTTAATGATTCTTGGGAAATGTTTCCACTTTTTAATTTCTACCATTAGATATAATGCAGTAAGCTTAGCAAGATGCTTGTGAGGTTAAAATTTAAGTGAAATGGTTTCTTGACTGCCACAAAGATATGATATTGAGGATTATTTATTCGGCACTGTTCATCAAGAAATATTTCCAGGTACATCACCTCAATTATCTGCTAGTGCAACCATTGTCTATTTAGCCTTCTCTTTTCCTTTTGGGGGAATTGATGTTACATCGTAATGTTTTGAGTTGTTTTAGTTCATGCTTTAACTTTTGTATTGCTTTTATTTCATTCTTGGCAGGGTTCATCCTCATTTTCTTTCTCAGGATGTTTACCTTCCGGCTGGAAAGTTCTTTTATTTTCTGGTGTAGCCACCCAAATATCAGAAAAGATGTTTCTAGACAGGGAAAACTTCTGGCATACGTTGCCCATGCACTTTTCTGTTGGATTTGCTTGCTTTTGCATATCAGCCACTGTCATGTAAGTATTCCTTTGTTTTCCATTCTGTTGCACAAGCTTCATTCTGATACTAGCTTGTTGCAATCATGATGGTAGTTTGATTCAAGTAATTAAAATGTTTCCACTTCTCTTCACAGTTACCATCTTGAGAAGTCATTTATTGGTAGAGTCATACGCTTTCGTGATCATGTTGACTGAGAAAGATCAAGAATTTTCTTCTTCATGCTACTGGATTAGAGCATAGTTGTCAATTCAGGTATAGTTGCACCTATCGATTTCCTTTTATTCTTGAAATTGTGTTGTTTTGTATTGTATATTTTGAGTTTTTTTTCCTCACATATATAATGAAAACTGATTTTGTGGAGAATATATTCTTAAGAAATATGGTGGAAACATTAGGATGAATTTTTTAATCAATATTGAGATGTGTTAGGCAACAATTTTTATAGCATGATCACTCATCTTTTTCTTGTATACATGTGTGTGTGTGTGTGTGTGGGTTTTTTTTTTTTTTTTTTTTTTTTTTTTTTTTTTTTAACTTTGAACTTCCTACACTTGATCATACTTTTCTAGAAAAGTTTATTCTAAAATGCTACTAATATATAATTTATGTAAACCATGCATTTAAGACACAAAAACAAAACAATATTCTTAATATTCTTTCGATCAGAAAATTTAAAGGTATACCAAAAAAAGGTGCTACTATTGACAACCTAAAACTTGGAAAGAAGCAAAGTTGTTTAGGGTTTAATATAAATTCTAAAAACTACTATGAAAAGGTTCACTAAAATGTATGTTGTGAAAGTTAAAATATTTCTTTGAAATAAATGGTTGTATAGGAAAATATATGGTATCATAAATTTGCATTGCATTGCAAGATACGTATTGTGTACCATAAGTTAACTTTTATTTTAAGATACGGGCGTAAGACACACATGAAATACCTCCATTTAGATTGGTGTCATTCTGTATTGCAAGTTTTTGACTAGTTTGGATATGAGGTCATTTCTGCTCATGTTATTTTGTTGGTTCTTCATTCTATTCATTAGAAACATTTCTTTTTCATTCCCTGCGGCTGGCAAATTGGATCATGCGGTATTACTTGAGTCATTCATTCATACTATGATTATACTGATGGAATGTTTATAGCTATTGACATTATCTTTGTACAGATGGTTCATTCGGTTCATGTATCTCTGCGAAAGGGGTTGAGTTTTCTGAAACTCTGTTAATTTTCTTGTATTCTGTTGTAGCCAAAAGGCGGGACATCAGCTGCACTGCCCATGGTGCAAACAATTGGGAGGCTGAATGGATTTCACTGGTGGAACCGATCTCCTTTAATTCCGAGGGATATCTTTTCCCTTTTCTTTTGTTAGAAAATTTTGCAAAGTAGTATTGGGATCCTTGCTGTTGAGCAACTGGGCGACTTAATATTTGGAATCGGAGGTTTTTTTGGGGGAGGGGGGCGGGGTAATATTATTACCATTGCTCTGTTCCAAATTGAATTCATCCCCCCAGGAGCCCTTTTGGGAGGATATGTACTGGATCATTCATTGTTTTGTAGATTAGTCAAATTTTCTTTAAGCTTTTTATGTATGAATTATACTCTGTATATGTGTGTTTTTTTTGTACATAATTGATGAAGGGATATTGCTTCTTTTTTTAGGCAAAGCCTTGAGTATGACTGTTATCAACGATACAGACCAGCCCTTCATGTTTTCGCATGGAGATTTTGAACCAGTAACCCAACTTCATGATTATGGTTTAAATTAAATATTTCATAATGGATGAGATTTTTATAGTAATATCTAGAAATTGCAGTTTAGGAGGTATATTCCACCCTTTTGGCTCAGCAAAAACAAAAATGAAAAAAAGAAAATTAAAGATCAAAGTTAGCACTTCATATGGATTTTTCACCTCATGGTTTGTCGCATACTTTAGTTATTCAGAATTCAATGAGTAGACTAAAGAAGATAACGCCTCCATTAGCACCGTTGTCTCCACCATTCCTAATTTTCCTTTGCCACCAAACTCCCACTCTGCTGCAACCAAAAATATCTTTCTCTGTAGAGATCTGCAAGCAAGCACCATGCTTGTACTTTCTTCCTTCTTTTCCTTTTTTCTAACTCTTGTTGATGTCTAAATTATGACCTGTAAACTTTCTCTTCCTTTAATTTTAAACCATTTTGCCATTAATAAGAAAGTGAAAGTTAATTAAAGCTTTGTCATGGTTTCCCTCTGTTAATTTTTTTATTTTTTATTTTTGATACCTTGGATAGCTCACCGCCCAATATTTAGAATTTTGTCCTGATTATTCTTCTGGACTAATCGCTATAGAGTCCGTTTTGCTGGAGCGGATCTCTCAACATTCATTTTTTCCGCTTCCACCCTGAGTCAAACCCCGAAATGGTGCAGCCCTCTTGGCTCCCTCTGTTACTAACAAACTCCATCCAACCCTACTCAAAGCAACATTCGAATTCAAATTTGTAGTATGATTTTTAAAATATTGCATTCTTTATAAGTTGGTACAGTCTTGGGACAAGGAAGTTTACAATGGGATCTCTCTCTTTTTTTTTTACCTACCCTTGTTACAGGACCTTATTTAAGGGGCGACTCTTTCAGTATAGTTTTTTTATATTTTTAAAATTCAAATCTAAAACTTAATTAAAAGATCGAATACTCCATCTTATTAAGTAAATTATCCTGTTAAACAAACTATCCGTGTGCGAAATTTAAGGAATTATATGAACAAAAGGCAAAAGAAAGGGAGTGATGAATGAGAGAGGGCCATAAAAGAAGACAAGCGATTATTCGAAGGACTCCCACGGGGGTGTGGGTTGGCTTCCAATGTCACTACAAAGTAACCAACAGCACCAGCAACATGTAATTATAAGGTTTGAAAGCTTGGAAAAAGTAAGCTCCCAATCTTATGATTAATATGTAGACTAGAGGATTTAGACAAGTATCCAACAAACCCATTTGCCATATCATGAAAAAGATTTATCTTATAAAGCAATATGATGGCCATTTGAGTTTTGCTTGAGGGGTTGGATTCCCTTAATGGATTTCCACACTTTCCTCTTTCTTTGCTTCACACTCCAGCAATTTTTGAGTGCTTCGTACACACAACCGGCATGCCTTCAACTAGAATTCGCTTGAAGCTGAAAAGTTTTAACAAAATTAACCAGCGAAGTCACCATGTAAAAGTTCTCCAAACATACCAAATTTGTGGTTAGATTACCTTTTCTTTTTCTTTTTCGTTTTTATTTTACTAAGAAGAAAACTCTCTTTACAAGACGTGAAAATTTGCAAGGATTTGAACACTCACCATCTATTAGTTATAAACCCTTTATTTTATACCCCTCAGCAGTGTTGGATTAGCTCATCTATAATCAATCTTTGTACCTCATTTGAGAGAGAGAGAGTCTTCCTATTTCTAGGATATTGTGGACTCCTCTCTCTCTCTCTCTCTCTCTCTCTCTCTCTCTCTCTCTCTCTCTCTCTCTCTCTCTCTCTCTCTCTCTCTCTCATAGTGGCCCATTTGAGTAAACAAAGTGACCCAATATATATCATTTTTGCTTAAAAGCAAATTATATATATTTAAATTAGAGGAAAAATATCAAATAAATTAATTCAATATAAATAAATTATATTTCAGTGGTCGAGAATCTTATGTTATTTTAAATGAAAAATAAAATAAAAATAAATTATAAACAATGAGCAACATTTAACCATAGCTCATTGCTACTCACCAAAATAAGGGGTTGGTTAAAGTCACGATATTTTAATGAAACTCTCAATGAGGATCGAACTTGTGACATTTTGCTTACGAAGTGAACACATTAATACTATGCTATGAAAGTCTTAACGTAAGAGTTATCTCTAAATAGAATTTTATAAATATTTAAATCAAATTAATAATAACATGATTTCTAATATCAACGATAAAAAAAAAATAAGGGTTTTGGTACGATGGAAGAAAACCAAAAACAAGAGTTGTTTCTCCCAAAATTTGCTTTAGAAGGTCTAAATCATTGGTTTGTCTGCTCTCTTTGCTTCGCTTTGAAAAATTAGTGGGGGGTGGGGGGGGGGGTTGTGTGGTGGGATTTTATCTCTATGTATATATCTTCATATTAAAGCAACTTTTTTTAACATGACATGTAATGATGGTCATGGGTCCCTTGCATGCAATCATCTGTTTTTTCTTCTCTCAAATGCAATTAGACTGAAAGATAATCTGTGATTATTGTTAACTATTCAACTAATTGCATGGGTAAATCTACTCTCTCTCTCTCTCTCTCTCTTTAGTAAAAAGTAAAAGAATAACTCACTCTGTGCTCATCGTGCTACCGTCTCTCTCTTTCTCTAAAATGTTTGTTTTTACGCGCCACCGTCTCTCTCTCTCTCTCTCTCAAAAGTTTGATTTTACTACGCGTTTTTCTTCATGATTTGTAGTATATTGCTTAAGCATTCAAAAGATTAGTCCCCACCCATCACGCGTTTCTTTTATGAAACTTAAGTTCTTGTGATGTGGGTTTCCTAAATAAAAGGTTTTATAAATTTACCAAAGTGAAAAACCTTATTCATGTACTGATATTAAATTTAAGGTAAATAATGATGATAGAAAAAGTTGTATTTAAACTAAAAATTATCAAAATAATTATAATTTTACATTGTGTAATGAAATTAAAAAAAAAAAAAAAACATTTTTTCACTAATGTACAAATATTTACCTAATCTGTCACTTAAATTTTTTGGTATTAGTTCTGCTAATCACACTTGCTTTGGCTAGCAATATGATTGGGCTATTGGTGGAAAGGAAGCTGAGGCCTGATCATAGGAAACCATATAATGTGTCAAACTCGGGGCACAAAAGTTTAGTATGAAAAAACATTATTGTACATGAAATCGTACAATGGAAAAAAAATGATTGGAAACCTTAAAATTTCTAATTTTGGAATTATAGAATTTGTACGAAAATACTTGTAATCAATCCTTCTTCTTAAACTCGATTATCCACTACCCTACCAAGGAGCGCGTCTCGTAGGTTGCAAATGATTGAGGGAAAATGTAAACAAAAATATTGACTTCGAATGGTTTATTCACGTGCTAATCTCATTCCCCTTCAAAATCCTTCATGATTTTGTTCTCCACTTTGGGATGGAAAAAATGTAGAAAGAGATATATAGAGAGAGAGAGAGATATTAAGTCAAACGCTGTGTGTGAGAGAGAGACTGTGAAGTCAGACGCTGAGGGCTATGCTACAGAAATCTCATGCAACAACAAGTGGGTCCCACAAAGGGCCCACATCACTATCCTCTCTCTCTCTCTGTCTCTCTCTCTCTCTCTTTTGGTGATACAAGAGGATATCTCTCTCTCTCTCTCTCTCTCTCTCTACCCTTACCAGGGTCAATATATATCTATACCAGCGTCATTCCATTGTGCCCCCAGCATAAACAGCATCTTCGATTCTCTCTGCTAGCTACGATCCTTTTGTAGCTTTGGGCCTTTGATCCGTTATCTTGTTTTCTTTCTTTTTTTTCTTTTTTTTTTTTTTTTACCGTTGCTTACTCTTTATGTGTGTAGTCATTGCTATTGTATTATTTGTGCGCTTCATTCACAGGAAACATAGTAAGGAAGAAAGCGTGAGCAAGTGACTTGATCTGGTATCTAAAATTTCACCCTGACTAATCTAAATCTGACGACTGCAAGGTTTACTTTATGAGGACGGATCTCTCATCATTTTTTTTTTTATATCAAGAGAGAATCAAACTCCCGACTTAATTAAAAAACGAATATACTTTTCTTTCATTTAACAAATTTTAAGATTTTCTTTTCAATTTGTCCGTCGATCATTCGCATTAAATTTTTCAACCTACGCCTACCCCAAAATCATGGACCAAATAAAATGAACGTAGGAGTCAGGACGTTCATATCATCTACTTTTCATACATACATAAATTTATTAATGTACATAGATATATAATCTAAATGAATATATCAGAATTTAAAATTTTCAATTTTAACGAGTATTAATATTCACATAGTTTCGTTATATATCCCATCTAACTGGATCATAATTTTTCTACTTATAAAATAGTAAAATAATCTTTGACCATTAAAATGAATCCAATAATTACAAATTACATAAATATTGATATCTATAAAAATGATAAAAATTTATCAACGAATAGTTAGTTTAATGGGTAATGGTGTTAAATTTTTTAATCAATTCTCGAATTCAAAATTTGAGAATAAAAAAAAATACATTAAGAGAACTCCTTCCAAATTGGATCCGATAATATTCTAACCGGATTAATTAGAGTATAATCTAAACAATGGCTTGGTTATTAAAAAAATGATAAAAATTCTTACCATTTAAAGGTTTTTTTTTTAATATTGTTTTTTGTTAAATTAAAGGTATTTTATATACCACATTGTCATTTGATTGAGAAACAAATCAAAAATACCTTTCTCTTTTCCTCTCTTTGGGATCAGTAACTTTTTCTCCAAAAATTAAGGAGGGTGTCTCTCCATTTCTGGTTCTAGATCAACAACCATCCTTTTCTTCACTTCTTTTTCACCCAAACTTTAATTAATTTAATTTATTATAACAAGTTAGGCAATTTGTTGTCTAATTAAAAATTATAAATTTTGGATGGGTCGTCTCATATCTACTAGTTATCTCAAAACAACTTCAAGGATTTATATAAAATTCTTATGTGGGGCAACAAAATAATTTTGTTAAAATATTTCACAATAGAATTTGATGGCCTAAGTATGTGTAGGGAGATTTTTTTTTTTTTTTTTTACAGAGATTCGAACCTGAAATATTCAGATCGGGGAGATGTATTTTGACTACTAAACTGTCTTTTTGAGAACATGTGTGGGGAGATTTATTTGTTTATTACTGCAATAGTTCTTATGCAATGCCAAATTTCAATATCCAATACCCTCAATTTTCTCTACCAAAATAGGATTTTAAACTTTTAATCGAAGTGTTGAAAAGATAAATAAT
The DNA here is from genome assembly GCA_033439265.1 of Dillenia suffruticosa. Lineage (NCBI taxonomy): Eukaryota > Viridiplantae > Streptophyta > Magnoliopsida > Dilleniales > Dilleniaceae > Dillenia > Dillenia suffruticosa. The sequence continues at coordinate 13,092,185 of JAVTVX010000010.1, read as the reverse complement.
ATTTCCAAAATACGATTGCTTGAATGATTTAAAAAGAGTCGATGGTTTGCAAAGAATTTATTATCAAATCATCAGTAATAGCTTTATAGAAAATTCAACAATTGTATAGAAAAACAGCAATTTTCTTTTTCTTTTTTCCGAGTCCGTATAAAAAACAAAATCACAGGATACACATTCGCAAAATTCTATTGAAAATATTGATCACAAAAAAAAAAAAAAAAAACTTAATTTTAAATGTTTTAATTTTACTATTAAATGATCACAGATTAAATTGCTATTAATATCTACATTGAAGTTGGATTTCGGTCCTTTAGAGACGGTTCCAGTAATAGAATTTTTTCACTTTTATTCACTCTTTTTTTATTTGATCCCGTTTATTCGTATTTTCTTATATAAAAAAAAAGTTATAATTCAAAAGATTAATTTAAATTTAGTAATGAATTAAATAAGAATTTTATTGCCATTGTATGCGAGTTTAAAGAAAAAAAAGTTATAATTCAAAAGATTAATTTAAATTTGGAGGGGATGTTTTTCTTTTTTTTTTTTTTTCCTTTTTTTAAATAAAAATTTAAGTAATGTCCAACTATAACTTATAAATATGAGTTTGGTTTATCTCCGAGTATTCGTGAGAAGTAAAATGAAAGGGGTGTTAAATATTAAAACCGTTGATATATGTGAAATTAACTAATTAATATATGGGTTAATTTATTTTAAATATATGTGAAATTAACCAATTGTTGTCCTTGTGATATATCCTTTGCATTAGTCCACGAGGATTAAAGGACTTTAATCAGCTATAAAATTACTCTAAACTCAAAATAAATTAAGATTATATAATTTAAATTAGAAAAAGAAAAATAGAGTCTAGAGAATGGAGAGGGCGTTCCCAAGAAAATGGACGTGTGATCATAACTTTTTCTTTCAATTCTGTAATTTTCAAATGTAGTACAAATAAAAACAGGAACGGGGAGGGGCAATTTGGAGAACCAAAAAATAGAGGGCCGAGGGATGGGCTTTAGGGGCGGAAAATGAGGCAGGCCCGCGTGCCGGAGAGGAGAACACGCCGAACATGCGAAGGAAGTAGGCTGGCTGGCTCAGGAAGGTGGGGTCACGCGAGTCACGCGAGTCACGCGAGAGAGGATGACCAGGCACGTGCGGAGAGAGAGAGAGGGAGAGGGAGAGGGAGAAAAACCACATAATGCCAAAACAGGTGTCGACTGTTACCAATTGTAGGGGATGAAGGGAACAAAAGTATTATTGGGTCCCACTGTCCCTGGTCCCACCTTTCTGTTAAAGTGGGCTTTGGTTAGGCTTACTCCTCCTAGTTCTACGCCATCCTTCCTACCGGTCCATACTCAACTCGCCTTTCTCGCCGGGGTGATCTCGTGGGCATTCTTGCCATTTCATTTTTCTCTTTGGGTTGGTTTATCTAACCAGTTGTGGCCCACATTACCCTCCATTTTTTTTTTTAAGTGTATAAAATTTCAAATTCAAATTCAAAACTTTGAAGAAAAAGTATAATATGATTGAATTATAATCTAAATAAAAATAAAAAATACAATCTTTTTTCCATAAAATTTAGAGTGCGGAAAAGGTAATGTACATATTGCCCTTATTTGGGATAAACAGAGCAAAAGGGCAAATTAATAAATCAAATAAATTATGGGAAAAAATTACATTTTTTTTTAATATATATTTGGGATATTTTCTCACTCCTCACTCCATACGAATATAAGAAAAAATCTGAAAAATTATAAATTTATCCAAATTTAATTACAAAAGGGCAAAAACAATTTTTAGGAGAATAGATTTATGAAAATAATTTTTTTGGGTCCCATTACGTATGTCCTTAACCCCTAATTGTGGAGCGCACAATATTTAATTTTAAAGTTTTTATTAATTAAATCAATTAATGAATATAATCATCGGTGCTTATTGCTAATGTGTCTCCCTCCGCTCTTTATAAAATACCTCAACTATCATATTTCTTGATGCACACTCGTAGAATACCTCAACTATCATATGGAAGTTGACATCCATATCAAAAAAACCTTGTTTAGATAAACATTTTATCAACTAAAGTAAGATTTATATACAATACTAATTTAATTTATTATTATTATTTTCTGGGGTATAATTGATGATTTCTCTTTGTTAATCAAAGTAATTAGTGTTAGGGGGTTTGTGTGCCGTGGAAGTTGCAACAAACGTTGTTTTTGGAATGCGATACAGTTTTTTTCCGTTATAATAAAGTGGGAGATGGTGAGGTGGGGTTTGGGTTGGTGACGATGGCTTTGGTTCAGGTTCTCTCACAAGCTACGGAACTGAACTGCCCTTGTGTGTGGCCATAGCAAATCTACAATATATATATATATTTTTTTATAATGAATGGAACTGCCATCCCATTTGTTTGCTCTGCATTGGTTATACAATGAAATAAACAAAGACAAGTAAGAAGTTTATATAAGGTAAATCGGGTATAACTTAGCCGATCAGTTATAACTTAATTAGTATCGTCTTCTTTTATTTTCGTAAAAGATTTTAAATTCGAATCTCTTTATTTTTAATAAGTTTTTAAATCTTTTAACGATATTTTTAAAGTTTTTGAGAGATATTTATCGAATTATTGTTAAAAAGTTTCGACTTTATATATCTATAATAAAACAAACAAAAAGAGATTAAAATCATAAATGTATATTAGAGTTTTGAATCCAATCACGATTGCATTTTCTATAATTTTCTTTCAAATGATTGCAAAATGTTTGACGAACGGGGATTCCATACGGTTCATGCAGTGGCACCGGTGGGAAATATTAAGACACAACCCAAAAAAACATGTAGTATTTATATTAAGGGCGAAAACATGGGAAAAAAAAACGTTGTTGAAATGCAAAACGACGATTGTCTATGAAACTTATCATTATCACAATAGGTACACTTTACCAACATTAATGATACAAAGTAGATAAATGTCCATCATGCCGAGGCTTTATCTCAAGTCAAACCAGCATAAAGCAAAAGGAATTTTGTATATTTTTTCTTGCACAATGACAATCTTACCCCCGAAGGATTTTGTCTTTATTGTTGGTTATTAGTAAGCAATATGGGCATTTTGGACATTGTGAATATTTTCAAAACCCCCGCGCTAAAGATGGTTTCATATCATAAAATCATATTGTTTCATTGAATTAAAAACTGGAAAAGTCTACTGCCAACTGGGACATAATTTTGAGGAATGTTAGTGAGTTTTATTAATTTTTGAAATTATTCAAAATCAAATATTCTTCTAGGCAAATTGTTTTGCTGTTGTCATGATTTGTTTGGGGTTTTGGCTTCTTAAGAGAAAAAGGGGTCATGGGACAGGATGAAAATGAAAATTTAAAAAGAATGTCGAATTTAATTTAATAGAGAAAAAGAAAACATTGATGAGAAATTGCAGGGACTTTCTCGGATCCTGAGAGAAAACAGTGGCTCAGTCCTGCTACGGAAATTTATGGAATTTGGGCGGGCAAAGATAAAGGGGACAAGGAATGATGAAAAAGAGAAGAAAAAGAAAAGGGGAAAGAAAACCAAGAAAACCTAAAGCATACGAATAGCAGACAAAGTTAAAATGCGAGAGAGTGAGAGTGAGAGAGAGAGAGAGCATTTAATTCTGGTAACAAAGTAGTGCATACAAATAAAAGGAGTAGGAGTGTAGCAAGTAGTCGTAGTAGAAGAAGATGATGATGAACGAGAAATAGTAGTTGGTTTACAGTTTTTTTTCCTCTCTCTCTCTCTCTCTCATCAGGCACAAGAAAAACCCACTCAAGAAAATAATCATCATGAAACACCTTCTGCACCAAGCACTCCAAAAAAGCACTTCTCTCAATCAAAACACTCCTTGCCTTAAATTTACCTTTCTCATTAGCAACCTCCATCTCCATCTCTCTCCCACTTTCTCCACCACCCCAAAACCATGAAATCCTCTGTTCCTCTTCCTCTTCTTCTTCCTCTTGTTCTCTTCCTCACATTCTCTTCAACTCTATCAATAGTTTCTTCCTTAACTATCCCTCTCCAACTTCATTCTCTTCTCTCTCTAAAATCCTCCCTCAAAGACCCTCTCTTAACCCTCCATGACTGGGACTCCACCCCAGCGTTTTCCACCCCCAAAAATACCCAGAACCCTGTTTGGTGCTCATGGTCTGGAATCAAATGCGACCAAAATGCCCGTGTCATTTCACTTAATCTCTCAAATAGAAACCTTACCGGCACAATCCCAATTGAAATCCGCTACCTGTCTTCCCTAATACACTTGAATTTGAGCAACAACGCCTTTGGTGGTACTTTCCCAACGTCTGTTTTTGAACTGAGTGAGCTTCGAACTCTTGACATTAGTCACAACAACTTCAATTCCACATTTCCACCTGGCATTTCAAAGCTCAAACACTTGACCATCTTCAATGCTTATAGTAACAGCTTCACTGGTCTTTTGTCGAGTGAATTCGTTCGTCTCCGGTTTCTCGAAAGATTGAATCTCAGTGGGAGTTACTTCGAGGGTCGAATTCCGAGAAGCTATGGCGGATTTGCTCGACTCAAGTTTCTGGGTCTCGCCGGAAACTTACTCGACGGTCAGATTCCGGCGGAGATGGGGTTTTTGTCTCCGGCGGAGAAAATCGAGTTGGGTTATAACAATTTTTCCGGTGGAATACCGATGGAGTTCTCTCGCTTGGTGAATTTGAAGTACTTGGATATCTCGATGGCGAATCTCGCCGGAAAACTCCCGCCGGAGATCGGAAATTTGACAAACCTCGAAGTGCTGCTGCTGTTTACGAACAAGTTTTACGGCGAAATTCCTGTGAGTTTTGGCTGGTTGAGTAATATGCGAGTCCTTGATTTGTCCAACAATTTACTTTCCGGAAAAATCCCTAGTGAATTCGCCAACTTGAAAGAGCTTACGGGGTTGAGTTTGATGAACAACAAATTAGAAGGAGAAATTCCCGAACAAATCGGAGAGCTTCAAAATCTCGGCACTTTGCTTCTCTGGAACAACTCTCTCTCGGGAACTCTGCCACAAAAGCTCGGCTCAAATGGCAAACTCCAAAAAGTCGATGTCTCTTCAAATTCTCTCACCGGTTCAATTCCTCCAAATCTTTGTTTCCAAAACCAGCTCGTCAAACTCATTCTCTTCTCCAATTTCTTCACCAACAGACTACCTAACAGCCTTGCCAATTGCAGCTCACTGCAGAGAATCCGAATCCAGAACAACAGACTCAATGGCTCTGTTCCTTACGGATTTGGTTTCTTGCCAAATCTTATATTCATGGACATCAGCAACAACAACTTCAGTGGGTCAATTCCTTCGGATTTCGGAAATGCCTTGAAACTCGAATTCCTTAACATTTCTGGAAATTCATTTAACAATGAATTGCCAGCCAACATTTGGTCAGCTCCGGAATTGCAAATTTTTTCAGCTCGGAATTCTAGACTTGTCGGGAAAATCCCGGATTTCATTGGATGCAAAAGTGTCTACAAGATTGAATTGGATAGTAATTTTCTCAATGGGAGCATTCCTTGGGATATTGGTCGTTGTGACAAACTTATCTCTCTAAATCTTCGTCGAAATTCTATAACCGGAATCATTCCTTGGGAGATTTCGACTTTACCGGTGATTACTGACGTTGATCTTTCGTACAATTATTTGACTGGTATCATTCCTTCGAATTTCGACAACTGTACTACTCTGGAGAGTTTTAATGTTTCTTATAATCTTTTGACTGGTCCGATTCCGAATTCTGGTACCATTTTCCCCAATATCCACCCGTCTTCTTTTTATGGTAACGAAGGTTTATGCGGAGGAATTATGAAAATACCATGTAAGTCGGATTCTTCCGCCGGTGATGACGTAGAATCCAGGCGACAGGAACCGAGAAAAACCGCCGGCGCCGTCGTGTGGATTTTGGCTGCGGCATTTGGGATCGGACTGTTTGTTTTGATAGCTGGGACCAGATGTTTCCACGCGAATTACAGCCGTCGATTTTCAGACGATCGCGAAATCGGACCGTGGACATTAACCGCATTTCAGAGATTAAATTTCACTGCTGATGATGTACTCGAGTGCCTGCCCATGACAGACAAGATTCTCGGGATGGGATCAACCGGAACGGTGTACAAAGCCGAAATGCCAGGTGGCGAGATCATAGCCGTGAAAAAGTTGTGGGAAAAACAGAAGGAAACAATCGGGAGAAGACGAGGAGTTTTAGCAGAAGTGGAGGTGTTGGGGAACGTGAGACACCGGAACATAGTGAGATTACTAGGGTGTTGCAGCAACAGGGAGACGACGATGCTGCTGTACGAGTACATGCCTAATGGGAGCTTGGATGATTTGCTTCACGGGAAGTACAAGGGAGACAATCTGGTGGCTGATTGGGTTACTAGGTACAAAATTGCATTAGGAGTAGCTCAGGGAATATGTTATCTTCACCATGATTGTGATCCTGTGATTGTGCACCGAGATTTGAAACCCAGTAATATTTTGTTGGATGGCGAGATGGAAGCTAGGGTGGCTGATTTTGGAGTGGCCAAGTTGATTCAGAGTGATGAGTCCATGTCTGTCATTGCAGGTTCCTATGGCTATATTGCTCCCGGTAATTTCTCAACCCTTTTTTCTTATTATTCTTACCATTTCCTTTTTGCTATGAATCACATCCAAGATGAACATTCTCACGATATAACCCCATAAGGAGACTATATTCATTAAGAATTTTTATGGATCTTTAATTTTGATAAATTATAATGGTTGTAATCTCACTTTAAAAGATTCTAAGGTTTAAGGGGTGAAAGTTTACGGAGGACAGTATTCATCTGACACAACCATCTCTCTGTAATTTGACAAGAGTGTGGTGCTGGTCCATGAAGACGAGAGGCGTTCTTAGATCTTTAATGGGATTATCTTTTTTTTTTTCTTCTCCTCTTTAAATAAAGTAGAAGTGATTGTATATATACATATACATACATATATAAACACACACACACACACACACACAACACACATTGTATGTGGTATGTGTGTGTGTGTGTGTGTATATTTAACAAAAATGGAATTCTTTGCTCTGTTTTCTTTCTATGTTCACATTTCAAACCCATTACGTTACGGTGGGACTGGTTATTATGAGTGCTGCGACACAGCTCAATCAAATTCAAAGCTTCCCCTTTTCCGCTTTCAGTGCATTTTGGGCACACTATTCGCGTGCCCTTCTGCTTTTCCTTCCCTTCTGTTATTTCCTTCTCCGCTTTTCCCTTCTTGTTCCCTCTCTCTCTCTCTCTCTCTCTCTCTCTCTACCCCTTTCATTTATAGTTGCATATGCTGCATTTCACGGGTCCCACTGCCCCGTTCTTGTTTGACATGATCCGACGGTACCCATCTCAGTTGATCATGCATGAGGAGTGATTCATTTCTCCTCCTCCCTAGTCAAACCACTTTTCAATGAGAAAACACGATGAATATTTCAATTTTTAAGCAAAATTAAACAATAAGAAAAAAAATCCCATTTGACCCTAATGAAATAAAAGTCACTATGTTATGTTTGCCCAAATTTAATTAAATACTGTTTGTGGGAGTTACATTTTTTGATAGTGTTTGATTTTTGCAGAATATGCATACACGCTCCAAGTTGATGAAAAGAGTGATATCTACAGCTACGGTGTAGTACTAATGGAGATTCTAAGTGGAAAAAGATCGGTAGACGCACAATTCGGGGAAGGCAATAGCGTTGTGGACTGGGTGAGGTCCAAAATCAAGATCAAGGATGGAATCAATGACATCCTAGACAAGAATGCCGGGGCATCATGTGCATTAGTTAGGGAGGAAATGATGCTGTTGCTCAGAGTTGCACTGCTTTGCACGAGCCGGAATCCTGCAGACAGACCCTCCATGCGAGACGTGGTTTCCATGCTGCAAGAGGCCCGGCCAAAGAGAAAATTGCCCAATAGCTTAGGTGGGGATGGAGGTGACAATGCCACACTCAATGGTGGTGTTGATGTTTGTGATGTTACTCCTATGCCTCAAAAGCCTATAATGGAATGTTAATAGCATATATGTTATTTTTATGGTTTTTTTTTCTTTTTTTTGGGGGGGGGGGTTTGTTTGGAGTTTTCTTTTCTATTTTTTATTTTTGAAAATGTGGGGAGATTGGTATAGGAGAAGTGAATCATCAAGTGATTGTTCTTTTTCTTTTTCGTTTTATTTTAAATTTTAATGGAAATTTCCAAGCGACTATTTTTGTTGCTGTGTTTAGTTGCCTCGTGGAATTGAAAGCCGCAATTACCGTTCCGACACTATTTTCTTTCCGGGTGAATTCTACACCTACATTGCAATTAGAGGATGACATCTGATAAAAATAATCACAGCTTTAAGTTACTTTTACTGCATTACAATAATTTACCTCGTGTTGTAAATAGGCCTATCAGTGTTGTGATTGAAAATTGATACATTTTAAATAAGATTTTAAGTTTAATATTATGTACGAAGAAAATAAGTATAAAAAAAGTTTTATTTTTTAAAAATTTAAATTAACCCAAATCAAATTTAATTAGATTTTTTAATTAAAAAATTTGGAAAAAGGCCCGAGAGAAGGAAAATAGGAAATTGGAAAATAGGCCGGGCCGGGTGGAAAAGGCCCAAGCAGAAGGCGATTTTGACATCGATGGGCTTCTCAACATCTATCCCGGTCCATCATAATTCCTCTGACTGCCACAGCCCTGCACTTTCGGGCTCTTGGGTTTTTATTTAATTTTTTGATATTATATTGATCGGTATTCAAAATATTAATAAGTTTTGAGACCTATAATGGCATATTTAGATATTTATTCTTCTAACATAATCTATTGTATACTCAAGTCGTGAGTCAAACTCATAATTTTTGTTAAGAGTTATAACGTTACATTCCACTGAATTAATTGAACTTACTCTTCCCAAAAAAATGGAATTTCTCTTTGAAGGATTTAATGATCTCTTCGCTTAGGTGTCGCTTATGTTTTATGACTTCATTGTCGATGATGTTGGAGCTCCACTTTTGCATCGTAGTAGGCGAGGGGGTGGCATTACTCCCGTAGGTCGGGTTCAACGAGCTGGAGTATTTTCCATCTTGTTTGAGAGAGAGAGAGAGAGAGAGAGAGAGAGAGAGAGAGAGAGAGAGAGAGAGAGGGGTGTGTAAGTTCTGGGGAGCATAAGTGATAGAAGTTGTTTGTTTGTTTTTTTTTTTTTTTGTGTTGTTAGACTTGATCCACCACCAGATATTTGGAATTTCATTACGATTAATTCCGATCGACACGATTGAAATCTCTCTTAAAGGGTAAGAGTCTCCCAATATAATCGACTCCATACCCAATTTACGAGTTGAACTCATGACCTTGATTAAGAAATGCAAAGACCTTCGTCCCAATCTTGGTAGAAGTTGTTTATGAGCACGTCTGCATGTTGAGGAAATAAAAAAATTTTGAGGAAATAAAGGGTTAGGAGGCTTGACTTTGGACCCGACCCTTGTGGGGTTCAATTCGGTGGAGGTGGAGGTCATCATCAAATTCTGATTGAAATTTTGCAATGTGTAGAAAGTCTCATTTTTCTAAAGTACATAAAACTGAAGACCCCTGTTTTTTGTTGTGTTGGACGATTTGTTATATAGGGGATATCCACGCCTATATAGGGTGACGCTGTACAATTATGTCTCCAGAGAGCTCTGAGGAAAAGGAAAAAGTATTCCTTAAATTTTTTATTAAACACATCATACTTTGAGTCGGTGAATTAAAGCATGCCATGGCCTTTTTTCTTTTGCCAGGGCAGGTGGGGTGGGGGGAGAGAGACTAGATTTTAGACGCCTTGACTTCCGCTCAGTTTGAAGTATAATTTGGCCGTTGATTGATCCCACCATGTTTGTGGCTATGGGATACAAAACTTGCCAACCGAAATGAAAAATCACAAAACCACGTAGGAAAAATTGGCCATCTAAACAGGGACAAGAGAAGCAGTGGCAAAACCCACCATAGAAGACGCAAGGGCACCGCCCTTATTAATCGTAAAAATTAATTTTTTTTTTACCACGAGTATTTAAGTAATACTCTTATTAATTTGACTCGAATATTTATAAAATTTTATTTAGAGGACGATTCTTCTAATATAATATTTTTCGTTCTTAAATTTCAAATCTATAAAATTGAATTTGATTCTAAATAAAACCAAGGTAGTGCCCTTTAGAAAGTTTAAACTCAATTTGATGCATGGCGAAATAGAGTGGAGACGACGTTTGGGTGATCTCTCCAGCAATCTTGGTTGAATTCATGGATGTGAATGACTTGCATTTGGGTGCGCTCCCCTCCCCTGTCCGGCCCTAATAACACTCACCGTCACGCCTAGGCCATCGATCCCCACCTTCCTTTTTTTTTTTAAGAAAAAAAATAAGATTTTTGAGGAAAGGTCGGAGGAAAAAAAATAAGAGAGAAAAATAATAAAGGGATAATATTTTCTCTAAACTATACCCCTATATGATTTAATCATTGTTATTCTCTCTGAAAATCAAATATAAATTCCCTCTCTCAAACCCACATATATTAAATTCATATATTTAAAGCAAATCAATTTAATTTATCATTTCTCTATCTGAATATAAAATTTTTAAATCTAAAAATATTAATTTATTAATTTTTTCTCTAAAAATCAATTTATTTTAATCTTGTTCTTCTTAAATATATCGATTTTAAGTTTTCCTCTTATAAAAGGAAAAACCAGATTTAATTTTTTTTTTCCCCTTTAAAACTAAACCCATTAGTTTTCTTCCTCTAAAACAATATTTTTATTTTGTTTATCATCAAATGCTTCGTTTCCCCCACAAAAACGAAATTTAGTTTTTCTCAATTTAAAACTAAACACAATAAATTTTTTTCTAAAACAAATTAAATTATTTTAAAATTTATTTCTCTAAACATATTGGTATTGAATTTCCTCTATCTAGAAAAAGTAAATTTAATTTTTGAATTAGGCACATTGCTTTTCATACTCTAAAAAAATCAATTTACTTTCTACGTTCTCTATAATACATTTATTTTTAATTTTCTCTCGTTAAAAAAATCAGAATTTAGTATTTTACTCTTTAAAAATAAGTCCATTAAATTTTTTTCTCTAGAAAAACTAAATCATATTGAGTTTTTTCCCTCTAGAATCATTGTTTATAATTTTTTCTCTTTATAAAAATTAAATTTAAATTTTTTCTCAATAAAACTAAACATATTAATTTTTCCTAAAATATCATTCTGATTTACGTTTTTTCTCTCTCTAAATATATTAATTTTAAGTTTTATCTCTCTAAATATCCAAATTTAATTTTACGATAGAGGAATTCCACATGAGATGCATTTGTACAATTAAAGAAAAAAATATTACTAAATAATATTTACTTAATTTGGTTCGAGTCGATATACGACTCATGTCACAATTTTGAAGGGGGTGAATGTGGGCCAAGTCAGATTCAAAAAAGTAATGTTTGGTTAGGTTTGCATATAAATGATTGAATAGCATCTGTACCATTGGAGGGAATGTTTGATCAAAGCCATAAAACCATATCAAGAATAAGAACATGAATTTGATTCCTTAGGATTGTGTGCTTAGTGCATCATTGAGCTTAGGTATATAATACAGATTACCATGTTCTATCAATTGAAATCATGACTGAACTATCAATGGTCAGTTGGTCTAATGAAATGTAACGGTAAATCACTTAACCAAAATTACGAGTTCAATTCACGTTTTGAGTATGAAAAAAACTATTTTAAGAGGACAACTCCCTTAAATGGGTCACTGTTTTGAACTGGATTAATCAGAATATGACTCTAAATACCGATTTGTATAATAAAAAAAAAATCACGACTGAACTATAATATGCATTGAATATTTCAAAAACCGATAATGTTTTAAATAATTTTAACGACATTTTTAAACATTTAGTCACATTTTTTAGATTTTTTAACGATATTTACTAAATACCTTTAATGGGTATTAATATAAATTTCATTGAAGAGTAATTTACTTAATTAATAATTACCTTATTACGATGCTTTATTTATTCGGGGTAAGAGATAAAGCACTAAAATTATTTTATTTTATGAAAAGGTTCAAAAATCTGAAATTATTATTTAAATAAAAAACTCTCAACGACTACATGTTCTTTTAATAACCTTTTTCATCTAATTATGAATCACACATGAAATTCATGAAAGAAATGATAATAATGCATCCACAAATATTGACCCCACGACATCTAAGTGCATCAATTCCAATATCTGCAGCCATGTGCAGTCACACATCCATGCATACAATACGACATTTGATTGAAATGAGAAGGGAAAATTTATGCATATTTCATATTTCCCAAATCTAGAAGAACAAGACGAAAATAAATAAATACACATTTTTATTGAAGAAATTTGAGAAAGTTGGCATTCTCGTGCATACTCGAAGGCATCATTGTGTGTAGATGTTTAGCAAAAGAGTAATGAACAAAAGGAGCCAAATCCAAAGCTGAAACCAAGTCAAGATGAGGATAAGCATGTTCACCGACCGTGCAGACTATGGAGGGCGGAGGGTGACAGGTAGAGACTCTAAATCTACATCCAAACAACACCAACATGATATCTGATGGACCCTTTCTCTCTCTCTCTCTCTTTGGAATCAAGGAAAATTATATTTTATTGAGAAAAATATGTTGAAACCAGTTAACTTCTTCCACAGCTGTCTATAGTAACAGGAGCAAGGCTTGAATCAATACCACTTTTATTTTCCTGCTGACTTCTTTTCTTTTCAATAAAATCCATATGCTTCCATGTGAAAAAATTAATTTTCCTAGTCACCAGAAGTATCTTTTATTTATAATTTTAAATAAAAATATTTGAGACTTTATAGTAAGATTATCATGTAATTAGATAGTAAATTAGTTTTTTTTTTTAAATACATTTTTTTTTTCATGACTAGGAATATAATTTATGGTGACAATGTATTTTGAGCTAAAAAAGAAGATCACTATGATATTCACAACAGCAGCCTAAATTAACAAAAATCAATAAATGGAAGGAAAATAAATGAGTAATTAAATTCTCTGGTTCCTCCATCAATGGATACACCAAAACGGTGCTTGGAGAATTTAAGAACTGTGAACTTACAATGCAGAGAACTCTAAAGTCTGAACAGAGAATTTAACCAGATAACCTAAACATTGTGCATAGAACTACTAAGTAAAGACATGCTTTGCCAAAATGTGACTTGAAAAGGGTATCAAATCTCACATTGACTCTACAAGGACTAAACTTAAATTAACCTTATCACCTCTGCATTTGACTACTCGAATGAGTAAAGGTTATCACCATTGGAGACAGACGAAAGCTCGGCATCATCTTCTTCGATTTGGGGTGCTGGAAGGTTGAGATCAAACTGTTTTTTGTTGTCTCTAGAGTTAGCAGAAGTTGTAACAGCAGAAGCAGCAGTAACAGCAGAAGCAGCTGCAGCTTTTGGACCATTCTTAAAGTGGCACTTCTTGTGCCCGCCCATTGCCTGACCCGACCTGAATACCCTAAAACAAAATGGGCACTCGAATGTTCTCCCATTACCATTTCCTTCACCATTGTTAACATTGGCATCATTGGCTTGAGCATTTACTTTCTTGTGGTTTGCCTTGTGCCCACCTAAGGCCTGGTAAGATCGAAAACCCTTGTTGCATAACTCGCACCGGTACACCACCTGTACCGGGTCCTGACCTGATGACCCGGAATTTGAATCATTTTCTGTCGATTGTTTTTGATCTACCCATTTGACCTTTGAGAGCTCAAGAAGGCAAAGAGCTGCATCTTCAGCATCCATTGACTCGGACAGAGAACTTGCTGGCTCTGGTTCTGGTTCTGGTTCTGGTTCACCCAGGGACGAATCATCAGAAACCATGACCAGTTTCCGGGCCCTTTTGGACCGTTTCCCAGTCGGGTTCCTAGATGACTCTGCTTCACTTTCACTGTCCTGAGCAAAAGGAACCAAAGCGCGATTAGCCAGATATTGTTTTTCGAGTTCTGGTTTGATCGAGTTGGTTAGATATGAATGCTGAATCAACCCACCAACCGGTTTAGTGAACTTTTGAAACTGTGGGACTTTTGGAGGAACTGGAACTGGTAGCATAGCCATGTGGGATCTCATGTGACCCCCCATTGCTCTTCCATTAGCAAACACCCTAAAGCAAAGCTTGCATCTATGTTTCTCCATCGAACTTACTTCTGTCTCTCTCTCTCTTACTTTCTCTCCTTCCCCTCTCTATTGTTGCCCCTCTTTTATTTGAGTAGAGAAGAGCTTGGTTTTTCTCTCTCTTTATCTTCTTCCTTGACTACCTATGGAAGCTTTGGGCAAGTAACGGAGTAGGATACATAGAAAAAGGAGTAGGTGACAAAGCATTCCTCAACAAGAGATCTATTCTATTTACAACTTAGCAAAAATGTGCCAAATGATTTAGTCTTTTAGAATAAGAGACCATTCAATGAGACATACTAAATGTTATTTTCCTAAAATAAAAAATAAATGCAAAAAATAAATATTTATTTAAAATTATCAAGTAGGTATGTTTTTCACTGTTAAAAGATCATACCAGAGTATAATTTCTTCCTTCTAGCATTGTATAGATAGCTTGATGCTTTTGCTTGTAGCTTACTCTGAAGTCCGAACCTTGTAATGAGTCTGTATTGCCAAAGTGTGTGCATACTTATATAGTGGAAATCGCTTGCTGGCAATATATGTATTTATTTAAAGTTCTAATATGGCAATATACGTAACCTAGAATATCTTAACTCCGTGGGTGCCTTCCTTGGTTTTTTCTCCATTTAATTAGTGTAATTTAGGTAAGTAAATAATGATTTTTTTTTTATTCTTCTTATCTTCTAATATCATTAATACATCCTGGATTTCAATAAGAGAATACAGAATGTTGAAAGAATGAGAATTATCATATTGTATCTTAACAAATCTTTGATCCGTAGCCAACTATTTATATGTGCTGGATTTCAAAGTTCGTTGATTTAGTATAATGAGATTGTTTAGATTTACTGTAATGTTATTGAAAGGATCTCTTGAAAAATATTATTAAAATTTCGGATTTAAATAGTAATAGAGAAAGTAAAAGAATCGATTTTATTTCAACAAACTAATTCTTATCTTTGCAGCGATTTCATAAGTGATCTTGTAAGTAAAAAATAACTCTAAGACAATAATTTTCGGTGTGAAATTTAGAAGCATCGATATGATATCTTTTGAAGCCATTACCTTGATAACTAAAGCCTTAACTTCATGTCCCCGATGCTTTAAGAAAAAAGATGACAAAAATGTGTATATTGATTCTAATATCCAATCTTACATAATTTATGTAAACAGACTTTACCCTTGTAATAAATTTACAGTTAACCATATTGACGGTAATTAATTTTACATGAAGATAAAAAATTTCTTATAAAATCGATAATTTTCAACTCATATTTCGGGAAATTATTATGTTATGTAATATATGTGAACAGACTATGCTCGGTAGCAAGTTTGCAAGAGACCATATCAGCCATGATGAACCCTATATATGAATGAAAAAATTCCTTATGAAATCTATGATGGTCGACATGATATGGTGTGAAGTCGGCCGGTACCTCGACTACTATGACAACAAAGCCTTAACATCAACAAGTAACAAGTATTGCTTCCATGGTACATATTAAAACTTCAAATATAGATAGAGCTCCATCCAAGGTAGGACCCTTTTTAATGGAAAAGCAGAAATAGGTCTACCTTCGACCATGGGAAATGGAAACTTAATACTATTATTTATAGATCGTTATAAATTTGTTTTATCGTTTATACATATTTTTTAATTCTAATAAAAAGATTTACGAAATTTGTGAGATATGATCTTCAAATTTATTATAACATGTATAAATTCATATTTTTGAAAAATACTAAGATTTTTTTGTATTGTAGACCGATATCAGCGCATATAGACAGAGTAATGGATTTAATTAGCGAAAGAAAAAAAAAAAAAGAAGAGAGGTCCATTTTTACAAAAGTTGCTTATGGAAATATTTTAAAATTTAATATGTTTATGTAATCAATTTTTTATTTTAGAAATAGTATAAATAAAATATTGGAAAAAGGTTTACAATTAATTTGCTGGTAAAAAAATTAATTTAGAAAAAATTGTAATAAACGATTAATTTATTCTTCTTAGATTTCAAAATGCCAAGAACTAGGGAAGGACAAATCAGCTGAAGTCGGCGCAATGTAAGATCTCCTCCAATCATATCAAGACACGTGTGACATCGCGTAGCCTCCCGTGGGAATAAATTTATCGTTCCATCACTTTCCCGCCCAATATTGCCAAATCCTGTTGTTTGTGTATTTGTGAGAGAGAGAGAGAGAGAGAGGATTCTCAGGTCCAAATCTGCGTGCCTTCAAAGCCCTAGAAAGTCAAACACGGAAGAAGATTCTACGGTTTTCTCCGAATCCCTAACTCGCCGTTCAGGGCCGTCGGCGGGGATAATCAAGTGGATTAAGTTGGAGAACTTCATGTACCATGGTAGCCTACGGATTGAACTCGGCGAATTTCATCACCGGCCAAAACGGAAGAAAGTTTGACTGGGGTTAGGGTTTTTTTAGTGAAGTGTTTTTTTTGAAAAATTGAAATGATGTGTTAATTGTTATTGGTTGCTCTGGTTTTGCAGGTGGCAAGAGTGCGATTTTGACGGCATTGTGCATCGTGTTTGTTTGTCGGGCTCGAGGGACCCAGCGCGCGTCTACTTTGAAGGATTTTATTGACTGGTTGCAGGTTAATTCATTTTTCTATCTTCGCAGTCATACCGTGGGAAATGTTTCATGTTTTGAGGGCAGATTTTTGTTGAAAGTAAAAGGAAAAGAATTAAATATTCTGAATGGCCCAGCTTAAGTTTCTATTAGTCACTTGAGATGGGTAGGTAATCTTATCGTTCTAGGACTTCCAAAGGAACCTGGCAGAGAGAGAAGGGATAAGACTGTAGCGATTCTTGTTAATGCTGTAGCTTCTTCTTTATTATGGCATGGTTCACCGATTGGACTGTGGTGGGCTATGTAAAGCTAGTATCCAAGTATAGGATTTTGAATTGTAACAATCTCCTCACTTACTATCCATCAATTCATTGGAAGTAAATCAGTGACAAGAACAACCCGATTTCCTTTCCTCCATTTTTTTCCTCTTGAGTGTGCCTTTTTCTCTTAAATAGTTATGGTCATATCTTCCAGTTTTCTTGGAATTTACTATTCTGGTTTTGGTTTTCTCAAATAAGGTTGTTAGCATATTATTCTGGTTTTGGTCATATCTTCCCGTCTGAGTCTTAATCCCAATATTTGAGGTCGGTCATCTGAGAGAAAAATTAAAAAAAGATAGAAAAATGAAAAATGAAATAAAAAGAAAAAATATATATAATAAAAATAAAAAGAAAAAAAAAGGAAAAGAAAAAAAATTAAATAAATAAATCAATAGATAAATGTTTAAAATATATCGATTTAATTTGTGTAGATTTTTTTACGCCATCCATTCCTATCTAATATCATTTTCACTTTTAAACTCTTAATTTCCATGTCTTTACAGATAACTTGCATCCAAGTTTTCAGCGATATATTTCTATATTTTACTAGATCTGCTATATTTAAGTTCTGAGTTCTCCTAACCGGTGTATATTTGGGTCTTTTTTGTACATGCCTGAACTAGCTCAGACAACACTCTTGCATTTTATTTACAATTGAATAAACTCCCAACTTATTATGAATCTTTTCGTTTCTAATTTTATCTCTTCTAGTTTTTCCACACACCTACCTAAATATCCTCATTTCTGTTACAACTATCTTTTGTTTTTATTGTTGTTTAATAGTTCAACACTTAGTGTAGGTCTAATCACAGTTCTATAGAACTTTCCCTTCAAATGCAATGGTATCGTGCGATCGCAAAGTATTCCGGAGGCCTTTCTCCATTTCATCTACCCCGTTTGAATCTTATGGTTCATATCTCCATTTATATTATCATCATTTTGAATGATAGAATCTAGATATTTAAATTGTTCACTTTTGGGTATATCTTGCCCATATAACCTAATCGTTTTTTCGTCATTTTGATAACTTTCGCTAAACTTACATCTTATATATTCGGTTTTTGATCTACTCAATCTAAACCCTCAGAATTTCAGTGTAAGTCTCCATAACTCTAGTTTAGTACTAACAATCTCCCTGGTTTCCATTCCACTTATATAATATAAGAGGGTTTTCTACTCCAATTGAAGCTTCTAGTTGTTTTTTTGGTATCTATCTTCTATTATGCACCGACATGATTTTCTGGAGGTTGGTTTTTTGCACATTGCAGTTCCTTTGCATCATAAGCCACATAGGATGATTTCATCTAGACTACCCTGTGTTGGAATTTGTTATATCCCTCACTTTCATGAATCTCTCTCTTCCTTTAATGAGGTTGTTCCACATTGATGCATTATGAGGGTTACATGAATAAGCTCCTTCCTAAGATAGAAAAAGAAGAAGCAGAATATAAGAAGCTCCAAGAAACCAGTAAGTTGCATTTTTTTTTCTTTTTTTGTTTTTTTTTGTTTTTTTTTTTCCCTTCTCTCTTTTTTAATCAGAAATTTAGTAAAAGGGAGAAAAAAGTGGAATGGAAAATGTCAGTGGTGAGGATAACATATACACTAATGGAGAGAGGAAATGAAGCAGGAAAAACGTTAGGCAGTTTAAACATGCCTGTATCCGTTGGAGGCATGACACATTATAGAAGCCAAGGAAGTTATTGTGTCCCATGAAAGCTGGCTATGGAGATATTGACTTTTGAATATACTTGTATTCCTGTAATCTAGATAATCTACCATCAGAATAAGTAGGACACCATGCCATTCTCCATATTGCTTCCAAAACTCTGGCCATGTATGGCCCAAAAAGGAGCTATAGTTAAAGGACTTCTTCTCACTAGAATTCCGGTCTCTGTTCTGTATCACCACATCACTGAGGAATATAGGAAAAGATGATTGTGGTTGTTATTTCTTTGGCCTCTCATAGTACAGCATCAGGACTTTGATAGTTGTTAGGCTTCCTGATCAGTGACAAAACCTGTTGTGTATACTGAGCACAAAAGTTCCAACTAGCAGTTCTGTTACTTTCATACCGCTGGTCCTGTATCCTAGTGGTACACGCTTTTCTCTTCCATCAATGGATAGGAGGTTCAAGTTGCCCACTTTGTTTTAGATCCAATAATTAAACTTTTGGTACTATCAGGCCTTTTCTCTTTGTCACTCATAGTCAGACATGAGGATACAAGATTAGTCCAACTTTTTGGTGTTCATATCTCTTTGTTAAAGAAGATTTTTATCCCCTTTGTAACTATACTAGGTTTTCATGTGTTAGCAGTTTTTATGTCTCTTATGTTCAATATGAATTTGTATTATCTCCTGATTCAGAAATGGGGCCTGATAATAGGCTGTTTTGCATGTTACCTAGGGACTGCTATCGTATCATGTCTTCATTATTTGCTTCAAAACAGATTCAGGCTTGTACCAGCTGCAGTGATGAAGCCTTAACCCAATAACAGAATATTTTTGTAGAGAATTTTTTTTATGCAATCTCATGTTGCTATTTTGGAATATTTGGAACCTTCTCTTGTGATATGAGATGACTTACTAAGGATTTAAATTTGATCACTTCACACTTTTTTAAAGGAAAATCCTTAAGTTGTCATATTTAAATTGCAGGAATATCATAAAAGGCACCAGTTATTTGCCCTGAGAGTGAAGCTGAGGCTGTGAGAAATGCACCTCAGAACAACTTAGTGCCCAAATTATTAGGCTTAGTCAGAGACTTCAGCAAGAGAGTGAAAAGTATGCATGTGAATTCCTTTTCTTGCTTTGAGTCGAACTAGATCAGATGTTAGTCTCATTCTTTTTTTATTTTTTTCCCAAGATATACAGAATCTATTGATGAGTTGAGAATGCGATATGAGATAAAAGAACATAAAATTCTAAGAAAGCAAAAAGCTTACCAGGCATTTCGAGAGAAATTGAAGGTAAGTATACAAATTTTAATTTATTTCACATAACAAAGATTTGAGAACTAACATAAGGATGGTCTTTTTTTCGATGCTCTTGCTTTCACTCTCTGAGAGACATGATAATGGTATGCTATTATGCCATCTTTGCAAGAACTGACGTAAAAGATACATGTATTGCCATATTTTCCCTGGTGAATGAAGAAAGTATGTCTAAGCTCTTAGAAAAGCGAATATAATTTGGGCTTCATTGAATTTTTAGATAGTTCAAAGTGAGAATTCTTGATACATTTGTTGGAAATGGGTATCAACATCCATAAATTTCCAAGATGGTGTAGAGACAAAGTTATCTTCCAACATTGTCTATATGAACTATGAAGGATATCACCCAAGTCTAAAGTAACATATTACATAGTTTTGCTATGTCATGACGAGTTCTATGTCCATGCGATCCTTGGAATTCCCTAAGACCTCTTAGAAGTTAGTGATATAGAGTAACCATTAGAATGGGCCAGCCATTACCTTAGATTCGCAATAACCAAATGAAATTTTAAACAAGTTCTATGATTTGATAACCTTGAGCTTTATATGAGTTGGTTCGTTGCAGGCAGTGAGGCAATTGGGTCTCTCTTTCATTTTAGTTAGTTTGCACTGACTATGTAGTTGGACTCATACTTGACAGCTTATGATGTTGTGAATAATTTCATGATATATTTGTGATATTCCTCTCACAGTTCTTTATTATTAATGTGATCTAAACTTATGCCACTAGATGCTAACCGAGATTAATCTCCAGCAGCACTATTATTCTCAACTTTTATGCATCTTTTCTTGTTATATTTGGACGATCAAAACAATTGAGAAATTGTAGAATGGAACTTTATTTACTTTATAACATCAGTGTATTTTTTTTTTTTTTGACAAAATGACTTGATATTTTGTCCATTGTTGAGGCACAACTTGGTTTGGAAATTGCATGAAGAATCTGGGTAATGTGCTGATCAGAAAATCATAAAAACAGGGAACAAGATGAATTCTTATGATGTGTTCCTGAGAAATATATCACACCTTTGTAATTTTCAGGCACTTACAAGTGTATGCACTCACATAATTTTAGCTTTAATTTTCTACATTCTCCTATTATTGCTATTTATGCTCCTTAATTTTCTGGATTTACATTTGATGTTTGGAATTGCAGGCATGCCAGAAGGCTCTGGATATGCATCTAAACAAGTTTGATCGAAATGCATTTCTTCTGAGACACCAGCTAACATGGCAGTATGTTCTGTCCTCTTTCTGATTTAAGATTTATCTGTTCACCTAGAAGAATGTGGTTGTCTATATTCATCGCATACTTGGACTGTGGTTGACTATCATGTTGTCAATCAGATTTAATGGCCATTTGAGAAAAAAAGGGGATTATTGGCACATTAAAGTTGATTATGAAGCGAAGACACTCTCAATAGAGGTCAGCACTATGGCAATTCTGTTTTGCGCATTATCTCTTTAAGTAGTTATTGTTATCTGTCTACTTTTATCCTGGTTGATTTGGCTTTATCTGCTCTATCTTGTTAGGTGAAGATGTGGCAGGACTCCTCTAGCAATGCTGTATGTGACACGAGGGCTTTCAGGTTTTGACTCTCCACTTTTGTCCTTTTTCAAGTATAGCTGATCCCTCTGTGTGATAACTCGGTGTTAGAATTGATCTTTGTGATGTTATCATTGGCTTGTGTTCCCATTTAAAGGGGGAAGGGACTGGTAGGAAAAAACAACGATTTGGATGTGAGGACTTCTGGAGTTGTCCTGTATAGTTTTTTGATTGGAGTATTTTTTTTTTTTCTCTCAGATCTGGTTTTAAATGGTCTAAGCCTTTACTTAAAGATTGTTGTCACTTTTTGGTTGCTTCTTTTGCATGGTTATCATCTTTTCTTTTGTTTGCCTTAGTGGTATGCACCCTTTCTCATTTTTGTCCTCTTGTTAATCGTAAAATAGTAGTAGATGATCAGTCTGATGGTGGAAAAAGGGGGATAAATGGGAGTAAACTGGATGAAACCTTGCACAGTATCAGAGAGAAGTGATGTTTGATAAGAAGAATCTAAAACATAGGATATTTCTGTGGATTCTTGGAGAGTTACATGAAGGAGAGAATCAGTATAGTGGTTCAGGTTCTCTTCGTCATTTTGGTTAAAGGCTTTACAAGTCGAATTATCTTTGGGAAGTTTTGAGATTTAAATGATTTAGAAAAGTCAAGTCCTAGTGGATGATTAAAAAAAATGGAGATGATGTGCATGACTCAAATATGTTTCTTCATGGAGCTTTTCACAGTCTTCATACTGATGGTGTTAGGTGGGGAGAGATCTTTCTTGATGCTGGGTTTTGCATTGGCTCTTCATGAAATGGCAGAGGCCCCATTTTGGGCAATGGATGAATCTGATGTATTTATGGTAAGATGTTAATGAAACCATGCTATTTTAATCATATCACTATTTGGTGTTTTAAGTGTTGAATATTATTTGCTTAACATGGCCACAACGTATCGTAGATCGGATGCAAGAGTTGCGCTCATTTAAGTGATCAAGCTACATGATTCCTCTGATAATTTTTCATGATTAACTTTGGTTTCAGGATGCGGTTAGCCAGAAAATAAGTCTAGACACACCGGTGGATTTTGCTTTTGCTCAAGGATCACAATGGATATTTATCATGCCTCATGATATCAGGTATACTTTTAAGCGAATATGCTTCTCACATCATAGTTGTCAAATACGCTATGGTAAATAAGTTTAGGCCTTCTAAGTTGATCGCTGTACCTTATGCTTTCACCACAAAATGTCACATGGTTCTGAATATTAATGAGATATACTGTAGGATGACATTTAAAAAGTCAGCTGGCAGTTCACTCTGTCAAATTGGTGTCAGTGCATGACTTGATTGTTTCCATCATTTTAGGGATCAAAGCCTGGCATTTTGATTGGCAGGCCAGTAGTGGGTGGTCTTAATTCCAAGTTTCAAGGCCAGCTAAGAATTATGGAACCCCATTCTCTTATTTTGTTGATATTCTCTCCTAGGACACAATTTGCGATAGGGCAAAGGCAACTACTTTATTACTTGCAGTGTAAAGGAGGAAAGTTAAAGCTCCTAATGCTGGGATTCTGATTTTGATTTTGATATGAAGAATTTTGCTCGTCAATGGATGTTGATTTTCCGAGAAGTTGAAGGGCACATGTTCATGGATTTGATGTCTTCTGTACAACATATTCATTTATATTGTCAATTTTGGTTGTTAACATCTAAATTAAAATTTGTCAAATGAGCTTGTGCCTCACTCATCACAGATCATGGAATTGGGACTTCTGGGAGGGCGCATTTTGATTTGGAATCCTCCATTTTTATGTTCACATTATATTATAAACGGGCTTTGTAACGGCTATTTTTGGTGGACCATGGTATATCTCTCAGGTGACAATCAACTGCTATACGGGATGTGTTTTGTGTAGGATGAGAATGATTATTTTTCCTTTTGTGTTCTTTCTAAAGGAAAATGTGAATTTAAAATCATTCTTTTTTTTTTTGTACCATGTCTTGGACACCGTCCCTGATATCCAGAGTTTCGTCTTGACTAATCTCGATCAATTGCTGTAGTCGAGAAACGATAATATGGGGGAACTTGTCTTTGCCGTTCACAACAATTTTTATTTTGTTTAGTTTGGTATATGAAGATGCAACTAAATGTGATTGAACTAGAAAAGAAAGAATGGAAATGGGTAGTTTCTATCACTTGGGTTGTCCGTCATGGTTTTGGATTGTCACGTTGCCCACTCTTAATGCTTAAATGGGGCAGTTGTTTTGAGACTTAACATCATGCATGTGTTATATTGTAGGGTATGTTGGGGCATAGATTCGTCTCAACTCAACACGCTCTTTTTTAATTTGATCGACTGAAATTTATGAGAATCTCTTGTGGAAGTACCCACCGGAAGATAACAAATTCTCTTTAATAATTGAGTTACCTCTATTGGTTGTCACTCGGTAATTTATGCAGCCAAAATAGCATTCTTGTTGCTAAAAGATTGAATAATTGTAAAAATGCCTAATCAGCTCAAATTCTAATGAATTGAATTTTGGGTGTAGCTTATCTAATTGTATTTTTAATTTTTTAATTAATTTGAAAAATATTTTAATCGATCTAAAATTGCTTGTTTTGAATTTTTTTTTTTTTGGGTCTTTTTGTTGATATAAATGATCACATAAAGTATTAACTACTTGATTTTTGATTCGTGTGATTACGGAGCAATAGTCTTGAAAATATTGAATTTCCTACTCCTTGTAAGGTGTCTTTTCTTTAGAAGGCGGAAAGATGCTGTAATATACGGGGAGTTTTATGATTTCGGTTGGAAATTTATTTCCTTTCTAAGAAATTGTATCATTTTTTGACATCATTTTCAATTGCAATCAACCCCTCGTCCCCGAATTATTCATAAACCACAAATGGTGACAACTTTTTGTTCTTGTATTTTATGGTTCAACACTTGAATTTTAACTTTAATTTTGTCTTACATTTGACTTTCAAATGTGAAAGTCCCCTTTTGTTGAAATTAAAAATTAAAAAAATAATGATAATAATTTATATTAGAATATTCTGTATTCCTTAAAAATGCGGAAGGAGTATATTATCATTTAAGAAATTCTCAGGACTATATCTCTTGAGTCAAAATAAATGATTTTGACGGTTTGGGAAGAAAATTAAAATTTATAATTTTCTTACATTTACATTATATTTTACCAAAAAAAAAAGAATCATATCTATACTTCCCATTTATTTACCCATAAGATAATGAGTCCCCTTCCCCCCCCCCCCCTCCCAGGGGCAATAAAAAATAAATAAATAAAATTCAGCCCGCAATGCATTTTGTCCAGAGAAAAACATTTTCTATTTCAGGGGGCCGGGGGGAAGGAAGGGTAAACCCCCATTTTTTACAATTACAGAAATGTCAAAGGGCTTTTTCGTCGTTGCACTGCATAACGAACACCATCCCAGGCTGATCTTATCGCCGATTCAAATTTCCAGACTATAGGGGGACTCATATAGACAAAAACAAAAGGCAACCCAACGGAATTTATAGAGAGAAAGACAGACAGAGAAATCAGAACAAAACATTTGGATTTAGAGGAGAGAGAGAGAGAGAGAGAGAGAGAGAGATTGAGAGATTTAGGGTTCTTTTTGAATGGTTGAAGAATGCCAACCAAAACTGAGCCTGCATCAAACCCTGGTTCACCGAAGCGGGCACCAAAGGGCCTATCAAACGTCATATTCTCGCGCAGAAGGAGCAACAGCGCAGACAACAAAACTCTCCAGAATGTAATGTTTGCTATGCACCTCCAATCTCTTAGCTCTAAACACCCCAGTTCAAAACTTGACCCGAACCACGATTCTAAAACCCTATTTTCAGACCCAACACTTCTCTTACCAGACCAAATCATGCTCAACATCCTCTCAAAAGTACCCAAATCGCAGCGTAATCACAACTTTCTTGTCTGCAAACGTTGGCTGGTTCTTCAGGGTCGTCTAGTTAGGTCTTTGAAGGTTCTTGACTGGGACTTTCTTCAATCAGGTCGGTTGATTTCACGTTTCCCTAATTTGACTCATGTTGATTTAGTCCAAGGTTGTTTTAATTTGAATTTGGATTTGGATTTGGATTTGGATTTTGATGGTTCTGTTGTTTTGATGACTCATAAGTTGGTGTCTGCAACTATTGGATGTGGGGTTTTTGTTGAGGATGATAATATGTTGTTGTCTAATGAGAAAATCGATTATGGTCTGAAAGTTTTGGCTAGCGGGTGTCCTAATTTGAGGAAACTTGAGGTTGTTGCAGCGAGTGAGTTAGGGTTGCTTAGTGTAGCTGAGGAGTGTAATGCATTGCAGGAATTGGTGTTGCAGCGTTGCAGTGACCAGACACTGCGAGGGATATCAGCATGCCAAAATTTGCAGGTATTGAAATTGATTGGAAATGTTGATGGGTTTTATAGTTCCATAGTTTCTGATATCGGTTTGACAATTTTGGCAAATGGGTGTCCGAGGTTGGTCAAGCTTGAGTTGTGTGGATGTGAGGGGAGTTATGATGGGATAAAGACTCTTGGACAGTGTTGTCAAATGTTGGAGGAACTCACCTTGTTTGATCATAGGATGGATGGTGGGTGGTTGGCTGCTCTTTCTTATTGTGAGAATTTGAAGACTTTGAGGTTTCAGTCATGTAAAAGTTTTGATAGGAGTCCAGGGCTCAATGATTATTTGGAAACTTGCCGAGCTCTTGAGAGCTTGTATTTGGTGAAGTGCCAGTTGCGAGAGAAGATAAGTGTGAGAACTTTGTTTGCAATCTCTGCAGTCGTTAAGGAACTTGTTATTCAGGACTGCTGGGGATTTGACAATGATATATTTGGCATTGCGAGTGTTTTCAGGTATATTCTATTTCTTTATTTAAATTCTATGCAGTTTTTAATGATATGAGGTTGTTAGACATTATTTGGACATGGACGAGTTGAGGATGGATATCATATTTTCAGTTCCCCATTTCATCTCTTTAACACACCCTGGGGTGTCCAATTTATGATTACACCCCCAGGGGGAATCAACCCCCTGGGAGGTGGTTCTTGGCTGAACTTTCACTTGTCTTATCTATGAGAAATATTTGTTGGTTCATACTAGAAACAAATTGGTCAATAGCTTGCATTTTGTCCAAGCTAATTGGGATGCGAGTCTTACGTCCAAAAGAAAAGTTTCAGTCACCTTGTCAACCTGTAGTCAGGCAGTTACAAGGGCGGTGTGATCCATGTAAAAGTATTTGAGAAAAAAACAAGGGCATGTTTTCCTTCAGAAATCATGGTTGGTGTCTTAAAGATTGTTATTGTGCTCTTTGAGTTTAAAAGGGTATGATAATAATCCTCGGTTTATATAGCTCTAGGTTTGAATTTTATTGTCTAATGTGCTTTTGTTATCCATTTCCATTGGCAGGAGAGTGAAGCACCTATCCTTGGAAGGTTGCTCATTGCTAACAACGGTAGGACTGGAGTCCGTTATTCTTTTTTGGAACGAACTTGAAAGTCTCAGAGTGGTTTCATGTAAAAATATGAAAGACAGTGAAGTCAGTCCTGCACTATCAACCTTGTTTTCTGCCCTTAAACAGCTCAAATGGAGACCAGGTACCAAATCTATGTCAAATCTTAAAAATACTGGCATTGGGAAGAGAGGCAGTAAATTCTTCAAGTCATGAGCACTTTGCTACCACCTGAAGTTTCACATTCAAGCTCCTTTCATGCTATGCAGATGCATATTAAAATGGTTCATAGAGCAGCTGCAGATGTGCTCTTGATTTTACTAATTGCAGATATTTTCTTGTTATCATACCCGTTTTTGTACACTATTCGCCTTTGTCTGTTAAAAATTGTTCAAATGGAGATTGATAGGAGACTGTATCTCCTGTGTAGAAGGAAAAGGCTGCGAGGAAGCTCTCTATTCTTGAAGTTGAGCTACAAAGCCCATCTAACATCAGTGATGTATAATTGTTTGTTATTATGATGTTTCCATTATGGTGAAGCTGTCTTTAAAGCGCTTATGTTTTGTAGGGTGACTAATATGAATGCGCCCATAAACTGGGACTTTTTAAGTCGGTCTTTAACACATGGGATTAGATCTTAGGGAGGTTTTTTTTTTTTGGTACAAAGATCTTAGGGAGGGTTAATAAAATAGGGGTTATTATGCCCACAAATTTTCATATTATTTTGTGTTTGAAGAGATGGTGGCGCGATCTGTTAATTTGAGTGCTCAAAAGGTACTGCCCTGCCAAAGTTCAGTCTGCAGTTGATGTCCACTACTATGCGTTACGGTCAACATGCGTAGTGAAACAAGGCGAGGAGCCAGTCGGAGGTTGGGCCTAAGAAGTAGGCCTGAGTTCAAATCTAATACATGGTCAAGTTAGTCCTTAACTTTTTTGGGTTGGATCTCTATTAGAGTATTTTTTTTTAGTGAGATTCGAATCCGAGTCTGTTATAAGAGGAAAGAAAATTGATATCACTTGAACTAAAACTCATTTATTTTTATCCCCTGGAATTGTTCTACCGCCGAGTATCTAGAACTTTACTCCGATTAATCTTGACCAAGCTGCTGTAGGGGTTCCAATCGGGAGGGAGTTCTCACAACGTCGTTTTTGTCACTATCAAAACTCAAATCTCGATTCTTGATGTAGGGTGCTAATGCTTTTCTCATTAAACCAACGAAGCATTGATTGAGTTAAGGTTCATTTTTTTTTTTTTTGATGAAACGCTAAGGCTCTTTTTTTTTTTTGGCAAGTAAGAGAAAGAAAACACAAAACAAAACAAACTACAAGGAAGTGGGCTTGAGGGACGAACGACTTCTCCTAACCCAAGCAACAGCAGCAGCATCCTGCTGCAAACATTTCAACACAGCTGCAGGAGGAATATCGGAGGAATATCGGAGTAATGGATTCCCGGCTCTGCGTTAAGACCAATTTTAGCAAGAGTGTCGGCACAGTTGTTGGCTTCTCTAAAAATATGATTTATCTCTGATATCCCCAATAACTCCATTGATGCCCTGCAGTCCTCTACTATGCCTTTCCACGGATGGTTATCTTCTATACCCTGATTAATAGCTTTTACAATGACCATGGAGTCACTTTTGACAATCACACGCCCCCCGCTTTCTACTTCTAGCGAGCAGCAGACTCTCGGACAAACCCCAAAGCTTTGCAACATCTCTCTGAGCTATGTCAATGTTGCGCCAGAAGCCAACAATCCATTCACCCATTTTATTTCTGAAAACTCCACCTGCGCTAGCTTTCCTTGAACCCCTCACAGCTGCCCCATCCACATTGAGCTTTATCATCCCTTCAGGAGGCGACTTCCAACTGATCAAAACCTCCTGATTTCCCCTGTTGGCCTCACAACGTCTATGTTGACCCCCCTTCACCATGCTTCTTACACGGTTAATAATAGCTAGCGGGAGCTCTGCCTTCCTTTGATGAGTCAGATTGCACCTATCCTTCCAGATGCTCCAAGTCATAATCACGAAAAGCCTATCTTCTTCTTCAAGATTTAAGGCATACTTCTTCTCCGCACCCTTTCACGCTAAGGCTCATTGGCTATAGCTAAAGCTCAGCTATAAAATTTTTTGGCCTAGTCCGTGATTGAAAAATAATTTGAGCTTGGATTTGGCTGAACACCAGGCTGGGCAAGCCGCCAGACTTTTGCTCATGTCTAGATGAGAGCGACTATGCACTATTGTTGGCCTAAAATTCATTTTCTTTTTTTTTTTATATAAGAATTTGAATTTTAAATATGAGGGTTTACGTAAAATTCTTTTTTGGGCCTTAATATTGACCCAAAATTCTTAACCAACTATACAATCACCTTGGGGTAATTATTTTCTTTTTATATTTCCTAATTGATTTTTTTTATACAATGAGATATAACTAAATAGATTTGAATTGAAAAAAGGTGGATAAAAGTTAGGAGGTTCTACCTCTTGAGCTGTCCTCAGGGACATTTCCTAATTGATGCGAATACCAATATTAAGGCCTCACATTCACTACTCAAGGTTACAACAACAGTACACAAAACCCTTATTGAAAATAACAACGTAAGATCCTAGTGCAGTTGCTCATGGAGGGTATCTCTGTTTTCTTTTTTTTTATACTATACCAATCGGTATTCAGACTTATGATTCGATTAATTTGGTTCGAAACTTACAGTGATCTATTTAAGGGGGTTATCCTCCCGACGTAGTTTTTTCATATTCAAACTATGAATCGAACTCAAAAACTTAATTAAGAGATCTTACGCGACGTGTCCAACGGTTTCACGTGTCCTTGCTCATGGTCATGCTATTGACTTGGTAAGGCCTACTCTTAGAATTGGTCCGTCTGTTTTGTTTTGGTTGGTCTGCCGTGTTGGGTTTTGTTGGGTCTCTTTTCGGAGCCCTCTGTTTTTCCTATGTAGCCCTGTATGTCTATGTCCTCTTTGCTTGCTTTCTTTCTTCAAGGCCCTCTTTCCGTGGCCGTGATCGCTTTTCGTCCTTGAGCTCGAAGCCTCCTTGATGACAAAAAGGAATATAATAACGCATTACCTTTACCCAAAAAAAAAAATAAAGCATTACAACAATAGCATATTATTTGGAAGGAAGAAATTGAAATAGAAAATATTCTATTACTTGTGTGAGTCTTTTTGTTTTTTTTTTTTTAATTTTTCAAGAGAAAAGATATACATTATCAAGAATTTATTTTAATTGATAAAATGATATTATATAAGAACAAGAGTAATGTAAGCAAATTTAAAATAGTTAAATTATCTCTATTGTTATTTTAAGATTTTATACATATTTTATTTTTATTATTTTTTAAATATTATTGTTTTTTAATTTTTATTTTTACATTTTAATTTTATTTTTTTCTCTCTCTTGTATTTATCTTTTTTTATTTAATAAGTTTTATGTGCATCAGGGGGAGAGTCAGATCGGAGAAGAATTGCGGTTTTGGGTTCGGAAACAAACCTCCAACGGAGGAATCGTTGCCTATTCTAACCAGTAGCCATCAAATTCCACCGCACGTACGCGTCCTATTTCTCTTTTTCTCTTGATCATGAAGGGAAAGGAAGTGGCAATCGAAAACCCTAAGATTAACGGCCGTGAAAAAGAAGAACAATTGTACGACGATGCTGGTGGTGGAGATGCAGCAGCAGTGCCATGGAGGACCTTCTCTTCTCGCAATGCTTCTTCCAAATACGATTTCGTCAAGGTTCCAATCCCCCGTTCCCCTAATTCCACACGCACACACACACTCTCTCTCTCACTCCTCTGCTTTTTCTTTCTTCTTTTACATCCACTCGCTTCTCGTCTGTTTTTAGGTAAAGGTGTGGCTGGGTGATAATGCGGATCACTATTACGTTCTCTCCAGATTTCTTCTTAGCCGAATGTTGACCGTTACTAAGGTCTTCCTTGTCTAACATTTGTTTCTCCATTTCCGATTTCTATGATCCTAGAAACTATAATACTACATTAGTGTTCAAAACCCCACCATCTAATTCTGCTGTTCCTACTTCTACCCCAGTAGACTGTTTACAATGACCTTAAGTAAGACGATGGAAACCACGGCCACTATCTTTTGGGCATGTACAAATGAAATGAAACCCATTGGCCCCTGCACGCTAGGCAAGCACACTAGGAAAGGGCTAGGAATTGCTACAATTTTATGTGTCTGTTGTCATCTTCACACCACCATCTTAGATGGATTAATGTTCCTGATCTCGTATATGATATAATCCAAGTGGCAGTATCTTGTTCTTCAGAGAAGGTTTCTTTTATGTGTATATGTGACATGTTGTTATATTCTTCCCGCATGGCACATGTCTATGATCCAACAAGTGTAGGTTGAAATATCGTGGAACTATATGTAATGGGCACGCCCAATGATGTTGATGAGTGAGTTGTAAATATTTATAATCCGTATAATAGGCCAGGTTATGCATTTATGCTTTTCATCATTACGTATTTCATTATGGCCGTGAGTTCTTGACCATTTGCATGGATGTTTTGTTCTGTTTTGTTCTAAGTGTCAAGCTTCAGAAGCTACATGCAGCAGCAAACGCGATGGAGGTGTTATTGTTTCTATTTTCTTTCTCATTTTGTGAATAAGTGGAATTTCGTTTGTTTATCCAAGAGTTTTTGATTTCAGATCCCAAATCATGTTGCCATTAAGATTGCTCTTGAGCTCAAAAAGCTGCTCATAGACAACACCCTTTTGGATGTGTATGGTCACTTCTTCTTTATAAGGCTTCACCTCGTGTTAGAATAATATCTGTTGTTTGTTTTTTTAATTAATTCCTCGTCAGCATTTTCTGCAGTTCGCAGTCGGATTTGGAAGCAAATTTGTTCAAGGTGTGTTATTTATATTATTGATGTGTACTTGTAATCCGCCATATTTTTAAATTGTTATTTCATCTTTCATAATTTAGTATCCCTATTCTTTTATTTTGCAATTCTATATTGTTATGTATCATTGAGGGAGCAGAATTTCCTTGTTACATGGTTTACATAATTTATTATTGCAGTGTTGTAGTATGTTTGAATACATATATGTCACAAAAAGGTTTAAAGAGCTACCTGGATATTATTTCAGCTTATGGAGCGGCGGGGTTATGGGGAAGAGTATATAAACCGTTATAAGATGATGACCAGGTTAGTAGGTTTACTTTATTCTATTTCTTGCTCTAGGTCATTCTGGATACCCCAAAAGTAGTGGCTTGACAACAAGCCGGATGGTTGATATCCGCTTAGTCATGTATTACTTAAAGACAGACTATGCCTATATGGTTGTTAATGCTATAACGTTTCCTGAGCCTCTTATTACTATGATTTTGGTTAATAATTTAATCGGTACTGATGAATATTGTTGTGAGCTTTTAGGTTTCACCATCAAAGAGTACCTCTGGTCATTCTCGTGTGTGGAACTGCTTGTGTTGGAAAGTCTACCATTGCCACTCAACTTGCTCAGAGGCTAAACTTGCCAAATGTCTTACAGGTAGGTCTTTTTTAGTTATCTTTGAGCCCCTCTCTCTCTCTCTCTCTCTCTCTCTTCATTCCATGCACACATTCCTCATATTCCCTCACATAACTGTCTTACTGTTCAAGTAATATGCTGATTGCATTCATTTTTGTTTCTTATCATTACAGACAGAAATGGTGTATGAACTGCTCCGCACCTCAACAGAGTAAGAAACTAAGCTTCTATTTCTTTGGCGACCGCTGAATCTTCCTTGTAGATCACTTGTGGTGTGATAAGTTAATGGAGGAAGTAATCTAGCATCGCCAGAAATTCCCTAAGTTCTGCTGGGAAATGTATTTAGTTGCCATATTAAAGACTTTAACTGTGTGCATGTTGCATGTGTTGCTGGTCACCGGGGCTCAGGAATTTTGCTTTTCAACATTCATATGGATAGTATGTGTTTCCTCCTGATGTATATCAGAAATATGATTTTGAACCTTCTCACAAGTCATATGTCAGGTTTATTTTGAATTATAATTTTAAAACATTTTCAAAGAGAGATTGAATTCCTCTATCAACACCTAGAAAATGATTGGCTTCTAACTGCTAAGAATTTTAATAATTTAGGCATTGTTGAATGGCTTCATCTTTTATACTCTTTTCTTTTGAACACAATAATTCAAAAATGGGTAAATATATTGCACAGCGCACCTTTAGCGTCTACTCCTGTATGGGCACGAGATTTCAGCTCCTCTGAGGAATTAGTCACAGAATTCTGTCGAGAATGTAGGATTGTTCGGAAAGGTTGGTTGGTTATTACTTTTTTCATTCCAGTTGCTATATTTATTCATTTATTCTTTTAGTACATGCTCATGTGAATCACTATCTATCATGAAATGTGTGCTTTCCCTTAGGCCTGGCTGGTGATTTGAAGAAAGCAATGAAAGATGGAAAACCTATCATAATTGAGGTATAATTAACCATGAAAGTTCTATAACTTGTGCTGTTTAAGTCATTTACTAAAATAACTGCCCTTTTGTGCTTTTTTTGTGCGTCGCTTCCTTTGGAGCCAATAAATTGTTAATCTTCTCATAATATACGTGCTGCGCTCACTTCTTCCACTTGGTGCTCTGAAGGTGTTTATACTTTGTAATATTGACCGGAGCATATAAACTACTTGAAGTTGGAGCAAGTGAGCTATTGCTTTGTTGTTTTAAGAAGATCTTCAATGTTAACAACCTCTTGTTTTATCTTGTGTCTTTTGTATACTAATTTGATTCAGAAGGGTATGCTCAACTTTTATTCTTGCTAATCTGCTTTTAAAGCAAGAGAAAATAAGTTACAGAAGCAATCTTTCAGGGGAATAAAATAGCACCGTGTCATGTCACAAATAGCCATTGCCAACATTAAACTCAACATTAGCCCTAGTAATTTTGTCCATATGCTTGCACCAAAGGACCCTGTGACAGCCTTGGTTGCCCAACCATTACATTCCCATTTAAGCATTGCTAATATCACTTTTCGCGGCATTTACCTCTGTACCATCGTTTTGCACAATCATTGCCAAATAAGGCTCACATGTTACTAAAGAAAATACTACCACCCTCTTCTTTTATTTTGATCTTAAACTGACAGTCTTGTTGTCAAGGACTACAAAGCCCGCCCTTAAGTGATCCAATACATAGTCTTCCTCACCCTTTTTGACCACCGCTGAATGAAGCCCCCATGGTTAATACCCAAATTACCCTGTTATTCTAAGTTGCTAAGCAAACCAGAGCATTTGGTTGTAGTCTTGTCATTATGCATTTTTATGTCCATGAAAATATTGTTCATGATGGCCTGAGTATTTGGTTGTCTAATCATGGATTTCATAATGGCAGGGAATACATTTGGATCCAAGTATTTATTTAATGGATGATGAGAACAAGTCACCTAAAAATGTCCCAACAGAAGTCAAAGAGGCCCCTGAAGTTGCAGCATCAGATGATAAGTCTGCAGTAAAAGTTGAAGATGATTCTACAAGCATTGCCGGATACCAAAGTGATAATAGCAGTGTCTGCCCTGAAAAAGGGGCCTCTGCTTCAGTGCTTCCTCCCAAGGAAGTAAATGAGGTCTTGAATTGTTTGGAATCTATTGACCTAGAAAGAAGTGCTTCTGAAATGAAAGGTTGCTCCAGATGCCCAACATGTTATCTTTATATTCAGCACACTTTGATTTTGTTATTCATTTCAGCTCTAGATGTAATCTTATTGGTTGTTTGTAATTGTTTTATAGGTGAAACTCCTAAAGATCCAGATGTAGAGGGTAATCCTCCTGCTAGGAAAGAGAAGTCTGGTCCAGAAGCAATCGTTGTACCTATAGTCCTGAAGATGGCTGAATTTGATCACAAGGTAGATAAGTGTAGCTTTTTAATTATTTTAAATTGGGAATAATGGTAGATATCAGGGTAAATGCATTGAATAACCTTAGTAAAATGCATGGTTGACATCTTCATCTGACAAAAGGAAATCAATTTTAATCATTGTTACAAGCAGATGTTTGGTTTAGAATATTCCTGGTTAACAATGGCATTGATTGCTTTCAAATATAGGCATTGCTGGAGGAGTGGATAGCGACTCGCACATTCAGTGGGAAATGTTTAATTGAGGTGCTGCTACTAAGGATTCACTTTTACACTGGCACCTCCATTGTTGCTTATGTGAATGAGCTTGTATGTATTTGTAAAAATGCTTTTCTGACATCTCTCTGTATTAAACAGGAGAAAGATAAGGTGATAAACAACTTAAAAACAATTCAGAATTATCTTTGTTCATTCAAGGGGCAGGTACTTCTTTTACACCTCTTTTGCATGGACACTAGATTTGAAATTTTTTGCCTTCATTTATAGAAACATCATTTCAGCTGATCGATAATTGATGGATGGGTTGTTGGTTTCCTTAATCCTGATTATTTGTTCTAAAAACAGGGTCTGACAGTGGTCAATATAACAGCAACAACATTTCCCCAAACACTGGATTGGCTTCATAGTTATCTTCTTCAGGTGTTAGTCTCTGCTGATCAACCGTTTATAACTTCTGATTTGTCCACTCTTAATTCTGAGGGCAACAACAAATTAGTACTGCTCATTTCTGTTTCCTTCTTTCTCTTGTTCCTTCAATATCGTTGGTAAGAGTAAAATTGCATTTATTTTCTTTTTAACATTTTCATCTTTCATTTTAATATGATTTATGCTTGTGCATGCATGTGATAGCCTTATTTTGAATAGGCAAGTTCCATCAGAGTGTTGATCAAGTGAAAAGATAATGGCTGCTGATTTGCATCGTCTATTTGCCAAATAAAATCTTATGCTATGTATTTAACATTCATTTTTGGAATAACAATTGACCATTTTTGGAATACTATCTGAATTTTTGCAATAGGTGGTATCTTCCAAACGTTCAAGGTCTTAATGTCTCAGTAGCTAGATTGATGACATTCTCATGTTTCTGGTCTTTTGATTTTCTTCTCTATGTTGTTAAATGCTTTAGTTCTACTATTGCTGCCTCCATTTTAGCTTTAAATTTTCAATGTTCACTTTTTCTACAGCCAGATTGCTGATTATTGTTTCTGTTTGTTAATAACTCAGTGCATCGAGCAAGGTATTTCTTCTGTGCCCAGTGAAGGTGGTAACCAGCCTGCTAAATATTAGATGAAGTGCAGCTGTTAGATTTAGCAGTGCCAGGTATAAGCTGGGCCTCTGATTTTCAACTTTTGTTTTCTTATGCATCAACACTGGCTCTTGGTTTCAGCAGGCCCTTGAGATATGCCTTGTTGGATTTTTAAAGCTATGCATAAGATCTTTCAATTAATTGTTGAAACTGGTCTGGGAAAATCTTGTATATTTAGCCTTAAAGATCTATTAGATTACTTGTTGGCTATGAAGTGCAGATAGCAGGCACTCAATATAATGTGTACAAATGTCAAACAGGTCTCATATAGGTGCCTAAACACATCACACGGTATGTAGGAATAATGGATGACATAGTGAGGGTGCTTCTGAATTTCGTTAATTGCAAGGTTTAGATGAAAATGTAATATTACCTGGACTAAAATTGAAGGTTTTGATTTGAAAAAATATAACATGAATATGAGGTCTACACTAGACAGCTGATCCATTCACTATGGATGGTCTATGAAGTATTCTACATGACCATATTTCTTTCTCAACTTTAATAGTTTGGTTATGTGTTGCGTTATGCAACTACACTCTGGCTGTTATGGAGGACTTATCAGTCTAAAACCTAACAAAACTAGGTTTGTTCTTGGAGTCAATTGGAGTAACAACTACCCTCGCTTAGCTAGAGAAAGCACTGCCACAGCAACAATGACCAGGTACCCTGTGTTCTTGTCCTGCTGCCTTTAAATGCAAGTAGGATTTGAATCATTTTTTTTCTGTCTTAATCTTCTCTCAGCTTTGTTATAACATCTGCAACAACTCCTCCAAATGCCTCACAATAGACAACTTTTATAAGAAACCGTGCCAGAAATTCAGGTTTATTATTTGTATTTGTCACGGATCGATGATTTGCGGTGCCTGTCTTATATGATAAATCATAGTGCTATGCTTTATAATGCTTCAATAAGGTTATTTTGCTTGTGCAAAGATGAATTTTATTAGGTCTGATGGTGCTGAGCAGATCCTTGAAATGGTAAAAATATAAGCAAAAAAAATATCAATTTCCGTTCACCCAGATATTAGCCACAACTTTCTGACTGAATTGAGATCCAATCAGACCTCGCGTCTTTCAACATTGATCATGCAGGAGAATTTCACTTTGTGTTGGTTTCTGTATTTTATATTGTGCCTTTTATTTTAGTAACTTTGTTTCTCTGCAAATAGGTCAATGTAAATATTTGTCCAGGATTGTAGGATGAAAGAAGCTGGAGGTGTTGAAAATGTACGCTGGTGGGAATTGGGGTGCTACTGTATCTTATGAGGTTAGGGGGCTTGGAATAAGCATTGGAAGCTTGTTTTTTATTTTTGTTGTGCTGTGTCAACCGGTATCTGGAGTTATATTCTCACTAATCCAGTTCGGAACTTGCATTGGCTCATTAAGGAGGTTACCCTTCCAACGTAGTTTTTTTCATACCAAAACCGTGAATCGAACTCAGAAATTTGATTAAGAAACCTAGTGCCACATCCCATTAGCGCCGCATTGGAAACTTGTGTCGTTGCTAATTGTAGGATGAAAACATGCACATTCCTTTTTGGCTTTCTCATCTCCAAAAAGTTGTATCCGGTTAGATGATTGCAATCCTCCGCTTCGATTTGATTGACCAAATCATAGATCGGACATTGTTGTACTTTCATATCAATCTTGTAAGCTATGAATGAAGGTTATCTCTTTTTTTTTGGGGGGGGGGGGGACAAACAATGAATGCAATGTTTATTATTAAGTCCTAATATATGGACAACCAATTTAGAGTTCTGTTGGGTGTGAGAACCATAATCATGCAAAGATGAGATGTGATGGAGGATACAAGACCAAACCAAACATAGTGGGTATGCATCAATCCAATGGGCCTCTCCTGAAACAATGGAGATAATCAAATCTCGCCGTCCCATATATCATCAATTGTTCTGTAAGGACTTGTTGTATCGTTGCAGTAAACATCTCCCCTCAGGATCTTCCTCTCCTCCATTGTCTCTATCTCTAGTAAATCTTGATCGTCCAAATTCAGATTTAGGGCTCCCAAGTTTTCCCTCATTCTGTCAGGATTAAAACTTTTGACAATGACTGCAGACCCCTTTGATAATCCCCACTTGAGAGCAACCTTTAACATATTCAAGAAAACTTTCTAGTCTTAGCCAGCAGAGACGGGAGAGAAGCATGTTGTTGCTATTAACTGGAAGAATTCGACTGACCTGACTAGGAGTTGTCTTGTGTTTGAGAGCTATGGATTTGATGATTGGATTTTCGATGACAGTTGTTGATCCCCAAGCGTTTCCTGGCCCACCAAGTGGTGAGTAAGCACTGACGTGGATTTTGTGCTCTGCGCAGAACCCTCTTAGCGTTGCTTGCCTCCACGCTGGATGCATTTCCACCTGTACCAGATGATGAAATGCCTGATCTAAGGATGTCTAATCGAAAGACCAACTATACTTCAAAGGGGGGGGGGTTTCTAAGTGTCCTTTGGCAAACCTCAAATTTTGCCTCGGTTAAACATTTGAGGTTTTCAGGTTGTATTGGGGGTGTATCCAAATGGTGATATACATTTCCACCTGTTCCAGTTGATGAAATGCATAACCTAAGCATGCCTGTTCTCTAATCAAAACACCAACTATACTTCAAAGTGGGGATTTCTAAGTATCCTTTGGCAAACCTCAAATTTTGCCTCGGTTAATTATTTGGGTTTTTCAGGATGTATTGGGGGTGTAGCCAAATGGTGATAAAATAAGTCTAGTCAACACCACAGCCACTAGATTATAAATAAATAAATATAGTATTGGTGCAGTACAGTGTTTAATGCGGCATACTTTTGTTGAGCTCAAATATGACATTTTCCCAATCTATATATCATTAGAGAGAGCCCCCACAAAATCTTGAGAAATTTTCTGTCTTTTGCCTGTCACAGTGCAGAAGGGTGGGTGAATTTGGTCCCTCTATGCTCCAACCAACAATTTAATCTTTTCTTCTACAGTACAGGTAAGTATTAGGAGTGTACTACACATCCTCCACCCACCAATATCAGATGGGGCCTAATTGCAATTACTAGGCAACTTCTTATGACTAAATAAAATAGTCCGTGAGAATTTTGTGGCTGCAATAAACTAGAGTCAAAAGGACAGCTCCCTGCCTCTTTGAATCTCCAACAACGAACTTGTCTGTGGAAAACTCTGTATTGCCTAAACCATGTTTGGAGGGAGAAGAAACCTTAACCATGAGGGCACCAACCTTGTCATGTCAAAACACTTGCATTTGATGCGCTAATTAAAGATAGAAGCACCTTGTGCTTTGTCCTTTTACTGCCTAAAATCTCGTAAGTACTTCCCAGGCCAATTTTGATGCATATTAGAAAAATCACGATGACCCTTTCGAGTGATGTAAAGTTATCACGAGGTTGTTGTGACTAGTATAATATGGACCATGAGAGAGAGAGAGAGTGAGTTGAAGAATTCGTCCATGTCAACCAGGAACCTTAAAATATGCGTTTTATTGCTACATCAACTAGGAAAGGAAAGACCCATGAAAAAATGGTCTTTCTTATCTAGTATATTTTTCCATCCTATTAATTCGTCCATGTCAATGACTTATGCTTTAAAAAGGCATTAGTTGAAGAATTCTGTTTACGTGATCCCATACCTGCACTACTTATCTGAATGCGCATGGATATAGAAGTGGTGGTGTACCTGATTAACGGCTGGAGATACGGTGGCGAAATCTAGTAGTCGTTGGATTTTGGTTGTAGAGAAGTTGCTGAGACCAATGCATCTACACAATCCCAAGTCAAGGCATTTCTCCATACCAGCCCATGTAGTCTCCATGTCTAGTGGCTCATAGTCTTCTTCATTCGGTATTAGATACATAGCCCATGGCTTTAACTTGAGCGGCCAGTGCACCAAGTACATATCCAAGTACTCCAACCCCAAGTTCCTACACACATACACACCATTTCATGTCAATCTTTAGTCAATCAATGCTAAATTCTTTTGATAGAAGAGATTATTATAATATTTTTTTGGATATTTTGTAGATAAATTCTATGTATTTTATTAAAATAATCACGATAAATAACAACATGGTGAATGATCAAAGCCAAGGGGTAGAGAGGGCAAGGCGGCAACCATTCCTCTAAATTTTGAATAAGAAAATTTAAATTCGTGTGATCAAAACCTTAACCGACTCAAATGTGTTTAGGTTTTTGAATAGAGAATGGGAAAATTTTTGAGTATGCGGCTTTTGCTTACTCGAGAGTTGTCATGAGAGCAGAAACAGGATCATGGTGATCACAACCCCACAACTTTGAAGTGATGAAAACATCTTCTCTCTTCACTTTCTCATCGAGTATTGCACTTTTTATCACTTTTCCGACGGCAGGCTCCGACCCATAAAGCTTTGCCGTGTCAAAGTGTCTGTATCCCATCTGAAATTTGAACGAAGCCCATAGGTTATTTTTTTTTTGGTACAAGAAGCCCATAGGTTATAATCTCTTTCCCAAGTTCGACTTTTTTCTTTTGCAAGACGTGGTACTAGATAGTTATTGCACATTTTTCTTTTGTAAAAATAATATTTCTTGTATGGGCAAATGACCAATGAAATCGTCTGATATAAAACCCCAATAAATAAAATAACTCAAAAAAAGAGTGAAAGAGCACATTATTTTGCATACCTCAAGTGCCAATTGGACTGCTTCTTCAGTTCTTTTGCTATCATATGGGAGAGAGAAAGTGCCCAGTCCGATGCTGGGAATTGTTACTCCATTGTTCAATCTGAACTTGTTGATCTTCATCTCTCTCTCTCTCTCTCCCTCCCGAAAAAGTATGTAAATGACTCTTCAACACGTGTATATATAAACAGAAAAGTCAACTAATAAACTGTTGTGTTAGGCAAATGAGCTAATATATGACTAAACAATTGATTAGAAAAATGTCAACATGGGAGTTAATGAAAGATATGAGATGGGATTTGAGCAGACATCGATGAATTTTGATCTTCCATGTCTCCTGGGATTTTATCACACTCTTAAAAGAGGGAGGTTTTTGAAGGACCACCTTTGTGCCATTTTACAATATAATATAACCATTATGACCTCTATTTTTAAATTAATTCTTCTCATAATAAATTTCTAATGTTTTTCTTCAAAAAAAAAAATCCCAAATATATTGTGTTTATGCACCGGGACCCGTTAATTTGTGTTTTTGGACTTACTAAGATACTACATTTTTTTTTTTTTTTTTTTTTTTTTTGGGTGAAAGAAGAGAGAATACTAAGATACTACATGATCAATCCTATCATGTACATTTTTTGTCTATATGCGAATATTATTATGATGCTGTCCTTGCAAGGACATCCAGAGAGTTCATGGTAGGAGCATGACTGGAGCGCATGTTACTCGGAAAAAACAAAAAGACCAGTGCACATTCGACCTAATAACCCATTAATTACTTAAAATCATAAATCAAACTCTGTATCTTAACAACCTATTATTTGAATTTGCTTATTAGATCGTTGCGATTGGGTGCAACCCAATTTGAGTTTCTGCTTAGAATGAACGCGGACCCTTTTTTTTTTTTTCTTACAAGAATGAGATTTTAACAGTGATATATTACCTACTAACATATTATTTTAAAATCATAAATCAGCTCATGAAACAAAATATCATTTGCCTGTGATTTGTAATTCAAGTTTTATCTTTTCTTTCTTCTTATTTCATGGAAATTTTATGGTGTAATCGATTTTTCATAAATGTATTAAATAATTACAAGTAAATAATTGTCGTGAGATAAAATAGGGGACTTCTTATTTCACACATACAAAGGATAGGATTATTCAGATTTCATTTGATAGTCTTCCGAACAAGGATTTCATATAATTGCGATTAAGTGGGGGGGGTCCTAGCACGGCTCCATAAGATATCATATGTTCAATTTGGGGGCCTCGAACAGGAAATTGATATTTACCCTCGACACGATTTGAGTTCTTAAAAGTCCACGTGGAGGCTTCATAGCATGAAGGTCTGAACTAGACTTGGGCACAGAAAATAGGGTCATCTCACTGCTTCTGTCTGAATTGATTGGATTCTCCAATAGCCTAGGCTCATTATTTAAGTAGGCGCCCCTTTCTTAGAATTTGCGTGCAGAATCTTCCCTTGCTTCTATATGGTGGCCTCAAATCTCAAATGCTTCCTCATTTGGCTCCATTTGCAAGTTGACTATTTTTTTAATATTATTCATAGTTTTTTCTTTAGGGTCATCGAAAGTGTAGGACAAGGAAATAACACTTACCCCACGAGTTGGGACCAAACAATATAATTAAGAAGGTGAGTGCTTTTCTGTCTGGGGTTCTATTGTACAATAAAAATTGGGTTTTGAAGGGACATATGCCACAACATATGTTGGGATATCAAAAATTATGACGTGAAATCAAATATTTTTTGGTATCATCTTTTTATGATCCTTCCTGGGAACATCCATCTTCTCAATTGCTGCTTAGTTATCCAAGTCTGTCCCTCCATTTCAAGCAAAGACGGTGATTTGCTATTACAAAATATTAAACATCATGATTGGTATCTTCAGAAAATTGTGGAATATAATCTGTGCTTTACTTCTGACAGGGTAATTGGACTCCTGACGTCTTTCGGTTGTCTAAATGTCAAAATAACCTCTAAATCTAATGAATTTTGTATACAATTCTCAATCCTCATCCACCACAATACATTCTATTTGTCTAGATCCAAGACTCCTTCCCACATTTTACCAACTTCTTAACTGAAAATAATACAAATGGAACTCGTATGCACCACGCCTAAACAAATCTCAGGGATTTGCTTATGGTCGGTTGATTTACCAATCAAGTGCTCCCAAAACTAGCAT
Source organism: Dillenia suffruticosa (assembly GCA_033439265.1). NCBI lineage: Eukaryota > Viridiplantae > Streptophyta > Magnoliopsida > Dilleniales > Dilleniaceae > Dillenia > Dillenia suffruticosa. Next base: position 13,048,965 of record JAVTVX010000010.1, on the reverse strand, counting down.
TTGAAGTACGGGGACCCATTCACCCAAAGAAAATGGAAAATCACTTGCTGCGAGAGGTGAGCAGAATATATTTGTCCCAATAATTGCTCATAATGGAAGGTAGATGATTCGCATCAATGTACACAATTTTCTTCAATCTTTCGAGTAACACAGAAAAATAGGGATCAAGAAGCATTAAGTTACCAGGAAAATGAAAATCTACACATTACAATATCAACAACAATCACATCTCTCACTGCCTTAGTGCATGTTATCAGAGATCCCACCAGAGACCAAAGATTCATCCACCGGTTTAGGGCCTCCACAAGATCTTGAAACTGATTCAAAGAGTTTCTCAATCTCTGGCGCACATCTTGTGAATGACCGGTTCCAGAAGTTGTATCGAGGATTCTGATAAATACCACAGAAACCAAATATTTTAGAACCATATCTAATGAAACAGAATAATGACTGTAATATTAACCAAGCTTTACCTTAATAAGCTCGATGAAGGTAATCAGAAGTCCCCATGGGTGAGGTCTGTTAACGATCAGACGTTCCAATAACACTCTAGTAATTTGCTCTTGAATGATTTCCTGAATGGGACAGAATTAGTAAATTAGTTGTTAAGATGTTTGAATACTCAAAAAATTTACTAAAGATATGCATGAGTGAATCTCGTGATTGGTCTCAAAGCAAATAGTGAAACAAGGAACTTGCATCTTAGGGTAAGTTTGGTTGGAGTGTAAAGGAAAAAGGGTGGGGAAGTAAAAGTGGAGTGAAATGGCTCTTTTCATTTGTTTGGTAAGGAAATGGAGGGGAAGTAAAAGTGGGATATAATCCCAATCCCTCCCCCCTAATATTTTATTTCCATCCCAAGTGGACGGATTGGGAAGGAAATAAAATTTTTGGACAAATTTATCCTTGTCCTTTTATATTTACAAAATTGTCCATTAATTTTTTTTTCTATTTCAATTTTATTTAATATAAAGTAATAAAATTTAATTTTCTTCGTCAATTTTATAGGACAAATTATTTCTTTCATTAATGATAGATTTTACTTTTTCTCCATTACTATTCCGATTTTATTTAATAAAAAGTAATAATGAAAATAATTTGTAAAAAATAAGAAAAATATATTAAATAGCTATTTTTTAGGAAAAAATAATATTTTTACAAAAACATTTTAAATTAAAAAAATAAAAAATATTTACGTGGTGAGAAATATTAAAAATATTAATTTACAAAGATATAATAGTCAAGTTAAAAAAATAAGGTAGTATTTCTTTTCACTTTTTATTCCAACCAAATAAAAGAAAAAAAAAGTATCACCATTTTCCTTCCCTTCCATTCCTACCAAACAAAAAAGAAGGAAATGCATTTACTTCCATCAAATCAAGTAAATCTCCCCCTATCCCCTCCCCTTCCGCAAGCCAAACTTACCCTTAGGGTCATCTATAGCATGCAAGTTAACCGGAGACTACAGAAGAAACATGGAAACAACCTCCAATTACTCTCCAGAGGTTATCTTAAATGAATGTTTTGTTTTGCTGCATAATAGAAATTCTAAATGACAACTCCCATTTGCTGGATTGCATTTCTTTATCAATGAAACAGAACCACACAAACCTTACACGTGAATTAAAAAAAATACATATATATACCATGATTTCAAAGTAGCAAGAATATAAATCAACTTTAAAAATGGAAAAGTGAATTTTCATCCTCACCTGGTTTGCTTCAACAAACAAATAAAGGAGCACAAAGGAGAAGAAATGTGTGTGGTTGTTAGGATAGCGCAGCTGATTTGCTATTGCATTTAGAAAGAGATACCGCCCTTCAGTATCAAGGTCAACAATAAGTGTCTGGAAAATATCAATCGCAGGAGCCATCAGATACAATTCCATGGGACTATTGTGGGCCATCTGTGGTGCAATAGCAGGACTTTTTGTTTGCAATTGTTGGACCGTCTGCAATTCAACAACCACAAATGTGAGCTTCGGTCGACTATTTTCTTCCTTGAAAGAAGGAAATCAGTCAAGGAACATGGATCAATATATCCAAACATGATCTCTTATGCTTGGAAGACCTCAATATATAATAAGAAAAAAGGACCTCCATGATTTTATGCTATGCTACACAACAAAAACATAAACGTTCTTAGAGCATTTTTTATCATATGAAGCAACATGCCTCAAGGCCCAATTGTGAACCAGATACGGTTCCCATCATGACTCTCAAATCCTTGAGAGAAACCCTGAGTCATTTGTAATATAATTATCAATCTAACAAATGAACACACATAGACAACTAGGTTTCTTCACATAGCTCTTTTAGGATAATTAAAACGAAATTGCATAGCGAACTGTCTATATCCCCCAAGACCATGACAAAACATTTACCTGCATTCCAACATAAAGAACAAGGGAATTTATCAAGGGTACATTGTACCGAGTCCCAGCCTGTGCTGCCTCATTCTGTGGCAGCATCAGTCTCTGCTTAAGTTCCGACAAGAAAGGAGATCCGTGATGTCTTGTCTGCATATTAATGCAACAGTCATGGATTATAATACGTGGGAGAAAAAAATAAGACAATCTCGTGGATTATAATATATGGGAGAAAAAAAATAAGACAATCAAATAAAGTCCAAAAACAGAAAGGAAGATTGAGCTATAAATGTGCGTGCGCGCATCTGCATAATGTCTGCAACATAGAGTAGATAGAGGCCCCAAAAATTTCCAGAGGATAAGACTACATAGATAGAAACAGAATTAAAAATATCCAGGCACCTTAAGATATTCATCAAAATCGGACTTCATTTGTTTTGCCTTCAGAGCAGCATCAACTTCTGAGAATATTTGTGGAGATTGGTTGATCTCAGCTAGCAAATCAATCTGCAATATACATTCGATTTGGACAATGTCAATGCATGAAAGATAGTGTTCAAGAGTGGAGAATATAATGAAGAAACTTTTCCGTCTCATAGATCACCTTTAAGTTTGGAGTAGATGGATCAGGCAACCTCATATTGCGGGGAAAAGCACTGAGAATGACATTTCGCATCTGTATACAGCTAGATGGGATCACATCACAAAAGCTGAAATGATAATCACAGAGGAACTCTGGAAAATCATGAAGCAATACAAGCAGCACTCTCAAAGTGCCTTTGTACAGACAATGAATCTGACAAGAAAATAAAGGTATTAGTAGACTAAGATGAGTTAACAGCAGAAGCAGAATAAAATAAAATTGGTGATGCAAACCGGTTCTCCAAGTTCAGCATTCCGCAAATATGGCTCCATGAATTTGAACAAATCCACCAACAACCGCTGAACGAGAGACCATCCTTTTGGAGGGTTGATAGTAAGCAATTTAGGCATAAAACTCCTATGACTCACCAGCTCAAGCCACGCAAAGCTGAAAAAAGAAAACCACACCAATTCTAATCAAGATTCACAAACTCTACCATAAGACCAATTTAGAGACCAATAAGATTCACAATTTCAAAAATATTTGTAAGTAACACAAAAATTGGGAACTACTAGCACAGAGTTCAAAAAGATATGGGATTCAATATTGTACTGCAAATTAATAATTTCTGAGGATGTTTTTCATCATGTCAATGGAACACAAGGCGATGTTCATCATACTAACCTGAACGCAGGAACCTTAAGAGGCTGTAATAAATGGAAAGCATTTGCAAAAGCAACCAGCACCTATAAAACACACACCATGTAAGATTTGTGATTGCATCAGATATGGTGAATAAAATAAAGCTTGTCATACCTGAGAGTTAGCACCATCTAGAATGGGATCGGGAGACAGGAGATCAAAAAGCCAGTTAATGAACATCCTAAAATAAGGCCTTGGATTAAATGATGCTTTTTTCTCTTCTGCATCTCTTTGGATGACTTTCACAGTTATAGTCAGAATCTGAATAAGTTCATAAAATAAGTTTCTAATGAGTACATTGGGCATGGGGAAAAATAACTTAAACCAACTTTGACAGACTGAACCTTTTGCAGAAGCATCAGCTTACCCAGCCCCTGCTCCACCACGCAATACTGACCAAATATAATAACCCGGTTAGAGTGCTCAAATGAAATTTATTAACCCATGGTAGATAATGCAGCAAAACAAAACTACCTTGAGAATCAAAACAACAAGCTTTGCATAAACATCAACAGCTGCAAATGATATTTGAGATGACTGCAATGACAATGATCCTGTCCCCTCAGCACAATGTGCCACAGAAAGTTCCTGAAACACATATATCAGTCAGCCAGCCGCTGCAAGAACAAGGAAAACCCAATTAGCTTCTTTTCTCCAATGAGGTTCAGAAGAGATTACTGTGAGAAGGCGGAAAAAGCGCTCCGACACATCATCCCCATTAAGAAATCCATTTTGCTGCAATTGTGCAATGAAGTGCGTACAAGCTGCATCATTGGTCCCATGGAGTTCACTCATTCGGTACCATTCAGCAAACAGCAAAGAGACCTACATTTTTTCCAAAAAGAAATTGTAAAGATAAGACATGTCCAAGCAATTCCCATTTTCTCCTAGGCAAGAGAAAATCCTCTAAACCACGCCAAGGGGGAGCAGCGCCAATAAATGAAACCTATTAATGAGAAAGAAAACTAATGAAATCTAGTTTTGAAGAGCAAAAGCATCTAAGGCATATCGCTCCTCCACTCCAAAAGAGTATTCAAACTTCAAACTTCAAACAGCCATCTAAATAACAAGTAATCGTACAAGCATTTCACTTCTGTCGTAACTTCAGTAAATTAAAGGACAATATATCTCACAAATAATGGTAGCCTAATTTATTTAACGAGTAATGGTATCATTATAAAATATGTTTGTATGAGGAACATAGCCAGTTAGCCCAAAAAGGAAAACTTATTATTGTGGCAGAGGAAATCAACTACACTGCTAATCAATGGATATCAACCACTCTCTCTCTCTCTCTTAAATCTCTTGACTTCAGGTAATCTCTTTTTTATCCTTTTTTGGTAAAGAACTGTACATTCTCATTTTAAAATCAATTTTCATCTAAACATGACACTTTCCTAACAGTTGATCTATACAGGAGCATGAAAATAAATACAAATACCTGATCCCTAAAACCAGCAGGATCAGCTCCTGCTGGCTCCAAACTTGCATGGTCCTCCCTGATTGTCAAAGAACGATCCAGACCCTGTTTCAAAAGCAAGAGAAAAAATTATATAAAAATACTGAGAAAATGGATTTTGGGTGCTCATTGCTAAAATATTGTAGCTGCCACTGTCCACCTTCTTGTCCCTTGATTGCTTGGTCCTATCTTCCTTGCCAACAGTGAAGCTGGAAAGAACCGCTGCATTAGCAGTAGGATTTCTTGCAATTTCAACCAACTGCTGCAGAGATTCTGGAGATCCTGGTCTTGTGGCAAGCTACATGGAGCAGAAACACACTGATTATTTTATTTTAAGCCGTTATAACCAAATATTAAATGCCAGAATAACAGACTATTTACCTTTGCTAAAGCATCAACAAGATTGGGAAGTTCAGATACACTGAATCTTGATTCTTGAACCAACAAGGTCTGGAGTAAAGAAACTGCAAATTCCGTTGCAGCTTCTGCACATCATTTGCCATTAATGAGCCTTGTACTTATGTCAGAAATAAAATCTAAAAATGATTTCCACATCTATTAACACATACTGTTCCTCCCAGCGTCAATGAGCTTCGCCATGTGCATATTGTACTCTGCCAGGTTTAGCAAGTCCTTTCGGATGAGACCAACAATGATCTCTGTGTTAAATTTTCTCTCTTCATCAGAATAAATCACCTGGAAAGACCACCGAAGATTGAGCCAAGGGACTAAAGAGATATCAATCAAGGGGATCTTAGCAATGATATAAACCAAACAAGGCATCAACAACCACAGTACACAATCGAGGCATATGCATATGCCCACTAATGCTAAAACCTAAGAACATGATTTTTCTCCATGTCACCATCATTTTAAAGGATTATGTGACATTTCAATTTTATTTTTTAAAACTTCTAACTTCCCAAAGGCATGCTATCTTCAATTAGTATGCATATGAAGATTAAGAGGACATGGCGAGGGGTTAAAGTTCTGGAAAATAAATTCTCCACCCACGTACCCAACTCGTAAGCTCCTTAACAACAAGCTTGCAGACATCTCGAATGGCAGCAAGGATTGTGAGATGAGCACTGACATGAAGATTATTGGATGTATTTTCATATAAACTCTTGAAAACCTGGTTCAGTCAAACATAATATATATATATTAGCATAGTGACAACTGCAATGGTATAGAATTTTCAATACATTAGATAGCCCACCTTCTGGGCTACAGCCAGTGCAGCCTCATCTCGGCTAATACACTTGAGTATAATTTCAGGAATCTGAGCAATAACTCCCTAAACAAGATATAAACAGAATCAAGACAGCCTCAATTATAATGATCTCACATGTAAGATAAAAGGGAGCAAGATAAGAAAGTCCCATGATAATAAAGTCAAAGAAATGCTACCGGAATTTCCACTTCACCAGCATCTCTCGTTATCAAAGTTTCCAGCTAAGTTCAAACCAGAGTTACAACAGTCAGTAGATTTCCCAAAAACTATAATCATTATTGGGCGGATGAAATTAAGCGGTCAGTACAGAAATAGAAAACTCAATTGGGCTATAAGAAACAGAACATAGGAAACTACAACAGAACCTGCTGTAATCAAAATAAATGGGTTGAAATGATAAACAAGTGCTAATGTGGCTTCAAAAAGAGCATGTTACTGTACAAATTAACAATCAACATGGCCTTAAACAGAGAAGACACATAACAAAGATTCGTCTATCTAACCCAACTATTTTAGGAAGGATAAGTTTAATTCAGCAAAGATCATTAACAAATGGTCTATTGTTTAATTTTGTCCAGCATCAATTTGAAATGTGAATCGCTACATTACAAAGAAACTCACAATCACATTGTCAAATAATCTGTTGATGCCAGAAATTGATGAAGAAGCCAAGATGAAAGCGCATTAGACACAAATACTAGTCAAGCTATGATTCGAATAAATCAAAGTACCTTCTGGGCAATAATTTGGTACTTCTCCAACACATCCCCTGTAGTCAAAGGCTCCGCAATGCCACTTCCAAGATGTTCCATAGTAGAGGTTGCAGGAAGTGTAAGTGCAGTAGTTCCCAATTCCTTGAACCAGGAATAGAGTACATATCAGGTCAGCATAAGTCATTACTACAGTCGGATGAAAGAAAATTTATGAGGAAAACTTTGAAATACAGACCTTTACAGCATTAGTGGCCTCCACTTCAGGTGCAGCAGTTGTAGAAGTAAAAGAAGCAACGGAATTGAGTTTACCACCATGAGGGCTCGCACTATCAATTCCTCCAACGCGAGTTGATGAACTAATTTTTGGAACCAGTGTGAAGCGAATACAAATTAATGGCCAAATTTTGAAATCACCAAGCAAATGAACTAAGCATCCCAAGATGGCTTACCTCAGAAGCTGGGGAGAACTTGGGTCCATCTCCTCAGAAACAAGATCTAGTGGTTGCGTTGCAGCACTTAACCCAGAAGAAGCAAGACCAGATGAATAGAAACTAGTATTAAGCTGGCCAGTCGACGAAGTGTAAGCACGAGACAAACCAGAACTAACTGGACCAGTAGACGAACCAGTAGATGCAGCATTTGAGCTCTGGCCTGGCTGATTTTGCCATGGAAAGCGAACGAAATCCTACAAAACAGCCAAAAATTAGAACAAATCCTCAAGCAACACAATCTAATAACCAACACAAAATATCTGCTGCAAAAGGCAAAGGATAAGAACCTCATAAACTCGATGCTGCCCATGGGCCACCTGACCAGGTCTGGGACGAAGAGCCTCTGGTATTACACCCATAGGACCCTGTGTATATATACTTGCGTCATAGTATGAAGGACCGACACGCTCTCTATGCTTCCTTCGTAGAACAAGTTGCTGAGCTATTTCATTATCAATAGTTTGTAGAGCCTGAAATAGAATTAATGGTAAACAAAAATAAATTAATACTGCCATTCAACTTTTTATTCAGATTTATTATAAAAATAAAAATAAAAAATAAAAACTTAACAGAACGCACAGAAATGTTTTGCATTATCCTAACAAAGCAACCAAGTTTCCTAAAGCTTCGTACTTAATAGAGCAGCAGATTAGTTTATACACTTGATGCAAGAAACAAAAACTCAACTCAAATTTACTAGTGTCAAGTTAGTACTTTGACAAATAACTTTTCATCCCCTAGCAGTATTATTATGCTTCACCATCTGGGAACTTAGTACAACTGCCTAAGAACCGTATACGCATTAAGACTGGTCGAAGATAAAAACATAGATTAGCATTGGCAGTACAATGAAACTCCTCAAAGGGAAGTGAGCGAGAGAGAGAGAGAGAGAGAGAGAGAGAGAGAGAGAGAGATGTGAACAGATAAAATAATATTTCGCTGTACTTCATTGGAGTGCACAATGTTGCCCAGCTAAAAACTAGAGGATCCAAGTGTGCACCTTCTCTGTTGCAGCATGCTCAATTGCGGCACATCCCAGGTCAAGGTTATCATTCATAACAAGAGGCACAGCTTGTTCCAAGAGCTCATTTGCCATATTTAAACCCTGCAGTGAATTCCTGAGTTGACTCGATATGGAGACACGAAGTGGTTCCTACAATTAATTTAAAAAAAAAAAAAGAAAAAAAAAAGCAACATCAGAAGCGCAAAAGCAAATTTGAAGGGGAGATATAAAAATCAATATTAAACTTCCTGAATGATGTCAAAGATAAAGAGACCTTGCACGTGACATGAGCGAGGCTTCCGGCCAAACTTGCAACCATCAAGTGCGCAGCATTGTATATGCGGGTTTCATCTGACTCCATAGCATAGTCCTACGAAAAGTTGTTTACATGAAATCCATAGCAAACAGAATGAACAAGAACAAATTTCAAATTAGACTTCCTGGCTTTGGGTGCATACTTTTCAGGGACACAAGCAAGAGGTCTCCCTTTTCTGCCAAATCTAATCATTGAGATTCTAGATAAGATGCTCAATAGCATCTTGGATGTTGGATGTAGTAAGAGAGTAGTTCAGCACCTATATAAGGATAATTGCTCTCAAATAGGCAAGGGCGATTTAAAGCACAAGGGGAACCATAAAACATTTGTAGATGAAGCTACACCCTTACGGTGGTGAAGTTCATTGGTTCCTATAACCATATTATTCTTTCCCAATCCTTATAATTAAAATATCCAAAAACAGCCCAAAAGGCTTCTAACCAAGGAGGATAGCTACCACAGCTAATCTAAGGCATCACAAGCAAGAAACCAAACCACCACCAGTGAGTCTTGGTCCAATGAGAATGCAAATACGACGCTAATCTCAACTGACACTTTTATTTCTATGGGACTGAAATATTGTAATGCCATAACTAAAATGTGCCACCAATCTGAGGCAATTTCAAGATTTAGTGACACTAAGAAAATATGATCACAACATTATTGTAGAAACAAAGTACAGAAATTGTACGTACAAACCTTTAGGACAAGTTCCTTCGTAGTCTGGATGGCTATAGCAACACTGCGCTGAACAATTGGAGACATTACCTCTTTGATGGCCCTCTCCATCGCTATAGGGACAACCCTGTTCAAGAAGGGGGTTATCCAAAACAAAAGAAAGTCTGATATTGCTTCACAAATCGATTTAAATAAAGGCAAAAGGGCTACAACATTTGACATTTCCAAACCTTTGAAAGTAGTGCATTCCCAGAGCACTGAGTTTCTGGTTGAAAATAATGTGGCTCCCAATATTGGGGATCGGTGCTTGAAGCTGAAAATAAACAATGTATAAGCAAACAGTAGTAATCCTTAGATTACAAAAATGTCTAACACAATAGCAAACCCACCTGACCAACAGAATATGGTGATTGTGATGGACCAACTTGAGGAAGCCCTTGACCAGATGGAAGACGTTCAGATAAGCCTAAGCCTGCTATCTTTTCATCCTCCATTAGAGGTACCGAAGCAAGATGAAGACCAGTGGTGTACTGAAGCAACCAGAAAAATGCATGATCAATGATAATTTAACTAGAAATGATTCTAACCAACTAGACACCAAGTAGTACCAACCTGAGACAGTACGTTCAAATGACCACCAGGATGTGTTATATCAGGCTGCAGTTCAACCTGATTTAATGTTGACATGATTCCTGAATTAATTTCAGAAACCATTTGCGGCTGTGATGCCACATCTTTATTGGAAAAGTCAGGGTTCCCCTCTATTTCTCTGACCCGATCTTTGAGTAGTGACGTTGGTTTTACTTCCTTCATATCCACACCCAGATTCTTAAAAAGAACCTGAATTTAAAATGACACAATACAAGAAATACAATCATTAGCACCATTAAGCTAGTAATATCTGAATGGTGATCCATCAAAACTTTTACCATACCTCAATGTCAAACTTCAGATTCATCTTCAAGTTTGGCAATTGGTAAATCTCAACAAGTAAACCAAGGATAGCCATGGTCCATGGATTGGGAGGTCGATATGCAAGGCTACTTTGGCAGGGTTCCAAGATCTACAGCAATTGTTTGTGTAAGAAACCATCTGACAAAATGAAGATGAACACAACTAAATAACGAAATCACCACCTTAGAAGTGAAAGGAATCACTGCAATCATGAGTCCCTTCTCATATGCCTGACATTGAAAAACACCAAAATGTCAATAACAATACCAATACATCATAATAAATCCATAAACACTGCCAATGTCACTATGGGATAACAACACAGTATAGAAATATGTCCACCAGCATGTCGAAACCAACAGAGAAACAGAAGAAGCACTACCTCAATTATCAACGATTTGGGATCTATTTCTCGAGCTCTTAAAACTTGATTTCTTCCAATAGTGAATTTTCCAAGCCAGCTACCCAGATTTTTCAGCAAGGAACGCTCTTCAGAACTTGATTTTATAAGCTCTGATCTTAAAAGAACCTGAAAAATATGTACATACAGAAAATGACATGAGAATGAACACTGAACTGGCAAATAGGATACAAAAATTTCAGAATCTTCTATTAAATAAGGAATAAGATCATAGTGTGAACCTTGCAGTTCTCATATGCTGCTTTAACAATCTCCTTATTCAAGGCTTTTGAATTGACTTTGTCTAGAAACTTCAAGTATAGATCATGAAAATTGGGCTCAATGCTTGCCCTGAAAAGAATTTAGTAGTGAGATTTAACCATAATCCATTGATCATATAAAAGTCATGAAGAAAATATGTAGTATAATGACTAACCTTTTCATCACCATGTACTGTGCAAACCATGGATAGTATTGTTCACTTAGGATCTCATTAAATTCTTTTGCCTTAGCATCGATATTTGAAGTTGAAATATTGTTAATCATAAACAATATCTTGTCTTGAATTTCTGAAGATGGAGCCTGCATTTCCACCAAAAAAAATGATACAAAAATCAACAAGCGAAGCACTGTAACATAGAGTTTTGTCATAAACCAACTGTGCTCTTTGCTCCTTTACACAGATAAAGGGGGCAGAAAAAGAAACACCCACCAAAAAGAAAGATTATACAGAGTAAAATCTATATGTCTCTAGATATCTAAGGCAGAAATAAACTATTGAGTCTGCAAGCAAAATTATCATGGCCTTTTTAAGACAACTATTTACTCATCAGTCAAGAACAAAGAAGAATCTTTATTTTCACTCAAGAAAAGTAAATAACCTAAACCACCAAAAATTCACTCACAGAAGAAAATCAAAGAATTAACAACCACATTAATGTTTCACTCTCTTTATTTTCACATCAAGAGAATCAGAGAAGAAAATTAAATGGCCATATTTAAAATTCACTCTCTGAAGAAAGGAAAGCCCCATGTAGGTACTCTCGAGATTTAAAAAAATCCATAGTCAAAGAAAAAGCCCTTGAGAGAAGGTAAAAAAAAAAAAAAAAAGGAACAGCTAAAATAAGAAGAGGTAATGCCTCAATCAGAGCACAAAATCCTCATCTGCAAGTGCCAAGAATGACCATTCTATAAGAAACACCCCACATCTTAAATGCACCGGCATTGAGTGATTGCTATAGAGCACACAAGATGCAGCTTCTGAAACATGTTTAGCTACACAATATTTCTCCCAATGATATGATCAACAAATTATTTAGCCACTCAAAAGATCAGACTTCTTACTTAAAGGTCTTGCAATCTTTTGTTATCATCCTTAGCAAAAGAATCTTTTAAGGTTTATACAACAATAATGAAGTATCAACCACAACCAGCTAAACACAATTTTTACACTGAGTAAATAGAGGTTTGAATTTGATAGCAAGTACCTCTACGGGTGTATCCCTTCTCTCAGCCGCAGCAACAAGTGTCTCTATGTTTAATGCAGAACCAAACCCTGTATTATATGAATGTTGTCTAAGCACGCCTACAGAAATGGGATTTTTAACAAATCAGGTGCAAGGGAAAAATACACATTATTTTAATGGTGAACCTGGGGAAGAATCAATCGCAACAATAATCATTATTTGACGGCAAAAATAAGGAAGCTTACTGGCAGAATTGATTCTACTGTTCGAGTGCAGAAAACCGGATGAAGAAGAAACAGTAGAAGAAACACTTCCTGAATTTTGTGATATTGCTGTTTGTATGGATTGAATAGCAGCTGGCTATGAAAGACAAGAAAGATAACAACCAAATTAAAACTCAAAAATTTAAAATAAATAAATAAATAATAGTAAATATTAATGACAATAATAATCAAGGAAATAGAGGAGGAAATTGGGACTACCTTCTGACTACTGCCTAAATCACCACTGGGAACACTTGAAGTCTGTCCAGGAGGTAAAAGTGGTTTGGTGTAACTAATTGGAGCTGTAAACGTGTTTTGCTTGTCACCAAGAAGACCTTGATTTCTTTGCTGCATCTGAAGCGGTGAAGAGAGTAGTTGTGAAGGCTGTGTGCTCCTAGGTCCTAATAACTGCCATGAGGAATCGGGCACCTAAGATGATGAGTAAATTTAACAAGTGTCATTACAAACAATTATCACAGTCACACCATGACAATCGAAAACTGTAATATAGCACAACTAGGAAATAAATTTTAAAAAAAAAAAATCACTGCACAATTTGAGGATCTTATTAAGAAACAGCCAAGAACAAGAAGCCCACTAATTTAGTTGTCATAATTATAACCAACAAGAATATCATATCCTAATACACTTGAAATGAGACATCATAATTTTTCCTTGGAACCATCTGAAACTGGTTTTTTACTTGTATACCTGAGACACCAGCTGACGGCAACTGACATAACTATACAACCAGAAGTTGCAAATCCCAAGTCTCTATGCCAAAACAGAAAGACAATAAGATGTACTCAACCAGAAGTACAGATCCTTCTACTGCCATGGTTAATATTTTAAAAGACCGAACTACGAATGATAAAACATACCCAAGATCAGCATCTCTTCCTCTACATTTACCTTTCATTTTTCACGACCATTTGCAGATCTCTCAATCACAAAAAGATCGCAATCACTCTCTCTGAAAAACTCAATGCAACAATACATGAACTTGTCTTTTCCCTAGATGCCCTAGGAATTTCTTGTCCCTCTGTTTTTCTCCAACATTTTTCTAATTTCTGAATGATGTTAGTGCCACAGCGTGGTCCCACATGATGCCAAGGTTGGTCCCAGGTTGCACCTTGATTCAAGAAAGAGCAACTAAATCCGACGGTTTGCAACATTCCAGTTTATACTTACAATGCCATAAATTACATTCAACGAGGCAATTAAACATAAAAGTAATATTATAATAATCACACAATTACATAAGTAACAAAGGATTACATCCAGGTGACACTATATTCATTTTATGACAAACTTTGAACACATTCATTACCTCAGCATTATCCAATGTAGCTTGAGCAGAACCATGTTGTGCATCAATGGAGGCACTAGCACCTCCATTTGAGTCCGAGTGGCCTGAAGAAATCCTAGCAAGAGCACGCTCAATAAAAGCAACGAGCTCTGGATGAGTACCACGTAAATGTGAAATCTGTAAGATATGATTGCAATACTGAGGCCACTCCACCAGACGGTCCAGAAACTGCTCCAAAGCTTTCGTTCCAAATGCAAATATCTACCAATGGAATAAAATTTAGCTAGCCAATATTTGGATACTGTGAAAGTAATAACCAAAGAATGATACCAACCTTCGAGTCTGTAGGTTTACGTAATGCATCCAACACGCCACGCAAAGCAATACCTAGCGTGAGGTGAGTTACAAGTTGATGCTTGATAAGGGATCCTGGAAAATAATTACAAACCAACAATTAGATATACAACAATCAACCACAAAACAAAAGAAAGTAACAGAAAACTCTATGAGGGAGCTGCCCAAGCATCCAAATGACAAACCAATTCAAAAAAAATAAAAAAGTGTGACTAGAATCACAAAAATGTTACACAGATACTCTGCTTGGAGCTACATACCAAATTTAGTTGCAGGACATAAGGATGATACTCTATTTATAAGTATTCAAAACTAACTGTTGCTTTGATTACTAATGATTGCACCTACAAATACCAATTGCCGAGTTGGAGCCAATACTATATATATATGGCTATGATTTCTCATTCTATACATCAGCATTTCTTGATTTAAAAATTACATCCCAAATTAAGCCCCCAACGTTGGGGGCTTTCAGTAACAATCCAATCTAACAACCTTGAGTTCCACTCAATACCATTCTACTATGATCATAAAAAATGGCAACCTCGGCCACTGTAACTTATACATGAATTCAAATCATAAGCAATAGGCAAGAAACAAAAATGCCTGTAAACTAACAATTTCTAAATTATTACCTCATAAAAATGCTACAGTTTTGTCTTAGTAGGAGGGGGAAAAAAGATTACTACACAGAAAAGAAAACTGAAAACAAAGGGGTAGATGAATCCACCAATAGATTAAATAGAAAGGAGAGGACACTACCGAATAAAATTGCTGCAATTTTAAGCTGCTTCTCAGGATACCTAGGAAAGAACCTGTATTCTTCAAAGAGATTTTGTATCATGCAGTCAAATATCGCCTTTTCCCTGTTAACTCACAGCATATACAGTTCACCCATATTTCAGAAGCAAACCTTAAATAATGTCACAAACAAATAACAGAAAAGGAATTGGTAATTAACACTTCCAAGAAACAAGCTGCTCAGAAAAGCAATGATTTCCCTCCTAAAAATTATGTGATATGATTTTTTCCTAAGCATCCCTATGGTCTTGGTTCAAGGAAAATCCTCTAGAAGTAGTTGAGAGAGATGAGAACTTTTTTATTCTCAAGTGTTTCCATAGTGTGTGGTTTTTTCTGTGGGGGATCTTCTGTTGAAGGATATCTTAATCTCTTTCCTTTGTATTGTTCTACTTGCACCACATATACTTCCCTCTTCCATCACACCAAACCCAAAAAAAAAAAAAGACCAAATGCAAGCACAATCAAATTTATAAGTAAACTCCCACTTAACTTTCTTGGTAGAGCGGCCCAATAATTACCTAAATGTTAAATTTTGATGTAAAGTTGTTCATTTAACTCCTCTTATTCATGGCTTTGAAAGACTTTACATCAAAAATTAACATTTAGGCAATTATTGGGCCACTCATATATGGACAATGATAGGATTAATAAAGCATCAATCAGAGTCTAATTTAAGTAATACAACTAATGATGAAGAGGGAGTTTTTCAGTATTATTATATCTAGAAAAAGAAGATATAAGCAAGGAGAGTTAATAATAGTACAGATTGACACCCAAAGAACTAGAAACATTGTGCTAGTGACACCTTTTCCATAAGTGACAGAAACATATAGAGAAAGGTCCACGAATGATACAATAATTTGGGGAAGGGCAAAGCTATGCTCCATAGTACATAGCTCCAAGATTTCTGTAACAAACAAGCAAGCAAATGACAAATTTTGACACATTTTCCCATGACCTATGACTGTACATCAATGTTCACCTGTTGGCCACACAGGTTATGAATCATTCCATGAAATATGGTAGATCATCCACCATAACATTTTACTTTAGGAAAATAAAAAACATTTTGCAACAAAGTAACAGCCATTACAAGTACAGCAACAATATACAAATAAACCATCCATCTAAAGCAGCAAACCCAAACCAAGAAAATGACCTCAGAAAACATCAACATCTGAAAACCACCTAATGGCAGTAGGAAAACTTACAGGACCTACAATTTTCTATGTTATATAACTTAAAAAAAAAAAAAATTATATGAACAGAAATCAGAACTACAAAAGAAATAGAAAAGTTGGCATGAACCTGGGATCAGAAGAGTCCTTAAATCGAGCCAGCATTTGAATCATTGCTTCAATAGTCACTTGACTAGAAAATATTTGATGGAAATAAGAGTTTGCTTCACTCTCTATGTCATCTGAATAACCATCAGATGCCGACGAATCTGCAGCTCCAACGTTCTGCAATCTTGGACTGACATGCAAAGATGCCCTCTGCAACCTTTTCAATTCTTCCATCAGTTGGTCTGAAGCAAGTTCTTCAGAATTGGCTTGGAGCACCTACAAACTTCCTATGTCAATAGACATGAAGTAATAAAAGACAGAATCATAAAATTGTTAGGAATAGGACCTTAAGAAATGTTGGACTTGTCTCTGCATATAAATTCACTACAGAACCAGAATGTTGAAATGGACTTGCAGCAACATCTTCAGTTGAATCGAAGGATATATCCTTCAAAACCTTAAGACACTCCTGCAAGTAGTCAACATGAGTATTGTGGCAATACAGAAGCTTCCAAGCACATCATTTAACATCCGAAATTTAAACAAAAAAAAAGCCAACCTCAAAGAAAATATCTTTATAAGTGCTTAAATTATCATTCAACCACTTCTCCAGATTTATGTATTCTTTCTGAGAAGCAAGCGCGGCTAAGCGAATACTAAAGGGAAATGGGATCTGCTCTAACACCGCTGAGAGAATCTGCAAAGCAAAGGAAGAACAGGTCAGAAGATAAATAAATCAGCCACTTGCAGTATCAACTAAAAGACACCCAAAACAAAACTATAGGAGCAAAGAAAAGCCAAAAATAGGGAGTGAAGCTATAAATATGTATATAGAAGGCCATCACACGAACTTTGACACAAGCTTTAATGGTTATAAGTAACAAAACAAGCTCTGTCTTAAGTCTTCCTCTTCCAATGAAGCATGTAAGGGAAATTCCAAATTCACTTCTCCCTGCAGTTGCTGTCAACATTCTCAATGCTATCCAAGACCCCAAGAGAAATCCCAGGTCTAAAAATTAAAACATATGTACTTTGTAGATAACTATGTCTCTAAGAAACTTCAAGTCTTGCATATCTCATGTCATCACCACCGTGTCATTCAATAGTAGGCAAGTCAGGACACCACAAATTGTCAAAATTCAGAGTTGTCAGCAACCAATGTACAAGTAATGAAAAAGGAAAATATTCAGATTTGCCGGTTTTTGTTATTGAGAAAAATTAAATAGGAACATGTCCCAGAGATCTCTCATACACAAGCAATGGGGAGAACAAGCAATCTGGGAATATGTAAACAAGAAGGAAGTACAGGTCAAGCAAATGGTCAACTTTAGGAAATACCTTTATTTCCTCGCAGATGTCCATGATTCTAACCATGTTTTTTTGATCAAGTTTGATCATATCCACAAATCCATGTAGGACCAGCTTAGGATTTACATCCCAAAGGTTAAGAAGCATACCACCTCCAGTGGCATTCCCAACTATCATAGGAAATACCGTGGAGCACACTTCGCACTGGAGGAGGTTATAGGCAGTCTACAGCAGTTCAAAACAGTTCAATTAATCCACAAGTATACTAGAAAATTCTTAATAATGGGTGTTACCAGAAGAAAAATGCTTATGAAGAGTACATTAATTTGCGCAATCCCAAGGAGCAAAATTTCAGGAGAGTCTTTAAGGGGAACAATCAATATCTCTCGAACTGAGCCAGCATGACCCCTCTCGGCTAGTTTGCATAAGACCTCCAAAAGGTCAAGGGATAGCCATGCATGGTTACCTAGGCCTTCAGGAAGCTCAATACCCCGCAATACATCAGAATATGCCTGCAAACAATTGATGCTCTATATCAGTCAAAGCTTAAGATCAAGGAAGGACAATAAAAGCATGGAAGACAGAGAAATGTAGCATGCTCATACCATCTGCCTAACAGAATGTGCGAAAGTGAATACTTCAGGAGGAGCAGATATTGCATATCTCAGAAAAGAAAGTTGGCCGTCAACATTCTTCCATACAGATCCACATATAGCATGAAGTGGAAAAGGATCCTGCACATCAAAATGCACCAATGTAAGTACTAAACTTGATGAATCTAAAATGTGATGTTTCTATTGCATCAAGGTACCTGACAAGCACGTGCATAAATGGACATAAAAAAGGTGAAAGCATCCTCATTTGGAATATAAAAGCCATCGTGATCCAGATTCTCCATAACATGGACCCAGTTGATTCCAGGAGCCTAAAATCAAAATATGATTATATGATTAAGATATGCAATTGATATAATTCAATAAAACATTTTCATGAGAATAAAGAACAACATCAAAATATAGCAGAGGGGCATACAAGTTGTTCAATAGTGTCAACAAGAACATCAACATTCCATGAGCTCAAGTTAGAAGAGTCAGCTGCCTGGATGCTGCCAATAGCAGAGCAGAATGTAGAATACAAGCTTTGACTGTCATCCAGACCAGTACGAGTGCGAGCAATTGTGCTAATTACCCTTGATAGGGTTGCTTCAGTTAATGGTAAGAAAAGAGATAAGACCTCCTTGCAAAGTGTAGCATTCAAGGTAAGCCCATAGCCCAATTCCTTCACAACATCAGCCATGCTAGTTTCATTCTCAATCTCTGCTAGGATTTCATCAAATTCATTTTCACCATAGCCATAGAATAAATCCAAATTTCTGCAGTCCAAAAAATAAGATAAAAAAGAACTTCTCATTCTGAAAAATCAAAATCATGATCACCACCAAACTGAAAACTATAGTCATTAGCACCTTGAAAGTCTATCCTCACGTAAGTCATCTGGAAGCAGTGGAGCCAATACAAATGGTCTGCTCTGTTTCAGCTCTAACAAAGATAACATCTGCATGAAGGAGTCAACATATTTGGCAAGACCCTCTGATCGATAAAGGAACAAAATGATGTCCTGAATTCTCTCAACAGAACCCAAGGTGGTAGGACATGCACACAACTCCTCAATTTGTCCCAGGCAGAAGTTTTGCCCTATAACAATCAACAGTAGTTTTACGCAAAATAACATGCAAGCACTGACAAGAAGCCCAAAAAAATTCCAATATAATAAATACATAGAAATATTCATCCAAGATGACCTACCTATTGTTCTGACATCAAGATTTTCAGACTCTGCCAAAGCAAGACCAATGCCAATTTTCTCAGCCACTGAAAAATGCAAAGCATTGCAGAACTCTATAAGAAATCCTTCGCCGATAACGAAGCTTCTTAGTGATTCACAAAACACGGTACTGAAATTAGGCTTCTCCAGCAAATATCTAAAAATTGCAGCAAGAAGATCAGGCTTCAACAGAATGTTGTGCACATCTCCGCTGTGAAAATTCATGTGATCCAAGCAAGTCTGAAGCAGCAGAATGCTCGCTTCACTTCCATATTGGGTAAACTGTTCAAATAAAAGCAAACAATTCAAAACCTAAAGCATTTGATTGGGCCCAAAAAGGAAACATGTTCGGTACATGTTGTGGAATTTTAAGACATTCTGTCAGTGCTTCCATGGTGAAATGACCTAAAATTAAACAATATGACTGGGCATCCTGGCCCCAGGCAGATTTGGGTTCAAAATCTTGATCCAACTTAAAACTCAAGGTAATATAAGAAGCAAATCATGATGGGTAAATTTTACTGAAAATCAACTCTTGTTTCCAATATCTTGTGTGGATTTTTGCAACACGTTACCCCTGATTTCAAAATCTTGATCCAACCTAAAACCCAAGGTAATATAAGTGATGGATAAATTTTACTGTAAATCAACTTATGTTTCCAATATCTTGTGTGGATTTTTGCAACACATTACCCCTGATCGATGAAACAAATTCCGATACCATGACCAACCCTTCCAACATATTGTACAATTCTACTGGCCAATGTTCAGATAGAAGATGTCCAAAAACAATTACCTCGTACGCACTATCTTTCATCTCGTGAATAGAAAACCCGGTCTTATTATACAAGTAACATTTCTACTTCTCCGAATTAAAAGCACTTAAAATTTAGCCAGTTAGTAGTACAGAAAATAAAGGGGGGGTTCGTCAAACTGAGACTATTTATTAATTCCTTTTTTCCCTTTTTAATATACAACCTAATATAATTTTGCAAAATGTTTCCTTCTTCAACGTGAAGATTGTTTACATTTTTCTTTGGAATTCACAGCCCCAAAGTTCGATCACATAGTACAATCCACAACCCTAAAAACTGATCAACTCAATCTGCGAGAGAACACCGAATTTTACCGAAAGATTTAAAAATAATAAAAATAACGACGGGAATCAATCAAGTTTAAACACTTACAAAATCAAACCCACAAACAACAAAAAACAATCGTGAGAAAAAGAAAGACCTGAAAGAGCTCTTGAAGAACTGAATCGAAGTTGGAATCGTTGATGCTTTGGAGAAGGAAGCGAATCTGGTTAGAAATGATTGATGAGAACGGAATCATTGTGGACCAACAGCGCTCAAATTAAAAGGATGAAAGATTAGGGTTCGGTGGATTGTATTAAAGAAGAGATGGAGAGCGAGAGAGTTAGGGTTTCCTGGTTTGAGAGAGAGAGGAAAGCAAGACTGGCAACGAAGTGAGATGAGAGAACTTGTGAACAATTTTGAAGTCGGTAGAAAACACATTTTTTTATACAGAAAAAAAATGGGCTATTATATTGTGCGGCAGGGTACAACATTGATCTCTGACGTGGCAGAACACCGGTGGGTCCTCTGTGGTCTTCCTGTACTTTCTTTCTTATCCAATTTTTTTTTTTTTTTTCTTTTGGTATGTCTATTTCTATTTTAGTTTGTTAAATATAAAACTTAATATAAATATTTTAGAACGAATAATAAGAGAAATCCTAAACAGTAAAAGTAATTCAAAATTTGAGATTTCATCAACTATTTTCAATTTGAAATTTAATTTATTTTCTTCCATCTTAAGTTTTAAAATCATCATTTTTTCTATAAGTTTAGAAGATCCATATCCAAAAATAATAATAATAAATATTAAATATTAAATTAATAAAATGATATCTTATAAAATCTAAAATCATGATGATTTTAAAATATCAAATTAAAAAAATAAATAAAAGACTTTGATAAGACTATTTTACTTTACCTTTATAATTATGATTTTTTAAGAATAATATTTTTTATGATTCTATTATAAAATATAAACAGATATATTATAACAGTTAATATACCCGATAAATCTTTAAATGAAATATGTTTGAACTCTAGTATTGATTCTAATTTATTCAAGAGTTGCAACAAGAAAGTTATTCCCAGTTTATAGTCCTAATTCCACAAGCCTCATATTATTAAAAAAAAAAAAAAAAAAAATCTATTAAGAGAAAAGTATATGTAAAAGTTTTCCTAAATCTAATAGGATAAAATAACAATTTTTTAGTAATATTAAATTATAAAAGATTTTACAAAGAAAATTATTATGACAGTTTTTTCAATAACATATAATTTATTATATATTAATTTTTAAACATAAAATTTGGCATATTGATTTATTGTATAATTTCTACTCACATCATTATCATTATTAAAGGTGAGGAAAATTTAGTAATTTTAAATATTTGGATTAATATCAAGTTTGAATATATCTTGACTAAATAGAGAAAATGGGAAAAAGTTATAAATTAGTTTAAACCTATTAATAGTGACCCATTGTCGCATAAAAAACAAATTAGAATAAAAAAAGAAAAGAAAATTTTCTCTTTAATTTGATCCACTCGTATGAAAAAATTGATAAGAATTTAGAATTTTTCAGGCATAGTGAGAACAAATGAAAATAAAAAGATATATATCTCTCATAACTTATTTGTCACAAATAATATATTATTAATGATTATAATGCTTCTCAATCTACGATTTTAAGAAATAATCCTATTATATAATCAATGAATAAATTAAAATTACTAGAGTTATCAACGATCAGTAAATTTAATCAAATGTAATACTAAATTTTTTAATCAAGATTTTGATTTCGATTCGTGATTTGAGTTTGGAACAAACTATATTAAGAAGATAACCCACTAATAGATCACTATAAATCTCAAACTAAATTACTCATAATATAACTTTATATATTAATTGGTATCAAAAAATATAAAATTACTAGAGTTACCTGATATAGAAACTACAACGGCAGTTTTTATTCTTTAAAAATTCTTTTCTTAAATAAATAAAGCTACTTCACAAAATTGTTTTTTGTAAATCAAGTATCAACAAAGCCATTTTTCAAAGTATAATTGTTTTTTAAATCAAGCTATCCAGAAAAATGAAATAAAAAAATAAGTAAAGATGGTGCTAATGCTTGAAATTGACTATAAATGAACAAGTATCATACATGGGACGGGTCTCACTTCATTACAATATACTCAGAACAATACAATAGGGAATGGAACGAGAGTGATAAATCTAGCGACTTGACCTCCATATCAAGTAGCCGAGCCACAGATCCCATGGTAGGCCAAGACCGGGGATTGGCACGCAAGCATTTGATAACTAACTTGGCTCTGGATTGGCAAACTGCTGTCGAGCCACTTAACAATATGGTTTGGTAAGACATTAATCAGTCTTGAAAGCTTTTATAATAAGTTGGATTAAACTTACACCCATAATAAGTCGATCCGAAACCGACCCACTTCCTCTTCCACTATTCCAATAGGAAGAATTTTATAAAAATCTCACAAAATTTCCAAAAAAAACTTGTCATACAAAACTTCTGAGACAAATCTCGAAAAGCTTTCGAGAAAAGTCTCAAAAAGTTTACAAATGAAGTTTCGAGCACATTCCAAAATGAAGATTAAAAGAGAAGACTCCTATACATTCCAAGATGAAGCTAATAAGAAAAATCTTCTGCATATCCCAGTATGAATCGTATAAAGGAAGATTCAAGGATAGTTTCTAAAGGAAGTCTCAAGTAACTTCTAAAAGAAATTTCAGGAAACTATAAATATAAGTTTCAAGATGAATCACCCGTTGTGTGATTCTACGTCCAATCAAAGGAGCATGTGATTCATCCATTCCAATCCAAAATCCACTACAACAAACCATATCAGACAAGAAATACCATTTTCTTTTAATTCCTTGTCTAATGTATCATCCTTACAATAAGAAATAGATGGAATTTTTTTTTTAGTTTCCAATAACAATTCCTCGTACTTCGGCCAATAGCATATATGCGAAGTAGGCAAATGCACTTCTTATATTAAATCTATATCCTGATCTAGATGAGGCAGTTCTAGAGGCAAGGTGTGTACGTGGGGAAATATCATCACTTCTGCTTGGAAGTAGCAGTTCTCTGGACAGTGGAAACGCCGTCAACAAATTTTGTCCTGAAAAGAACGTTGGCGTTGTTGAACATGCCTTCCTTGAGTGAAACCACAATAAACTGCAGCACAAGACCCAAAACAAAGGGTAAGCACAAAGGAGAAGATAGAGCTATAGAAGTTTAAATAGATTAGCATGAATAGGTCAACTAGTACGACATTGATCTCAAGACGGCTGTAGCCTCTCGAATTTTGATATACAAGACTATAGCCATTACCATGTCTTCCTCAGATACATTTGACATTAAACCTAGCTTGACAATGGAGAAGTGTGCCTATTACCGAGTACAAATCATCAATATTTCCTCGTGGATTCAAGTAACACTCATCCAGAGTTCACTCAATATCTCATCGTTTTCCCTATAAATCGCAAAATGATCCCTCAAATCAAACATGACCTACTCCATCCTCTATCAAATCCGGTTGGTAATTCTAAACCAGCAGTGGCTTCTAATTCTTCATCACAACAAATTCTACATCTGTATATATATAATGTAATTTTGACTATATATCATCCTTGAATCCTTAAGTACAAGGTTGCCGTAAAAAGTGAAAGATAAAGAACTAGTATCACAAGGAGGCACACAACACCTTATGGGCTTCTAAGTATTTCTTGCATGTACTTTAGCCAATACACAAAATCAATTAGTCTAGTATACTGCAGTCACAGCTGTGAACCTATGGTGGAACACTATGACAACACCCTTGAAACTAGATATACATAAAGGTTAATTCAAACTTCGCAAGAAGCTTACGGTAAAAGAGCGGTAATGAATATATGTTCCAACCTGAGAATGTGGAAAATGAGCTTTGATCATTCTTCCAATATTTTGAGTGTGACTTAAATCAAGAGCTGCATCAACCTAGCAAACACCAGTAGGATATAGGTCACTCTAGATTGTCTGATAGAGATTTACCACATGTGCCCCAAGCGAGAAATACACACGGCATATGTACAACAGAGGAAGAGGAGAATTCCAACATGAACATAATTTTGAGACTAACTGAAGAAAAAGTTCAAAATATAGGACTTGGTTTTAATTCTAAACATTATACGATCATCTCATTTAACCATGAACGAGTTCCCCAACATTTCAAGTATTTTGCTGGACACCACAGATTCTCATTAAACATTTCATGCACCACATGCCAACAACATAGTCATGCAAAGACAGTTCAAATTCATTAGGCAAATAAAGGCACGTTCCAACTACGAAATTTCTGGCACGGCAAGGAAAGCTGCAAATTGCAGAGAAAATAGCTGGGGAGTCTAATTCATACCTCGTCCAGTATGTAAAGTGGAGCTGGTTTGAAGAGAAGCAATGCCAAAATCAAAGATAGCGCAAGCAAAGATCTTTGTCCTCCACTAAGTTCAGACAGAGATTGCTTCCAAACACTTCCAAATGCAACACGGACCTCAAGTCCATCAAGGAAGCTGCACCCTTCAGGAGGCTCTAGCTTTGCTGATGTGCCAGGTAAAAGGGTAGAAAAGATGGATCCAAAGTCTCTGCAGAATTTAGAAAATAAAAATAAATCATGTATGACAAGCATGTTCTGAGCATTAAAGAGAAATATCAGGATTTGGCAGACAACTGGACTTAGTGAGCAGTGTAATCTTACTTGTTAACTTTAACCCAAGTAACCTTCAATGTCTCCTTCTTCTTTTCATCCAGTTCTTCAATCACTCTCTTGATTTTCGACTTGTCATTCTAGTCAAAATATGGCATTTGATAAGCAAAGAAAGTTTAATAACATGATACGAAAACAAATGAACAGCAA
This sequence comes from Dillenia suffruticosa, assembly GCA_033439265.1. Classification (NCBI taxonomy): domain Eukaryota; kingdom Viridiplantae; phylum Streptophyta; class Magnoliopsida; order Dilleniales; family Dilleniaceae; genus Dillenia; species Dillenia suffruticosa. The sequence goes on along the minus strand of JAVTVX010000010.1, from coordinate 13,023,454 downwards.
GAAACCGTGATTATCTCAATCAGTTATCTAGTGAAGTGTCTAGCGTATATATTTCCACCTTCGGGTGGTTTGGGTTGAGTAAGACTGTCGACTGGTCAAAAAATTATCAAAAGACAGCAACTAACCTCAATAATGTTTTTCTTTGATATCAACGCATTGTACTCAGCCTCTGCTCCCTCAAACATTGCCATAACCTTCTTGTTCACTCGTTTCTCAAGGCTACACGAGCAGGAGGGAAAAGGGGGCTTATCATTCCTTCTTTAGTGTTGACATAAGCACAGAAGCAATGGCACATGTTATGTAAATGTGAATCAAAAAGAGGAAATTTCTTGAACACACCTTGATTGCTCAGCTTGCAGCTTCTCTAGTCCTTCCCTTGTTTTGCCAGGATCACAAGACAAGAAATCATAATCAGTCCCACTTCTACCAAAAAGTTGCTTCTCAGATGCAATCCAAGCATACTTCTCAATTAACTTCTCTACCATTGTAGAACAATCCCTCTGTTCTAATTCCATCCGCTTGACCTAAAACATTTGACAGTGGTAAATTATATACAACTCAAATAAGTTTAACCCTTCATTTCAAATTAGTTGGTTCAGTTATATGGATCCAATTTTTCCATTCAGCTGTATTTAGCCAAGTCAGTGATTAAATTAGAAGTTGTGTTAGCACCACAAGCTGAACTTGGCCTAAGCTCTCACAAATGCTTAAAAGAGCTACTACCTCTAGGGCAAGAAATTTATCGTGTTTGACATATTGTATTTCACCACATCTTATTGTGGCATTTTTCTATTTTATTGATAAATTTGATGAAAAGGGGAGTGAGAATTTAAACAAAACAAAAGAGCACCTCATTTTCCATCTTCTTCTTCTCTAAATTCATGTCACTAAGTTTATTTTGGAGATTCTGCTGCTCCTTCATAATAGTGCTAATTTCCAAGTCGCATTCTTTGATCTTCATGCGACTCGAATTGAGATCAGACTGGACCTGATCATGTCTGTTTCTTAGGGTCAACACCTGCAAAACAAAGAGGTGAATCTTTTCTTCAATCCCCCCTGGTGGAGCTCTAATATTAGAACACGGTAGAGGCATATGTAAACATTTACCTTGTTTTTCTGTGCATTGACTTCTACTGTTAGACCATCAATTTGCTTTTGCAAAGACACCAATTGACTCTCCAAGGACGCATGCTCCTTTACGATTGCCTCCTTTTCCATTACAAGCCTTTCCCTTTCATTTTCATGCCCCTAAATACCAAGAAAGACTAGCATCGCTTAACACCAGCCAAACAATTGAAAGTAAAGTAATATAATGCTTGAGAAAACTGATTGACAGGGAGAAAACGTAAGTTATGCATTGGGTCGCCAATAATTATGAAATGAGAAAGACCAGTGCAGGACATCCCCTCGACTTATTTATGCTAATCAAGAATAGCAACCAAGCATGAATGAACCTCATTTTTCTAGCATTTCATGATTTGATAATAAATCAAGTCCCAAAAATTTTGATCATACAAACTGCCATTGTCTTTTGGTTGATCCAAGCCCAATTTTTAAATTAGGGACATCTTTGCCCTAGTCAAGAATAAATGCTTTGAAACATCAAAATACTCTCAGATATGAATAAAATGCAGATTTCCACAAAACATCATTCTGTGTTTATTGGATCAACAACCAGGGAGTGTCTTGAAGGCTTTACACTGATTAGAAAAACCAAGAGTTATCTCTGTCTCACAAAATCTGTTGGTAGCTCAAATAAGAGCTAGCAGACCTATTGACAACTCCCTTGGGATGGAGATTTGATATATTTTTCAGGCCTTCTGTGGAGGTGTCTGAGATCTTTTACATGGTCCATGACTGGAAACTAGGATGCTTAGTGGCAAATGTCTGCTGTAATACTGACATCAGCTTTAGGCAACAAGGAAAAAAGGGCTTATGGTTGTTTGTAACGTCTAGTTAAATGCTGAGGTTCAAAAGTGGCCAATTGCAATTGTTTCGGACCTGCATTGGCTCTCTGTTTTTAGGGGCTAGTTGTGATAGGCAGAATTAACTTTTTCACAAATTTATATTGGCTTAAGATGCCCGTCTTGTCCTTCCAGCTGCTAGTATCCATTAAGAGTTTATGAGCAATAAAAAACAGCCTTTATTTACAATGTATGATGAAAGAGAAGGTAAACATCAACAAAAGCAAGGCCGAAGGTGAACATTGGCAAAAGAAACCCTTCTCTCCACCAAACAGAAGAAAGAAATTAAAAGATACATCCAAGAAAGAGAGTTATGGAGCTGCAAATAATGTGTTTAACTAGTGCAATGATATGTCTAAGACAAACTCAACCTTTGGCAAACTCAGAAACTTCAAATACTTACCTTCAGGTCCTTTGAAGCAGTCTGCAAATGGGCTTTAGTGGTCTTGATCTTTTTCTCCAAATCTTTAAGCTTGTCCCCCCGATTATTGGCATGATCTTTAATGGACTTTTCAAGCAGAGACACTGTCTTCAGACAGTTTTCATAGAGAATTTGTTTTTCTTCGGAAGAAGATTTTGTTTCTAAAACCTCCTGCTCAATCCTCTTCACAAGCTCACAGAGCTGCATGAACAGATGGGAAAATTATCCAAATCCTTGCACCTCTTGCCAGAAAAGCCACAAGGCAACACCTCACTAAAGAATCAGTATGATGCTGAAGAATACTGGGTTTCCACTTAAGTAACAAAGTTAGGTACCTTGTGGTGCTCATTTTGTTCAGCTCTGCTCTCAAAAAGCGACAGGTCATATGACTTGAGCTCCATTTGTGCCTTAAGGTCCATAAACTTCTTTTGAAAAGGACGAAGATCATTAATCTGTAGTTTCAAATATAAAACGAAAAAACAAAGAAGTACTAGAAGATGAAAACTTTGGATTTTGTTAAATGCAATTAGATAGTGTGGTGAAAAGAAGCACCGAAACAGTAATGAACTCAACTCTCAAGTCCAATTCAAACTATAGAATCAAATTTCATAAAAAGTAAGGACTTCAATTGCATTTAAGTAGAATTTCCTTTATTGACCGAAGGACATTACATTATTTCACTAATAATATATAGAGTTTGGGCTTAATAGAAGTTAAAATTTTTGGATCTAGGTGCATGCAAGATAGTATTAATATTGACCATCACTTATTGCACAAATTTAAGAGCTTGTCATATAGTAAAAACATTTGCAACAAGGAATTTAGTACATCTAAGTACATTTTCAACACCAGTTAATCACAGCAGATAACTGCATAAGAAATATGCTATGGCATTGTTCTCATAAGACTCCAATGTATTATTATTCACATGAAGCTTTTCCCACAAAACCAAAACCTCAATGAAGATATTCATCAAAAGGTGACATGTTCCGATGTTGATTACCTTGGGACAACATCACATCTATGTTTCCAAAAAACTTCTACTTGAGAAAGCCTGTCGGGAATTATGAACATGATTTCCTTGTTTCTCTAGGTACTTCTCAGCATTTGGATCAATATTTACAATACAGTGAAAGGAGGTTACGCATTATGATCATGGATAACCTGTAGTATCCAACTAAAAGTTCAAAATTCTAAGCTCCAAAATGAGTGCAAAAGATGTTTCTTAATCTTCATACTACACACATTTATAACACACGAGTAAAGATATCAAATGAATTTTCCCCTCCTACCACTTCAAAAAAATGAGTGAGGGGATGCTACAATAACAACAACAACAACAATCTGAATCTTAATTTCAACAATTTGAAATTAGTTCCTTGTTAGGGTTTCACTGGGCACTGCTACATCCATTCCGTGGTTTTGGTATCAGCACTGAAAGGGCAGATATTTTATGACAGAAAGACTATCAAAGGATTAATTTTCAGAAAAGCAGTTTCAATTACAATTCTCAATTTCACACTCCCCTAATCAATAAGAGGAAAAAAAATAAGAAGGTAAAGAGAAGGAAAGAAAAAAAATTCACTCGCTATGTAATGGCAAGAACAGAAATTAACATGACAAAGATCTTCATAGGAACATGACTAACAAAATGGCACATGCAATTGCAAAAGAAGGGATCCAGATGATCTTTTTAGGACCATGCACATCCCAGAAATTTATTTCACCTTCTATCTTCTAGGTTTTATATTTCAAACAGATTTCAACTTTAATCCATGTCATAAAATGGCAACAATAGAATCCTTTATGTAATATAGTTTTTAACAAAGGGAGTTTGAGTGGCTAGTATATTTCAAATAAATTTCAACTGCAATCCTTAATCCGATGTTTCATATTTAATATTAACTCAAGGGAAAGCTCTTCAATGAACTCATTAATAGATAGTGGCTAGTTGAGTAGGACCTTTTCTTCGATTTCAGATAACCTCTTCTTATGACCAGAAAGTTTCAATTCAGCATCCGCAAGAGCATGAAGATTCCTCAAAAGATCACCCCCTCCCCTGTCAACCAAAATTATTAGTACAAAAGGAAGTTAGTAGAATTACTCTTCAATTCTGAAATTACCTTCAACTGCAGTTTATAACCAGGCCAAGGGTTTAGGCATCCCTCCCTCTTTCTCTCTCTCAACCAAAAGGGAAAAGGAATAAAGATCTTACTTGCGGCTACCTCCAGTCAAGAGTCCACCTGGCCGAAACATATCTCCTTCAAGTGTGACACTGGGGCTACAGATCTCCCTATTAAATGCAATCTACAAGCCATTTATCAGCTGCTTAGTCTAGTGACAGATAATCAAGACCTAAAGATTAAAAGGGAAATAGGGTGGGAAGGTGGAAGAAACTAAAGAAACTGGTGTATCTAGTAAAAGGGAGACAATAAAAATTTCTAGCACTCCAGGTTTGATCATGATGTACATGTATGCCCAAAGCTTGCCACGGGTTACTCTTCTAGGATCATTACCATAACACAGAGGAATAGCTTCCATCTAACACAAACCAAACAATAGCTCATACTTAAGGAAAATAAAACCCCATCGATGATGAAAAGTATACCACGTAAATTTAGCTATCTGATAAGATTTTGGTTCACATAACAATAAACATATTTTGTTGTTAACTAATTGTAAAAGGATTATTCCAAATGCTATAAAACTTTCTATTAGCAAATAAAATGCTTGATGAAAATATACAATTTCAATAGCTATCATTATTATTGACATTTTTGGATCAAAATTAATAATGATGTCACCCTTAACCACAATTGAACCAGTGATTGAGTCATCGTAACCGACTCCATTTTCTAGTCTAATCTTCAATTTGTTCTATGACACTTCTATAACATGAATGATGGTATTAGAAGTCAAAAAGCAACCAAAATTGCAAATTCTCAACAGGAAACTAGAGGAATTGTTTAAAACATGATTAATTCTATAAGCTGCACTTTTGATACAATCACAATCGCATGACAACTCAAAAGCTATCCTGCAATTACTGGCAACCTACAGAAGAGATTGTCAGATAACAAAGAGGTGATTTAATCAAACTAATACTTGGCCCTTGATGGAGCAAACTTTTTTAAAACCTTTCATCAAATTATTTTAAGGACTGCATTATAAAACTCAAGTATACCTTCTCTGCATCATTCCTTGTCCTGCAAACAAAAGTTGAACCAAAAACATGTTCCATTGCACTCTGCAGAGAAAATGAAAGCCCTGTTTTAAAATTTTTAACAAAGTGGAAACGTTTCTCTTTCATATATTAAGCTTTTCTAGAATAGTTCAAGAAAAAGTTTTTCAACTCACATCCACTACCACAGAGACAGATATGACTATGAAGTACTAAACTAATCAATGGTAATAGCAACAGAATGATAAGGCTGGCATAATTAACCTTGTAAAAGCATCACCTTTAACTCATCATCATAACCAACCAAAGAAAGTGCCACTTCGGCATTCTCCTTGCCAACCTGAAGATGCAAAACATAATCTATTAGACACATACAGAAATCAAAGAAAACTCTATATTGTGGGAAAAGCAACATCTAAACACTAACCAATCTAACCGAAGCATCTAGAACTCTAGCTGGGACAGGATCAGACCGGACTTTATTTAAAGGAATTATTGTGACTCTTCTTCGAAGATCACCTTTTTTGACCAGCAGTTTTCCGGTAACTTCCGTGTCTACAATAACATTGAATAGCTTACCACCTGCAGCTACCTGCACATGAACTCAAGAATGGCATTTTTATCTAATAAACAATAATACGAGGCATGAATTGAACCACTTAAAGACAAAATGACACTTTCAAGCTCTGCTACCTCTAAGGCAGTCATAGTAGAGCTATCCTTAACTTTAATGAGTTTGGCCACCACACCTTTGACCCTTGACCTGTCAAAATCTTTCTCAGGATCACGATATGTGAATTGGACATTTGCCAACTGTGCCGACAGAACTCGCACTTCATCTTCCAAACTCTGCACCTTCTGTAACTCTGCAGATTGCTCCTAAACAAGTTACCATATTTCAGACACATTAATCCAGCAAAAAAGAAAAAAGAGTCCCCATCATGCTAAATATCCATGAAGATCACATAGGAGATGGCAGTCAAACCTTTTCTAAAGCTTCCATCTGGCCCTCTTCATAAGAAAGAGATGCCAAGGCTATTTTGATGCTTTCAACATCTTTTCTCCTGGATTTAAGCTCATTCTCCACCGCAATAGCTTCATCACGCTTCAACATCAACTGGTGCTTTTTCTCTTTCAATTCTTTTTCACAATGACTTATTTTTGTTCTCAACTGCTTCAGTTCTGTTTCTGCACTCCCGACTGCCACTTTAGTATCTGCTAGCTTGTCTTCAAGGCATTTATCCTCATCCCCACTGCTTTTACCGGCCAATACAGCCTAATCAAATTGATAAAACAACATTATTAGGAATAACACATTGCATCAAAGAAAGCAATACCTAATAAGCTGACAGAATGATGCACAAACTGAGATATATTTGGCTCATTGCCTGATAATCTTTTTCATAGCCCTCCAATTTTTCAGAGAGTTCTTCATATCTTCTCTTGATATGATCTGCTCCTTCTTCTGCCTTTGTGACAGCTGAGGCTTTCTCTTCCACAGAATGCTTTAAATCTTCAATGTTACCCACCATCTAGGAGCAATTAATAGAAAAATAAATACATTACTCCAACACAAACTTGAAAAAATAATTTTCTGGGATGGCCAAAAGAATTAGACTTCTGAAGATCTAAAAGAGAATAAAATCAGCACAGACTTTCAAGCCAATTCACCTTTTTGGAATTCTCTATTTCACATTGAAGAGTATCCTCGAGGTTTTTGAGTACAGATGCTTCCTTCACAAGCTCGCAAGAAAAAGCATCCACTGCTTCAGACAAGCTCTTTATCTCCCCACCAGTACTTGCCTCCCTTTCGGCACTTAATTTGGATACTCTTGTCTCCATGTCATCAATTTGACCTCTTATCCTTCCTGAATTGTCATCAATCTCCACAATCTTAGCCTTCATCTGTTCCACCTCATGGACAGCACCATCTCTGATCCTTTCAGCCTGAACATAATCATAAGCAATACAAAACCTTCTTAGTCGATCTAACTCTACATTCCCATTAGCCCATTGCATGTATTGCATCCGCTCTTTCCTCAACTTCTCCAAAGCAGGCAATATCTCCTGGTCAAGAAGCTTATCAATTTCATCAACCTTGCCCTGCTTCTTTTCAAGAGTTTTAAGTGCTGCCTCTTTCTTGGTCTCATACATTCTTGTCCCTGCTGCTTCTTCAAGCATTGACAAGATCTCCGGCGGTTTCATATTTAAGACCTTAGTGATTCGTCCTTGCATTATAAGGAAATGTGGGTTATTTACATTAAGCTGCACAGAGTGAAAGAGGTTTTGAACTCGACTAGGTTGTGCTAGGTGACCATTTATCAAGTATTTGTTTCTCCCTCCCACCACGATCTGCAAAGAGTTGCATTAAAGCAAATAAATCAAATCCACATGAAAGAAGATGACGCAGGGGGAAGAGAAAATGGCAAGCAAACTTTCTCTCCCCATTTTACGTTTTGATTATACACAAAATGGAGAGAGAGAGAAATCCTCCCTTCTGTTCCAAACAAGAGGGGAAGAAAACTTCCCAATGAGAGGGGGAGAAAATCAACTTTCCTCTGCCTCGTCTCCTTTACTTCCTAAATCATTCCTCCAATTTTCTACTCATGATGCAAAACCATAGCATTTAAGCCAAAAAAAAAAAAAAAAAAAAAAAAAAAAATCGTGAGGACAAAACGGACATAATCCAATATGGCATGGTTTAATTGGTCTTTGAAAATCACATTTTGGTATGTTTCAACTTTGTAACACCAATGAAAATCACAAAATATCGGACTGTCATTTCAATAATGGAGGGCTCCATAGGATTATTCAAACCACAACATCACAATGTTTCATCTATCACATCAACTAGCACTTCTAAATCAAGCATCACTTTAGTATTGAAACAACGTGAAAACCCCTGTAAAATTTCAGATAAATAACTTTCCTACCTGTCGAGTTACAGTAATTTCAGGGCAGTCTTCATACCCTAAAGGACTGCGACTCCTGTCAGCATTGTCGAACACAATGGACACGGTGGCCTTCGTAATCCCAGCCTGACCTTGCTTGTAGACAAGCTCCTGGAGATTCGTGGCTCTCACCTGCTGCAAATTGGTGATTCCCAACACGAAACATATGGAATCAAGGATGTTCGATTTCCCAGAGCCGTTGAGACCAGTAATTGCATTGAAATAGGGATCGAATCCTGGGACCACAGTTCTAGTCGCATAGGATTTGAACCCCTCCAAGCAGATCTCCTTGATATGCATTTCTGTTTTCTAGGGTTTGCGCTCTCAAAACCCTCTAGAAAGAGAGAGAGAGTGAGGAACCCTAATTGAGGAAAGATTTTGAAACAAGAGCAAGTGAATATGCGGACAATTCCGTGATGAAGATGAATTCAGAAATCGAAACCCTAGATCGAGTTGCAGGCGATGATAACCCCTGGACACGAAAAGAGAGAGGATGAAACCCTAATTGACTTGTTTTTGAGAGAAAGAGTTCTTGCGGTGAGAAAGAACATTTCGGAGATCGAAACAAAGAGAGAGAGAGGGATGGTGACGATGAATGGAGTTTGAACTAGGAAGGTTCAAATGTGTTTCCAGAGAAATGCTTTTGGCGGGAAAATGTTCTTTTTCGAACGGGTCGCATGATTTTCATTAGCTTTAATCCATTTTTGCCCTTGGGTACTACATAAATCACCGAACCGACATGCGACATCTGAGGAACCAAGGATATTTTGGTCATTTCGAAAGGCTCATTTAAAATTTTAATTTGTAATCAGTAAAATCCCATCCCACCGCCTCAAAATTAATAAATTAATATGCTCTTACAAAACTATATTTTTCTTGCACTAATAAAATAAAATAAATAAAAGAAAACTTGCAAAACTCATTATTCAAGTAAAGAGAGCTCAAGTTAGTCTTTCGGAAAAGAAAATTTGAATAATCAAAATAATCTGTGAAAGTAATTTGTAAAAATATCATAATTTTAAATATTATATTTGTTTTGAATATTCTGAAATTGTCTTATAATAAATTCCCTTTTAAAGAAAAGTTAAAATTATACTCATATGAAAATTTTTTTATTTTTCAATTAACAGTAGGTTAATATTTTTTTAATTTGATTTTTGTTTATAAAATTTTATATTTTATAAAAAAATATTTTGATGAATAATTATAAGTATGATACAATAAAACAAATCGAGAAAAATAGACCTCAAACTTCCCAAAAAATCCAAGTATCATAGCACTGTATTTTACAATATATTCTCAAAACAAATTGTATTTGAAATTCTTTATAATTCTAATATTAAATTAACCAATTTAAATATTTTATTAGCGCCGACAAATTATTTAAATTCAAAAGCATCTTCTAAAAGTTGTGGTAAAAATAACAAAAAAAAATTAGACAAGATGGAGTAATACTCCAAAAACCAAATAAATAAAGAATAAAATTTATTCAGAAACAGAAGAAACACTCTCTATCAGAAGAATAAGTAAAAGAAATTTATCGATTCTAATATCAGTTTTAAAAAATTTAATTTAATTTTTAACTCACTTGACTTCTTTAACATTAATCTTTTGAAAATCTCTTCAAATTTAAGAGAATGTTTTAAATTTAAAATTTAAGAAAAATAAGTGTTTAAAATTTTTGTGGATATTATTTTTAAGAGACGAAGTGGAAAATTGCAATTTTAGTAATAATAAAAAAGCTTTTTCAGAAATAAAATTAAACAATTCCAAATATACAGAATTTTTTATTGTAAAATGCGAACTTTTTTCTTGAGCGTGGAATATAAGAAAATATTTTTTTGTCTAAGAAGCGGATTCTATCTTGAATGGGCTTTTGCACAGAAAGGAGGAAGGAACTTTATTTGTTACCTTTTTTTTTAGTTTTTAAAAATTAAAAATTATATTTATTACTTCAGGTCTGTGGAATTTAATTTTGACAAAAACCATAAAAACTTTCTATATTTTTAGACAAAAATTTCAGAATAGGAAGTGTCATGTGGTGGACATATGACCCAAAATTGAATAAGGAAAGTAATGCTCTTGCCAAAGAGTTTTGGCTCAAATTATATTTTCTTCTTTCCCTATATAATAGAATTGGATTCGAATTTTAATATATACAAAAAAAAAGTTATGCCCTTGACAAATGGGTTTGGATAAAGATAATTTTAAGTTTGAAGAGAGAGTTATTTGATACTATTTTTTTAAGATTACGAATTATTTATCGTATACCTAAAATTTAAGGGGTTTTTTTTATATATAATTTTAGCCTTTTAAAATCTATTAAAATTTTTATAGGCTAAATTAATTAACACTGATTATTTTTTGTTAACTTGTTAGGTATAAAATATAAATTCAAATCGAAAATCATTTAACACCTACACGTGTTGTTACATGTTTTATAATTTCCTACTCATAAAAGGCTTTAAGCAGAATAAAATAACATAAAAAATTTCAAATTTAGATAACATGCGCTTGTTATTTAAAAAGAATAAAAAGAAAGCAAAAAAAAAAAAAAAAAATACCCTTAGTTTAGCCCACATCAGAGACAAAGTTCAAGAGAAAAGGAAGGAACAAAAAAACCTGAAAAAAAGAGAGACTAATAATTAATATGCTAAATTAGACCCCAACTTCAGAGACACCACCCCTAGATGAATCGGGTGAACCAGAAGGGTACATGACATTCTGGTAGAGAAGACCCGCCACAGCAGCACCAATCAATGGTCCGACCCAATAAACCGCCTGATTCCTAAAGCTCCCGCCAACCATAGCAGCCCCGAGTGAAAGAGCCGGGTTCATCGACCCGCCGGTGAATGGTCCGGATGCAAGCACATTGGCTCCTACGATTAGCCCGATCACCAATGGCCCGATAGCCCCGAAATTGCCCCGTCTCGGGTCTCCAGCAGCGTAGACGGTGTACACCAAACCAAAAGTCATTATGCCTTCCAATATGGCCGCCCCGAACCCAGTCATTTCGGGTGGAAGTGGGTGTGTTGGAATATGCTGCCAAAAGAAAATTTTAGAAAAAGAGTTAAAATCGAAGACAAGAGCTTTCAAACATAACGATCCATAAAATCACTTTCTTTTTGCTTTCTTTTTTTTCCCTAAGGGTATAATTTTGATAAATTAGAAGAGAGATTTTGAGCGCAGACTTGTCCAACAGTCATAGTTCGGAGAACAAGGCAAGCCATAACAGAGCCTAAAATTTGCGAAATCCAATAGAAAATGGCGGTCGGAATATTAATGTGGCCTCCGACGGCCATGCCAAATGTGACTGCAGGATTCACATGACCACCGGAGATGTTTGCCGATATGAAGACCGTCGTTGACAGAGAAAAAGCACATGCCACTGCAACACCCACCAGACTTGATGGGTCCGAAGTTGTAGCCGGCACCAGTTTTCCTACATTGTACAAAAAGGCATGCATACGCATGAAAAAACGTTAAATTATTTTTAAAATGTTTATCCGTTAAACATAGACAATAATTATTTTCAAAAAAAGGGTAAGAATTAATCACTCACGAGAAGCCATGCCAGCGCCAACAGTGGCAAAAACGAACAGAAACGTAGAGATGAACTCTGAGAGATACGATCGAAATGAATTGAGACTAACACATTTTCCAAATCTGGAAGTAAAAAGCTCCGAAACCATTTTGAAAAAATACTTTGAAGTGCAACAAACGAGTTCTGTTGATCAAATTACAGAGTATTTTATTGCACCCAATATCTTTTTGCGACAATTGGTTTGGGTCACAGCACAAATGTCTTCTATGCGAATGAAATGAACAGTTATTATGCGTGAATTTTGAATTGCCACAACGTTTGATTACCGTTGTGAGATTAACTTCCCATCACACGTTGCAAGTTTTGGTTAGTGGCAGTTATATTAGTGAAATTACTGAAATATCCCCCCCCGGGGAAAAAACCCCAAATGAAAAGGTTGATCACCGTTCACCGGTGCCATAAGGGAACTTGAGAGGAGAGAGTGTGAGAACAGAGTTTCTATTTGAATATTACAGGTATTCATCGAGAAATACAAAATTGAAAATAAATATATAATTATAAAACATGCATTTAGGGTTATAATATGCAGATTTGTATTTTTTTAGGACAATCCATATTAAATTTTTTTTTTTGGGGAGCTAACCTCCTGCCCCACCCCCTCTCTGCTCCTGATAAATAAGATTTTTTTTTGTTATTTATAATTTAGCTCAATTTTTATGCTTAAGTTAATTTTGGAAATGAAAAAAAAAAAAAAAAAAACTCTAGGACTCTAGGCCATGAAAGAGAAAACCATTCAAACAAGCACACGAATAAACCATTTGATAGAAATTATACCATAGTTATACAGTTTTACTCATTAAACTATCATAATACGAGGTTGTACATTTTCCAAACAAACTATGACTATGAGTAGCAAAACCAAATTCTGAAACTACATGTACAAAGTAGGGAATTGAAGGAGGGAGGAGTTTTCACTTTTTGAGGCTGTTTCTTCTGCTGCTAACTCGGAGAAGGGGTGAAATTTTGGGAATTGGTCGGACCTCTGTCTTGAAGAGAAGGAAAGAGGGTTTGTCCATAGAAAAGTAGATGAATCCACCCGAGGAATGAGTCACGAAAGATCCGAAACTTTTCCCAACTATGCAATGCCACGCCACACCAAAGGTTCCATCAAATTCCTGCCCGTCAACACTTGACCTTTACTCATGGCCCCATCGCACCGTAGTGCTATTAGGTTTCAAAAAATCTTCCCCGACGATATATTAATAGAATTGTCTTGTGTTAAGGTGAGTTATAATAGATATAATTTTATATTACAAAATTTATAATTTTAGTTATAATTATTAAAATTATAATTTAAAATTTAAAATTTTAGCTTTTGAATTTTAGTGACCAAAATTAAAATGCTCCTTACTAAAATAACTTGATATGCACCTTCTTGAGAGCTAGAGCTGTGTGGGTCGGGTTGGGTCTGGTTTTGGGGTCTGCGTCAAGAAGACCTCTGGTGTGTCGCAGGGCACGCTCTTGCATCACGACCGGCATATCCGCTGATCTCAGCCGCACATTCAAATCAACAGCTATCGCTGCCAGCTTCACCTCCATGATCGGAGCCCTCTGAAGTCTCGTTGCCGGTGCTGTTAACATACGCCGAGATGCGTAATGAACACCCTCCTCCCTGCTTTCCCCTGCTATTACCTCCATGTTTGAAATGGAGAGAGAGAGAGAGAGAGAGAGAGAGAGAGAGATTTGAAGTGTAGGAGTTTGACTGGGTGGGGATTTCATTCGATGCCTAGAGTTTGAAATGAAAACAAAAGGGGGTAGGCAAGAAATAGTCACGTGCTTTGATGCTGACATGGCGAGTGTTGATTGGGTTATTAGCTTCGTGTTTTTGGCAGCGTCGGCATGAAAATGGTGCTCTTTCGGAAGACGGAGAAGAGATGATCAGGTACGCTAGGGCACAGTAAATGACAAATGGGGGTGGGCCGGAGTCCTTGCTTGCGTCCGTTCTTAGAAAATTTGTGGGCCCCTTGATTGTCTAAAGTCAATGAATAGAACGCCAAGGGAGTCATTAAATGAGTGGGCCCATATATTATCAATTGTCTAGGGGTCACGATCTGACTGCTGCATCGTCTTGTCAAGTCGACAGACAACGAAAAATTTGACCTGTACAACCGGTAGCATGAAAAGGTCCTGCGGCGGATATTGTTCTCGAAAGAAGTCACCGGCTCTCTCACTTGCACTTTTAATTTTTGGGTGCCTTAGTATCAACAGCTCACGATTAGAAGGCTTTTTTTTTTTATAAATAATTTCAACCCTACAAATTATTAATCTTACCGACTCAGAATGAGCATCGAATGCACTTCTAACATGCATCCGTTTGACTAATTTTATATAAATTTACAATTTTTCTTTCATTAAAAAAATTTGAATTTCACATCAAAATTGAATATATTTTATATAATTTTTAGTACTCTATATAATAATTGTCGAGCTTGATAAAACTTTTCCTTAATTTTTTTGCATTAAAATATATTTAAAACAGTAATATAAACACTATAGTTTTTATCTCACATAATCATGATATAAGGTCAAAAGGCACAAATTTTTAATTTCTATAATTCTATTTTATAATTTTTCACTTGACAAACTCTTGTACTCTAATTATATTTTTAGCTTCTTAGAAAAAATATTTAAAATGTAAAACCACTGATAACAAAAAATTATTTGATAATTTAATCCATACGTATTATTTTTTAATTTTATTTAATAATAATCATATAATTTATAATGTAGGCCGGAATGAGTGCACCCCACCCACTGCACCCAGATACTTTATAACGTTTGTGGGTCATTTGCGCCGACCACCACGGGAACCCATTGCAACTTCTGGGTCCCGCTTTTACATCAATCAAATCATTAGCCAGGGCCCTACGCTTGAAAAACAGAGAGGTTGTATATTCGATTAATAAAATATGATATTAAATTTTTTAATTTGATTCATAAATTAAATATAAAATAAATCATATAAAATAACTCTTTAAATAAATCATTATAAATTTTTAATTAAATTAATCAAAATATGATTTCAAATAATAATTAATATAATATTAAAATAAAAAAAAACCTATAATTCTAATTTATAAGCTAATGTTTGATAGCTTATAACTTAATAAAATTTGTTTGGTAAATTTTTGTTTTATTTTACAAATTCTGAAAATAAAACGTTTATAAAAGTTATAAGCTCAAAAAAAGTGGTTCCACCTTCATTTTTTTTTTATGTATTTTCTATGCTGCGTTATTTGTTATCCATAAGCTAATTATAATGCCCTCGTTAATATTTTATTATTTCAACTTTATCTTTGTTGTGTATAAAATGATTTGTTTACATGATCGAAAAGGCACAAATGGATATTATTTGTGCATAAAATAAGTAAAAGACAATATATAATTAGTTTGTGTACTTTGTTTTCATTAAATCGCCCGGGGGAGCTTAATCTCACAATGCGTGCATCTCCAAGTTGGTGTGAGCTTGACCACCATTTGCAGAGGATGTTGCATGGTCACCGTCCTCGTCGGTCTTCATTTCTTGAGTAGGGGGTGGGTTTACAATAGTCATTGGCATCACAATGTCGTCTGAGAGACGCCCCTTCATCTCCCTATGCTCCTGACACAAGGCACAGCAATGCATGCAACAATGCACCAGACATGGTTCGCAAGGTGAATTCTGTGGCCAGTGCAAATAGGAAATAAGTGTTAGTAAACAAAGCGTCTGGAAAGAAGCACTGCATCTTTTGCTTCCAATATAAAAGTCACCGACATCAAATCTTCATCTCATCGGCATGTACTGATTTGGTCCATCCCCTACTCATTATGCCAACACAATATACATGTCCAAAACACATCACATTTTTTTTTTAATTTTTTTATTGATTAATGCTACATGGAACACTCCTCCCCACCCCTCTCAAAGAAAAAAGAAAAAATCAATAATTAAAAATAAAATGACAAAATTAACATAAGCACATTATAGAACTTATTAATCAAAGTAACCGTCCCACATTTTGGTCATTAAACATTTTTTGGCCTAAGTACCACGAATTTTTTTGGGGGGGGGGGGTTGTGGTCGTGGTCGTTGTGGTTTTAGAATGTAAAAGATCAAAGGAAGTTTTAATGACACTAATGAAATTGTGTCCACTATCTGAAATCCTACAAGACAAAACCTGAGCTGTTCTACGATTATTTTATCAAAGAGTGGTCACAGTTCATGGTTCTTTCAAGTGCTATTAACCCACAATTAAAGGAAACTAGCTTCTAGGGATTTTACTACTGAAATGTCCTGCCTATAACGGGCATTGGCATGTTCATATAAAATTGCTGTTTAACAAGAAATACCTTAAGATGATATTTCTTCTGTAAAGCCTGCCGAGCAAGACCAGTGTATATGCCACACATCCACCAAGTAAATAGGAGACCTTCACAAATGAGGAATGAGATGCCTGGGTCTATACCATGGAACACTGCCGTAGCAGTAGCAAGTGCTATGCCACCTTCAACAAAAATAGTATGACAAATGCAAGGAGTAGTCCAAGGGGTATCTTCTCTCAATCTTTCAACATTTCGACCAAACAGAACACATGGGCAAAACAGTCCCGTCCAACCTAAAATGGAATCATAGAAGAACAAATAAAATTGAGAAGGCAAAATACTCCCACTCTGTACAAGGGAGAGCAGAGAATTCGAACAGAAATGAATTTTCCATCACTAAAACTACAACAGTAAACAGATGTCAACGTGGAAACCCAACAGAGATTTGGAGCTTACAACTGTTGGTATCTTCAGCACAGCCAAAAATCCCCGTTGTCCATGGTTCATTAGCGGGAGGTGCATAGCTCTCAGGTAATGCCTGTCCGCATTCATGGCACTTTCGAACAGCCAACTGACCACCAACCAGAGAGTCAGTAAATTCAAGTTGGATCTTGGCAGACAAGACTAATTACCAAATTACAGATATATAAATATTCAGAAATACAAATTTGTTGTATATGCAATTTTGAGATTGAACTATTTAAATCGGAGGACAGCCAATGTTGAGAAGCCTACTCCACCCTCTTCTTGCTCCTTTCCTCAATGTGCTATTAGAAACTTTTCAAAAATGCAAAAAAAAACCTGTTTCATGAAGTTTGAGGTCACGTTTGCATGCCTAAACCTTAGAGGGCTGTCATATTGAGTGCCTTTATGCATAAAGATATTTGGGTTTATGAACTAAAGAAAAGTGTTAACAAACATGGCCAGAGTTCAAATAAATACTCATTATAAACTACTGTGGAGATACCAAGTCATAGCATCAAATTTATTGTCAAGGATGGGGAGGAAATTTGTAACAGTACAATCACACATCTACATGACATAGAAAGATTAACATGGCTTCTATATCATGCCTAAGTTGACCTTTTTGAAGGAACTGATTTAGAGTAGGACCATGCCCTGTAAAGGCCGAAGATATAATGCATCCAATATGACAAGACCGAAACACTAAATGCTTCCCCAAACTTGGCACGCAATTTTTGCAAATTATGCAATACTAGTCACATCTAGATGAAATGCTTCCCCACTAGAAAGATAGATGTTCATAACAAAGAAATTTATTAAAAGGAAAATTTTCAGGAAGAGATGGTAGACGGTTTCATTGTAACAGTAAAATTACCTTCAAGGAAACATGCAATAGGATAGTAACAATTTGAGAAATAAAATTTGCTCCCATAAAAGTTATTTTTTCCCTCGTTTGGTTGAATTAGGATAAATTTTTACCATTAGAAAAATTTTCGTGAAAATTTTCACATATTTACCCCTCTTTTAGAGAGAGAGAGAGAAAGAGAGAGGAGAGAGGAAGTCATTAAAAAAGAGAGGAAAAACAGCATAAGATTTCATATTTTATACTAATATTATTATTATTATTTGGCTTTCCCCTCCTTTTACCCCTTGTAGGCAATGAAACCTCCACCTTAAACTTTACAAGGGAAAAAATTGTTTGCAAATACACTTAAAAGGGGATGAAAATTTAGGGGAGTAACACTGTACCCCCTCTCCCCTCTTACACATCCAAAAAGGGGAAATTTCCATAACGAACTTGGATTAGACTTTGAGAGGTGAAAAACTGAAGTGCCACCGGAAGCAAGTCATGGGGACAAAATTCTGGAATGCAAGGGCCACATGAACTCATATATTAAACTTATAAACAAACATGATCAGGGGTCAAACATGAATTTTATATTTAATTTCACAACTAGCAAGTGCATCAACAATATTGATGAGCATGACATAGCATAACCAGTAGGAGCAAAAGAAAATGACATCTTCACTTTTCCATTCTGGGGGTCTAGTAAAAACCTCATTCGGAGAGAAAAATACTAGCCACTCCTAAGGTGTTTAAAAGCTAACTCTAATTTAGCATCATCCGATGCAATGATTAGGTGCATATGATGCACTTGCCTCTTCCATACAGGATGAAGTTTGAACATGGGATGAATTCAAGCATCAACATGGATACATGTGCAAAAATCAAAGACCCATGTACCATGAGGGTCTCAATTCAAGCACTGCCTATGACATTCAAGCGGGGATAGAATAATGAACCAAAATGAGGTTATGACACGGTAAAGGCACCACTGATAAAATCATTGAACACGCCAAAAGCAGAAAAAAAATTCGAATATAATACAGATCACGAAAAATCTGAGATTCTTTTGCACTTTTCTTCCCTAATACGGACATTGTAGCAACTTGGTCAAATTATAGTCATAAAAGAAATGATAATGCCTTTAGAATTCTTTGAATCAAATCCAAGTATGATAGACTAGACATCAATCAGATCCATAACACCTGAACAAGACTGATTCATCAGGAAATAAAATCCATAAATCGAGATAGAGAGAGACCTGAGGAACTTGAATGGGCTGATTAAGTTCACCGGGCTTAATCTCCTCGATAGGGGATTGTTCTTGATCTTTTGTCAGCTTGACATAACTCGGCATCCTTCCTCCCTCCGCCATGTCAACTCTGATCAGAATTCTGAATCCAACGGCAACAAAACCCTGATTTCTCTGAGGTTGACTTTATTCTTCTTTCTCGCTTTCTTATTTCATTTCCCGTGTTTTTCTGGGCAGGCAAAACTAGTCCGTACGCTGATTGGGAATGGCTTGGGATTTCTCAGTCGCGTTCTCCGGTGAATCAGTTAGGTCCAACCCAACGCTAAGGGCTTATTTCTCAAAATATAATTCAAATCGAAGGAAAAAAACAATGGAAGTGAAAAGATTTTACCGCTTAATTTGTTCCGAAAGACATTTATCTCTCGCTTTCGAAACTACAAAAGAATAATCTACATTTCGTAATGAGCTTTATTAAATTTTTATTATTATTATTTTAACCCCTTACTCGTCTTATTCAATTTAAATGA
Source organism: Dillenia suffruticosa (assembly GCA_033439265.1). Taxonomy (NCBI): domain Eukaryota; kingdom Viridiplantae; phylum Streptophyta; class Magnoliopsida; order Dilleniales; family Dilleniaceae; genus Dillenia; species Dillenia suffruticosa. Next base: position 13,003,943 of record JAVTVX010000010.1, on the reverse strand, counting down.
TAAGATTTATTAAATGATTGACATTTTTTATATCTATTTTTTTATTCTTATTTTTTACTTTACACATTTCTTAATTGTTCCAAAAAACGAAACTAAATAAAAAATATATGTGTATATATATATACAAAACAAATTCTTTATTTTTAGTAAAACGTACTATTCAGATGATGAATCTTGGTATAATAGTGAAGTTGGTTCTTTGATGATCTTGAAATCATAGATTTAAGATATGAAAACAGTCTTCTTACAAAAAATACAAAGAAAAGATTATGTATTTATACGACCCTGTGTCGCATTAAGTGGGGAGTACTTTGTGCCTTTTTAGTAAAAGGTACTATTCATATTACCATATGAACTCCAATTGCACCTGGGTCAAATTTGCACAATGGTCTAGGATCAACTATGATGCTTGGACTCCTGGTAGCAGATTCAATCCGATACTTATCCATTTATAGTGATTGGATTTATTATTGATATCTTGTAAATTTAATAGTAATAATAGAATACTAAATTTTTTTAATTCAAATCTTGAATTCAGATTTTAAATTAAAAAAATAGATATTGAGATAATCAATCCCTAAATTGAGATTCACTGAACCTAAACCGAATTAGTCGGATAATCTGGATATCAGTTGATCAAGACAAAAGAAATAGTAATTGAATTTATTGTGTGAAATGATTAATTTTATATTTAAATAGAATACCCTTGCAAACCAAGTTCGACTTAGTTTATTAAAAAAAATAACAGAATCTCCTACGACCTCTGATTTATTTGATTAGATAACTTGTGATAATTTAAAATTTTATAACCTACTTATATTCATATGGATGATAGTGTCAATTTAATCTATCTACTAATATGTATATTATTGTTTGATAATAGATTTCTTGTTTTATACTTGTTTCTCTCTCTTAGGAGTAATCTCCGATAAGTAATTGAAAAGTTCAAATTTTATGCTATTACTAAAGATATATGCCGTAGATTTTGTTTCAAATAAGATGCTTTTATTGCCTTCTTTTTATTTTTTATCATATAATAATTTGATGATAAATTTTTTGAAATTTAACGATAAATGTTTATATTAACTAAGACTTATCGATACGTCATCCAAACTGTGCAATTTGATACGATAAAATGGTAGGTTATAATTTCAAAATTTGGTCATAAGCTCAAGTTGAATTGAGTTGATTTTCTTATATAAATTCCCAACCCCATCGTGCTCACTATGTTTAAATCTCAATTTTAAACTTCCTCTCCATTAGAGGAGCTTCGTCCCCAGGGAAAAGGAGGGCAACTCAGCAATTATCCACACGAGTATTAGCTAGCAACTTCATTTGTTTTTCTCCATCTCTGTCTCTCTCTCTCACGAGACCTATGTGTCTCTTATTCATTTGAGCTCATGTTGATCACAATCTTTTGCATTCTCGTTGTAGATTCTTTATCTCTCACTACTATCGACGGATGAATGTCACACCCTGGTGTATATATATTTTTTTGTTGTATAAAAATTTAAATTTGAAATCATCATATTAGAAGGGAGGAGTTTGTAATATTATTTTATCCCATTGAAAACATATATGTGTATATTCAAAGATGTATAGACTCGGAGAATGATACTATATGAACCAATGAATCAAAAAAACACATAAATCAAATTTCACGTGATTAAAATATCAAATGTGAAAATTTTGAATTGATTTAAATATTTTTAAATTAAATAGAAAAAATTTTAAATCTATAAGTATCATAAATTAATTCATTTGATTTATTTGATATTATTTGGGTTGAGCTCACGAAGATACACGAATAAAAGAACAATTTTCAGTAGTGGTAGACCACAGTATGACTTCATCCTGTTATTAATTTAGGCTTGGAAATTACCAATTTAATTTTTTACATATAATTAAATAAATTTCCGAGTTTTATTTAATTTTCAAATTTGACATTGTGTGTGTATTTTCTCTCTTATCCTTGCATCCAAACACAGCCTTGTCACCTTCGGTGATACGCAAAACAGCGCTCCTTCCTTCCTTGCATCGCAGATCCGATCTGCAAACTTCAGACAGAGTCTAGCAAAATGATGGTCGACTTAGGACCATTTTCAGACGAGAAATTCGACGCGAAGAAATGGATCAACAACGTTTGCGAAAGTCGACGCCGAGAAGAGGAAGTCGAGAAGCACTTGGTCGACATCGAAATGAAGCTCCAAATGATGTCGGAGGAGATCGCTGCTTCCCTCGAAGAGCAGAGCGCAGCCGCTCTCCTCCGCGTTCCTCGCGCCACTCGCGACGTTCTCCGCCTCCGTGATGACGCCGTCTCTCTCCGCCATTCTGTCTCCTCTATCCTCCAAAAGCTCAAGAAGGACTCACCAAGTAAACCGGTTTAATTTCATTTTTCTTCCTCGCGCCCTAGGGTTTAATATACACAATTAATCATCCAAGGTTTAATTCAGGCGATGAATGGAGAATTACTGGGAATTTACGTAAACTGAATAGCAATTTCAAGCTTTCTTTCTCTCTCTCTCTCTCATTTTGTTTTATATATTTCTACGCAGGCAAAGGGATCGTCCGCAGAATCTGTGGCGGTTCTGGCGAAAGTTGATATTGTAAAGCAAAGGATGGAAGCGGCTTATGAGACATTACAGGTATTTAACCATATAAAAGGCATAAGAAAATTTTAAAAAGTCTAGTGAAGGTGTAATGCCTATTATGCACAGTTTAATGTGTGCAATTCAACGATTCACTTAACTCTTTCGGAGTAAAGTGGTGATACAAATAAGAAAGATAAATCGGCTACATTATGGAATGCAATGGGGCACAATACAACAAGCATTTGGATTTGGGGCGATAATTTTCGGGCGAGGTGGGGGATTCGATTTTTAGGGAGGAAACAATATTTGGAATTATAATAATTTGAAATTATGTAGGCACACATATACCTAAAAGTTTAAGGGGGACAGCTGCCCCCTGCTTGCCCCCTCCGTTCACCCCCGATTATGCATAATTCTGCATTTGTGCATTTTTAGAGTAATATATGAGCTAGGGTATCTGACAATTCACCATAATGGATATACAAAAGGAAGCAAGTTGGCTATGCGATGCATAACCATTTTTTATCTGTTATTTACAGGATGCTGCTGGTTTAACTCAGTTGAGTTCTACGGTGGAGGATGTCTTTGCTAGTGGAGATCTTCCTCGGGCTGCAGAAACCTTGGCCAACATGAGACATTGCTTGTCTGCTGTTGGGGAAGTAATATATTTTACAATCAATGCTTTTACAACATGGACTATGTTGCTTCTCCAGTTGTGGTTTAGATAATAGCTAGTCAAGTGATGGTCTGATTTGTATTTCCTGCTTCTCCAGGTTGCGGAATTTGCAAATGTCAGGAAGCAGCTTGAAGTCTTGGAGGATAGGCTAGATGCAATGGTCGTTTAACAGATGCTTTATCTAATTGCAAGGTATCCTTTTCTTCTGAACTTGTGGTATGGGTGCTTAATTCCAGCCATGAACCTCTGAATTTTTTGTTTGATCTATTGGGAGTTGAATTTATGTATATACTTCCTATTGATAATATTTAGGTTGATGTTGCTCAAGATTTACGTGGAATTCTCATTCGAATTGGAAGATTCAAGTCTCTAGAGTCACGTTATACAAAAGTTCACCTCAAATCTCTAAAGCAGCTTTGGGAAGATTTTGATACAAAACAACGATCTAATAAGCCTTCAAATGAAAAGAATGAGCTGGAGAGGCTATCAAGCAGTGATGAGGATCAATCAACTCCATTTGCTAACTGGCTGCCAAGTTTCTATGATGAATTACTACTCTATCTTGAACAAGAGTGGAAGTGGTATACATCTTAGTCCTTTTCCCCTTTCCCTATTTTGTTTGCCTAATAGCTTCATGGGTATGTATGCACAAGTATACCCTCTATTATCCAAAGTCTCAGAGAGAACCGCAAAATCTCATCTTATTTCTTCAATTCATTGTCAAAATCGTAGCATCATTTTTTACTGAAAAAAGTTTTTGAGGAAATATTTCCAGAAGTGTGGAGTTATAAGTCTTCCATTTTTCTCATGTCTCCAGGTGCATGCTTGCTTTTCCTGATGATTATAAATCTCTTGTCCCAAAGCTGCTGATTGAGTTGATGACATCAGTTTCTGCTAGTTTTGTTTCCCGCATCAATATTGCAACAGGAGAAGTTGTTGCTGAAACAAAAACATAGGCCAAAGGTCTGTGCTTTTGCCTTTTTCCTTTTAGTTTAACAGCATTTCTGTTTTCAAAACATCCCTTTCTTTCTCATTCCATGATTTCCAGAAATGACTCCCACAGTTTAGGATCTAGTGTTTGGCATGCACGTGCCCTACATCCAATTCCCATGTCCTTGTCTATAGGTTGTTCCATTTAGGCCAAATGTTACCTCACCCACATCAGAGCTATTTGTTTTTATGGGCTCTAGGAAGAGATCTAACTTTTTTAAAGACTGTTATCTGTTGATATGTCATGCCAATGGCATTGGCACTTGTCCTATGAATAGGGCATGATTTTGCATGGTGTTTATGCCTAACAGATGGACTCCTTTACATTTCGAACCTGAACATCTCCAATTTTCCAACTTCTTTTGGTGCATTCTCAGATGAATAATTTGAATGGTCATGTCTGTCACTGACTCCTGCCAACAGTGACGCTTTCTTTGGTTATTAAGCATTGGATCTGAAGAGATTGAGATTTTTTATGTCTTGCAACTAGTGCCCCTTGCCTTTAAAAAGCGGATTAATGTCATTTATGCCTCAGATACACAGCCAGCTCCAATGTGGGATCACTATTTAGTGCCTCAGTTCTCCCCATAATCGATTTTCTTTCAATTTAGGTTGTGCTGCATTTCCAAGCCATTTTACAAGTTTGTCCTTTTGTTTTCTTAATCGTCTTAGGATGAATTTCTTGCACATCTTATCATTAATTTCATGTTGCTAAATCCAGGTATTCTAGATATTGTATCTGGGGATATGCCCAAAGGAATCAAGATCCAGACTAAGCATCTTGAAGCGCTGATTGAATTACACAACATGACATGTACATTTTCAAGGAATATTCAACACCTTTTTTCAGAGTCTGATCTTAAGATCTTGCTCGATACCTTGAAGGCCGTATACTATCCTTATGAATCATTCAAGCAAAGGTAAGAAAAATGAAATTTACTCAGATGGTTAAATATTTAGTCCGCAAGTTTGGATGTTGCCATTTTTGTCTATTGAACAAATCTCATCCAGTCTGCTGGAAAGTGGCGTGTACCTTTTTTTTTTCCCTTGATCTGATAGCCATGGCAGAGATAAAACCAATTGGGTCCCTTGTATGACAAAATTATTGAGGCAAAAGAGGATACCGTGTTAGAAAATAACAGTGTACGACAGCACCGGGGAATGAAACAAAGAATTTGAGCACTTTGTATATTTGATACTCGAATTCAATGCTCCCACCCTACCTCTACAATAGATAGCTTTTCCAGAACCTTGTTTTCCAAGTCATAGCAGTAAAAAGAAGACAAATTTGTGTGCCGACATACTTGCTTAGAGCATGAGCCTATCCGGCTTAATATGGGGAACTTCCCTGAATAGAAATCTTGCACCTTTTGCCCATTTTCTATCTTTTCTCTTGGAACTGCAACTGATATGGTTGAACTATTAACCTCTGCGGCTGAGTCATAATATATTCAACCCCACCAAAAAAAAAAACACTCAGATTTTCTTGTCCAGTGATAAGTTACCTTCATTTTTTCCTGGTAATTCGATAATTTTTCAGTTATTATAGTTTCTCTTTCCTATCGTGCTGTTTTTTCTTGGCATTTCTTGATGATTTTGATAGCATAAAACATGTATTTCACCTGTGTTCTAGGTATGAACAAATGGAGTGTGCTGTCCTTTCTTCTGAGATCTCAGGAATAGATCTCAGAGGTGCTGTTGCACGTGGTATTGGAGCCCAGGGAATTGAACTCAGTGAAACAGTTCGAAGGATGGAAGAGTCAATTCCTCAGGTCATTCTGCTTTTTGAAGCTGCTGTCGAGAGGTGCATCAGCTTGACTGGTGGTTCAGAGGCTGATGAGCTAATCCACGCACTAGATGACATAATATTACAATACATTTCTAGTCTTCAAGAGAATCTAAAATCTTTAAGAGCTGTTTGTGGAGTTGATAAGACTAACGGGGCTGCAAATACGAAGAAAGAAATGGGATTGGACAAAAAGGAAGGAACTCAGAAGGCTTATAGAGTAGACATGATCTCAAATGAGGAAGAGTGGTCTATTGTCCAAGGTGCATTGCAGATACTCACTGTGGCAGATTGCTTAACAAGCAGATCCTCTGTATTTGAAGCTTCCTTGAGAGCAACTCTTGCCAGACTTGGCACAAGCTTATCTGTTCCTGTTTTTGGTTCAAGCCTTGACCAGAATCAGTCACATGTTGCGACTAAAGATAAAAGTGAATTTTCTTTGGTTGGAAGAGCTGAATTGGATGTGGCAGCTGTGCGGCTTGCTGATGTTCCTGACAAGGCTAGAAAACTCTTTAATCTTCTTGAACAGGTAAGTTATACCAGTAAAGTCTTCTACTTTGATTCAAAGAGTACTTTTGCCATATATATTTTAGGGAAAACAAGGAAAACACGTAAAGGAGTTGGAAAGTACTTATCATTGGAATTGAGAATTTCATGTTGGACAACTTTTTTCGAGAGTGCATGAGGCAATTTTGGACAGTTGAAGTTAAAACCAATTAAACAAGTTGGAAAGCACTAACCATTGCATTCTTATTTTGTTTCTGACATCCCCATGCATGATTGTTAAGGACTAGGTGTTTTTGAGTAATTGTTCTTACAATTTTCACATTCACGTGAGGTTCGATATTCATGGCTTTCCTTTGTGCAAGGAAAAAAAAAATTAATTTCATTGATTAACATTTGTCTTTCATTCATTATCCTGCTTTCATGTCATGCAGTCCAAAGATCCTCGATTCCATGCCCTACCACTTGCATCGCAAAGAGTTGCAGCATTTGCTGATGCAGTAAATGAACTTGTCTATGAAGTCCTTATATCTAAAGTACGGCAACGCCCAAGTGAAGTGTCTCATCTGCCAATCTGGTCTTCGGTGGAGGAACCCAGTGGTTTCCCTCTCCCAAGCTTTAGCGCATACCCTCAATCTTATGTCACCAGCTTAGGTGAATATCTTCCTACTTTACCCCAACAGTTGGAACCACTAGCTGAGGGCATCTCCAACAATGATGATAATGTTGATGAAGCTCAGTATTTTGCAACTGAATGGATGTTCAAGGTAAGCTATGTCTCAACTCTTAAAAGGGGTTTTTCATTCCTAGATAGATATATGCTAACATAACCTTGTCCAGCCACTGTAATTGAAACAAAGGCACCGTACCTAATGTCATTACAAGTAGTGAATCCATTGGGAACCTAGGCCCTTTAATTAGATTTTCTTCTGACCATGGTGCATTCTGATGACAATTACTAAACCCAAACCGACAGAAACCACTGGTGATCAGAATTTACGTATGGTTATTCAGATAGAGAATCCTAGAATTATCTCCGAGCAAGAGGCTAGCATTGTTTTGAAATCACACTATTCCTTCACCGCCTCACAAATTTTATGTTGTGTTGATTATCATGAAGGTTGCAGAAGGCGCAACTGATATTTACATGGATCAGCTGCGGGGAATTCAATATATAACAGACCATGGTGCGCAACAATTGGCTACCGATATTGAATATTTGAGCAATGTGCTCTCCGCCCTATCAATGCCAATCCTTCCGGTCCTCTCCACATTCCAAACATGTCTTTCAACCCCAAGAGATCAGCTCAAACATCTACTGAGATCAGATTCTGCAAAACAGCTTGACATGGCTATTGCAAACCTTGTGTGCAAGATGAGGCGTGTGAGTCTAGAAAAGGAATATATCTTTCAATGTGAAGCAGTCTTTTTGCCCGTTGTTATGGAACCCAGAGGAGCTTCATCAGAAATCTGCTCATGGCATACGTAGATGATGCAATGCTTGCCTTGACCGGGTCAAGTGGTGAATATCATCAGGTAGATGATGCTGCAAAAGTGGAAAATATCTTACTGCGGTCCCAGATTGAGTTCCTTAAAGGTAGAAATTTTGTTTATTGGCGTTTTCGAGTGCATCCTACAAATTTATTTTTATCTCTTCTATTTAGACATATTTACAGCATATCCTTTTGTAATTGTAACAGCGGAATTCAAAGCCGCAGTGTCAAAAAGAACTAAGAATCCCATTAAATGTAGAAATAATCCTTTTTCGGCAATATGTACCATTCATTTGTAACAGTACAGGCTGATTTTGCTACACAACGTTTTGAATGCTTTTGTACACAGATTCTAGAATTGATCCATTCTAGGACCTAGGGGGAAACAAAGCACAATGGTCTCAAAACAGCCATCAAATCATGACACTTAGGAAATAAAGCGCAAATACAGTCTTCAGCTTTCATTGGTAACAAATCCACCACAACTAAGAACTGGGTTGGTCGAAATCCAACCACAGTCAATCGAGTCTGTTTACAATGTACACGCAGACAGCTTAATCAGGAATATGAAATATTTACCTCTACATCTTTGGGACTCGTGTAGGAAATGACATCCAATCTACAGCCCCGTGGATTTTGTACAAGGACCTGCGTGCAATCGAAGGAAATATATCTGACAAAACGTGCCAGATCAAACATGAAGCCAGGTGAGCCGCAAGGCTCCACTCAGATTTTCTGCAGGCCCGGCTACTGTCCTTTGGAAGTTGCTTGCGGATTGCCAAAGCCATCTCAAAAACAATACGAACTTGAAGTTGTTGGAATTACATTCTAACAAGTAGACTCCATCCAAACCAACTTCTTACATTTCAAAAATTGAATAGAACTAGTTACTTATTCCTACACGGTTGGACATATATTACTGCTAAACCACAAATTTCTAAATCAGTTACCTCATGTAACCAAACAACTGCCATGCCAACGTGGCAACTTCCATTAGCATCTGTTAAAGAACAAAATCCATAAACTGAAAATGGAACTTGTGTTGACGAAAATATAGTTTAAAGAAGAATTCAGTACCAACTATGAAATATCACTCAGGATGGACAAGTTTACCAATTATTGAATTACAATACTTGGCCCAACATAGCAATGACATCGGATCGAGAGCTTGGTAAAGCTTGGTATGCTTAGACCATCTATGCCAAAACTACTAAGATACGAGAGATTACCTAGTAAGGAGCTAACAATAGCAACCTTAATAGACTGAAAGGGATTTTGATGAACTATCACATAAAATTGGGGGGAAGAGTCCCCGAGCACATTGGGAGTCATGGCATTTTTGCATTTAAAATTCCCATTGGTCAAGAAATATTATCCAACCAAAGTTCTTTGGTTTAAATACATGATAGGGAACTTAATGATGAGAAATGAGAAATCAAAACCAACCTGTTAGCAAGGCCATTCTTTTACATATTTGGGTTTACCTTGGAAGGGGGGAGGAACAGCAAACATCTGCCAGCTCCAGCATGGTTCATGTAGATAATTCAACTTTCCTTTAAGTATTCAAAATTTGGGAAAATAATGACTTAAGAAGAGGAGACAGAATCAAACAACGTTCAATAATGATAAATGGAACAAATTCATTCAACCACATGCTTTAGATGAAGTTATACCTACCTCAAACACCTTTTTCCTCTAAAAACATTGTTGATAAGGAGATAATTAAGTATGAGCTGTGAGATAACAAAAAACTGTTTTACCCATTATGACATTTTTAACTTGGGACTCCAAAACACACATTGATAAAACTTCTTGAGATAGAAGGCTACCTCTTGTGGTTTCAAAGCCCATTCATCTATCCACACAATCAACTAATATTGGCGAACTGGGCTCCTTGAAGACCTGCGACCATGCCCGATGGGGGAGCGTGACCTGCGCCTGTCACGGTACCTCTCCCGTCCCCCATCTCGTCCATTTCTATAATTATTTTGCCTCCAATCCATGGCTCTTCCACTATCCCGATTTCCTCTACCATTTCGATCTCGAGACCTTTCCCTCTCAAAGTCCCGATCTCGGTATCTATCATGATCCCTGCCTCGGTCTCTATCTCGATGCCTGTCCCTGTCACTTGAATTACTTCTTCTATCTCTGCTATCATATTCCTTCTCTCTCCGCTTCCTTCGTTCTTCAGCTTCTTTTTCTCTAGCTAATCTTTCGTCTTCCCTTGCCTTCTCCTTGGCTTCCTGTGCACAGGACACATTTTTCAGTTTGACATGGAAGATCAATCTCTAAAATCACAGTACAGAACTACCTTGTACTCAGTGATGAAATCTCGAACCAAGCCAAAACCAACATGCTGCTTTCCAGTGACATGCGACTGAGTTCTCTCTGCAGCATCATTGGCCACCAGAAAAGAGCCACATACCTCACAAAGAGCCATTTTTTTCTCCTGGGCAAGCATCATCACTTTGTCGGTAGGTTGTTGAGTCAAAAGTGTCTTCTCAGCATTTAGCATATCCACCTAAAGGATAACATAGAAAAACAAAGTTAGAAGATATTCAGAGCCACACCTATCACTAAGTTCATTGGTACACGAGGTATTTTTTTTTTTAATAAAGGAAATAACAGTATCTTAAAGCTCTAAGGGCCTCCAATGGGGGAAATTTCTGCAGTCTACACTGCAAAACATTGCCTCTTGTTCAAGTATTGTTCCCCTTCAAAAGACTAAATAATGGTTCTAACAAATATTGCATCGTTAATATAAAATCTCTCATATGTTCACTCAAAACTCTTAAAGAGATTTCATACTATAGCCAAAAAATCACAAAGAGGAGGCAAGGCTCTAGCCCTCAAGACTTACCTTCCTCATGAGTGCCTCAGCTTCATCGACTTTCCCAGCTTCACCTAGAGATTCAACTTGCTCCAGTAGATTCTTTATCTTCTCCTCCAGCACAGATAACTGCTCAGATTTTTCAGCAGAGACCGGAGGGGGAGGGGAAACTTCAGCCTCTTGATCCAGGCGTTCTCTCCCACGCCTGATTTTTCTATCGAGGTCCATTACCTGCAATTTTAGAAAAGAAGAAACAATTGTCAACAACATAAATGATAACAGTAGTTCCTAAATTATCCATGTCAGGAAATACATAGAAAAATGATGGTAAATGGAGCTCACCAATCTCTCACAGAAATGAGAGAGTTCAGCTTCAAACTTGGGTACAAAAGAGTCATGCCTTGGAGACTTCTCGAAGCTACAGAAATCAACAACCCACCAAAAACCAATTTTTCAGTACGTTAGAATGGCACTAATCATGTTGAATGCCCATGGAGGGATCCAAGAAGACAAACAAAAGATAAGACTACTACATGATGCTAATTAAGATGTGAACAACTAAATTTCAATCAGACTTCAACATTCCTGTCATGTACCTAGCCTTGTTCCTTTATTTTGTAATATTTCAGCTAATGATTCACCTCTCTTATCAGATCCCACTCATACCCTGGAAAACCTACTTCAAAACAAGGATGGAATATCTCATTCTTGACATAACCAGTGAGAAAGAAATGGCAAAAAAAGCATATCTTCGTGTTTCTAGCTCCATTATTCATTGAATTGACACTAACTTCATATATAACATCTATCAGAGATTACTCAAACTAGTTCGTAAAAGCTCAGGGGGAAAATTCATTTGACAATGGCAAAACATACGTGGGAATTATCACAATCATGATGATCAAAAGGACATTATGTTCCTGCATGGGTAATTTTGTTTTAATTGCTGTCAGATTGAAATCTAAATAACGTGATCTGACAGGGAAGCAAACCAAAAATTCCATGTAGCATCTGATTCATACCATGATCAATGGGCCAAGAAATGAAAGCATAATGCAATATTTAATGAAGCAAAGGTCTGCTGTTGGTTCAGCATTCGCATTAAAATATCTTTGCCACTTTATTTAATAATCACATTTCACCTTTTCCCTCCTTTCATAAACCATTTTATGGCCCAGCAGTCGCGAGCATAAATTAATCAGAAGTGTTTGCATCACTATTCACATGGCTTACTAGAATTTTCAAACAAAAGAAGGTGCATGGTAATGTATCAAATTTATAACACACAAATCAATATCAAATTTCAGCACTGACTTAGGAAAGTAGCATTTTCACATAGAAAGAACATAGTCTTGAGTCCAATACTTCCAAGAACATCTAGCACTAAGATAAAAAAGCCAACTGATCCCAAGATTTGAAAAAATCTCAATCCCCAATCTTTCTTATTAAACCAAAGAAGAGTTGGGGAGCATTTAATTAGATTTGGCTGGGCATGATGCAATGTTCATGGAAAAATGGCCACAGAAAGGCAATCTATGAACTAAGCAAGAAGTAAACACAAACAATAAAATTGACTTTATGCATGTTCCAGAGCATATTCGCTTCACTGATAACTTAAATAACCTTTGAGCTAGATTATATACTAGAACTTCCCTCTCAAGTAACAGATCAGTCACCTCAAAAGCATGCAACATCAATAACTCCAGATGATTTATTTAGCATACCTCATAATTGAGTTCGTTCCCACACCAAACCTATAGAACTCATAATTGCTTGTTAAGGACTTAGGGAAAAAAAAAGCATATAATACTACCCTTCTAAACAATGCATTAGATTCTATACGAGGATTAGAAACAAAATAACGCCCCAGCAAGCACCATCAATGCAAGACTTTTAAAGTAAAGAACGTCCAAAGCTCGAGAACATAAAGCAAAGCAACATTCAAGGTTTTTTTTTCTTGTTTTTTTTTTCAGTACTCGAGAAACAATCTTAATTCATCTCACAAGGCATACAGATAACACAATTTGGTTCGATCGATTACCTTTCTTTCAACTTTGGATCATGAATTCTAGGGCACGGTCCTGATTCCAGGAAAAAAAACCAGGTTTAATAATAAATTCACAAATTTAAGACTGAAATTCACTTGAAAATTGAACGAGAAAAACAAAAAACCGGATAAGATACCGAGATCGCTACGAGTATTGACGAACAAATCGTGAGGGCAAAATCGAACCATGTAGAACCCACAAACTTCCTTGTCATCCCAAGTCACTTCTTTATATCCCTTCTTCTCTTCCTCCGTCAAATTACGAGCTTTACATATAAATGTAAATCAAGCAACAATTGTTTAATAACTCAATTTGAAACCATAAAGAATTTTGAGAGAGAGAAAGAGAATTACCAGCACCCATGAGTTCATCAAGCAGAGCTCTTTGGGCATCCATGGTTGCTTAGGGATAAAGAATGAGCGAAGGAGAGGGAGGAAGGGAATGAATCCTAACCCTAATTCTGAGAGGAAGGATGAAACGGAGTGTTTGTCTTAGGGTTTCTCGCTCCTCGAATTACCAAGTGAAGACTGAATTCGACTTCTTGTGAGGGTATTTAAGGGCTAAGGGTTGCTGCAGTGACGTGGATTTGGGCTGCTTCTCGTATTCGAAAGGTCGTGGGGAAGTGGGGATTGATCTGCGAAAGCCACGTGTCCTTTAAATTCCATTTTTTTTGGGGGAGAATATTGTGCACTCCCCTCATTTATTCCGATAATAATTAATAAAGTATTATTTTATTTCATTATAACTAACAAAACGAGAAATATTATAACTTTAATTATGTTTTTGAGTTATTATAAGTAATATAAAAGTGTTGATAAGAAATATTATAACGTTAGGTTAACCGTATTACTAAATAAGTATTATTTACGTTTAAAATTTTAAAATTATAACGATCGATAATTTTCATTTATAGTAATATAATATGTTTTAATTTTGGTGTAATGCAATAATTCTTTTGAATCTTAAATTTAAATAATTATATATTAAATAAAATATTTTTTAAATTTGAAATTATGTAATTACAAATTAAATCAAACTCGTTAGGTTTAGCAAGAGGAAAGAGAGGTAGAAATGAAACAGAAGAAAAAGAAAAAGAAAATTATATAGATAAATAAAAATTTTAAAGAGGTACAAAATTAAATTATCAACGAGAATTTCAAGGAACCACTATTTTCTTTATAAATGGTCAATTCAATAGAGTAATAATTTTGAAAGAAAAGGTTTTGTTAAATATATCATAAACATTTATTCAGATTATTTTGATTCTCAAACTTTTATTTTTATATTTATATTAATTTAGAAAAAGTCATACTTTAAATTATAATGCAAATATCGAATTACCTTTAACCATAACCGATAAGTAATTTGTTGAAATTATACTTAATTTGTGAGTTAGTGTATATATATATATATATTCAATAAGTTTACTTATGCATATTCAAAAGAAAATAACCAAAAACTACTATTAAAAAAATAAATAAAAATACGAACAGAACAAACAAATAAAACTACTGGTTGGAGAAGTAAGCAGAACAAGGTCCAACCAAATGTACATCCAAAACCATGCATATTATCCAAAAACAAGCTTCTGTGGCCATCCTTGTCCTTTAATTCAGACCAAAAGCTCACATCCACGACCAAATTCACACTCTTCCTCATCATTTACTCCCCCTCCACCATCTAAACCACTAAAAAAGCAACATACTAATCCTCGGCAAGCTCTCTCTCTTCTCTCTCTCTATCCCATACACACAGTTGGAACCATGAATGACACTGTGGACAAGCTAGTCATCTTTCTTGCAAAGAGAGATGGCATTGACAAGCTTGTCAAGACTTTCCAATATGTCTCCAAGTTAGTCCACTGGCACGTTGAGAAAACTCATCCTGATGTGGCTAGTAGAGCCAAACAATGGGAGATGGCTTCAGGACTCAGCCGCAAGGCCTTCAGAAGTGGTCGCTTCCTCACCGGATTCAATGCCCTGCGCAGAAATCCGGGCCCCACACCAGCCCTAAGAACCCTTGCTGTTCTAGCCAATGCAGGGGAGATGGTCTACTTCTTTTTTGACCATTTTCTTTGGGTGTCAAGAGTTGGAGTCCTTAATGCCCACTTGGCTAGAAAAATGAGCTTCATATCAGCCTTTGGAGAGTCTTTTGGCTACATTTTTTTCATCATATTGGATTTGATTGCTTTGAGAGAGGGACTGGAGGCAGAGAGGAAAATTGCCACGAGTGAGGAAAAGTGGGATGATGCAAATGAGAAAATAAGGAAAATTAAAGGGGATAGAGTGATGAGGCTGATGGCTATTGCTGCTAATGTTGCAGATTTGGTTATTGCTATAGCTGATATTGAGCCAAACCCATTTTGTAACCATGCAGTTTCTCTTGGCATTAGTGGCCTTGTCTCTGCTTGGGCTGGTTGGTATAGAAACTGGCCCTCTTGAAGATGCTATCGATTTCGCGCAAGGAAAATCATGCAAGTTGAGTTTTTCTACTCTTATGTAAACAAAGTGTAAAAGATAAATGAGTTCTTTGTAAGTTACTCGCAGCTTAATTTGACAACTGAATTTATTTCCACCCACATTCACAAATGTGAGTTCAAATTTTGTTAATAGTACAGTTGGAGAAATTATAAATTGAGAAAAATTAAATTTATTACACAGCTTATTTATGGGTAGACACGAAAAAGCACGATACGATTAATGACCCGTGATGAAGGTCAATATTCAATATTAGGGAACCTAATAATTTTAGAATCTGATAAGATTGAAAAATAGGCTATCCCACCCCTGTTGTCTATTTGAGAGATGTATAATTCATAGCAATGTCGTGCTTTTAGAGTGATCAACGTAGAAACTACCAACTCCATGATCCTCCTTGGTTGATCGCGTGACCAACAATAGGCTTGGCAGGACCATAAACTATCTTATGGGCTGGGTGCGACGATCATCACACTCACAGGAAAGATTGCATAAAACCAGAGAAGAGAGTATGTGGACCCCGATGATTAAATAATTCCTGGAGCTATTACCCTTTCACATGGCTTTGTTTCTTTCCTACCATGGGGCTAATTCTGTTGGGTTAAGGTGTAAGGACTTATTTGATGAAATCTATCATCAATACATAATTAAACACTTTAAATCTAAATGTCAAATCATAAAAAATTAAAATAACTAAAAAAAACAATGGAAAGAAAATATATCTGAATCTATACATTTGAGATCTCTTTTGATAATTTTCGTCAGGTATTCTTATTCGATTAAAGATCTCAGTGTTCTCCCTAGATAAACTCTAATCAAAAGAATGTTAGAATTGGAAGAGTACACGAGATGACTACTATATTATCTTTTGATATCCTTATCTAAACTTATTACCAAAATAGAGATTATTTCTTAGGTTTTTGCATATGAGAAAACCATATCCTATTAAATATTTTAGAGTTTAAAATCAATTAAAACTATAATAGATCACTTTCACATGGAGTCAGATAGTTTAAATATATAATTATTTTACATATTAACTCGTTGGATTAAATGATACAGCACAAGGTTTTTCTCTTGGCTTACTTGGTGTGGGCAGATTGACATTCAGGCCTACGAGGAAGTTAGAGAATTGTGTAAAAGTTTCTATTTTCATGCTAGCCCCTTCAGAACACAACTATTCAGTTCCAATTTTGGAAACACAAATATATCATGGTTCATGTCGCGTAGTCAATAATTAATCAAATTAATGTTATATAGTCCTTTTTTAGTAACTTGTAAGCGAACCCAAAAAAAAATTAGTAACATTTAAGCAATATATACTGTCATCACATGTTAGGATGTCTTAACAATTGGAATTCTTCCCCATTTTAACGATTGGGAGACTCCTATTCCTATAAGAATATGGATTAATCAGAGAGAAACCTCCAAGGTTCCCTGGTTACGAAGCATTTAGGACTGCGTTACTTCCATACCCAAATATAAAACAAGCAAACCATATTTTTCAAGCAATGAAGAAAATTATGAAAAATAGCAAACCGGCTCCGGCAACCGGAAAACTACCACGAGAGTTGGTCACGGAGATAATTTCTAGAGTGGCTTCATCATCCGTGACAGACCTTTTCAATGCTAAAATCAGGTAAATCTTTAATATGGTATTTTTTTTATCATTATTTAATATGTTTTTGGAGATTCATAAATTTTTTCTTTTGGGGGTCGGGGGATGGGGGAAATAGTTGCAAAGCTTTTCATGAGGTTGCAGAAGACAAGTATGTCATGGGAAGAGTTTGTCTTGACGAATTCCTAGAACTGCCATGGAAGTTAAGTGCCGAAGCTTCTTCTTTCTTGGATCGATGCTATGAATGCCAAAATCCTGAAACTATCTTTAGGCGTGGAATGGTAAGCTTTTCTTGCATTCAATTTCTCTCTTTTGCTTTGCTTTTCCTTGATTTTCTAATTCTTTCATATTTTCTTGATTTTCCGTCGTTAAAATTAGTAATTTATTATTAAATTTATTGCCATTGCCTAATTTCAAGGTTTCAACGTGACACATGTTTAACTTACCACATTTTTATGCTTTGATTAGGCTCCATCGATAAACACGGTACACTGTGGGATGTCAAAACATTAAACAGTTGGACACGAGAAAAGCACGCATGTTAACTTAATTAACAGGGTTGGGTTTAATTTTAACACCTAGTTAAAACTTAAAATTAACATCTTGTTAAAAACCCAATTCATCCAAGCATATGTTATAGCTAAACTTGGGTTTAATTCCTAGAAAAATCTCCGGTTCAATCAGACATTGTTTAATTTATACAGTTTAGTTTAATATCGTATATATTTGATTCTAAATCAATAGATAGTTGGTTTCGTGAGATCAGGTATTAGATCTTTTAATCAAGTTTTGGATTCGAAATTTGAGAATGAAAAACACTACGTTATGAGAGTTGTCTCTAAATAGGGTTACGTAAATACTCGAATCAGATTAATCAGAATATTATTCTAGATATCGACGGTGGAAACAAAAAATATATATATTTGATTCTAGTATGATTTAATTACTTATTATCTATATTTTATAACATTGATAAAATTGTTAATTTCACTCACATATATATGTTTGTGAAAAATAGGTTGAATATTTTGGCTTGAAAAATATAGCACCTGCAATGGAGAACTTGAGAAAGGCTGCGGAGCTTGGACACATTGAAGCATCTTATGTGCTTGGTATCATCTTCATGTGTCAAGGTAGCGAAACCGAGAAGAGTTTAGGGCAAAATCTACTTCGAGGTGTCATGACTTCAAAACTAAAGAGGAGAAGCGAGTGTCGCAAAAGATTGAGGACATTACTAGGAAGGATGTGGGTGAAAAACAAACTTAAACCAACCAGGCAACTTCCAAATTGTCTATGGCAACATTTGCGAAACAAAAATCCATGGATCAGTAAGGAGGATCAAGATTTCATTGACTGTGACACCTGTGGACCCGATTATGAGGTTTACACATTTTGTGATATGCTACAAGGGCATTAATTTTTTTTGTTGCATTTTTTTTTTTAGTTATGTAAGCATTTGTACTTACATATAAAGTGACAAAGACTCCATCCCCCCCAAGTTCTCTATCGTGCTTGGCCCATTTCTAAGATCAAATTCGTTACTCTAATTTTGAGTTGATTGGCCCAATTTGGTGTACAAGAGCAACAGGGTTGGCCCAATTTGGCTTGTTCAACTCTGACTTTGGAAAAAATTTCTTTTTTACTTGTTATCATTGAACAATTATGATATTTAATTTAAAGATTAATTTTCTCGATATCCATTTTTGTATTTTTAAAATTAGAATTTAAAATTTTAATTAAAAGAATCTGGTACTCTGCTCCTAGCGGACAAATATGGTTGGTCGGAGGAAATTGGGATAGTTGCTTTGATTGCTCTTGGGCCAGATTTGGCCGATTTGACTCTGAGTCGAATCATTAAGTAACAATGATAAATAAAAAGAAAATCAATGACAATCAACTTAATAAAATAGAGTATTAGATTTTTTTTATCAAATCTTAGATTCAAAAATTAAGAATGAAAAAAAATTATATTATAAAAGTCGTTCCTTAAATAGAATTCCTATACATAGTTAAATTAGATAATTTTAAAAATCAGTAATATGTTAAAAAAATGATAAATGAAAAACATCCTCCATGAATATCACAAAAAGATATATTTCCTCACTGACAACGTATTGACTTAATTATTAATAGGAGGCAATCTATTCAAAACCCTTTCTACTTTCTTGCACCCAATACAACGTTTGAAGATCACGGCATGCAGAGGAGGTATACATTCAAATCAGAGGTGACTAGCTCAAATCTAAGCCAAGAACTTATCTTTTTAAGCTCGCGTTATGCCTCTCAACTTTATTAATAATAATACTCCCCTCTTTGGGAAGTCTTCTCTCTTTTTTTTTTTTTGGACATATATGGTATTTGAAATTTTATTCTTATATTGATCTAAATCGATTTAATTGTGAAACCTCCTATAAAAGGGATATCTTCTAAATTAGTCCTTTTTTGTTCTTAATGAGTCTCGAGTCTGAACGTTTAATTAAGAGATACAACGTTCTTCCTACTGTGTCGATTGATCTTTTCGTCTCTCTTGTTGTCCAATCCTCTGCCTAATTAACTTTTAAGATTTAATTAAAATTAAGAGTTTCAATCTATTTTATTAAACTTATCTATTTCGATCAAGCATTTGGTGAATACAACAAATCCCATGTGAATTAAGTTCACCATTACTGGTAATTAATATTTTAAATAAAATCAAAATATTTTAATAAAATCAATCAAAACACGACTTTATTAATTAAATGTTTATTTAAGTAAATCAAAATATATTAATTATTTGATTAAATATTAATAATTACATAAAATTTGATCCATATAATTTATGATTTATTTAATCATCTAATATTATTTAAAAAATAACACCATTATCTGGCGGTATAATTTTGTACACTCAATCTGATGAATTTTAACCGAGCGAAAAGAAAAACGCATAAAGTGATGAGATTCTGGCCAAGTATTTTTTTTCTAATGTAAATTAATTAAAATAACGGAAAAAAGTGAAAAATTTTAGCATCGCAAAATTAATAAATAAAAATGATGAATTTATGTGCTATATCGATCATTCCTGTTACAAATTTATGCTGCAAAATGAAGAGAGGGACGAGCAAACAAAGAGACTCCATAAATGACAAAGACAGTAGAGAGAGAGAGAGAGAGAGAGAGAGAGAGAGAGAGAGAGAGAGAGAGAGACTTCCATTTCCATCCAAGAGAAGAGGGAAGAGGGGTAAGGTAGAGAGAGAAATAGAGTGAACGAAGCTTCTTTGTGGTTTCATGCGTCCCCATTGCCTAGCTTTCGAAATTTCACATGCCCATTGCCTAACTTCTGTCGTTCTGTGTATTATTAAAAAAGGAAAAAAAACAGAGGCTTTGATGGTTCTCTATCTTTTGCTTGCCCTCGTAGAAAGGCACTCAAATAAATAAATGAATGAATAAAATATTTTTTAATTAATTATAAAAATTATAAAAAATGTATATATTTACGGAATTTTAATTAATTATCTAAATCTCAATGTCAGGTACTTGAGAAAAGAGATCTTTATTATTTATCACTTAAATGTTTCTGCAAAGATATAAAGAAAATATTATAGTGATCATGACAGTTGCTTGTTTTAATTATCGCAGGCAGGATCATAATTAATTTTATTTTCCAAAGTCAAATTTTACTTACATGCTCTGAAATTGCCCCAAGTCCGTACCCCCATGAGCAAATGTCGCCTCAAGCCGTCAAAAATTATGATTACTAATAAAAAAATTAGAAAACTTTATAGCAAAAGGGAGATACCGGATGCCACGTGGGATTCTCCGTGGGCAAATGACGCGAGGAATATACGGTGCGGGGAAAAGAATAATGCCTGTGGATATCCGAATATGCCCTTTTTGGCTGACGCAACACCCGGAATATTTAAAATGGGGCATCATTTTGTATTTCCCATAACACCCCTCGTCGTCCCACAAATTACACTCTCAACCACATAATGAAAACTGTGCATCGTATGCTTTGAACAATTTTACTGAAGTTTGATTACGTGGATGCCGTTTCTGGAGATATATTAATATATATCAAAATGTCTCTTTCGTTGTCCATACGGGGAAATTTGGAAAGGTGAAGAAGAAAGTGGGACCTGTGCAAAATGGGAATATGGCCAACGATGTATTAATATTTGTGGGATAGAAGCAAAACTCGCAGCACTTGTTTGTTATTTACATTCCGATGATTTAAGAGCTGGACATGGTTTTAAGAACGGGGGGTGTACAAACTATAGTGGTTAGCAATATGTACCGTACAGGGGTTGGGTGCCCATAGCTGGATTGTAACAATCTTATCTAGAGAGAGAGAGAGATATATATATCTATATATATATATAGAGAGAGAGAGAGAGATAGAAAGAGGAGAGAGAGAGAGCGAGAGAATTGAGAGATGGATAGAGAAAAACTAGAGAGATATAGAGAGGGAGAGAGAATACTAAATTCAATTTTATTATATGTTTTAGAGATGATTATTTATATTATTTATATTAATTAATTTTATTAATTATTTAATTATTTCATCTAATTATTAATTAATTTATTAACTATTAATTAATATTGTTAACTATTTATTAATATTTTTTATTGTGATTAACTATTAATTATAATCGTTGCATGTAGAAGATAATTGCGACGGATCACATTAACGCAAACGCACAGGCACAAATAATTCAATGACAAACAAGTAGCACCTCAAACATACGTGGCACAGAAGAATTAGTAGCACGTCGAACAAAAAATTTAATTCAATGTGAACCAAATAAAACATATGATATTTATAAAAATTTTAATAAGTTTTATGTGATTTTAAAATATATTTTTAAAACTATGGTTCTCTAAAATATCATTAAATATATATATATATATATATTTATATATATATATATATATTTTTTAATTTTGATAGTGGGCTTAACCACAATCGCTTTAGGTTTCGATTGTTGTTTACGTGGACAACATGGTATAGGGATTAATGATGATCGCCCTAAAACAATTGCTCCTTTTCTTGATCTTACTTAAAGGTCTATTTTAATATACTTTAAAAAATAATTGAATTTAAAAAACTTTATTTTATTTTTCTGGTTAATTTATTTTATTCTTAATTCATTTGATTTGTGTAACATTAATTTTTTTAATTTAAAAATAATATATTCTGTACCGAGGCGGAGAGGGAGTTCAATTCACAATCTATTTATCTCGAAATTCTGCATTTATCTTTCAAAAAAATTTTATGCATTTAATTTCTGTATAATAGAAAATAATAATAAAGTTTATTTTATATAAACAATCGATATCTGAAATTATATTATAAGAAATTCGATCCGAACGTTGTTGGCTCCAATTTAAAGAGGAGTTTTCCTAATATAACTTTTTCATTCTCAAATTTTAAATATGAAATTAAATTAAAAAATCTAATACTATTTTTTTTATATAAACATTTAAATTTGAGATCATCAGGTTAGGAGAGAAACGTTTGTACCACTAGATTATTCCCTTAGAGATAAAAAAAATTCTAATATTGTTATCTACTAAATTGATTGTCCATTGTTAAAATAATAATAAAGTTGATACTATAAACATTTGCTTATCCATTTTCATTAAATTTAAGGTAAGTGAGACAGCAAAAGAGCACAGTGGGGATAAAAGGGTAGATGATTATAGACGTTCCTTTTGGTCATTCAAGGTATCCAAGAAACAATAATTTGAGGCAATAAGCCAAAGTCTATGAAAGTTAAAAAGTAAAAACAATTGACCTAACTGCTCTTTCGCTTTGAAATTGACACTCGGCAGACAAAAGAAAAGGGAATCAATCGATGAAAATTATGTTGCTTCGGTTTCCTTCACGTAAGCGAAACAGATTGGTCACCCATTTCTGTTCACTAAATTTCAGTTTCCATAAAAAAAATAAAAAATAAAAAAATAATAATTTCAGTCACCCATTTGCCTCTTCGGTTTTGCCTGTTTGGTTTCTTCTACATTGATTGATTACTTTACAAAAGACGTCTTCGGACCACAGTATCCATTAGAAAGTAGAAATGGCACGTGATCCACGTGGCTCAACTCATGCGAGTCGATCGAATTCGGATTTTGCCCAGAAAATAGGAAAATTAAAAAGTAATTTAAGATCATCTCTTTGTTGATCCAGAAAATAGGAAAAATCTGAATTAAGATGACGTTCGTTCATTTACTAATATAATTTTTTTTTAAAAAAATTATTAATTGAGATGATTTTTTTATTATAAGAAATGACTAAATAGAAAATGAGGAGTTTGTCACTTTCTTTGCATTTCCCAAAATGATATTTTCATTCTATTTTATTAATGAATTCTAATTTAAAATATAGAAAAATAAGTGTATAAACAACTTATGTAAAAAAAACATATTTAAAACTCGAAAGACTAAAAAATTTGATTTTTCTCTTAATAGTAGTCAAAAAATTACTTTTTTTGGCCATATTTAAATACATAAAATAAATATAAATTGTTTTACCCCAAGTCCGGAGAGAGACTCTGAATCATTCGTTGTTATCCTCGAAAGAGACAATGAATGGGCAATTTCCTGGAATTTATACGGGCTTGGACTTTTTCGGGGGAAGTTTATTTGGGGGTGTCTGGAAAAAGAAGATATTAAATAATAAATATAAAAATTATTAATTATAATTTTTTTATAAAGAGTTTTAATTTTTATTTAGAGAAAAATGCAAACTGTCTTTTGAATTTTTGCCTTTATTCAATAGCCCACTTTGACAAAATTAGTAATTCATCCAATCGTTTGCTAAGCTTGACCGTGTGCAATGGAAACGACGAGCAAAACGATAAATTCACATATGGAGAGAATATTAAATTTATTTAATTAAAATCTTAAATTTAAATAATAAAGAATAAAAAAATAAATTATGGGAGAATCAATTCTTAAATTGAGTTTTGTTAAATCAAATTAGTCAAATTTTTGAATATCAATAATTAAATAAAAGAAAATGCCATTGTCATCATTTTTCTCTCTTTTTTTTATAATTTAATCAAAAATTTTATTAAAATAATTAATAATGCTTTCATGAGACTCAAGGACAATGGTATTTTAATACTTCAAATTGAAACTTAAAACTTTTAGTCCTTAGCATGAAGTCATGGCCCCAGTATGCTCGAAAGAAGCTCAAAAGCTCACACTTCTCAATTTTTTCTATATGCATAATCCAAATGATTTCAGTTGAGCTTAAGCGATGAGTTCGATTGTCCCCTGCATTAATCATTCATCCCTTACTCTCATTTTGGTATTTGATTGCAAATAATTAGAGTTTATTTCTTTCTGAAACTGAAGGACTATGACATTGATTCTAGCGAACGGAGCAGATGGAGGCGGCAATCGATGAGAACGAGAAGAAGAGAATCAGGTGTTTGAGAAGGTGACCGAAATACAAAAATCACCGCAATTCAAGACCAACAACTAATGACCCAATCAATACATTCAAAATCCTAGGAATTTGCAAGAAATTAACTCCATTCAATCACCAAAGCCCCCCCTATCAAAACAGCCGGCCAAACCGCGGCCAAGAAGTAAGAATGATGAACTCACCAAGGTTTGCCTACTTTATCAAATAATATTAAATCAAATTTTATTTGACAAGTCACATCAATATTTATTGACTAATTCTTAATGAAAATAATAGTTTGCTTTGACAAATTCAAATAAATATTTTATTAATATATAATTTCTGATATAAATTATAATATAAGAATTCATTCATTTGATCCGTATTTTTTTTTAATAAAATTTTGAACTCCATATAAAAATATTTTTAGTTTAAAAAATAGGAGACTTTCTAATGAGGCCCTACTATAATATTAGGTCACCAACCTGGGGTACTGCAAATATTATTTTGAACCCTTTTGATATTATTCATCACCTCACTCGCAAGCAAACTCTAATTAACGGAGGAGGAGTCAAAGATGAACACGTCACGCCATTGATATTCTGAAACCTTTCCCGACATATAAAAATAATTTATTTCATCATGCGTCCTCTTTTAGGTTTTGTTGCATACGGTCAAATTCACACCAAGGGACGAGACCCACCGATACTATTTTCTACCCCTTCGATCAATGCGGAGTTCATAAATTATAATTATGACGTGAGCTCATGCTATCCATTAGGAGAAGCATGCATGTGAGATTTTTTTTTTAAATAATAAATTATTAATTAAGTAGACTGAATTTATATGACAATATCCGGTGATTATTTTTTAATTAACTTATTAATAATTATTAATTAATTTAAATAAATGTTTAATCAAAATATGGATTGCTAGGGAAGGCAGTGATGAGTCCTAAAGACAAGGGCTTTTGTCAATCTCACAATTTGAATTGCTTGCTCTATTTTCAACAATATGCCCCACCCCACCCCAAGGAAGCACAAACCCCCGGGGAAGCACAAACTTTTCTTTCTTATCTCTTGGAGTGATGCGCTTGGGCATATATAATATCCGACTAAAGTTGACAGTTGTGGTTCTCCCGTCCAATGAAAAAATTAATTTATTTTCTCTATTTTAAGTATAATTATTTTTGATTAAAATAAAGAGCATTTGATAAAAATATAAAATTTTATAAATGTAAAAATTAATTTCCCTATAAAAATAAAAAAATTATTTTTTAATATTTTTATATTAAAATTCTTTTGCACAATTAGTTAAAGTTACTCTCGGTTTTTCAAATGCTCCCCTGGGTGACGGGGAAAGCATATAATTTAAAAAATTATGAAGTATAATTTTAAATATTGTTTATCTTTAAAACTTTTTATATCCCATCCCTTAAAATTATAATGATGTTGTATAGTTTTTAAATTAGGCGTCATAATTATTCGAATTAAATTAGTCTGATTTTCGAATATCGATTATTAAGTTATAAACTCTTAATTCTTCACTTAAGCTGCTAGCCCTACCTAGGGTCCCACCCATTTTTTTTATTATTAAAGATACCTGGCTTATAATTTTTTTACTCAAAAGAGGTAAATGGTTTATGAATCATTGGACCGTTGGATCAATATTCTGTCAAATAACTAATAACTATAACTCAAACTAAAAATTCATTTTGATTGCCGTCTAATGTATTATTTTGATTTTTTTTTTTAAATCTAATAATTTTGTAGGTGAGACATTTGTCATCAAGGGAAGTTAAATATATTTATTTTATTTATTTCCCTATAAAATGGCACAAGACATCTACAGGATAAATTGAATTGTAAATTGAAAGGTCAATAACAAATATTTCATGCCACTCTTTTTGAAACAATTAACTTTTCATACA
Source organism: Dillenia suffruticosa (assembly GCA_033439265.1). NCBI lineage: Eukaryota > Viridiplantae > Streptophyta > Magnoliopsida > Dilleniales > Dilleniaceae > Dillenia > Dillenia suffruticosa. Next base: position 12,977,607 of record JAVTVX010000010.1, on the reverse strand, counting down.
TGTCGAGGGGTTTTTTTTTTTTTTTTTTGCGCCGGGGGGTGGGGGGTTTACTTGTAAAAAGGAAAATAGTCTGTTGGGGGATTAGAAGAAGATTGGTATGTTTTTTTTGTTAGACGACATAATCACAGGTTAGGGGTGAATAGCTATGATCATTAGGCTACCTCTTTTGGGGGCAACAAGATTGGTATATTGCACATGTATTTTGCCAATTGATTTTACTCTAATGGAGCTTTCTCTACCAAATGAAAATGCATTCGAGAAACCCAATAATTTGTACATTCAACAAAATTAATACCTATCAAAATTCCATTCACAGAACAAAATCTAAGATGAATCCCCACACCTACAGTGATTCCTTGCTCCACCAACATTACTTTTCTCGAACAATAGATGAAACCCAGATCAATTCATCCCAAGAAATACTTTCCAAAAATTATTGGGCAAAGTAATCAAAAAAAGCCGCAATTATAACTTACCTAGCATATATAAAGAGACAACGCTGGGGCATTTCGCAATTCCAAGGTCAGAAAAGGGCACTCTTGGTACTCCGGAAAGTTACTCCCCAACTTAAAGAATCCTCCTCCTGCCCCTCTTAAAGCCCAGAAGCATTTTTTGTTCGTTAGGCAACTGAAAAAAAAAACCAGAGAGAGAGAGAGAAAGAGGGAGAAGGAGAGAGGCAGAGGCTCTGGTGATTACTGAGCTCAGCAAAGCTATAAATATGTAAGTTTCTTTGAAAGCATATTCCGACGATTGTACCTTTTCTTATTTTCTGTCATTTTTCTTTAAATAGTTGACAAGTTGTTTCCGGTCATTTTCTTAATTAGCTGTTTCATTTTTCAACGTGACCCTTCATTTATTGCTTGCAACTTAAGAAACGTATATCTCTCCAAAACAATCAAGAAAGGGGTGTTTTTCGAATTGATCTATTTCTTTTTTCCCCGGCGAGAACAAGAAAAATCAAATCCTGGGTCTATTGCAGAGTGTTTGAAATGAAGTTCTATTCTTGTCAATTCGTGGGATTGTTGTTTTTGAATCTCTCAGAATGTTTCCGATGAAGGTTTGGTTTCTTGATTTTCTGCAGTTATTTCCTTTATGATTGCCGTGGAAAAATCTGTTGTGCTTTTGAAACATTATTGGACTGTATTTGACTAAATATTGAGTTCTGATGATGTTTATTTGATTATTCTGCTCTATGATTAACAAAAATAGAAATTTTCCCTTTTGGAAAAACATGGGTTTTTTGGTTGTTGTGGAAATATTCGTCGCTAAGCTTTTATGACAACCGATTAAAAAAAAAAGATTCTCCAATTCATTTATCTGAAACAATTTCTCAAAAAACTAAATTGGAAAATTAATCGAGTCTTGATTTGTTTCAAGACTTTTAAAATTTTAATAATTTGTATTTGAAAAAATTGAGGAGTTTCTCAATTTGGTTATTCTGGGTACCGAATAATTCTTTTATTCTCTAGCTGGCTTCTATTCAGGTCAAGTTGTGGCATCTGCTTTATTTAGGATGAGGCTTAAGGACACTAACAAAAAATATGTTTTGTCTTATTTCAGACTAATGCTTTTGGCTCTATAAGTGGAAGTAGAGCTTCTTCACTAGTTCAGCAAGGCATAAGCGCAACATGAGTTCAGTGGACGAATCAATGGCCGAGTCTGAGAGAAACTACGAGGACAAACCCTACGGAATTTGGTTTGTTGAGTTCATCCAAAGAAAGTCACTCTCCTATAAAACCCACCAGTCCATTGTTCTAATTGTAACATTTCTAGCATATACGTGCTACCATGCCACTAGAAAAACTACCAGCATTGTCAAAAGTGTGCTTGATCCTGAATCATCCGAAACAAGCTTGCAATCTTTGCCATGGGAGAGAATGTCCACAGGGACATGGATACTTGGGAGTGGTTGGGCACCGTTCAATGGATCAAATGGCTCAGCCTTGTTGGGAGACATTGACCTGGCTTTCCTCGGAACGTATGCTATAGGAATGTATTTCTCCGGACAATTGGGTGATAGATTGAATTTGAGGATATTTTTGACAGTTGGAATGGTGGGAACTGGTGTATTTACCGCACTTTTTGGTGCTGGATACTGGTTGAACATTCATACTTTCTATTATTTCTTGATAGTGCAAATGATTGCGGGCTTGTTTCAATCAACTGGATGGCCTTCGGTGGTTGCTGTAGTTGGGAACTGGTTTGGGAAGAGTAAAAGAGGGCTTATAATGGGCATTTGGAATGCTCATACATCTGTTGGGAACATTACAGGATCTTTGATTGCTTCGGCTATGTTGCAGTATGGCTGGGGTTGGTCTTTTGCTGTGCCTGCCATGATCATTGCTTTCATTGGTGTGGTTGTGTTTCTTTTCCTGCCAGTTAGCCCCGAGGCTGTTGGTGCTGATAAACAGGAAGATGAGCTGCAATCTCCTAAGAAAGCTGGGGAAGCAGTCACAGAACCGCTATTGAGTTCTGATAAAGCGGTTGCTCATGAGAGAGCAGTAGGGTTTATTGAGGCATGGAAGATCCCTGGAGTTGCTTCTTTTGCTCTTTGCCTCTTCTTTGCAAAATTGGTTGCCTATACATTCTTATATTGGCTTCCCTATTACATAAGCCACACAGGTACGGTGATCTTTAAGTTCTATTGTTTAACAAAAAAATGCTTTCTGCATTTTAATGTTCTTATTATTGTGTAGTCTTGAGTTCTTAGTGACCTTGGTAGCAATTGGTGAATGGAACGAGGAATGTAGGTTTCTTTAAGTAATATCATTTGAAAGTCTGTTTAACGTTTTTGAGGGGATATTTTGTTCCCTGTCACATGAGAAAACCACAGGAGATTTGAGTGCTTTTACCTCTTCTCAAGGCTGTCATGACAACCTGAAAAATGCAAACAAACGGATTGACTGACCAATCCCTGAAAGTTTTATGAGGCTTATGAGATTTTCTTTCCAGCCATGTTAAAGAAGATTTCTTCTGATAAATATTTGCATTGCTGTCTAAGTCCAGTTACAATTTTACTTGTCTTATGATCTTGAATACCCTAGACAGGAGTAGAATGTGATTCAATTTGCTGATGATATGCAGAAATTGATGGAACATATTATTCGAGTGAGACAGCTGGAAACCTGTCTACATTGTTTGATGTTGGGGGAGTGGTAGGAGGGATCATAGCTGGCCACATTTCAGACCGCCTGGATGCCCGAGCTATAACAGCAGCAAGTTTTACATATTTGGCAATCCCTGCTCTCTTTCTATACCGATGCTACGGATATGTATCCCTGACTGTTAACATCATGCTCATGCTCATCACTGGATTTTTTGTTAATGGACCCTATGCTCTTATAACAACAGCGGTCTCAGCTGACTTAGGAACCCATAGTTCCTTGAAAGGGAATTCACGGGCACTGGCAACTGTCACAGCCATTATAGATGGAACCGGCTCTGTTGGTGCTGCCATTGGACCTTTGTTGACAGGCTACATTTCAGCTGTGAGCTGGAGTGCTGTTTTCACAATGTTGATGGTTTCAGCTCTTATTGCAGGACTGCTTCTGACTAAACTTGTGATGGCAGAGGTGGCTGCTAAGATGGAAAAAGCAAGACTGCGGAGAGATCCTTCATCAGGGTCCCCTGTAGAGTCAATTGAGGTGTGAAATGGCTGGAGGGTTCCTTTTATATTCTTCTTATTGTGTTTAAGACGGGCCAATGTGAACTTTCAGTTCATTGGCTGCGAATCGTGCTAAAATGAAGTTAAAATGAAGGGAACAGGGATCCTCTGATTGTGTTCATATGCAGGAGAGGGTGCTTTTTCCAACCTTCTTCAAGATTTCAGTCTGAAATGTGGAGGAAGGAAATCAATAAACTTGTATACTTCGCTTTTTGTATGTTTAGAAAGATCAAGCAATGGAGAGATTTGTACCTGTTCATGAACATTGCAAATTGCAGGCAGATGATACTTTTACCGGACACTGTTAGACTATACAAAATTGAATAATGTCCTTTTTTTTTTTTTGAAAATCTTAATTGGGCTTAATTTATCTTTAATTTATTTTATTTTGCTTAATTATATTTGATGACAAATATATGATTTTGTAAGTAGAATCAATTTTTTTATAAAACAGATTAAATTTGTCATTATATTAATAATTATTTACATACCCTTTTAATCTCAGTTGATCTTAAATTTTTTAAATAATAGTACTAAAATAAAAACCGTAGAATAAAGGTGTGTTGAACATATTTACCACAACAATATATGTATATGTAGTTATATATATTTACAAACTCTGCAGACAATTTGCCATAAATAGTGATAGGTGAATGAAAGAAGTTCACAAAATAGAAATTGGTAAATTAAAAAAAGCAATGTTGATACCGTGGAGGTTTAGTCTGTGGAAATTTGAATCTGCCCACCACAGTTTCTTATTGCATGACTAAGACCGGACAACTTGTTCTTACTACAAGCTATCTATTCCTTTTTTCCCTTTAAATCTTGCTCACCAAGATACATTATAAAAAGACCACAAACAAAGGGCTCCTCTTTTTGAGCTTTTTTGTTGGGGGGGAGGGACCGAAGATGTTGAAATGGCACAGAGGTTGAGGTCAAGGCATTTTAACTTGTGGCTTCAATAATACCATGTTAATCAAATTGGGAATGGAGCACACAACTTGACGAAGATCTTTGGTGGATTAAACCAAGTTGATGGATTGACGGATAAGCTTGTTATTGTTTTCAACAATGAAAAAAATTTGAATAATAATCAACGGAGAGTTAGCTTGTTTAGTGGGGGGTGGATGGTACAATCACTTAATCAAATTTAGAATTTGAAATTTAGAAATAAAAAAATTTACGTCGAGAAAATCGTTCCTTAAATAGGGTTTTCGCAAATGTTTAAATTATATTATTCAAAATATGATTTCGAATATCGGTTGTGAAAAAAAAAGAATAATAAACCATTGGATCTAATCCTTGGTCACATTTCTAATTAATTTAAATATATATTTAATTAAAAATTAATCAAAACATTTCGAACGGAGTAAACTTGTAATTTCCATTTTGGCAACTTTTGATTTGGGGAATGAGACCAACCGGGGATCCCCTGTTCTGAGCTTGAAAACAATGTTCCTTTCAACTCTTGTTTCAACCCTGGGGTCTTGGCTGCCTTTTTCTGGACATTTAATCCTATCACTCTGTAATTCTCATATTGGATTTTCCAATGATTTAGAAGAGTTATAAAACAAGAGATCCTATTACTGGATAGTCATAAAAAAGACAACATATGAGATGCCTTTAAAGCACCCAACCAAACCTGAACTTCATAGTCATTTCCTTCCTTTCATAGTTATTCTCTCTCTTTTTAGAATTTATATTAACATGTTTCTCTTTTCTCTCATAGTGATGATGTGTTCTTCATAGATTTATTTACATCTCTTTTACCCTTCTCTATCTCTAATTTACTAAAATTATATTGCTATATAATTAAGATACAATTTTAAATCCTTTTTAATAATATTATGTGTAAAAAATGTCAATATAATTAAATAAACTATATTTAATTAAAAAATTTATTAAATAAAGAAAAAAAAATTTAAATGATGTTGAGGATGTTTTGATACAACAATTCTAAGAATATTTATATATAAAAAGCTTGCAATGGAACTTGAATATCAAACATTGATGACTAATATTCCATGGGTACAATATTGAATACTAAACTTTTTAAATAAAAATTTAAAATTTGAATTTTGAAAATAGAAAAATAGAAATCGGGAGAGTCAATTTTTGAATGAATCCCACAGTATTCAAACTGAATTATAGTTGGATAATCTAAATACCAGTAGATCAAAATAAAAATAATAATGATTTGATTTATTAATGATATAGATTTAGGATTTCTTAGATTTGTACTCCTTTCATCTCAAGTCGGGGGAGTTGATTCCACTTTAATAATGGATATCGGAGAGGTAATCAATTCAGATATGCCCTTATTTAAAACCAAACAAACAAATTTCAACGCATTATTGTATTGCGGAGACTCTTAATCATAGTAAAAAAAAAAGGGAATTATATCTGTTTTGGCATTATTAAGGATAAATTAAGAAATAAAAAACAACCGACAGAAGAGAATATGACACCAATACAGCCTTCTTTCTAAATCCCCAAATTTTAATACGAGGATGATTCCAAGCCGAGACTAACAAGCCAAACAAAAAAGTTTAGTATTTTTCTCATATTTTTTTCGTGTCTTTAATATTCTATCAATTTTTGGCTTTCGCTTTCCCGCAAAAATCCTTAGACCTAATTCCTCTCATCTCTCTCTCTCTCTCTCTCTCTCCCTCTCTCTCCCTCTCTCCCTCTCTTGGAAATTCAATGCAAAGGACAACGGTGAAGATCGTAAACGATGCGATTGTAGCTTCGTGTGAGATCGAATCAGGTTCGCGATTTAACCTGTTTTTCTTTCCTCTCTCGTCATTTTCATCTAATTTGATTCGACAAATTTTGACGAATTCTTGTGTGAATTGTTGTTTTGTTTGTTTGCATTTTTTGACCTAATTTCTGCTAGTCTTGGGCGTAGATTCGAAATTTATCGCCCTGGATCAATTTTAGGGTTTTGGTCGTTTTTCTTTTCGATTTTCTTCGTGTTGATTAGTAATTTTCTTGTGTTTGATCGGATTTTAGCTCTTGATGCGAAACAAAGAACAATTCGATTACTGCTAGTAATTATTGGAATTTTCTGCAATATTTCGGTCAAAATTCGCCTAAATTTCGATGTTGTCATTTAAATTGTGAGTCATAACCCGATTTTATTCAGATTATGAGGATCCAAATTTGGGAATTATTGCTCTGTAATGCTTATTTGTTTTCACATGATCAAAAATTGGAGTGAAAAGTGCGATCCTGATCAAAATGTTGAATCCAATACCATGTTCAATGATTCAAAACATAACAACTATTTTTCCATTGTCATCTCACACGTGTTTTTATATGTCTTTTCCTCCAGATTCACCTGTCATGTCCTGGTGTTAAAGCTGACTTAATTTTGAGGCTGGGGAATTACGGGTTATTTGTTTTATGTGACGCTTCGGCTTGTATTGCTTAGTTCCTGTCAGTTGTGTGGTGTAGAGAGAGCATAAGATAATTCCAGTTGAATGCTAGTTTGTGGATGCCTTTCTGTTGGATAGGATATATTGGGTACACATGGGCGTGAGCTACTTGTCTGTCTCTGCAGTGTGCACAGTGTTGAGCTTTGCAGGTCTCCAGTATTGGACAATTGTATCTCTGGAAAACCTAAAATCACAGGGGCGGATTGGTGATAATATTATAAGCTCCGCAAATCTTGCACATACTCTTGAGTTGCTTTTGGCTTCTCATGCCACTGTTGCTCTGGTGGTGAACTTAGCCATCAATGTATTTATTCTACTCATTCTGTCTCTCAAGGTAAATATGTTTCCACGTTTTAAATCTCTGCTGTAGCTAAATTTTTTCATTCAGACAAATGGAACTTAGACAAAAGGAGTCAATTGCTCAAATGATGGAATGAAGTGTGCCTATGGTTTGATTCTGTAGTTATTGCCTTACACCTTGTTAAACTAGCAACAGTTGTAGTGTATCCTAAAGCTTCGAGTTATTTTGGTCATCAGGTTGTTCACTCCAATTAGCAATCTTTGGTCTATGGTAGTGTTATTTTGAATGAGAAGAGGGAAAGTGCAACATAAATTTTTTCCCCCGAGTAAACTAGATAGAAGAAGAGAGGAAAAATTGCACCACACGCCTTAATTGACAAAGTTCCATTGATATTTTTTTTAGTAATCAAAGCTATTGTCCCTTAGTCATTATAGTTATTGCTATTTAATCAGTAAATAGCAATGGCATATTTAGTGATTGCAATCATTTTGTGAGTGATATGATTTTGATGAATGCATCCTACTATTTCTTACATGCAGACAATATTCTTTGGGGAGCTGTATCCTTCTGAATCCAGAAAAGTCTTGGAGCGCCTTATCAATTATGTTATTTACAAGGTTGATTTCTTTACAAGAAATTGGTATCAAGCTGCTTAATTTTTCTAATGTACGTTATGCACATGATTGATCACTAGATACGTATTTGTAGTGTTTCCACTTGGTATCAAACATTGCTTTATTGTAAATATGGCTAATACCACATTACAAATGGTGCCCGGAGTTTACCAGTTCTATCATCCATGAACAATAAGTAACCATTTAAAGGAAAATTTAGAAAAGATTTTCAAATCATGTTTATTAGCTTGTCATTTCCTATGGTAGAAAATTGTAGAGTAACATGCGGAAGTGTAACTAAGCTTGCTACCATGGTAACATGTAAAAGTTGGCTGTATTGGCCTGCAATCTATCAGCGTCCTGGGGAAGCATTTAAAGCATATGGTGGCTTTGACCTAATTAAGGCCTGGGGTAAAGGGTTCAGTTGTTAGCTTTGAGAGAATGATAATGGAATGATTGCTTAGGGTGTGAACATGTGGTTTAGCTATGTCTTATGTAGTGCAATCATGGGGGTCACTTGTAAACTTTTGGTTAGAAAGAAGTTGAATCCGATGCAGTTGAGACGTCAAAGTTTGTGATGATTTTAACAACACTCACTAGATATTGTGATTATATCAAAATAAAATATAGTGGAAGAAGGTTGGGGCCTTCCTCTAGAATTTATAGCACCAGAAAAAGAAAAAAAATTAAAAATAAAGATCATCACCATCAGGTTTTTGTTTTGAGGCCTTTATGAGGTCCTGATGACCAAAGAAATTAAGTATTGAATTAGTTGTTTCCATGCTAGCATCCGCGGTGCTTAGTGCTTATAGATAATAATCTCCTCAGCATGCTTTTATTTGGAGGGGAATGAGGTAGGTTTTAGATTGAGTCATTGGTCATGCATGAAGATAAAGAGGAGCACTTGTATTTGGATTGAGGCTGCTCAAGTCTGATATGCAGTTTTAAAGAAAACTCATATCAGAGGTGGTGCTTTTCCTTTAATGAAATAATTTTCACAAAACATTCTCTTGTTGGGATGCATAGCTGGTCATGACCAGCCATGGTTCAAACACGGTTTATATAATTTGTGCACCAGTCTGGAGATGTGCTGTCCTTTTTGTTGAAGTTACTGCAAAGATAAGAAAGACCAAAAGAATACTGGTCAAGCTGTCAGTTGGAAGATATGCTAGTTTTTTAGTAGACGTGAAAATTCGCTTATGTGGATTAAAAGGTACCTAGCCAATTGATGGCTTTCCCCCCTTTTTCTGCATGGATGTATTTGTTATTTTGATTCTTCACTTTGCTCACATCTAGGAAATTAAATATGATAGTATTTGGTTTTAGTTACAGGTGTGAAGTGCTTAACTTTGTTGAAAGATAAGAGTACTTTGGCATTTGGGGACTTCGAGTGCCTCCAATTCTATGGATGATTGGATGCATCAACATAAATAGTTCAAAAATTTTTAACTGAACATGACACAACATGATACAGTTTATATATATATATATATATATATATATATGTAAATTGTATATAAATATGTAAAGTATATGCATGACTACCAAATGTGAAATAATATGTGAAAACAGTTTATAAGGGCTGAAGGGTGTTGTGGACTTGGAGTGGTGAGCATACCAATTATGCTATGCCAAGAACTTATATGTTCACACCCAAGAAGTAAATATACTATTTGCCCTTTTCACTTAAGAGGGGGAAAAAAACACGGTGAAATTTTTGTCCGTGTATTAAGGACATAATAATTGATGAAATATCAACCTCTTGATTATATGTACAATTTGACTCAATAGTCATTACACTAATAGAAGATTCATTACAAGATATAGCAAAGAAAAAAACAACAAAAATAGCAGCGGAACATATTGTGTTTTGATGGTGCAAGTGGTGGTAATGCTGGCTATTTAGTAGGCAATAGGCATTGAGTGACTTTGGTTCACCAAACTAAATTCACAAAATTCATATAACCTAATGTTATTTCATAGGCATTGAGGAGTTACATCTTTTACTGCTTACTTGATTATATTTTGAATTTAGATGGTTGCTTGTTAAGTATTTGAATGTGCACGTATGGTGGACAGGGTACTTTTCTTCCACTGGTTGTCCAACCAACAATATTTCAAGCTGGCATGTGGTCAACGTGGATGACCATTCTTTGTTCACTGAAGGTACTTGTTTTTATACTATAGTGCACGTTTACTTGACTGGTTTTGGTCTAATTCTTATCTCTATGGCTAGCTCATTTTTTCATCACCATATATGTGCTGTGCAGATGTTTCAAGCTTTGGCTAGAGATAGACTTGAACGCTTGAATGCATCTCCTTCTGCGACACCATGGACATATTCTCGTGTCTTTCTCGCTTTACTCTTTGTCTTGTTCGTTGATTTGTTCTGGTAGTAAATTTCCTTACAAGTTTGATGATTTTGTTTCTTTCCTTGTATCAGGTTGTAGAAGCGTAACTATATGCTTAAATGCAACAATAGTTCGAGATGCTTCTTTTGTAGTTACTCTCTAATGACATCTATTCTTTTTGTGGTACTTTACATTAACAGCTGCCTCTGTCCTTTTCTTGTATTTGCAGGATAAGGATGTGCTTTGTCATATATCAAACATTTGGATCCTCTGGTTGGTTGTTGTTCTTTGAGCCTGCAAGTATTGCTTTTGAAACACTTCAGGTAATAAAATGGATAACGCTGTAAATCTTATTGATCATGAAAGGCCTTATTGCACATAAATTTTTTCTGTAGGCCATTGTAGTTCATGGATTTCAGTTGCTTGATATATGGCTCCATCATACCGCAGAAAGCAGCACAAGTTGCCAGAGATCCAAGTTTTTTGATTTATCAGCAACAGGTAGTTTTCTTAATCCATCTTAATCAGAGGATTGAGTTCGTAATGATGTGGTTGCTTTAGGTTCCTCGTGTCTTTAACTACTTAATATTAACAAAAAAGAAAAAAAGGGAAAAAACTACTACCATGACCTCAGCCTCTGTATCAGGTTAAGGATTGTAGTCTGCTCTCCCTGTCAGTGGAAAGAAATTTAACAATGAAGTTCTTATTGTACTCTTTTTTAAGAAATTATTCACTTCAAATCTTGAAAACTAATCTCTTTTTTCTGAATAAACTTTTTTCCCCCTTTGTAATTGATATTCTTTCTGTTCCCCTCTGGAGGCTTTGAAAATCTAGACAACCACCTCATGTGAATTGGCAGCATGTCAATTCATATATTGTTGTGTTTCTATAGCATCCTTGTGGTGGATTTCATCTTTTATTAATCGAGGCTGGTAACTGCAGGCTTTTTGTGGGAATGGAAAAGCATTATGATCCGGAACTTTGGTTTTTTTCTAGACATGATGACATTGTTGATGGCACTTGGTCATTACATTCATATTTGGTGGCTTCATGGCATGGCATTCCAACTTGTGGATGCAGTACTTTTCCTGAATATACGTGTAAATCATACACACCGCTTTCCTTTGAGTTTTCAGGCCTTTTTTTTAAAAATAAATTTGATATACCGATGCCTTCCTTCACTCATGGCTTTTGCTATATAATGAGCAGGCCTTACTAAGTACTATTGCAAAGCGTGTCAAAGGTTTCATTAAATTAAGGATAGCTTTAGGCACACTTCATGGGGCACTTCCTGATGCAACATCTGAGGAGATACAGGCATACAATGATGAATGCGCGATCTGTAGAGTAAGCTTATCCTGCTATCATATTTTTGATTTCTTCTTTTGACTCTTCTATCGTACTGATTCGGAGAAACAACAGGAGCCAATGGCTAGAGCCAAAAAGCTTTCTTGCAATCACCTATTTCATCTTGCCTGCTTGAGATCTTGGTAAAAATTTATTGTTAAAAATTTATTGTGCTTGTATATGAGATTCTTTGGTTTTTTTTTATACAAGTTTTGGAGTCATAAAGTGATGCCAAATTTTACGCATGATGCTAGGTTGGATCAAGGTCTAAATGATGTATATTCTTGCCCTACCTGTCGGAAGCCACTCTTTGTAGGCAGATCTGAAGATGAAAGAAATCCCCGTTCTGTTGATGTTTCAAGTGATGAGCAGCTTTCCCGACAAATTAGTTCTGGATTTGAACAGCAAAACACGATGGTTCATGCTGTGCCTGCAGGAATTTTTCCCAATCAGATGCAGAATCCTTTAGAAAGTGATGCTTGGAGGTAAGCTTTCTTGTCAAATGATATATATATATATATATATATTTTGGGGCTCCTGCTGTATCAAATGACATTAGCTTCCTTGGCCACATTTAGCATTCTGTGTAACAACTGGTTTTCAGGCTTCTTGCTGATGAAATCTGCCTGGACAAGTTGTTTTAGAAACAATTGCAGTTTTTGCACGTTCATCAGAGGTTTTAAAATTTTAAGATGGGAGTGAAAAAAAAAGCAAGTTTTGGTAATTTAAGTGAGGTTTATTTTTCTTGGGTAGTTGAGCAATCCATTAAATGATATTAAGGCAGAAAATAGGATGATTCTCATCCACACCTCAACACAAAAAAAAAAACCAACTCATAAATCAACGTTTTTTTCCTTGCTTTTACTGTCTAGGGGTGCAGGGCTGGATTCAAGCTGGTTAAACACTTGGCCATCCCAGGGTCTTGACGGAGCTGGTCCATCTAATTCTATGAGATCCGTGGGGCTAGGGAGGGTTCAGATGATGATGAGGCATCTTGCATCTGTAGGTGAAACTTATGCCCAGACTGCCCTTGAAGATGCTGCGTGGAACCTTTGGCCAATGAATCCATCTCAGGCTTCTGGTTCTGCTTCACCCATCCCTCCTACTACTGCTGGTGTTAGATTTGCTGGAAATACCGTAGGTCTACATAGGAGGACAATGTCACGCAGTGCAAGTGACAACATTGCAAACATGCTTGCCATGGCTGAGACAGTACGAGAGGTGCTACCTCACATACCTGATGAATTAATTTTTCAGGTACCTTCTAGATTTTTGAAACTTTTTCTTGCCTTGATTTCTTGCTTGTCAATCTTTGTTGGTTTTGTTAAGTGAGTGTTATTAGTTGCCTTTTTGGTGTCAAAAAACCAGACATGATTTTTTCTCCTTGAGGTCATGTTCCCTACCCCTCCTTTGGGTTTCGGTGGAAGGGTGTAATTGGGGGGAGTTTGACTGCCATGGACAGCCTGATATTTATTTCTGTCGACCTTTTGGGTTTTTTTCTTTTTTTTTTTGATTTTCTGTTTCTGCTTTTAACTTCCCCTCTCCCTTTGAATTTCCAAAGTTCAATTCAGTCATGGGATTCGTAAACGTAAAATGACTAAATATCTTTAATATATTGCTTTAGATTAGAATTCAATGTTTCGCCTATGTGAGGCTCTGTTCTGTTGAAATATTTCAGGACTTGCAGAGGACGAATTCTGTGACTGTAACTGTGAATAATCTGCTCCAAATGTGACTTGCATATCATTTTCTTGTATCACAATATCGCTGCTTGAAGTTGAGATAATATTTGCAGCAATTCAGCATTTGAAGCTTTGGATGCCCACATAACTTACCAAGAATCCAAAATTGCCGAGGAAACATGATCACCCATAAGCTTCAAATTCTTCTGTATATAAAAGCGGCCCCTGAATCACCTGTTACCAAACAAAAAGAAATGAGAACAAAGAAATTGTTCTGTAAGTATAGCCCGTTCCCCCTTTTTTTTTGAAGGGGCCCCAAACAAGTTTAATGTAGATGTACACAAGTTGGTTATTTTGGTGCATTTTATTAAAATCCTGAGCTTTTCCTGCCCGGGCTTTTGGATGTTATTTTGAGGCTGCAGTGTAAACTTACGCAGGAAAGTAGCCATCCTTGTGAATCCAATCATTCCCTTTTTTCCCCCTTTTATTTTAATTTTGTTTATAGAGACGGCTTGACAATTTCGGACATGATAAGATTTGAATCATGTGACGCACATCTGACCATAACATTTTCGTCGTGGTGTAATTTTCTCAATAAACCAATTCGGGGGGATGACGGTACCTTTGTCTGGCGACGTTATCGTGGGTCTTGGTCCGCAACCAGCCATATGGATCCTTTCTGGGCCCAGCTTGAAATTACCTCAGCCCAATGAATCTTCACCGGTCACCTCTACAACTTCCTTTTCCTTCTTTTTTTTTTTTTAATTTTTTTTTAATTTTTATTTTGGATGAAAAAAGAGAGAATAAAGCTCAGGGGCCCAAAAACAAACAGGATTAGGAAAGGTGGGCCGGAGGCCTAGAAATCATTTTTTTTGGTTACGTAAGAATTCAAACTCTGTATCTTAGGGTTTGGAAAGAATTTATGACCACCAGACTGTTTCTTAATCCTTGTTCTCAACGAAAGAGCTCATCATGGAGCAGCAAAGGTTTGATTTTTTTTTGTCCCCGACCCCCGGTATCCGGAAGTTCGCTCCGACTAATCCGGATCGACCTGACTGTCGGGTTTCTTATAGAGGGGGAGGTCTCCCAAAGTAGTTTTTTTTATTCCTAAGGAGGCTCGAACCCGAGCAATTGGTTAAGAGATACAGAATCTTTTCCATTACACAGACTGATCTTTGGTGGAACAAAGGTTTGATGCAGTCCGGGGATTCTGCGAGTGCCCAAGGATAGCGAGGTAGTCTGCACATTTGTTTCCTTTTCTGCAGACATGAGCCACCTCCCGAATACCATCTCCATGAGCTGCCTGCATTCATCAATGATGGCCTGTATAGGGTCACCTCTACATCTCGTCCGGCGGAGTCGGGGCATAATATTCATTCTTGGGCCCATTTGCCAAGCCCAATTTTCCCAAATAAAAAGAAATAAATTTTAAAGGAAGGGTTGGGCTAAGTTGGGTTGGCCTCAGCCCAAGCAGGAAGCCTTAGGCCCATGGTATTTGCCCATTCAGTCCCAGTCCAAGTTTGATCAATCAAGACTTTGAAACATTTTCTCATATAAAATGACCCCACCCTTCTGTATCCCAAAAAAAAAAAAAGCACCATCAGTATTCATGCTCAATCTCAAATTGCATCCAATCCGTTAGCCTCTGCCCCAGCGGATATACATGGCAAAAGACAATCGAATTAATAAGAAGATTTCTTTGGGAAAAAAGATTTCTTTGGGAAAAAAAATTCCGATCAGGTGAAATCACCGAACATGGTTAGTCAAATCTAAATAAGAAAATCAACAAAGGTCGGCGCACGTGGTAGGAGCTACGTTGTTTCTTAATCATTAATCATGTGAGAGTTTGAATACGGAGAGATATTTATTAAAGACCCTTACTATAATAAATCCATAATAATTGATTTTAATTAATCGAGTTAAAATTGGTAAAAATATTCAAAAAAATCTAAATGAGAAAAGGGGATATGAAAACAAACCAAAAACGGCGGCGGCAAGAGGAAGCTCAAAACTGGGATTCGAGCTCGGCAAGTCCACGTGTCCTCCAAAAGTTCGACATTGTTGTTCGGCCCATCGCCGCTGTCTCGACGGCGACGTTTGTGGGGCCCCGCCAGTTTAACAGTTTGAATCAGCTAAAGCTAGTGACAGTGCTTGTTTGGCCTCACCTATGTGCTCGATTGCACAATCACCTCATAATTGATTGAATGTGTTTTCCACTTAGAGACGAAGGGTATGCCCATCTGATCCTGAAGGAGTAACTAAAGTGGGGTAAATATAAAATTGTATCCAGTAAGTTATATAATTATGAGAAATACATAGGTACTGAGGTTCCTAATTCTATTCAAGTCATTTTAATTTTGAAGCATTTGATATTTTTTTTTTCTGTAGTTTTACACGTGTATTTATATATATAATTTATAATATTAATTCAAAATATATAAATTTCAATTCAAAGATAAATATAAATTAAATTCAAATCATTCCATCAAAACAAAACTCTTTTTCACTTTTTAAAGTCAAAGTAGATAAGGGGATGAAATGGGAGGGGAACAATACAAGAACAAAAAGGGAGAGGTAGAAATGGGGGTAAATAAGGGGTAATACGCCCTTTTAAGTGGCATGGCGTTCCTCAAGAACACGAAGCATTGTTTTGAATGTGTTACCCGTATTCCTTTCCATGCACTAAACTGTCCTAGATCTTTAAATCATGCTAATCATAGTTAAAATTTGGTGGGAAAAAGGGAAGTTCATAAACCTGCACAAAGTGTTAGATGTGAGAAATTATGTAATAAGACAGAGTCAATGATCGACAGTTCACAGGCAATTTTTGTGATTTTATCACGACACCTTTATTCTCTGACTGATACTTTTTTCTTTTTTTTTTTTTTTTTTTTTTTTTTGTTTTTAACACAAGATTCGATGGGAGAGAGCCTAGAAAGTTTCCATTGATCCATGACCTACCATCCAGGCAGTCAATTATCGGATGCATTGTTCAGTGTGTTTAAAAATGTGTTTGTTCTTGCTGCATAGGCAGTGGGGAATCAGGTAAGGATGCTTTTTTTTTCTAAGCATCGGAAAGGTTTGGGCCTTGCTGAAAGAAGGGAACTGAAATGTCTATCTTGCATAACAACAGAACCCAATAAATGTTTGGGTTAATATAGATTGATGCTTCAGTTGTGGAGGCATTGGAAGTTATAATGATGTTGATAGGCTGGATCACTGTAGTCCATTAGTATTCAGAAATGGTGGTTGGCTAGGCCTAGAAATTTCACATTTCCTATTCTTTAGCATCTGAACTACCTCAGCCTGATGGTCCTAGAGTAGCTGAGGCTTTGTGCATAGAAGTTCAATCTGATGGACGTTTGATGCCTTTTTTGCTACTAAGTTATATACAACGCAGGGTTTGCTATCTCATGCAATTTGTGGAGTCTGTAGAACTTCCAAGCCCGATTCAGGATAATGTATAATTCTCTTTGATAATACAAGGACAGCAAGAGAGGGCGAACTTGGTGTAACGGTTGATTTGCTCCTTTGATGACCTCGAGGTCATGGGATCGAAGCGTGAAAACAGTCTCTTTGCAAAAAAATACAAGGGGGGAGACTACGTACATATACGTTCACCCTCATCCAATTCCCGTACTAAACTGGGGAACACTTTATGTATAAAATGAGTCCTAATACAAGATTCGGATCCCAGATCATGAGTTAGGGGAGGGGAATTGAAACTACTAGACTGTCTCCTTGAAGACTTTTATGACTGATTCTACAAACTTAGATACTACTGTTTTTTCTTAAATTCTTGTAACAATAATTAACTTCTCTGAAAATATACCAATTAGTTTGCTGGAAATAGTTCCGCAGCCTCTAATAGTGGAGAAGGAGACTAATTAAGAGCTAGATGGTCCTACAATCATTTATTTATTTATTTTGTAAGCTTGCACGGCTGGCTGAATTCTTTTCTCAATAGCATAATCCCGTAAATAGTGTGCATTACCCTTCATGGATATCTACAGTTTTGGCTTTCCGGCCCCAACATTTTATTATTGTAAATTTCATAGGAGACAAACCATAGAGGTCTCATGCTACTGCCTTAAATTTTCCTTGTCCATGAGTCTCATAACTAAGCACACTAGCATGTTCCCTTTGGACAGAACCTCTTAGATCTCTGTTGTGGAAAAAAAAAAGAAGGGCCTCTCTTTAGTGCTGCTTTTCTCCACAACAGATAGTCAAACTCAAAGCTCTAACCATATCACTATATATTGTACTTCATTACCCACAATACGAAAACTTACATTATAAATTCAAAGCCCATCTCGCTTGTGTCTTTCAAGTACTCCTCAAAGTCGAACACATTAATCAAAAACCCATCTCCGGTTTCATCATGTCTTTCACTTTATCTTCTCTCATCATCTTCACCATCTTCTGTCTTTCAGTCTATGCATGCATGGCTCGTCCGATCCCGTTTGCTTCTACTAAGGAGGTTGGTGCTCTAATGTTGTAAATTTTCTAAGTTGACACCCACTCACAAACCAAAGGGTGTTTCCTTTGTTTTCAAATGTTTGACTATTGATTTTGATGCAGGTTTCAGACAAGGGTCAACTAAGCAATATGGTTTCAACCCAAGAAGTGGGTGGTGAAGTAGTTCATTCAAGTTCAAAGCAGGCATTGAAGGATCTACACAAGGAATCACTTGGAAACAACATGAGAGATGCAAATTCAGGTTTAGTCCAAAGCCAATCTGAGTCTCTAGTTTCAGTTTATTGGCAAGTTCCGCACCAAAGTCACGAACAACACCCTGGCTTTCACTCTGATTATTCTCGTCCTCGGACACGACCTCCTTCTCACAATAAAGAATACTCCTCTCCTAATTTGTCACTCATTTTGCTCCATATAATACTAGAAAGCTTCATTTGACCTATAGTAAGCTAACATTCCCTTGACCAGACCAGTAATTACTATGGGGAAAAGGATTCCCAGAGCCTTAAAATCTGAGGACTCTGTAACTACATACTAGTGCCATTTTTGATCAAATAAGAGTTTGAAATAGTTTTATTACATTCTTCTTTTTGGTTCTCTTTTAATGCCTTGCTCTTCTTCTAGATTATACAAGTATGATGTTATGTTTGATAAAGATGGGAAATGCAGGAATTCAGAATGTTATCTCCTCTTCAAATGTGGGTCTGCTAAAGACCATCAAAGTAAAGGTAAACTAGTTTATCCCATCCATCTAAATTCATTAGTTTCGAAATGCATTAGCATTTTCTAATATAGATAAGGGAACTACTAAGTGAGGATCACTCATTCATGATTTCCCACATATGGATGCAACAAACGTATGTCCAGCAGACGGAAGGTCCTGCATCAGTTATGATCCATGACTTCCTAATAAGGTTGGGATTGTGGTCACAAAATCAATAAAGATGATTCCTGGGAAAGAGAATGCTAAGTTTTTTATTCGATTCAAAGATGTTCATCTAAGGGGAAACAAATGAAAATGTGAAAGTGTTCAGAGTAGTTCAGAAAAATAGGGCAAAAACCCCATTAGGAAAAGACAAACAGTTTCCCAGTTAAGTGGTATTGCCGTATGATAATTTTTTTTTTTTTTTATCCCACTCCTGAGATTTTGCTCAATGCACATGAAAGGAGGTAATTATGGTCCTGTGTATGGGCTTGACAAATTATCCTTCTGATGCTTGTGTAGGGATCAAGAAGGCAAGCAAGGTCAATTCTAGGATTTGAGTCACATGTTATGGAGGAAGCTACAGGTTCCAAGCAAAAGAGTACACGTAAGGATGTGTCAGTGACAGATTATGATCCACCACATCGCAAACCACCCATACACAACAGGAGATGCTAAACGACATTGCTCTCATTTTGCATTTTTACTAAATATCTATGATAAGTATACAGAAGAATAAGGCATGTAGCTTCAGATCTCGAGTGACACATGGTGGATAACAGTCCTTCGCAGTATTCCGTTTCATCTGGATTGTTAAAGAGATAATTGGAATGAGAGACCAAATGTTTTGGTTGAAGAGCAAGGTAGCTAGAATGTAGAATTCACTATATTCTGAAATAAAACAGAAGCATTCACTTCGCTCTTCAAAAGAACATTGCATATCTATCATCAAATCATGCCTTGCTGCACTTTCAGGAGTTCCACACGTTTCCGGGAGACTCGGTTTATGACAAAAGACAAGTTATACTACACATTCTAGTCCTAGTAGCCAGACTAAATACAATGGCAGACCGATGAAAGTTCTGTGGTTAACCACAGGCTTCGGCTTTATGGAAATCTTAAATCAAAGAGTAACCTTCCTAAACCAGACGGACTTAGTTCAACGATAGTAAAAATTGATACTGGTCAAGACAACCTCCACAGTTCACTCTAGTTTTACAAAAAATAATGTTGCCTATTGTACCATTTCCATAGTTTTTTACAATAATATGAACGAGAAAAGAAGTGGATTAACAGTTGGCGTTACATTTTTTTTTAATCAGGAATGACCCAAGTACAAATCAGAGTCTACTATATGTGAAATTCTAAGCACTCCTCCTAAGGCCTTAAATGGTGTGTCGTAACTTTGCGTTCGACCAATTACTAAAACAGAAGGACATAGATTAGCCTGCAATTTTGAAATTATTTTCATTAGTGCACCTAGTTTTTAGAAAGTAGAGTAGAGAGACAAGAATGCAACCGAACCATGAATGTCTCCCTCACCCTTTGAAGAACTAATATAATAATCATTTTCAACTGAGATTCTATACACACAAAGCAAACAGCCTAGGAAAAAGGCAAACCACTTTGGAGGAAAATATTTTGGTGGCTATGACACATAAACCTCATAAACAATCAAATCCAAATCCCCAGAAAAAAAGAATAATCAATTTATCCTAAATGATAGCGACAAAGTGTTGATGGAAGCAAATTCCAAAGGTCTATTATATTGTTTAATCTCCACCAGACATGCCTTAATAAACTTTGGAACAATGTGCCCCACTAGGATCCTACCCATAAATCAAAAGTTATACTATACCACTAGAGATTCATGAGAGATTGCACGCAAGAGCTAGCTTTCCTCATTCGGTGGAGGGAGATTGGTTGAAAAACTTCGGCCACGGACAATTTTGACCTTCTGGTGTTATGCATGTGGTCTCATACTATGATTTCCCCAAGTTCAAAAATAAGGGAGGCAGACATCACTGTGGAGGATTTCTCATTCAAGCTCCACTGTGTATTGCCTTTCCAACATGGTCTCTAAAAAAGGAAAAAGGTAGCAGCACTCTCTATGAGGTAGGTGCCTGAAGCTTCCTCATACCTTTTGACTTTGTTAAATGGATGAAACGTAAAAGTCCCGAGATATTGTTAACTTATTTTGGTTTAGTGGAACACGCTGCAGGAGTTGGTTCGTCAAATGTCATGAACTCCTATACTCTAGGTCTGTCATGTGAGGTGATCAGGAGAAATTATCAGTAGCCTATTTCACATGCACATTATTCTAGTGATGCCCATAAGTATCTCTATAAGCATAACAACAATTTACCTGCATCTTCTACATATTTCTAGAATCTTTGGACGAGGGCATTGTGTTGTCAAGCACAAAAGGTTGATGCCTCCTGCACTTGTTCACCTGGGATATGTAGTTCCATCTTCCAAATTTTGTCCCCAAGTACTTTCCTTTTTCTACAGGGACACGCTTGGCAAAATCTATGTAACTAAACATCTGATCTAAATGTATACGAGGAAATAGATTTGCTTCGTAGACTTGTTCTGAAACACTGAACTTGATCTTCTTCTACGAAGTGAAACCAATGGAATTTCAATCGAAACCCTAATATATATATATTTTTTGCAAGTCAAGAATCTCAACCATATGTCCCCTAATGAATTGCGGATACACAAATAAGCAGAAACCCTACCTTCGACACGGAAAACGAAAGAACAGTTCAAACACAAATAATGTCCGAGGAATCGAATTCAGGGACGAAGCGTATCAGTCTTCCAATGACAGTTACATATGATCGCGAATCCCCAAATAGGAGTTGAATTGAATGATCAATTAACATTAGCACCGTCACACTGACTTCGGTCTTTCGAATGAAGGCCCGTCTAAATGCGGCCTATTTGGCCCGGCCCCTTTAACCCGTGGGCCGTGGGGGCTGGACGCGGGCTAGCCTTCTTTTGTTTTTAGTAAGTTTGACCAAGACATATCGATAAGGAACAAAGACATGAACTTGTGTAGGCAAGGCGACAACTAAAACATAGACAAGAAAATGGGTAAAGAATTTGATAACTTTCCCATCTTCTCCTCTTACACAAAACTTTCTCCCCCCTTTTCTTCTTCTTAAAATGACTTGAAATTGAACTGCAGTTATATTTCTTAAAATGCCTTTTCCTATTCTTGTCACTCACTGTAATCTCATTTTGAGTTGTGCTCAAACTTTCAATAGCTTCCATGTTTATGGGAGAAATTAATTAAGAAATTAATTAATATGAGAAAATTTAAGAAGAAGAGTGATCTAAATTGATTTAGTCTTTGGTTATATCATTGCTCTTCATATCAAGGTGCATTAATAATTCTAAGGGTGCCTATGTATGTGGAACAGTTACTAACACAACACCCTTTACAAGGAAGAACTATCGCTTTCCATTTATGAATTCATAATCTAATGTGTCGCCAAGATATTGCTAGGCTTCAAATGCATCAGATGTTTAAATTCTCATATATCAATTTGGAGGAAAAGAAAAACTAGCATCCAAAAGAAGATTAAATTTACAATACAGCAAAACAAATTATATGCATATTAGCTAGTTATTTCAAACTCTCAATTTTTTTTTTTTTAAATAAGCTAGCCCACGGGCTAGCCCGTTTAACCAGTGACCCGTGGTGGGGTCCTGGGGCAGCACATTCCGGCCCACATAAAAGGTGCCGGGCCCGGCCAACCCGTGATGGGCCGGAGAAGGCTGGGCCAGCGTTTTGACTGTGCTAATTAACATAAACCCGCAATGATTGGGAAGAAAACAAATGGTGGATTAATTGACGTAGAGACTTTACCTGATCGATTTATTTGCTTGGACGATTGATCGACAAATGAGAGAGAGAGAGAGAGAGAGAGAGAGAGAGAGAGAGGCGGTGCTCAAATGAAATAGAAAGCGCGGGAAATAATTGAAAGAACGTGGAACAGCTGCATTTAATTTGGCAATATATGCCGTAGGCGAGAGCTGAATGATAAAAATAATTAAATATTTGGGTTTTTTTTTGTCTTCTTTTCTCACCAAATTAATATTTGGGGTATTGTGTTATTATAGAGTGCATTTATAACCTCTTGTGTTTTGTTACTGTTGTGCTCCCGTTTGAAAAAGAATGTGTAGGAAGACAACCTTCTGATGGGCAATTATTTCAATAAATGATAATAACCGTTCCTACCAAAGGTTGGTCGACATAGTAGAAAAAACTCTGCGTCTCTTAATTAAGTGTTCGGATTCGATTATCTTTGGAAACGAAAAAAACCACTTTGAAAGATGTCTCCCTCTATAGGAGACCCGATAGTCAAGTCGACCCGAATTAATCGGATCAAAATTTCAGATACAAGAAGGGAGGGATCCAAAAAAAATAATAATAACCGTTCCTCACTCTCTTTTCTTTCACACCCACACACGAAAATGAAAAAAAAAAAAAAAAAAAATTCTCTCTCTGGGTTTCGACCTCCGAAACGTTCTGCCTCCACCGGGAAAATGAAGGGAAAAAAAAATTCCCATGTACTTGGGCTGGCCCAGTCCATCCAGATCATTTTGGGTTTGTAAAATGGACTCGTTTAGGCTTGTGTGGGATCAACCCTTGATCCGTTCAGGTCTTGAGAGAATGACGCAATGATGTGCTTGGGGCCAAAAGAGGAAGAGAAATTTTAAATTGTCTCAAAAATATTGTAAATATCACTGGTAGATAATTTTCATTTTAACAGATAATTTTCAATATAAAAAATATATTTTCTCTTGATATAAAGATTACTTATAATTTTTGATTAGTTGGAGTGAAACAATTATTATGTAATAAGAAGGCCTATCAAGAGTAATCGCAATGGCTCTAAATGTACAATTAATTCACAACCATATTAAATAGTATTTCTCACTCGTAAGTATGACTACAGCTAGCAAAAATTTGCATGATTGTGACCAACGCAGCAAGGTATATGAAGACAACGATTAAGACAAAGTTATCTCATCAATGACCCCATCATTTTTAAATTAAAATAATTGTTCCTCAAACAAATCTCAACCACATGTTTTTGCACAGTAATTACACCCGTGACCACCACCCCCCGGCCCACCCACCCAGCTTGGAAGTCTGTGTTTTTCGTGTCTTGTCTTTGATCATCATGTCAATTTGGATCCCATTGAGAATCGTCAAACTCGGGGTGCGCTCACACTAAACCCGGTTTCATTTTAAGGAATTTTTATGGTACATTTTTTTTTTCTTGGGTACTCAGTAAACTGCGTGCTGGCCGGTGGCCGTTGTATCAAAATTGAATAGAAGTCTTCCATCTCATTTCTATTTCACTATCATTAATATTTTGTACCAAATAAATGATTAAGATTATTTATCTGATTATTAAAATTATCTAATTATTGTAAAATATATATATAGATATATATATATATAAATTTCAGTAGCACCAAATTTAGGAGGGTTTATTTGTAGGAGAAGAGTCACTTCATTGTTTTACTTAATCTAATTTTTGCTTGAAAATTAATGATGTGGTCTAGTCAAAATACAAAACAAGAAAATTTACTATGTATATTTTGTAGTAATCGTGTGGACTAATGAGATTATAGTCTCTTAGCATATAAATCTCACGTTAACTAACTACATATATAAAATATATATGTATATGAAAATTTAATAAAGTTTTAAAATTTAATTATCAAAAATTGTATTTAGCGTGTTTAGATGTGTCCAGGTTTTTAAGTCCACTAGAATTTGTCTAGTACAATCTTTTTTTTTTCTTTTTTTTCTTTTTTTACATTAAGATACTCGAATTCAAGATATTTTATAAAGAAAAAGGACAATACTAGTTAAGTTATAGTTAATTAGCCTAGTACGATCTTGTTTGCCTTTTAGATTTTCAAGTTGTTATATACTATTATATAAACTTATGGTGTAGGGGATTGCACCAATCCAGCACTTCTGGGATTCGACTCGGGGTGGAAGCGGAAAAAATGAATATTGAGAGATCCGTCATTGTAAAGCGGGCCCTACAACAGTTGATCTATAATAGTCAGGATAAAATTCTGGATATTGGGAGATGACCTGATTAAGATACAAAAAAAAAAAAAAACTTATCGGAGCGTATCTAAAAAAAATACCAACTAAAATTATATTAAAACAAATAATAAAAAAATTATTTTCTTATCATTTATCGGTTGTTATCTTTAGTTTTATCTCCACTTATGAATACAAAATGTGTACTGTAGTCTCTCTGGCCATTTATCGTCTACTACTTGTAATTTTATTTTACCTATGAATACAAAATGTATAGTGTAATTTTCAAAATAAGATTTGGTCGTAATTAGTGGCGCGATGAGTCATTAGTTGTTGTCTCATAAGTTAAATCATCTAACTTGGTCTAAGGTTTTGGGCTGTTGAGTTCCCATAGTTACGCAAGATGTTGGCATTTTGACAAAAATAATTAATTAAACTAAATTGCTAAGTGTGGCTAGAGTTTGAGTGCCAGATCTTTCCGAGCATAGGCCAGTGAGCTGTAGCTACTAGCTAATGGCATGCCATGCCAAAGGCCTAATGTGAATTTGTGAAAAGTAGAACCCTGTTTGCACATGGGATCATGTGATTTTGTTTTTATTTAAAAGAAAATTTTGGATTGTTTCAAAACTGCAACTGCATGGAAGTTTTGTTAAGCCATTGAATTGAATCCAAAAGGGGAAAAAAAATGCCATTAGGGAGAGATTCTTGTTGTCAGGATTTTGAGTTTTTTTCTTTTAACTTGTAGCCTTTTTCCTATGAAGCACGAGATTTTATATGGTAACTCATATATATGCTTTCTTCAACATATATAGAAAATGCATATATTAGTAAGAGGTAGAGGTGCACACAATATTAAAAGGTTGGAATTTTAAGCAGTTCCCGTAAATAATTTAGAGTAAACTATTAGGTCATTTCATAAGACAGTTAATGACTTCAGGGAGATGAACATTTGGACATCCCGTGAAGTTTGAAAATTATTTTAATATGGGCGAAATCCAATAATAGGTGTCGTGGAGGCAACGGTATAATTTTTTAAGAATAAATAATATCATAAAAGATCTTAGTAGAATTTTTAAGATTTTTAATGGTAATTTTATAATTTTTAATACTATTTTTGAGAATATATATGTTTTAAAATATTGCTAACATGTAGATATTTTTTTTTTTTCAAAATTTTAAGGGTAGCCCTCATAGTGTCTTCACCGCCACTATTTTAGGGTAGCCCTCATAATGGTAAAAAAAAAAAATGGTATTGAAATGGGAAAATAATACTCGCCTGGTCCACATTCACCATGGTTGTGTCCTGCCAGCCGCGTTCTCTAGGACAAAAGAAAAAATGTATTTAATTCCCCCTTTACGTGTGAAACTTTACTATAAAAACCGAACTATGGTCACTGCCATGCTCACCACCCAAAGAGCCTAAACACCAAAGTCGGCCCAAAAAAAAAAAAAAAAAAAAAATTCTATTTGCAATGGCTTCAAGAGCTCAGGCAACAAGTGCTCTTCTCGTTGCTTTCAATCTTCTCTTCTTTTCTCTGGTCTCTGCCAACCACAAAGCTTGCCCACCACCACCACCACCCCCATGCCCACCACCACCGCCACCACCATGCCCTCCTAGTCCTAAGCCGGCCACCTGTCCCAAAGACACCTTAAAACTAGGAGTATGTGCAAACGTGTTGGAGTACTTGTTGAAAATCAAGATCGGTACTCCACCAAAGACACCTTGCTGCAGTCTCATTGAGGGTTTGGTTGATTTGGAGGCTGCTGTTTGCCTTTGCACTGCTATTAAGGCTAATGTTTTGGGCATTAAGCTTGACATTCCTCTCTCCTTGAGCTTGCTCTTGAACTACTGCGGCAAGAAGGTTCCTGAAGGTTTTAAATGCTCTTAGTTAGTTCGTGTTATATCAGTCAGTTTCTCTCTATTTGCTTTTGAGCGTCGATGAGTGGGTGATTATATTTATTTTCTCGTTCCTGTGCTCCTATGTGTGCTGGTCAAACTTTGTGTTTGATGGCCATGTTTCTTCTATCTACTTCTACTTTCTTTTTCTTTTCAATTTAATTTGCAATAAGGTATTTGTTTTGTTTGTAAGTGTTAACATTTGAGAGCAATTTCAGAACAAGGTCATGACTTGGTAGGTCTATAATAAGAGTTTTCTTCTGCACGCCAATCACTTTTAACCTACAGGTCTAACGATTTTTTTTTTATATTATTGTATAAGAATTTAAATCTGAGATCATCAGGTTTTGGGAGACCGCATGTGTAACAATTCGGATAACCATAAAGCTTCCCTAATCCTGGTGGAGGTTAATGCAAAATTTTTGCAAACAAAATCCTAAGAAATTTTATGTACGAAAATTGTTATATTTTAAGGTCTGTTATCTTGTCTTATGATTGGACAAATAGGTTGAATGATACGTGTGAGAGAGAGAATTGTGACTCCAACTCTAGCCAAATTGCCTGCTACGGTTCAAACCCCATTTGTGATCAATCAACCACAATGCGCGACACAAATCTTGGTCAAATGTGGCCCATATTGAAAGCTATATATTATTTTGAGAAAATTAATGCTGTTATGATCAATTCTCATTTTATTTTAATTAAGGATAAAAATTAAGGAAAAAATTTTCTGACTGGTAAAGCACAGCACAAGATGAAGTGAAGTAATTTCCTAGATGCAAATTCTGCACACTCTTATTGTTAAGCATGACAAGGGGGGATTTTTTTTTAGTTGGTGGAATAATTGTGGAAAGATGATCATATGATTTATGCGAACAGACAAAGAATTTATTAATATACTTCATTAGTAACTTTGTCCGTGCTTGCTAGAGATCAAGCAAGCACTCGTGACTAGCATCTTTCCTTGCTAAATTCTGAATCTCCTCCGGAACCCATCGTATAACTAAAAGGCTCAATTCCATGAACATATTGTATTTTAAACCAAGTTGACCAAAATTATAGGAGATACTGAATAACAGCCCAGTAGCAAATCGGGTGTTTTGTTTTGTCTTTTTAACATTTGTCACTATTCTCATAATATGAATTATTCTATAATTCCTATAACAGAGTATTAAAAAAATAATTAGTGATGATTGAATACAGGGCTATTCATTGATTACTGTGACTATCAATATTTATGGGAATGATAGAAAATTCATATATAATATAACTATTATATATCTAATAGTCCATTCGTGTGAGGTAGAATGACGAAGTCCCATAAATTAAAGGAAAAATTGTATTATTCATGACCAAAAAGAAGCTGGAACACAATTGATATTCCAGCTTTCAATGAGGAACAAGAAACCGGAAGTACTACTGAAGCGAGAAAAAGAATAGGATGGCTCTAGGATGCTCAGTTGCATGTGTACGATGGGGGAACATCCTTTCCACAAGCACCAAGAATCAAGGTAAGGGACACGTGCAAGTCAAGGCCGATAATACCCAATATATTGGCTTTAATTGCAGTGCAAAGGCATACAGCGGCCTCTATGTTAATCAAGGGATCAAGCAGTGAGCAGCAGGCTGTAGATTGGGGAGCGGCCACGGTGCCATTTTTCAAACCATTTAGCAGTGTACTACACACGGCCAGCTTCAGCACATCTGTGGCGCAGGTCAATGGGTCTCGATTTTGTAGTGGGCTAACTGGTGACACAGGAACAGGTGTAGGTTTTGGTGGAACAGGAGGGTCAGGGCAGGATGTGTTCTTAGAGCACACCTTGGTGTCGGTAGAGTTCACCGTGCTAAGGAAAAGAAGGTTCAGTATTAGGAAAAGAGCGATTGGAATCGAAGTTTCTGGTGTTGCCATAATGATTGAAAATCTCACTGTTTAAAGAGAAAAGGGAGGTGATTGAGTCGAGGCAAATGATGTTTGTGTCCGGTGCGATGAGAGGGTTGATTGGCGAGGGATGGTATTTATAGGATCATATCTTGAATAGTCCGTTATGATCTATGCAAATGTAGGAGAAGATTACTGAGGTGAATGTGGTGGGGAATGAAACATTCTGATTCCTATTTTAGCTCTAGCCATGGCATGTGTTGTTGTGACTAAGCCAATGGTCTAATGAATTCAGGTATTCATATGATGATTTTCGGACACCATTTTCCTCTATGTTCCTGCCGAAGTGATAGTCGATTGTGCCAAGTCCAAGGAGATACTCATTTTTATCTCCATTCTTTGACTTTGAATTAATTTTAATTATATATTTATATAGTGGAAACGGAGCAATTTAATTAATTGATCCACTCTATCCAAAAACCGTAACGAAAAATCCTTAGAAATGCACCTTACTTTAGGTTTCGAAGTCATTTCGGTCCATTAATATTCATTTTAGAGAATAACGTCATGTGGAGTAAATAAATTTTGAAAGATTAAATTTTATATTCGATAATTTATATTAATACGTTTTTAACTAATTTTAAATTTATTGAATTGATCAAAATCAAATTAATGAACTGATTAAAAATAATTCAAAATATATTGATGTGAATTGTTGTTTCTGATTAAAAAAAGTATTTGATCTATATGTAGGATTACTTTGTATTTTGACTTTGAAAACTAATATGATCGCCAAGTGATGGTATACATGCAACTGATTTAGGAAGATCTAAATCAAATAAAGTTGGAACCAATATGGGCTTTGGTTGGAATCCGAAAAAACTTAATTTTTTTTTTTAGTTTATCTTAATTTATTTCTTTACAATATTTTATAGTTAAAATAAAAAATATAAATATTTATAAATAAAAGTTAAATTACTATATTAAATTGACAACTCAAGAAATTGAATGTTGCTCGATGCAATTTATCAGACTTTTTAGTCACGAAATGTTTTATAGTCGAGACGTAATTATTCACCGACGATAAAATACAATAATTTTTTCATAAATAATTATAAGAGGTGCAGTTCACCATATGGCCCAGGCCCAGCCTTTTCTGGGTAAAGTCCAAAGTGCTCAAGAACAAATTATTTGAATCAAATAAAAAGAAGGTGAATAATACGTTCTTGATACGATTTAAATTTAGAATTTCTTGTTTTAATAATCATTTTATATTTTTATCTAATTATAACCCATTCCAAAATATTAAATTATTCAAATAAATATTATTAATTATTTTATATTTTACCGATACTTTCAAGTATGTAATCACATGATGTGGCAGTGTCTTTCCGCGTGGCCAGAACAAATGAAGGGTAAAAAATAATCCGCTATCCATATTATTAAAAGCTTTTTCTTTTTATTTCCCATTGCTAATTGTTTTCACCGGAAAGAATATATTTGGATAAAATAAGCTCTATCTTCTTTTTTGAATATTCTTTTTAATAAAAATGAATGAAACGTTTCGGGTAAAAATAATAATCAAATTCATCAAGTCATGGGTTGCAATTGTTAGATCATTTAATTCAATATTGGATTAATATGTAAAATAATTATATGTTATATACGATGAGTTCATAGAAAAATGATCTACTAAAATTTTAGTTAATTTTAGATTTCAGAGTATCTAATAAGGTATGATTCCTATATGTACAGAAAGTTAAAGGATAATTCATATCTCGGTGATGAGTTTCGTTAGATATGTCAAAAGATAACACATATCTTTAAATAGGGATTGTGATTCTCGGATCTAGCGTATTCTTCCATTCTTAACATTCTATCAGTTACAAATTTTTTTTAGAAAGAACATAAAGATTCTTAAAGGCTTGCAATTAGCTTCCGTTGAAAATTATTGAAGGATATTTGAAAGCATGGATTTAGGGTTACTTTTTTATCGGTTGTCATATTTAATTATATGTAATTTCTTAATAATTTGACATATAAATTTAGAATTATTTAGTTTATATATTGATGAGAGTTTTCATTAAATCAGTCCCAACAAGTGATATCAGATCCTTTTATGCTTAAATCATTAAAAAAAATTAAAATTTTCGGTTTTTGAAATTAAGAAAATTTGGGTGTTTGGATTCTGAATAGACTTTAATAGACTTTAATAGACCATTGAGTTTAATTAAATAATTAAGTGTTTGATTTTGGACTTATTAATGAGGTCAAAATTGTGAATCATTTTTAATTCAAGTTGTGCTCTCACGGCCTCAATTCTCAAATATAAAACGAGATTTTCTAGCAGATTCGATTAGTAAAACTCATTAAGTAAAGTATAGTTATTTTGATATGTTGAATTATAAAATTGGTCTTAACTCTAGACCCAATTTAAAGTATATGGATCATCAAGCTTAAGACGCCCAAGCAAATAATAAAATTGGGTCTAAGTATAGGACTAATTTTCAAGTTTAAACCCTATCATATTAAAATTTGATGTAAGTTTAATTAAAAATATAATTTTTAATTCACAATCAACCACAATGAGCCACACAAATCTTGGTCAAACGTGGCCAATAATTGAAAGCTATATATTATTTTGAGAAAATTAATGCTGATATGATTGATCGATATTTTCGTTTTATTTTCATTAAGGAAAAAATTTTCTGGCCAGTAAAGGCATGGCACATGATGAAGTTAAGTAATTTCCTAGATGCAAATTCTGCACACTCTTATTGTTAAGAATGACAAGGTGATTTTTTTTTTTTTTTAGTTGGTGGAATAATTGTGGAAAGATGATCATATGATTCATGCGATCAGACAAAGATTTTATTGATATACTTCGTTAGTAAATTTGTCTGTGCTTGCTAGAGATTAAGCAAGCACTCGTGACTAGCATCTTTCGAAGCCAAATTCTGGATCTCTTCTGGAACCCATCGCACAACTAAAAGTTTCAATTCCATGAACATATTGCATTTGAAACCAAGTTGACCAAAATTATAGGAGATACCAGCAGCGAATCGGGTGTTTTGTTTTGTCTTTTTAACATCTGTCACTATTCTCATAATATGAATTATTTTATAATTCCTACAACAGAGTATTAAAAAAATAATTACCAATGCTTGAATACGCGGCTATTCATTGATTGCTGTGACTATCAATATTTATGGGAATGATAGAAAATTCATATATATTATAACTATTATATATCTAATAGTCTATTCGCATGAGTTTGAACGACGAAGTCCCATAAATTGAAAGAAATATTATATTATTCACGACAAAAATGAAGCTAGAACACAATTGATGTTCCAGCTTTCAATGAGGAACAAGAAACCAGAAGCACTACTGAAGCGAGAAAAAGAATAGGATGGCTCTAGGATGCTCAGTTGCATGTGTACGATGGGGGAACATCCTTTCCACAAGCACCAAGAATCAAGGTAAGGGACACGTGCAAGTCAAGGCCGATAATACCCAATATATTGGCTTTAATTGCAGTGCAAAGGCATACAGCAGCCTCTATGTCAATCAAGGGATCAAGCAGTGAGCAGCAAGCTGTAGATTGGGGAGCGGCCACAGTGCCATTTTTCAAGCCATTCAGCAGTGTACTACACACGGCCAGCTTCAGCACATCTGTGGCGCAAGTGAATGGGTCTCGATTTGGTGGTGGGCTAACCGGTGACATGGGGACAGGTGTGGGCTTTGGTGTAACCTGAGGGTCAGGGCAGGATGAGTTCTTAGAGCACACCTTGGTATCGGTAGAGCTCACCGTGCTAAAGAAAAGAAGGTTTAGTATCAGGAAAAGAGCAGTTGAAATTGAAATTTCTGATGATGCCATAATGACCGCAAATCTCACCGTTTAAAAAGAAAAAGGAGGAGGTAATTGAGTCCTGGCAAATGATGTTTGTGGCGAGGGATGGTATTTATAGAACTATATTTTGAATGGTTTGTTATGGTCTTTGCAAATATGGGAGAAGATTACTGAGGTGAATGTGGTTGGGAATGAACATTCTGATCCCTATTTTGGCTCCAGTCGTAGCATGTGTAGTTGTGACTGAGCCGGTGGTCTAGTAACTCCAGGTATTCATATGGTGATTTTTGGACACCTTTTTCCTCTACATTCCTGCCGAAGTGTTAGCCAATTGTGCCAAGTTCAAGGAGATACTCATTTTTATCACATTTCTTTGACTCTGAATTAACTTTAATTATATACGTGTATAGTCAGAAACAGAACAATTTAACTAATTGACCCACTCCGCCCAAAAACCGTAATGAAAAATCCTTAGAAATGCATCTTACTTTAGGCTTTGAAGGCATTTTAGTCCATTGATATTTATCAACAATGAATATAACAGGTATAGAAAATCCTATTTCTCTTTTATGTGAGATCTTCTGAAATGACAAGCTTTTAAAATATTTAGAATTCTTTGATATTAAAAAAGATTTAGAATTTTAGAATTTTTTTTTGAGATTCTAAAGAGAATTAAATTCTTATAGAGTTTAGAGAGGTTTAAATTTGTTAAAAATTTTTTTTCTCAACAGGTAACTATAAGAGATTGAATTGGGATTAAAAAGTTTCCGCCGTCAAATTGGGTATCATCAGCATTGAATTGGGACAATAAAACGCACCTGGTCCACATTCACCATTGTTGTGTCCAGCTGCCAGCTGCGTTCTCCAGGACAAAAGAAAAAATGTATTTAATTCCCAATTACGTGAGAAAGTTTACCATGAGAACCGAACCATGGTCACTGTTATGCTCACCACCCCAAGAGCCTAGACACCAAAGTCGGCCTAAAAAATAATTCTATTTGCAGAGGATTCAAGAGCTCAAGCAACAAGTGCTCTTCTCGTTGCTCTCAATCTCCTCTTCTTTTCTTTGGACTCTGCCAACCACAAAGCTTGCCCATCACCACCATTAGCACCCCCATGACCTCCTAAGCCCGCCAACCTGTCCCGAAGACACCCTAAAACTAGGAGTATGCGCAAACGTGTCGGAATACTTGTTGAAAATCAAGATTGGTACTCCACCAAAGACGCCTTGCCGCAGTCTCATTGAGGGTTTTGTTGATTTGGAGGCTGCTGTTTGCCTTTGCACCGCTATTAAGGCTAATGTTTTGGGCATTAAACTTGACATTCCTCTCTCCTTGAGCTTGCTCTTGAACTACTGTGGCGAGAAGGTTCCTGAACATTTC
The DNA here is from genome assembly GCA_033439265.1 of Dillenia suffruticosa. Classification (NCBI taxonomy): domain Eukaryota; kingdom Viridiplantae; phylum Streptophyta; class Magnoliopsida; order Dilleniales; family Dilleniaceae; genus Dillenia; species Dillenia suffruticosa. Next base: position 12,943,939 of record JAVTVX010000010.1, on the reverse strand, counting down.
AAATACGCTTAATTAGTTAATGTTATATTAGTCGTTTTCTCTCTATTTGCTTTTGAGTGTTGATGAGTGGGTGATTATATTTATTTTCTCGTTCCTATGTCTGTGCTTGTCAAACCATGTGTTTGACGGTCATGTTTCTTCTATCTACTTCTACTTTCCTTTTCTTTTCAATTTAATTTACAAGAAGGTACTTGTTTGGTTTGTAAGTGTACCATTTGAGAGCAATTTCAGAACAAGGTCATGACTTGGCAAAGGTCTATAATAAGAGTTCTCTTCTGCATGCCAATCACTTTTAGCCTGCAGGTATAACAATTCAGATAATCATAAAGTTTCCCTAAACCCGGTAGACGTTATTGCAAAATTTTCGTGAACCCAAGTCTTAAGAAATTTTATATACGAAATTTGTTATATGTTAAGGTCTGTTACCTTGTCTTATGATTGTCTTATAAGGTCTCCATCTCTAGCGAAATTGACTTCTATGGTTCAAACCCCACCTGCGATCAATCAGTAACAATGAGCCCCACAAATCTTGGTCAAAGGTGGCCAATAATTAAAAATTATATATAATTTTGATAAAATTAATACACTGTTATGATCAATTCTCGATTTATTTTAATTAAGGATAAATATTACGGAAAAAAATTACGGCTATGATCAATTCTTGATTTATTTTAATAAATATTACGGCTATTCATTGATTACTCTGATCATTGATCTTTATAGGAATACTAGTGTTGGAGGTGGATGTTGGAAGTGAGTCTAGACTCCACATATGAGGGCTCCGCTTACTTGAATGGGACGGTGGTTGTTTGAAGATTTTGATTGATGAGACCTGCATAAAATCACAGGAGAGTGCTCCTATGGGAGAAACTTCAATATTCAAGTTAGAGAGCGGTTTTCGAAAGAGAAAGAACAGATCGAAAGGAAACTCTGTAAATCTTTGTGTGCTTTTTGTAAATTTTGAGAGCAAAGGAACTTACCTGATCGGCCTAGCCAAGGTATAGATTGTTGGTGCAAGTTTCGTATGCATCCAGGGTGTTAAAAGGCCTAATTTCCTCATAGAGACGTCTCGAGATTATGAGGATCACAATGAGAGATATCCAAAAATTTGAAATATTATTATTTTGGGAAGTTCTGATTCTAGAAGATTTTTCCTTATCGACAGCGGTAAAAAATTTTCTTTTCAATTATGAGAGATTGACTCCGTGCTCCAAAGGAAGTCAAATGTTGTCCTTAACCAAATGAGGGTGTGTAGTACTAAGAAGGTTTGGAAGCTAAGTAGGCGGTTAATGAGGGGGGACCGATTAAGGTGTATTGAAAGGGTGGATTGTGTCTATCCGTTTGAAATATAAATACAATATTGACAACACGTTTCGAGTGTGTTATGTTCGATGGGCCCTGCATGCGAAAGACTTCAAATCTTATGATAATGGGCTTTTAGGTGATGTTCCATCGAGCAAAAAATTCATCTATATATATATAGCTTACGTGTAATCTAATAGTCCATTCGCATGAGGTAGAATGACGAAGTCCCATAAATTGAAGGAAAATTTGTATTATTCATGACAAAAATGAAGTTGGAACACAATTGATGTTCCGACTTTACATGAGGAACAAAAAACCGGAAGTACTACTGAAGTGAGAAAAAGAATAGGATGGCTCTAGGATGCTCAGTTGCATGTGTACGATAGTGGAACATCCTTTCCACAAGCACCAAGAATCAAGGTAAGGGACACTTGCACGTCAAGGTGGATAATACCCAATATATTGGCTTTAATTGCAGTGCAAAGGCATACAGCGGCCTCTATGTCAATCAAGGGATCAAGCAGTGAGCAGCAGGCTGTAGATTGGGGAGCGGCCACAGTGCCATTTTTCAAGCCATTCAGCAGTGTACTACACACGGCCAGCTTCAGAACATCTGTGGCGCAAGCAAATGGGTCTCGATTTGGTGGTAGGCTAACAGGTGACACGGGAACAGGTGTGGGTTTTGGTGGAACCGGAGGGTCAGGGCAGGATGTGTTCTTAGAGCACATCTTGGTATTGGTAGCGCTCACTGTGCTAAAGAAAAGAAGGTTCAGTATTAGGAAAAGAGCGGTTGAAATCGAAATTTCTGGTGTTGTCATAATGAAAATTTCACCGTTTAAAAAGAAAAAGGAGTTAACTGAGCCAATGTAAATGATGTTTGTGTTCGATGCGATGAGGGGGTTGATCGGCGATGGATAGTATTTATAGAACCATATCTTGAATGGTCTGTTATGGTCTATGCAATGTAGGAGAAAATTATTGAGGTGAATGTGGTTGGGAATGAGCATTCTGATCCCTATTTTGGCTCTGGCCATAGCATGTGTAGTTGTGACCAAGTCAGTTGTCTAGTGAATCTAGGTATTCATATGATGATTTTCGGACACCTTTTTTCTCTATGTTCTTGCCGATGTGCTAGCCGATTGTGCCAAGTGCAATGAGATACACATTTTTATCGCCTTTCTTTGATTCTGAATTAACTTTAATTATATATGTGTATAGTGGAAACAGAGTGATATATCTAATTGATCCACTCTGTCAAAAAATAGTAATGAAAAATTCTTAGAAATGCACCTTACCTTAGTTTTCGAAGTCGTTTTTTAATAATGTCACATGGACAAAATAAATTTTGAAAGATTAAATTTTATATTCGATAATTTATATTAGTTTATTTTTAACTAATTTTAAATTTATTGAATTGATCAAATACAAATTAATAAACTGATTAAAAATAATTAAAAATAATTGATTGTTGTTTCCGATTAAAAAAAGCATTTGATCTATGTGTGAGATTATTCTGTATTTTGACTTTAAAGACTAATATGATTGCCATGTGATGGAATACGTGCAACTGATTTAGGAAGATCCAAATCAAATAAAGTTGGCACCAAAATGGGATATGATTAGTTGGGGCCATAAAACTTTTCTTAGAGCCATAAATCAATAATTAATAAAAATTATAAAATAAAAATATATTAAAAATTCATATAATTCTAATTAAAAATATTAAAAATATTAAACAAAATAAATAATTTATAAAAGTTGTTTATGTTTTTCAGAAAATTGCTTTTGACCGGAAGAAAAATTTCTTAGAGCCATGATTTTTTTTCAAAATCGCAAAAATTCGTCGCTATATTATCTTTTATTAGTGACAAATAGAGAGAACAAGTAAAAAAAAAAATGGTATAAGGTTGTATAACTCCTTGTGGTCTAGTGGCTACGGTGACTTCAAGATAATATTAACTAATAATATTTATTATTTTATAATATTTTTTATCAATATTTTTTATTAAAATTATTTTATTTTTATTTTTTTTTAAGGAATAATATTATTTTTTTAATTAATTTTATTATTTTATTTGAAGTTAACAATTTATTATTTGATAAAAATTATTATTTTTTTAACTAATTTGTTATATTTTACTTTTATTTTATCTTTTCAAAGAATAATATTATTGTATTTTTGTATTCATTTATTATTTTATTTTAAGTTAATTTTATTATTTCATAAAAAATTATTATTTGTTAACTAATATGTTATATTTTGTTTTATTTTATCTTTTTAAAGAATAATATTTCATTTCTTTAAATTTTTTATTCTTTTATTTTAAACTAACATTTTATTATTTTATAATAATATTATAATTTTTTATTATTTTATGATTTTTAGAAAAATGTTAGAATAAGATAATAAGTAAACAAATAAAAAAAAAACGAAGGGTAACAATAGATATGTATATTGTTCGGTGGTTCTGTGCTCTAACATTTCACATGCATGCCCAGGTTCGACGCGGAGGAACGGCATAGAGTTAGGATTTTCAAGGGATTTTCTGTAGGTAATCGGGTCGGGCGGGCGTGGGCCGGAGCCGCAATTCGGGTGGGGGTGGGTATGATTATATTATATTTAATATAAATTTAAATAAAATATAATATTAATAAATTAGCGACGGATCATAAATTCATTGTTAAATTTAATATAATAATTAAATAAAATATAAATTATAAATTTAGCAACGGATCACAGATTTTCGTCGTTAATTTTAGCGATAAAAAATTTTTCGTCGCTATTTTAGTGATGAATTTCAAATTTTCGTCGCTAAATTTTTGCGACGCGTCATTAGTGACGAAAAATCTTTCGTTGCTAAATCCATCGCTAATATTTTTAGCTATAAATTTTTTTAGAATTTTTATCGTTAAAACCGTAGTTTTTTGTAGTGACAACACAAGATGAAGTGAAGTAATTTCCTAGATGCAAATTCTGCACACTCTTATTGTTAAGCATGACAAGTGGTTTTTTTTTTTTAGTTGGTGGAATAATTGCGGAAAGATGACCATATGATTCATGCGATCAGACAAAGATTTTATTAATATACTTCATTAGTAAATTTGTGTGTGCTTGTCAGAGATCAAGCAAGCACTCGTTACTAGCATCTTTGGATCCCAAATTCTGAATCTCCTTTGGAACCCATGGTATAACTAAAAAGTTCAGTTCCTTGAATAAATTGTATTTTAAACCAAGTTGGCCAAAATTATAGGAGATGAATAACAGCCTAACAGCAAATTGGGTGTTTTGTTTTGTATTTTTAACATTTGTCACTATTCTCATTATATGAATTATTCTATATTTCCTATAACAGAGTAATAAAAAAATAATTAGCGATGCTTGAATACAAGACTATTCATTGATTGCTGAGACTATCAATATTTATGGGAATGATAGAAAATTCATATATATTATAACTATTATATATCTAATAGTCCACTCGTATAAGGTAGAATCGCGAAGTCCCATAAATTGAAGGAAAAATTGTATTATTCACGACAAAAATGAAGCTGGAACACAATTGATGTTCCGACTTTACATGAGGAACAAGAAACCGGAGGTACTACTGAAGTGAGAAAAAGAATAGGATGGCTCTAGGATGCTCAGTTGCATGTGTACGATAGTGGAACATCCTTTCCACAAGCACCAAGAATCAAGGTAAGGGACACTTGCACGTCAAGGTGGATAATACCCAATATATTGGCTTTAATTGCAGTGCAAAGGCATACGGCGGCCTCTATGTCAATCAAGGGATCAAGCAGTGAGCAGCAGGCTGTAGACTGGGGAGCGGCCACAGTGCCATTTTTCAAGCCATTCAGCAGTGTACTACACACGGCCAGCTTCAGCACATCTGTGGCGCAAGCGAATGGGTCTCGATTTGGTGGTGGGCTAACTGGTGACACGGTAACAGTTGTGGGCTTTGGTGGAACCCGAGGGTCAGGGCAGGATGAGTTCTTAGCGCACACCTTGGTATCGGTAGAGCTCACCGTGCTAAAGAAAAGAAGGTTCAGTATTAGGAAAAGAGCAGTTGAAATCGAAGTTTCTGGTGTTGCCATAATGACTACAAATCTCACTGTTTAAAAAGAAAAAGGAGGAGGTAATTGAGTCCAAGCAAATGATGTTTGTGTCCGATGCAATGAGGGGTTGATTGGTGAGGGATGTATTTATAGGACTATATTTTGAATGGTCTGTTATGGTGTATGCAAATATGGGAGAAGATTACTGAGGTGAATGTGGTTGGGAGTGAACATTGTGATCCCTATTTTGGCTCTAGCCGTAGCATGTGTAGTTGTGACTGAGCTAGTGGTGTAGTAAGTCCTGGTATTCATATGGTGATTTTTGGACACCTTTTTCCTCTACATTCCTGCCGAACTGTTAGCCAATTGTGCCAAGTTCAAGGAGATGCTCATTTTTATCGTATTTATTTGACTCTGAATTAACTTTAATTATATACGTGTATAGTAAAAAATAGAACAATTTAACTAATTGATCCACTCCGCCCAAAAACTATAATGAAAATCCTTAGAAATGCATCTTACTTTATGCTTTGAAGGCATTTTAGTTCGTTGATATTCATCGGTATTAAATATAACAGGAATAGAAAATCCTATTTTTCTTTTGTGGGGGATCTTCTAAAATGACGAACTTTTAAAATATTTAGAATTCTTTTATATTAAAAAAGATTTAGAATTTTAAAACTGTTTTTTTTTTTTTTTTTGAGATTCTAAAAAGAATTAAATTTTTATAGAGTTTAAAAAGATCTGAATTTGTTAAAAAAAATTTCTCACCAGGTAACTATAAGAGAATGAACTGGGATTAAAAAGTTTCCGCCGTCAAATTGGGTATCATCAGAATTGAATTGGGAAAAATAATACGCGCCTGGTGTCCAGCTGCCAGCTGCGTTCTCCAGGACAAAAGAAAAAATGTATTTAATTCCCAATTACGCGTGAAAGTTTACCATGAGAACCGAACCATGGTCACTGTTATGCTCACCACCCCAAGAGCCTAGACACCAAAGTCGGCCTAAGAAATAATTCTATTTGCAGAGGATTCAAGAGCTCAAGCAACAGGTGCTAGCCGATTGTGCCAAGTGCAATGAGATACCCATTTTTATCACCCTTCTTTGACTTTGAATTAACTTTAATCATACATGTATATAGTGAAAACAGAATAATTTAACTAATTGATCCAATCCAAAAATAATAATGAAAAATCTTTAAAAATGCACCTTACTTTAAGTTTCAAAGTCGTTTTTGAATAATATCACGTGAACAAAATAAATTTTGAAAGATTACATTTTACGTTCGATAATTTATATTAATTTATTTTTAACTAATTTTAAATTTATTGAATTGATCAAATACAAATTAATAAACTGATTAAAAATAATTCAAAATATATTGATGTAAATTGTTGTTTCCGATTAAAAAAAGCATTTGATCTATGTGTGAGATTATTCTGTATTTTGACTTTACAGACTAATATGATTGCCATGTGATGGTATACATGCAACTGATTTAGGAAGATCCAAATCAAATAAAGTTGGCACCAAAATGGGATATGATTAGTTGGGGCCATAAAACTTTTGTTAGAGCCATAAATCAATAATTAATAAAAATTATAAAATAAAAAAATATTAAAAATTCATATAATTCTAATTAAAAATATTAAAAATATTAAATAAAATAAATAATTTATAAAAGTTGTTCTTTATGTTTTTCAGAAAATTGCTTTTGACCAAAAGAAAAACCATGATTTTTTTTCAAAATTAAATTGTTGATAATTTTTTTTCTTAAAAACGGAATCGATTACTTTTTCTCTCGTAAAAGATTCTTTATCTATAATCTCTTAAAAATGGAATATTGTTATTTATAATGGTTTTTTTTTTTGGCACCACAAACATTTAATTAAATGCTTTTAGGACCATTTAGAATTTACTACCAAATGATCATTTTATTCATAACAGAAGAAGTTGGAACACTTGTTGCGGCCAAGACAACAAGCCGCTCCAACCTTACAATACTAGTGACTTCATGAAAAAAAAAAAAAAACAAACAAACAAACATAGTAATAGTAGTAATAATAGCTGTAACAGTTAACAGAAATAAATTAATTATAGGGATGCTTATGCGCATATGAAACCGGATGGAACTGTCCTGCCGCACACATTAAGAAGCACACTGAGGGAGAGCGGGATGTCAAGGATTATGCCAAGCACATTGGCTCTAATCGCGGTGCAGAGGCAGATGGCTGCCTCAAGATCAACAAGGCCGGCGAGCAACGAGCAGCATGGAGTAACTGGAGGAGTACCAACAACTACACCGACTAACCCACCAAGCAAATTTGCACAAATACCCAATTTAAGTGCATCTCTAGGGCAGGTTAGGGCTGGACTTGGTGTAACTGGAGTTGGGGATGGTGTTGGCCTTGGCCTAGGATTTGGAGGGTTATAACATGTGCTGCAGGCGCTAACCATGGTAAAGAAGAGAAGGTTCAAAATGAGGAAAAATGCAAGTGAAATCGAAGCTTTGGATTCCATTTCAATATGCTTAAAATCAGTATAGCAGATGTTTTTTTCTTTGTGAGATGGTGATTTGGTTGCTTTAAGTGAGTGGTCTTTTATAGAGCACAAAGAAAGACTGTTGGGATTTTAAAATTTGCCAATAATGTACTTCAATTCAGATCATTCGCTGGCAATGCAAGAGAGATTAGAGAGATTTTGGAGGTTTATGTGGTAGGTATTGACAAAATGCCATGCCCATTTTTGGCTCCAGCAATATACATACCATGTGATTTTGTGGCACAGCTGGTGGCTCTCAATGTAGTTTTCCCCCATAATCTTGTGCATCTACAGGTACCAAATCTTTGTTTGGACCCTCTTTTCCCTCTTTCCCCTGCAATCTGCAAGAAGAGTTTACCAACTCCAAGCAAATACTCCTTTCTAGTTGCATTAAAAAAAGGTGTGGGCACCTTTTGATGGGGGTTTAGAAAACTCCCTTTTGCAATTATTAGGGATCGAATATTAGATGGCTTCTAGGGCTTGTCTGAAAAATTGAGTTTCAGCAAAATTAGGTAGACTTTAAGATTAAAAAATTACTAATATAATAATAATTTTATTCCCCTAAAATTTTAAATATTTAATATTTTACTTATAAAATCTTAAATTCCACATAAAATCAAATCACTCTTTTCTTGGATGACCACCGGCTAGGGCACATGAGTTAGTTGAAACAGAGTAAATTTAGTTAAAAAGATGCACCCAGTCTAATCTAGGACTTTGTTTTCATGCCCACTTGCCTCAGTAACATTAAATAAATCTTTCTCTTTTGACTTTGGAGACCCATTTGGTTGCCGATTAATGGGAGTTTGCCTTGGGATGGGAGGAATCTGATCCAAAAAGGATTAAAAAAAAAAAAAAAAAAATTGAATTGGTGGGACCAATTACTTTTATAAGTATACTTTTTTTTTTTCAATTATCAATATTTGTATACTTTTTTCCTAAACCTGTTTACCTTTATCTTTCACCGAAATCGAAATTTAGTGATTTTCGTACAATTTTTTTTTTTTTCTTTTTAATGCGACACATTGTTAAGCAACTATGCTCACGTGAGTGATCTTGGTAGGCTTCCCTGTGCAAGGTATTATGGCTAATGTTTTTTGACCCATTAAAATTATATAATATATTTGGGGACAATAATATAAATATATTTTTTAAAAATTATTTAATACACTTTTAGTAACAAATAAAAGTATTACATAAATATATATAATTATATCCATGAAGAGTTCTCATCCAGATAATTATGGAAGTAACCTTTTACGAAGTAGTAATTCTTTTCCTAAAAAAGGGGAGCAAGATTTAGGTTAATTAGAATAATCATAATATATAAATGAGACGCAATTTATTATGAATAATCATTTTTTTATTATATAGAGTTTACGAAAATAAATATATCTATAAAGATTCGTCACGGGATGTTGATGAAGATACTCGATCAAGAAGGCTTAATCCTAATGGGCAGTCATAGCTAGCTCCCCACCTCCATAGCGTAGATGCGAAGCAGAGGATGAGAATCACGAACGCTCTAATCTAAACCGCCCATAACCGCCAACTAAGTAATAACCGTTACGAACCAAAAAATAAAATAAAAAAGGAAAGATGAAGTCCGTAACCGTTACGCCCCAATTCAAATGTATCTTATCTCCAACTCTTCCTCTCAACTAAACATAATTTGCCAAGAAAATGAGGAAAAGATATTCGACACTGCAGAAAAAACTAGAAGAGCTGGAATCGGAACTAAACAAGGTGGTTTTACTTCCGGTGGAAACACCATGCAAGAAAATCCTGTCGGAGGGAATTCAACAGAGGTTTGTTTTCTTGAAGAATTTGCTGTCCGCAGAGATGACTTCACACTCTTCGGAGCCTCATCACTTGCACCACATTGACCGGAGGATGACAGAATTGGAGATCCTTTTTCTAGACTGGGTCGAAAACCGAAGAATTTCAAGGGATTTTACTAGAATTGATGATACTTCATGTTGTTCGTGTACAGAGTCGTGTTTGAATGATGATGGAGAGGGATCTGAGGATGTGGGTTTCGATGGATTTGATGAGCCGGAAGAGGGAAAGAAAGAGGAGACGGTTTTTGGGGCTGCAAATGAAGAAAATGGCGCAGTGGGAAAGGAAAATACCGTTGAGGGCAAAGAAAGTGGGAAAGGTGAGGAGGGGGAAGAGGATTATGAGGAGGGAATTGGGTTGTGGGGGAATTTAGGAATGATGGCTGGTGGGTTTTTGATGGGTGTATTTTTTGTTGGTTTTGTGATGGTGGTTAGGTTTTCTGGTTGTTTTTGTTGTTGTGGAAAACGGGAATCTTGTTTTGTTCCCACGTAGGATATAAATATTATTTGTATTTCTTATTCCCTATTTGCATTGTTTTTCTTTTTCCTGAATTTGCTTTGACCATTGCATTGGCAAACAGTGTCGTGAAAAATGATTGCAAGTTAAAGAGTAGAATTTTATTAACATTTGTGTTCTAATGTGAATTTGTCTTTGTTGTTTGGTGGCATCTAGGCAACTTGTGAGAGTCGATGACCATTCGTTTTGAGATATGGAAGTGGGTTTATATCCTATTCCACTTCTAATCAGTAAAAATTACTCCATATTCAAAACTGGCCCACTTAATTACTCTTTCAAATTCTTCAAGCTCCTTTTGGAAATAGGCCAAAATCTAATTTGAAAAAATTTCCATCTTTGCTCAAAAGCAAACGAAACAAGTTAGACTACAGATTTTGACCAAAAAAGTAATCATGCTTATAAGAGTCCAGCACCGTTTTACAAGAGTTTCATTTTGACCCAATTCAATGCAATTGATTTAGAAGCTTTTTATTTTTTTTTATCATGTATTGAATACCATCCGTTATCTAAAGTTTATTCTTGATTAATCTTATTCTTGATTAATCTTGACCGACAGTTACAGTGACTCCTTTTGAAGAGTAGGTCTCCTAAAGGAAAACGCTCAATACACATGAGAATCCGATATTTTTTACAGAGTCAAATTTCGATCATACTTAAAAGATACTCAACTCTGCATCTAGTTAAATCAACACACGTTGATACAGTTGATTTAGAAGCTGATCCGCCAAAAGTATGATAACACACACACACACAAAACGACGACGACGACGACGGTGATGATGGTGATGATGGTGATGATGATGATGATGATGATGATGATGATGATGATGATGATGATGATGATGATGATGATGATGATGATGATGATGATGATGATGATGATGATGATGATGATGATGATGATGATGATGATGATGATGATGATGATGATGATGATGATGATGATGATGATGATGATGATGATGATGATGATGATGATGATGATGATGATGATGATGATGATGATGATGATGATCATAATAATAATAATAATAATAATACAATTGATTCAAATTTTTTTACGTCTGCTCAATAAAAACTTTGATACTTATATTTTTATGAATAATTTATGTTTAGCTTTTAAAAATTTTTATTTCATTTTAATCGATTTATCTTCAACTTTTGGGTGATAAAAAAGGGTCGGCTGATTATACCTTGGTTGGTTTCATAACATACTTGTTAATCTAATCATTTGGACATTGGTATGTACAGTTTCAATATTGCACTAAACAAACGTTAACATTATTATTGAGGTTAAGCCGACCAATGCGAGGGGAAGTTATTGTATAGGCCTTTTCTATTGGCCTTTCCACTATAATTATGGTATCTTGCTAATAGTTTGTAATGTTATGGAAAATGAAAAATATTTATTTTTATTTTATTGTAAGTTAAATACAAATCACTAAATAATTTCTTATAAATAAAAATCACTTTACCAGTTATTTTTTGACAATCATAGTTATTAAACCAGACTTACTCGTTGACTATTGTATCTTGAAATTTATGATTTAACAGATTAAATTATCATTCAATCGTTATAAATCAATTTATAAAATACATGAGTTGATCATCGATCCGATCTGACCGTCCGAGTTTAAGAACTATGCTTGCAAGTGTACCGTGTCTAACTGCAATCTAGAAATTATTATAAATTTTATCTAATCTCATGAATAAAATTTTTGCTATTATTTTAAAATTAAAATATTAAAATATACTCCTCGAGTAATGATCTGTCCATCTCTGTCACCTTACTTACCAGTATTGACAGCTATATAGCATTTAATTTATTTAATTTATACAATATTACTGTAATAAAAATCATAATTCTACTGATTCAATCCACCTCTAATTTTTTTGCTTCTTTCCTTTTCTTTTACTATCGAGAGGAATCCCACCTCTAACGATTCCAGCAAAATGAGTTAGTTTTGAGTAGGATCAACCATTCCACGCCCCTGACCAACGGTGTCTATCAAATCCAAGCAAAAAGTGGCCAAAAAAGAGTCATAAAGGAAAAAAGAAAGTTAAAAATAAGCTGAACAGTAAATTTTTTATTAATAAGAGGAATCAACGTTGTATTTGCTTAGTTATAAATATCATATTAGAATCATATAAATGAAAAAAAAAATTTAAGAGAATTAATTATTTTATAAAAGATTTTCACAGTATTCGAATTAAATTAAGATAACAAAATTCAAATATGTATCGATAAACATTTTACTTAAAAAAAACTAATCATATTGAAAAAGATAAAGATAATCTTTTTTTTTAAGTATAAGACGATAATGATCGGATCTTATATATTTTTAATCAGTGTCATATTAGAATCATAAAAATAAAGAAATAAGATAGAAGAGAATCAATCAATTCATAAATAATTTTATAATATTCGAATCAAATTAATTAAATAAAATTTAAATAATGATTGATTATAAGTAATTAGTAAAAAAATAAAAAAGACAAAAATGATCTCTTTTTAAGCATAAGGCGACTTTAGTGAATATACATGTCCCGTTGATGGGAAAAAAACCCTCAAAGGCCAGATGGGAAAAGGTCAAATTAAAAAAGTAGACCCAATGGAAGCCATGTTCATAAAAGCTCCCCAATTCAGCCGGTGCTCGACTCCTTTATGTCCTTTCGGCCTTTGTCATTTCTTCTTTGGCATTGTGATCTCGATCCAGTAAAGATCGGACGGCTCACAAGCTCTCGCGGGTGAGCACAATGCTGAATCATACTAACTGTGGCAGGCCATGTCTGACCTCGTCACGTGCTCCCTCTCTCTCTCTCCTCCCCCCCCCCCAATCCTCTGGTGTGACTTAGTTCGTCGATAAATCAAAATATACGGAACATCAATAAATTCTTTCGCCTAATAATTAAAATTCCAGGGATTATCACCCGCGTGCAAGGTCATTTTCGTCCCAATAATTTTGCGGCGACCGTTGATTTCACGAAAACTGTAATGGCCGAGCCTACATTTAGCTCTGTTCGGCGTTGAAATTCCAACTTTGCTCCTGCAATCCCTTCTTTTTACGCTTGCTCTTTCCCTTTCTCGTCCTTTACATCAACTTTATTCTTTTGCTTTTCAAACCCACAAAATCTCTGCAAAACCCTAACCAAATTCTACATTCTGTTCACGAATCTATTTCGAAAATGTACAGTCTCAGGAAAATCGAGACCGTTGATCCATGCATTCCTTTCTTCACCAGAGAAACCTCCATTTTCGTTCCTCACCCTCTGAGTCTTCCTTCTTTCTCCTCTGTTTTCGAACAAGAGGACAAATTGAGCTTCGCTCTCGATCTCCTCAACCCTATTTCTAATCCTAGCTTCTTTGATTTTGCTTCTCCCTTTGATTCTGTCACCGATCTGGTCCAATTCGAGCGAACTCCGTTTATCTCTTCCTACAAGCGAGTTCAGAAACGGGTTGGCAACGAATTGTACTTGAAGAGTCTCTGTGATCGAGTCTCCGCTCTGGAGCTCAGCTTTGACCGATTTGTGAACGCGAAGGACGGCTACGATCGCAAGTACTCGTGGACTGCGGAGATCAAGGACGGGTCTGAGCGGAAGTACAGATGGACAGCTGAGATTAAAGGAGGGAAGAGCCACTGGAACATGAAGAAAACCGAGGAGGAGGAGGAGGATCGTGATCGTGATCGTGAAGTTGAGAAAAATTATAAATGGACGGCCGAGATTAAAGGAAGGGGTAGGCACGGTCATCAGATCTCGAAGACGTGCACATTCAAGGCATCGAGTGGTGGTGAGAGCAGTGAAGTGGGAAAGGAAAAGAAAAAGAAGAAAGAGAAGAAGGCGGCGAAAGAGGACAAGCGTAAGGTCGAGATTGAGGAGGCCGATGATCATGGGGCTGTTGTTTTAAGACAGGTAACTGTACTAATTAGTTAATTATCTCGTTGTATTGGTTTTGATCATCATTGCATATTTTTTTAAAAAAAAATGGATAATGCGGTTCTGGATCTAATGTCGTTTGTTGTCGATGCCTCGTATCATTGTTGACCGAAATTGTTCGACCTAGTTTTCGATGTGGACATCTTTTATCGGTTATATTAGATGGTTGATGGATACAATGTGCAAGTCTCGAACCTTAATCCTAGCATTTGCGACAACATATGAAAGCTTCATTTAGCTTTTCTCTTACATAGTGTAGCAGATTTGCTACCCCTGTCGGCATTAGCTGAACTGGCTAATTGATGTATCTTTATTCTACAATGTCATTGATTGGATACCCATAGAGTCAAATCTTGAAGGGGCTTTTGTCTCAGATTTTTGTTGTGGGGTACGAAGGGGGTAGGTTGGCGAGAATATTAATTGGATCCAATGCAGTTATTTATATCAAACATTTCATTTTGGTTACAAGCTTTTTCATTTTTGCTTGGTGCCATGACGGGTGGAATAAATGTGTAGGGCACCCAATGATTATGCATCTAACAAGGCCCCCTTAGCATCCCCTCTAACCTACCACTCCTATGACTATGAGCTATGCAACAAGGCCGGACCACATACATGGTCTTTGTAACGCACATACCTGGTACTCAGGCCCCTCATCGAACTTGTGCTTTACACAACTAAGAGGATCTGTTCTTGCAATTTAATTCTTCTTGAATGGAAGTTCTGGGATTGGATTGAGTGACAGGTCTATTCCAATTTCCTTTATTTGAATGAGCTAAAGGGTGAGCTACATTGTTGATACATTGCAGTAATATTGGCCCCTAGCTTGGAAGTGGGGCATCCAGGTGTGGCCCACCCTTCTTAAACGGGGGCAAGTGATCTGATTGAGTCCATCATTATTCATTGTCCTAAAAGTTCTCCTAATTATGTGAAAGTGGCTGGTGGTGTTGGGATTGCCCCATGTGATCAACTGATCTTAACATGAAGCATGAAAATAGGAGAAAATGGAAGGAGCTTGAAGAATACAGTAATCTGGCAATTGTAACATTCTGAGGTTATTTCGGGACCACCCGGATGCCGATCTGGTTTCTTAGTTTCATCTTAAAAGTTCAAGAGTTTTTGTGACTATTATCTATATTGAATGAGTGAAAGGATGAACTACATTGTAGATCCATTGCAGTCATATTGGCCCGCCCTTGTTAAAGGTGGCCAAATGATGAGATTTGATCCATCATTAATTATTGTCCCAAAAATCCTCCTAAACATGTGAATGGGGTTGTGGATTGTCCCATATCAACTGATCTTAACACCAAGCATGAAAATAGAAGAAACAAGATAGAGCTTGAAGAATGTGCTAATCTGGCAATTATAACATTCTGAGATTATTCTGGGTCCAGCTGGATACCAGGGATTCATCTTAAAAGTTCAAGAGTGGGTGTAACGATAATCTATATTGAACTAGCTACACAATGATTAACAGAGTTCAGATTAGCTCATGAATCCAGCTTTACAAATCTGTGGCAAGCAAGGGTTGACACTTCTCTTCCCCAAGAATTTGATTACATGTTTCTGGATTCTAAATTGTATTTTCAAGGATATGGAGGTTCTGGAACTTGTGAGATTCTTTGATCAGCAAACAGTCATACCTGGTATTTCAAGGGTTCGAGTTTTAGTAGCTATCTGTAATTTAAAAACTTGTACAAAATTAGCTGGTCCAAGGTAATTAAAACACATACAATTTGTTTCATATTAAGCTGGATTATATGCATTTGATATAAATACCTTCATATGTTCCCACTGGTGCACTTGTTTGTAAGTGGCATATTTGAGGTGAGAAAAAGAGTTGATTGATCTGTGTAATTTTGTATCACTATGTCACGTGCTTTCTTGCAGAAATTCTTGTGTGTGCAATTGAATTTCTGTTTTTGTGAGGTCCAAAAAGCTGGATTGTAGGATCAGGACTCTCTACCTGCACCTTTCCAGTGAAGTCCTGATATGCCCCTGCAGTTGACTCCAACTGTTAAGTAGGCGTTTTGCAGTGCTGAGTTCTGTTAGTTCACTTTAGCAATACTTGTTTGACTTTATTGATAGAGTTTAGAGTTAGGTCAATTTCAATTTACTCGTCTTGTCTTCTACCATGTTGAATGCAGGCTTTTGCCAAAAGAGTTGGAGTTAATATTAACAAGGGTAAGAAAAGGGAGTTGTCACCCCAAGATGCTGCCTTGATGATCCAGATTACCTTCAGGGCATATCTAATTCGGCGATCTCAAGCTCTTCGCGCCCTTCGAGAGCTGGCAATTGCCAAGACCAAGTTGAAGGAGATAAGGTCCTTGTTTAACAACTTATCCTATCGCCATCGCATTGCTCGTGATGCAGAAGAGCGCCAACGATTTTCAGAGAAAATTATTGTTTTGCTCCTTACTGTAGACGCCATTGAGGTATCTAATTCATGCTCCCTACATAATTTTGTACCTTTGATGCTGAATACTCCGCCTTGTGATTTTTCACATTTTGTGACAAACCATCTTATATACATACATGTTCCAAATCTAGAATGATGATTACACTGTTATCTGGACATATGGAGAACTACTGCAAGATTTTTCAACTTGG
Source organism: Dillenia suffruticosa (assembly GCA_033439265.1). Lineage (NCBI taxonomy): Eukaryota > Viridiplantae > Streptophyta > Magnoliopsida > Dilleniales > Dilleniaceae > Dillenia > Dillenia suffruticosa. The sequence continues at coordinate 12,927,131 of JAVTVX010000010.1, read as the reverse complement.
CTATTTGAAGTGGAAATACTTTTCTTTTAAGAGTAGAATTACCAAAGGACTGAATGCTTCATTTATGGTTTTCATAACATATTCACTCTCAGGCTTTGAACCACTATTTGGTAATATATGTTTTCCCTCCATAGTAATTTCTTCTACGATTTTTCATCCTACTCCAACTCTTACTGTTTAATGTGCCGAGTCTTTTACCGTTGTTCTAATGAGCTGTTGTATGTTATCCTTGTGATCTATTGTGGGTGTTAAGTGAGGATGGTACTACATTGAAGGTAGTGAATTCAACAACAGTGAGTTAATTTATATTCGTTTATGCTGATTTGAATCTTAATTTGGCAGGGTGTTGATCTCACAGTGCGGTCTGCAAAGAAGTCAATGGTGGATGAGCTGGAGGCTATGCTTGATGTGGTGGATCCTCAGCCTCCTGGGAAATTGCTCACGAGGAGGAGGACATTTGATATGCCAGACGGTGTTTTCCAGAAAGAAATTGCTGCTGGAGTCGCAAAGGTTGTAGAAATGATGGATCAAGTGTAGATGAGACCAACTCCATTGAAGCATGATTGCTAGACTTGCCCGAAATAAGTAAATGAGCTGTTCAGGGTAAATTTTTCTGTTGCGTATATGTCTATGAAGGTGTTATCACAACTTTCCAGTTGGGTGAATGTGGCACATTGTGAAAGACTTCGAACAAGATATTATGGATCTTTCTGAGAGTGGTGATTTTGTTCATTACCCTGTGTGGAGAGAGTTATTGTGATTCACTTTTGTTCTAATGTTACAAGCCGAACGCTTTGTCTGTCTAATTTTTCGCTCTTTCCGTGTTTGGGTTCTGGTGTGTTTGGCTTAGCTCTCTTTGGCTTCCTTCTCTGGTCACTCCTACCATGTTTGTCTACTATTGCATTACTTGTTTCGGTCGGCAGGGCTTAGGTGCTTTAGTAATGGGAGGTTGCTGATGTGGCGATCAACTATTGCTAGCATGGGCTGAAACTCTTCCTTGCTTCGTTCACAAGGGCCTAAAATTCCCCGATTGGGCTCAGAGAAGGGGGCCTTGGATCCCAAGCCACAACTTGGGACAGCTAACAAACAACACCCAAGCATGGCAGAAATCTGGCGTAAACAAATTATAGCCCCAGAGAGGACACAAACTTTACTAAGCAAAACATGGACCCGAACTAGGCACAAGACTGCCGCCAGGCATAGGGTTGCTTTGAATGGTACAATACTGCACTTGTATACTAAGTGCCCTCGAGTACTTTTAATTTGTAGATCTATTCAATGATGACAGAAGAGAAGAGCGTTAGGTTAGGTATCCAAACTTACATGTTACACCGGACGATTGTCCTAAACTGTAATAAAGGGCGAAAAGGGACAAAGAATTATTTGAAATTTGCTGTCCTAATTGGGTCATCGAATTGAATTCTGAAGATCAATTCCCCTTTTCTTTTTTGGCCTTTTCAAATATGAATCTCCCTTTCCTGTGTAGCTAGAAAGAGACTACACTTGAAACTTTGTCCTACTACATTTTGCAGCTCAGAACAAAAGCTTAGTTCCCAAATATACAGCCAACTGGGCTTTGATCTTTCTTTATATATATGGAAATTTTTCATGACTCTGGCTGACAAATTAATTTACTTTGGTAAATTTTATTTTATTTATTTATTTATTTTGAAAATGATGAAGCATGTTGCAACTACTATGCGCGCATGCTCAAAAGGCAAATTAATTTAGGAGCACCGCAAATCTCAAAAAAGTCTCCCCAGTGAGAGGTACCATGGAATCTGGGGTCAAAGTTGGGAGATTGAATCTTGTGAACATCGACGTGTCGATGATTCAGCTGAGTCGTATGTTTGGCTTTCTAGAACAGCGAAACTTCAACGGACGCGTGGGTGGAAAGTGGTTATCTTGTAATTTAAGAGGAACATTCATTCGCATTGCGGTCATGCATTAGTGGGAAGAGTAGGGAGACAGGTGTTTTTTCAATTTTTAACGTAAGGACTAGGAAAGATTTTGAGGTCAGTTTGACAGTGTCGTCGGTTTTTTTCTTCATATATGAGGGAAGTCGTTATGGCGTACTTATAGTTAAACAATGGCAAGGAGTGATGCACACCGGGTTGTATTCAAGTGGCCAGACACTCATATTTCAGGTTTGTATTCGAATTTTATATATAAAAAAATTATAAATTAAAAAAATTTTATCTCTTAAAACTTAATATAAAACTTAATATATGTTTAGTTAGATATAACATGATTATTAAATATTCGTGAATTATCTCCAAAAAAATAATATAAATCACACCATAATTAATTATAAGTTTTAAAATATGAAGTGATAAATAAAAATAGATTTTCTATAATTTAACACCCAAAAAAAAAGAAAAGAGAAAATGTAATTCAGCTCTAGAAAATTCAAGGAGTTGGTAAAGCAATCCAGGGTGAATCGGCGAAAATTGAAAAAAAGCTTATTTTGCACGAGACTTGGATGAACTTTTTTGCAAGAAAATTTCAAATGGATTTGAGTTATCTTCTTGAAGGAGGAAGGGAAAAGAAAAATCTGCAAAAAGTAGATTTCTTCCTTATGATTGGCTTTAAAAGGAATGACACACTTTGTGGTGTTCTTTTGTTTTGGTGCATTCCTTCTGCTTTCTTTTTTCTTTTCCGGGTACAATTGCATCAAACCAACAAAACAATGCTTGTGGTGGATCAGTTCAGCGGAGTTTCACCACGACGATCACCATTTGGGTCAAAGTCGGTGACCCTCCCTCTCTCTCCCCCCTCCCCAAATCTAGTTAAAAAAACAAAGAGATCAAACCCTTGGAAAAGGCACAAGAAAGATGCTTCTGCAACTTGGTCGCTAGGACTGCAACTATACTACTAGACTACAAAATAGCAAAGATCCCTTTCAATGACAAATGAGGAAAAACAATCAAGGAAGTACCCCAACACCTACAATGGAATAGAAAACCTACAAAGTTGAAAAGATACCGACACCAGTTTCCAGAAGGCAACGACCATCTAAGGACCCCCCCCCCCCGGCCCACCATTTTGTTCTTTAATGTGTGGGACCCACCCAAGCCCCTCCAAGGCCAAATCTCACTTCCCATCTTCCCCCGCCCCTTGTTTTTTCCTTGCAATGTCCCTTCCTAACTTCTAAAAATGTCACGGGTTAAATTCAGTTAAAATTAAATAAATTTTATATTAAAATTTACTTTCATAAGAAATTAATTTTATTTTAAAAATATTATAATTCTCTTGAAAATTTTATTTTAATTAAAAATATTAGTGAAATAAACCAAAATAAGTAGAGGTTTGCATTTGTATAAACAGAGGGATTGAAATTTTACCAATTTGATGACACTATAGTTTTACGTAGAATTAAATAGGATTGAGTATAAATCCATACAACCTGGTCTATCCACCCTCCTATAATTCACTTATTCGCACTATTATATAAATAGGATAGTTCAAATTTTTACGATCCGCTTATATTTTTATTGGGTGAAGGCATCGACCCCACTCACCATATATAACTATATATTTGATTTATTTTTCTTAATTTATATTATATAATTATGTGTATATTATTTGTTTTATTTTAAATTTCTAGTTTTCTTGCTCTTTTCTTTATTTTTGATATAATTTCAAATAAATATTTACAAATTTTATTGCAATATGAATTTAAATTTTGTTATTATTAGAGACGTGTTTTTTGAACTTGATTTCAAATTTCAAATTTTTATTATATATTTTTTTGGTATTTTTAAATTAATCATTATTCAATTTTGTTATAATATTTTTCGAAAGTTCTTTTCCTTTGCCCTTTACATATTTAGCATTATCTTATTCAATTTTGTAGCCTTTTCAAATGGGTAACTTACCTTCCTTCTCTTCTAATTTACACCTACTAACATTTGGTTTTATCTTATATTTTACCTCTTCTCTGTTTAAAGTTAAACAAGGTTAAATATTCCGTTATTTTTTATAAAATTCCAAAACTACCCTTGATCCTCTCCCCCCGGCCCAGGGGCCCACTATTTTGTTTGTGTTATTCAGCAACTGCGGCGAAATTGAACGGCAACTGGAAGCGGACGGTGTCTGAAGACCAACTGGTGAATGATGGGAACGTACGGCTGCAGAAATTCCCAACATGACAAGAGCAAACGACAACTAAAGAAATCACGACTGCTATTGAAGGTTTGAACGGCAAAAATTACGTGGAAATTGAAAGAGTTGAGTAGCGATTGAAGAAGCATTGAATAGCAACAAGAAGAGAAGCAAATAAAGAAAAGAAAATAACCAAACGACGCTTGCAAGATTAAAAGATGGGGGAAGAGAATTTGAACAGCGGTAGATTTGAATTCCCGTCTTCCAATCAAAATGATGGCAGTCGCTTGAATTCTGTAACATGGATTTTCTTTGTTCAAAAATTTTGAAATCCCGTACAAATTTTTTAAAAAAAAGAAAAATATAATTTTATTTATTCTTTTTAAGTATAAAAGTATTTAGATCAATATGTAGAGAAAATAAATCAAAAAAATAGAGAAGTTAAAATGTTTCTAGGTGTAAAATAGGAAAAGAAATAATAAAATAAATTACAAATGAAAGAATTATAAACAATGAAATAATAAAAATAATAAATAATTAGATATAAAAATATAAAATAGTGAGTAATATAATTAAATATAAGAAAAACTTAAAAATTTAAAGAGCGTTGAGATGTCAGAATCCTATGAGAATTAAAAGAGGTTGAAGGGAAATCACGTGACTCATTAACATATTGAGATTCTAACACCTAAAAATAACAGATTACATTTTTTTAATTAGCTTTAATAATATATATATATATATATAATATATTATACCACAATGTGGACCTGGTCGTTGGTCCCACCGCTCGACCCACACCCAGTGTTATTAAAACCGAACCAAACCGTCGGTTCAACCGGTTCAACCCTTCCTTTAACAGTTTTGCGGTTCGGTTAAATAAAAATACCGTTTTACAATTGAACCGGACTGAACCGCGGTTGAACTGTGGTTCAACCGTGAACCGAGGTTGAACCGTCGGTTTTAAAAAACCGCAGTTTAGGGTTAAAACCTAAAAAATATTTTTTTAAAGATTTTTTTTTATTTTTTTAAATTTCTATGAGATGTGAAACTATCAATTTTTGATATTATGATTTTAATTTATATTATATATGACTTTATAATTTAATTATTTAGTTCTTAATTATCAATATAAGTTTTAAAAATAATTATTGATTATATATATATATATTTAATTATTATTAAAAAATCAGTGGTTCGACCATATTGATCTACGGTCCAATCGGTTCAACCATATTTTTGAATTTTACGGATCAATACACGATATGATTATGATAACATTGTCCACACCTGTTTCCCGTGTCTTTCACACACCTCTCAAATGGAACGACCAATTTTAACGTGGAAGTCTTCTGCGATTCACCGTAGATGACACGTCCGACCCACTCACTGCCACGTGGACAGACGTCATCTACTATTGATTGCCGCGCTACCGAAAGTACCCTTTTTGACGCCTACGACTAGCTGGAGCCATGAAAATGACCTTACAAAGTGGGTTCCAGTAAAAAACGTGGCCACGTCGGCCCGCCGTGGATCGGATGTGTTCACACGCGTTGTTAGTCAGTGACACCTGTAATTTTCATTGTGGGGATTTCTCTACTACGTGGGACCCATCTCTAACCGAATAAGACACGTTTGGCGGTTTTTAGTATTTTTTATTTTTTATTTTTTTGGTACATGGCGCTGCCAACCCGACTAATCTTAGTTCACTATTTATAGAGTCTAATTGAGAGACATGTCTTTTAATACTAATTTTTCTATTTTTATAGAGATCGAATTTTCTATCATGATTAAAGAATATCAGTTTTTGAATCAACCGAGTCATTAGACATGGATAGTATTTTTTTATTTTCAGAAAATAAATACTCGTCGGTTATTTTCTGATACAGACGTATCTACCTTATTTTATTGGATATTTACTAATGTTTGTTTTGTTGGTTCTCACGCGCTCTACGTTCCTATGCACACGCTTGAATTACAATTGTTGGAGGGCTTTCTTTCACTAAAAATTCAATTTGAGTACTATAATTCAATTTAAATGATAACTTTTAAAAAAGTTAAGATTATGATATTAATTAAAAAAATTTAAGATCCACAGAACATCCACGTTGGAGGCTATTCCATGCTCGCGCTTTCCCCAGTAACTTAACTACCGACTCTTGCATAGATGTCGCGATCTTCTTTACTTGTGTCTTGTCCTACCATTGCCCATTGGTTTAGCATTAATGCCCATGAATTGTTCTCCCGACTCCAAATTTGTGAACCTGGAACTCTCCCCCACAAATTTTCAATTCATATGAATTAAAATTAAAATATTAATTAAGAAAGTTTAATATCTCTGCACACCAATGGTTAGAGGCTATTCCGAGCTGGCTTTTTCTTTAGAAACTTGACTATTGACTCTTGCCTCTTGCCTAGGAGTCGCCATCTTCTTTACTTGCGTCTTGTCTTAGCATTGTCCATTGGTTTCGCATTAATGCCCATGAATTGTTCTCCTGACTTCGAATTTGTGAATGAGAAACTCCCCCTGCAATTTCCATGAACTTTGGTGTAATTTATTATTGGTCTATTTTGTTAACAAAAAAGTAAATTTGAAGGAGCATAATAATTTTAACGAAAAAGTTGTTATAGGGACATTTAAGTGGTAAAAACCCTTATTCAAGTGTTTTTCTCATAATCAAGATTTAGTATTCAAATTTTTGTGAATACGTGTATTTTTATAATTTTTATAATTTTATATAATAAAAAAAATAATTTTAATAAAAGAATAAATTGTCACAATTTGATACATTAAATTATTCACTTATTAATCTTGTATAACATTAGTACCATCATAAAATTTGAAGGAACTCGTGATGGGCTTCAAATACAAACCGGTGAGTTTGCTCTATTAATAATACAAATAATATGATAAAAAATAGTCAGTTGATTAGTTCACGATGTTAACTTTTCTGGACATAGCTAACATGTATAAATAAAATAAAATAAAAATATCAATTTGAGTAAAAGTAATACAATACCCAATAACACGATCGTCTAAAAATAATTAAGTTTAAATGGGCAAACTACCAACATAATTGCCCAGATAGAAGGTTCCTAAATTCAAAATTCTATGAAAATTTTATTTGCAAAAATTAAGGTTTTTAAAGAGTTTGCAAGTATAACTACAGTCTCAGGTTTAATTCTAAAATTATATGTACTACTAAAATTAAATTATTTATAATAAATAAATATTCTACTGATAATTTTTTAAAAAATAACCAATGCTCATAACCCCTTTCAAAAGTGAAACAATAAATTAAAATCACAAAAGTAAAATGTTCACTTGATTTGGAGCACAAGTCATTATTTTAGGTGAATAAATAATATTTTAAATTATCATTTTTAAAATTATATATATTAAAAAAATTAAGAGACAGTTGTCATTTCCTTTGTGGATAGGCCTTTTCTACTATTTTTTTAATCGGATTATAAAATAGGATTAGGTTTGGACTAATTTAAATAGAAAAAAAAAAATCATTGGAAAATCGTGGCTGATTCGCAAAAGATTTGATTTGTTTGAGGAAAGACCCATCCGGTGTACCTTAAAACGATGTATCCCGAGATTTGGCAAAAGGAGCGTACGACTGACGCTCGCTAGGAGAAAGTGAAGCAAAGTAAAATTAAGGAAAATAGTAAGGGTTGGTTCCGGTGGAACAACCAAACCAAGAGTAATGCCTTGTATAGCACGTCGTTTAGGGCAACGGAACTCTATAAATACCTATCCCCCTTTCAACCGTCCCTCCCTCTCTCTCTCTCTCTCTCTCTCTCTCTGACCATTTCTCTCTCTGTTATTTTCTGGCATCCTCGCAGCAATTTCTAGGGTTTTTTGGCGACTCCTGTTCCTCTCTCTCAGATATGTATAGACTTTGACTCATACATAGTCTCAGCGTTTGAAGATTGTCGTTTCAGTTGTCTGAATTTGAAGGTTTTGACGTTAATATAACTGCATTACTGCGTTATTTCTCACATTTTTCTTAAAGTTCTTGGGAGCTCTTTCGAAACGAAATCGAGGTTCGTCGCTTTCTTCTCCTTTTTAATTCATGCTTTAATGTTCTGTTCTTGGCTTTATTTGAATGGGGGTATGAGTCAGATTCTGTGGGTTTCTATCGAATCCCCCCAATAAGTTGGTTTTCGATTAGATTCTTGACTCTCTGCTTCAAATCTTTTTTTTTTTTTTGGTATTTTTCTTCAAAAATAATGAATAGGAATCGAATCCCTTTGGATGATTTAATGAAATCTTTGACCTGATTCTGTTTTAAATCTTTTAATAGGTAGCGGAAATTAAAGAATGTGTTTCTTGTTTTTGTTCCATGAATTTTTTGACTTAGGCGGAGGTTATTTTGGGTAATTAGATTAGATTCTTACTGCTTATTCAATAATTGGTTTTTATTTTTATTTTTACTCTCTCTCTCTCTCTCTCGCTTCAACTGTCGTTTGGATGGTATCGACATTGATTCTGATTTGTTTGAGATGAACTGTATCTGATTCAGCTGATGTGATGTTGCGTTTGTTTCTTTTTTCTCTTATTGATTTTTTATTAAATATATCTTGTTTTCTCAAATGCTGTGGTCTCAAACTACATTGGAAGGTCAAATGTCTCTTCGTGTAACTATCTGCTTCTCTATCTAAAACCTCAAAAAAAGGGAAGCCAACCGCATATTACCTTAGAGAGAAAATATTAGTCAAAGTGAAAGGTTTGAATTGTGGATTGGACTATGATGGGCAATGTGAGAGCGCTATAATTTGGGGAGGGCGAGGTTAAGCTTGCATAAGGGCCATTGGATTTTAGATTCTTAAATGGGTTATTTCTTATACTAGTATTTTTCCTCGTAGTAAAGAATTTAGGTAATCTCTAGGTGTTCATTTTCTTTGCGGTCATTTGAGTGATATAGGTGAATAATCTCCCTCTTTTCTCATTATTTCTATTTTTATCGGAGTGTGATCTAATTCATAAGTAATTATTATTGGTTAGTCTCTTACTATTGTTACTTTAGTAAGTGTAAAATTTTGGGATCCAGTTCATAGATTTGAAAGTTTCCATGCTTCATGTAGGCCCGTGTTCTGTGGTGGCATATGGTAATGTTTCCCTAACCAACAAGTGGGGTAGCGAACTTTATGTCACACACAACCACTGAACTGATTGCTGATATGTTCTCCTACCAATTATCACTTCAGTCGGCCCGTTTTCAAACTTTAAAGCATTGTTTCATGTTCCATATCTTTGTGCACGCATGTATGCAATCACTTATGCTCGCATAATCTGCTTCTGTTTGCTAATTTCGTTTTTTAATTATTGTATAATCATGTAGTTTAAAATTTTGAACATTTATATACTATATCGGATGTGATGTGTGTTTCAATTTTCTCGGTATATGCATTGAATCTTTGAATTTTGCGTTTTTGTCAAGTTGGTGTCCAGCAGTTGTCATTTGAAATTTGACTGTATACCAATGGAAGTTGAAATACTGCTTTTCAAAATTCGACTGTATATCTTGTATGGTACTAGTGATTTTTATTTTTTATATTTTCCCTTGAATGGGGCAAGGAAGGGGAGCACTGGACCTTTGAGACATTTTTTTTATGAGATCTTGTCTGTCCAGCATCAGGTTTGCCCATGTTAGAAGCTTATGTTAATGATTGCATGTTTCCTGTTTTTTGGCATAGTGGTTGTAGGAATTTGTTTCCTACCCTCGCCCCCTTTACCTGGGAGTTTGTGAAAATGTGAAGATATTTTTGTGCTCATGGTATACCAGCTTCTTGTGTGTATTGTCTACTTATGGTAGCAAATTGTTCATCTAGTTACTGGATGGCGGCGTAGTAGCATATGCAAAATCATGTATAGGTTGCGATTCTTCTGGTTGCTAATGTCTTTGTGTGTTCTGGTAGCCATAGTGTAAACCAAAATGTTATTGCATTCGAGATGGCATAGGACACAATTATGAATAAATAGTATATGAATTATGAGGTAAGCAACCCTATTTCTTTAGCACAATATGTAAGTGGCATCTCAGGTCTGCTGAAAACCTTTCAAATCATGAACTGTCTCAATTTGGTTAGAAGAGGACTAAAGAGAAAAAAGAAAGGACAGGAGTGGCGTGAGTGGTCGCCAAAAGTGGAACAGATGCTTTTCCTGCACTAACATGCATGCTGAAAGATGCAAGCAGTTTTAGGCCCCGTCATGCATCAATAAAATGTTTGAACTGTCTGACAGTTTTTCCTCATACTCTGCCCTAAGCTGAATTTACTTTCTTGGTTTAGAAGTTGATTTCCCTTGTATGAATCCAAATGCAAAGCCTGGAAGGTCATTCTAGCCTTGAATTTCAGGTTCAGTGTTGTCACTTGTTTATGAGTATATGAAATGATTTGTCATCAGGCAAATCCCCCCACCCCATTCTTTTCTTTTCCTTATGAGATATGGATCCCTTAAAAGGATTGTACATAATTTACTGCAACTGAACATGCAAAATCTGATCTTGCCTTCTAGCCATGATATTCACCCATGGTGTATAACTCAGAGTCCAGCATCCACTTATATAATAGCTTACGTTTTGTGCCTACTGCACTTCTTAGTTACTCTTTTTCTGAATGAAATTAGGAAATTTTGCCAGCTATTACATCTTTCTGTTGCACACTTCTTTGCAGATATCGTTGAATCACTTCAGTTAACAGCATCTGTTTTGCTCAGGAGATGAGAAGGTAAAAACTAAGACCTATCTGTAGTTTGCTCAACTAATTTTTCTCAAAAAATAAATTGCTGTCTGATTTGATTTTTATTTTCAGCTTTCCAGCATTTTGTTAACTTTCCGCGTTGAATTGTTGACAAGAAAACTGTTTGTATTTGGCTTTTAATAGACAGAAGGCTGAGTAAAGTGCTTGGAGATTCATCTAGTAGAAGAGGAAAGATAAAAATAGAGGTTGTTTGGGATCGGAGTTGAATCCATCACTTGCACATTTGGAGCATTTAGTGGTGTCTCTAAACTTAGTTGGACCGTCACATTGCACCACAGATCTGGATCAAATGGACCTGAAATCAAATCATACTTCACCTGTTCTTACTGATTCTGCACCAATAAACAAATCCAGATTGGGCATCCGTTCTAGTCCGTTTCAGTACTCAACTTCTGGAGCGGTGTTCTCCACTGGCTTGCGCCACTTAACCATTCCAAAGAGGAAACCTGGGTTACTTGATGATGTTCGTTCCAGCTCATGGCTGGATGCCATGAAATCGTCATCTCCTCCTCACAAGAAGATAACAAAGGATTTTAACTCCGAGATTGCAGTAGATGATGTAGCTTTGGCTTATCGGACTTGGATGGTAACTATTTTGTTTGATGCCCCCCCCCCAAAAGAAAAGAAAGTAAAACAACCCTTCAGACACACACCAAAGATGGAACCCTTATAGAACTTCCTGTTTTCACTGCAGCTTAAATATCCATCAGCTCTTGCATCCTTTGAGCAAATCATCACAATTGCTAAGGGCAAGCGGATAGCATTGTTTCTGGACTATGATGGAACTCTTTCACAAATTGTGGACAACCCTGATGCTGCTTTCATGACGAGCGCTGTAAGAATTTAATTCTGAACATGTCTAGTGGCCTTATTCCTTAATTCTGAATCAGTGTGGTAACTTCCTTTTTTCCCTTCCCAGATGCGTACTGCTGTTAGGAATGTTTCAAAGTATTTTCCTACCGCAATAATTAGTGGTAGAAGCCGTGATAAGGTAATTTGAGTCCGTTGCCAATCACTTTTGTTTGTGTTATTGTGTGAAGTTTTGGTGTCACCAATTCATGTGTTTTTAGGGTGTGTCATTAATTATCTGCTGTTCCACTGCGAATTCAATCAGGTGTACAAGTTTGTAGGACTAACAGAGCTTTATTATGCTGGTAGTCATGGTATGGACATCATGAGCCCCGATAGACGTGGCACATCTGACAACCAACCAACTTGTGCTAAGTCTACTGACAAGCTGGTAATAAACCCTCTCTTCTGACTTGAGCTGACATTTTTTGGGCAAAGGACTTCATAAAATGTTTTGTTAATGTTCTACTTTGTGAATGCAGGGTAAGAAAGTTAATATATTCCAGCCAGCCAGTGAATTTTTACCTATGATTGATGAGGTGAGTAACTTTGTGTTTTCACCATAAAGTGCATCTTTTCTTCTTATAGCATGAAAAAAGATTCTGATCTTTCTTGTGTCTGTAGGTTTTTAGATCCCTTGTCAATATCACTAAAGAAATCCCAGGAGCAAAAGTTGAGAATAACAAGTTCTGCGTATCTGTACATTATCGCAACGTTGATGAGAAGGTAAGTTTGAGTGTGCTGCATGATCTTACTTTTTATCTAGCCATTACTAGTTAGATTTCTCACGTTATGCTCTTGTTTCAATTTTCAGAATTGGGAAGAAGTTGCCCGGTGTGTTCATGACATCCTTAAGGGCTACCCACGTTTGCGGCTGACTCATGGTCGGAAGGTATTTTTAGGAATGCCTTGCTGAATGAACTATATTCTGTGCTAAATTTACTATCCTATAAAATGTCGACATCTTTCAAGTCTTAACACATTCTGGTTCCAGATATTTGTTTTCTCTGCACTAATCTTATCCTTTTATTATGCTTAGGTTTTAGAAGTCCGACCTGTGATTGACTGGGATAAGGGGAAAGCTGTTGAATTTCTACTGGAATCTCTTGGTATATCCTTGCTTTTTTTGAAAATTTACAATTTTATCAATTAGGAGCATTTTTCTCACTTTTTTTTTGTGAATAAATTGTTGTAGGCCTGAATAATTGCAATGATGTATTAACGATCTATGTTGGAGATGATCGGACAGATGAAGATGCATTTAAGGTACCGCCTCTACCAAGATTTGACCTGGAATCTCTGACTAGATTGTATTTTTAAAAGTTTATTTTATTGCCTAGCTTCTAAACAACTTTTGATCTCGTGACAGGTTCTGAGGGAGGGAAATCTTGGTTATGGAATCCTAGTGTCCTCCGTACCCAAGGAAAGCAAAGCATATTACTCTCTAAGGGACACAACTGAGGTAAGCTTTCTCTATCTTATACACCAAGGAATGAAGAAGGACTAAACTTAAGTCTCATTTCCAACATATGCTCTGTATGCATCCTCAAATGTTTGTCCCAAGTTGCTGGACAACTTGGTCCACATTGACTCAACTGTCTTTAGGGCCTTGAAATGCCAAACTTGAATAACATGATAACTCATCATCCATAATATGTCCCCAAACTCCCAAGAAATAGGTTCACACGAAACATTAGTAGAACTATTGATAAGGTCATTGTTATTATGTAATCAAATTATTTTCTAAGAGTTAGCAAAACGTTAATCAGAAGCATCAAAGAGCTGATGCCTGAGATTTTTAAGTTGCATTTGTTTCCTAAAATGACAAATAGCTTATCGTGATGGTTTGAAATTTGATGTTGTGCCCTTGTTTTGCAGGTGATGGAGTTTCTCAAGTCACTGGTAACGTGGAAGCAATCAAGTCCACTATAAAGAAGAGTATATGAAAAAGATATATAATACACATAATAATACTACAAGAAAAAAGAAAGATTAAATATCAGGGCCTCTTCTAATCTTACTTCAAATGTGGCTGCAGAGGAGCAGGGGTTATTTGAAATGCTTCTGCCAAAGCCTTAGTATTATTCTTGTGAAATTGGTTTCCTTCCTTTCTTGCTGTAAATTCTCTCTGTCTCTGTCTCTGTCTCTCTCTTCTCTCTCTATTGCAATTTTGGTCATGAAATATAATTTGTATATTTATTACTTTTATTGTATTGATTTATTTGACTAAGATTGGCCTTGAATTGTTTAAGGATAGCCGTACCTTGATTAGTAGTAATTGTTACAAAAGCATCATTTTTGTTGAGTCAGAATCTTGGGAAAAAGGGCAAAAAGGACCATTTTGGAAATTGCACCATTTTCTCGGTAAGGGCACCGGTGAGTTATAGCTTAATTGATACTGTTTTTCGTCTATTAAATCTATTGTGTTCGAGTCTTTCTATAAAATAAAAAATAATAAAATAATAAAAAATTCTAAGGGCAAACTGGTACAAACTCCTGGTCCATTTTGGTTATAAGATCTTGTATTGACTTGGGCCCAGATTTTGTAGAAAGCCCATATATTCATATGGGTCATTTGATAGATGATGGAGGCCCAACCTGTGTACAGGCGTAGGTATTTTTTTTTCTTTTTTTTGGGTACAATGGACGTAACGGATTGAATCGGGAAAAGAAATACATAAATTAGGAGACTCTATCATTTGCGCTATCCCTGAGGGACTAGCTGTAGGTGATATGGATATGGCTTAGGTGTGAATGGATCATAAAATCATTTGATATGTTCTGAAAAGACAGTCTAGTGGTATAAACTCTGTTTCTCAATATGATAATTCCATATTCAAATTCTTATTAAAAAAAAATAAAATCATTTGATATGGCTTTAGAAAATTTTTATTAATTAATGTCTTTTATAAAATGATACGAAATATTATGGGTAAAAATTAAAATTTTCATTAGAAATAACTAAAAATTATTATCATTGATTTTTCTTCCTCTCCCCCAACCTGTGGCGCTATGATAACTCCCTAAGTCTAAGCTCGAGAATCAAGTTTGAGAGGGATTATTTGGATGTTTCTGTTGAAATGTACCCTTTAATATTTTTGTTTAATAATGGTGACATAATATGCATTTTATATATATTATGGCTCATTTATTTATTTTTAGTGTGAATGATGGTAAAATCGTTATATTTGAATTACCAGATAATTTATCAGTTGAAACGATAACTTATGATGCACGAAAATTTATCATTATCGATGTTTTCCTGTTTTTGAAATATAAATATATATTTTTTTCTGAAACATTTCAAAATGTTAAATGAATTAATATTTACACAGAATTTCTTATATTTTTTTTATATTTTTTTATATTTAATAAATTATTTATTTATTTAATTATAATTTATTTATATTATTTATCTTATGATTAATAATTATATATTTGATTATTTTAGATTTTTATTATAAAATATGATTATTTTATTATTTTTATAAAATAATTTATATTTATATAAAAATTTTTATATTTTTTATATTTATAAATTTATTTACGTTTCTATTTTTTTATATTCTTATAAAATGACCTCAACTACAAAAAAAAAAAAAAAAAAAGACTAGAATATTAGTTTATTCTGCTAATTTGGGGGATTATGAAATGAAGCAGATTACACAGCAGACGTACGAACGTGGGTCTAATATAAAATTTGGGACACACGCAGTAGACACACCCTAGACACGTTTGCGTATTTGGGTAATTTGGAAGTTGAATGGGTTGGATGTGCAATCATATTTGCACAATAAGAAAAGTTATGAACAAGAGAAAACCATGTGAATCATAATAACTTTAAAATAGGCACCAGTTAAGCAAATGTGAGTACACTTTTCGAATCAGAAAAGGCCAATAAGCGTCCTAACTTTTGTGGGGTTGCAAAAAGAGGGGACACTTTTTTAAAAGAATGCACGAGATTGGGTCTCGAGAAATGCCAGGCAAGATGCAAGAGGAAGGGTGTAGAACCATCCTCCATTATTTTATTTGTTTTTGAGGGTCAATATTTAGGTTTTGATTTTGTCTGATTAATTCGATTATTAGGAAAGTTATATAGGATTAAATTTTTAAAATTTTATTTTTTTTTATTTTATTCAATTTAAAATAAATAATTAAAAAAATATAATATCGTAACATTACATCTATCAGAGTTTGATACCATCTTCCATTATTAGTACCAGCCAAATTTGTCTATTTTTATGGTCTTCATCATTGACGCATACAATCTTTTTAGAATCACTTGCCCCCATCCTTATTCAAACTTAAATCAATCGTGATCGTGATCGTGATCGAAGCATTTTTCAGAGTATCAACAAATAAGTCCTTTTTAGCCTTAATGCTGCATGTACGTTCGCAGTTAAAATTAAAAATTTGTATTAAATACAAAATTTATATTAACAAACAAGTCCTATACAATCCTTTAGAACCATCCATCACATTTGGAGTTATGCTTCCAAATGCATATCTCTCTCCCCTCATTTTGTTTATTTGTTCCTTTTTTTAGTCTCTTTCCTCTATCTTATTTGTCTCTTTCCTCTATCTTATTCACATTTGGAGAGTGCCCAACAATCGCGTCTTCCTTGTAAAGTTTAAACGAAGGAGCTTAGGTGGTAGACTCACAGGTTCAGTGTTTTCTTTTTTAGTCTCTGTCCTCTATCTTATTCACATGTTACTATTAAAGAAGAGTTAAAATAGAGATGTTAATGAGTTATAGCTCAACTTTCCATAAAGATTTTGAATTTGAGTTAGAATAGAGAGATCAATAAATTATAAATCAACTGATACCGTATCTCATAAAAGTTTTGAATTTAAATTTTTTTAATGTATGAAAAAGAGAGAGAGAGAGAGAGAGTTAGAACGGAGAGTACCTACAAGCCCTCGATTATGTTCAAACTAAAATTAAAAAATCCAATATAAGAATATATAGCTCCAAAGGATGGAGATAAGTTAGCTTCTATTTTTGGAAAACCAATTTGATTAAATTTAAAACTATAGTTTTCGAGAGGCAAAATGAGATCTCTTTGTTCAATTTCATGGAAAGATAAAAGTTGATATATATATATATATATATATATATATATTAATTTTTATTATTTGATAGTCACCTGTCATTGCAAATTTTCATGGGCATATTGCATTTTTCTAATATTACCTTGCAGTTTGCATCAATCATATGGCTCATTCATGTAGGTTTGTTGCCACTCTCCTCTTCCCCGAAAGAAACTTATGCTCGATAGAACTTGTTCTACAAGCACCATTGATGGAAAAGCAGCTTGAGTATACGAATTGTTTTAGAAGCTTATCTTCTAAGAATTTGCAAAAGATCAAAGATAGCTTGATTAGAGGGATAGACGAAATGTGTAAAGTCAAGATAAATAAAGTATGTTGTGCTTTCTTTCGGAAATCTAAATTTCTAGATAGGAATCTCAAAATCAAGAACCACATCATCAAATTCAAAAAACAGGACAAATACGTCATTCTCGAGCATCCATTTGAGAGTCGTGGTACTCGTACGTGACAAGAATTATTATTATTATTATTATTATTTTAATTTTTGTTCTTTCTATTTGTTATTTTCTTATTTTATTTGATTAACTATGGTTTCTAGAATCTTTATATAACTTGTAATAGGATTTTTATTTGTTTTCTTATTTCAATTTGAGTTATGAGTCAAGTTACTTTTTTCTTTAGTTCTAGAAGAGTTATATTAGGATTCATTATTTCCTTTTTATTTTATATTACAGTCTTATGTCTACATGATTGTTTTTGTAATATTCAACTTTAGGTCATTAGACATTAATACACTCATTAGATTTTCCTCTCCAACACTGAACTCAATTTTTTCTGGTGGCGGATTCTCCCACCTCTGTTTTCGTCCCTCGTTATCTGAATTTGGATCGAGATTATTTTTATTTTATTTTATTCTACTCATAATATTTTTTAATTAAAGTGATATTTTTTAATTTAGTTTCAAATGGTCAATTCCAAAATTTGGGATTAAAATTTAATTTATTATTATTATTGTAAAAAAATTATGAATATCATTGTATTATTATTATGTTATTAAAAATATTATAAGATATATATAATTTCGACTTGTCCGAACTAATACACTTATGCCAACAATATGATTAACAAGTAAGATAAGGATATATATATATATATATATATATATATTTTTTTTTTTACAAACAAGTACAATAAAAAGGAAAAAAGAAAGCAAGGATTTTATTTTCTATTCGACTTTATAATTTCCTTTATAGGTGTCTTAAGTTTTATAATAGGAGAAGCACCTCTGTATCCATTAGTCATAAACTGTCCCTACCATTAATACAAGTGTCAAATTGCTTCATTTCTATCAAGTTTTAAGAATTTTTACCAACTCGATAATCCCGTTGCTGTGAAAATTCAGATTGTCAAGTCTTTGATATGATTTTAAGCAATTTATCAGCTTAATACGATTAGTACTTATGTTGGGAAACAGTCACAATCTAAGGCCAAAGGGTTAACATTATTCCCCATTCCACAATGTGCACGTCTCCCTCCAATTCATTGTTCTTAAAACTGCTACTCTCTCGCTCTCTGTTTCTATTTTTTTTTGTTATATCAATATTTGAACCCATGATCGTCGGATGGATAAAGAAATTATGACTACTAAATTTCTCTCTCTCTCTCTTATACCAATTTACCAACGGCAATTCACCACAACCATTGACCCAAAGTTCATAGAGACCTACCTAGACAAGCCCAGTACAAAGCTGACAAAACAGCTGCCTCTTCATCTGACACCCTCCAACTCATCCCCCCCCCCCCTCTTTCTCTCCTTATTTAAGCCCCCCCATTTTCTGCCATCTCTCAACATTAGTCCTCCCAAGTTACTCCGCAAAGACACAAATAATGGAGGACATAAAATGCTCCACACATCCAACACTTGATGATCCAAAGTCATCGTACACTCCCCTCCTTGACCAACCAAGCCAAAACCAACTTCGCAACTCTCAACCAATTCCAAAACGACCCTTGAAAGGCTTTGCCGTTATATTGCTATCCATCTTATTTATGGGCTCCTTGAGTGTCATCATTCTCAACAACCAGAATCCTACGAATACACAAACCAAGGTTGTCCCAAGAAAACCCAATAATGCCGTTCACTCAAAAACGACGCCGTTTATGCCTAAGCCAGGGTCTAGAGGAGCATCAGCCAGCGTGTCGGAAAAGACTTTCCTTACAGTCTCCGACGATGACGGCGGCGATGCGTACCCTTGGAATAGTGTTGAGTTGGGTTGGCAAAGAACCGCTTACCATTTTCAACCCGAGAAAAATTGGATGAATGGTAGGTACACATCAAATACCAAATTCGGAAACTTAAGTTTTTAAAAAAATCCTTTCTTTTAATTCTTAATTTCACTCACTTAACACTTTTACCTCTTTCGGGGAAATGGTAAATATTTGATTTTCTTCGGGAGACAGTAAATGGTCATATTTTTAGAGCTAATTACCATAAATCAGATTTGGTTATGAAAATATATTAGATTTGATATATGATAAGTAGCATTAAAAAAAAAAATCTTTCTGGGTATTGCATTTGATACGTTGATTCAACTCTATTGCCATTTTCATGGATCTCTTTGACGGGGGACTTCGGCTGTCTCTTCTTCAGACCCTAATGGTACGTTCATAAAGCCCAAACTCCCTTTTTCTCTATTACTTTTTGCATTATTCATATTATAGTACGTTTTTCTTTTTTTCGCTAATCATAATATGGTACTGCGATGGTTTTTTTTTTTTTTTTTTTGGTAAAATGATGATTGGCTAGAATGAGGAAAATTTCAAGAATGGGAAGAGAGGGGATTAGGAAGTTTTAATTATACATTTTTGTATTAATGTTTATGTCAATTAATACAATATTTACTTAAAAAATTTAAAAAATATTCTCTTAAAATAAAACCACATTTGCCGTTCAATTGGCTTCAAAATTGGCTAACCCATCAAAAGTGCATGTGTGGCTGTGATGGTCTAGAATCTGCCCCGTCTTTAGTACTCTTTCTGTCCAATAATTTAATGGCCTTGATCAAGTCTGCAGCCACAGAATTCAAATATCGTATAATAAAAAAAAAAAAAATTGTAGAGGGCTTTGGGGACCAATAAAGATTTTTGCATGAAATTTGCAACATGTTGTGGGCCAACCATAGTGAGATATGCTGGGCTGGGCCGCCCAGATGGGCCCACATATGGAGTTTCTCTGGTAGCAAATCAGTGAACAGACAAGCTCCAGCCTGCTCCAATCACTTCTAGGAGAAGTTAATTTAATATTTAATATTCTCGGGACGAATGGCATGACACAAACATTTGTTCCCATGTTGTCGATTTGGTGTTCCATATTGGATTTAGGAATATAATAAATAAATTTATTTATTTTTTTCGTACTTTGTTATTAATTATGAGATAGACCTATACACTATTGTTTTTAATTTTCTTTCTTCTCCATACTGCAACGTTGTTTTTGTTTTTGAGGAAAAATGTAACCCATGTCAAAAAGAAATCATAGAAATAATGAAGGAAATAAAATTAAACAATTCATTATCTCATACCTTCGGATCCAATCATATTATAAAATATTAGTCATCAGCTTTTTTGTTTATATAATTCAGTCTGTCAGACTTTCACAGGCCACATTATAAATTTTAAAATTTTAAATAAATTCAAGAGAAGAATTTTTATAAATAAATTTATGAGTTATTATACATAAAAAAATACTCAGCTTTCATATGCTCTAACAAGTTAGGCATACAACAAATAATAAGTGTCAATTAATTATAATTCAACTGAAATTGTCTCTTCTTCCTTTTAAAGTTTCGAGTTGACCTTCCAATGTTTAAAAAAAAAAATGTTTCTTAGGAAAGATCAAAAGAGCATGAGATTGTGCAACCCTAACTTGGGATGCTTAAGAAGTATTAATCTTGAAAATTTATTAAATGTTAAGATTGGATTGTTGACTCTTTGGTGATTCATGTTAGACAACAAACATCCCTACGAGGTAAGTAAAAAACTCCAACTTTCCATCAATCACAAATCATGGCTAGAAAGAAAAAATAAAATAAGAATAATAAAAATAATAAAAGAAACCAAAGATTATACCATTTCTCTTAATTGCAAGTATTTGTCGTTGACATATTTGTCCATTTTTCTCATAATAGCGTTATCATGAAATGGATGGCCCTTGTATTTTAGCAAATAATGAAGCTAACAAGTCTATGATCAAACAAATCCGAGCCATTGGATTATTAGACTATAACGTGGCATTTGTCTTGGCCACATCAAATTTGAGAAGGACCACTCCATGAGTCATGAGTCTGAGTTGCTGGTAAGCTCATACATGCGTATCTTGCCTAATTTCCATTGCCTTCGGCTGCTAAAATGAATCGAGCAGTACCCATTTGACACTCTGTTTGACTGGTAGCGAGCCCTTGGCATGGTTATAAAAAGGGCGTAAATCAACCAAAACACAGTTTGCCCACCAACGTGGCAGGCCATGCATGTTTTTTTTTTTTTTTTACATGAACAAGAGAGGAGCTATTCATCGGATACAGTAGTTATACATTGTTGGTCGGTGAGTTAAGTCGGTGGAACGTGACGCTAAGTTTTTAATTAAGATTCCGAGTTTGACTTGTAATTTGGGTATGGAATAGACTACGTTGGAAGAATAGTCCTTTAAATGGATCACTATAAATTTTAGATCGGATTAATTAGAGTAAAACTCTGGATACCGATCGATATAGTTAAAAAAAAAAATTACAGTGTTGGTACAATCTCGGCTATTCTAAGATTGGACCGGACCTTATGGATATAAATGTTAACATGAGAGTTTCATAAACAATTCTGCATTTGTTGTGCTATGTAGGCCCATTATTCCATGAGGGATGGTACCATCTATTCTATCAATACAACCCAGACTCTGCGGTGTGGGGCAACATTACATGGGGTCATGCTGTATCTGCGGACCTAGTCCACTGGCTCTACCTACCTCTTGCAATGCAACCCGATAACTGGTTTGACTGGAATGGTGTGTGGACAGGGTCGGCCACCCTCCTACCAGATGGCCAAATTGTGATCCTATACACCGGAGACACTGATAACTATGTCCAAGTCCAAAATTTGGCATACCCAGCCAATTTATCCGACCCTCTTCTCTTACATTGGGTCAAGTATGCAGGTAACCCGGTTATGACACCACCTGAGTTTATTGCCCTAAAAGACTTTAGGGATCCAACCACAGCCTGGCTTGGACCCGATGGACTATGGCGGGTTGCACTCGGATCCAAAATAAATAAAACGGGTATTGCCCTGGTTTATACAACTAATAATTTTACAACTTTTGAGCTATTGGATGGGTTTTTGCATGAGGTCCCAACTACGGGTATGTGGGAATGTGTGGATTTTTTCCCGGTTTCGACATTCGGATATGAAGGGTTGGATACATCAGCTAATGGGCCGGGTATTAAGCATGTGCTTAAGGCAAGTTTTGATGATGATAGGCATGACTACTATGCAATTGGAACATATGATTTATTCAATAATACATGGACGCCAGATAACCCGGAAGAGGATGTTGGTTTCGGGTTGCGAGTTGACTATGGAAAGTACTATGCATCAAAGACATTTTATGATCAAAATAAAGGGAGAAGAATTTTGTGGGGTTGGATCGGAGAAACTGACAGTGAAGATGCTGATCTACAAAAGGGTTGGGCTTCTGTTCAGGTATTCTATTGATTAACTAATCAAAATTCAATTTAGATCAACATAAGCTAAAGGAATCACTTTCTCTCTCTCTCTCTCTCTCTCTCTCTCTCTCTCTCTCTCGGTTTTGGCGGGGGGTTGCAGTCTATTCCAAGAATTGTGATATATGATAACAAGACAGGAACAAATATCATTCAATGGCCAATTGAGGAAATTGAGTCCCTGAGATCGAACAGTACAGAATTCGACGATGTTGAGCTTGAGCCTGGGTCAGTTGTGGAGCTTGATATAGGCAAGTCAACGCAGGTCGGTGCGTTCAGTACTTATTACTATATATATATTTTTTTAATTTTCTTTTTCTTGCTTGAAGCATGCTGAGCGTGAAACTCGATCCATTTTTGAGTTATTCAAACCACCAATTAGTGATCCATCTGGATAACTACTTGTCTTAATCCAATGCGCTCAATACCTAAGAGTTCGATCTTACTATACATAATACATACAATGTAGTCCTATGTTGCACTAGCACCTTTAGAGGTGAGGTGAGGTGAGGTTGTGTTCAAGATATATTGCCGACATGATATCTTAGGACCCTTTTTTCCCTCATAGGAAGGTTTATGTCTTTTTTGTACCTAAAACAAAAGGGATGTGGGATTTCGAAACCCCACTTGCTGAGGAGTTCTAAATCCCTAATACCGTTAGACTAGCCAGTGGGGATATCATATGACATTTTGTAATTTGTCATATTCTATTGTCCAAAGTAAGGGAAAGATTATTCACTCAGATCTTACTAACAAGTAATAGAAGCAACTTCTAATTTCATCAAAATTAACATAAACAAGTAAAGAAATCAAACTCGTCTTTAAAATTTAACAGTTGATTTTCTTTTTCATCTGTGACAGTTGGACATAGTTGCCGAGTTTAATATAGAATCAGAGGCATTGGAGGCAACTTTAGAAGCAGATGTGAGTTACAATTGCAGTGGTAGTGGTGGATCAGCCCAAAGAGGCAGCGTGGGTCCATTTGGACTATTGGTCATTGCCAATGAAAATCTAACTGAGCAAACTCCTTTCTATTTTTACATTGCCAAAGCAAGTGATGGAACTTACACCACTTTCTTCTGCTCTGATCAAACCAGGCATCGTCTTATTAACTTTTTTGGTATATATAGCATATGAATTGAGAATTGTATATATTATGATGTTTGAAAAGTGATATTACGTGTATATATGTTGTTTGGTCGCAGGTCTTCCCTAGCGCCTGATGTTGGCCATCAAATTTATGGAAGTACTGTCCCCGTACTTGATGGAGAAAAGTTCACCATGAGGTTATTGGTAAGTGACTTTTCCTATTATTTCGTTGCCAAAAAGAATTGATCTAGTCACATTTGTTTTGAAGCAAAACTAAAATGAGATCCACTTGCTTTTGCTCTCCAAATGAATCATAGGTGGACCATTCAATTGTGGAAGGCTTTGCTCAAGGAGGACGAAGGGTCATCACAACTAGGGTATACCCAACAGAGGCCATATATGAAGCAGCCAAGGCATACTTATTCAACAATGCCACAGGAGTGAATGTCACTGCATCTCTTAAAGTATGGCAAATGGACTCTGCACACATTCACCCTTTCCCTCTTGACCAGATTTGATTTAGATCTCCATTTAGTTTATTGTTCCACCGGTTAAAAAGTATTGTATGATCTATTTGGTTAGCTAAAGAAAAAGGCAAAATTGTCACGAAGGAGATACCATAGTGGTCACAGCCCTCTTCCCCAATCTGTGATCGGGGTTCAAATCTTGCAAAACAAAAAAATAATAATAATAAAGAAAAAGGCAAAATTTTGGAGAGGTACCAAATGGCTTCAGCATCTTATAATAATTGGATTTTATCCAACGATTATTAATGGAAAATTTTTGGCGTTTTTTCTTAGTTCTTTTTCATTTTCTTCTTGGATTTTATGAAATGCATACCTTGAATTTGAAATTGAGAAAAATGTTTGTTGGGTATATACCCAACAGGAGAATTCCTTCCAAATTTGTGAGAGTAATTTTTGGTTTGGTTTGGGCTATGTAAATATGGGCCTGGGTTACGCAGTGTGATGCGTCTAAGGTGTTCCCATGAAATCAAACCATGAAATTTAAATTAAAAAAAACCCATGACAGAAAATTATTTCGATTCTATCAAGTTAGCCCATATTGTACACTACATAACAAATGCAAAAGTAGATAGAAAATAGGAAAAATAGAAAATAGAAAAATACTTCTATTTTCAATATTGAAATAGTTTTGAACAAATCCAAGCTAATATCAAGAGATTTCGATATTAAAATCTCATATCTACTAGAGCAAAAAATTTATGAATAGAAAAGAGTTACGATCGCTGTATAACTTAATTAGCATTAAACAAAAGAAAAATGATTTTATAAAATATACCAAATTGTAAGTGAAATTCATTAGTATTCAATACACTAAATTGTTTTTGGCATTAAGAAAGAGTATTTTCCAAAATGAAGGGAAGAACTTCATAAGCTAGCCACCCATATATTTCTATTTATGAAGAATTACAAATTAAAAATAAATAAAATAAAATCTGGATGGTACAAACTCAAAAGTACAATCTGTGAAGCTAACCGAATTTAAAATTCTAGGATCTTACATAGGATCCATCGCAGGCAGGGCACTGCTCTTTTTTATTATTGTAATATACTTTCTTAGATTTTCTGAATAAATAATTGAAGCAAGTTTGGTCATTAGGTTATTGGGAACTTTAGACATTAATATATTTGCTTTTGGAGGTATCAATGCAGTCAATCAGTGCATAATTTATGGCCATTCATGGTTTCCACCGATTCACATGACTTTATGATTTTTTTTTTTTTTATGAGGGTTTAAATATGAAATTATCATATTGGGGAAAGAAAATTTGTATCGCTAGATTGTTCACTTTGGGACAACTTCATGAATTTTTATAATAGTTATTTTTTTTGATAAATTATAATTTAAATGACACATCATTTTCTTTATATTTTAACTTCGATATGTAAAAGATAACGAAAGGTATAAAAAATAATCATTAGTACGTAAATATATGGAAATCAAATCTCCATTTATCACTGATTTTATTGATTTTGAAAATTTTTGACGTCATCTTTTTCAAGGAAACATTCATTATATTAAGATGCACGTTATTCCTACCTTGCACCATATGAATTATCATTATCTAGTCAATATCTCTCTCTCTCTCCTAATATTTTTTGTTTGAGAAGGAAAATTAGGTTCATTGATCCAATTAATTTGCATAACCATTGAGTGAGGGTTGTGTGAAGTTTGGGAAGAACCGAAATCACATTTTTTATTTGTTTTCCAAGGAGGAAAAGAAGATCCTAAGGTTTTGCTGTGGACTAGGGGTGTTAATGACACCGGGTAGTGTCACGGGTACCCGTGACACTACTTGATCAAAGCTTGAGCCCGGGCTCGGTCAAACCGAGCTCGAGCTGAGCTCGGGCTCGGGTAGCTGGGTATCGAGCTCGAGCCCAGCTGTGTCGAGCTCGAAACCTCGACGACCTACTCGAAATATTTTAATTTTTAAAAAAATAAATTTTATATATAAATATATATATATTTTTAAAAAAATTATATATAAAATTATATTTTTAGGTATATTTTTTAAATATATTATTTATACCATTCAATGATACTACCCAACGATACTGCCCGATGACACTGACGACACTTCAAGCTCGAACTCAAACTCAAAAAATACAAATTCGGTGAACTCGAACTCGAGTATTATGATACTCGACCGATGACACGCTTGATGTGGACCATATTCGTGGTTGTTGAAGCACACATGACCAATTGAATTTGTTTTTTCTATTTTTATTTTCATGTGTACGACTTACCTTGTCTTCTTGCCCCCTTTGACCGATCCGACGAAGCAACATTTTTGTCTGTGCCACGATTTAATTTCTTTTTTCTTTTGTCACAATTTATTTACGATACACAAAAAGTTTTTAATATTAATATTAATATTTTTTTTTTCAAAACATCTACACACTAAATTGATTCATATTTATATTAAAATTTTTAATATTTTCTATAATTATATTTTTTATATTTAATAAATTATTAATTAATTAATTATAATTTTTATTTTTTATATTAATTGTTTTATAATTAATAATTATCATTTTATATTTTTATTATAAAACATAACTATTCTATTATTTTAATAAAATAATTAATTATTACATAAAAATCTTTATATTTTTTATATTTATATATTTACTCATTCTTTTGTTTACTATATTTTTTTAAAATATTGTTTCTTTGTATCTTTCATATTCGTTTTCATTTCGTTATTTCAGTTTCGGTGCCAACATAGGTCACAATCCCTAAATATAGCCATTCACATTCACATCATAGCACATCATGGGGCTTGGTGAAGTGGAAAGTTCTCTTTAAAGCTAAGCTACCTTAAAAATGAAAAAAACCCATTTAAGGGGGAAAAGAAAAAGAAAAACATTATTAACCAAATGATATTAAACATCTTGGATCAATATTAAACCCATTTAGCCATATAAATTTATTAGGAATGATCAAAATTGGGTTAGAAGAACTTGGTTTTGTTTTGTTCTGTTTTTTTTTTTTTCTTTTCTTTTTTTATTAAGGAGAAGGAAATCATTGACAAAGTCAAGAATATGAAAGGAAGAGTAGAAAATCATGGGCATCCATGCAGTCATTTTAATTATGTTGCATCATTAGATAACAATGTACCCAAGTCTGCACTTCCACCGAATTAAAAAAATAAACCTAAGATTTCATTAATAAAAAATCATTAAATTAGTAATTTAGTTTAGAGTTTTGAGTTGGATATAACTTGGTTCCAAGTAAACCTCAATCCGGTCAGTTCCATTTTCAATACGGTGGCCGAGGCAACATCTCGTATCAGCAATTAAATTGAGGCACGACTAATTGCCCAACTGATCTAATGCCTCCTTTAATGTCTTTCTTTTTATATTGTTTTTCCATCAAAAAAATAAATTTCAATATAATAATGTAATAGCTTTATACCTTTTAATTTGAGGAAAAAAAGGTTAATACAATAACAATTTCTATAGAAGTGATTTTAGTTGTTTTACTTTTTCAAATATAAAGTATTCAGAATTCTGATTTCGAAACCTTAGCCTAGAAGACTAAAAACCACCGCCCAGCATCATTCTCAAGGTGCCATTGATGCATAGCTAAATCAATGATAAGTGACATCCCCATATATAGAACTCCCATGGCCTCACTCCTCGAGACGAAAGTCAAAATGGGGCGAATCCCATTTAATGAGTTTTGACGAGGAACCAGAAAAAATGAAAGAAAAGAAAAAGAAATGGGCCCACGACACAAAATGTGGGTCCAAGTCGAAAACGTGGGAAGGGGTCTCTGAAAAAACAGAATCAGAACGTTAGAAATCGAGGAGCGCGATACGCCGAAACTTGAATTGTTGACTCACTCACCGCAGTCTTCACGTTCTTTCTCACACTTGCACTGGCTATACACGGTTAACCATACATAGTAAGTATATTTAATGCCTCAAACCCCGAGATAAAGAGTTATTCATTCAAAATTAATGGTGATTTAACCGGTTAAATCTGTGGTCGGTCACCACACTGGCATTTGGCAAAAAAATTTCCAAAAGGGGGAAGATGGGGGTGAAGCGAGGAGAGAGAAAAGGGGGCGAAATGAGGCTTGTGCGTCTCTGTGTTTCCTTTTTATATCTCTCTCAAGTGGTGGCGTCATTGTTTCGGGGGCTTGAGTTAGAAATCGATCGAAAAGAAGAGAGATGGGTATGTTCTGGAGGAGTGCGTTGTTGTTGTTTGGTTTGAACATTGCTTTGCTTTTCGGAAATTGTTTTGGGGCAGACCCATTTGTTCAGTATCTGTTCAAGGTCTCTTACATCACCGCCTCTCCTTTAGGCACTCCTCAGCAGGTTCTTTCTCTCTCTCTCTCTCTCTCGCTTGGGGTTTCTGATTTTTGATTCCGGGTGATTTAGTACGTGGGTTTTTGTTTTTCCCACATTCCATTGGGCACTTCTTTTTTTTATTTTTCGATTTTCTTTAGTACAAGTGAATATTGTTGATTAAGTCGGTCCGAATAATGGGATTTTTTTTTTAAGTTGAATTAATCATCAGCGTATATTTTTTCATGTGTGTGTGTGTGTGTCCCCCCCCCCCCCCCCCCCAAAATATAGCGTTCATTTTTCTTCGGGGTTTTGATGGATTTCTCTGTTTCTCATGTTCTTAGCGATATTCTTATCCAAGAAGTCTTTTGCGGATTGGAGAATGTTATGTTTGTGCCTATCATCTCAATTTTTATTGCTTTTCTGATTGTAAGTTGACAAAGATTTTGGTCTCTTCCTTAAGGGATTGAAATATCGTATACGTACGTGAATGTGCGTGTATTTATAGTGAAATTTTCCCCATCTGTTACCCTAGAATACTATGAATTTCTGTGCCTATTATGTGTTGAATCTTGTTATCCAATACCCACAATTGCTTTCTATAGTTTTAGTCTTCTTCCCCAACACAGTCAAATCGGATATAGATGTTTTGCGTGTGCGATTGCTTGAATTTACCCCTTGTGAGTCTTGAATCTTGTTTGATTTGCATGCCAGCTATATGAGAAATGACCGAGAAGCTGTTATGGTTTTCGATTTTCATTTTGTATTAATGCTCCAGAGTCTTTGTTCTAGAGGATCTTGTACATTAGTATGGGATATGTATATGTGTGTGTGTGTATCTTCTTCATCTTTTGAGGCATACATGGTTGCTTAAGTGAAGCAGGTTAAGTGATTCTTGCAGTTTCAGCATTATTCTGATTGCAGGTCATAGCAGTTAATGAAAAATTTCCTGGTCCTGTTATCAATGCTACCACTAATTACAATCTTGAGATTAATGTGGTCAATGGGTTGGATGAAGATCTTCTCATGACTTGGTAAGTTTTGATAGATTGTTCTAATGTGTCTTGATCGCTTTTGATTGCTCTATGATTGAAATTATTGACAAAATGATCTTGGCATGACCTTGTTGTTAGGTCTGGAATCCAAATGCGTAAAAATTCATGGCAAGATGGTGTTCTTGGCACAAATTGCCCCATTCCCCCAAAATATAATTGGACTTACAGGTTCCAAGTTAAGGATCAGATTGGGAGTTTTTTCTACTTCCCTTCTCTAAATCTTCAAAGAGCATCTGGTGGATTTGGGCCATTCATTGTAAACAATCGTGACATCATACCAATCCCTTTTGCTGCTCCTGATGGGGATATTGTAATCATGATTGGTGATTGGTACACGAGAAATCATTCGGTTAGTATTCTTTATATGATAAAATGAACAATGAAGGTTGAGTTAATTGTATTGAAATACTTATTGTTTAATGCTCGTTGTTTTCAAATAGGCTCTTCGGGCAGATCTTGATGCTGGAAAGGACCTTGGGATGCCAGATGGTGTGCTGATCAATGGAAAAGGACCTTTCCAGTACAACAGCACCCTTGTCCCTTCTGGAATTGACTATGAAATCATACATGTTGACCCGGGTAAAGTTAGTTTGCTTAGTGGTGTTTGGTGAATGTTCGGAGTTGCTTAACTTCCAACTCTTTAAATATTTGCATTCAATAGAAAGCACATAAGCATAGTGTTTGTTAAATCATGAGTTAATTGTTGAAGGCTTGATGTTTGCAGGAAAAACCTATAGAGTTCGTGTTCACAATGTTGGATTATCAACTAGTTTGAATTTTAGAATTCAGAACCACAATTTACTTGTAGCAGAAACAGAGGGATATTATACTTTACAGGAAAATTTAACCAACATTGACATACATGTTGGGCAGTCCTATTCATTTTTGGTCACCATGGATCAGAATGCAAGTTCAGATTACTACATTGTTGCAAGTGCTAGGTTTGTAAATGAATCACTATGGCAAAAGGTGACTGGAGTTGCTGTCTTGCAATATTCCAATTCCAAGGGAAAAGCTTCTGGTCCTCTCCCTGACCCTCCAAATGACTTCTATGACAAGACAATGTCAATGAATCTGGCAAAATCTATCAGGTAATTATTTTTATGCTTCCATGCTATTAAGTTTGATTTTGTAAGGTAAAAGTTACCTCTGATTATTCCTTCTACTTTGTAATCTGTTAGTTATTTTATTATGTTGTATGACCTCAACCTTTACTTAATTGTGAAGCACTGTCTCCATTCATTCATAGAATTGTAACTTACTTTTTTGGCATGATGAGGGACTTGTCAAATCTTAGTTCTTACTTTTAAGTTGAAATTCTGATAAGAAGGGAAAGAAAAATAAGAACGAAGAGATAGGAGAATTTTGACATTGCCACATTGATGGCATCAGCAACGTTTGAAGAACAATGCTTCCCAGCCCAAATGGCTAGGTTATCATTATTTATCTATTGTGGCTATCAACTTTTATGTTCTGATGTTCAAGCAGTATGGCTATCAACTTTTGCATCAGCTAAGTCAACCATGAAAGGTCCTCATAGCCATGGTGAACAGCAATTATCATGATTGTGACCTTTTGCCTGCAATATTCTGATATAGAATTTTAATCTTGATCCACAATGGTGGTGAGAAGATAGAAGTGAGAAAATTATAAGGATGATCATTGATTTTCTTCTGTTGTGAGTGCAATTCCAAGCCTGTATTTATATGACAGCTTCACAGTTGTTTTACATTAATAGTTGCTGTTTTGTAAATCTATATCACAAAATCATTGTCTATTATTAAGTAATATAGAATAGGAAAAATGCAGTAGTAATATTTATTCAATTCTTTTGTTGTGCTGTCTGATTGGAAAGAAAAAGATCATAATGTCCTCTGAACTGAAGTTTTTGTTGTGAAACTGGCCAGGCTAAATGGTACAGCCAGCGGAGCTCGCCCTAACCCTCAGGGTTCTTTTCACTACGGCTCTATCAATGTGACTGATACATACATAATAGGGAATGGGCCACCTGTGACTATCAATGGGAAGCTTCGAGCTACACTTAATGGGATTTCTTTTGTAAATCTTACTACACCAATCAGGCTTGCCGATCAACATAATCAAAAAGGAGTTTACAAGCTGGATTTCCCAAATACACCCCTTGCTGAATCACCCAAGATGGACAGATCTGTGATCAATGCTACATATAAGGGTTTCATTGAAATTGTATTTCAGAATAATGACACTGTAATGCAGAGCTATCACCTGGATGGTTATTCATTTTTTGTGGTTGGGTAAGAATATTTAATGCTTCTCAATGTCATGTGTTGAATGGTCATGAGCTTGCTTATTATATGATTTTCCTGTCTGACAGGATGAATTATGGTAACTGGACTGAGGATAGTAGGGGTACATACAATAAGTGGGATGCGATCTCTCGCTCTACTGTCCAGGTTGGTTTTGCAGTTATTTTGATGCCCAAACATAATTAAGCAACAAGGTTTTCCTGGTTGCAACATGCCATCTGGATTGTTTAAATCACAAATACCGACGCATGTTAATTGTGTGCCTCTCTAGTTCAGCCAATTGTAACTATTCGTAAAGCTTCACAATGAAGATATCAGAAATTAGCCCAAGTGTTCTAGATTAGACTTGAATGTAAGATGGTCTGGCTTGAAGGTTCAGCTAATTTTTCTTTATATCATTTAGGTTTACCCTGGTGCGTGGACAGCTGTTTATGTTTCCCTCGACAACCCTGGGGCATGGAATCTTAGGGCAGAAAACCTAGACAGATGGTATCTAGGTCAGGAAACTTATTTGAGAATTGTGAATCCACAAGAGAACAACTCAACCGAGATGATTGCTCCTGAAAATGTTCGTTATTGTGGCGTCCTAGCATATTTGCAGCAGTCAGTCTCTCAGTCTCTCTCTCTCTCTCTCTCTCTCTCTCTCTCTCTCTCTCTCTGTGCATGTGTATGTGTGCGTCTGTGTTTGAGACATTCAACATATGCCTGATTCTATTTTCATTATCATATGCAGTGATACCAAAACCTCTGATGATAAAGCTGCAGCATCAATTGTCACTGGAAGACCAGAGATTTTCGTTACTCTTCTAGGGTTATTGTCTTTTCTCATGTTGATCACTCGATAACGTTCCCTTCTTCAGAGAGAATTTTTGCAGCCTGTGGCAGTGTCAGCATTTGTATGTCATGTTGTTTGGTACAGAACCAATTGTTGGAATCACTTTGGTCACGGTTCTAAGTTGCAAGTGTTTTAGTTTTAGGTGTAGAAATACAGTCAGCACATATTGTCCATGTCAGATTTGATACTTGTCTTCTAACTCAGTTTAAGGGTTGTTTTGCCCCGCTTCTTATAGACCTAGGTTATATCGAACCTTCATTCTTTGTCCTCATTTCACATACTGAGTGGTATTTTAATGATTGGGATTTACTAATATTTTTCTCACATCTGTTGCTTAATTAGAATGAAGCATAGTATGTTCATTTAATTGCTGACCTTGAAATGATCAGATGAATGTGCTACATTTTCATTGCTTTTCGCTTGTTAGAATTTGCATCAGTGTTGGTTATACTACAGTTATCTAAGTCATCTTTATTTATTTCTTTCCATTTCATTCCATTTTATCTCAATCTGTGACATGTCTTGCTTGAAAATCTGGGTACCATACGGAGGTATTACTAACAAGTGTCAGGTTCAGGTATTGAAGTACCAGAATTCTATGCCAAATTTGGATAAGTCATAAACACATGATTTTCCACACTTTCATTTTATTGTCACCGTTGCAAACCTAACAAGCAGTTGGAGGTCAGACCGGCTTAAGTAGACGAAAACCAAGTCTTAGTTTTATTTATTTATTTATTTTTTGGTTTTCATTATCGGTATCCGGATTTTACCCGATAATCTAGTTTGAACACTGTGGGGCCCATTTTAGAGATTAGCTCTTCCAAATCTTTTTTCGTCATTTTCATGACTCAAACTCGAAACCTTTGATTAAGGAGGTAGAGTATCCAATTACTTAAGTTAAAGAAGTTTGGTCAAGTTTTAGTTTTATTCTTTGTAAGGAGGTTAAACCAACCAATACTTATTGGCGTAAGTGGGATGGATACCTTCGTTCTTTAATCAGATCGGGAGTTTGACTCTCTCTGGACACGAAAAAAACAATATTGGGAGATCCATCTCCACAAAGTAGGTCTTGCAGTAGTCGATCCAGATAAGTCAGGGTGAAGTTTCAGATATTGGGTGGTGGCCAAATCGTGAAATTTCGGTATTGGGTGGTCATCAAATCAAGGTAAAAAAAAAAAAAAAAAAAAAAAAAAGCACTACTGCAGGCGATGAGATGGGCTTGTCCGCTTTGAGAAAGTCCAAAGTTCATTCTCAAGCCACCTGAAAAATAAGTCTCGATTTTACTCATTGTCTCCTGCTGGGCTGGGCTGGGCTGGGCTGGCCTGGCTAACTGCATTAAACATTTTTTTTTTGGGTGATGAAATGCATTGAACTTTGCCTTGCCACTGTCTAAAGAAACCTTTTCTGCTTTGAATTTCCAGCACAAATAATATGATTGAGAAGTGGTTCTTCCAAAAGATTTTTACTTAAACAATCCTGTCTTAAACTTAATCTCCAGAATTCTTGGTATTCAGAGTTTTACCGTATAGAT
Organism: Dillenia suffruticosa; assembly: GCA_033439265.1. NCBI lineage: Eukaryota > Viridiplantae > Streptophyta > Magnoliopsida > Dilleniales > Dilleniaceae > Dillenia > Dillenia suffruticosa. The sequence goes on along the minus strand of JAVTVX010000010.1, from coordinate 12,892,970 downwards.
TTATAAGGATTAGCCGGGCAAAATCCAAGAAAAACACCGCGGCCTATATATTATTATTTTTTTTTGTACAAACCCGTATAGTAATCAGTATGCAGACATTTGCTTGTCTCCTTTGTGGTTACCCTCTTGATACCGTTCTCCGTGCTCAACGGTCTCCCTGTTTGTTTTTGTTTTTTGAGGTCCACCACATGATATCTGAAAATTCATTCGGGTTATCCGGATTGACCTGACTGAAATTTTTTTTAAGAGATTGACTCTCTCAACATAGTTGATTCCATATCGAGTCGAATTCATAATCTTAGTTAAGAGATATAGTGATATACCTGTTACATCAATTACTGGTCGGTTCTTTTTCTCTCTCATGTATACCGATGGGTTTGACTGAAAAATTGGATTTGACATGAAAAACAAACACAAAGACAAAGGAAACATTATAGAATGTAGGGAAACTTTACGGTTGCGATTTGTGCGTGAAAAGAGAAATAATAGCAAGGCACATGGGCTTTGATTAAGGCAGTGAATGTGAATTCGAATGATGTTATCTTACCACACAATCAACATTTTCAAAAAGAACCCCCTTAATTATTCGCTCACTCTATCTATTGTTGTCATGCGTATGCGTCCCCTCTGATCCTTCCAGATGAATCTCTCTCTGTCTCCCTCATAGTCAAACCAAGAAAGATAACATGTGACAATTGGAATGGAATTTGCATCCTCTGTGCGATAGAGAAGTTTCTATTTTCTTTGCAAGCTTTTCTCCTAGGATTCTTTTTATTGTTGATTAACCGCATCTCTTTCACTCTCTATCTCTCGCGAATTACGGGCCATGAGAAAGTGACTTGACCACACAAAATTAGTATGTCGAGTTGAAACTTTTCATTGCTTAAAAGGGACTTTTAAGCTTGACTTCTCCACAAGTAATATGATCCTCTCCAGTCTCCGCTCCATTATTTTAATCTGTACTACTTTGTTTAAACTATGTAGTATACGTCTCTCTCTGTCTCTCTTCTTTGGCTTCGAGAGAACTAAAACCAGGTTGTTTCCTCCTGAGATGAAGCCTACACACTTATATTTTCTGGTCTGAGCATGAAGCTTGGCTTAGTTTTCCCGCACATTCTGTACTTGGCGATGAGCACCCATCTTCACTAAGGAGGACAAGAAACCCCACGTAAGTTTCAATTTCAAAACAAAACAATTTATTACATGCACAATGTTTGCATCTTACATTGATCATTTCCAACTGCTGCTTCGAAACCTTTGGCAATAGACATTTGTTTTAGGTTTCTACGGTTAGCACAACCAATAGTGGATAAAAAAAAATGGAGTGACTTGCACGAGCATCTCCAACTTCAATTCAACTTTGGCTTATGTATATTATATGAACACACACACACACACACACATGCATACACCAGTCCTATGCTACCTAGTACTCAACAGTGGTCTAATAGGTATCTTCAGCATCATGATCTCCACACATGTTTTCAGTAACTAATTAAGTTGCAAGATACAGTTCGCATAGTTTTCTGTGTTGCCGTTGCCTATATAGCCTGGTCCCTAAGTGCTGAAACTCTCCCTATCCCACTCCATTGAAGAAAAGCTAATGCACTTGCAATTTCTTTGATTTGTCTGGTAGAATTTTTTAGTCTCATTCAGAATTCACGTTGCAGAAACTTTTGTCATAATAATCAAGTCATGACCTCAGGTTTAATGAAGAATAATTAAGCTTCAAACAAACATTTTGTGGCCTCTTCTCTTGCTATTTTTTTTTCTTTTGATCTCTACTACATTTCTCTGATTTTAGTGTCTTTGGCTGTTTTTTTTTTTTTTTTTTTTTTTTTTTTGATTGAATTGGCTGTTTTCTTTAAGGCAAGTTGGTTGTGATTTTTTGTGTCTCTTGGTATATATACATATGCACATTTAATCTATGATTTTAACATTATATGGGATTTGTAATATACTTGATCGTTTCTAGTGATTGTTCAAAATTTAGGAAAAAAAAATTGTTTGTGAAAATGCAGAGTTGATACATTGGCTTTCTCTTGATGTTGTTCAAATACTATTGGCTTTTGCATTCATTCTCAACCCAGCAAAATTTTATATGAAGGAACCAAAGAGGATCAAAAGGGGAAAATGAATCAGAGAACTACCATAGAAGAGAAGGTCCTGAAAAAATATTTTACAGAAAAAAAGTGGCTAATATTAACTAATTCAAATTCAAGGTTACAGATGCATCGGAGATCTGCCACCAGGCCAACCCCATTAAACAAAAAAAGGTGAAACTTGCTAAAGGGTTCGTGGACTTAACACATTAAAGACCAACCCCTAGATGCAAATTATGCTGTCTCACTCACAGCAAAATCAACTATATACAATAATCCACCCAATTTACTCAAATAGAAATTTTCACCTCACCGGAAATAACAATATATTTCAGGGGTGACTTATATGGTTCCCAGTAACATATATATACATATTATATGTATATATGTATTAATCAATCAGTAGTAACTGGGGGGAACATATATAGTCATATGGTTTTCAGTTCTTATTATGTACAAGAATGATCAATATTACTGCAATATCTCTATGATCAGTAGTAAAAAAATATGTAGCAGGCGAAGTATCTTCTTTTCACTTCCACAATTCAATTTGAGAGCTGGAGGTTGAAGTAGTAGAGGCATTTTCAGGCACCATTTCTTGCTTGCTTAGTTGCCTAACCAGCAGGTTCGCATGCTCCGAAAAGTTGAAGGCAGTAACATCATTTCCTCCTGCATTGTTTTCCTTGGAAACATCTTCTTGGCTAAGTTGAGAAGCCACAAACTTGTCAAAAATGCGCCAATCCGTTGTCACTTGATCCTGATCAGCATTAGAGTACATGGAATGCGAGTTTGGCTCATGAGTAAGCTGATGAACATGCTCGAGTGATCCGGTGTTTATGTCAAGAGAGTACGAGGAAGGCATGGAATTGCAACTTGGGGTTCCTGTTGATTGTAAATATTTGGGGCTCTCCAAAAGTGGGAGTTGAAGGAAGTGGTCATGAGGGGTATTTTGGTAAGGGAAATTGTTACTGTCTAGCTCTCTCTTGCAAGGGAAATTAGATTGGTGGTATTGGTGGTGATGATAAGCCATGGTAGAGTTGGAGTCCTGCTTTGTTGGTGAGTCTACGTCTGGCATGAATGAGACTCGATCATCGTACCAGCATGGTGAGTCGTGTTCACTGACTTTGCGCATCATTGTTGTGAGCTTTTTCTTGAACACCCTACACACTACCCAGCCTTCTTCCTGCTTTTATATGTTTTACAATATTGAAATATCATCGGTGAATGAGAGAGAGAGAGAGAGAGTTGCTATCTCATTAAGTTATTAAATTAGAGGGCTTTATATCTGTAGAAAAAGCATATATAGCAAAGAACTTGCCTGAGGAGTTGCATTTTCATCAGTTTCAAGACGATATTCATGCATAATCCAATCGGATTTTTGACCATTTGGAGCTCGACCTTTGTAAAAGACCAAAGTCTTCCTCATGCCAATCAAGTCATGCTTGGAGTAAATGGCCTTGTCTCTACCAGTTGCTTTCCAAAATCCTGCCGCTGTAGCTCTATTTGTGCGTGTTCCTGTGGGATACTTCTTATCTTTATGGCTGAAGAAATACCACTCATTTTGCTCTTCTGTTCCTATTCTGCATATTTCTGTCTCACGCACACAAAACATGTAAAATAAGAAAACAAAACAAAATAAAATATACAAGTGACTAAATTTTATGTTAAGGCACCTTGAAGATCCCACGGTTCAATTTTGTAAAGATCGACGTCTTTAATGACATCAAGGTCAATCCTTCTTGCAGTAACTTTTTTTCTAAGATAATAATCAACTAGTTCTTCGTCTGTTGGGTGGAACCGAAATCCAGGAGGTACGTGTGAAAAAGCATTCATCTTCTTGTTTCTACTTAGCTAGAGATCAAATTGAGTCCTGCAATATAATGACAAAGCACATATATATAAGTTCTGAGTTCCCACCCTCAATACGTTCAGATCATTCAATGCATGGTTTAAGCAAAGATGGTGCATATCTTCTCGATGCGTTTGGGGCAGCTATGGACATGAAGAGAGAAGTTAAAACTCTCATCAAATATTTTTGTCTTCCCTCGGCCCATCTTAAAGGAAAAAAATCTGAAAATTCTGTTCTAGTGATTATAGTAAATCGGCGTAAGAAAATACGATGGTAACTTTTCTTATGATGAATTCTTATTATATTATTTTTGGAAATTAATTTAGGGCAAAAAGGGATCAGGAGAAAAGAAAAACTTAAAGGAGAAAATAATCATGCGATTCTCACTCCACCATATTTCTTTCCTTCAAATTCAAGAAATGCATATTAGAAAACAAAGTGAAAATCCTTGAAATATTTACTTATATTACTTTTTTCTTGTCTACAAGGAGAAATATTTAATCTCAATTATTTTTAGAAATGGACCCAAAATTAAGGATTTCAGAATTCTGAACTGTGAATAAATTGTCTCACCCCCACCCCCCACCCCCAATTCTAATCGCACCACCCCTCCCCCTCCCCAGAAAAAGAAGATATCTATCTAAATAAGAAAGAAATATGTCAAGTTATGTACCTAATATATGTAGCTTACATTAGTTCAAAATCGAAAATATATTGTGTTGATTTTAGTATCATCCATTGGGGTATAGAAAATTTTGTCAAAATAGTATTGTTGTGGTTCAACCCTGGTATCAGAGGCAAAGCGAGGGGGGTTGTGGGCAAGGGCCAATCGCTCATATTATGCTGTCAAAAATAATCATTGCACTATCAATAATAATAATAATCATCATTGCACTTCAAAAATCACATAAAATGATGCACAAAGTAAGGTTGCTTAGAAATCTCTACCCAAAAAAAAAAAAAAAGAACTTGATATTTAGGAATTATGTATAGTATCCATAATGTATCCATAATGGAGAAGATGCATTCGCATTGACCATGCATTGCAAACGCATAACTGTTTCCCGTTTATCTACGTAATGAGGCTGTTATGCATGTCAAGAGCATCAAGATGAAGACAAATAAACACAATAATTATTCAAACATCATATGCACTACTACCACCATGAGAAAACAAAATAGAAAAAAAAATAGAAATACAATTTCTTTAGAGGAATTAAGTTAATATACTATATAGGTAGACATTTTATCAAATTTACCAAATGAATAAAAAAAATGAAAACTAATAACATATTAGGTTATGTAGGAAAAAATCATTAACCAATCAATTCTTTCATTTTTCTCAACCGTTGATCTAAGAAACATATGCATAAAAACATACCAACAAGGTGATGATGAGAAGTTTCAAGGAATCATGAAAGCTTATGTTAGTTGAATGGAGTAGAAAAGAAAAAGGCTATTCTAGCCAAGGTTTCTATTGGAATATACCCTCTAATTTTTTTTTTTTCCTGAGATCTCATATTGTGAATCAGCTTAAGCAATATCATGAGGGGGGGGGGGAGAATTGGACTGTCTTGCCCTGTTAGTATAGCCACGAGCATGCCCTTTTGTGGGGGTGAATATATATCGAACATGTGCATTTTGGTGCATTTGTCAAGAGAACAATATGTGATATCAAAATTCTAGGAAAAGCTCATGTGAAAAAAAAAAAAAACAAAGAAAGAAAGAAAATGGGGGGAGAACGAAGTAATAGAAGAAGAAGAATGTAATAAAAATCAAGAAAATATAACCAAGCATTGTTACTCAGGAATGAAAAAGGTCTTATCGATTAAAACTAAAATGACAGACATATGAATTCTTGCTCGAACTCCAAACCACTATGTATACATATACATATGGTTTGGTCCCAGAGTACATTTCGTACGGTAAACTCTTCTCGATTTATGGATCGCTAACAAATAAAGCCTTTCGAGGTCTCCAACTATTATGAACATCTAAAAATGCAGATCCATAAGATCAAAATTCAATACAAAGAGAGGGAAAGGGAGGGAGGGAGGGGGGGAGAGAGAGAGAGAGAGAGAGAGAGAGAGAGAGAGAGAGAGAGAGAGAGAGAGAGAGAGAGAGAGAGAGAGCTCACAGATCAAAGATAGTATTGTGTGATCCAAGAAGATCTGGGGTTGCGTCAACAATCAGAATTTCAAAATGGAGACTCGTGGGATAATCAAAGTTGACCCCCAACGAAAGTCTCCAACTTAAGAAGACAACACTGCACAAAGAGGCACAAGGAGAATAACGGCAAAAACGAAAAGACGATTACAACCTCGGAAACTGAACCAAATTTAACGTGTCGCAGGAAAGCTGTCGTTGAGAATATCAGAATTCAGATCCCGAGATACAGAAAAAGGGGCCGAAGAAAATCGAAAAGTTTGGAGAGGAGAAAGAGGGTTATAAGATGCCTCAAAAAGTAATAAAAAAAGATTAATTTTGCAACTCGGGGTGTTGGGTCTCAACATCAATCTATCTCAGCTACTCTCATTGTCGAAGTGTGCTAGATTGCTGCAAAAGGTTTGGGGAGCGAAAAAAGGAGGCTGAGAGAGAGAGAGGGGGGGGGGGAATGCAAAATGCAACTGCAAGTTCCTCTCCTCTCTAGTCCTTCACCACCACCACCCAACCGCTACTGAAAATGACACCTTTTTTCACTACCCAAGTCGTCCCAGAGGATGTCTTTTGATGACCTCCTGTTAGTTAGTTGCATTTATTTACTAGTACTGTATTCTTTGAGAGAGAGAGAGAGAGAGGAAAGTCCCTTCTTAAAGTTTCCAGAGGACACAACTCAAAAAGCGGAATTAAGCAAAAGGCGCTTTTTTTTTTGTGGGTGACGTAACTGGACAGTCTCCTGCCCAAAAGTTTCTTCCCATTTTATTTTAGCTTGTGTCCTTCCCTCCGTCTCTTCCCTCCCGTGGGGGCATAGCATAGCGGTCCCATTTCCGTTCCTAGTGCCCTACCGTTTGTTCCCTCCGCTCCCCCATTCCCTTGATTTCATAAAGTGAAATCACCAATTATTTGATACGAGGACAATTCTCATAATTTATCATCGTTTATTAAATTTTTTATTTTTTAGTACCGAATATCACTTATTGAGTTACAGGTAATACATGCCAAGTAAGAAAACTATGCAATTTTTTGTGTATCCATTCAAATTAAATTATAAGAAAAGTATAAACTCGTTGGTTTCAATCGTTTCTCCGAATACCATACCCATACAATCCATTAAAAATAGATTCTCTGAGAAAAAAAACTTAAATTTACTAGAAAATGCGAATACTAAAATACTAGTATTTAAACATATATATATATATATATATATATATATTACAATCCCCTCAAATAGACAATTAATTACACTAGCATTTGCCGACTGTCATGATGACTCTTGTTAATTACTCCAATGAGGCGATGTCCTTCCCTTGTGTACATACAGTGTTAAACGGAGCTCGAGCCCATTCTCAACAGCATCTGTCCCGTTCTCAGCTCCCCGAAATAACAAAAAGAAAGGTACACTACACTGTTCAAGGGTCAGTTTAGGAAATTTAATTGATAACGTCAGTGGCGGTATCCTCACGGTTGCAGAGGTGGCTTTCACGGGTTGGTCAAAACCTTTTATATATATATATTATCCTGCCAGTGAAACATAAACTTCCCGGTCTAGTTCTCTTCGGGTTTGGTGCGGGTCCCACAAACCGACCTATGACGTCAGGAAAAGGGCATACCTCCAAATGGGGACAAAATTGGAGAAAGGGGGAGCTGTATGAGCCGGCTAAGAAGCCGACTGGAGCCGGAACGCTTTGCGCCTAGTGAGTAGAGATAGAGAGATGGTGGGTGGGAGGTGGGTCCCATGGTGGGGGAATGATTTTTAGTTTCGTGAGTGGAGTGGAGTCTGTACTTGGCGGCTCGATGTCCGGCGTGGGCTAGCCGTGATCATTAGGCTCGCAAGTTGGGCTGGGTTGTGGTTGGTGGGGCCCGATCTCAATCTCATGGTCCCTAAGATATGGCTCCACCAAATTGGCTCCCCACGTGCTACTTAGGAAGTGGGTAGTTCCCTGCACTGATTACCATGTTCGCCAACATTTAAGAAAATTATATTCCCAGTTCTTAGAGCATGTTTAATCTCTAAATTTTAAAATATAATTCTTAAAAAACTCAAAATTCAAAAAACATAATGAAATAATCTTTATGTTACCAGTGCCGACACGTTGATAGTTAAAAATTAAGCTTGCTTAACATGATGTCTGATATGAAATAATAATTATAAATTTGATATTTCACTTGACAAGAATTATTAACGTAACAATCATCACATCATGTCCGGTGTTCTCCTTGATGGCCCTTGATCTCCTGGTGGCATCTTCAGTGCTCTCCCCGGTGCCAAGGTGCCCTCTCACTTTGCCTTCGCAAAGAGAGCCCTTAGTCATGAGCAACACTCGTGACTGAATCTCTCTCACATAGGGGAGAAGATGATCGAAGGGCTCTCTCCTCTCTCCCTCTCTCTTCTGCTTCAAGCCCACCATCAACATCTTCACCATCATCCTCCAACTTTAATTTCCAATTTTGAGGGAGCCCTTCCTTCAAGTCCATGACAGAGGGTAGAATCGAAAATGAATCGTGGCCAGGTTGTTGTGGCGTAAAAGAGAAAGAGTATGTGTGTGTTTTAACATTTGCTGACATGGCAAGTACTGTGTGGGTATTTTAATATGCATGTATATGCCAACTCAATAATTATGTTGACATTGTCATATTTATTGATATAGTAATTACCACATCAGTAATTCTTATTAGGCAAGATGCCAAATCAGCAACTGTTGTTATATATTAGACATCATATCAAGTCAACTCAATTTTTAATGGTCAGCTTGTCGACGTTAATAATGAAGAAATTATTTCATTGCTCCTTTTGAAATTTGATAATTTAAATATTAAATTTTGAAATCGAGGAACTAAAATGTGAATTGTCCCCATAGTTTAGGAACTGAACATCTAATTTTTTCTACTTCCATTATTCTCCCCAACTCCAAGCTTAAAACTTTAATCACCAGTAAACCTCGAGAGAAGCGGCCAAGCCTTGTGATTAGTGAATATTAGGGGGTGATCGGAGGTAATCTATTTGTGTTAGTTGTGGAATTACAGAGTGAGTTAGAGAGTATTTATGTATTTTTAAAATAAGGTGAGAGCAATTTGAATAAAAATTAATTTAGGAACTAAACAATAACAAAATATTCTCTTCAAAAAACAAAATTACAACTATTATGATTGCATTGTAACATAGTAGATTTGATATTCTCGTTTCCTCATATGCTTTCTTTGCTCTTAGTAAAATTTGAAATTCTCTGATCGGCACCGGTGATCAATATATAAAATGTTATTTGCTGGTGATACATTTTCCTATAGAATTTAAAATTTATTTAATTATACACTGAGTGGTGATCTCGTCCCTAATTCTTGTTGTAGGAAAAATTCTAGTTTCAAGATTTTAGTACATCACTTAGTTGGGACCCTTAAGGACCATTCTAGGGACGAACATATAAATCATCATGTATGTGTTTGTGTGTGATGGGAAGCAGATCATTTAAGCCATTATTCCTCTCAAATTTTTTTGAATTGAATACTTAAGAACACTTTATCTTTGTAATCAGAAATTTTAAATTCGAATTCTAACAATAATGGAAAATAAAGATTTGAGAAAGCAACCCTTAAAATCTACAGTGTTCAAACCAGATTAATCAAGCAATAATCGGATATCAGTGGTAAAAACCAATAAAAAAAATTTCTTTCTTTTGAATTTACTTATTGGTAATAAATAGATTCCATATGAAAAAGTTGAAGATTTAAATGTAATTTTTAATACATTATACTTTTGAAAAAATAAATTTTATAATGAAAAATATTATATTTTTATTAAAAATTTCAATTAATTTGTGACAATAATTTAGTAATCGTGGATGATTATCTGATCAGGGCTTTATGACGCATTATTCAAATTAGTCTTTGTTGTCCTCTCAAGGGGATTTAGGGGTAACATTCTGATTGTTTCATTCCAAACGTTTTAGTCGGGGAATTTAAGGGATCTAAATTATATGTTATGATATTTTCAACATGGTACTAGTCTTTTGGTTATCTCAAAATCGAATCAAGCCAGCTACTCCATGGAGCGCCATAGACGAGTAGAATTGAATTGAAGCAAAAGCTTCAGACGCGATCAAGGAGTCATCCCACATCCTCAGAGACATGTCCTAAGCAACACGTGCCAAATTCTAGCAACCTCAAATTACCTTTTCCAATGAAAGCGAAACTCTTGTTCGTTTGTTAGCAATGAACATAAAAACCGCAGCAATCAACCTGCGAAAAATGTGCGGCAGAGATTGAATCAAGCGCAATGTGGGGCCCAAAGGGCAATCATTTTAGACGTAAAGAATGATTGATTGGTCCCCGAAAACTCCGTTAAGTTATGACGTGGCACGAAACCAATGGGGATGCTGCTTGTTTGATACTACAGCTCGGGACCCACTCTCCTTTTTCCACTGCTCTTCTCATCATTGGCTACCATTTTTATTTTCCGCCCCTCCAGGGTTTTAGTTTATTTCTCAGAAGTATTTCTATAATCAAAAAAATTATAAATTTTGTTGGTTCGAACAAATTTAACATTTTTTTAGCGATATAAATTTGTATTTACAAAATTTATATAATTTAAATTTTTATAGATAAGTTATTTTCACCTTTTCTCTCCCCTTTTATTTATATTACTTTCAAATCACTAACCTTAAAATTTAAGATTATAATTTAATTTTTTATTATTATTTTAATTTTTATGAAAATTTTTTAACAGATCACCTCAACTATTTATAGTATTTAGTTTTAGCATAAGACTCTGATCATTTTTGTTTTTAAATTTTATAATTTTATATCTAAGGAGTACAATTCAAATTTAAGTTTCTAACCTATGGTAGTATAAAACTAGAAATCTAGTTAAGACTTGGTATGTATCATGGGCGAAGGGCAAATTTACCCGAATTTTTTGTTTTAAAAAATTATTTATATAATTATAAAAAATATAATTCAAATATTATTTCTCTTACTAAAAGATATAACTCTCGCTTTTCTCAAAATTATAACCTAAAATGCATGTAGTATTCCACTATTTCATATAAATTCCTAGATTCATCTTTGATAGGAAGAGTTCTGTCTTGGATTTTTCTTTCCTTAAATAAGAAACTCTTTTATAAAATGTTAAATAGAAAGAAAATAATAAATTCTCGAAAAATATATGAAATATTTCACAGTTCAATAACCCCAATTTATAAAAGATATGTGGTTTAAGTCTAGCAGCATCTGCATGGTTTGGAAACGAAATAATAGAATTGTATCATTAACGACGAGTGGATTTAGTGATAGGATAATAAATTTTATTAATCAAAATATCAAATTTGAGTTTAAAAAAAAAAAAAAAAGAAGGTCTCACGTTTATTCAAATCAGATTATTCAGATTTTCTGATATCGATAATCAAATTAAAAAAGAAATAAGTCTAATGTGTTGGAAAGGTTTCCAAGATGTAGAACATAAGAAGATAAAGAATGGTATGGAGAAAGAAAACATCTGTGAAGATAGTTTTGAAGATATGTTGAGAAGCTTCCACGAATATCTAAGTGTGTTAAAGTATGTTATGTTGAGAAGCTTCCACAAATATGTAAGTGTATAAAAGTATGTACCTGCTTGACCTTGCGTAGACTTTACTTAAACTTAAAGTACAAATAGAGTATTCAGAACACATGTAGGCCAAAAGTGTGTATAATAAATTAGCATATATTTCAAATATATGAAGACTGTAGATTAAGAAGAAAGGGGAAGAGTATCAATAACCTTTTAATGGAGAAAAAGAAACCATAAATAAGTGAATCACGCGGGCGCCTGCATATATTAACATAAGAGAATATAGGAAGAAAGTTCATAAATATTTTTTCTAGTCAATTGTTTCATTTTTTTCCCTTTTTGTTTTCCAGTTTGTGGGAGTCTTTTCTCTCACTTTTCACTGTCCTCTACTTCCGCATGGCAAGCTACACTCCCTCTGAGTTTAGAAGCTAAAGTTCCCTACATATTTCGGCCTTTTGTCAAGTATTTTAAGTCATTGAGCTTTTAATTAAATTTGTGATTCTTTTTCTACATAGTTCTAAGTTTATCTTCTCATTTCTCGTGTTATCTTTGTGTCTTAAATTCATGAGAATACTCAGAAACAAAGAATAAGATCTCGAGGCAGGCATAGGGAGGCCAAGCTTAAGCTTCACCCCGCCCAAATCCAACCCGGACATGTGGGTCAACATGAGTGAATATATATATATCTAAAGCTTCACCACTTTCAATCTTTACCTGTTCTCCCACTTTGTATTTCTCATTTTGACATATCGAATTTACTCATTTCTACATTTATAAATATAGATTACTTATCTAAATCACATAAATCTTATCTTTTTTCCCCCCCTATTTGTATGATTTTCTTTGTTGATTGTGTTGACATGCTTTAACACTTCATCTCCTTTATTGTCAACACATTGAGTAAGTTCGGTATTTTGATTGTCATTTAAAGTCGAATCAGGCTTCTCAAGCCTTGACTATTCCTTATATTCTCTCGCCCTAGCCTGGCCAAAATCTAAGAATCAAATGTATGAATATAAATACACACAGCAAGTTTACGTACAACAGAAAATGGGCAATTTATGCATAATACAACACGTTTATAAAGTTTGGTATCGAACATAATTATGATGCATATGCCAATGATGCTGGTTTTGGTCCCATGACTTAAAACATGCATTGAATTTCGACCACCTTACATGATTTTCGGTTTAGGTGGTCTCTCATGGAGTGCATAAAAAGATGACATTGCACATTTTTTCAACCTCCAAATAATTTTGATGTCAACACATCAAACTTTTTTTTTTCATTATCGACATCCAAACCGATATTCCGATTAATCCAATTCAAATGTTTGTGCAGGATCTATTTAAGGGTGACTCTCTCAACATATATATTTTTTTAATTTTTATTTTAAATAAAAAAAAATTAATTAAAAATTTTAATATCTCATTTCATTAATCAACTATGTATGAATTGATGCATCAAACTTTTCTAGACCTCCATGAGATTGTACAAATAAACTTTTAGTAAGTAAAATCTGCCCGGTTCAACCCCAACAGAAGGGAGCTTCTCTGTCAACTCAATTGTACGATCTCACCTTTTTAGATGTGCAAGGGATTGGTTTAGCCAAAAAATGGCACTTAATTATTATTTTATGGTGTCTATTTTTAGTTGTCAATTGATGAAAAAGAGGAAAAGTTTCACCTAATAGTGCATAATGATCATGGATATAGGAAATGATTATTATTATGGTTTATGTGTCTGTTTCGAAATAATAAGACAAGATTATAGCTATAATGATATGAATGCGAAATGAGAACAAATAAAGGTTTGAGAGGGTGGAAATAGAGCGATTGGGCTGAATTGTGTTCCCAAACGTCACCCATATGCAATTTTGAGCAATGATGCATTGGAAAGTTCAGATTGTGGGTCAATCAGAAAGCAGAGTCCTAGCTTATCCTTGAAAAGCCCACTTCTCGTTTTTTTTTCAAAGCAAAAGATTTTGGGCCTTGGGTATCTCAAATTTTCGTTTGGGCCTTGTTAAATATATATATATTTACTAAATTATCAGTATCTAAAATTATATTTTGATTAATTTAGTTTAAATATTTATTAGGGTTTTATTTAAAAGACAACTCTTCAGCGTAGTCTATTTCATTTTTAAGTTTTAAATTTAAGACTTGATTAAGAATCCTAATATCCTATTTCATTAAACCGATTGTTCATTAATTTTGGGTCCGGGTATATTGAACAAGATAAATGACCTCTCAGCGTAGCAATACTAACCGAAACCTACAAAAGACACCAGGGGCACGTATTAATGCCCTTGAATTAACTTGTGTAATTGGATAGGATATTATTTGAATCGAAGTGAAATGCTACTTCATTCAACTAATTTCCGTTTTCTTATTTGAGGGGAAGGAACAACTTAAGTCTCCCACCTCACTCTTTCCTGACAATAGAGAGGGGCGTGAGAGTAAGGTTTAGAACAAGAATAAAACTCGAATTAAAAATTTTTAGCCTAATTAATTCTTGTGATTATTTGAATTAAAACTCCTAATTATCTGGACCCAATGGCTAAAGGCCAATTACCAATTGAGCACGTACTTTCGCTTTTCAAAGAAATAATTCAAAACCCATTTCCAACTAAAAAATTATGCATAATTTTCCTTTTAAAAGTTCATCCATATAATTAAAAGAACTAAAAAATTATACATAATTTTCATTTTAAAAGTTCATCCATATAATTGGGTCTTTTAATTAAAATTTCAAGTTCGACTCGCGATTTGGATATAAAGTAAATTATGTTGAAAGAGTATTCTCTTTAAATAGATTATTATAAATTTCAGATTGAATTAGTCGAAATATAATTATAAATATTAAAAAAAAAAAAAAAAAAAAGATAATGGCGTTGGACGGAAACGTTTGGTTCGAGCTGGCTGTCGGCCCAGAATTAAAAGTTCAATTTTGGAAACAAAACCTCCGAGAAAGCCCCTAGGCGGCGTACTAAGAAACCTGTGTTGAATCTCTTCGGCTCTCTCCCTCCCTCCTCGCCTCTCCTCAAACATGGTGACTTTCCTCGTCTGGGTCACTCTAAGCCTATGCTAATTTCCTGCTAATTACCAAATAACATCATGATGAAGAAGTTCTCTCCCTTCTTTTTAATGAAACCCCGAAGACTCCTCACAACATGTCCTCTTCCAATCGACCCACTTGAGTCTTCGCTTGAACCCATCAATAATGACCTAAAGAACCTTCGTTTGTCTCTAATGGAAAGATTAATTGTTCGCAATTTCATACCCTCGGCACAGAAAGTGCTGCAGAGAATCATTTGTCAAACCTCTTCAGCTCCTGAAGCTGTCTCAGTTATTGAATTTGCTTCAGTCCGCGGTTTGGAGATAGACTTATGTAGCTATGCTGTGCTTTTGTCAAAGCTTGTGAGATTTGGCGAGCCTCTGTTGGCTGAAGCATTTTACTTTCAGGATATTGTGAGGAGAGGTATTGAACCTAATCATTCTGTTTTGAGTTCTTTGGTTATTTGTTTTTGTAAATTGGATAAGTTGGATGAAGCTAGAATACATTTTGGTAGGATTTTTGAGTTGAATTCTTTGCCTCGTAAAGAGGCATGCCATTTGCTTATTCATACATTGTGTGTTCAAGGTAGGGCTTTAGAGGGTTTTGATTGCTTGATTAGGGTTAATGATGCTGGAATGGAAGTGGGTTTTGGGTGTTTTAGTAAATTGATCTATGGTTTGTGTTTTGGAGGGAATTTAGATGAAGCCCTCCAAATATTCGACATAATGAGAAAGAAGAACGGCTATTTACCATGCCCTCGCTTGTATAAGTCATTGTTTTATGGTCTTTGTAAAAGAGGAAGACTGTTGGAGGCTCAGTTGTTGTGTGGAGATATGGAGCTTGATGGTCTGTTTGTAGACAAAACTATGTTTACTGCTTTGATAAATGGGGCTCGTAAAGATAAGAAGATGAAAATGGCGATGCAGGTTTTCTTTAGAATGTTGAAGATAGGTTGTGAACCAGATGGATATACTTATAACACACTCATTCATGGGTTTGTTAAATTGGGATTGGCTGATAAAGGGCATATAATATGGAATCAGATGACCAAGAGAGGGCTGCAGCCAGATCTTGTTTCCGATCATATTATGATTAATAAGCATTGTGAGGAAGGGAAGGTGGAAAGGGCATTAGCTCATTTTAAAGAATTACGTAGGAGAAACATGGTTCTACCTGCGCACTTCTACACGGTTTTAATTTCTGCACTATATAAGGAGAACAGGTTGTCAGAGGTGGATGAATTGTGTGAGCAGATGGTGAAAAGTGGAGTTGTTCCTGATAATGTTTTGCTCCAAACTCTTATACCAATGTACCCAAAAGGGGATGAGCTTCATCTTACTTTTGTGTTTCTGCAGGCAGTAGCAAAGAATGGGTGTCATATTGATCCTTCTTTGGTATCAGTTGCAGCCTCAGGGGATATAAAGCTAGAAAACAGACTGCTTCTTCAGGAAATCATGAAAAGAAATTTGAATTTAGGTTATAAGGGATTTGAAATTCTAATCACTGGATTGTGTGCTGGAGGAAATCCTGATGATGCATTGCTTTGCATGGATGAAATGATGAGTCTTGGTTGTACACCTTCTACTTCCTCATATAACTCCTTGATCAAGTGCCTTTTCGAGGTGGGGCTTTCAGAGGATATTGAATCTGTGCTTGACATCATGCAAGTCCAGGGTGTTGTTCCAAACCTTGGAACTTATTTGATCATGGTGCATGGATATTGCAATATTGGGGATTTTGTGTCAGCTTATGCTGCTTTGGACTATATGGTTGAGGTGGGGATCAAACCCAATGTGGCTATCTATAATTCCATTGTGACTTGTCTAAGTAGAGAAAAAAGAATTTCTGAAGCAGAAGATATTTTTCAGAGGATGCTTAAGTCTGGTGTGGATCCTGACGAGGTTATGTATCTCACAATGATAAATGGATACTCCAAGAATGGGAAGGCTTTGCGGGCCTGTCAATTATTTGAAAAAATGGTAGAATGTGGAATTCGGCCAAGTTATCATGCTTACACAGCACTTATAAATGGACTGGTTAAGAAAAACAGGTTTACGGAAGGATATCACTACCTAAAGCAAATGCTGAATAATGGCTTTATGCCAAATGGCGTCTTCTGTACTGCTTTTATGAATCAGGCATTGAGGAAAGGGGCTCTTGAATTTGGCCTCAGATTATTTGATTTGATGGAGAGAACTCATATGGAACAAGATTTGATCACTTATATTGCATTGGGCAGTGGAGTATGTAGAAACATCACAAACATTAGAAACAGAGGCTTGACTAGATGGGTTGACATTAGAGGAGACAAGTTATTGCGCTTGATCCACCGGAAAATTCAAATGCCCATGATGACTAACTTGGGATTGTCTTGTAAATCGCCTGAACTTTTGATATGCTTTGTGTTGAAGTTGATGCATGTTATAAAAGAAAGCCCATATATGCCAAATCTGTACCTCTACAATTGCTTGATCTCGGGGTTTTTTCGGGCGGATAGAATTTTGGATGCATATGATATTTTTGAAATGATGCAGAGTCAGGGTATACGGCCCAATCAGGTCACTTTCACCATTCTTATGGATGGAAATATTAAATCTGGTAATATTGATCATGCGGTGGGATTTTTCAATAAGATGAATGCAGATGGTTGTGCAATAGATGGAGTTGCATACAATACTTTATTAGATGGGCTCTGTCAAGCTAGAAGACCTCTAGATGCTCTGACACTTGCTCAGAGTATGCATAAAAGAGGTTTAATTCCAAATTGGTCCTCTTACAAAAAGTTACTGCATTGCCTTTGTACTTGCAATCATAGTAGCGACCTTGCCGTCATAGTTCTAAAGGAAATGTTTTGCTATGGTTATTATCCCTCGTGGCACAACTATGTCCACTTGCTTTGTGCTTTGTACGAAGAATCCAAATTGAGTGAAGCCAAAATGGTAATTGGATTGCTTTATAAAAAAGGAATGCTTCAGGATGGTTCACGGAGAATCTTGCTACAATAATTCTTCTACCATATGCATGACTGGATAATGAAAGCTGGTTGTGTTCAATGCACAATAAGCTTCTCCTCTGGTATCAGTGGTTAGTGAAGTTCTGGTAAGCCTACTTCTTTTAAGCTTAGCAGTTTCGCAACTCACTTGTCAAGTTTCTTTGTGTTTTTATCTTCATGTGGATTTATTTATTTATTTATATGAAACTCTAAGAATCAGATTTGTTTTATCTAAATAGTATCTGTTAATGTTTCAGAGACTACAGGAGGCTATGTCTTGTTTCTGGCTTGCTTGAGGAAACTTTGCTTGGTTGCAGCTGATGAGATAATCTTTTATCTCAAAATCATGGAGGTAAATTTTGACTTTGTTTAGTATCCAAATATGCTTGACAACTTTGAAACAGCATTGACTGATATTCTAGTTTTGTTTGCTGAAACTAGGTGACTTGAGTGGTGGATGAAGACTTAAAGTTGCTGACTGACATGATTGCACTTCAAGTTTCCTTGATGAAGTTGATGTGATCCTACTTTCTGGCATTGGGTTCATTTTTGTGATGACAGTCAAGTGCGTATGACTGTATTTTCTGTTTGCATGTGCCTGATAAAGTGTAAGTGTATAAACATGCATTTCTTGTGAAACAGCTAAAGCCCTTATATGTGGTAGTTTAATCTTGCTTGAAGAATGGTAGTAAATTTTTTGCCCTGCAGGATTCATATTGTGACAGGAGTTCCTTCTTGTGATTGCAGGTGAAGTTGGCAGCCCCAGTTACCATGACTGTGTATTCATAATCAAGCAAGCTGTTGCAATTGCTGCTTTTTCTTTCCCAAAGTAAAAGTCATCCTCAATCTCCTTTGCAAGTTGCTTTGAGATGTTAATTGGATTGTGGGAAATTATACATACCTCAAGCCTTTGGGATTAAAGAGGCAAATGTCAAACAGGAGCAGCTCGTGGTAAGTTTTTTCGAGTCACCACAAGAAAAATGTAATGTTAGAGGTCAGATTTTAGATGCACTTATTAAAAATTCATTGCTTCCTCGCCCATTTTAAGCTTATTGAGGTGCTTTGTGTTTCCACTGCCCAACAAAAAAAAAAAAAAAAAGCCTTTGAGACATCTCTAGAGGCAGCTAATGCATCCCTGAGGAATGCTTTTGAAAGGAAAAAGAGAAAGAAAAAATATGTAATTTGAGTTCTATTGCCCAAGTTGTTTGCATGTTCTTTTTTGAACTGAACCATTACCTTCTTTAGAATTTTTTTCCCATATTCTTCGAGGAAGTCCTGACACTTTTGTGTTATGGAAGAGTCTAATAAATCTCGCACCAAAAAAAAAAAAGAGAGAGTCTGATGGATCTTAATTCTGCTGCTAGTGGCCCCGGACAATTTCACATAAAAAGACAACCAAGGATGGGGATGAGAAAATGGTGATGCTATTTGGGAATGTCGAATCTGTGAAGCTAACACAAAAAGGCAGCTTAGAAAAGTTCTCACAACCTCCTAAACCAAGGTTTTTTTCTTGTGTCCACTTTATACAGCTGTTGGTAAGTTATTTTTCATGTAATCCTTGATCATATTCAGACTAACCTAAATGGCAAAATTCAGGTTGTCCGTGTTGGAGGTGCAAACAAGTTGGTATCAGCTACTGACGGCATCTTTTATGTCATTCCATTTTGTTTGTGGCCTTAAGGTTTCTGAACCTGATGTAAACCCGGATGAGAAGGCAGGAGCAGGACAAGCTGGAATTGACAAAGTGAGATGAAAGATGATTGTAACAACTTTGAATACATGGGCCTGCAACAAGGAAGAGGCTGCACCCCCATCAATGTTTTTCCGGTAGTTGTTTTTTCAAATTCGCATTCTTTGTCAGAGGTAATACTGATCTGAGTGTCCCAGTAACGGTGTGCAGTTGACAATGGTTAAGGCTTAGAAAAGATGAAAGGAGTAGTTGCTGAATATTGAAATAATGCTTGGAAAAAAGATTAGTTTCCAAAATGTTACTGCCTAGGACCACTTTTTTGGCAACAAGCACAAGAAAAGGAACGAGGAAACAACCAACCCTCAGGGCTCTAACCCCACCCGCACAACTCTCCTAACGCAGTCCACACCCTCACCCTCAGCGTAGGACCTTTCCTAATGGAACCTGCTGAAGCTAATTTATCTCGATCGTGCATGATGTAATTATCTTGAGAAGCATAATGTATTAATAAAATAGCCATGTTTATTTTGTGTTGACCTGGTTTAGAGTTTGTTGCTCATGTAAGCCAAGAATCAAGCACTGGCTAATGGCACGGACAGAGTTCTAATTACCATCTTCCCGCTGTTTACTAACAACCCCCCCCCCCCCCCCAAAAAAAAACCCAAAAGAAGAAAAATCTTGTCCGACGAAAGAGATGGACGGGTTATGGATATGATTTAGGTGGCGGCTTCTCTTTGTTTCCCCTTGATTGAATTTGTTAGGTTAATCATATACAGCTGTACTTTCATGTACCCTGCCAAAGTATTTAGGTCAAGTCTGAAGTTGGATTAGTCTTTTTAATACAAAGTGACTAGACTTCTTACACTGAGAAGAGAAAAGAAAGAAAAAAAATGGATTTCTCTTTCCACATTTTTTATTCTAAATTTTTAGTACTATTTTTGAGCGAGTTCGAACAGGAATCACGTAGGGTATAAGCAAGACATAATCATAACCAAACCCTTTGAAGTGTTCATTTAGTCCAACTGCAACAGTTGTTTAGTTTATCAAAACATCTATTAACGGAAAAAAAAAAGGATATCGATGAATTGATTTATTTATTTAACTCAAAATTATACGAAGAAACCTTTGTAGAAACTCCCCTATTGCAGTGAATTCCTCAAATTATACAAAAGAACTTTAAGAATCAAACAATAACAAATGCAACATTTGAACAAGGAAAAGAAAGCGACATTGACAAAACACAGTTTAGAGGCCAGCCCTGAATGGCACGCCGGTGGCTGGCAACCACGACTGGCCTGCGATGAAACTGTTGACCGTAAACTTTGATGCTTCAGTGGCACTGGTTATGATTTTGTATCCACCCCACTTGACTCTGCCACTAGTTGATGAACCTGGTCCATAATTCTTGTACTCGCCATAGTACAAAGTGTTTAGGGCAAAATTGCCGTTCCACTCGGCCCAACCAGCAGGGTTAATTAAACCTTCAAAATAGCATTGAAGATATACCGTTCGAGAATATTCCTTCCAAGGTCGACCCAAATAGGCTCTGAAAGAGCTAATTACCGGAGTCAGATCAGACCCCGCCATAAGTCTAGAGTTATGAATTGAAATTCCTGTATTTTGATTTGGGTCGGTCCGGCCTTGAGCCGTAAAGGTTATGAATTGGCCTGACATGGGTTTACGGGCATAGATCATGCAATTTTGTAAGACAACAGCAGCATTTCCAAAAATGAAGTCTACGGTGCCATAAATGTAACACCCTTTGTAGAATTGGCGTTGGGAGTGGACATAGAGAGTGTCTTGGTATCCTTCAAAGCCGCATTGGTAGAAAACCGAGAGGTCTGCACCGGACCGGACTGCCACAGCTTGGTGGTTCTGGGGACCGGCTGTGTTGCGGAATGTTATGCCTCGGGCAATAAAACCACTCCCGGTGACAGCTGAGAAAATTAATGAATAAAAAAGTCAAAAAGTTGAATATGTATTTTTTTGAAAGGCTAGTATTGAAGTTTGTTTGTTTGTACGGGACTGAAAATTGAGACCAATTTGGTGGCTAAAATAATTTTTCGAGAAAGAGTTGAAAAACCTTGTAGAGTAAAATGACCGGAATTCATTTTATGAGTGATAATTCAATGTCAACTTGCCACGTACATCTGAAAATGATGTTCGATAATAATTTTCTAGCCTCAAGTCTAACTTCATTCATTGCATCTCTCTCTTATAATAGTAATTTCAACCTCTGTATATCGAAAATTTTATTAAATATATATAATGTCTAATAAATTATAGGCACCAATATATTGGACTTCTTTTAAAGCATAAACAATTATATTTTTGGGACATTGAATCAGATTCATGAGGTAACATGAAGTAAATTATTGTGTGTAACTTAGCGTAATACTTTAACCATTTATATGTTGCTTCTTTTTTTGTTTTTTTGTTTTTTCTTTTTTCTTTTCAAATACACTCTCTTTCAAATGTAATCTGCAGAGACCTTATGAAAGTATTTCTAAAGTGATGGATTTTTAACCCTTGTCCATGTCGTCATCACCAAAATTTTGTCAAAATCCCTATAACAAGTTGTCTGAAAATTTATTTATTTATTTATTTATTCCTTAGAGAGAGGGGGGGTCTTGTCTTACCAAAAGTAGCAGAATTGAAGGTGGTGGCGCCTCCTCCAACACTCCTACTACCAGTGATGATGGTGTACTTCATGCCATCACCAATCAACATGATATTCTTCATCTTATTCCCAATCTCAACATTCTCATCATACACACCCTTCTTCACGTAAATCACAAACCTTCCACTCCCGCTCCTCTTAGCCGCGGCTTCTATAGTGGCTTTGACCGTCTTGTAATTACCCGACCCATCTTGAGCCACCACGAGGTTTGGCTTCACCGACGATGTCTGCAACAGCTTCCTATCTCCGGCCTTCACCCAGCTTGGAAACCCATCATTGTAATAAGTTGTTGGCTCTGTCGATGCATTGTTAATAGCCAAAGTGTTGCTAATAAGCTTTGAAACATTGTTTGACATGAGTGGCAATATGAAGTCCGAAACACCAAGCTCCACAAACCCGACCCGACAAGTTTCAAGGTTAGTTAGGGCCGTGCTGAGCCAGGTTTGGGCATCAAAGTCAGTGCACTCTGTGCCTGCGTCAAGAGTTTGGTTGATTTGGAGGATTGTGTTTTCATAGAGAGTTATGCAATCTGCCCATGCGGCCTTTTCTTTCTCATTTCTGCACTTCGGCCCGAGCCCATTTGTATGGGCCGCAGCGTGAAGAGCCCGGTCCAAGGCAATTTGCAATGACCATTTTTTGAAATCGGATTTTTGTTTAGGAATGTATTTTCTGGGGAATTGTTTCATGAAATACTTGCACGGTTCGGGGTTTGGCATTTTGTCGCACCACCAATCTATTGCATTTGAGAGTGCAGGGGAAAAGAGGGAAGAGAATGATACGAAGAGCACAAGTAGTTCTAGCTTTGATGTAGCCATTGAGAGAGAGAGAGAGAGAGAGAGTTGGGTTTTTAGGTTGTAATCGCCTTGGCTCTCCGAAATGATGTATTTATAGAGGAAGGGGAAGGAATAGTCGAAGTCCTTAGAACTTGGCCAGCCTTTTTTGAACGTGTAAAGATGCGGAGAGCTAATTAGATGCAAAAAAGCAAAGAATATTATCTAATTTATTATATTCTATATACATAAAGGTGATTAAAGACTGCTGTGTCTTTTTAGCATTTATTTATGGGATGATGGTGATAGTAATGCTTTATAAAAATGCTTCATAGATGGGGAAAGTTTGTGTGGGTGTTGGTCAAAACGAAAGATCTGTATGAAATTTCTATTAATTCGGCCATGCACGATAATTTCCAGCTGGTTACCTCCCCATGCCCATATGATATAGAAAGTTGAAATGGTTATAATAGCTTAATTACATTTTTCTGTTTGAATATACCTAGAAGCATGCAGCGAACTAGGCAATCACTTTTGTACTTGATTTCTCATTTTAATATCATTTTTTGTTATATAAAATTCACAAAAATTATAAAAATATACATATATTTATAAAAGTTCAAATATTAAATTTTAAAAAAAAAATACTTAAATAAGAAATTTTTACTATTCAGATATTTCTATAAATATTCATTTTGGTACTTTAATTTTGTCCCAACATCATTGAATCAATGCAGGATTATTTATCAAAATATTGTTATTTTGATAAATAATTTTCAATAGGTATCTCTAATATAACAAATATTGTATAACAATTAAATAAAAAATAGTACCAATAGTAAGAGAAATAGAAATATTTGAGAAAAGCATAATTTTGTACTTTATACTTTGGATTGAATATAAATGAGCCCTTAAAATTTTTCTTTTTATGCAAAAGCTTCCCTTTCTTTTACTATTAAAGTCTACCGTTTTAGCTATTACGTGTTCACACTCCATTAGCTTATGCTATTACATAATAAAAATAATAATAAAATAAATGTAAATAATTACAAAAATTAGAACTAAATAAAAAATTTGCTTCTAATCACTCTTTCTCCTCTGCAACACACTTTCTTCCTTTTCACATTATTCTTGTTTTTATTTTTCATCAATTATACCTAAGTTTTATCTTATTAATTAATAAGGATTTATCGATTAATATCTAGATTTTATCGTATTAATTATTGGGCCCAATAAGATATCAGCTTTCAAATCTTTCTTTTTTAATCTCAAAACTTTGAACTTAAAAACTAATCAAGAGATCAGAGCATCTACTACTACAATCGTAAAAGTTTGGTTTTCACACCAATATTTTGCGTATCTCTGAAACACACCAAACACACCAAGCCCCATTACCCTTCTCCCTTTTCACGTTCATTTTCAAGACACCGATTTTCAGGACGTGGACTTAAAAAGTCGGCTTCATTTCAATATTTTTTTGTTAACTTCAATCAGTCACAGGGTATTTTCGTCTGCTCCAAATTTGATTATGTGAAAATCGATTTCATTAAAAATAAAAGCTCAATAAAAATCATCATATTTTAATTAATTAGATCCCAAATAATAATATTTTAAGAAATAATCCTTCTAAAACTTGTCACAAACACCCAAAATAAAAAAATATATATATTATAATAAAAAATCTTAAAACAACTGAGTTAATAAAATTTTAATATATTTGATAGTTTGTTTAATTTTACAAAACATTTTCACTGAAGGTTAAATGGAGGAGCAGGTGTTCAAAAAGGTTTAATATATAATTATAATTTTAAATGTTATTTTCTTATTATATATAAATTATATTGTTTTGCTTAACTCTTGTCTTAATCTTAATTCACTTCATTAATTGTTCATGATTGAAAAGTATTGCGTGCTTGTACGGAGAGAGGAAAAGAAAGATGAAGTTCCTAAGGAAGATGGAAGGATAAGTTCTATTTGGTCGATAATTGACTCTCTCTCTCTCTCTCTCTCACATATTGATTTTATGGAATTTTGACTTAACGATATTTCCTTAGTTTTAAAAAGAAATGGCAGCTCCAAACGCGTTGTATGGCTTCCAGAGGGCAAAACTAAGACGTGCCGCCAATGAACACGCGTAGTTTTGAATACTTTGGGAGTTTCAACATATTGTAACAGAGAGGAGAAGACAAGTTTGTTCTATCTAACAACTTGAGAAAAATATTTTATTTTGTAACATAATCACGAATATTCGGCCCAATATTAAATTGGAGTATGTAGCAAGATATGTAGTGGGGTTTTATATAACTATATATTTCAATCATTAGGAGGTTGTCATCAAATGATGGGAGGAGCGACAACTATTCAATTCCACATTTTATTCCTGTGTCGAGTTTAGGGTTTAGGCATGCAGAGAGCGCAGAAGCCATGATTCATCCTTCCATCTCAACGACACTCTTTTATTATTATTTTTCTTTTCTTTTAAGGTGATATTGAATTGTTGAGGAATGAAATTAGTCTCGTCGAGAGCACTAGAGAAAGATGCCATTTTTTTAGACTGCAATATGGTGCTTTCTATTTCGTCAAATTATTATGTTAAAAGTTGAGCAATAAAAAAAAAACAAAAAAAATTGAAAAAAGTGACTCATTACGAGGAGGCATGAGACCAAGGCGACATCTCATTATTGTAGGTGATTTTCTACAATTAACCAAAATATTTAATTAATATAATTATTAGAATGAATCAAAGTTTTGAGTATTAATCCCGCCTTGTTGCCAGATGAAATAGAGAAACCGTATGTAATTTGAAAAAACTAAAAGAAAATTCTATGAATTTGAAATTAGAAATAGTTGTTATCTAGACTTTTGGGTATTAATTTCTATTCTGCAGCTCCGTTGTTGAAAAATATATATATATATATATATATATCGTGATGATTGTGGACATGGAGTTGTCATCGTATGGTCATCAAATGCATGCACCGAAATTTTTTTTTTTAGTTTTCGTTGTCGGTACATGATTAATCTGATTTAAATATTGTAAAACTTATTTTTAACGATTTGTTCTCTCAAATCCCCTTTCACTATTTTCAAGATTCGAATTCAAGATTTCTAATTAAGAAAATAGAGTACCATTGATCACTCAATATAAAGGTGTTTGATATGCACAGAAAATTTTTACGTTAATATAACCGCCAAGGACTTCGAATTATGGTCAAAGTCAGCTCTAGAACTTGTGTATAAACATGTATATATATATCCTAATCACAGCCTGTAAGTAGGATACCTTCTCAATAATCTCATCTCACTGTAAGCTCATTAAAAAAAATAAATAAAAAAATTCAAACCGTTTGAATAATAAATTATATATATAAAGATTAAATGAAATTACTTTGGAGTTCAGAAGCCCTTTGGTCCACACAATGTTTAAGATGTGCAGTTGGTCTACGCTTATGGGTAAGTACAAATAGCGTAATTTTTTTTTTTTAATTTTCCGGTGACCAAAAAGAAGCTATATAAATATTAGCATGGCTATTGCCCGCTGGAGTATCGGATGTCCCCGAAGGGACATTGCCCTCTGGAGTATTACTATGAGAGTTTCATCATAATTATACAATGTGCATAATGAGTTTAATTATTGTATATGTTGAATATAAATTATTTCCACTTTTTTTTAGTTTAAAATATATAAAATTCTTAACTACTTACCTACTTTTTTAAACAAAATAATCTTAACTACTAATATCCTACCATATTATTTGCCAAATTTGTATCAAAGGTTTTGAAAAACTAAGTTCTCTGTCTTTGAAGAGAGAGAGAGAGAGAGAGAGAGAGAGAGTTTGCTCAGGAATTTGCCCGGTTCTCCACACTTATAGAGAAGGTAATAAATGTTCTCATCACTTAACTAACTTGGTTCATAGGATCCACCCTGGTATGCATGTCCTGAACATCCCCCCCCGCCCCAGTGTAATTCAACTCCTCCGAAATGAGGCTGATTGAGTTTCCCGTGTAAGAGACAAATTGGGCTTGGGCCTTCCTCTTAGTCTGTTTTATCTTTGGTCCTATCTTATGAAAAATTGGGGGGGGGGGAGAGAGAGTTTTTCAAGGTTCTGATCGCAGCCCAAGCAAAGGTCAGACTAAGCGCGACTGTACTAGGATTGAGGTTCCGTCGGGTTTAGGCTACAAAACTTACATTACTACTAGTATGCTCTTAGTTAGACTAGTCTGAGCGTAGCCCAGATTTAAGTCATCATTTCTTTTCTCAAGTTTCACGGGCTGCTTGTACCAAAAATTAAAAGCAGCTAAAAATATAAAATCATAACCTGTAAAGATTATTATTTCACTACCCAAAAATAATAACAAATGAACTAATGTTTTCACTTATAATAATAATGAAAATAAAACCCCGCCTCCAGCAAAGGCACGGACGATGCTACAAAAAATAAATAGGAACAAGTAAAATTGAATTCGACACTACTACCAAATCAAAGCCCGGAAGTGAAGGGCACTCCAGTTGCTGGTAACCATGACCGGCCGGCAATAAAATTGTTGACAGTGAACTGCGATGCCACACTTGCACTGGTGATTACATGGTACCCACCCCACTTCACTCTCTGGGATGTCGACGAACCAGGCCCAAAATTTCCATACTCAGCATAGTATAAGGTGTTGAGAGCGTAGTTTCCACTCCAAGCCAACCAGCCCGCTGGGTTCACAAGGCTATCCATATAGGACTTCATAATAACGGTTCTTGAATAGAGCATCCAAGGCCGGCCCAAATAGGTCTGGTATGATGTGTAGACTGGCTCTAGGTCATCTGCAGCCACAACCCGAGAATTGTGGATCACAATTCCGGTGTTCTGGTTCGGGTCGGTTCGACCTTGGGCTGTTACCACTAGGGCTTGACCCCAAACGGGTTTTCTAGCGTAGAATATGCAATTCTGAAACACAACTGCCGCATTTCCAAAGACAAAATCTATGGTGCCATAAATGTAGCATTCTCTGTAGAATTGTCGTTGTGAGCGGACGAAGAGGGTATCTTGGTAGCCCTGAAAGGCGCACTGGTAGTAGACCGATAGATCCGACCCAGATTGGAGTGCCACTGCTTGACCTTTATCTGGACCCGCACTGTTGACAAAGGTAATGCCACGAGCAATGAATTGGAGTCCATTAATGCCTGTAGGGTCAGATTTTAAGAAAATTATTCACAATATCAATTGCCAAGGAAAGGAGAAAAAAAGGTTATTTTTAGCAAATTATTCTAGAATTAAAAAAAAAATAATGTTTTATAATATATAACAATTAATAGCACTTGCTTCACAAATTTAACGTGGTTGTTTTGCAAAAGTTGAAATGGCACAAGAGCAAAAAAAAAAAAAAAAAAAAAAAAGTTTAAAAATTCACATGATTAAATGTGTGACTCAAGAAATAAGAATAGAGTTAAGTTATAAAACAATTAATAAAACCCCACTTCATAAATTAGACATTTTGAAATGATTGGTTCGTAAAATTTAAGAGCAACTAAATCCATCAAAGGTATTGCTAAAAGATTTCAGTGATTAATTTAGCTATCTTTATCAAATCATAGTATATAGAATTAGATTATTGTTCTACCATTGCAAACGACAAATTCGAGCATATAACATTATCAAAAAATTTTGTTCATTATACAAAAATTTAAGTAAAGGCTTGTGGTTGAATAATTTCAATTGTAATTTCATGTAAAATAATTATAGACCAGACTATGAGAAAAAAAATATAATTAAGTTTTCCCTAATTTTGAAAAAGCAATAAAATGAAGAATTTGTACAATTAAATAAGTTTTTAGTAACTAGAGATGGATCTAAAGCACTGTAAATTAAATTGGTAATGTTCCCAAGTCACATGTTGGCAGCTGAATCCGCCGGAAACATGATTATTCTTAAATAAGTTTTTCATCTGCATGCATGATGTCAGGTGCTTGCTTTCAACGCTGAATATTTTTGATCTCGAAGCTCGGCTTTTAATGTTCACCCCACAATTTCCCTATACTTTAGTCGAGTCAACGTGGGAGAAAAAAAATGCAACTTGTGTTGTAATCGCGTGTGTTTGTGTGCATTGTAATGTTATATATAAAAAATGAAATTAATGTTGAAAAGACATTAATTTATAGCATTTTTTGTGACCAGATGATCTCTTTTTTCATATAATTTCAAAATTAAAAATAATGACATAAGTTTTCAATTTCAATTATTTATTTCATTAAAACTGAATAAAAAAATTGCATCTTTCACATAGTGTCTAAGCTAAATTTTTGTTTTTCATAAATAAAATCATTTTCTTTCTTAATTATAACTTCTTTACTGAATTTGTAATATGAGAGAGAGAGAGAGAGAGAGAGAGAGAAGGAACTTACTCGCAGTTGCAGAGCTAAGTGTAGTGTAACCATTAGCGACACTTCTCCCACCGGTGATAATGGTGTTGTTCATACCATCCCCAAGTAACATAATATTATTAACGTTATAACCCACCTCAATATTCTCCCCATAAACACCCCTCTTCACATATATTATAAACCGACCCGTCGTTTTTCTTCTTGCCGCCACATTAATGGCTTGCTGCACCGACCGATAATTACCCGACCCATCTTTGGCCACGACAAGATTAGGCCTCAACGACGTTGTAGAACTAGCCAGCAATTTCCTATCGCCGACCGACACCCAACTCGGTAACCCTTCGCGCTCCTCAAAATAACTATCCACTTCCATCAAACCCTTATTAATAGCCAGACTATTACTCACCATTTGTGTCGCATTATATGCTAAAATTGGAGATATAAAATGTGACACATTTAATTCCTTAGACCCAATTCGGCAAACTTCAAGATTTGTTAAAGCTGTACTAAGCCAAGTTTGTGCATCGAAGTCGGTGCAATTTTTCTTGGTTCGATATAGGCCATGAAGGGTTCGGTTCAGCTGTATGATGGCATCATAGTGAAGGGAAACGCAGTCATTCCAAGCACCTTTCAGTCTTCGGCTCGTGGTATTGGGTTGGAGATTCCTGGCATGCTGCCATGCGTCAAATACTCGGTCCATCGCCACAAGGATCAACATCTCTCGGAACTCGGTTTTGTGCTTTGGTCGTTTAAAATGGTGAGGACTGCCCCCCAAGAAGTACTCACACGGTTCAGGGTGTGGTGTTGTGCTGCACCACCATGCCATACTGTCATCGCCTCGCGGCTCGGACTCGTGAGACGAGCATACTTGGTTTGACGAGAAGAAAGATAAATAGACGCAAACTATGATGAAATAAGAGAGTTTTGATATGTTCATTTTTTGGTTCTTCTTGTGTGTGTGTGTGTGTGTGTGTGTATTTGTGTAGGTTTGTAACTTGTTAAGAGTTGTAGTGGATTAAGGGAGGGGTTAAATAGAGGTGTGGAGGTTGGATTTTTGGGACAGGGTGGCTTTTGCGTTGAACATTGAATGTGTAGAGTTCGGATTTGGAGTGATAGTAAATTAAAGCAAAACAAAAGAAAAGATAGACACGATGATGTTCAAGTGATGTATAATCAATGAGCTTTGTGCTCAAGTTATGTTATCTTTTCTTTACGTGAATAAATGCGAACATGGGGGGAGTCATTTCTAAGAAAACAAAAATATTAGTTAAATACTATAATGCTAGCTAACTGGCCAAGATATTAGTAGTATAATATATGCTCAGATTTAGCCTTGTCATGTGCTTTGATCTAATTTCCTCATATTCACACTGATTAACCTAAACTAGGCATAGTGTGTAATCGGCGTTTGGTTTGTTAAGGAAACAAACTTTTTGTTCTTTACGATCCTTTTTCTTCACACGCACACACACGAATATCCTTATAATATTGTTATGCACACTAAATTAATTAGGTGTTGTTGGTAAAAAATATTTTTGAGAAAATGTTAAACATTGGTATTTATTTCTTATTTTACATCAGAATTTATAGAGAAACAATTTTTAGAGTGTCTCGAAGGTGTTAGGCTAAAATTTAGAAGTTCCCTATTAAAAATACCTTACCCCCACAAAAATGTCTCAACTTAAGATATCATGATGTGTTTGTCAATTACTTGCCTCGCATATTTTGGGGAAACCGTGTGTTCATAAAGATATACGATGAAAAGGTGTGAGCTCTCATTTTCAGTCCAAGACATGTACAGATCTTTCTTATACATTTACTTGTTTCGTCTCTTAGATTGTCCAATATAAACAACCAATAAGCGATTGATTCGTATAATACCAAATTACTACATGTACATTATCACCCGCTTGATTAGTAAAATTATTTAAATATAACATCAAAACATTTTGAAATAAAATTCCGCTGCTATTAATTTTAGAAGATTATGATAGCGAAAATTACACTGATATCTTTTTATAGCGTTACTATGAAAGTTTCTAACTATTTCAAATACTCGATTTTTAATCATAATTGTTAATTTTAGGTAATGCATTACAACAATCCCATCAAGATGTCAAATTGTTATAGATCCTTTCCTCACTCATTTTCAAACCAAATATTATCAAATAGGGGGCTATCCCATGTGCTTAGTAGTTTACATAGCAAGCAAAATTGTATCTTCCCCTCTTCATAAAATCCTTTTGTCAATCGCGGTTTCCTTGGAGCTCAAATTTCTTGTATTAGTCAATCAAATATTTGTATGTCGTCATCGACCATTGGCAAGTCAATTATATTTAGCCAATTTTTAATTCATCATAAGCTTAATGTGGATGTCAATGATATTACCAGGATTTCACACTTGAATCAATGGACGTAATAGAAAGGGCATTAGGTGTATTAATCAAAATTTGAGTTCAGATTTTCGGAATGTAAAAAACTAAATCAAAAGAGTTCCCCTTGGTCATAGTATAACTTTGCATAAAGGTTGATTCAAAAAAAACGAAAAAAGAGAAAGAGAAATCACACTTGATTTGAAAGTTGTCTCCGCCGTAGCTTGCAAGATGAATTTGATTTCTCTTTCGCCGCTGTGTTAGACACAGAAGAACATTTTGAAGGCTCTGGAGTGTACCATTTGAAGGGTTTGATTTTTGTTTTTGGTTTTTATTGTTTGCTAATTCTAATATTGAAGTGTTGCGATTATATATGGATTTCCATTAACCAAGAAATATCGATTCACTACGACTCAAACCAAGACTTGAGTTTCTGATTTTTACCCACCAAATATTTGATTAACGAACAATTTCTCTTCCTATAAATATAAACAAATGAATATTTATGTAGTGTATACTAAATTACTTCGGTCTCATTTGGACACTAAGTACTTGTTATCACCAATTTTTCTTATAATTTTTGTTAGTATCATGTTTATTTTATACTTATTTACAGAAAAGTTTATAATACTTTTCAAAAATGTATCTATTCATAAAAAAAAAAAAATTGAAAAATATTGTAAATAAAACCCAATTGCTGGATTTATAGAGGATAGAAGAGATTCGAAGACGAAACAAAAGGGGAAAATACTCGGATTCGGCTTGGGAAAAGTTGCGTTAAATTCAATTGAGACTTTGAGACTTGATAGATTTTTAAATACCATAATTAATCGATATGATTATACTTTAAATCTCTTTTACACAAGAATTTAAATTTTATTTGTAAAATTCTATGTTTTCTATTAAAAAAAATTACATTGACTAAAGATTTACAAGTAAAATAAAATAAATTAAAAATAAGTTAAGAAAAATTGAAAAATTTTCGAACAAATGAAGAATGTATATTTGAAATACAACAAATGAAGAATGTAATTCCCCTTTGTAAAGTAAGAGGAATTATTTGATGGGATCGACCCATACGATTCTTTCCCTTTTTTCTCAATAAAAGTGATATATTTTAAATTTAATTTAGGCTATTCATTTATATATTTGTGAATAAGCGCATAGAATAAAGCCAGTTCAATTTGAATTTTTTTTTTTTTTTTTTTTTTGTTTTTCTCTCTTTAAGACAAAGTCCGTTATGTTATCGCGAGCCCAGCTGAGCTAAAAGGGACCATTCGTTATAACCAGAGAAAAAAAAGGGACCATTCGTAGGTCCACTATTTTTTTATTATTATATTAACTTATATCAAGAATCATATTTTAATTAATTTGATTTAAAATTTATAATAATCTATTTAAGAGAGTTACCCTCCCAATATAGTTTTTTTCATAACCAAACCGCGAGTCAAATTCAAAAACTTGATTAAGCGATTTAACATCATATTCTACTAGAACAATCGTCTATTTATATTGTAGCACAATATGTATTCAGTACAATGACTCCATTACGGATGATATATTAAGTATAGCGATCCATGGTTACATCTTCTTAATCAAAATTTTAATTTCAAATATTAAAAATAAAAAAACATATATAGGGAAAGTCAATCCCTTAATAGGTCTCATAATACTAGGCTAAATTAATCAAATTAAATCCGGATATCAATCATTGATAAGTATCTTTTTACATCATAA
This sequence comes from Dillenia suffruticosa, assembly GCA_033439265.1. Lineage (NCBI taxonomy): Eukaryota > Viridiplantae > Streptophyta > Magnoliopsida > Dilleniales > Dilleniaceae > Dillenia > Dillenia suffruticosa. Next base: position 12,859,649 of record JAVTVX010000010.1, on the reverse strand, counting down.
TAATAATAATAATCATGAGTCTAGCCTCTAAAGGGATAGCCTAGTGATCATAATCATTTTCTCCAATCCGATGATCCTACATTCGAATGTAACCAAAAAAAAAAAAAAACAATCATGAGTACATTAGTTTTGTATAAATAAACTGTATCAGTACACCAAAAAAAAAAAAAAAAAAAAAAAAAAAAATATATCAGATTTACTGGGCCTTCAAACGGCCCAGTGGATAGCCTAAGTTAATCGGCCCACAATTTAACATCGAAAGCAACTGACTGCGGCCCAATTTTCCCCAGTATGTTAATCCAAAATCCTCGTCCAGTTCAAAAATATGTTATCGCATTGTATATTGGGATTAACCCATTAGTGTCTAGGTATAAAACGGCACTTTATTATGGGGTCACATTGTGATGCAGGCCCTACTTCAAATGTTATAAAAAAAATATTAAAAAAAAAATCTTGAGACTGCTCATATGATTCATCAACCTATTACACTCAAATGTGCTATAGTTATTGATCTCTTACTCTCTCTTTTTTTTTTGGCAGTATTAATTTAATGTTAATTCAGCACAGGCAAAGCGGTAAGCACAACCCTAGGACAATACATACATTACGAACTTATCATGATCAGAGTCCTGCAATGAATGGCACACCGGTATTAGGCAACCATGCCGATCCGTCCAAAAACTGCCCCGCCGTAAATTGCATTGCCTCATTTGGGTCAGTTATAATGTGATACCCGGTCCAATTCACCCTTCCCACAAGCGATGAACCCGGCCCAAAATTGTCATACTCTCCATAATACAAAGTGTCAAGAGCATAATCTGTATTTTGCCACCTGACCCAACCCTCCGGATCCACCAAATCATCAAGAAAAGTCCTCATAAAAACTGTTCGTGAATGCTCCGTCCAAGGCCGACCCAGATACGTTTTGAATAAGTTTTGGACCGGTTTTAGGTCGGATGCAGCTACAACCCGGGACCGATGTATCGAAATACCTGAGTTTTGATGGGGGACACCTCGTCCTTGGGCCGTGACGACGTTAATTTGTCCGTTCATGGGCCTTCTAATGTGAAAGTTGCAGTTTTGGAACAATACGGCAGCGTTTCCAAAAACGATGTCCACTGTGCCATGGACGTGGCACTGTTTGTAGAATTGTCTCCCTGATTGAGCAAAAACCGTGTCCTGGTAGCCCTCGAAGCCACATCGGAAAAAGACGGACTGATCGGAGCTTGCTCGGAGTGCCACCGCTTGTTGATTCTGTGGTCCCGCCGTGTTTCTGAATGTGATATCTCTTGCAATGAAACCATTTCCCGTTACACCTGAAGAAAAAGAAAAAAAGGAAAAAAAATCAAAATTTAGAGAAAAATAAACGGTTATTTTACTCCTTGTCTGGCCTGGATGAAGATAGCTTAGAGTTCACGCTCAAGTGTTGATTCTAGCGCAGAGAAGGGGATTGGGTATTCGTTAGGGTTGAGGTTTAAAGAATATGAAATTTCGAACTTAACTCTAATAAATTTTTAAATTAAAGAATATAAGGTATATTTATTTCCAAAATCTACACATGCACAAATCTGTACTTATCCAGGTACAATAGATTATTCATTTTAAAATTTTAATAGATATGTTATTTATTTATTCTATATTTTGCTTTTATTTCTTAATTGACAAAATTTTGTATGAAAATATATATATACAAAATAAAAATAACAATCAAAACCACATTTACTCCGGAGCAACCAATACCCTTTTCCAATAAATTAAGAGGGGCTTAATCTTTTTATTTTTTATGCTTATGAGAGACTTGAATTCGATATTTTGAAAAGAAAGAGAACTGTGTTAATTGAGTTAATAACTCATTGTCTATTTAATCTTGTCCTAATTTCATTTTTTTAGAATTTCCTATCCTAGTTTCATTAATATGGAATAATGTAGTGTTTTTTTTTTCCAAATTATATAAATTTCAAGTTGGAAAAATAAAAAAACGGAGGGGGAGATTTAGGTTCGTTGATTATGTTTTATCTTTTAGATATATGTTATTGTTGTTGTTATTGTTGTTGTTGTTGTTGTTGTTATTATTATTATTATTATTATTATTGAAAGAAGAAGAAGAAGAAATTATTATTATTATTATTATTATTGTTATTATCGGAAGAAGACCTTGAATTAGATCTTATAAAATGAGTACAAAGAGAAAAAGAGATCTAGTTTAAATTGCTATCAAATATTCAAATTCTTATTTTTGAAATTATTAAGAAAGCAATTGTATTTATTTTATCCGATAAAAAATTAGTGGAGACTTACCAAAGGTTGCAGAGGCATATGGAGTCAAACCAAGAGAGACACTCTTGTTTCCGGAGATAATAGTATTGCCCAAACCATCACCAACCAGAACGATGTCGGTATTATTTCTTCCGATATCTATATACTCTTCATAAACCCCACTTTTCACATAAATAATAAACCTAGAAAAATTCCCATTCCTCAATGCACCTGCTGCCATAGCCTCTCCTATGGTATAGAAATTTCCAGAACCATCTTGAGCCACCACAAGGTCCGCCTGTGCGGCAAGCGAAGGCGACTGCAACAATTTCCGGTTACCAGCGGATACCCAACTTGGGAAGCTTTTCTTATAGTAAGAATTGTGATCAGCAAAATTTGACAAATAAACTATCTGATGATGAATAGCCAGAGCATTGTTGATGAGTTGTGACACATTGTTTGCCGAAAAAGGAAGGTGCAAACTCAAATTCAATGCAGCATACCCATCTCTACAAACTTGGAGATTAGTGAGAGCCGCACTGAGCAAATTTTGGACATCGACGTATTTGATCTCAGGACAAAGAGTTTGATTTAGATGAAAAATTGTATCATCAAAAAGTTGCACACAGTCATTCCACGCACCTTTTTCTTTCTTGTTGCCGAATCTAATTCCGGAGTTCGTGGCCTTTTCCCATGTTTGGATGGCTTGTTCCAGAGCTAATTCCAAAGCGATTTTCCTGAAATGGGAGTCGGGTTTTAGTGCAGGGTTTTGGGCGTGGCTAATAGAGTGGTAATTACAGGTTGCAGGGTATGGTGTTCTACTGCACCAAAATTCCAAGTCCCATAAAGGGTTAACTAATGGGAGATAGAAAAAACATGAACAGATTAGGATTAAAGTTGTAACATTGTTTGACATTGGAATGGCCATATGAAGAGTTTTGAATTAATGTTGGAGGATGGAGAGGCTTTATGGGAACATGGGATGAGAAAATAAAAAAATTAAAAAAAGGTAACGATGCACTAAAGTCTTGGTTTTCTTTTTTTCTTTTCTACGAAGTCCTGTTGAATTATCTATAAATGTGGGTATGAAAAGAACACATGCTAGCTGTTATTATGTTCTTCTCTCGCCTTAAATTGAGGATGGAGTTTCGTAGGATTGACATTAGTCTCATGCTTTTGCTGGCTTTAATAACTTATATCTCAGAATAATTTGTTCCTAATATATTTGGCTGCATTATTATTAATTTTTTTTAATAGCACGTATCTTGGATTGTCATTGACGTGAATCCGCAATTCTGTCTTCAACTAGTTCTTTTTTTCCCTTTTTTAATCCTTTTTTCCATTTCCTGAGAGACAAGCCATCCCTCACACGGTTTCCTTAAATGTGCTAATTAGTCGGTTTGTCTTTCTTTTTTTTTTATTGGGTTCTCTAAAACACAGTGGGGAGGGGGACGAAGCCATCGTTCACAGAGTATTGAAGAGTAGGAAATTTAATGGGGATGGTGTTATAAGTTTAAATATTTAAATATTTATTTATTTTTTAATTTCGGGAAATAACCAGCCCTTCTTTGTTCATGGTTTCTTTCTTTGGAAAATAGTCGATGGTTAGGTTATATATATATATATATATATATATATATATATCCTTTTACACAAAATTGTTATTATTAAAATAAAAAATGGTCCGTGTAAATATAGAATTTCTAAGATAATGTGATCACACTTTTTTGATATGAAGTGGTCAATAGACCTAAACCAATATACGGTATTTTGTGTTGAATTGAGTAAATGGAATTGGACCAATTGATTTGGCCATTTTCCACCCACTTGTTAAAATGGAAGGAAGCCAGATATCTTCTCATTCCCTTCATTACGCCCAACTAGATGCCGCGAAGTAGCCTCTCTCTCTCTCTCTCTCTCTAAGATACTTTATTAAACAGAACTAAGGGAACAATATCAAAATGATAATAAAGAAAAACTTGAGGGCAGGAGAAAAATGGATCACAACTCCCCATTTTAATCCAATAAATGTATTCTACTTGAAAATTGTAAGGCTTCACCATCAAGAACCTGCAACCATCAAAAACCAAACAAAGATCTCTCTCTTTATTTTTTAGAAAAAAAAAATCCAAAGAAATAGGGAAAAAGACAAAAATTTACTCAAAACAGTCATAATTCTTGATTTGTGGGTTCGTGGTATTTTCAGTTCTATAAGATAACATCATTTTTTTTTAGAAAAACTAAGTATAAGTGTATATAATAAAGTTTTATTAATTATTACAAAAAAAAATTATATAAGAAAAGTCTAATAGCCAAATCATTTTGTACAACTCCGTTCCTAATAAATAATATTTTTCAATTTTCCTAAAGTCAAAGTATGTGCATATAGTTTATAAAACAAAAATAAATAAGTAAAAAAGTCAAAAAATAAAGTCAACGCGGTTACAGATGTCCGAGTGGGGAATGAGATAGCTAGCTTTCAAGCTCATGTTTGAATCAAACCGGAAGTTCGAACTGGTTTGATCATTGGTCTGGAGAAATTAAAAGGGACTCCTTCCAAAAGCTGTCCTATTTTTTGAAAAAAAAAAAATCATATTTTTTTTATACAAGGAGCTTCGAATTCAATACTTTTATAAAAAGAAGGGACGATGCCATAACTCAAAGAGATAAACATATACCAAATTTAAAAAAAAAAAAAAAAAAAAAAAAAAAAAAACCCACCTCTCCTTTCCTCATCTAGCAGCGTATCCACAGACACACAGAGAAAGCTGGTCAGAGTTGAGTTGCTTCAAAAACCAAAGGGTTCTAAATCAAATGGATTAATAACTATATTTTGACCTCTTCTTCGCATCGATCAGGGGAAAATACACATGTACTTCTATAGTGATACCCAAAAAAAAACCTTAATTATCCGTTAGGTTAATCCTGATGATGCGACAGCGGTGGGATTTTAACCAATTGAACAATAGTGGTCGACAATGGTAATATGTTGAACAGGGAGTAGTTGAATTGCGAATATTTACGGCATATTTGAAAAGTCCTAGAGACGAAAAATCTCATAGCCACCCAACACACAAAGTCAGCATCAGTCAGCACTTAACCCCTGTTTTTTATTTATGTATTTATTGTTATCTTTTAGGTTTTAATTTTATTAAAAACGCTTCAAAAATACACCTTTTGATGAAATTCACAATTGGAGATTGATGGGTTCTTAACATAATCACCTTGGCTTCGCTGCATTAAACCACATTTCCTGAAATTCTGATTGATGTATATATGAACTATTTTTTAGGATTAAGATTTAAGTGCTTGGGAATAAGTGAAATAAATATCACTGAGGAATTTCTCATTAATATAAAAATCTTCATTTACTTGAATTAGCCCCAAGAGCAATTCATGTGTCACTCCTATAATGAATATACCTCTTACAGTTGTAGAAAAAATCTTTTAAATGGATAATTAATACAGGATTAAGATTGTTTCCAATGTTTTGAAGTGATAAACATTTCCAAAAAAAGCATGCAATATTTTACTATTTCTCACTCTGATTTATCTAAAATGGGTATCTACATATTATCTATTTTATATTAATTAATGGTGAAACTTAGCTGGTTTTGGACCTTATCTTCTTTGGTACAATGAAGGAATTTCAAATACAATTTACCTTGCATCTATTTTCCTTTTTTGGAACTACTGTGCTTACATCTTCTATATAATATAATACTATAATAAAAATCAGTGATGCATTTTTTTTGTCCATTTTGAATTTAACTAATTAAATAATGACACAATTCATATTTTTCACATTGGAAGAGATCATTGCAGCCATACCAACCCCAACTATATCTATATATATTCATGTGTGCTCCTCTCAATTTCCATAGCTTTGTATTAGAAATATTTGCGTGCTAAACTCTTTTCCAAGTGAGAATTTTGCACATCCACTTAACATTTAGAAAAGCTGGTTTTGGATAGAGAATCAGAGAATGTTAAGGTTTTCGTTGTTGGGAGTTATCGCATTGGCTATGGCGATGGGGTTTGTGGATTCACAACATGATTATGCGGATGCATTGACAAAGAGCATTTTGTTTTTCGAAGGCCAACGATCAGGGAAATTGCCTCCTACACAAAGGATGACTTGGAGGAAGGATTCTGCTCTTGAGGATGGCTTCTACCTTCATGTCTCTCTCTATCTCTCTCTCTCTCTAAGTTCGATTTTCACGTTTTACTTGATATTCAATTTATTCCTATTATCTTTTTTATGTGTACTATTTGTTTGCTTACGAATGATTTTTGATTATACCACCTGAGTGCAGGAAAACAACAACATTCTTTTTTTTTTTAAAGAATAAAGATTAATTCTCCTTATTAATAGTTTTATTAGTTTTTCGTTACTAATCTTTGAAAGTAAAATTTTGCATGTCTAAAACTTCGATCTGTATTTTGCAGATAAATTTGGTTGGTGGGTACTATGACGCAGGAGACAATGTAAAATTTAACTTTCCAATGGCATTTACAACCACCATGCTTGCATGGAGTGTAATAGAATTCGGCAATGATATGGGTTCAGACTACCAACACGCCCTCGAGGCAGTTCGTTGGGCCACAGATTATTTCCTCAAATGCACCCGAATCCCAAACATATTGTTCGTCCAAGTTGGTGATCCATATGGTGATCACGATTGTTGGGAAAGACCCGAAGACATGGACACCCCAAGAACTGCTTACGCTGTCTCCCCCAAACATCCAGGCTCTGAAGTCTCCGGAGAGATAGCTGCTGCTCTTGCAGCTGCTTCTGTGGCCTTCAAGTCTGTTGATGCTCTTTATTCAAAAGCGCTTCTTGATAGAGCTCTTTCGGTATGTATACTTTTAATCTTCAAGTTTATATTTTTCCACTCAATTAAAATCCAGAAATAATCAACGCCAACTGGCTGAACAATTCTGGAAATAAGGAAATGTCTAATGGACTAGATAAATAAGCTATTTTTTATTAAAAAAATAAAAATTATGAAAAAAAAAATTTCAAAAAAAAAAAAAAAAACATTTGGCCGGGTATAGTTTTGATATGATTCTACATAGGTCTTCCCATTGTCCCTTTTTTGTTAGATTATGATATTATTAATACGTTCTTCTTTGGGGTGAATTGGGGTTGGGCATTTAGGTTTTCAAATTTGCGGATACCTACAGAGGATCATACAGTGACAGTCTTGGAAAATGGGTGTGCCCATTTTATTGTGATTTTAACGGCTATGAGGTATAGTACAATTAAACTTAATCAGTTCTCAACATTGATCTTGATTTTGAAATTCATAGGTAAAATATGAATTTTTTTTTATATGAAAAAATCATGGGGTGAAAATGGAATACAGGATGAATTAGTATGGGCGGCGGCTTGGCTATACAAAGCAACAAACGCCGCTGAATATATCAAATACGTCCGAGACAATATATACTCTATCTCTAACATCTCAGCCTCATCCACCAATGGTGGTAGCATTGGGGAATTTGGATGGGACGCCAAGCATGCCGGCATTAATGTCCTTGTTTCTGAGGTAAGGATACAGTTGTCTATGAGTTCCTATATTATTATTATTTTTTTATTATTATATAAGAGTTACAAAAATCACACAAATATATGTACTCACAAAAATTCAAACACACTAAATCTTAAAAAAATACTAAAACAAAAACTCATTATCACTCGGGTGTCTATATAATAACAATATATTATAATTTGTCAAAATAAATAACATAATCATGCACACAAAATATCTTCATGATTGACTAGCACATTAGCCAAGGATTAAGGTCACGGGAAAAATTTCTAATCAAAAATGGAATTTCCCTTTCCAATTCTATTTGGGAAATTTCACTTCACAGATGACGGGGAACAAGGAAGAACCATTTTCAAGTAATGCAGGCAGGTTAGTTTGCGCCTTGCTACCCGAATCGCCTACAAAATGGGTTGAATACTCTCCAGGTCTATCTTTTCTCTACCCCTCATATCCAAAAAGGAACTATTTGTGTTTTTCCTTTTTTTTGTTTCCTAAAAAGTTTTATTTTTTGAAATTATTTAGGAGGTCTCATGTTCAGATCTGGAGGCAGTAACATGCAGCATCCAACGGCATTGTCATTTCTTCTTCTCGTCCATGGGCGCTACTTGGATTCTACCAAAAGCACCATTTCTTGTGATTTTGGCGCCACAACACCATCGAGATTAATACAAGTTGCTAAAAGCCAGGTCATGTTCTTTTTCCTTTTCTTAATAAAGCTTGAATGGCCTCCGAGTCCAATTGGCTCGGCTCTTACTCATCATGCTTAAGATTCTATTCTAGTTTATTTCTTATAAAGATACCTGAAATAAGTTTAGGGTTGATTCTCATACTATATATATATATTAATATGCATGATATTTGTTTAAGTTATAAATACTTTCGATCACATTTTGTTTAGAATTTTAAAAATATATATTCGACTTTTTCTAGAAAAGGCAAAAAGGAAATTCTGGTACTCATATGTTGTTGGATTTTTTTTTTTTTAATTAATGCAGGTTGACTATATACTAGGAACAAATCCAGCAGGAATGTCATACATGGTAGGGTATGGTAATAAATTCCCGGGGTATATTCATCATCGAGGCTCATCTTTACCTTCAATTGATCAACACCCAGAACACTTGGGATGTCGAGATGGAGACCCTTACTTTGCTAGAAAAAATCCTAATCCCAACGTCCTAACCGGAGCCGTCGTCGGAGGTCCATTCATAAACGACACCTACCCAGATAGTCGGGTCGATTTTGTGCAGTCGGAGCCTACTACATATATCAATGCACCCCTTGTTGGAGTTTTAGCCTATTTTAAATCAAACTCTAAGTGAACTCAAAATCAGGTTTCCTAAAATGTAAGGCAGCCTTTCTTGTATATAGTCATGGTTTGGTTTCATCATGTTGAATCTGGGCACAAGGTCTATGCAATGGCATCGCAGAGGCATTGTTTTTCTTCTTCATGTTCTTCTTGTTATCATGTCTTTTTGCCTTTTATTCTGGGTTTCACAATCAAGAGAAGACTGCTTTCCATAAAGACTTGAAGCAATTTCATGTTTTTTTTTTTCTGAATTTCACACAATTGGAGATTTATAAAGACCTTGGCTGCATTGCCATTCTCAAACCAAACCACATTCCTGAGACTCTGCTTGATGTAGGAATTATTTTTGGGCGTGTCATGGACGCAAGTATAAGTCTTAAGTTATTGGCAACATATTTTCCATGATGTTCTAATTAATTAGGTTTCTTGCTTACAAAGTCATACTTTGTGTGTTTTTGCAAACAACAATTTGATGTGATACTGTATAATATGATTGGTAGACGCAAAGATTCATTGTATTACGTATTTTGATGAAATTATTAAATAGGTTGGTCAAGCGAAAGCATATGACCAATGTTAGGCCCGAGCTGGTTCAAGTTAGGTTCTAACTCTTGTTGGTCTTTGGTTTGATTAAGATAACCATGTTAGACCTCATACAAAAATTCGCTTAACTGGTGTAACTGGATCATAAATAAAGCTAAAATAAATTTTATTTACTGATCACGATAAAATTTTATCTGATTCTTTTTTTTAGAAGATACTTGAAAGAAATTTAAATTTGATTTTCACACTAATATATATTGTTGTGTTTGAAATTTGTATCGCCTTTTTAAGCCTTAAATATTTTTTGTCACATTACATTTAAAATTTTTAAAATATAAATATATGTTCAAAACTTTCTGAAAAAAAAAATTCTGGTACTCATATGAAGTTTATTTTTTTTTTCCCTAATTAATGCAGGTTGACTACATAACTAGAAACAAACCCATCAGAATGTCATATGTGGTAAAAAAAAAAAAAAAAAATCCCCACAATATATTCATCATCGAGGCTCACCTTTACCCTCAGTTGATCAACACCCAGAGTCCTATCGATGCGAAGATGGCCCAAGGCCGGGTGTTCATTCATATGAGTATTCCATTTTTTTTGAGTTATTTGGATTTTGAATTTTAAAAAAATCTAATCGAATCCAATTATATAAAAACTAAACCAATTTACCCAAATTAAATTTTGAGTTAAAAAGTTTGGATTTCATTTATCTAAACCAATTCTACATAATATGAAAATTGTTAAAAAAATCTATTTAACTTTAAAATAATAATTTATCCGAATCAAATTATCCGAACTAATTTATCCAAACCAATTCCATAGCTTTGTTAATTGATTTTTGGATGGGACTCGAATAAAAATTTTTATTTTCTAAACCAAAGTATTGATCTAAATTTTTAATCAGATGAAATCATTTGACCGATCTGATTTTTATAAACTTTAACCGAATAACTCGTTTTTCTAATAATCTGATGGGATGAATGATTTGACCCGAATACCCCGGCACAAGATCCGAGACCGGAGGTCCGTTTAAAAACGATGCCTACCCACAAACACAGGAAATGCAAACTAATGGAATGATGTTTAAATTATTTATTTTTATACAAAAATCTTTTATCTTCATCATCAAGGGATTTGATAATAATCATTCTCTAATAATTTTCTTCCTGCAAAATATATTAAGACTATAAGCAACTTCCTGAAAACAAAAAATATTATAATGTTTTAATTTAAATAAATTTGTATTAATAGATCACCTGAGGATACGCGGGTGCAAGCGAACACTATCTGTGACCCGCCCGCTCCCCTTGTGGGTCAAAAACTTTATTCGCACCTGCCGCTGTGGGATAGATTTAGATTACTTTTTGCCCTGCATCCGCCTACCCATGGATAAAACCACGGGACCCGCTGTAAATCCGCTCCATTGCGATTTGTATTTAGGGATAAATTTTAGAAAACTCCGGATTACCTTCAAGATTTAAAATATATATTTTTTTCAAAAAAAAAAAAAAAAACTATGAAATAAACAAATTTTGCTTTCTTAAATGTAGTAAACTAGTTTCTTAATTTATTAAGAGTTTATTACAATTCAAGTTATTAAAATTTTTTTTCCCTGTTATGTTAGCATACTTTTTTAATTATAAGGAAAATTAAGTTAAATATTAGATTTAAAGTATATTATTTAAAATTGATATAAAAATTATATTAATCAATAAAATAAAAAAAAGGATAGAGAATGAAATACCGAAAGTGATAAACCAATGGCGTTTGAAACAAATGGGGTCCGTAGACAGCCACTTTTAGTATTGTTCAATTTTCCTATCTACCATTTGGCTATAATTTGAAGAATGTAATTAATTACATTAATAAATGATAATTGCAAATTTATTAGCAAAAAATGACAAAATTGGCAAATTAAGTTTCTATTATGTGTAACAGATACTCAACATAATAAATGCAAAATGCAAAATAAGTTTGTATTATTTCAATATTTACTTCGTTGAGGAGAAGAAGTATATTCTTTCAAAGATTTCCTTTAAATTTTAATAATACTTACTCCTCAAATTAAGTAAAAACCAATTTTGGTGGCTTCACACAATACACTTGACTTAAATGTTATGTATTTACAGGCCTAAAAAGAGTAATTTTTTTATTGAGAATTATGAGCTATGATGAGTTTGGAAAAAATAAAATAAAACCCAAACCTGCATTTACTTTCCATTCACGAACCTATTTAAGTGCTTATTAGGAGAGAAGCTCAATTACTAGCTCTTAATTGCTTTCTTCTATTTTTGTGCTGCATCAACATTTTTTTCTAATTTACAAAAAAAGGTAACTTCTCTCTCTCTCTCTCTCTCTCTCTCTCTCAATAGGGTCTTTCAGAGAGAGAGAGAGAGAGAGAGAGATTTCACAGAGAGAGGGAGAGATGGGAAGAAAGTTGATGAAAGTGTTATGGTTTATGTTGTTGTTGGGAGCGACGTTAATGTCTATGAGAGCAACGGGAGAAACAAAACATGATTATGGAGAAGCACTCACAAAATGCATATTGTTCTTTGAAGGCCAGAGGTCAGGTAAATTGCCTTCCAATCAACGAATGACTTGGAGGAAGGATTCTGCTCTTCAAGATGGCTTTGATATTCAAGTAACTCCCTCGCTCTCTCTCTCTCTCTCTACACTTTATTAGTTAATGAATGGAGATAATTGTAGTTTTTGTGTCTTTTGGATGAACACAATAAATCCTACTTGGAAAAACAATTAATCATAAAATTTATTTATAAATAAAATCTTTTTTTTTTAATTTAATTCATAATTTTGAAACATCAAAAGGTAAAATGTAGAGTTCATTTACAAATAAGATCTTATACCCAATTAAATTCTTATTCTTGAAAATAAGAAAAAAATTGAATTCATTCTAAACATTTTATTTACTGGTATACCCTATTTTTCTTGCTGTTTCAAAAAGGGATGACGAGCATAACCAGGTAAATGAAAATTTTGGGTGGATTCACAATCTCCAAGCCTCTGTTTTTCACCAAATTAACACTATATTCTTAGAGTTCAATTTTCTCTCTCTCCAAAAAAATAAATTTATTTCAATTTTCTATCTCCAAAATTGCGATGGTTTCCGGGGTTATCTCACACACACAAAATTTTTTTTAAAAAAAGAAATAATTTTTTCTCTTTAAAATTAAGCACACTACTTTATCCCTGGATACCAAATCAAAAATGATTTCAATTGATTTAAAATGAATTAAACTATATAGTTTATTTATATGTACTGCGATGCCTCGAATCAAAAATTAAAATTTACAATTTAATTGAATTTCTATACTTAGAACAATAAAAAATAAAATTATGACTTTATTAATAAATATGCTTCTTCAGTTATTTATTTACTCTTAAAATTCTCTCATTTAGAGTTAATTAGGGTAAAATGGTAATTGAGAAGTAAAGTAGGTGGACCTCACAAACTCTCACAAGTTTGATTTGAAAATCTCATTATTTTTTTATTTTTTATTTTTATTTTCCTCTCTGAAAATAATTTTTCTTTCCCTAAAACAAATACATCAATTTTCTCTAACCAAAAAAATTGATTTACTCAATATTTTCTCCTACTAAACACATTTATTTTGAATTTTCTTTCACAAAAAATTTATTTTTCTATCTAAAACTAAGTATATTAATTTCTTGCTGTAAAAAAAATCAATTTTATTTGTACTTTGCAGAATTATGGCAAATTATGATTGAGATTTCTCTTTCTTTATCAAGTCCATTCCAAATTTATATAAATTTTTTTGTCGTTCATATTTTTCTTCCCGAGCTATGAAACCCAAGTTTTTTTTTCTTGTTAATATGATGTTTTACTTGGGGCAACCTTAGTGTGCATATTTTTCATATTAAAAAGGTTGAATATATTTATTGTTTGGATTTTTTTCTCCTTTTATGGTTAAAACGTTTTAGGCATTTTGGCTTGTATCGAGTATATACCATACCTTATGAATTTTATGAGCAGATGGATTTGGTTGGAGGTTACTATGATGCAGGAGACAATGTAAAATTCAATTTTCCGATGGCATTCACTACAACCTTGCTTGCCTGGAGTGTCCTAGAATTTGGCAAAGACATGGGCACCTCGGACTTGAATCATACATTGGATGCAATCCGATGGGCTACAGATTACTTCCTAAAATCAACGGTGAGACCCGATGCCATTGCCGTACAAGTTGGTGACCCTTATCGTGACCATGTTTGTTGGGAAAGGCCTGAAGACATGGACACTCCTAGAAGTGTTTATACCATTGATCAAAACAAACCTGGTTCTGAAGTTTCTGCTGAGATGGCTGCTGCTCTTGCTGCATCTTCTTTGGTCTTCAAATCCTTTGAACCCCACTACTCTAGTGTCCTACTGGAAAGGGCTATTCAGGTAATCATTTAAATCAATTATTCTATAATGTTTATTAAATATATTATTTATTTAGACATAATCCCCCATATTAGACTTTTTGTTTTTAAATTTCTTTTATTTGAGTTAATCGAGGGTTGTGGGATCAATGACACGAGAATCTAACAATAGGGTACTAAACTTACTTAATCAAAAATCTTAAATTCAAGTCTTGAAAATGTAAAGAGAGTCAAATCTCTAAATTGAGTTCTAGAGCCGGTTTAACTGAATTAATTGAATTTTTGGATAGCGATGTTCAAGTGTAAGAAATAACACTTTTTAGTTTTTTAATTAATTGACATCTTAATTTTAGGTCGTAATAATTGGAACAAAATTTTTTACTCATATTTAAGAAAAAAATTTGATTGTGGAAATTATTACGAATTTTTTAGGTCTTCAAGTTTGCGGATAGTTATAAGGGAAATTACAACGACAGTCTTGGACATTGGGTGTGCCCGTTTTATTGTGATTTCGGTGGCTATCAGGTACGTATCATATTGATCTTTAAATAGTAGAAACTGAAAATATTTTCATTTAAAAATAAATTTGAAATGCTACAAAAAAATGACATAAAATAACTCCGGTGTAAATTTCTGGATTTAAATTTTTTTTTTTTTGGTGCTCTAACGTGCCCTTTAAATTTTTTTTTTTTTTTTAAAAATGGATGACTCTTCTTTAACAAGGTTGTAAACATTTATTTTATGGGATAAACAGGATGATTTATTGTGGGGAGCAGCATGGTTATACAAGGCTACAAATACATCAGAATATTTCGATTATGTACAACAAAATATACACTACATATCTGGTTTATTTACAGAATTTGGTTGGGATTCCAAAAATGCTGGTATCAATGTGGTACTTTCTGGAGTAAGTTTTAATTAGAAACCACAAGCCTCTCTCTCTCTCTCTCTCTCTTGCATGCTTGACTTTCCTACATTCTGAATTAAAATGTTTTTGTTTTATTGATTTTGTTTTCAGTTGGAGAATATCAGCTCTAATAATTCTGAGCCGTTCTCAAGTGAAGCAGACAAATTTATTTGCAGCGTACTACCTGAATCTCCTACAAACAGCGTTAAATATTCCCCAGGTCTCATTCTCTATTTTCTCTATGATTTATGATAAAAATTAGGAATACGAATGTAATTTTGTTACTTTTGGGTCGATTAATTTTTACCATATTTCGGAATTAAAACATTCTTTACAATTTTTTTTACTGTTTAAAGTAGTTGCAAAAAATGTGAAATTTTACAAATTCGTCCTAAAATTAAATAGCTTTAATTTAGTAAATTGGTTCATAGTATGTGCCTAAATCTAATCTGGCAATATAGAATGTGTTAAAAAATAAATAAATAAATAAAAAGAAAAAGAAAAATTGGCAATATTTATATATATTTGAAGGGTCGCTCTCATACATAGGGTGGTTCTCTCTTTTGGTTCTAAAGGTGGGCTTCTGTTCAAACCCGGTAATAGTAATATGCAGCATGCAACCGCAATATCATTCCTCCTTGTTGCCTACGCTGCCTACTTGGATAGTGCTAAAAGAGTAGTTTCCTGCGGCTCTGTATCCGCAACTCCATCCAGGCTTAGAGAACTTGCCAAAAGCCAGGTATGCATATCACCTGCCCCCCCCCCCCCCTCAAAACCCTAAAATTATATTATGTTATTTTTTTTATTTTTTACTTTAGCTTTGTCTGAAATCAAACATTTGGATTTGGCCAGATTGTATGAGTAATCGAATGAAGTGCTAAACATGAGAATTTGTGAAAATTTTATCCAAACATGAAAAATATTTTTTAAAGATATTATTTTTTCACGAAACAAACCATGCTTATTTATGTATTTTTTTAAACTAAAAATAATTTTGGCCAACTTAGTTGCTTATAATTATGTATTATCTAACATTAAGAGCACCAAATATATTCGACTAAAAAACTTTTAGTATTATTAAAAATTAACAATAGTGAATTATTGAATCATAATGTTTAACTAATGATTTTTATTTTTGAAAAATACTTGTTATTGCACATGACTTATTGTGAAAAAATTCCTAAAGCCATCACTCGTTATTTTTTGAGAAATGTAGGCTGACTACGTGTTAGGATCCAACCCATTAAGCATGTCATACATGGTTGGATATGGCGAAAGATTTCCACAAAAAATTCATCATCGAGCTTCTACGTTGCCTTCAATTGATGCCCACCCGGAGCACATTGGTTGTGATGATGGAACCCCTTATTTTCAGAGCGAAGATCCGAATCCGAATGTGCTTGTTGGAGCCATTGTTGGAGGCCCGTTTATAAATGATTCGTACCCGGATTCTCGACCCGCTTTCACGCAAACGGAGCCAACCACTTATATTAATGCACCTTTCGTGGGAGTTTTGGCTTACCTTAAATCAATTTCAGCTCAGACAGATTGATTATTATTATGATTATTATAAGGTCTAATTTTCTGGATTTATAAATCAGGGTGGGTAACATTGTCTGTATTCATATCTACCTAATCACTTAGTATATGTTACTCAAGTTAACTTTCTTGATTTATAAATTATTTGTATATATTTATTTAGTAAAAAAAAATATTTCTTCCTCGTTAAATGTAACTCTTTATTAATTAGTGCATACACAACAATTGAGTTGTTGCATAAAAAATAAACAATAATTAATAAAAATATTCTTATATCAAATATATTATCTATTTAATTACAACTCATGTTTCATTAATGGCCTATTTTTGAAAAGAAAATCATGAAAAAAAGGCTAAAGATTATTTATTTATTTATGGCTAAAATTATAAAACTGACCCTAAAGTTTTGGGATTCTTTCAAAAATCCCCCGAAACTTCATCTTTCGTACTGTTATTTGGTGCCAACGCTTAATTAGTGGAGGAGCTTTAAAAAATGTCAAAAATTGGAGGTAAACTGTTTGACAAAATGCCCCTGAAAGGTATGCAACTAGAAATGTTACCCTTTTCACGGTACAATTGACCTTTGTTGAAACCGGCAATTCATTGTCTGCATTACATTTTGAATATTATTAGAAAAATTATATTACAATTTTCAATTTTTAGGAATATTATTTGAATTATTTGGACTTTGTGGTACATCACCGAGCAAGAGAGAGAGAGCGAGATAGCATATCGTGACGATTGTGGTGACAGCCGCATACGATGGGGCGGTTGAATTTTGGCACCGGCCTTTTTTTGTTCCATTTTAATTCATTATTTAATTTTTAAATTAATTTAATTTAATTTAATTTTTCAAGAAAAAGGCTAAAATAATTGTTTTATTTTTTCAATGCCAATTAAGTTATCAGGTTCATTATTAGCCATATTGATTATTGCCGCACATTTCTTCTGACATGTAATCGTGGGCTCAATGTTTTATTGAGGGACCAAATTAATATATATATATATATAATTTAATTTAAGAGCTGCATCCAAAAAAAAATGTAAATCAATTTACATTACCTACTTTATTTTTTGTATTTAGCTTAATAAATTGATAAATTATTTAATAGATAATTTTACATTTTTTTTATTCAAATAACTTTACATTCTTAACATGGCTTCCAAGAAACTATAAAATTTCATAATGCTAAAATAAATTTAAAATATGTTAAAACAAGGGAAAAAAAAAGTTAATCCTTAAATGCGTACATCATATATTTAATATTTAAAAGGACAATTTTGGGGAAAAAATGGATGGGATAAGAGTCATGCGAAAAACTAAATAAATATCAAGTTAAAATTAATCGAAATAAAAAATTAGATTAAAATCGATATGATTTATTTGAATTAATAAAATGAAAATATACTTGAAATGAAATTTATAAATTATGAGACTTCTGAAATATAATTGAATATATGAGTTTTTGAAACTCATTTTTAAAATTTTTTATTTTAAATTTAATTTTGATTTCTGTGTGAATCAAATGGCCCTAAGGGTGTTAGGTTGAGGGAATTGAATTTAGGGATCTATTTGATAGTGATTGAAGTTTAAAGTGATATTTGTAAATATCCAATATTTGAGGGCTTTTATTCTAACCTTTAATTGTTTGGAAAAATAAATAAATAAATAAAGCAACTTCGGCTTAAAATTGCTTGCGCTCCAATCTCGTTGAAAAGAAAACGTTCAAATTGAGAGAGAGAGAGAGAGAGGGGGGGTGAGGATGCAGCAAAATCCGCGTTGGGAAGGCCTTCGGGGACCGACGGCTCCGATTTCTCTTAAGCATGGTCGTCGATTCCAGTTAATTAGTCCCTCTTCTTTCCCCCATTTCTTGTCTTCTAGGGTTTTGATTCGTTAGACATTTTAATTTCAATTTTTTGGGGTTTCAATTCTCCGACTCATTTGGCTTTCCTTTTTTTAGGGTATACGAAGGTCGCTGAGGGCAAATCTCGCCTCTCTAAATTGTTCCTCTTTCAGGGGTATATCCTTTTTTTCTCGTGTGAGATTAAACCCTAGTTTGCATTTTTTAATTGATTGATCTTAATTTTCAAGTGATATTCGGGTCGTCATATTTTATTTCTTGCTGATGATCTTGCCCTTTTCATAATTTTTGTCCCCGCGTATACTCATTCGTTATATTTTCTCTCTGGTTGTCATTATCATCATCTGTGATCTACGTGTCTTCCTTGTTTGCTCCAATTTTATAGAGTTTTTGGAGGGGTGAGAAAGTGATCAAAATAGGGCTGTTATGCATACCAAGTCGAGTTCTAGTCGCTCGCGAGCCGCGTGATCAGCGGCTTGACTCATCTCGATTTCGACCGAACTCAACTCGAGTTTGAGTAATATAATTTAAGACTCGAAAACTTATTAAATATCTCGATAACATATATTAATATATATTATATATATACCTATATATGATTATAATATAATAAATAAGATAAAATAAAATATATTAATATAATATATAAAAATTGAGTTTTTGAGTCAAATTCGAGTGGTTTCATTATACAATCGAGTCGAGTTCTTGTCCTATTATTGCTACTCATCGAGTTCGAATTCGAACACAGGGACACTCGAATCGACTCGACTCGACTTGAGTCGAACACACCCCTAGATCAAAATGTGAACAGTGTGCAATTCAGTTTTCTCAAACAGAAGTTTGAGAGCCAATTCTGCATTCAATCTTCAATATTACTCATATAGTGATCCTGTGGTCCTATTTATCTCTACCCAATTTTTGGCTTCTACAGTTGTTATTTTATTCTTCTTAGTATGCTGCCTTTAAACTAACTTTTTTCTACCACCAAACTTTTTGGTGGGGTGGTGTGTAATACACACTATGATCGTTAGGTCATGGGTTTCCCTCCCCGGGGGACCTCATTGTTGTAAACCCTCATGCAATCCCCACAAAAATTCTTTGCTACCCACTTTTCTTTTCCCTTTATATGCAAAATGCTTGAATCTGTAAATTTGATGCCATTCACAATCCCTTGACCGAAACCAGTGCTAGCTTAAGGCTACTTTAAGACAATGTCATCATCCATGCAACCAGTCTTCTGTTTTTCTTGCATATGGCATCTGTAATACGGTGCTCTTTCCACATATTTACTTTGGCTATGCAATGCTCATTGCTTTTTTTGCTGCTTCATGTGGATGGTGCCACATCTATTTGTCTTTGTCTTTATTTCTGGAACTGCCATAGCACTAGCATTGTACTGTAAGAGCTTATGGTTCGTTATTTCCTTTTCCTTTAAGCTCGCAACCAGTTATGGGATTAATAGAGCATTTAGTAAGACCATTTTTGGAGAAAAAGATTCTGGTCTAGCTTTCTGAGTTTATGGGTTTTGGTATGATCATTCCGCAGTCTATATGTTAGAATTTGTTTTTCGTTGTTCAATCAGAATTTTTTACTAGGTTGAAAATTGCTTTCAACTCTTAGTCTTTAAGATCTTAATCATTGCTGCCAGAATGAAACCTTGTGAGAGGCCCTAGCCCCTAAGTTGTAAAACTTAGTACTTCTAATTGCTTTCAATACTCGGATTAATGCATTTTTTCTAATCACTTTTTTTTTATTACCCAATGCAGGCTGTGACTCTCTTATTAGGGCTGCCATTCACATTTCTCTGGATGTCAGGGGTTCCCAGTTACTCTTCCCGCAATAGCTACCATTCTTGGTTTTGTTTCCCTTATCATTGGAGAATTAGGTTACTAGCTATCCTGTTTGCTCTCTTGTGTCATTTTAGCTTGTTGTTTTAATTTGTTTTTCCATTGCTATTGGTAGGTCGAAGGAATAGCCAAGCAGGACTTTTGAAACTCTATGTGGCAAAATCATCAGATGCAGTTTTTCTTTCACTTGCATTTGTCATCAAGAGCAATTTTGTATCAAATGTAAGAACATTCATTAATCAGCAGGATTGAACAGTAGGCGTAGTATTTGTGTCTTCTCCATTGAGGTGTCTAATTTTTTGTTATGGGGAACCATAAAGTCCTTAGGATTAATTTGTGAATCGAGTTTTGAGTTGTAAAATTGGGGTGAGCCTTGGTGCAATGGTGAGGTTGTTTTATTGTGTCATGGACACAATGGTGCCAAAAAAAAAGTGCATAGCAGCCATTACATAACCATATAAACCTCAGTCACCACTGTTTTAAGCTGTGATGGAGGTTGAAGTGGGAGTTGCCCTATATTGGTCCGTAACAGCTGCTATCGGCCCTATAAGGCCCATCTCAGGTACACCAAGCTGGGGCAGTACTTAAATCACATTTGAACTGTTTTTGCTGGATGAGAATATGGTTTGTTATGACCTGCTGCTATTCTTGATGAATGCCAGTGTTTTGAAGTTTATATGGATGTATTATATCAAAGCTATATTTTACGTCTATGTATATTATTGTTGGATTCACTTATTTGCTCTTTGTTTTGGTCCATTTATAGGTGCATGTCAGGCACGTGTTGTGTTTTATGGCATTGAATGCAAAATCAAAAGTGCGTTCACTTCATGATTATTAAAAAGGCTGCTTGGTAAGTATAACATAAATAAGAATGAGGTTTCTTTTGTGATACCAGGTGCTCCAAGATCAAAATGGCTTGGAAAAGATGAAGCTTGAACTTATTGAGACTGGCCACGTCTTATTTGGTCAGTTCCATGTGTTTATGCATTCATGCACACCACATGATACGTGTATTTCACGAATCCTGATGTTACCTTTATCTTGACTGCATCGGTTTGACGGAGTTGCTGATTCATCTTTTTACATTCAGCACAATATTTTCTCTCAGACGCAACATGTCCCCACCCAAGAGAGCTTCTTGATGGTTCACCGTAAGTCTGGGAATACATCTCTTGCCTGCATTTCCCTTTCTTCGTTTATTGCATAATGGTTCTCAGGCCTCTCCAATGACAGTTTGAAATTTGAAAACATTCCTGAGCATGATTGCCTTTTCAGATATTTTCTGTTTGTAAGAGTGCCAAAAAAAAAAAAAAAGCAAAGACATGGATAAAACTTGTCCAAGATGTCTCCATTTTAGGAGTTGCCTTAAACGTGTAGTTGTATGGGCTCTTCTATTACCCTTTTTTCGAGGAAAAGCTTTGCTTGTTTGATGATTACAGTCTTGGTAGACCACTCAATAACCAGTTCTCTTCTCAAACAAGCCATACCATACTTGTGCCTGTTTTTTCCCATGACCAGCTTCTGTGGATGGTTTCTAGTTTTACCTTGTTGCTCAGATAAAAGCATCTCTCCTGTACCTTGTAGTCTTGCCCTTGCTTTCCTATGTATGCATCTTTGCTAGCTCAAAAACTTACCTCTCTCAGAGAATGGCTTGGTCATTCATTTGTTTAGACATTTAAGCTTGAACAAATGTTTCTCCAATACATGCCCCTTGCTAAGCATCTCTGCTTGGTAAGCTTGAACAAATGATACTAGGCTGCATTCATATTCTTAAATCAAACACTTACCACCAAATCATAAAAATGGCTTGGTCATTCATTTGTTTAGTAGTTGAAGATTTTCTCTCAAATACATTTTTAGACATTTCGAATACGGTTGCAAAGGTCGGCTACTCTCCCTTCCTGGCTGTTCATATTCTTAAATGTTAACTGGTTCAGTTTTGTCTTATAATTTTGTTTGGATTTACATGTAGTTTCATATCTATATGGTAAATAAACAAATCAAACTTAGTAGTAATTATCATGGATTTCAAAGATTAGGAAGAATGCTCTTGGAAAACATTAGCTTAGCGGGTCTAGAGACGAGGTTGAAAAGATGTTGGTGAGACATGAGTAACTGTAGAAAAGGGGCATCCTTCAGGATACAGTGCACACAATACCCATCGCTAGCTAGCTCATACTACTCTCTAGAATATTTAATATCCATTATGTTATCCTTGATTAGTGTCAAGCTGTTATGAGGATTCCTTTTAGCATCTTTTTACTCCCTCTTTCTCCGGGTGAAACATGTTTCGTGGTACAATCTTCTAATCTTAACTTGAAAATTTTTGGAGAAGTAAGAAAGAATATAGAAAAAAGGAAATAAGTTTTTAAATGATGGGATATTCATAAAAAAAATGATGGGCTCTTTCAAGATAGTAACCATGTTGGGGTGGGGGGGTTGAGTTGTATTGATGATTTGGTCGTTCAAGTGGGTGAGTTGTAAGGGATGGGCAGGTCATTGCATCTGTACTGTGCTGGTGTCAATCAGTGTCTTAAAAAGGCACCTGGCGCTCGAGTGCCTGGTCACCACCAGGCATGGTGGGCAGGCGAGGCATCTTAAAAGAGGCGCTCGCCTTTTTGCTGAAGTGCTAGAAGTGCTGATGTGAGCCCCTCTTTTGTTTCAGGCTTTGTTTATTATTTTTTTAATAAACATCCCATTAAAAAAATAAAACCCCATTAAACAACCTTTTAAAAAGTAATAATGAAATAGTTATTAGAATATAAAAACCATGGAGCCCTCCAGCCAGCTGCCTTCTCATGCAGAAAGCTTCACACAAAAGGACAAGAGGTGACTCTATTTAACCAAGGATGATGGAAGTCAACTAGAATTTCAACTTCTAGATTGGTTGATATTCATGAGGAGGAAGCTGCTTCAGAGGACACACACAAGGAGGAGGAGCATAAGTCTAGTGATGGAGATGATGGAGATCATGTGGTTGACATTGATGTTGATTTGGACCTTAGATCCTAATTATTTTAGGATTTATTGTCTAGGAAGGAAGTAGGCATCATGAAGTATGAATTAGCTTGATAGTGTTTTTGCTTTCACTATTGAACGCAGGACATTTTTGTGTTTTTCTTTTATAATGTCGGTGGCAGAGAACTTCTAAGTTTTAGGTTTTTTTTAGTTATGATTTGGTGTGTCGTCAAACAACCAAAAATAAAATACCTATTTCACTAAAGACAAGTCTAGCGTGAGCAGGATCGAATCTATAGGGAACGGCAGATTTATCTCTTTTAAGAAAAACAAAATATAGGTGTTTGAGTTTAACTAAACTAATAAAATAAATCAACAAAATCAATTAAAACAAAACAATTAAATAATACATACTAAAAAAAAGAAAATATCAATAAGAATAAAGTCTAGCCAAAGGAATTATATCCACCTTGATTTCATTCGATTGATCATTGACCTACCTAAAGATTTCAACAACCATAGATAAATTGGTTAAAGTCGTCGACAAACACCCAATGACCAATCTCTCCTTATTTCGTAAATAATTAAGAGAAATTCATTAATTATTTCCCTAATTGAGAGTTAACCCTAGAGAAGCTCTTAGCATTTAAAGTCTCAATAGCATTAAGATTTAGAGAAACTCAATTTCAATTAACAAACACATATCGGGTTCATTTAAATTAGATCATTTAATCCCATGACACGAATGCCAATTACCACTTTATTAAAACCAACAAACAATTACGGATTTGCCGTTTTAATTAGTTGTATATTATTCTAGATCTATTAAATATTGACTACCTGTTCAATAAACTCTAGAAAATCATGATCCATGAAGCATAGGAATTAAATAAATACATATGATTTATTGAATTAATATGTCCAATTAGATCTCACAATTTTTTAAAATCAAGAATTTAATAATTTTTCGACTAGAAAAATAAATTAAAAACAAAACATGGAAAAGAAAACTCACTAAAATGCTTTTATTGATATTGGAAAGGAATGATGACACTACAAGAAGAAAGATGGAGATGTCCCACGGCTGCAGCCCTTTTTTTTCCTCCTACAAAGGAGTGTCTCTCTACTAGGAATAAGAAAGAAGAAAATGGCTTTTTCCCAAATAGCCGGCTGCTGCCCCCTTGGGGCTGCTTCCAAGAGTTATGAAACACTCCTATATATATAGGAGTGTTACCCTAATAAAAAAAATGGAAATTTTCCTATTTGCAAAAGGTAAATATTTCTATCCCTAAATAACTAATAAATAAATAAAAATAAAATAAAAAGTAAACTTCCTAAAAATAATATTCTAAGAGATTTACATATTTAAAAATTCATTTTTCTGAATATCAGGAATGGAATTAAATTCTTCAAAATCTTCAATATCTCCGATTCCATTTCAATTTCCTCTGGAATGTGCAATTGGAAAAAGAAAATTTTACTGTAGTAAATTTTCAAAATTTCTTACTTGTCTCTTGAGATCCATATGCCCACGTGCTAATGAAAGAGCATTGCTGTCCAATTTTTCATTTTTGCATAATTGCTCCAATTTTGTTCATTTTTCTTCATTTTTCATAATAAGTCTCCTCCTAAATCAAATGTCATAAAACATAAATATTTGTGTAATATTTATTCAAAAATAATATAAATTCAATTACAAATATTACACATATTTAAGCTATATCATGATTTTTAGACAATTTTCAGAATTATTTTGAATTTAGAAATTATAATTTATAAAGGGTGCTTTATTTCGCTTGGGCAAGTGTCTTTCTTAGCACCTAGCGCCTCGGGTGATAGAGGCCTTTAAGGCCTTAAGGGCACCTTGCACCTTTTAAACCACTGGTGTCAATAGCTGTTATTGTGGAAGTGACAATTTTCATAGTTATGGGTCAATAGGTGGACTGTATACAGGATGGAAATGTTGGTGGTAGTGATAACATCAATTATTTATTTTGGGTGCATGGAGGCAACAACAATGGTGCCGGCTGTGGGAATGATGTTGGTTGTGCCAACACTTGAAGATGGGCAGGAGTTGATGGTAAATGTTCTAGAGGATGTCTTGGGTGGCAATCAAAGTTTGTTTTCTCTCTTAGAGTTTTTATTTGTATGAAATTTTCTAGTATGCTATTAATATCCCATGTTTTATAGCCCTTTATGGCTTGAAATAGTATTATTTAAGAAGCCTGGAGACTTCATATGAAACTCATATCTGCATTGGATGTTAGTTGATCACATACTTATTGAAGACGTATCAGATTTTCATGTAGCATATTTAATTATTATTATTCAAATACTAGGCACTACTCCGTACTTGTCCAAGATTTGAGAGATTCTTCATGAAAAACTACCTTTGTGAAAATTGGATTCATTAATGATGTAATTAATAGTGTAGATGGTATGTATATGTTCCTCACCAATGATATAAACAACCACTAGGGGCAAATCAAGAAGAATAGAAATTCTGGGAGTGCAAAATATAGCAATGAAATAGTTTTCTCGAGGTGTTTAAAGGATGAGAAACATTTGAAAACACAACCAATTCTCTTACTTAATAATTAAAATTTAAATGGGAAAAGGAAAATAAACAAAACAGTCTACATGTTAGAGTGGATTGTTCAATCATGTTGATGTTGGCTTTACAAGGTTCCATTTACTATACTGGACAGTCAATTAAAAGATGATTATTAGCCGATGAAGATTTATGTGTGGGAAGCTTGATAAGGCAGCTTATTCACAGACTGATTCTTGTACACTTTATTAATTTTGTTCTTTCTTAGCATGTGTTAAGATGATTAAGTAAAAAAGATGTATTTTTTGCCTGCCATTCTTCTAGTACATGGCGATTTGGTCTTGAAGCTATGTTGCATCTTAACCTGTATTGGACACTTACTGTAAAGGAGCACTGCACTTCGATTGGCTAGCAACAATTGTAGACAGTATAGAGTGATTCTGTCTGTGTTCCACCATGTCAATGATTGTCCTACCTGATAAGGAAAAGGCATCATTAAAGAAGCTGGAGAAAATAGTTTGAAAATGTGACAGATATGTTTTTGGTGGTTCCTGCCAAGGTAAATAAAGCTGCTGAATGGATAATATGTCTGTTTAAGAATGTTGGCCTCGGCACACATGGCTTACAGATCATGTGATTAAATAGTTGATGAGTTAATTGGATATTTTGAATGCTAATGGGAAGTTCAAATTTGGTGCTCCTCCAAAATGCATTAACTCCATGCCTTTCTTCTGATCTTTGCAATACTCTTGATAATTGGAAATATTCTATGTCGAGATAAAATCATAGTCAGCTGTTATTGGGCTCACTGAGCCATAGAGCTGACTTGAATTTTAGGGCGTTAGCTAGGGACAGTTATCTGGATGACTTATGGCCTATGGGAGTTTGATCTTGCAAAGTAAATTGCCAATAAATTTCAAATCTTTACTTTAGATTTAAAGACATTCTGGCAGATAATCATTTACTTTAATGTAGATTCAAATATACAATACAGAATGTGAAGTTCTCACTCTCTTTTTATGCACTTTCAACTTATAATTATTATTTCATACCTGTTACAGTCCAGAAATCTACCTTAAGGGTACATCAAAGAACTTCAGTAATCTTAGGACACTAATAATGATTTGGAGGAAAATGGTAACTTGGCTAGCCATGAAGAGCAGTGACATTTCCAGCAAAACAATTTGGGCAGGTGTTCTCATCCGTTAAAGCCGCATTTACACAAGTTTGTTATGTCATTTATCATAAGACCAAAATTCGAATCTTATTTTGATACATTTCTGCTAGTGACCTTCGAAGCTGGTCTATAGAGTCACTCATCTCCTCTATGCAGTCTTTCATGGCTAAAATCCCCCGTGTATCATGCCTCGGCTGTGCAACAAGTTTACCATAGAGGTGGCTGTTGATTGAGCTGGCTTGAGGGCCACAGTAAGTGCTGTGTTGGTTAGAAGCTTAGGGCTTATCTGCATGGCACTTGCTTGGGTGTAGAGGGAGTTGAAGCAAAGCTGGCAAAGCTGGCAAAGCTGGGAATATGTTGTTGAACTGCAAGATGTTCTAATGAGCTCAATGCTGTTTTTTTAACCATCCTAGTTGCATTCACATAGTCATAGTTGATGAGTGTGTGTCTTACGATACTTCCTTTTTTTCTTTTTCCAGATGTGGAGACCCGGTTGATGCAATTTGCCACCCTGGTACCTAAATTTTGATATTTATCTCCTGTCCTTGTCTAGTTTCAACAGTTACCATCTGATTCACCATGAGACCTTTTTCAATGTGTGCAGTAGTTGCAACTTCTATCTGAAACTTTTAAGCCGTTGACCACAGTTGACAACTCTGCCATCCTTGGTCTGACATTTGAGCATGTCTTCTGATTCCTCAATTTCACCTCACTGTAGGTGGTGGCAACAGGTTTTACCCCACGAGTAAGACCCTTCCTTCCCAATTGAGAACTGGTTATGGTCCCATCTTCTTTTTTTTTTTTTTTTTTTTTTGGTACCATGTCCTGAACACCACCCGGTATCCGGGGTTTCGTCCTGACTAATCTGGACCGACCACTGCAGTGGCTCCTTTCAGTGAGTGGGTTTCCCAATGGGGAATACTCTATACACATGAGGGGCCGATATTCCCAGCGGGAGTTGAACCTCGGTCATGCTTCAGGGTACTAGTCCCATCTTCTTGTTAGACAGCAAAATCCAAATCATTGTTATATGATGGACCTTCCTTTCTAGACATTGCCTCATGGATTTTCTTAACATCATTCATATTGGACATGCCTCTGGGAGTTCTTTTTCTTCAAAAAAAATATATCTTGCAATAATAGAGCAAACTTTGTGGACTAGAATTATATAAATTTGAGACTGTAGAGGATATTTTTATAAATATCTTAATATTATGTCGAAGTATGATTTGGTTAACCACTTGGTTGCTATGGTGCCATGTCATCATGTCAAAATGGGAAATTAATGGTTGCTCTCATGTCACTAATCACAAGAAGCTAGTGCAGTGCACTTCGAGGAAAATTTTACTCACAATTAAGGTACATGTATTTTTGGGGTTTGCTAGTGTCCGCCATCTGAAGAGATGGACCTGGATTTGATGAGCAACTTGCTAAACATGTTCATCTCACTTGATACCCCAGGTCCCTGTTATTCAGAGAGTTGCAATTCTAGCTTTTTTTCTGGCCCTCCATTTTTCTCTGGTCCCACTCTAAATATAGTCATGCAGATATTTCAGAAGTTTTCTGGGTTGTGAATGATGGTGGAATTGATTTGCTGATGGAAATTATATCAGTCAGACAGCTAGGTCTGGTGGACAGTCACTTCTGTTGGATGAAATAGCCTTCTTATTTTTTTTATTATTTTTTTAGAGTTTAATTTACGTCATCAGGAAGATGATGATTGAAGGAAATAGTATTGGCCAATGTGAATGTGAGAAAGTGATTAGGGTAGCCAAATTTTGATTTCTTGTTTCCATGGTAAAAAAATAAAAAACAGCACAAGATTAACTAGAACCTCTCATTTCTGCCCAAAGTGAGTTAACTTGGTAATAAAGTAGTGAAGACACCTTTAGGGAAAAAGAAAAAGGTTGCGCAAGTTGAAAAGCTTGTATTTTGTTATGGGGGAAGTGGGGCACTCAATTTTGATTTAGATATTTTAGAGGAGGCAATTGCTTTGTCCGTGTTTCAGTTGGTTCGGGAACTGACGCTCATTGACCATGGTCGAGATTTCGATCTCCTATGGGAAATAGAAAAGTTAGCGTTAGGAGATCTATCCCCAAAATAGACTCTGAAGCGGTGAACCCAGATTAATCGGGGTGAAAATCCAGATACTAGGTTGGTGATCAAGCCATAAAAAAGAAAAAAAAAAAAAAAAAAAAAACAGTATAGGTGTTTGTAACCCTCACAAGGCCAAGACGTTTAGATGTTGAGGTTATGCTGTAGCTGTAAGTTACCTTTGTCCTTGGGTATTGAAAAGGAAACATGGGATTGTGAAAAAAGTCTTAGAAATCAACATATAACCGTATCTGACATGTGGAAAGAGATATTTTAAGGCCATCGTGATTGAAGGTCGAAGGTTTAATACTGTCTTTTTCATCATTTACTGTGTGGGCCAGTGCTCCCCGATTACGATTCTCACGTGCTTTTAAAAGTTAAATGAATTGATTCGAGCGGAATTTATTTATTTTTTGGTTGAAAAGAACGGAATTTATGAATGCCAACGACTGTTATAACTCCATTACTGTAGTTGGATGTTAGCTGAATTAGAGAGCTTATATATCATTAATAAACTATAATTCAATTGCATCATTTCTCTCTTTTTTGTAAAGGTGTTGGTGTTCAAAATTCATTTAAAAAAAAAAAATTTTATCTGGTGCACAAAGTGCTCTTCTATTTAGTACGGGAATAAGAGAGTGGGTGTATTGTATATAGTTTTTTCTTTATATTTTTGTAAAGAGACTATTTTTTTGTCTTAAATCCGTAATTTCGAATTCATCAAAGGAGTTTCGTTATGTATCAAAAAAAAAAAAAAAAAAAAAAGAGCTCATTTATCAATCTGAGGCGTGAGAAATCCTAAACATATTTTTGAGGTAATCATATAAGATTGGACGGAAATGACTTGGGATGCGTTTGGACTGTTTGGTGCTTGAACGCACGTTCCTTTTAGTTTTCTTACCTGCAAAAATATGTGGGTCTAATATGGAAGTATTTTTCCTGGAGCATCATCCTTCACCCATAAAACTACATATAACCTAGAAAATCTAGGTTGAGGGTGAGGGTCCGAGTACCAGGAAATTCATTAAGTACTAGGATCTTTGAGTAGCCTCTTTTGCTGGAAATACGAGGAATAAGTTCCCCAATACTGCAAAGAACTATTGCTCTAAACTTTTCAGAAAGATAAAATTGACTGTTGATGACTATCCTTATTGAGACAATTTTATTTTTTTTTTGGGATTTATATATTTGTGCTGTTCCCGATACTCTTTTTAACTTTAGAACATGTTTTTGTTAAGAGTGTAATTAGTGTCATGTGGTGGAGTGTTATAAACCTTGGGCCAATCCACGAGTCTTTCTCAAATGAGCTTTTAAAATAGGAAACTGATGGGGCCGTGAGGCTGGGTTACCTTTGCGGAAGAACGTGACCCCCTGTTATGTTGTGGACGGTGCTAATTTGGTCTCTTCACATGTGCTTCAGTTAAGGGTAGCAGTCAAACGTCGCTTATTGAATAATTTGGCGAGTGCTCTCTCTCTCTCTCTTTCTCTCTCTCTCTCTCTCATGCCCGCTCGGACACACAACTAGAATCTTGATCGTGAGTACAAGCCATCCAAATTTCTGCATTATAAGTTGTATAATTACAAATGGTGAAGTTCTCACCAGTTTTGTGTGCATTAAACAAGGTTTGGGTGGTCTGCACACAAAACTGACAATGGCTACCTTGGTACAGACAACATCACAATCCCACAACTTCATACATAACTGGAACTCGGGAAAGATAGATTGGGGTAAGTTCTGACCTATCCATGAAGAGCAGCATAACTATTAATCAAAGCCAAAGCATTGCTAGTTAGATATCCTATGTTTACTATCCGACCTCTCACCTCATTCTTCAAGTTCCCATTCATGGCATGCCCTGCAAAACCGTCTGTGCACGTGTCCTCGTCTGTTAGGGCTGCACTCACCCAAGTTTGTACATCGTTTATCATGAGACCAAAATCCGAACCTTTGAACTGGTTCATCTCTTGGAGTGAATTTCTGAGCTGGTTTACGGAGGTGCGCATCTCCTCAACGCAGTCCTTCATGGCTCCAATCTGTCTAGGTGTCAGGCGGTGGCTGTGCAACAAAGTTTCCATGAATGTAGAGGTTGCTTTTGCATTGTCTAGAGTCACGGAGAGTGCGGTGTTTGCTAGAAGCTTAGGGCTATTTTGGATGACACTCGCATGGGCTGAGAGCGAGCTGACGCAAAGTTGGGGATAGGTTGTTGAGCCACAGGAGGTCTTAATGAACTCAAGGCTATTTTTCTCAATGCTCCTAGCTGCCAAACCTAGTTTTGTATGGGAAATGAAGACAATTAGGATTAGGAACACAGCTTGAAGGTTGTTTAATGAGGATGCCATTCTCTCTCTCTCCCCGGAAGTTGATGAATTTTAGGCAGAATGGTTTCCAATTTATAGAGAAGGCTTAAGTGAATAAATGTCGTAAACGTTACTAATCTGAGCTACTTGGATTACCCCACTTTTCTCAAGTTATTTTTCCCGTCCTTATCTAATCGAATGGTAGCTGAGGTCATTTACTACTAAACTTTTTAGTTAAATGACAATTTTATACTTTTTCTAGATCTTTCAAAAAATTCTATAATCTGATATATTTTTTTGTTATAGTTAGAAATAATTTAAATAAAAAAGACAAACTAACATATTATATGGAAAAAAAAGAAAAAGAAAAAGGAACGTACAGTTCCCAGAAAGCCCCTTAATTTGTGTAGCTTGTAAATCTTAGAATCAATTAAAGTAGTAACAAGACTTGGGGTGAAGATGAAATCTTAAGAAGCTTTGGTTATTCTGATGACCTTAACTGTTGAAATTTGACTTGCGGCTGTACCTCGTGGTCTTCTGTGGTCTTTACCATGACCCCACCTTTATATTTTTGATTGGAATCTTAACCGGTCGATTATTGAAAAAAAGAGACGGCCATGAAATCAACTGTTGTGGAAGAGATTTTATAGATCTTTTCTGACGTGAGTAATGTTGTTTAGAAATTTTCTATAGTTATGAATGGTAAGAGAATTTGTGATTGTTGTAATCGGTAATTGTTAAATAATGATTAACTATCATTGAACTCTATTAATATTGATTTAGCATCTTTTCCTGCTATAAGTGGCTGTCCATGAGTATATTGTCCCTGTTCGATCTATTTCAATAATTGAAAATCTTTTCTTAAGTGAGTTATATTGTTAGAGTGTTTTCTGTGTTGTATTTTCTTTTATTGGGCCTGCTGTGTATCGATTTTGTATGAATTTTCCTTTGTATTTGTGATTGTTTATTTGGTTACTTGGTCCCTAGTGCATCATATGCTTGATTCCATCAGCTGAAAGGGAATGGGGGTTGTTTGATCTTGAATACGTTGATCAATCTGTATAGAGAGAGAGAGAGAGAGAGAGAGAGAGAGAATTCGGGGGGAAAGATATGGAGACCATATATTTCCGTATTTCATCAATTATTTTCATCATCTAGATTGATTAAGGGCGGCTTCTAAGTTTTTTTTATTATTATTTTGGGTCAAAAACACAATAAATAAATTATGATATACTAATATAAATAATGCTAATCAATTTGAGCCGAAAAATATCTAGGAAGATATCTGTGCCAAAAATATATAGGGGATGCCCTCGTGATGGCACACCATGAAAATTATTGGAGTGGGCCAAAAAAAAAAAAAGGGGTAGAGACCTTTCTCGCCCTTTGGGCTAAGATCAAGGAGTGGACCAAAAATAGATAGGTCACCTTACTATAACAGCACAGAAAATGACCTAAGAAGCCCTTGGACATGTGCGGGACTCGGGAGCAGGGACCCCCAAGAAGGCCATTGCGAAAGCAACCTTGGGACCATCAAATTGGTGCACTCTAAGGCCATTAGATAAATCGAGTCGAGTTCGAGTCGTTCGTAAGCCGCTCGGTCAAAGGATCAACTTGACTCAATTTTGATCGAACTTAAATCGAGTTCAAATGATTTTATTATATAATCGAATCGAATTTGAATAATAAAATTATACTCAAAAATTTGTCAAATAGTTCGATAATATATATTAATATCAAAATTAAATTAAAAGAAATATATTAATATATTATATAAATATTCATAACGATTCATGAGTCGAGCTTTTGAATTTTTGAGTTGATCTCGAATTCATTAAATTATAAACGATTCAACATCGAGTCATATTATTACTACCCGTAAAATTCGAGTTCGAGTATAAAGGCACTCGAGACCAACTCGCCTCGAATACACCACCTTTAGTCACTTTTGCCCGGTTGGCTATTTTAAAATACAAGAATGAGAGTGGTAATTGCTCTCTCCCTTTTTTTTTCGTTAAAAAAAATACATAATAATCTCAAATGTTATTTATCTCATTAAAAATTATAGTTTATGTCCCCTCAACTTTAACTTCAATATACATTTTAATTTTTTTTTTTAATTTCATCTCTTATAATTTAAATCTCTATCATCAATATGTATCATTATCATTTTATCTACTTTACCATAATAACAACTACGTAAATTTCTTTTTTAAAAAAAAAAAAAAAAAAAAAGTGAAACTTTTTCCCCAAACTCCTCAAATTAGATTCCATCAATTTGATACAAAATTTGGGAAGTAGATGTGAGAGGTTACCCTGACCGGATCCGTGTATCTACCAGCCACATAATTTTTTTTTTTTTTTTTTTGGTAGAGCTAGCCACATAAATTAGGGTTACATTGCACCCGACCACCAGTAGCTGCTACTTCGCACAACAATCTATTCTTGAAGGCCGACCGATCACATGTATCAAGTTTGATTCTAACACTGTTCTATCAGACGTCTCCAAAGGGACAGTCTAATGATAAAAATCTCTCTTTTCTAATCTGGTGATACTAGATTCGAATGGTTATATAAAAAAAAAAAGAAAAAGAAAAATCTGTTCTATCAGACCCACCGGCCACCAATTATTCTCATGTGGGGATATTTTGAGCCCAAAAAAAGATATTATGGGCTTGGCAGGCCCATGAAATGGATAATTTTCGTGAACCCCACGTGGCCTTCATAATGATTTTGGTTTTTTTTCTTTTGTCCCTGACCCTAATATCCAGATATTCGCACTAACTAATTCAAGTCGACCTAACTGTTGAATCTCTTAAAGAGGAGGAAGTTTTCCAAAATAGTCTTTTTCATTTTTAAAGAGATTCGAATTCAAACACTTAATTAAAAAACACATAACTCGTCTATTACGCTGACTAACCTTTAGTATCTCGTTGGCTATCTATTTGCATTAATATTCCTGCTCAAAATATGTCAGGGTCGAGAATTCAAATAATATGGTATTAAAAAGTTCTTATTCACGCACAAGCCGATATAATGTGTTTGATGTGCATCTGGTTTGGTTTTCTAAGGAGTAAATTCAAACCAACGTCCTGTGGTGCATCTAGTGACGGATCACAACGTTTTCTTAATTAAATTTTGAGTTCAAGTATTGAGATTAAAAAAATAAGTGTTAGGAGAATTTGTTCGTAAATTGAGCCCTACAATACTCAAATTAGACTAATCAGATAATTCGAACACCGGTAGTCAAATACAAAAAAAGTGAGCAAATTCAAAGAAAAAAAATATTACTCATATTATTCTTTACATTTAGTTTATACATTTGTTGATATTGATATTTTTAATTATAACCCTGTTTGAGAGAGTTAAAATTAGATAAAATTTTTTTAATAAAAAATTATTAATATAATTATAATTTTAGTCCTTTTATTGAAAAATTTTGCTTTTGCTAGCAAATTATAATTTTTATATAAAATTTTATTTAATTAAAAAATATTACAAGTAAAATAGTACTGACGGATCAAAAGATATCCTTTTTCTATAAAATAAATTGGTTTTGTTTATCTCGTCACTCTTTAAGGAAAAAAAAAATGGGGTCAATGGCTTGAACTTGAATACCCAAAAATCTGGAAGAATGCGAACCATTTGCTTAATTACTCTATGATAGAGATGTGGGTGTTTGAAATTTGTGCTTAGTTTATGGAGGGCCTTGTACTATTAGACTCGGGCATGGAACTTATGCTTGTGTAAGGGAATGGATCATTACATTGCGGAAGAAGAAGAAGAAGGATTCACTGATCTTGTTGTGTTTCTCTCTATCAGTGACATCACCATGGCTGCATGTTTTTTAATCATATGAAAGCCCATCCAAAGGACACCTTATCAAATTTATCCATATTCATGATATTCTAATAACAATTAGTATAGCTATGCTGGTGTTTAATTTATGAAATATTAAGTATCATGTTATGTCAAAAAAGAAAAAAGTATTTGAACTACTCAATTTGGAACGAAAATCTCTTAAATCTGTGAGTCAAATTGAAATTTTGATATCATTCTAAAAAATTTTGTTAATTAAATTAGTCAAGATTAATTTATTTATCAACAAATATCATAAATATTTGTTTTGAAATTTTATTTTTATTTTTCTTCTTTTTTTTCCCCATGGTGTGTGCGGTTTTGCTTTGAGCGAGAAGCCCATGTCGCATAATTGAGGACATAATCTCCTCAAAAACCGGTTTCCAGCTGGTTTGTAGCTTGGCAACAATAACGATGCTGTCAAGCAATTGTCACAGCTGAGCTTCAAAGTTTTGGAGCAATTATAAATCCCCCTTCTTCTCCCAAGTCACATATATATAATTGTTATAGGACACTATTACCCTTAGCCTTACCTTATAAAAAGGATAAGATCTTTTTTTAAACCAACCATTCCCACATCCCCAAAACACCCAACATGGCATCTTTCACATGCACAACAAGGCCATTAATTTCTTTCTATGTGCTCACAATTTTTCTCTCCTTTTCAATCAGAACCTTTTCCTTTGTACTTCATGAAATTATTTCAGATCCCAACACAGAATTCATCAAAGCTTCATGTAAGGAAACTCTCTATCCTAAGTTATGCTTCAAGACACTCTTTTCATATGCCTACTCCGTCAACTCAAGCTCCACCGCACTGGCTGCTGTAGCGCTCAACGTGAGCCTAAAAGGGGCTATTTCAACTTCAGAGACAGTCCTAAATTTATCTAGGACTCACAATTTGGGTCCTAGAGAGGCAAGTGCAATAAGTGATTGTGTGGAGACTATTGGTGACTCTGTTGATGAGCTTCAACAGTCCTTGGTGGAGATGAAGGACTTAGAAGGTCCTGATTTTCAGATGAAAATGAGCAATATTTTGACTTGGGTAAGCGCTGCATTGACAAATGAGAACACTTGCATGGAGGGTTTTGATGCAAAGGCTATGGATGAGAAGCTTAAGAGAAAGACTAGGAAGTGCATTGTGAATGTTGCACAATTGACTAGCAATGCTTTAGCTCTTATTAATAGTCTCTCCTCAGCTCCAGTCTATTCACCATAATTTCTCTCTCCGCCTTCTAATCCCTGGCTTGTACAAATGGATTCAGTTGAGTAGCAAGGCCATATGCTATACGTTAAAAAGTGGCACATATGCTTCTAAATTTCCATCACATAATATAAATTCCTCAAAGCTTCCCTTGCTTCTTTGGGAAGTCGACGTATTTCAAAAATCCCATAACAATGCAGCAAGCAAGCATCCTTGTTGGTTTAAAATTTTAGAAAATAATAATCATAAACCTTGACACACAGCTACTTTTGTGTATTTTGGCATTTTTCTTTTCTTTCTTCTTTTTTTTTTTTTAAAAATAACCAGATAAAAAAGAGTATATTTGGCATTTTGTTACCGGAAATGATACTAGTTAGAGATCGAACATGGTCTTTGTTAGCAGCAGGATTTATTTTGCATCAATAATTCGTGTTACTTTGAGACTGCCATGAAAATTCTTGTAAATACGTACATACATATAAAATAATATGAACACATATAATATATATTTTATATTTTATATTTTTGTGTTGATAGGTTGGTATAATTTGAAAAATATACATTTATTTATGTGTAGGAGCAAATTCAGCATGTAACAGTTGATCGGTCTAGTGGGATAAGATACTAGATCCGTTAACTAAATATCATGTTCGAAATTTAGAAATGAAAAATATTACGTTAGGAGAGCCGTTTTTTAAATAAGGTTTCTGTAAATGATCGAACTAAATTAGTCAAAATATGATTTCGGATATCGAGTAGGAATCAAAAAATTGACAATGTAAAACAAAAGGCCCAAGGTGAGGACGAGGAGGGACCACTGAGCCTGGAGACAAGAATTTGTCCGATGCTTGAAATGGATCAAATACAAGCCAAGAAACCAGGTTGACATCGGCCGGACCAGAGGGATCCTCGCTCTGTTTCCAGGAAAGCCATGTGATTCTTCTTCTACGCTCGCATCGCAGGCCCCTCCAATTTCCCCCATTCAACTAATTTACATTTACTTCTGCTGCGAGTTACAAGCAATGGTGAGGGTCACAATAACATTAACAAAATGACAAGGATATATGAGATATGAGATTTTTTTACTATTTTTTTAGTATTGTTATTTATGAAATTAGGCACCTATTTAACAGAATTAATTATTTTACTATTCTCTCTATTAAAAAATAGTGGCCTTTAAATATGTATTTATATTTTTTTAAAAAAATAACTAATAATATATTTTTAGGGTGTGTATGGAAAATAATTTTGGACAGTGACACATGATATCGAAATATATTTGAGATGTTGCATATTATTTGCAATAAGAAGGGCAAGACCTTGTTTTATCCTTTCTATTTTATTTAATTTATTTTTTTTTAGGAAAAAGGGGAATAAGAGCAACTATTTCAATTTTTTAATTTAATCGATCAATATTCGATAATTAATTTATTAATTCTAACTAATTCATTCAAGCTAACCGTCGGGTTCATGAAGGCATGATCTTTCCGGGTGCCTATTTTTTTTTATATCTAACGTTCAAATTCAAAAATTTAATAAAAAAGATTCAGTGATATTGAGGATGTTCCTTTGATCAACGGTTAGTTAGTTTAGTGATATGTGATATTAGCTCCCTTAATCAAAATCTCTACTTTAACTTGCGACTTGGGTATAAAGTAAATTATATTGGGAGGGTAGTATTTGATAATGTTGAGAACGTTCCTTTAATTGAAGGTTAGTTAGTTTAATGGGACGTGACATTAGTTCGTTTAACCAAAATCTCGAATTCGACTTATGGTTTGGGCATAAAGCAAATTATGTTGGGAGGATAGCCCTAAATTAATTATTATAAGTTTTAAATTAGATTAATTTGAGTATAATTCTTAATATGATTCAAAAAATTAAATAAAAAGGCTTTCCTTTAGGGCCAATATTGGTTCATGGGCCTAACAGCCCTATGGATGAGTAGTTCGACAAGGGGCTTAGTGCCCACGTGCCTGAGACCCAAGTTCACGTGAATGAATTTTTCTTTGCAGCCAATAAATAGGTCCAATGAACTCCGGTTATTCATTCATTCCATCCGATGATAAATAGCGGCATTTTTTTTTCTTTTTTTTTTTTTTTTTTCCAAAGAAGCAATCGGTTTTTTTCAAAGAAGCAATGAATTAGAAAATCAATGAATATTAATTGGCCGCCTAATCTTTTTTTTTTTTTTCAAAGACGCAATCGGAATTTTTTTTTTTTAATCCTTGAGCGCCTTCGAAAAGAAATTGGCTTCGAACTTTTAACAATTAGCATTTGTTTTCTTTATCCGATGGTTATTGAAGGTACTTGGAAGTTAACAAACTTAACATCAATTATTGAAGATTAGGGAATAGTTATTGAAGATAACGGCGGTTATTAAGATTTTGGAGCACTTATCGAACATATATAATATGAAATTAACATCGTTACCATGTCTGAGGCCAACCCTCCAACTCCCACAGGGCCTATAAAAAGCATAGGAGATCTACATTTGTACAACACACCTCAAAATGACAGACATTTCACCCCAAAACATAGCGTAGTTGGAGTCCTTAGGCAATTTGTATTCTTCTTAATTTAAGTTTTAAAACATAACTTATCTGGATAATATGGCAGGATGTAATCTAACTTTTTCTTTCTTATATTCAATTCCATCCGTTCAAAATTAAAACTTAGTTTTGATGACATAAGAAATTATAGGGTAAACCCTTCTACCCATTGTTGAATGTTAATGCATCTTCATTTTATTGTTTGCAATTTTCATTTCAAGTATTAAATTTTTAAAATTATACTTTTCTCTATCACAAAATTCTTGTTCTGAAGGTAAAGCTAAAAGAAGCACGAATGTGACTGAAAAGTAATGTTCCCTTATTCAAGGACCACCTTTCTCTTCGGCCCAAAAATGGAAAAACTATTTGCTAGAATAAAAAAGATCAATTTGTGATATTACCATGACTTTGCATGAGAATTATATGTTGGAACCTTTAAATTGACAAGTTTAGTATTTTATCCATCGATGTTTGCAAATTGTTAAATCGTTAGTATCCAACGTGGCGGGATGCAATTGAAGAAATCATACCAATCGGAGAAACGGGTAGTAGAGTGAGCATATGAGATCCAAGCTCTCACAGAATGCTCGAATGGGCTTAATCGACGTCCGTGAAGTGCGGCGATGGTCTAGCAAAAATTCGCGGACGCGCATGTGTGAAACCCGCCCGCACCATCGTCGAGGCACATAGACTTTTATCTCAACGGACGCAAAAATGGTCAACGTTTACACGTGTCCGAAAATTATAGGATACCCACATGGCTTATCGTAGACCTCTTATCTATCCTCTGTTGCCTCATTTTCATGTCTCCGGTGCTTTGAAGTTAGTTAATCGTTAATCTTCACGCGCTCCTTCGATCATCATTTATTTCCGAAAATATTTATGGTTTTTCATGGGAAAATGCCATGGGCTATTTGGCAAGACAAGCATATCAAGTTTTGATCGGAAAAAAATTTGTAAGATTTATTATTATTATTATTATTGTTGTTGTTGTTGTTAGAAAATTGTAAATTTATATTTTAAAATTTTTCATAAAATAATTGTTAGATAAT
Source organism: Dillenia suffruticosa (assembly GCA_033439265.1). Taxonomy (NCBI): domain Eukaryota; kingdom Viridiplantae; phylum Streptophyta; class Magnoliopsida; order Dilleniales; family Dilleniaceae; genus Dillenia; species Dillenia suffruticosa. The sequence continues at coordinate 12,819,674 of JAVTVX010000010.1, read as the reverse complement.
AATTTAATAGTCAGTATTTTGCACACCCACAGGTGATGAGCAATAAGCCAACTATAATGGGTCCCCCCATTCTGTATTTTCTCTATGACCATGAAATTGGGTCATATTTCATTTTCTCTTTTGGTTATTTTAATTGAATATCAAGCTCAATGTTCAAATCCTTACAAGACTTTCTTTGATCTGCAAATATTACACCACTTACTTCACATGGTCAAAGTGAAAAGTCAAATATCTTAACACGTGAAACCTTGGACATGTTTAAAAGCTCTCGATTAAATGATATTTTTCATTAAAAAAAAAACTTAAAAAGTAATATTATGTTAATAATTTTTCATATTAAAAAACTTACCTATGAATCTGATTTCAATTTTCTCGAATAACTTTTCACACATCTAGAAATAAAGAAAAACTTGTACAATTAAAATGTAATAATGATTTATGTATGATTGAGCTCGCAAATAATTATCAGGAATCTGTGAATTATTGAATTAAGAGGTGAGAAGTCACGGTTGAGTCTTCCTAGTAATTTGTTATTGAATATGAATATATCAACCATAGATTCTTTAATAAGATCAATACAGTATAGTAAAAAAAAGCGAAAGATCTTTTCATAAAATTGTAATATAAGACAATGTTAATCGCTATTATTTTTATTATTAGTGTTGGAAATATGTCCATTGAGGTGGACATTTGGGTAATTTAGGAAAAGGATAACTCTCATCCTTAATTACCAATTAACCAACCACCAAATGGATAACTCCCCAATTAAACCTAATTGAGCCAAAAAAGATACTATGTGAATGAGGGTCTTCTCCTTCCTTGCCCCACGTGAACAGTAACCATGAGAAGAGAAAAGAAGAAAGATTATAGCTAGGGTTTTCAACATTCTCTAGAGAGAGAAATGCATGAAATAAATATGTGACCCAATAATGCATACATGTCATATATTAAAATAAGTATCTAAAACAGTATATAATGAGAAATGTTAAAGTACACTAAACCCAATGATTCCTTATCTCACAAAGGAATCACAATGGGTTTTCTGAAAAGATCAGTTCTCATGCTGTACGTCAAGGTGTACTTAGATGTCACAATATCCTTCTCGGTAATATCTCTCACAAAGTGATTTTCGGTATCAATGTGTTTGGTTTGGGCCTCATTTGTTGGCAATGGTGGTCTGATTATCTATCAGAATAATCATCACTGATCTCCCACTATTTGCCATAACCTCTAAGTCTTCCAGAAAATTTCTGAAACCAACCATTCTCATGAACTGCAATTGAACATACTATTAGCTCAGTTTCTATCGTTAGAGATATACACGTTCTCTTCTTACTGCTCTAAAAAAATCAAACATTTTACGTTTATTTAGATCACTACTCCCAATCAGTATCTGAATCCCAATGAAAAACGCAAATTAGTAGTATTAATATGCCTCACAAATGAGGAGCACAACCCAACTTCACAAATCTTTAGCATATAAAAGTTTTTTAATTATTCGAATAATTATTTGAGTCAAAAGCTATGATCAAAAATTGAATTTTTTGTTTTCATACATAAAAATCTAAACTCTATGTTACTAATGATTTTAATACAAAAGGAAACTGATATGTCATAAAACAAGGAAAAATAAATTAATTTACTTTACTAAATATCAGTATGGAGTGATTAAAGTAAGCTTCTCAAAGAACGGTGAATTTACTTCTTATAAGAAAATAAAAAATAAAAAAATAAAAATAAGAAGGGTTTGAAAATTAACTAAACTAATTAATCAAAAATAACAAACTAGAAATTAAAAGAATAAAAAAAAATCAATTTTCTAGTCAAATAAATTATATCTAGCTTGATTTCATGTGATTGATTATCGATATATTTAAAGATTTCAACAATTATAAATAAATTGATTATAGTCATTCAACAAACGTTGAACAACTAATTTCTCATTATTTCATTGATAATTAAGAAAAACTCTTTAATTATTTTCCTAATCAAAAGACAACCCTATAAAAATTCTTAAAATTTAAAGTTTCAACACTGTTAAAATATAGAGATACTCAATTTTAATTAATAAATATACAACGGATTTATATAAATTAAATTATTTAATTCTATCACATAGATTAGATATTAATAAAGTCATATTTATGACATTCACCACTATATTAGAACCAATAAATAATTACGGATTTACTATTGTAATTAGTTGTAAACTATTTTGTTTATAAACTCTCATGGTGGATGGATGATACTTGGAATAGTTATTTATAATACTATATAATTTGTATAACCAAATACACATACAATATGCATGGGATTAGCTGCCCTAATGGGATCTTTCATCTTGGTAGAAAGAGAAATTACCAAACGTCTAGTATTCTCTCACGCTTAGGGTTAATGAATTTTTTATTTGAGGAAAAAACTATATTTTTTTAATATGAAATATGAATATTAAGTAATAATTATATAACGCTTCGATTTCGATACGTGAAATCTTTTGATTTTTTTTAAAACATTAGATTATGTATTAAAAGAGTATTATGAGATAAGAGTAAATATTAATTATTATTCAATAAATTTTAAAAAATAAGATCGGAGGTAGAAAAAAAATACAAAATAAATGAAATATGGCCTGAATTAAATAAATGTTGCAGCCTTAAAAACTGACAAAGTGCGCCGGAGGAATGATGCCTACCGCTGGAAAAGAAGAATGTGGTGATGGGAAAGCTACAAGAGTCGTCGCCCCTGTTGCCCTTTTTGCAACAAGCAATGTCCCATATATATATATATATATATACATGAACGAGTTATCAATTTCTCTGAGAGGAAATCTTTCTAGATTTAGCCAACTACCAAAAGAAGTTTCTAATAACAAATAGCTTAATTGATTTGTTAAAAAAAATCTATCCAAAATAGAAAATTATAAAATTAAACTTTTCAAAACTTTTATTCCTAAATATTATAAATAAATCAATATATTTATAAATTTTTCATACTTTCTGCTCCATATATAAATAGAAAGAAATATACAACATTGATTTTTAAGAAAATTTTACAATTTCTTTTAAGATCCACGTATACACATGCTAACGAAAAAATATTACTATCGATTTTTTTCATTCCTTATATAAATACTCCAAATTGACTTCTTTTTCTACACTTTTCTTGATAGGCCTCCTCTATCGATTCTTATATATAAATTATCATAAAATATAATAATTAGTATAATAATTATCTAAAAATAGAATAAAATCAATCATAAATATTATATAAATTTATGTCTTATCAGAAAGCTTTGGTTTGCTGTTGCAAATGAGTAAAATGGAGTTGACTTAACAACTATTTAATTTCAATTTTCTTTTTGTGATAAATTAAATCTCATTTATAAATTAAAATATTATCCAAATCTGACCCATTCAATTAATTGAATAAATCAAATCTAATTTTATCGAAGTTGCTTATAACTTGTTTATTAAAGGAGTTTTAAAATTATTTTTATATTTAAATTGTATAATTAAAATGTTAGGAATTATATATAAATAATTCAATTTATTTGTAAACCATAAAGACTACCCATTGCCGACGAGTCATTATGAGGAGTGTAATAATCCTCTCTAGAGAGGGAAAAATGTATAAAGAGAGATAGAAAGAGAGAGAGAGAAAGAAAGAGAATTAAGAGATAGAAAGATAAAAACTATAAAAAAAAAATTACATTTCATTATATTTAATTCCATATTAATATATATTTTGATATTACTATTTATACTATTTTTATTAACTACTTAACTAATGTATTAACTACTAATTAATGTATTAACTATTAATAAATATTTTTAACTATGATTAATCATTGATCTTAATTGTTTTAAGGAGCAGCAACAAGAACAGTTGTACCGCACGCGCCCTCATGGGGTTGCTTTTGGAACTGAGTCCATGTGATCTGGAGGACTACACGGGGTGTTGCGTTCAAATTCAAACAACAAGACTTAAAGTCGATGCTTTTATATGTCATTGGCCAACAAACTTCCTTCACCCAGCATATAAATTAATTCCAATCTCCCAATCCTCTCACACCCACAACTCCCAAAGAGAGAGAGAGGGGGGGGGGGAAATAGAGAGAGATGGAAAGACAAACATTTTCATGCCATGTTCTCACATTCCTCCTCTTTACAATTCTCCTACTCATCTCAAACTGGCAAACAACATTAGCTAGCAATACAACCAAAACCAAAACCACAACATTCGTAACAAATGCTTGCAAGTCCGTCACATACCCAAAACTATGCTTGAGTTCGCTCTCTTCTTATGCCTCCACAATCAAAAGCAACCCAACCAACCTCGCCGCGGCAGCTCTCAACGTGTCAATTTCCGCTGCACAAAACACATCTTCATTGATCTCAAAATTGTTGCTAAAACAAGGAATGAGTAAGTTTGAGTCTGCAACACTTAAAGATTGCCTTAGCCAACTTGGGGATGGCATCGGCGAACTCAAGGACTCTCTCAAGGCATTGAAAAAGCTAAATAGCTCAAACAAGAGGTTCCAAATTGCTAATGTTCAGACTTGGGTGAGTGCAGCCCTTACAAATGATGATACATGCAATGATGGAGTGAGTAACAAGTACATCAGTACTTCTTTGAAGAATAGTGTCAAGAAGAGTGTTTTGAATGTTGCTCAGCTTACGAGCAATGCTTTGTCAATTGTTAATAACTATTTTAATAATTATTGAAGTTTGTAATCCTCCCCCCCCCCAAAAAAAGAATCTTTCAATTTTGCCTTGTTTTCTTCTTTTTAGGAATTAATGGGGTCTCTCAAAAATTTGTTGTTTCGAATGGATTGCTCTTTCTGTGTAACCTATGGAGTTGAAGATATATCAATGAAAAGTTTTATTTGCAAGGAATTATAAAACCTTGAATTATGCATTCTATTAGTATGATTTTTTTATTATTTATTTATTTTTTTAACTAATAAGCTCTACATTTTTAAAATTAGGAGTTGGAGCAAAGAAATTGCATTTCTTCCTTGTTCATCCGGTGTTCCCTTAGTCTCGAGTTTCATTTATGATATGGAGCTATATAATGTGATAATTTTGTCCTCGCAATCAGTGAAAATTGAAAAATAACACGACATATGAATCGATGAAAACAAGTTTAAATTGAATTCTGACATAATGAAAACACCTAAGTTAGTAAAAATCAAATTAAGAATTGATAAATGCAGCTGGAATGTTGTTGATCCTTGTTTTTTTCCCTCATTACATGCCCAGAATACTAAAAAAAAAAAAAAATTACCAAGTCCTCAAAGGACAGTCTAATGATTATAACCACTCTCCCAATTTGATAATCTCAAATTTCTCTGTGTAATCCAAAAAAAAAATGGCAACACTTGTGGTTGCATTGTGGTGGGAGGGTGAAAGCTGGGCATACAAAATTATGTGACTTAGAATGATAAAAGTAAACCATAGACTTGGAAAACAAGGTTTTGCTACTTGACTTAATTGGAATTGGAAGACCACTGTTGAAGCATTATATTTTTTTTAATTTTTATCGATCAATATCTGAATTTTATTTAATTAATTCGATTTAAATATTATGAAGTTCATTTTAAAGGATCGACTCTTTTTAATTTTATTTTTTTATTTTCATGATTTAAAACTGAAATTTATAATTAAAAAAGTGTAATACGGTATTATTACGAGAGTACGTTATTATTGAAACATTATAATTGGAATCTACCAAATTCCAAAAGTCATAAATAACCTCTCAGGCCCTCCCTCCTTTCATCATTGGTGTTACAAGTCACGTGCCATACAATTAGGCAAGGGTTAGGCCGCATCTCATCATGTTCTCTGGTCTGCACACTTATATTTTCCATTGTGTTTCTAATGGAGGCAAGACTTTGACTTGAGAGTTTCTTCAATCGGCATTGGTGAAGACCCATTAGTTACAACCATTTTTTGGTTCATTGGGTCAAAAAAAGAGAAAGAAAACCTGTGTCATCTAGAAGTCTCTCTCCATTCCGTCGTATAAGCCGGTCCTAACTCCTAAATTTGATATTGGATCTATAAGATAACAATCATCTTCATCACAACACTTGAAAAGCAGGACACTTTGTCTAACATGTTAGGGGAAGTCAAAAAATTTATATTAAGCGAGAGAAAATACAATCTATATATTTAAAATTATAATATTAAGAAGCAGAGATTATAATTTTTTAAAAATCAGAATAATATTTGAGTTTATAATTTTTAGAATATTATATATATAATCTTCCTTCTGGCCGTCTTGACCCCGTTTCTCGGACCCTTTTCACATGCTATCGATTAAATTGGAAAAAAAAAACTATTTGTTTTTTAATTTTCTAATAAACTACACCTCCATGGGCTAAATTGTCAAAAAGGCATCTTTGAATTGGCCCCGCAAAAGATAATGATTGTGAAAAAATGCAAGTCTCTAAATATGTAGAGAGAATTTATCCGTTTTCGACTCGTACGTGTGACGTTGGGCCGGATAATACCCGGCATTGACCAAGTAACTCCTGGGCATGGGTATGTGTCCATGCAGGACCCAGATTCCTAGTTTACGAAACCCGGTAATACCGGGAATAAATAATTATCCTAATTTTTGTATTGCTCACCAATATTTTAGGGAGAAAAAAAAATACAGAAAAGAAAAAAACTACTCCACCTGATTTACATATATATTTTTTTAATGTTTTTAAAGTTTTGAATTTGTATTTAAGTTATTATTTAATATGTTTAATAGTGTTTGGTACTTAGTACAGTATTAGATTTGTATTTGAGATTTTATTTAAAATATTTAATATATTATTTGAGATTAATTCTTATGATATTGTTTTCCATTTATATTTGATATTTATTTTTTTAATAAAAAATAAGAGTAATTTTATGTTAAAAAAAAGAACAAGTAAAATCAGGTAATTTTGAATCTAACCACAATACTCATGTGGACACAATTATAATTTTGTGATAGCAACGGAGAGTTAGTCTAATAGATTGAGATATTAACTCTCTTAATTAAATTTTAAATTTAAAATTTGAGAATAAAAAAGATAAAATCGGTAGAGTGACATATATTCAATGTACAAGAAAGCGGGACCGAATAGGCCTGCGCTTTCTCTCTCTATTTGATGTCTATTATTTGGGCTAACATGATAATATCAGCCCTTTTCCTGCGGTCTGAGTTTGGGCTTGGGCTTTGTCTCAAGTGGACCCCCACATGGTGCCTGTTAATCAGTTTTTTTTTTTTTTTGGGTATAACCTGTTAATCAGTTTCTCTTGAAGAACTTGGGCTCTGCGATTCATTTGATTTCCGTAGCATAATTTTCCCTTTTGGTTGCCATTTAATCGCATGTCTAGGATTTCCGTAGCAATTAGGATGACATGTAAAATAACTTCTCCCGGTACCAAAAAAAAATAACATGTAAAATAATAAACAAAGGCTTACTTGTTCAATATACTTTTTTTTTTCCTTCAACAAAGAAAAAGTGTGGTTTCTGCTCCTGATTCGTTGTTGATAAGAACACAGTTTTTCTAATAACATGTAAGTACAGTGGTAAGATATTAAATTCTTTTAATTAAAATTTTAAATTTAAATTTTAAAATTAAAAAATAAAATCTGAGAGAATTAATCCTTTAATTGGATTTCATAATTATTTGAATTTAAATTTTTGATTAACGATGGCGGTGTATTCAAGAAAAAAAAAATCAAGGACACGGATTTTGAAAAACGGGGCCCACTAAAGTGTGTATTGGTTCAGTGTCCAGGCCCAACAACGAAAAAAGTAAACGTCCGTACTGTCCCTATATTCAGTTGCTCAACTTTTAAATAATTTTGCTTTTCCGCAAATTTGAAAATGTTGGGTTCACCGAGTCACGAGATCACACGTGCAACGGCAGGCAGGACAAAAGTCTGCTGTTAAGAAATGGAAGATAATGGCATGGGGGGTCGTCCTTATCTGCTAATTGCCTTTTATATCCCCTCTCACTCAAAGGCACTTTCACCCCCTTTTTTTTAATTCTCTTTCTTTGTTGGAGGATATGCTTATCTATATCTTCATCTCGTGTGCTGGTGTCTCCATTTTTTCCTCTTAAATTTACATAGCAAAATGTTAATTTTCCAAGACCAATTCTCACGGAAAGAGCAAGAAAGGGAAAAAAAAATAAAAAAGACTCGTGCTTTTTTTTTTTTTCATATGAAAAACTCCAACTTCACTTAATACAGAACTTTTTTATATCCTCTGCAATAGATTTAAGCATGAATTTAGGCATATATTTTTGGTCTAATACCAAAAGTTGGTCCAACCCGGTCTGACCATGAGATGGGGCACGCTCTTTGGTTGCGCCCAATATATCTGGACTTACAACTAACGGTATTGTTACATGTGTTAAAAAAATTATTAATTAAAATTTATGGGACTGTTGATTTTTAATTAAATTATTGTTACATTTTAATTAATTTTTTAAAAAATAAAAATTTATTTAAATTTATTACATAATATTTAATATATTTTTTCCTTGCGGGCTGGATAGAGTCCTACCGTAGCTTTTACTTAAGGCCTGCCAAATTGACACGTGTTTTGGTCTTGTAGTTTTAGACGACAAGTGTTTTACCGGTAGTCAACATTTATCCCTACGAAAGGTTTAACCTTTTTCATTGGATGGAATATTAAAACCTTGGTGTTTACGCTACGTCCCCACTGTACCTCTGCCCATTATGTTTTGTGTGACCAAAATGCTTAGGTGGTTACCCTTTCCAATCCAACGGCATATTTGTAATTTTATGTCTGAAACGAGCCGTCGTCTAGCTGGCGCCTTTTGGGGTATCCGAGGTCGAAACAGACAACTCAGACCCAACAACTCAAAAGCATTATTCGAATTGTTAATTCAATGGGATATGTTCGTCCTCGAATTAAAGGAAAAAAAAAATAGGTGATTTAAAAAATTATCTTGTCGTATGACTTAATGTATATGTGCCTTGTTTTTTAAGGGGAATCAATTAGCGCGTGGGGAAAGTTTTGATCTTCAAATTGAGTAACTTTTGACTAAAAATATGACTCTCTTTTGACTGTACACAATAACTTTTTATGTTCCTGCATTAGACCTTTATACATAATACATTTACATTATGATCAACACCAAACTGAAACTGAGACATGAAAACCTTTGACAAAAGCACCTTCATCGGACATACAAAACCAAGACTGGACAACTTTTAACCTCAAAATTCCCATCAAAACATTCAAATCACAACCGCTACTTTATTATTTATCTCTACTTTCAGTGCCTAGCGGCAAACTGGTTCACCAAAGCAAGTGCATTACTAGTGACCTGTGCAACATTAATAACCCGGGCGCGAACCGAGTTCTTGATCCGCCCGTCCATGGCCCGGCCCGCGAACCCATCAAAACAAGTATTCTCATCGGTCAATGCAGCACTGACCCAAGTCTCCACATTGCTCATGTGCCACGAAAAGTCCTGACCGTTGGCCCGGCCCATACTCTTCAATTCCTGGACCGAGTTGCTAATCTGGTCTATTGTGTCACTGATTTCCTCTGCACAGTCCTTGATCGCCTCGTATTCTCTGTGCTTAAGACCCTTGAATTTTGTCAATTTATTTACAAATTGTTTCATGGACTGAGCCCTCGCTAGACTAACGGTCAACGCCGTGTGTGCCAACTCTTTCCTACTATGTTTGATCGTGGTCGCATAGGGCGCGAGTGATTGGACACATGGTGCTGGATATCTGGTGACCTTGCACGAGGCTTTTATGAAATTTGTGGCACTTGAGGATTTACCGCCGGATGCAGACTCCGCCGGGGAGCACACATATAAGATTGAGACCACCGCTAGTACTTGTAAAGAAATTGAGAGTCTAGCCATTGTCGTTTAGCTTAGCCTAAAGAGACCAAAAGGGTGGAGAATGTGTGAAGGGGTCTAAGTATTTAAAGAGGACGTTTGGGACTGTAGGGCGTTTTTTGGAGGAGGTTTCACACGTGCCATGGGTGAGTTGGTGGGTTCAAGCGCTGGTGGGGTATGTTTGGCCTAAACTGATTTTTTGGGCACCAATCACGTAATCAAGCAGGTAACTGAGATATGATGTGAAGAAAATCTTTGATTTGGCCCGAGATTATGTAACATGCGCATGGAGAATTTTCATAATACAACGGTATTAATATTTATAGATTTACGTAGATAATTATTAAATAAAATTTCAAAATTTATAATTTTTTATAAGTAAGATGCATATGAGATTAGAACAAATTAAGATGAAAATAGAAAGGATTTTAAGCTTTGATCGGACAATGCCACCGACTTACACATTTTCGAACAGTGCTTAGCTACACATGTGATGGCTGTGATGTACGTACCGGTATTTTTCAGTTTTCAAACGTCTAACAATATCAGGATGTGGAGTCCATTCATGTCGGTCTTTAATAAGACACAAAATTTGTAACCACAGAAATTAAGCTTTTTTTTTTTTTTTTTTTTTTTGGGGCAAAAGTAGTGTGGTGGGGATATTGCGTGTCGTGGGAGATAATGCTAAATGTTTGTGAGTTGTGTGTGAGAGAGAGGAGAGAGAGAGAGAGAGAGAGATGGAAAGAGATTCTAATAATTTCAGAGAATCCACAAATGGGACCCTCTTTCCCCAGTCTTTTTGAAAAGCAATCTGTCGCCCATGATTTAAGCCACAAGGAAAATAGCGAAGTCGAGACACAAGAGCACTTGGAGGCGTCAAAGTCCATCATGGCCCCGGATGTAAGTAGGTGGTTCCACTGTTGAAGTTAATGCACAAAATTCTACGAGCAGCTAAATTTTGTAAGGTGAAAGTCACGTACGAGGACCTTTCAGCATCCCAACTCATCCACATTGCACTATTTATTGCAGAAATCTTATGGTCACAAAATATGGGCTGTCTTAATTTCGGAGGGGTTGGGGGTTGTCGCCATTTAAAATCTCCACCCCATCCTCATACGCTTATCTTAAATAAATGTCCCTGTATATGGAAAATTGCTTCTATTTTTGTTCAGCCCGTTCTCTAAGGTATGTAAACTTACCATTATTAGGCCGGTGACAACTGACGTAATTTCCATTCTCATTAAAAGTCTCGGTTTTAAATATCTCCTCTCTATATATGCAAAACGTACCATTATTGGATTCATAATTGCTATCTTTGGGAATTATTTTCTAGGACTTTAGGTCTAGGGCTAAATTAAAGGAATAAATGGAGTGATGAGCATTAAATTATATCTTCACCTGACTTTGGGAATTATATTAAAGCAAGAAATTCCAAAGCAACAAAAAGAACAAAGATGATCTTCTTTTTAATTATATTATTTAAATAATTAATTAATTATAGAGTAGATACGATAAATAATTGTGTAAAAAATTATTCATAAATCTTCCTTACTATACTTCTTAAAATATTATTTTTGAGAGAGAGAGAGAGAGAGGGAAAGGAAGTGTTGATTTAGTAGATTAAATGTGTCCTTTTTTTCCTTTTTATTTTCGTAGTGATTATGAAGTGGGGAGGCAGGTCATAATTGGGGCAGTTTATGTACTGGGGACGTGAAGTGTTCCACCTGTAGCAACCTCGAATTAATGATAATGCCCACGTAAGAGCTCAAGCAAATCGGACAATTTCGAAAGAATTATTTTTAATGGCAGAATCTGGGGCCCCTATGATAAGTCCAGAAGCCAAAATGCAAAAAGGCCACGCCACAACAGTGAAAGACAATCCAAAAAATCTCCTTTAATTAATAAAAGGTCCATAAGATAGACATGTCTCTCAATAATTATCACTCATTTGGCATGAGAATTTTATGTGAGGATCATAGTCCAAACTCCGTTGATTATGAATATGATACGGTTGTTAAGATCATATTTCGCAGCTTTCGTATGTTTGGAAACGTGCGATTTGGTTGTATGCTTCAATCATTAGATGCATTATTAAGCTCAGCTTGCCAGTCAATTCTCTGAGTACTTAAAATGATGCGTGATTTGGAAGCAAAGCAGCATCAGCCTTTTCCACAACACATTTGAAAGTGGGTGGGGATCACAAGGTCTTCCACCACTGCCCAATTCCTATGTACATTCGCCGTGACACTATCACTCTGTATAGACTTAAAATTTAGACTATTCATAATTGTTACGAAAATTGAACGATGAGATTTGATTGCAATAGAAACTATATAGGATTTTAAATCTTTTGACTAGTGACCAGTGAGGGTTTAAGTCTTGTCCCCTCCTCGTAATGCCTTAGATTTGTACAAAATTAGTTAGACGTAACCGAAACGCATATAATTATTTATAAACGTAATAAAATACGTGACTCCGTTTTGAACTCTCACTAGTTACATGATCGGTGACTTCTGAGTCTACAATCCACAAAGAAGAGGAGTCAGTGAATATTACAGTGGATGAAACATAACTCATACCATGTAAGGAATAATGACATATATTTCGCTCGTCACACTCGCGAGCGAAATGCCCAGACTTGTCACAAACAAAACACTTCACTTTACTCTTATCGAGCTCATTCTTCATGCGCTTCTGCCCTTTGTTGTCAGTCTTTACTGATGGCTTTTTCTTGCTTTGGCTAGGTTTCTTGTCATGCTTGTGCCATTTACGCTTGACACCCTTAGAGCTCTTACTCTACTCCGCCACATAAGCATGACCGGAAATAGACCTAGCCACCTCCCGGCGCTTCTCCTCGATCTCACAATGCTTACTCATATCCATGAAAGTACGAATATTCTCCGTGTGTGTGAAATGTCTTAATCACATCCCAGAAATCAGGGAAAAACTAGATTACTCCCAACACCTGAAACTCATCAGACATCGGTTCCGTCATGTTTTTCAGAGAAGCGATCATACTCGATATGTGCATTAGATACCGCTTTATAATATGATCGGATCTCTTCATAATATGTTTCGTCGGAGTCCACACATAACGCCACGCAACGGCGGCATGTCTGCTGGGGCTACCACGCACCTTCATGAGCCGGCAACAGCCGGCTCACGCGCCAGACACGCGACGCACCTTACACGTGCCGCCACACGCCTAGCGCGGCTCAGCTCACTCGTGCCCAGTCGCGGCGCGTGGCTCACGCACAAAGGTGTTCCATTGTTGGACTGATCCCATACCTCCCCCCCCCCCCCAATTTACAAAATAATTTCTCCCCATCCTCCACTAGACCTAAATAAGCACAAGCTGATAGAATCAACACAAATGTGACATTGTCAGGCAAGACACCGTCTTGCTCCATTCCATAAAAATAATTCAGAGCATTGGGACCCTTAAAATGAGCAGTAATAATCGAATTCCATGACACGACATCCCTCTCCGTTGTTTGCTCAAAATTCCACCGTGACACATTCAACATCCCATAACTAGAACAGCAACAGTCAAAGAATTGGCAATAGACAAACCCCGACTCAAGTCCTCTCCTAATAACCCAAGCATGAATTTGAACAATAATCTTCAGCCTAGGCAAGCCTGCAAGTATTGCAGACACCGCAACAGAATCAGGCACAACCCCCACATTAACCATATTGCAGAAAACACTCAAGGCCTCACTCAAAAGTCCATGATGCATATAGCCTGTGAGCATCGAATGCCACGAAACCAAGTCCTTATCATAAATCTTATCAAACACTTTTCTGGCCTTCACTATATCTCCACACTTGGCATATACATCAACAGGCGCATTTAGCACAAATCCATCATTCCAAAACCCACAACGCACCACGTCTATGAACCTCTTCCCCAACCCGAATGAACTAAATTCCTGCGCACGCTTTCAATGCGCGGGGAAACGTGTCTATCAGGCTCAACACCTTCCTCTTGCATTTGAAGATAAACCGCTAGAGCATCTTCGTAAAGACCCAATTGAGCATACCCAGAAATAAGTGAATTCCAAGCAAAGGTACATTCATTTCTGTTGAACATTTCATCGAACACTTGTTGAGCTTCATTTATTAGCCCATTATTGGCGAACAACCTCAAAAGCTTCGACGAGATACCAACATTTCTATGTACGAGGTTTTAGGGATTAGGTTGTGAATTATAATACCATGATCCATGGCTTGTAAGTAGAAACAGGTTTCGAGAAAGGAAGAGTATATTTCGGTGTCGATTCTTATGCCCCCCGTGATGGACGTTTTGATGCGGTGTGTAAGTTCTTCGATTCGTTAAAAGTGGGGTTGGAGATGATTCAGGGAATGAATGTTTTGTTTTGGATTTTTGTGGGAATTGGGTTTGACGTTGGAGTTGCAGGCGTTTTCGTTTTCCCTTTGTTTTGCGCGGGAGAGAACAAGAGAAGTTGAAGTTAAAACAAGTGATGGAGAGCCCCGAGGGGCGCATAATTTTCTCCATCTAAGAATGGGAAAGATGAGAAACCGGGTCTGGGTCAGGATCAGGGTCAGGGTCAGGATCAGGGTCAGGGTCAGGGTCAGGTTCTCTCACTTGTATGACATTCGCACGTTATTGGTACGGCCTCTGCGGAGTGACCATTTTGTTTTTTGGGCTGGGAATGAAATCAATGATTTTAGACATGCGATTCTTATGCCCATTAAGCTCCCAACAGCAACACCGCCGGCGGAAATTTTAAAACATCAATATGCCTCAAATTCAATATATTTTGATTAATTCAAACAAACAATTAATCAATTATCAACTCATAAATAAGATTTAATCTATTTGATAAAGTTTCATTTAATTAATGTAACATTACTTGAATTTAAAATCTCTTAAATATTCAAATTCGCATAAAATATTAAGGAAAGCATATGTTCAATAATTACTTGAACTTCAACAATTTTATATTGTTCAAAATATTTGGAAATTTTTTTTTTAAAAATTATCGAGATAAATTATTAAATAAAATTTAACCTAATTAATTTTTAAATCATTTAATCTCTTTAATATTATTAGGAAGATTTTCCCATATGATTTCTTAGATTCTCTGAAACCCCTGCAATTTCAAAAATGCTCTGAAGCTTTACCCCCCCCCCCGGGGGTACCATCTTACTCCTATACCTTGTTTGGTTTTTCTATCAATCTTGATATGTACAAACCAAATCAAACCAAACAGAATAAACTAAAGAGCAAAGAACAAAGGAGGGCGTTTATCAGTGCAGCGAGAGGACCACCTAAGCCAAGAGCACAACCCCCCGGCCGAGGAAAAATAAAATAAATGCCCCTCACTGATCAATTTATTCAACGAAATGGTAATTAACTTATGATTAATTGATAGCATTACGGCATCGTTATCCGTATGAAAAACTGTCTCAAGAGATTATACCCCATTTTAGTAGCGTGTTCCACTGAACAAAAGTCATATCATTGTTTTGCTGCAATTCTGAATTGAGTATCTTTTCATTTTCTTCTGATTTCGTGTACGTTAGGTTAGCATGTAGTTGTTACTCGTTAGTTATGTCATGAATCAAAGGTAAAGCCATAAACATAACTTTGGATTCTCATAAAACCAAACACAGAGGAAGAAACAGGCCAATGAACAGGAAGAATCAGGGACGTTCTGCCCTCTTGCCCAGTTGAGTTTTTTTTTTTTTTTTTTTTTTTGAATCAGTTCCCCGCCCGTATTGACAGCTTTTCATATGGGTATGGGCAGGTGCAGGAACATGGTTGAACCGAAACCATATCTCCCAGTATCTTCCCGCACTTCACTTGTTTCTTCCACGGGTTGAGCTATCATTTGATCCCCTGAAATACATTCTTTTTTTTTTTTCCAAAATTATTATCTCCAGCTTCATATGATACGAAAATACAAATCATGCATATCAAAGCAAACTTAAAAGGAATTCAAAAAAAAAAAAAAAAAAGTGCATGTAGATGACTCAACCCAGATGAGCCAATTTCTTGTCATCGAAATGGTAGCTGTGGATTCAATTCAACCCAAATGCCAAAAGAGAAAAGGGGTGAGCATTCAGTTTTGGTTTCAATCATTTCGGTTCAGTTTTTGATTAACTAATTTAATCAAAACCAAATTGTTGCTCGGTTATTCAGTTTTTGGAACCCAAAATTCGTTTTTGATTTTTTCCAAAACAATTAATTTTTATGCTTGCTTAAAATAGTGTAAAATAAGTTCAAAACTAATTTTTGTTTTATGGTCCAAAAATAATATAAAAACATTTACAAGCCAGATTTGATTAAAATCTGTGTTACGATTCAAAAAAAAATTATTTAGGGCAATGTCTTCACATTCGCTTTACCAACTCAAATTTTTTTTTTTTTTTTTTTTTAAATTTAGCATAATAAGTTCTAATTCCCATCCTTATTTATAAATTCTCCGATTTTTATTTGCTCGACATGCGAAAGTAAAGAACTTGAAATGTAGCTGGTAACACATCACATGGAACCATTGACAAATGTATGCCTCCCATGACATGACCTCTGATATTCATAATGTAACAAAAAAGTTATATATATTATTTCAGCTATACATTATATAATTTCTTAATTAAATATTTGAGTTATAACTGAAGTAAAATATTTTGTAACTAAACTGAAACCAAATTAATCAAAATTAATTTGGTTTCGGCTATTAAAGATTGAATTTAATTAAAAAAATGAATATTTCAGTTTGGTCGATTCAATTATTCGGTTATAACCGAATAATGCTCCACTCTAGAAAAGGATGCTGAGTGCTCAACAAATAGGTCAAAACTTCAGGAAAATGCCTCATAAGCACCCTGAAGAATAGAACCATCTGCAGCCATAATCATACAGTCTTGTAGCATGGCCCCCATTTCTATCTACATAATTTTCTAGAAAGTTGAGAACATATATACCTCTTGTGCAGCAAATATCGGACGAACTCGATCAAATATCTCATCTACTGTTCCAGTGGCATCTATCTGCATGCATAAGTTTCTGTTTATATAGCTGCTACCAGGGAGAGGATCTATAGTGGACAAATTATCTAGGGAAGGACAATTGAGAACAGATATCACAACCAAAATAGTTCAAGATCACTGCCACACGCTTAATGGATCCAGGAAGACACTGGGAATAATACCTTGTAAAGTTTTTCCTTCTGAGAGTAGTAGTTGACAACAGGAAGATTTAATGAGTTAAACACTTTTAGACGTTTCTTTATTGTATCTATATTATCATCAACACGCCCCTGAAAAAACACACAGCAAAAAGTAAAACTAGATAAAGTAAATGAGAACCCAGAAGACCTGTGTCTTAAATCTCTGTACAGCGCACCTGATTACGACTTAGGACTCGTTTGATCATCTCATCCCGTGGCAAATCAAAGAAAAGCACAATGTCCGGTTCTGCTCCAATCTGCTTGTCTAACCAATGTTGCAATTTGTAAAGGCACTAATATCAAGCTAATGGCATGCTCAAAACATGTGACAAGCATATGAACGGTGACAAAGAAAGTTTCGGTCAATCGGTATCAATTATCAACATAAAATGAGGAGAATCTCACAATGCGTTCATATGCCAACCGGTTCTCCTCACTGCGAGGGAAGCCATCAATAAGGAATTTACTGTTATCACTTGACTCCATTGCCCTTTGAAGTAGTTCAACCGTTACATCTGAAGGAACAATATTGCCTTCCTGTATTGTCTTCAAGATCATGGCGCTGCAATGAAAGTTAAAACATTGTTAAAGACTATCTTCCACAAATTTGCATAAATAAGACTATGAGAATATTACCCATTTTCACTTTTGGATAGTATCTCATTCCTCAATAGTTCTCCAGCACTAAGATGGGTGAATCCAAAAGTTTCAACAATCTTAGCACACTGTGTACCTTTTCCACTACCAGGGCCACCTGAACTTGGTAAGAATAGAGCAAATTGAGTTTGGAAATAGTATACAAATGCCAAGGTGACTCACAACGCTAATAAAACCTGTGCCGCACTTTGCACCCATCAATGACATGTTTGCCTGGAAAAAAAAAATGGTCCAAGAAAATATTTGGCAGGAAAAAAAAAGTTCCAATAAAACCTAGAAGAGTCACTTCTCTAATTCAAATTGTCAAGTTCCCAGTACCAGCTGTGCCTACTTGCCAGCTCTGCATTTTTATATCATTTTGAACCCAAAAAGTAGCGACTCTGCCTTCAGGCAATATGAGCCTTGGCTTGATATCATGGCTTAGCCCTTATTACTAGATCCATAATTCTCCAACCAAAAAGGGGTTTTTAACCAGAAAATGTTGAATACCTTTTAAACCCACAAACCCATCTAAATAAATGCCAAAGGGCAAAAAAGCTCCTTTATCTAATAGAGAATCAATTTATGCTTGGAATTGTAAAACAAACTAAGTTGCTGAAGGTACTTCATGATCACCTAAGACAAAAGTAACAAATGGGATTATCTCCTTGAGAGGGGTTCCAAATCTACTTTTCTCCTGCAACCCAAAGACAAATGGATTTAGACAATGGGCAAGAGAAACAATTTTTTTTCTCCATTACACTCTTGAAATAAACAAGTTCATACTTGGAGGTATCAAAGCAAGAAAAAGAAAACAAATTGAAATTAACAGAAAAATGCAACATTTTAAATCTATGAAGTGCCGTAACAGATGAAACAAATGATGCATATTTATGCTAATCATACTATGGGTAACCTACTGTTGTTACCAAATGAAAGCCTTGGTTCTCTTCCAAGACTGAAATGAATCAATTTACTAGAAGACACATGGCATAACACACTATTCTAATCATCGGAATTTCCAAGAAAAGATGGAAGAAAAATCAATATACGGTGGCTGATGTCCCAGTAGTATATAGTTGCAATATCCTTACCTGATGTGCAGCTTGCAAAATATACCGAAAATTGGAAGTTCCTGGGCGTGAACCTTACACACTTGTCCAGAAGGAGCAGCACCATAAAAATGGCATATGCTTTACTTGAATTTGATAACTTATATATAAAATCTCAGTATTGCATTGCAGGTCATCACTTAACAGATGATTTATATAGAATTCATATAAACAGTGCTAATAGCAAGGTGTGTACACTCCAATATATTTGCATTTCCGATGCCCCCCACAAAAATCTTACATTTGTCATTCTCAGTAACCATAAATTAATTTCTTCATATATACTTCTACCAGACTACATATTTATCAAATATCTTAGCACACATATTCGAGATATGTAATCATCAATCAACACATGCGACATCAGAGTTGTCAAATTTCATCATGGTTTTGCATACATTGTCTCTGAAACAAAAAGTTTAATCAACGATCCTAATAAACAATTCATCATGATGAAAGCAAAAAAATGATCCGCATTAAAGCTTCCAATTTATAGACCTACAACTGAACTCAAAACATTTACACCCAGAAATTCAATCATCATGAAGAAAAAACTCAATCCCTGAAAAATTACCAAGTGGGTATTCCATTTTCGAGAAGATAAATGATCATGCCCATCAACTAAAATTCGCCAACATTTTTGGCATCAAAACATTGAAAATCACAAAAATAATAAATTAAAGTACCTGATGAAGGCGACAAGATTGGGATGAGTAACGCAACCCAGAAAGAGAAGTCACACGCCTCCACATTTCTTGATCTTCTTTCTCTCGAACACCTTCTGTGCAGAAAGGGTCTTTTATTGCATCAAATGCATTTAATTCTGCACGAAAGACACAATACTTTGAAGAAGACCCTAATTAAAATCGCACGCACGTGGCACTTGTAACCCTGCGGTTCTGTCTGTACACATTTTCCAATGTTTTTTATTTGGGCATTTGGATTAATTTGGGCCAGAATTCTCATCTTCTCCTCAATGCCCATAAACTCTGATCAGTTGAAGATTCTCCCTTTTCTTGCAATTCCCCAGTTTCGGAGTCCTGAAAGCTTAGAGCCCAAATACAATATCTCTCTTTTTTTTTTTTTTTTTTTTAAACAATAATTCAAATCCTAAATTTTAAAATTGAAAAAAAAAATTATGAATATCATACTGTTTTCTTAGAGGCATAATATTCATTTTTAGAAACGAAAATCTTTAAGATATATCTTTTTAACTACTTGGATTATCTAATTAATTTAATTTAAATATTATAATATTCAATTTAAAAGTAAATTTTCTTCCTACATGTCTTTTAATCCAAAAACTCAAACTCAAGACGATAATGGGAGTTTAGTACTCTATCGTTAGAGTCAAAGGACATCAGTTTTTTTACCTTACACGAAATAAAATGAACCTCACAAAATTATGAAATATATTTAATGTTGGAAAAAGTGTGAAATTTAGTTCTGCCAAGAAGGATGGATTTCTAAATCACAAAAAATAACAAATTATAAAATGAATTCCAACAAAGAGTTTGTTGGTCCATATAAATTTACTTTGCAATTTCCATATTATTTTAATTTAACTGTATTTCTAAAATATGAAGAGTAAAGAATAATTTAGTAAATAAAATTTTTTAAAATTAAATTATAAATATTTTATTTTTACTATTTCAAACAAAAAAAAAAAAAGTCAATTAGATTCTTTCTTTTACTTTAAAATTTATTAACAAATAAAACTCCACAATCTAAATTTATTATTCCTTTTGTTTAGAACAAAGAGTTAGCGTTCATGTTTAGAAGGCTACTTGGTGTTAGCTCTGCCATGTCAACTGCAAGTTCGCGTAGAACTATCAAGAATCCAACTCCCAGTTTATAACGCAAAAGAGTGTATCTCTTTTTTTACAAAAAAAAAAAATAATAATAATAAATTCCTGTACACAAAATTTAAAATTATTTATTAGTAATTATATTTGAAAAAATAAATAAATTTCACACTGATTTTATTGTAATAAAACACACACTACTTTTTATCGGTGTAGTGATAAAAATTGGTGTTTGAGTTTTACATATAATAAAAGTAGGTGTCCAAAGAATTTTACTTTTAAACAATTTAATTTGATTTAAATCAAATTGGGTTATTTAAAAAAAAAAAAAAAAATCACACACACTACTTACCTATACTTGAATATGATGGGAATTGGATGAAAAGCAACTTCTTTATCATATAACCCATCCATACCATTTTCTACAAAATTCATAGCCCCAATCACCATTGAAATCAAGTGTCCCTCCACTACAACTTGCAATCACAATAACCAAAGGCCGATTTGTTGCCAACAAGATTCCCATGAAATGATTTTGCCTCTTATTTCTTTATTAATTTTATTTTACTAAAAAAAGAAAGGCAGAAGCAATTATCATCGAATTAAATATATGCAGTCAGTCTAAAGTAAAAGCAACACACGACCCTTTAACCAGAAACTAAAGCTCTACTCTTGAAGTGATTTTTCATCATTCTTCATTCTTATTTAATGACGACTTCATTACCCACTTTTTACGTCATTGAACTACCGTGATTAGTGTTTGTACAGAGAGATCAACAACATGGTGTTCAATGTAGCAAAAACCTCAAAGATTACCTGCTCCAATTGAATTGGTGAAACACATTTTGTGAAAAGCATGCATATGCATTCGATCAGCCTTCCCCTCCCAACCACGTAAAACATAAATCCATTTCATTTAAAATAAACTAAATTACAAAATTTAAAACGATTGTCAATCAATTTAACGATATAAAGTGATAAATTTTTTAATTAAGTTTCAGATTTAAAATTTAAAAAAAAAAAATTATACTGAGAAAATCATCTCTAAATAGGGTATCTGTATATATTCGAATCAAATTAATCGGTATATAACTCTAAATATTCGTGATTAAAAAAAAAAAAAAGTTTAGGGTATTCCATTCATACGGTGATGCTGACGCCAATGTGACGAAGGGGTTGGGTAAGAAAGCAGTATTGATTGTGGAAGCCCAAAATGGAGCTTTGGGATTGGTTGCTTCAAATCACCCATTGGGCCCATCATTACAGATCCCAAGCACCTTTCCCTCGTTCCCTTTCAACTCATGATGGGTTCTCCTCGTCAACAACTTGAACAATTTTTCTTTTTTTCCTTTTTCTTTTTTTCCTTTTAAATAAATACATTTTAACCACTAGGGGAAAGTTTAGAAGATAACAATGACATTTTACTTATAAGTTGATTAGTGTGTGTTAAACAATATCATATGTAAAAGATAATGTATTTATCTTGAGATTAAATATAACAAATTGCCGTATAAAAAAAATTAGATCTTTAAAAAATTATGTCATAACTAATAAAAATGATAAATTAAAATTTTAAAAAAAAATTAAATAATGAGAAATAATATATTTTTTTTACTATTCATGAAGTTATTTAAGAAATCAATATTAACAATTATATAATTTTAGGTGACATTTAATGGGTTAACTATTTGATTTGCTAAACTCAATGTATGATAAACCCAAAAACAAAATTGATGAAAAGATACAATATTTTAAAATGTAATAAAAAGAATATTTAACCTTTTAAAGCCCATTAATCACATATTATATAATTAGCATTCATATCATTAAAATTTATCAATTTCTGAAAAATAGAAGGACCAATAGAAGAGAGCATTATCGTTTATTCCATTGGTATTCATGATACATTTTTTCTTTTTGTCTTGGTGGGATTCAAATAAAAACCACAAAAATATTTCCACGTGCTCATCAAAAGGTACATTTGGGGGGTGGGGGGTTTATTCCTCGCATATAAAAAGGAAGATAATGTGGGGCTTGGTTTGCTAAGTGAGTTTGGTGGGTGTGGTTGTTGAAAGAAGGGAGAGTGCGCGTGTGTTTTGTTGCCTTTGCCTTGCCACACTTATCATTAGTAGTGATGGGAAGACAACCTTGTTGTGACAAGTTGGGTGTGAAGAAGGGTCCTTGGACCGCCGAGGAAGACAAAAAATTAGTGAATTGCATTCTCACCAATGGCCAGTGTTGTTGGCGAGCCGTCCCTAAGCTCGCTGGACTTCGTCGCTGTGGCAAGAGTTGCCGTCTCCGATGGACTAACTACCTTCGGCCTGACTTGAAGAGAGGACTCCTTAATGAAGCTGAGGAGCAATTGGTCATTGATCTCCATGCTCGCCTTGGCAATAGGTCTTCTTTTCTTTATTCATAACACCTTTTATTCTGATTCTAATGGTTTATTTTCCTGTGAGAAATGTCAAATATGTTTTTTTTCCCTTTAAAATAGTTATTTATTCCGTACCTAAAATAATAATTGATACATTTAAATGGTACAATATTATTCTTTTTTATTCATGATTCAACCACGAAATTTTCTCCCCTTTGCGGTAACAATTTTCAAGAAAGCTACTGATTATACTCTCACTCTCTCTCTCATGTTTGACATTATTATGGGAAAAACTTTGTTCATTAATACAGGTGGTCGAAGATTGCTGCGAGATTACCGGGAAGGACAGATAACGAAATCAAGAATCATTGGAACACCCACATTAAGAAAAAGCTTATCAAAATGGGAATCGACCCCATTACTCATGAACCTCTCAATACTTCACAAGAACCACCTTCACTTCGTTCTCAAAATTTGAACTTCATTAATCAATCAGAATCATTGGACAACAGCATTGGTCAAGTCTTTTCCTCCTCCTCGGACAACACTTTGACCACCCCGGAAAATTTCTCCGGCGACGAGTCCCGGTCTTTTTGCGATGGTCAAACTAATACGGACGAGGACGACCCATTAATGAGTTACATATTTTCGGACGCTTTCCTAATGGACACTTCATGGGAATTTTTGGTCACGGCAACAAATGATCATGAACAGGAAAATGCTTGTGATCTCGGGACGTCATCATCATCGGATGATGATAATTTTACGTGGTTGTTGGACGGTCAAGATTTTGTCGATGAAGACCTTAGCTTTAATTGTTTTGCTAATGATCATATTCATAGCAACAATATGGGTGAAAAGAATTAGATAACAATAGCAATGCAACAACAAAAGCCAAAGAAAAAGAAAAAAAAAAAAAGAAAAATTGGGTTGAATGTTGTGCACCGTAAGCAACTAAAAAGCCAATTTTTTTCCCCCATAGTTTACTTTATTTAATTTGATTTTCTACCCCCATAAAAGGGAAAAAGGGGAGTTTGGATGGTATCCTAAAGGTCGCCCCACTCTAAGAGTTGTGTGGTCGAGGCTCGGGACCATGTGATGTATTTGTAAATGATGATGATGGCTAGCATTTGTAAGAATGATGTGGATTATTGAAGTATGTATATCGAATTAAATAAGTCAAAGTAAGCATAATGGGTATTTTCCTTTTCTTTTTCTTTTCCTTTTTTGTTCCCAATCATATGGTTGGATGATTTAGGTTTGTTCACTTGTGATAATTTTTCTTTCTTGTATATTTTACTTTGTTTGAATAAGAATATTATGCATATTTGCCTAATTTTGATTTTTATATATTTACTTGTGTGAGTGTTGGTATCATAGAATATGCTATTTATTAGAACTGTTTTTTCCTCTAAAATCACATATTTATCATAATTAATTAATACGAAAAATAAGAGGGCATAGAAATGGTGAAGCCCACAACAATCACAATTATGGTTTTCCCTCAACTTGATGAAACCTATTGGCTTCAATTCTTTGCAGTGTTTGCACGCTTACACTTTACAACAAAGCAACTATCAGTGGCTCCCAAAAACCAGATGTTAACAGCAGAACTGCCCATTTTTGGTCACTATTATTTTCCACTTCCACCAAACCCATAACCCTTTCAATTTGATTTACTAATTGTTTTATAAGACGACTCTCTTGATGGGGTTAAACTGACAAATAACTCGAATATCCCTTAATAAATTCGGATAAATTGGAACTATCACAAAAAGATAGTAATACCCCTTGTCATTTTAACCTAAACCCTCACCCTCACCCTCACCCACCCCACCTCCCACCCCCAAGAAAAAGGTGAAAAAGGATACGACAAGGCTGCATGGATGGTTGAGTTGCATATTTATGTACATACAAAGTTTACGAGTATCCTTGGCTCGATATAGTGTAGCTTTCTGTCATTATCACTGGTTATGGACTATGGTGAATAGTTATATATATATATATATATATATATATATATGTATGTGTGTGTGTGTGTGTATACATACACAAAGGTGCACCATGAGTAGATCTAGGGTGAATATTTGATCAAATTATAAACGAAATGATCAAAAATTAAAATAACTTATTTAATTCTATTATATAATTCGTATACCATAACTTAACTTAATAAATAAAAATTGAACCAACACTTATTGGCGTAAGTGAGATGAACATCTTCGTCTTTTAACTAAGTCGAGAGTTCGACTCTCACCGGACGTGGAAAAAACAATGTTGAGAGATCCGTCCCCACAAAATGGACCCTACAGTGATCGATCTAGATTAATCGGAACGAAACTCTAGATATTGGGTGGTGATCAAACCATGGTACTAAAAAAAATAAACAAAAAATTGATAATTCGATTTGACCGAATTATTGAAATCTATAAATGAGACTTTAAATAGCGATATCTACTAGTTCTGTCTATGTAAATATAATATATATCATTTATATCTGCAAGTATAAATGGTAATTTTAAACTTTAAAATTCACTGATAATTATATTTCACTAAATGTTAATTTAAAATTTTAAATTTTAAGCAAACCAACAAAATGTAAAATTTCTAAACTAAATCTACTATCCTATTAATAATTCATAAAATAAAAAATAATAATAATAACATTATATTATCCTTCAATAAAATAGTGTTTAAAATAATTTTCTTTTTTAACTTTTGGTTATAATATTATATAATCTCTTTTAAAAGTTTTTTAATTATAATATTTTTTTAATTTTTAGTTAAATATTATATTAATATTCACAAGAATAAAAATTTTTTGAAAAGTATATATCTTTTTAACTAATTCAGTTAATTTGATTTGATCGAAATAAAAATTATCAAAACTGATAATCATCCAAATAAATCAAATAAAATTTTAATTTAATCCAAAATTGACATTAAATTGAATAAATCATCAGAAATATATATATATAAAACTTCCCCAAAAAATTATTCTTTTTTGGAATGGTGCTAACCCCTCAGTAGATCCCGGTAATGGTAATTGCTTGCTTTTTAAGCGTATTAAGAGATTGTTTAATTCAACCCTTTTATGGCTACGTACATGACGCATTTGAGATCCCCCATTGACAGGGATGTGTGATAAGATGGTCCCTGAATATCTTGGCAAGATCAACTCGAACTAAAAAGGTGTCTCAAAGAGTTCATTCAATAAATCATTAGGAAAAAGAATTATAAGAAAGGGAAATGTAGATCATTGTTGTGATACTGATATCTTGTTGGAACGCTGAATCACAGGCGCACTTGGATCTACTTTTGTCAAACAATCTTTGTGAGCTCCATCAAAATTATGTTTTTCTTTTAGTTGAACACCACGTTTGAAAATATAATTAATTCAGTTCGAATGGTTATAGTGACTGATTTAGGGGATTTTTTTTATTAATATTTATTTTTTTATTTTTAACATTTAAATTTAAAATTTTGATTAAAAAAATTTAATATATTGTTACTAAATCCAAAGTTCATTGGTATTATATTTTGTAAACAAGAAAATGAGCCCCTCGATCAGCATGCAGCTACATCTCTTGCGCCCTCAACTTTTTCGATAAGATTAAGTAGCGTGTATTATTTATGAGTAAGAGGTCTATAGAGAGAGAGAGATGATGTTAAGCAGGGAAAAGTGCTACCCTTTGAGATCTAAACGCACATCACATGAGTGTTTGGACAAATTATCGTGTTCAATTCAAAAAGAAAGAAAAATATAGGGAAGACAATAAATTATCAGATTTTTAGGACAATATTTGACAATCTGTCTCATTTAGAGGACATGAAAAAATTGAAAACCCTTATATTTTATTTTGAACGTACAAATTTTCTTCATAGAATATTAGATGACTACATAGTTTTCTAATTATATATTTAACTAATTAAACTCGAATCATGACTAATATGTATATAATTTTCAACAACAACAACCGGTTAAATCTTAATCCCAAATTTTAAGATCGACTATTTAAAAGATAAATATAGGAGAGAGAGAGAAAAGAAAAAAAAAACATAAAAATAAAGTTTGAAAATAAAAATAGAGAAAATAATACTAAAAAATAAAAAAATAAAAATAAATTATTCATAGAAACTTAAAATAATAATAATAAGAAAGATTATTTAATTATTTTGGATTCTCCTATGTTACTTATTCAAAAAAAAAAAAAAAAAAAAAACTGTTCTTATTATATTAGCAAGGCGACCCTGATTTTTTCAAAATTGGATTCAGCAAACTTAAATATGTTTG
Source organism: Dillenia suffruticosa (assembly GCA_033439265.1). NCBI lineage: Eukaryota > Viridiplantae > Streptophyta > Magnoliopsida > Dilleniales > Dilleniaceae > Dillenia > Dillenia suffruticosa. The sequence goes on along the minus strand of JAVTVX010000010.1, from coordinate 12,792,382 downwards.
ATTATACATAAAAGATTAGGTCACTGCTTGAAAAGGCGTAAGAAATAAATACAACCATTCTTGAGAAAATTAAATTCACTTTTAGCCTAAAAAAAGATTCAGAGAAATCACATAACTAGTGCCATGAAGAAGCACCGAAAGCTATGGAAATCACTGCAAAAGTACACATGGTCTCATCTATGAGCATGTATATACAAAAACCTCATCTCTAAATGTGGAACCCTAGCGATGTACTAACACGTTGACAAAGAAATATACATGTGTAGAAAATGTAGGGCCTAGAACCATGAATGACCAGCTCTGAACTACTCAGCAACTTCAAGACATCCCCACAAAAGGACTAACTGATCTAGCAGTGCTACTCTGGGCAGGGAACCCGTATCACAGCAGCCAAACCTCCTGGGATTGTGGTTCTCCTCGAAAAGTGGTAGCAAAATGAGAACTAGGATGATTTATGTTCCAGAAGAGCAAAATGAGAGCGTAAGTTATTTACCAAAGTCACCATTTCTTCGTTATGGGGTGTCAGGTTTTGAGGTATTAGGCGAGTCTTTACTACACTTCACGACCACATCATAATTTATAGAAGCTAATTGAGACAAGTTCTGCATCCAAAAAGAAAGGCAAAATAAGAGGTTTGTTATGAGGCATCACAAGAACAAACAGTATGTGAATGTTTTGCCCTGAACTAAAAGAATCGAATATCCTCTTGCTTTAGTTAGATGATGCAATTCTCTATGCTGCCGAACACATTCCAACTAATTCCCAAAAATATAAATTTGTATTAAATTTGAACTAGTAACTAATCCCAACATGGTAGAATTGGAAAAACTCATATAAGCATAAAATCTCAAATATCCTTGATCATGAGACATATAATTGTCACAATAAATAAGAACCATTATTCCAACGGTAGTGATTAATATTAACATAATAGAAGTGGGTCAATCAAGTGCCCAAACTCTAAAGAAAAATCATTATTGATGGTCCAAGACCATACTTATTGATAGCTATAACTATCATTTATTTGTTGAATAGATAAATCAGTCGAAAAAATCATAGCTATACTTAATAATAAAACACCCACCAAGTGATCTAATGCACATGCTTCAAATGGATATAACTCAATGAATGCTCACGAGTCCAGTTCCTATAGGATGCCAAAGATTTCTCATATACTAGACATTATGAAGCAAATCTCACCTTGAACGAGAAATTACTAAATGAGTACTTCACGTTAAGTGCTGGTGTACCAAAGTCTGCCAAGTTACCACACTCATCGGCCTGCTTCACCAGCAAATAAAAGAATTGGATGAATAAATTAAAATCCACTTAGGACAGCAAATAAATCAAGTACATTATGATACAAGTTTAGCGTTCCTAAAAATAATGATGTTACTTGTGAAAATTAGACTTTCTCAGATTCAGATCCTTATCTGCACCTCTCTACACGTGTAAACTTGAATAAGTGTTATATCTCTGACAAGCATCCATGCACTCACTTTCTATTTAAACATTCCAGAATTTTCAAACCTTAGTCTTTGAAAATTTCATTTTTTGGCATTTATTTTCGTTAACCTTAACATAATTATTTTAATTATTTCTCTTGATAGCCAAATCAGGAGAAGAAGAATTGGCATTTACATCCTCATCTTGTCCGGTGCTGTATGAATCGCTGCTGCAGGAATGACTATATTCAGTCATGTCTTCAAAATCACTTCCTCCAAGAACTGTTTCATCTTCTGGATTCCAAATGTACCGGCTTGTGAAATAACTTGTGTCCTGTGGACCTTCTGCTGATGGGATGAATGTAGCCTGCAAAGCAGTAGAAAGACGATCTTTTCAGCATAGCGTTTTGGTAATAACTAAAGATAAAGAATAAGATATTGTTTATATGACCTTTTGCCTTGCAAGTGTATCCCAGTTAATATCTAGGAAGAATGGATGTTGCTTTACCTGCAGAACAAATAAGATTTGCTTAGCATCATGCATATCTCATCCAAGGATGCAATACTCACTTACCTCTCCTGCCCCAGTTGCTCCAAGTCTTTGGATTGGATTTTCACAGAGCAATCTGGAAGGGAACCACTTTGAGTTATAAAAACAAAGTGACCATGTTATACCCAGAATAGTAAGAAATTTTAGTTTTGTTTATTCACACTGACGGCTAGCATTATAGATCATACAACAGATAAGATAATTTTATGCATGACAATCATGGAACTTCCCTACCAAAAACCTATAAAGAGGATGCCTAGACATGGATTCTCATCCTCTGATTTAGTTAATTCATAACATTCCATACCCATGGTCCAAATTCTAAACGTAGAATTAAGAGCTCAGGATCATAAGCATCAAAATCAAAATGACCATAAAAGTAGAAAGAGTTTAAAGACCTACTTTCTTAACTCTTACTTGTTTATCAAATCATACGCTTCATAACTCATTTCCTCTGGCACCTTGGGCCATGATATGTCTCTGTTCAAAATATTGTCAAAAATTTGCTGCAATACATAACAACCCAATATTAGCCAAATCTAAGTTATTTACCATACTTCTCAAATAATGTGAGATACAAACTGCAGAAAACTTCCTGAGGATTAAAAAATTTAACAATGTCGAACAGAATAAATAAAAAGACGATAGACACATGATCTCAGTTTTTGGCTACTGGCTTTCCAAGAATTTAAAGAAACAACAACAACAACAACTATATAGCTAAAGAGTCCCTAGTTCCCATATTCACTCTATATCAATCAGGTTTGAAGTGATATCAAGGCTAATGATCTAACTTGGCACAAAAAGAAGTGGTAATCAGGCGATCAGGCAGCATGAACTACTATGATTGTGCCATTCATCACAGTGCAGTGGTAAGTGGCCGCACAGATATGAAAGAATCTCCAACACTCTGTTATCCAGAATTGGCTAGAAGTTGTAAACAAATTGTCAGATTGAATCTTGAAATTGTCAAGAAATTCAGGTGGACTACCTGCGGGTGCTCTGCATTGAACGGTGGAAGACCAACAAGAAGCTCAAAAAGTATAACTCCAATGGACCACCAATCAGCAGTTGCACCTTTACACAGGACAATGTGAAGGATAATTGGATTAGGATAATAAGGAACTCAATGACCCATTAAGAAGAACCATATGATAAGCACTTTATTTCTTCCCACCATGTCCCATGCCAAGTAGTATTTCAGGTGCCAAATAATCAGGAGTACCAACTACTGCATGCTTTTGGCGCTCTTCTCTTTTCATTGATTGCTGTCCAGTTGCCTTTGAACAATTATCACCTAGAAAAGTGATTCTTCCAACTGGTGGACCCGATAAGTCATCTGTGCTGTTAATAAGGCCAACCTTGGAAAGCCCAAAATCTGTCAACTGTAACAAAATGGATTAGAATTTGTGAGAAGTGACAATGATGTGAAAAATTACCACAGGATGCCCAAAGAAAGAAAAAAAAGAAAAAACCAAATTCAATAATAGCGGAAAAAAATACAAGAAAGAGGAAGAAATCCTTAACATTCACTTGATTTATGCCCATATCAAGTCTTTCTGAGCACTACAAAGCTTCATTTTACATTCCCAGATCTCTATGCATTAAAGACTGGCACGGTTTTCCAAACTTGGGAGAGAGAGAGAAAATTCTTGCGAGAAGGAGAGGAGAAAAGCTTGACTAGATTTAGTAATTCATAGGCCCGTCTGTCCTTGGCAAGAGAAATGTGATACTTGTGAATTAACTTTTATGAGTGAGATTCTTCTTTTTTGGAGGGATAATGGTGGGAATTTCAGGAACAACCTAAGTAAATGCATTGGGCACATGCAGTAATCCACAAGCAATGAACCAGGCAGGCGCAGTGAGCAAACCTATGTGTGGGCTCAAAATCTTCCCAGGTGCAATTTCCTTAACCAAGGCTTGGACCTTGCCTAAAAAGTGCACCTCCTACCGTTTGACCTAGGATTTGGATGCCTACATGTGACAAACTTTTGAATTCTCTACAGGAGGCCCAGTGATTAACCCATAGGAAAGTGAACATTCAACAGATTTACAGAAAATTGAGGGCACTTCTAGCCCAAAACCAGGTCCATTGGGTGTTGGTGTCATTCTTGGAGAATTTTTGGTAAAACATCTTCCTTTACAAGTAGCTGTGAGTCAATCAATTGTAAAAGCCTAACATGGAGTTTAGTTAATTTTAATATATGCTCCAAGACTTCCCCTTAAAATGTGAGCTATAATGACATGTGATGGTCCAAGACACTGAACACTATATGAGAACAAAGAAGTGAGTGTGATGAAAGCTCAGATACCAATGGAAAAACCTATTAATCCAAAAGCTTGGTTCATGGTGCACAGCGAATAATTTTTTTTTCCATAATCTAAGTTTCAAGAAAACTGAGGGTTGCTGGCACTTTTGGAGCCCTAACATCTAAGCTCTCTGCAAATAACTCCAGCTTTGAGTCCTGTAAGAAATTAAAGAAAAATGAATCTTTCCTATCAATTTATCTACCGTTTCCTCCTTTTTACTATTGCTGGTAAATGATAGCATACAATAGTCATGTCAGCAAATCAAGATCACAGGTCAATATATAAGTTAACATCAGCTAACAAATCAGTAGCAAAGGGTATATATATAATGTGTGTGTGTGTGTGTGTGTGTGAACAATATAAAAGACAAACACTGCATTTACACTAAAAGCTGGCACCTGAACTTATGTATCTGAGAAACATATACCAACTCTGTTGTCACATTAGAAAAATAAAGGGCATATATATGAACCATTAAAAACCAAATCTGAAAAATATCAACCTTGATGTGACCATCAGGACCTATCAATAGATTGTCTGGCTTCAAGTCTCTGTGAATGACATTTAAGGAATGCAGATACTCCAAAGCAAGAACCTAATAAGAGTGAACACGATCATAACATAGTAAGACATTTGTTCCTGAATGCAGACATACTGCATATATAAGAATATGTCCTCACAACTTCTGCAATGTATACACGAGCCATGTCCTCATCTAAGCAACCCAAATTTCTGAGGAGAGAGTATAGATCTCCTCCATTTAAGTACTCCATAACCAAATAAAGATTTTCCCTGCAAGTGAAGGAGTAGAAAAAGCGGACCTGTCCATCATCAGATAAAACAAAAATAAGCAAGAAATGTTTCCAGAGATGCTGAGTCCTTTAAAGGATTTTAATGGGTAGGGACTGCTTACCACAAACGGATTGCGAACTGATATCAGAATGTTACGTTCAGCCAAAATGCTTTCAACTGCATTTTTGCAAATGATGTCAGCTTTTTTCAGTACCTGCAAGATTGTAGTGAAGCATGAGTATCATTACAGTCCACCAACAAACTCATCATTAAGTTCATGATTACAAGAATAATGACCGGTGTTTCATTAACTAGGATAATGAGTTTTCTTAAACCTTTGGACATACTTCTGTGTGGAAAAAAAAAAGTGTTTCCTCTCAAAAGACTGAAGGGATTGGCCACTACTAAATGCCAAATATATATACCTTTTGAAGTTAATTCACTTGTCCAGAGAGATTTTTTATTTTTTATTTTTTTCTTTTAGTCTTCCTATCATTGACTGAAGTATTTGTACCTGTGACTTTAGTATGGTTAAATAAGTTAAAAAAAAAAACCCTTAGCGTGCAGTTTTGAATATCCTTCGCAATCTGGAAATTGCTGACTAAACATTATTGACTGAAAATTATGCATATCTTTGAAATTTGTAACACAAAACTTTTTGATACTGTTATCACAAATGCTACCATCAATAAGTGGGAGCAACTCACACAGTAACTTGATATTGACTTCCGGCTCTAAAAATAAGTAAATCTGCAGAAATTATGATTCTGACCTTTATGGCAAACAAATCACCAGTTGCTCTCTTTCTGGCAAGGAAGACACGACCAAATGCACCTCTGCTGATTGGTTTGATTATTTCAAAGTCTTCTATAGATGTCCGATCTTTGGAACATGGATTGCTAGGGCTTGCACGCAGACTACGAACCACATCATCGTCCACTGAACTGTCATCATCAGCAAGGGTATTTGTTGAATCAACTTTTTCATCATCCATCTGCGCACAAAGCTGAACATATTTCTCCCTGTAAGAAAGTTAAAGAGAATAATTATGTGTAATATGACATTTGAAACATTGGCATGGCCACAAAAGGAAGAAGGCCATAATGCATGGTTGTAGCAAACAAGCTCTAGCTAATAATATTTCCCAAACATTTTTGTAAGGCTCTTCACAAGTACTTGTAATTGTAAAGCTGCATGTAGCTATCAAAAAATGTCCTCTATATCCAACTTACTGCAACAATTTCTCAATATGTCGCCCAAAAGTCTCCACCACAAGGGCATCCACCTTTCTATCCTGTATAGCATATTTTAGGTCATCCAAACGGTCAATCATATACTCCAAAGCACTGTAGTCATTGGCATTCGCATTTGCAACTGAACGAGCAATATCCACTAGCTTGTTAATCTGCCAACCCATGGTAGTAGATTCAACTTGTATTAAAACGGAAGTTATTTGGAATGTAAGAGGAAAAATATGTTCAAACAGTAACAATTCCCCAGATACAATTTCAGTCTAAGGGATAGAGAGGCAGCCAAGTGGAAATTACACCATTCCTAATTGACTGACTAGATAAACATACTAGTCCTCAATGTATTAAGATTAAGAAGCTATCTCAAAAGTATTTGCAATTTCTATTGTATCAGGAATCAAAGTTAGATGGGAGAGATTGAACTCCATGAGAAATGCTCATGGGAAGAACCAATAGAATGATAAGGGACAACAAAGAAAGAATATGACAACATTTCACACCTGCATAGAGTCTTCATACTCTGATATCATTCTGCTACCTCTTAGCAGTAATTCAATCTGGCATGTTCTTGGTGTTAACAACGGAGACCTTGGGGTCAAACTTCCTGGGGATGAGGCCTTTGTTCTTAATTCAGGGGACATCTCAGGCAATATATTTATATCATCTAGAATAGAAGTATTATCAGCTTCAGGAACAGAATCAAGCATGTCATCGGAGCATTGACAATGCAAGCCTTTTGTTTTAGGTGAAAGCCCATCAATAGGGCTTCCATCCCCAGCATCTGTGCCTTTTGGTGTCCAAGATTCGAGTATTATTTCAAGAGTTTCTGCCACTCTTTCAAGACGTTCATTTATTGTTAAGCATTTTAGGTCGCATCTATCAGCAATTGTGCATATCCTAGAGTGATCCTCTACATGTACGGTTGGAATTTCATTCTCACATATGCGGCAGATCAGCGAATGCTCATAGATTGCATTCTGCTGATCTCCCCAGAATCCCCAAGAAACTCTTCGAACATTTGTGGAGACATCTGAACTGTCAGCAGCTTGCAATGGAGAATCCAGGGACTCAATATCACCCTTGCCCCCACCTTCAATCTGCTTTTTAGTTTGCATGACATCAGACTTATTGGAAGGGCTGTCAAAAGCATCAGAAACTTTTCTTTGGTTTTTCTCTGCTGCAGATGGGAGTTTCTTCCAAGATGACATTCTGAAGCCACTTCCAGGTGAATCTGTACTCATTGCTGTGCCAACGTACAAAGCGTCACCAGTGCTAATATTTTTATCAAGTTTATCTTCTTTCCTGGTCAAGCCACTTTGCTCCTGCCTATGCGGCTTTCTTGCCTGGTTCTCATTTGATTCCTTCTCGGGCAATGTGCCACTGAATTCCTTGTGTGCAACATTATATATTGGTTCATGATAAAAACCAAGATCACTGAGTTGGTGAAGCCCAAGGATGTGATCTTCTTCATACCCACTCTCTTTCTGGAACTGCACAAGCCGACTACACCTAGTGAGTATAAACAGAAGACGTGTATGGGCTTGTTTAAGGATTCCCATCGGCTGTTCCTGGCGTCGATCATCCAGTTTTTGGACGATGCCTTCACATTTAATCCAAAACTCACCCGGCGACATTTTCGCACATTGTCGGGCTATGATTAACAAATCTTCGAGGCTCTCCTGCCACTCAGGCTGGGACTTTCCTGTTTCTTGCAATACATCAACCAAATCACCAGCAAAAATACCTAAGTCTGTATTGACCTCTTCCTTTAATTTGTCAAATTTCGCCCTGATAACCACCATCATCTCCTGAAAATTATTCTAAGTGCAGGTAATTAAACAATGGTTGAAGTAGATATATCTATAGAGCAATCATATACTGAAATAAAGAAGGGCACCTCCAAATGTCCAAATGCACGAGACTTCCAAAATGGAAATGGACGTACACCCTTTGAATTGAGCTCGTGAGAGAAGCTCTTTATATCAGAGGCTCTCTTTTTACGCCCACTAGTAAGTCGCAGTAGTGCCTGGAAACGTGGTGACTGAATTTCCTTGGCAAAAGCTGCATGGTTTCCCTACAAGAACCAACCACACCATCAACCTGAATTACCTAAACTCCTCTAGCTACCTTTTTAGCAAAATTAAGCAAAAGTGTTTCAATCTAAAAACCCCCACCAGAAGAAAAAAGTAGATTTTTTTACCTCCAACCCAGGATTTAGCGGTGATGAAGGTCTGAATGATCTTGATTGATTACATTGCGCCTTTTTCCCTATAATTAATACACTGTTAGACACAATCCAATTCCGCATATCAAGTTATTTTCCTTCGCTCACGATTTCTTCTTTCTTATTCACATTTGAGAAAAAATCCCAAAAATTAGAAAAGAGGGGAAAAAAAACTACCTAGAATGGGTGTTGAAATTGACAAAGCAAAATCAATCAATTGAATAAAAATATATGTATATGGAAAAACACGACTCATGATTCACGCAACCTCCACTACATTTGAATTTGTCCAACAAAACGAAAATATCTTAGGAGAAAACATTGACCTGGATCGATTGGGGCGGAGAGGTTATGAGGAATGGACCATTTATGGGTAAGTTCGGCATCCTCCAAAGCACCATTGATCGAATCGGGGACGAAATTGGAGGGCATTCCGGCGGAGGATGAAAAGCGAAGAGGAGAGGGAGCGGATCGGATTCGAATGTGGTTGAGACCGAGAGATGAGGCAACAATTGGAGATGCATCTTCTTCGGTGGTTTCAACTTCCTGCTCATCGTCCAATTCGTCTGCGAAATTGTATTGGCTTCGTCGGACATCAGGAGGAATCTGAGAGATTTTCGTCAGCTTGCCTTTAATGGCCGTTTTCGCTGCCTCTGGTTCGGGAGATGGCGAAGACATCTCTGGTGGATCTCTTCTTCATGGCATCGTCAGTGGAGAGTGATGAGATCGAGAGGGGGAAAGGGAGGAGGTTTTCGCGGGCGTTTCGAGTCTTAGAGAATGACACGCAAAATGTACATTTTTGTTCAGTTTGAATTGAACCGTTCGGTTTCATGAATGGATCATTTTGTTTATTATTGTTTTTTTTGTCTTTAAAACGTTAGGCTGATGGCACGATTATCATTTAAATAAGCAGAGTGCTTCCAACACAAAGCGCCCGTGGCCTAATGGATAAGGCGTCTGACTTCTAATCAGGCGATTGTGGGTTCGAGTCCCACCGGGCGTGCATTCATAATTTTTCACCCAGGTCCAGTAGGCAAAGCCAGGGCCACCACTTTATTAGATTAAAAAATTATTTTATCATCAAAGTAGTTGGAATCCGTTTCTCTCCAATTTTGGACAGAAACATTTTAACGATCTTTCTCCCTTTTTCATCCGTCCAATTCACTTCTTTCATATCTGCTCATTTCTCTCCATCCAAACGAGCTCTTAGTGTTTTGTGTGTCATCTTTTTCAAATAACGATGGTGAATGAGAACTCTTGTCCTTCAACAAACTAACTAAGCTCCTTAATGATTAATTTATATTCGTGGAACCTAAACATATGTCTGAAACTTTTTTTTTCCCTAGTGATTAGTACTGGTCTATATAATAATTCATCCAAATTTTAGTGATTAGTACTGATTTTATTTTTTGCCTTAACCTCAGTACAAGCATGCACATGCTTGATAGTTTTCAATATTCCGCCAAAATTTGTATTTCATGTTTGTCTATAACTTGAGATGGTGGTGCATTCATGAACCCAGATAACATGTAAGGTCAAGGTACGGCATGGACAAAAGAAATCAGGCGCCGGATAAAGATATTTGGCACCCAATATTGAAATCGTTCAAATCAAGTTACAAATTAACATAACTACAGAACAACAAGCACCGCTACTTGAGAAAGCATATATTACATATTGTAAGGGTGCACTACATGTTTGAATATGGTAATTTTAACAAAGAACCCATATTCTCAAAATGCTTTCAACATTGATAAATGACCAAAAAGGAACAAGACCTAGTTTTAGCAATGCACCTGAATCAGATACCCCTGCCATCTCCATACTAGAACTTAACATGGTCCTTCATTGCTTACTTTTTTTAAAGCCAATATCCAATAACTCTGCCAAAACAATTGAACAATGATCAGTACCAATCTTACAAATTAACATATGCCATGATGTAGAAATAAGGACCTCGCAGATGCAACTGAAAAATACGTGTCTAGTTACTGCACCTCTATTGAGCATGCAGTATCAACTGCTGCACTAACTGTAGCAGCTGAAAATCCAAATGGGGCGACCTTTCTCATATTTGATAGCTTCATAGTGCACTCTTCTAGAGACAATACCAAGATCACGGGCACACCTGGAAAGAGCACCAAATGAAGCTCCCTATGAACTTTCGGCACCATGTAGGTTCTCATGTACCCGGAAATCAAGTAGCACAAAGTTTGTTTAAAAGCAAGGGCAAGGAAAACAGGGGCACAATTGAAAATGGAAATCCAATTTAAGAAAGTAACATACACTTGTTTCCACGTACTCCTGCCAGTCACTTCAGCTTGTTCCTTCCAAATATCTTAAATATGCAGCCAATGCAGTTTACACAGCTGTTGTCCCATCACCCACCAGATTTCTATTTGTTGCTGGGAAAACAGAAGAATTGGTTTTCTTCCAAGCGTTACTATAATTGAAGTTGCTTATATTTCTTTCACTTAATACTAATCCTTCTTTTGCCCAATCTTTTTGCTTTTCAACTAACAAGTTTTTGGCTGAATTTCCTTTAATAGTAGTCCATCTCTCTTTTAATTTTCCCGAACTGCTGTCTATAAACCTTTTCACCTCGTCAAATGTGGGAAGAAGGCCCATGTCATAGACGTGAGAGTTACAAGCTTATCCAAAAAAAGGATAGAAAAAAGAAACGAAATAACATTTGTTATAGAGATCTCAGAACTTACCCCAGTCCAACTTCAGTTTGACTAAAGGTAATAGAAGTGGCAGAAGAGGTGATCAATTGAAGATTCTTGAAGTCTTGGTAGGAGAGAGGCAGATCATTCAAGTTCTAATCATCATAGATATAGGTCAATTAAAACAGATAATGCTTCATCAGACAACGTAAGTAACCAGATAGGAACTGAAACCCAAGAATGGTACCTTTAACTCATAAACTGGAGAACGACACTGGACCAATTTTAGGCCTTCCTCTACCAAAGGCACTCTAGCCAAAGTATCTTTCATAGTTTCCACCAACATGTAGAAGTCATATTCTACCTCTTCTTCTACAAATATGGTAGTTCCTTTCACCTGTTTCAATCCAGCAAAATGAATTTAACAAGGTAAGTGTCAACGTCTTGAATTTCTCCTCACCTTAAGACCTTTAAATAGTAACAGTCAAAATCCAATTCTTAACAACCTCTTTAAGAATTCCTTCCACAACATTCTCAGCAATACCAAACCAGATCATTAAATTAGACCCTTGTTCTTTGAGTGACTTTCCCAAATCTTCAATCGCAAAAGGAACCAATTCTAGCATGTTATCAGAATACCCAGCACTAATCAATACAAGAATCAAGATTATTGAATCCTCTCTCCTTTTCTAAAAGGAAAAACAAAACGATAATAGCACATCCCACCATAAGAAAAGAAAGAGTCAAACATGGGCAATGCTCAAATAGACATTAGCCCACCAAAATCAACCCCTCCTTTTTTTAAAGGCCCTCCCCCATCCACCCCCCCCCCCCCCCGGGAAAAAAACAATAAAAAAGAAAGAAAAGAACAGCATTCCTCTTTTTTAGAGGAATCATATATCATAAGGATCATCATCCACATTATAATGTAATGCTTAGTTTGTCAATCATTTCTCAGCAAGAGCTTCATTCTTTGCTTTAGTTTTTATTAATCATCTGCAAAAGGATGTTAGAATATCATAATCACATCTTCCTTTTTCCTTCTTATTCGATTAACAAACTTTAGCACCATTAAGCATGCCAAGATGATTATAAAGACAGAGAACTGAAAATTGCAACTCACTAATTCAACCTGCAACACAAGAAAGAAAAACAATTCTCGCGATAATCATAAAAAGACACAAAGCTGGGAAAACCAATGGGTTCTTCTTACACCCAAAATCCACACCTCAGAACTTAGATTCTCTTCATTGTTATCTGATGATATTTCTATAGATCAAATACCTAGTGTTTTGACTTTTCTAGAAAACACCCGTTGACTAACAAAATAGAAATGGCTGGAATACTTTCTTCTCTTTTTTGCAACACTACGGATTTCAAGCAACCCATGAAAAACGGAACACCGTATAAATATTAAAATTATCATAGAAAAAAATGAAAAACATTCCTGAACATTTTCTTCTTTTCTTTGCAACGATTAGGGTTTCTGGCAATAACAAATAAGAAACTCAAACTCTCAACTATTACTCATATATGACAAGATTGGTGTTCGATTAAGAAAATAACACAGGCATGCACAGAAAATGATCATAAATCGTTAGTTAAACCCCCCAACTCAATGAAGCATATAGGCGTTACAAAAAGAATCACAGATTAAGCTAAAGAATTAGGGTTGCTGGCGATCATGAAGAACAAAACACATGCCATCATCACAGAAATAATTCTAATTCTCGATAGGAACTCATATATGACAAATTCCGTATGAAATCAAACGGAAGTTATCATAATCATCAACCACAAAAACCTTAAGTGAAAGTAACAGCTTACGCGAAAGAATGCGATGATCGAAGATGTAGAGAGGAAGCACTGTACGGTACTGAGAGGCGGCTAGGAGACCAGGGTGATCATCGATTCCGCTTGAGCCAGAGAAGAGCTACTCCGTTGTTCTTCTTCTCGTTTTCCCTTTCTTCGATCGCCGAAGACGACATTGATGCAAATGGCGGAGAGAAACGGAATGGGGTTCGTGAGTGAGAGTTATGCGTTGGAGGGAAGTGAAGAGAAGGAAATCGAGGAAAGAGGACGAGAATTCAGATTGTGGAAGAGTGAGAAAGCGAAGAGGACAACATCTAGGGTTAGGGTTAGGGTTTGAGTGTGGAAAGATATCCATTTAGTGGAAGAGCAAGAGTTTTATGGCATAGCGTCCGTATGGAGAGAGAGAGAGAGAGAGAGAGAGAGAGAGAGAGGGGTTGTGGAGTTCGACAGTTAATCTACCGTACCCGTTGCAGAAATTATTTCTAAATTTTTAAATTTTTTAATAATTATTATTAATATTAATATACTAATAAAAAAATTCCCTAACTAATATCAATGAAAATAACTGTTAAAGAATAAAAAGAGGAAAAATAAAATAACAAAATAAAAAAGAAGGAAATATGAAAATATCGGGTTAGATAATTGTTGGGATATAGAAGTGAACAGCGTGGCTAAGGAAAACAAACGGACACGAACCAGAAAATGGCGCTACAAATCAATTCGCCTTCTTCTCTAACTAAACCCTACCTTCATTCTTACTCACCACTCTCTCTCTATCGTCCGATCAAACACAAACACTCTTTCTTTATCAGATTACAAAACTCCACTTCAGATTTCAACTCCACGGATGAAGCAGAATCATCAGCAACGTCTTCGAGCCCTAATTCAACAGGACTTGGTTTCGGCTCCTCAGCAAAATCCAAACCGATTGCGAGCGAATCAAGCAGTGAGAAGAAGCAAAAGGGTAAGAGAGTGATTCGGCGGCGGGCTCCTGTGGAGAAGCCGGCGATTTTTACTCCGGACGGCGCGGCGAGTGAGAAAGCTGAAGAGGTGAGAAGGAACGAGAGTGCTTTTCTTCTTGCTTGGCTGGGTTTTGGAACCGTTATTCTCGTTGAGGGCATCGCTCTTGCAGCTTCTGGTATATTTGTCCCCTCTCTTGCGTTGAATTTCTCACTTTTGCTCGCTTGGAATGTGTTTATTTACACTGAGAATGTTGATTGAGCACTAACTCTTGTCCATTCAATTGAGAAACTGTATTCTTGGAAATCTTGCAATTGACATTGGCTTTAGTTTTCTTTGGGTGAAATTTTTAGAATTTGCGAGACTACTGTCTGCGCCAAAATCTCAAACTTAGAAGATGTTATTAATTGTTCTATTTCTTAACAGTCATCTATCCCATTGGGTAACAAATTCAATCACCTGGAATTTTTAAATGGATGAAAAGGGTCTTCCATGACTCAAACTCTGGACCTGTAGCTCTTATTCCTTTTTCAATTTTGTCAAAATTTCAATAGAACACTCCAAAGAGATTTTATTAATTACTTTATATCTTAACAGGTATCACTTTTAGAAAGTCTCCTTAAAATTATTTCTGGGGCAGTATGTTATCAGAGATCACTAGCAACATTAATTGGACCGAAATAGTGAATGATATGACGAGGCATGATTTTGTTTGTTATTGAAATGTATAAGATAGTAGTTTGTTAGCCTTGTAGCAGCATCAGGACTACACTGCATTAGATTTCGACATTAGTAATTGGCATTTCATTCCAGAAAACATCATTCCAAGGTTATATAATGTCCTTTGTTGAGTATGTCGCACAAAAAATTTTGCAAGTACTTGTTTGAGGTCTCTTAATATTAAATAGGTTCAGGGATAATTGCAAGGATCCTTATAAGCTCAAAAGTGCACAGCACTTCTCAATAATGTCTTTGCTTCATTAGATATATTCTAGAGCCCTCTGACCTTTATGGAAGACGGGCACTAGAATCTCCCCAGACAAGAATCTGGTTGCGTTCCATAGCAAAGTAGATAGTGTCTGGTTTGTCTGTGATTTGTGATCAATCAGTGAATGATGCTTTTGTTATTAGCAAAATCATTGACATTGTCTGTCATCCCATACTGTTCTTCGTAAGCACGTTCAACAAACTGGTGTGAAGTATTTGCATCTAAATTTCTTTCCATTCTGTTAATTTTGACCAAGACTAGTCTTATAGTTGAAGCACAGATCAAATAGAATAGTAGTATTAATATTAGCACAAAGTTTAGGTTATTAATATGTTACTTTCTGATACTTCTGCAGGTTTTCTTCCGGAAGAGTGGGATAAGTTCTTTGTGAAGTATGTCTACCCATCTTTTACCCCAACAGTTTTCTTGTTTGTAGCTGGTACAGTTTTCTATGGAGTGTTTAAATACCTGCAGAATGAGAAACTGGGAAGCTCAAAGTGATCTCCCATAAATGTTATTTTTACCTCACATCCAGTTGAGTGAACTATAAGTACAAAGTGAGTGTTGATTAGTTTGTCTTTGCTGTTCTGTGACCTACTTTCTTTGCTGTACTGTGGCCTTTTCTTCCATACTGGACAGAAGATGTACAATATATATAATGAGGAAAACATTATGATGAATTTACTTTATCATCTAGTACGCCATTGTGGAACAGTACTCCATTCCTTTCAGCTTACTGAACCCAAGTTCTCTGTAACTATTTCAATATATTTTCCAAGATCATCCTGTTTAACGCTTTAGAGCTCTGTACACCATTTTGCTCTAAACGAGGATCTGGCTTTCCAATAGGATTTAACTGACGAGACTAGGACATATGATTTGGAAAACAAGATGCCGGTATAAAATGAAATGCAAGCTTCATAATGAAATGCAAAGATGCATGCATGTAGTGCACATTTGGTATAAAAGTGACCAAGTGATGTGGTTTGTTCATTCCAAACAACAGGTTTCTGTTTGGTTTGTAAGCTCTTGGTTAAGTGCCTCAAGTGAAGTTTGAGTGATCTTTTTCTTACTATGAGGTCTTCATAGTATATGTGCCATTAGTAGACATTCTTTCACATCGTGTCCATGTGAATTGGAATTAGCAAATAGGGGGAAATGCAGCTATTGTGGAGGAGCAGATGCCTTCATCAAGGTGGCTTTCTTTTGAGCTAATAGACCATGGCTATGGCATGGCTACTTCCCTGCTCATATACTGGGTATGGAACTTAATGCCTCATAGCTTTCATTTGAGTTGTACATTTCTGGCATCTTCTCTTCTCATTCATCTTGAAGTTCTACCAGCTACAAGCAAAAGCTGTGAATATGTCTGCATTGTCTACACATTTAAGGAGCTGATGATGCTGCAAATCTGTCCACAACCGTGAGTGTTCCATTCGGACCATTGTTTTCATATTGTTTCTTCATTACATTACAGTGGCATTGAGGTGGTTATTAATTCTAGTTGCACATGGCCAGGCTACTTTACTCACTTTGTGTACTTGGAACTGAGACTTTAAGCCTTGCCGACTGTTTTAGTTGCCCTGGCATAATTCATGACCTTGTTTTTGTTTCTTGTATTTCATTGAAATTGCATTTTCATAAACGTTAAGGACTCAGCATTCACCAATATGGTCATAAATATTTGATAGTTAGACAGAAGTAAGCTCACCTAAGATTGTTTCTTCATTACATTACGGTAGCATTGAGGCAGTTATTAATTCTAGTTGCGCAAGGCCAGGCTACTTTACTCTCTTCTTTTTTTTTTTGGTACTATACTAACCGGTATCCGGAATCATATTCCAATAAACCGGTTCGGGATTTGCAGTGACCCATTTAAGGGAGTTATCCTCTCAACGTATTTTTTTCCATGCTCAAGTTACGAATCGAACTCAGGAACTTGGTCAAGGGACCTAACATCACATCCTACTAGACTAGTTGTCCGTTGGTCTACTTTACTCTCTTCATGTACTTGGTACTGAGTTTTTAAGCCTTGCCAACTGTTTTAGTTGTCCAGACATAATTCATGACCTTGTTTTTGTTTCTAAATTGTATTGCCATAAAAATTTAGGACTCAGCATTCACCAATATGATCATAAATCTTTGGTAAACTCACCCAAGATTGTTTCTTCATTACACTACAGTAGCATTGAGGCAGTTATTAATTCTAGTTGCTCATGGCCAGGCTACTTTGCTCTCTTCATGTACTTGGACCGACTGTTTTAGTTGTCCAGGCATAATTCATGAACTTGTTTTGTTTCTCGTATTTCATTGAAATTGTATTGCCATAAACATTTAGGACTCAGCATTCACCAATATGGTCATAAATCTTTGGTAGTTAGGCAGAAGTAAGCTCACCCAAGATCGTTTCAGTTGTTTACAGTTAAAAACAAAGTATCTCAGACTTGCTTAAAAATCACACGTTCGTCCTTGCAGGCTTATCCATGCTCCATGTACTCTTGCCCCTTATTCGTGGTATGCCCAACATGAACCACACTCGCTCCATTTTAGATTATCGTTTTACGAATTGTTGCTTGTTCAAAATTTTCTTATTCATATTGTTGTGCTTCCTTAACTAGTACTTTGAAATCCGCTGTTGTTTCTGAGTAGGTGTATGATCTCCGAAGAGTCCATGTCTTGATGTAGTATATAATTGTGGAACTTGTATTATCTCATCTATCTGTGGAGATTGGTTGTCCATGTATACATCAACGATGCTAAACTATACAAGGACATGTACGTCAATGATGCTGAACTGCAAAAGTGTGGAGGTTCTGTCATGGTCATCATATGGGAATTTAAAGCAGCTCAAAAGCTATCTTGTTATACTAATCTGAGGGGCTGTCTCCTAGTACAAACCTTGTTGAAAGCAACATCTTTGTGCCATTCCATTTTGCTAAGTAGTCATATCATTAGTGTGTACTCTGGAAGGACCACATTTTCATTCAATTTACTGGGTTAAGTTTCTCATTTCCGCATGGAATAAAGTTGGATATGTATTACTCTCCATATCCAATTGTGTGTAAAGATAAAGGTGAAATGACCTTTCCTAAGGTCCCATCTTGCAATTATTGTCCCTCAATTATATACCTACTCTTCACGAGCATTCTATTTTTCTTCTTGCTGTTCTTCACCATATTGAATTCCATTTACTTTTGTATTTCAGGAGCAGTTGGACTAGGAGTTTGGCTAGTATGGCCAATTTATGTCACAGTCACTGGATCTGATGAGTGCCTGAATTGTCCTGGTATGAACACTCCACTCCAAGCCCCAGTCTAAGATGGTTTCATTAACCTGTAGGCCTGTTACTCCGGAAGAGACGAAGAGACCATCTTTGGTACTATTTCAAGAGATTTGCACCACGTTGGCTGAATAACTGGTATCTTTTATTAGACCATTTGCAATTAAGAAGTTATCATGAATAGCAGTAGATAATGTCTTTCTCATTTGTTTACCTCGCGTTTAAAAATGGAAATAAAATTCTTACAAACCATACTACCTATCTTGTAATTAAATTCTCAAGAAGCGTGAAGTAACTTTTAGGGACATGTCGGCCACTCTTTTTTTTTTTCATATTTCTTTTTGTGCCTTCATGGGAGATCACAACACCGAAAGGAGAGAACATAAAGATTGTGAAGATGCATTTTAATATTACCTCGTAGGATCGCGATTCCCAAGCCCTCAGCAGACCTCATTCATCTCGTTCATGGAGTTTGCATTTGTAATGATCAAGAAACAAAAAAACAAAAAAAAGAGCTCGAAAAATGAGTGATATGGAATTGGGAGAACAAATGCTGCACATAGAAATACTAAACAGGCAAGTGTGGTATACTAGGCAAGGCATAGCCCATGCTTTTATTTTTTCGGTATTTAAATTATTCCGACTAATCCGATCAAACAGTTTTAGAATTAGTTATCATAATTTTTATATTTTTATTTTTAAAATTTAAAATAGAGATCTTAAATAATAAAATTAGGATTCTATCAATATAGCCCATGTTTTATTGGTCAAATCAGTGTGATTTTCTAAATTAAATAAATCTAATACAGCATTACGAAGTTGTCGTCAAATCTTGACACGGTCAATCACTCGTGTAATCAAATAAATCTTATACAGCATTTCTCATTCCTGTCTTTTCAGTATTTCCTTTTCCAGCACATTGAGGGAGGGGAGGAGCAGTGCCGAATTTGAAACCAATACACAATATGATCAGTTACTCTAATTAAAGAATTTGAAACCAATACACAAAATTATAGGTTACTCTAATTAAAGCCCTATGTAATATTTCTAAGAGAACAATCTAATAATCATAATTTCTTCCCTAATCTCATAATCTTGAATTCAAATATCATGTAACAAAAAACAAATAATTACGTTTCAATTAGTAAATCTAAAAAAAATTAAAGGAAAAGCTCGGAAATGCGATAATAAAGGGTTGGTTACCGTATCGGATGCTATGTTGTACAATAATTATTAAACTTTCTTTCCTTTTTTTTAACATCCTAAGAACTTATAATTATGAATTATTATAATTGTGTATTTTAAAGAATGATAAAGAACTGAGTTGAAAACATCCAAATTATGCGGGAGTCTTCCAAATTGGGCCAACATATTTTTGTCAAAGGGCGATTGAGAAGACATTCCCCCATATTATATTGTATTGAAGAAGAGACTTTCGAGTCAAAAATGAAGCTTTTTAGGCGCCGCTGCTGCGACCAGTATAACCCAACCCCTACTAAACATCACGATCATGGCCAAGTGTAGGAACCTAGAGATCAAACCGATTAAATCTAAAGAAAATTTTTAGTATAGATAAATTATTAATATATTGATTATTTAATTCTCTAAAATATATATATATTTTTTTAATTTTGAAATGTTTTCATTGAAAATTTATTTATTTTCATTAAAAATTTTTAAAAATAAAATCAAGTTAGATTAAGACAAATTAAAATTTTTTAATAAACGGCTTACAAGCCAAAAGTTCAATTAACTCATTTGTACTTTTGCCGACCTTCATATGCATTGTCAAGTGTCAACAGCGTTGGACCAGAGAGAGAGAGAGATCTTTGCTCTGCAACATTTTCTCCACCCATGTATGCTAGTGTCTTAGATTTACGAATAGAAATATGTATTACTGTATTGCGAGAAGAAAACAAAATTCTCACTTCTCGCTGGCTTGAGATTTTAAAAATATCCCTCGCAATAACTTTTCACACCATAAAATGTCCTGATTTAAAAATAGAAAATAAGTGAAATTCATATTTATTAATGTAATAGTTATTATAAATTTTACAAAAAAATTTAATTTTTTTTTACTTGTAATAAAGTGTATTTTTTATGAAAAAAAAATTTATTTTAGTTTGTTGAAAAAGTTTTAAAAACAACCCATTTAAAAGGAGCAGTGGGTTCTCTAATCAAATTGCCCAAAAAAAAAAAAAGAAAAATCCTTTTTTCATTAGTTTGGATAATTACACGGATTGCATTAAAACTATGAAGCTCAGAGTTTCATGTGTGATCTCCGCGAAGACTTTCGGTTCATGCTGCTGATCTCAAAACACATAACAAAACCTCTGAAAGTCTGAAAAAAGATGAAAGCAAGCATCCCATTGGGTGCTTTGTTTCCGGCAACAACTGGTGCCAATTCGAGAAAAAGTGAAACAACAAACTGAAGAAAAAGGAAACAAGAGAAAAAAGAAAAAAGAAAAAAGAAAAAAGCATTCAAAATTTTTATGTTTTCAAAAAAGAGAAAGAGTACATCATAAGCCCCACGCCTCGAATCCCAATAAAGTGTTTTTCCCCCGCAACAAGATTATAAAAAGAAACACGAAGTCCTTGCCCTTGGGTTACGTTAAAGGCCACTGCTTCGGGTTGGTAGTGGTACCTTCCCCTGTCCCACATGAAATATTAGATATGTCGTATGTGCCTTACAATTATTCTGCAACTGGGTAATTAGAATTTAAATATAAATATATATATATATATATATTTTAAACAAAATAAGTCAAAGGAACAAGTTAGGGTTTGCCCCCAAAGAATCAGTATTCATTTGGGTAGTTGATGAAATTAAAAGTGTCCCAATTAGGGACCATTTGTGGGTCTCTTACCCTTTGCCGAAGAAAATTTTGAATGAAAATTTATATCCCCAAGGTCACATACCTACAAATTTGCATTAGAACTACGGTGCGGTACCCAATAATGGGTCTAAATTAATAATTTCACATTTTTATTTAATACTGTATTCAAATCAATTATGATGGTCACACATGACTTTGTTATAAAAAAATTTATTAACAACGACAACAATTTTCACTTAAATAGTTATTTTGATAATTTTAAATTTTAACAATAAAATATGATATTAATTATCTAATTATAATCGAATGTATAAGATAAGATAAAATATAATAACGTATAAATATCTATGTTGTTAATCATATTTAATTGAATAAAAATATAATTATTATTATGATATATAAAAATAATAATTATATATATATGAGCATGCAACATAAAATAAATTACAATAATAAATTACAAAGAAATAAAAATTCGATTGTCACTGTTGTTTTAAATAAATCTAAAATTTAAGATTTGTCTCTCTGTTACAAGGTAAACGAAAAGAGTGCAATTACAGTACCGTACTTCGAAACAGTCTTTGGTGGATGGTACCTTATGAAGACTTAAGTGCTTAAAGAAAATTAGTCATGGTTTTAGGGAAAAGTTTGTAGTTGTCCTTATGCTCATATGAACATTAAATTTTGCTAAGAGAATATAAATTTAATTTCTAATCCAAAAATTCAGATAAAAAATGATAATTTTTATTATTGGACGATAATTGTTCTTTTTTTTTTTTTTTTTTTTTTTTTTGAAATATGCATATATGGTATTGGATTGAAAATAACAGGACATCAAAAGTCCAATTATGGGAATCAAACAAAGTTAATACGTTGGCATCTCTTAGCAACTTTTCAAGTACCCACATCAGCTACAACTAAAACAATCATATGGATTAGCATAGGATGTAATACTCACCGGATTAGCAACCAGATCTGTTGTTGTCTCATTAGCAATTTCGGGGGGGTGGGAGTATGAATCAGCTTGCTTAGTATGTGTAGACGGTGTCATGTAATAACCAAAAAAGGGGCCATCGTCTACTCATCAAAGGCATGACATCCGAAAAGAGAAAAGAGACAAAGATTGTAGCATGATTTTCATTTGTTCTCGTTCAAAAACCATAAATAAAACACATGACGTCCCAGTACCCTTTTTAATTTTACAAACCTTTTTCATCTTGGTAAATGGCAAAATATAATTCAAAACTTCAGATTTATATATTTAGAGATTTAATGAGTAATAAGGGTGGTCATTTTTATAAATTTATAATAAAAAATATTATTAGTGACTGTGTTACGGTACGATGGATGGCACACACACACGGACAGAGTGCAGGTGCAGAGACAGATGACATTTGACGCGCACAAGAAATATCCAACGAGAGTTGGTAAGATCATTTACGATCAACGCCTACCATACGAGGAACAACATTAATCTATCTCGTATACAAATATTGTATACACGTAAAAAAGTATTTATTAGTATTACACTTTTTAACAAACTCAACTAACTTCGCTAATAATAATTAACAAACTCCACGACCAAAATATCCCCAAAAAAAAATCCAGATTAAAAAAGAAAACAGACATTACTGATCAAGAGCATTAGGGCCAGAACAGTAATTCACCACATGATTCCAAACCCACTGAACCAAGAACCTGCGTCTGATCCCATTCATATTGTACGTGGCACCATCATGTCCATCCAAAAGCTGACCCGTGTACGACCCACCTCCCCCAGTTCCGTAAATACCCTCACACAAATCCGCAATCTCCACCGGGAAACTCGGGTCCTGACCCGCATACCAAGCGTTAACTAACGGATTCGTTGCCAGCTCGGCAATCTCGTGACCGATCACGCTTATCATGCCGTCAACTCCGACGTCTCCGTTAGGTGACTTAAACGGCTTCAACCCAGGGATGTAATCGGGTACGGCGAAGGGATACGCGCACACACCCGGACACTGCTTCGCCGAATTCCCGATCCACGCGTACGGTAGAGTGTAACCTACGATAGACGGGAATGTGAAATAGTGGAACCCACAAACTTGCCCACAGAAATCCTGGACGTACACGTCATCAGATGTCAGAAGGAGGTATAATCCGCTGCCCGGGTTTATAGGGAGAGGATTTGTGGACGATGATATGGCGCTTTTGATAACTGATTGAATGGATAGGCGAGTGAGGGATTTTCCGTGTGAGTAAAACCGGTCGTTTTTCTCCGCGCCGAGATGCACGTTACGGGAAATATTCGACCCGGTTTGGTCGGTGTAGAGCTGTATGATCTTCCACCATCCGGAGACGGAAGGGTGTTTGGAATCGACGGCTGACATTGAGTTGATGAACTCGCGGATGATCTTTTTCTGGGATTTTTGCCACGTGCCGTACCATATGGTGTGGACGGTTATGTTGGCGGTTAGAACGGGACCCATGTGGTATTTGAGGTGGACGAATTCGGAGGAGCCCTCGTACTTTTTAGAGCCTCCAAATTGGAGATCGGAGGAGTTGTAGTGGTTAGGCCATGGACGCCAGCCGATGGACGGTGTGATAGAGAGGAGCAGGGGAAGTGCGGTGAGAATGAGGAGCACCGGGACCGAGCTACTCGGGACAAAGACTTCCCTCATGGTAGTGGAGGGGGGGGGGGAGAGAGAGATTGAGTCAAGGGTGTGAGAGTTCCCGTTTGTGTTTTTGAGGTTTTATAGACGGGAAGTAGAAGAGACAGTGTATTTATTTTGGGCATTTTTTGAATTTGAATTTTTTTTTTTTTTTTTTTTTTTGCGCGTTTTGTGTTTCTGTGGGTTGGGTCCCTCAATTCTTTTGCAATTACAAATCCGTCCCAACAATTCTGTCTTCTTTAATTGCTCCTGTGTTGTCTTTGTGAGCAAGGACTCGAATCAGATGACTTGGTAACGATAAAGAATTAAGGAAGGAATGACAAATTTATATTAAAAATAAAATACAATATGTATTTGATATTATGAATATGGGGTAAGATATAGTTAAAAAAATAAAAAAAAAACAATTTATATTATAATTCTTAAATTAATATATAATTTTTTTTTATTTTTTAATTTTATGGATGCCCACCCTCCCTTCACCCTATTTATGAGCAGCTCCAGCTGGCTAGTATCTCCGTTTAAAAAAGAAAAAGTGGGTTTTTCTAATTATAGTGCTAATTATTAAAGTAGGGCTGCAATGAGTGCAACCCCAAATAAAGCAAAGCCTATTATTGTTTGGTAAGGGCGAGCAATTTTTCTGTTAAAATTTAAAAAATCGTCTTTTTTGAATCAATTTTTATATTTTGAATGATTTATTTAATATTTTATTTTGATTCTAAATGAAACAAAATTTTAATTTAATTATTTAGATAATTATCAATTTTAATAATTTTTAATTTGATTAAACAGAATTAACCGAAATAATTAAAAATATATATACTATTTAGATGATATTTATTTACATAAATATTAATATCATATTATAATTAAAAGTTGAGAAAAATATTATAATTAAAAAAATCATAAAAGAGATGATATAATATTAATATAGTTATTTTTATTTTTTGAATTATTAATAGAATAGTAGAGTTAGATTAAAAGTTTTATATTTTATTATTTTGTTTGAAATTTAAATTTTTAAATTAATATTTGATGAACTAATAAATTTTAAACTTTAAAATTAAAATTTATAATCACACGTTGATATGAATAATAAATATTATATTCACATGGACATGAATAAAAACTATTATTATTTAAATTCCTTATAGAGATTTCAATAATACGATCAATTTAAAAAATTTAATGTTATTAATTACTTATTTAGGTCAAGCCGAAAGTATATTAGATTGATTTATAGTTATGATAATTGTATAATCAAATTAAATATGTTATTTTAATTTTAATTATTTCAATTACGACTTAACTAAATTTCAACTCTACTTCCAATTTTTTATGTGAGAAGTAAATATTAGTGCAATTTACAGGAATAATATTAAATCTACAATTTAGAATCAATACAAAAACATGATTTGGTAAATCAGTGGCATACAAATACATACTCAAGTGTGATTTGAGAATTGAAGCATTCTAGAAAATCGCATTTTCTTTGCAAATCTAAAATTAGTAAATTTAATTTTTAATGTTTGGATGCAAACTTTTCTTGGACGACGTGAAAATAAGATTGAATCGATGGTTAAATTTATTAAAAAATATATATTTATTTATAAAAAAAATTGTAATTTTTATGAACAGCTCCTAGTATTTATTGTTTACGGCTCTCATCTCTCGATTGGTGTTAGTGGTGGCCCAGCAAATTACTTTTGCCATTTGTGTTGTTTTCAAGCGTTTCATCACTCCAATGAAAATTCCCTCTCCGCCCATATCATTCTCCAACTTGGTAGGTTCAATGCTTGTCCCCTGATGAGATGAAAAAAGGTTTTGTTGGGTCAAATTATGGCAGAATGAAGTAAATAAGTAGTTTTTTTTTTATCAGGTTTATTTATACAAATAATCGATTATTTTTGTACTTTAAGTTAGTACACATTATTTTTGTACTTTCGTAAAAAGCCATGGGATGGTACGGTACATTTCGGATTTGTAACGGGTTTTAACACTAATCAAATGAGATTACTCATTGGATAATGGGTGCGTGTAAATAGTGTAATAAATTTATATATGTGGATAATTTTTTTGACTTAAATATAATCTTTAAATAAAAGAAAAGAAGGTAAAAGAGGAGGATAATCTTTTAAGCCACTTTATAGGAATCATTAATTTTATTTATAAGCAGAAACAGGAAAAACTTGGGAGTGAACAATTTGAGCCTTGGTAACTCCGAGTTCGCTCATGTCATTGATTTCCGGATATTGGAGGACTGATGGATTCTTAAAGTGTAGCTGCGACGAGTAGGTCCCACACAGTCGGAGAAGTGAAAAAAAGAAGGAACTGCCACAGAAATAGAGAGAGAGAGCGAGAGAGAAGGCGTCGTCCTCACCATCATCATCACCGTCTTGGTTTGATACCTTTGTCATCTGATGATCTATCTGATCCGATACGCTCTCTCTCTCCCAAAAACTCTTCGTTTCATTTGCGCGCGAAAATTGCCGGGGACATTTTTGTAATTTTAGCATAGTACCTCTTCTTTTTCTTTCGGGTCTCCGCTTGAATTAATATTACGATGATCAAATACCCCACCGTGGTCCACCGGCACTAGGGTTCTTTTTATGCCAGCTGTCGTCATTAGACGTCGGCTGTACCTCTACTTGGGTTTACATCTTCTCCACACCATCTTGGAAGTTTGCTTCATAAAATAATTGAATTGAAACCTCATTGTAGTCACCAAGTCCTTTTGCATCAATTCCATTTCAAAGGGGACTTGGAGTTTCGTACCCTACCGTAAACTTTATAAATTTACAAGGGAGGTATGGATCGGTTGAACCCATTTTTTTTTTTAAATAATTTTAAATTATTATTTCTAATATTATTTATTTTCTTAAAAATTATAAATTTTATTTTACAAAATTATAATAACGAATTTATATTTTATTTTGATTTGATCTTGTTATTAACTTAATTAGAGTTTGATTTTGTTTTTATTGAAATAATATTAATTTTTCTCTTATTGATGTGAAAAAAATAAAATCACAAAAGTCTATTCCATATCACGTGATTCTATTCCAAAAATGTTATACACTTACAAGGAGTGAGAAATTAGAAATAATCATAGTTTTATGAGAATCAGTGACAAGTAACGATGTTCGATTATGATCTCATTATCCTCGTGAAACGTCGGATTATGATCTCGTCAAGAACCATTTCAAGTGAGATAATGCATACCACCAAAGTAAATAAGAACAGACATTTTGTAAGCATTCACCATTTTTTTTTTGTAATGCTTGGTTCGAATTATCACTTTTTTCACAATAATAATCAAGGCATTCGATGATGCGGACATGAAGTTACATTTTTCCCACTTATAATTGTCTTTTGTTCTGCAAGATATTCTCATTATGGCCGCCGTTTGATCCACTAGTGGACCAAATGGATGACATTGGCACCCAATTTCAAGTACACCTGGGAGCTAAAAATGTGTTAGAGGCCTCCTACCCTAACACGAAGATGATGGAGAGGTGGATAAGGGGTTGCCTAAGAAGTGCAATTCACACTTTAAAATGGTTACAATACATAGTAGACTTTGAAATGGTTGATGATCTCATAATAGTTGGATTAATTACGATTTAAATATTATTTTAATAAAAATATTCATATGACAATATAGAGTTAATTTTCATTCTTATTATGAAAAAAAATGACAAACAACTCTAAACTAGTAATGGGATGGATTATTTTTATCCTTGAAATCATTAAATTAAACCAATCATAGCAATATTAGGAAAATTCTTCTCTTTAGCCTTCAAAACCACGTTTTGAGATTTCCTCCAAACATTTTTTAGTCTCTCAAAGCAAGTTTTTTGAATGTGAATTTAATTTGCATAAGTAACAATAAAATCTGTCATTTGGCAAAACACACTTTGGAGCTTCACCCCGCAGCTTTTGTGTCCAAACCCGGGGCCCCGTGCCTCCTACCGGTCTATTGTCACGTCCATCCGATCTTTTGCCTCTGGAATTACCAAACTACCCATATCGTCCTTTCCAATAAACGTGGGGACAAGTTTGGGTCCGCACGATGTCCTTTCGATGCTAGGACAATCCTTAATACAAGGGCACTGTTGGCTCATCTAAAACATCCACATTGCGCTATTACCGAGGAAAGCAATCTTCACCGTCCATTCCCCGCCTAAAATACGTCTGTGTGGTCCACATCACCCAAACCCTTACCCCACCATTCATTCCCTGATTTACTAGTTGGTTTGCACTTGATGAACGGTTGCAGTGTAACTCTGTTGACACGATCGTACCATATCATGATTTCATGACAAGCGGTGGTTTGCCATTGCGAATTCCGGAGCGAATTGCGAGGCCGCTAATGACGGGGAGGGGGAGAGAGAGAGTAGCTATCATACAGCCGAGATGGAGAGTGATGGGTTGGCGGGACCCAAAGGGAATCAACAGTAATTGGCAGGAAAAGCAGGAACAAGACCTGAGAGGAGCTTTTTCCGTGGCCCACTTTCAGACTTATTCAGCTTAAGGTGGGATCCACCGCAGTGAATCGTTGCTATTATTAAAACTGTTTTTTTATAAGTATATATTGAATATTCGTGATGACTGGATACAATCGCGTGCGCTGACATGTCATGTCCTGATTCGCCATTTTTGGGACATTAGACACAGTCGCGAAAACCTTGGGCGCCTGCCCCGGCGCAGAGCCCCGAGGAATATACGCTTTTAAACCCACAAAAAATAAAATTTTTAAAATGTATTTAAATAAACAAATTTTAGAAATAACCCATGTTTATCGTGGGCGAAACCTGCGATAGCCTATATCTCATCTTGAACTCGCGACATAGGTTCCCCTGCCACCCGCGGTGTTCCTCCTCCCGCGACTCTCTCCCTCCCTTCCACACGCGGCTCTCTCTCTCTCTCTCTATCTTCTCCGCTGCAGGCGGCCGTCCTCTCTCCCTCCCTCCCTTGGCCGCGGCACTCTCCCTCCCTCCTTCGCCCATGTAGTCTTCCCTCTCTCCCCCCGCCCGCGACAGTCTTCCCTCTCTCCCCCCGACTCTCTCTCCCCCTGCGCGGCTCCCGCAGCACTCCTTTCCCTATGCAACTCCTACGATAGTCCTCCCTCCTTCCCTCCTTCCCTCTCTCCCCCTCCGTGGCCGAATACAATGGGAGCGAGAGGAGCGTTGATGTCACGTCTTGGAGATGCAACACATCTCTGCTACCGACAAGTCACCATGTCGCGGGTTGAATTCACGATATAGCCTGTCGCGACTTCTACCCATAACAAATATAGGTTACTACCGAAATTATTTTGATTTAAATGTAATTTTTTTTTTTGTAATTCCGTTACGTACATGACTCCAGAGTCCCTCCCATCATACATGCACCCTCCCAATCATACATGCACTTGGAGTACTCAAATGTGAAAGCAAACATGGTAGAGAGAAAATAAAAAACAAGAGAGAGAGAGATTTAAAAAAATATATGACAATAAAATTAAAAAAGTAATTTTTTTTATTTTTTATTTAAATCTATAGTCCTGTATCCATCCAAAACAAGAGAGATAAAAATTTGATTCATTGTTATTTGAGAGATGAAGAATATTTTTTATTTTGTCTCTAATTTTATAAATCAAACGTGATTTTTTTTTCTTTTTTTTTCCTTATTTATCCGGGAGACCTCTATGCCATTTCAAACTTTATCTAAATGAACAGGGTATATTTATTAAAGTAATTCAATGCAAATTAAATGAACTAAAACTTAAATATATTAAAATTTTACGTTATAATTAAAATTTAATATATATTAATTCATTTTATCTCCGGTATTATTCTTTTGCTGGTTACTATTTTGGTTTAATTAAACAATGTCATTTACGATAGTGAGTTTTGAAATAATTGATTTTTTTTTTTTTGATTACATAAAAGTTACAAAAATTATGATAATACACGTATCTATATCGAATACTAGATTTCAAAAAAAATTCTTAAACAAAAGTTTTTTGCCACTTAGTGTCCCTATAAGTACTTTGAAATAATTGATTATTTAACATTCCTTTGGTTTCATTTTATTGAAGTTGTAAGGGGCTGTGAGTTCAACATTGGAGGTGGATAGAAAATGTGAGAATCGACAATTGAAATTGGGAATGGAAAGATAAGGTTGTGTGTCCGTGACTAAATCTTTCAGTTAAATTTTAAGTTAAACTACCAAATCTAGTTGGGCAGCATATGTGCCAAAACCCTATTAGAATCCCTATGGCAGCCTACAATTTGTATCGGTATGGTAGTTAAGGTCAAGACAATCTTCAACCCTCCTTTTCTATTAAGAGCATAAATTGTTTGATTTATTTCATATTATAATATTAATCAATAATAACATCATCTTCCATAATTTTGTATATAAAAAAATCTTTATAATTAGTATTTATATTACTGTGAATAGAAATTACTACACTCTCTCTGCTACTAAATACCGAAATAATATATTTAGAGTGCTTCGATTATAGTTTCAAAATTCTGAAGAAAAAATGCAAGTAGGCAACCAGTTGCGAGATAAGAAGGAATTTTTTTGGGGGGGGGGGGTGTAGAAAAACGCTAATTAAAATGGATATGCATGCGTGACTTGTGAATGAATTTCAGGGTTTGAAACAAGGGGCACAAATCCAAATTAACTAACGTACCATACAGTTGACATGATTCTCGATAAAGTGGAACTCTTTAATCAAATAAAGTGAAATTAATAGGAGCCCGTGAACAAGCTTTTGTTAATCAAAGATACCAAACAAATGATGCTTTAGTATCTTTGATTGAAATTCAAATTGATTTGATTTCAACAATTGAAAAATGTGTGTGTGAGAGAGGGAGAGAGTTCTGGCTAAATGGGTAGGTGAGAGAAATCTACAAGGATGGCTTTAAGCTGTCAAGTATAAAGGTGGGATTGAAAGGGATGCATGAGAGGTCGCAATCGGAGTATCATGGATTGAACTGGCCGAACGTGAAGCGGCTTATATTGCCCAATTAAATTCGAGTTTGGTGGTAGTAGTTTTCAACTTTATTCTTAGTTGGGGCATTTGCCCTCCTAGATGTTAGATATTGGTAGCTATTTTTGTATTTTCTGCCTCTACACTTTTTTTTTTAATATCATAATTAATAGGATAAGGGTCCATGCAATTTCATAATTGACATGCTTATGGCGGCCCTAAAGTTGTTACTTGAATCAATTCATCTACAATATTTTTCTTTAAAAAAAAAGAGCAAAAAATGAAAATGGGATAAGCCTACATGCACTAAATGAATTTTACCAATCAAAATCATTTTACCATATTTTGATGATTACGTTACACTTATTATCATTATAAAGTTGATTCTGTAAATCTAAGAAAGATTTCTTAATAACATGATGGAGAAATGCAATTTTATCACAAACAAGTTTATAGGTTCGATAAGTCAAAAGAGAACAACCTGCAATTTTTCTCACCTAATGCATATCTTTTCTTTATCGGGGGCAAGTATGCTCTCTCTCTCTCTCTCTCTCTCTCTCTCTAACTTTTTTATTATATTATATTTAAAAGCCTTACAATTTAGACCTTTTAAGAGGTATTGGTTTGGAATGTTCCCCAACCCCTGACGGCAAGAGAAACTCTTGATAACGCTATGCCAGGCCAAATAATTGGTGGTTTCTTTCTGTCAAAGTTTGATTAGCAAGATGGGATCAAATTAAGGTAGAAAAGGAGAGGAATTAACATTTTTTTTTCAAAACATGGTACAATATTAGTTCAAATATCTCTTTCATTCCAGAACAAAGAAAAGGAAAAAGGATCATTGCGCTCAAAGAGGAAAGATTTTATCGCCCTAGGCGAGGATATGACAAAAAGAGGGAGTGTAATAGTAAAATAGGTCTGAAAAATCCAAAATAAATATCATGATTGCAGAGGAATAGAGTACCTTGAAAAGAGGTTGCTAAAATGAATTATTGTAACCACCCACGATTCAGAAAATATGATGGGGGATGGGATTTGAGATTAACCACTTTTGTTGTTTTCTTTGGTTTAAGGAGATACAATTAAATATAATCGAATCGGAAAAGTGATGACGGAAGAGGGGGGGGGGAGTCTATCGCCTGAGCTGCCCTGAGGGATGCATCACCTGGGTTGTAGTTTGCGTTGTAGCATGCTAATTAATCTCAAATCAGTTTGCATGAATTTAGACCTACAACTCATCTGCTCCACTTATTTGCACACTTTATATTATGTGGCATGTGCATCCATTTGAAAGGAACAGCTTCAGGCTCAGCGTTAGAGGGTTTGTAGTTGAAGTCCCTATGAAGCTGATCATACTGTGAGAGAGAGAGAGAGAGAGAGAGAGATAGAGAGGTTCCATCTACTTCTTGTTTGCATTCAAGTCCACCTACACTAGTGTGGGCTCGAGGCCCTTTTCTATATTAATGATGTAGTAGGTACTAGCCCCTCAAGTGCAATTTTTTTGGTACCTACTACCGCTCTAGAATCATATCATTAATTTGATTCGAATGTTTACGGGGACCCTATTTCGGAGATGATTTTCTTAACGTGATTTTTTTTATTTTCAAGTTTCGAAATTGAAAGTTGGTTAAGAAATCTAACGACCAATTTCACTTGACTGACGGTCTGTTGATGCCCATAAACTGTAATTTGATCCTGTCCAATGAAGGATGCTTCCAATTTAGAAAATTATTATATAAAATGTTATAAAAACCAAGGGAATAACAGCAAATTTATTTTTTAAGTGGAAAATTAAAAAATGGAACAATCTTTTCCTAGTAAATATTAAAAAAATACCCACCATGTAGAAAATTCTGAAAAAAAATACCTTGTAAATATATTCCTGAACAATATTTTTCTAGACACAGCCTTAATATCAACTACAAGGTCTAAAGCAGACTGCCTTCGTTGCCTTTGAGAGACAAAAGGTTATCAGCTGCCATAAGACAGCCCAAAACAGAACCAAAGTGGACCGAGAAGTTTTAATAACCCAAGAATAAAAGAGCTTTCCAGGACTCCTCCAATACACACTTGTTAACCTGATGACCAATCAACTCTCCACCCCATCCCCCCAGCATCCCAATTCATTATAGGTATAAAACCCCATAACAAGATGTAGCCATGTTGCTCCTCGTCCTCTTAGGCGAGAGCAATATACACTCAACACGACTTTCTCCAGTCTTCACAAGTTTTCGCAAAAGAAATGAATTCGATTTTGAGAACTCATCAATACATCCCAACAACCAGGTGGTCTTTTATCTTGGGTTTGGGGAGGGGGGATGAGATTTCAAGCACAGTACGAGATCATGGCAGAAAATCAGCAACCAACCCGGCTGTCTTGCTCCCAGATATCATGCATAAAACACATTGGTTTTCGTTTAGTATTGCAATTGTAAGGCTTATAGATGTCATTGCATAAACTTTAAATTATGATTTTGCACAATGATGACGTAAAAAAGATCTATTAAATAGATGCAGTATATAACAAAACAACCCGTCAAAAGAACCTTTACTGCCAAAATACTTAAAAAAAAATAATAGTTTCCAAGAAACAATAAGGAAAAGAAGCTAAGGCAGATTTAAGAATCTGCAATGGTGACTTCGACTTCTACGCCAGGTTCAATGGTGATGGAGGTGATCTGCTTAACCACATCTGGGGAACTGAACAGATCAATCACTCGTTTGTGAACACGAAGCTCAAATCTATCCCAGGTGTTTGTTCCTGCAAATAAGAGTTAATGCATGTCAATGTCTCGTCAGTGAAGGGAATAGTAATGGATCATTGTCAGTGCCTCAACATTCTTACAGCAAGCTCATACATAGTATTTCCGACAACAAGAAACAGAGAGTTTTCACATAATCCACAAAGAACTCGTTTTTGTATGGTGCTCAAAATATTGATATAAGACTCGTGGGGAGAAGTGACGAAAGAAATCAACCAAGTGAGCAAAGTGAAGAAAAAAAGCCACCAAGTGATTATAAAGCCCATTAATGCTACTCTTTAAAGGACATGCATCCATCAAGCAGAAGAAAAAAATTGCATCTGCAAGCATGCCCTTGTCTTTCAGTCTAGATATTTTTTCCCATTATAATGGGATGCAACTGGTATGCCTATTTCAGAGGCTTCCAGGAAGCAAATATGTATGTGCGTGTGTATGTTTACAACCAAAAATGACAACAGGTGCCACCACATTCAAGCAAGATTGCAGTGCAAAATGGAAGTGACTATAACCCAACAACTATGAAACAATCAAGGAGACCAAAGACCAGCCAATCTCAAAAATGGTTATCTCCTAAATGCTCCTCCAAGAAAGGATTGAAGCTCAGTAGATTTAAAGAGATGTGCAAAACATAGAAGCACAATGCACTTTTCTCTCACCATAACACAATTTAAAACACCTTTTAAAGGGCTAAAGGTCAAAACAAGCTCTGCAATTTAGAGAAGGCCAAAAACAAAGACTGTTTCATGTAAAGGGGGGCACCTTTAACATTTGATGATATGAAAAGGAAACTTCTCAAAACAAAAATTGTACCTTCACCACAAGGAGACTTCCCAGTAGTGATGTGAAGAACTTTAGCGGGCATTACTATGGGCCCCTTAAGTATCAAAACTTGTCCTTAGCACCACGAACAAGATCAGCACACACTACAAATATGTAAACAAATAAACAAAAATTAGTATCACTGTCCAAAGGAAATCCATGGAAAAGACACTGGATATGATGCAAACATTATGCAAAAATAAGAAAGTAAAAGTACATATCAAAGAACATAAAATAAAATCAAGAACCCCCAACATCGATCCACTTACCTAATGGCAGGAAGGCAAAAGACCTCCTTTTACCTTCCTTCTCTACACTAAGAGTAAAACCACAAAACAAAGAACAAAGACGAAACTGGAACACAGGCCACTTATTCATTATGAACAAAGGATTTTGGGCAACTTTATGCCTAACCCCATGAACTTTACTTAGCAACAGGATGAAGCATCCAAATGATAGGCTTATTAAGTACTTATTAGCTTCAGATGATACCAACCGATTCCTCACAATGTGGAATACAGAGACGAAGTAGCACCATTCAGCCAGAGGTTTGCTCACAAGCATTAGCAAAGATCATTTCATGAGATTAGGACAAATGTCACCATCTATGAAGATGAAACACTTCATAAGAGTAGAACAAATGTCACCATCAATGAAGATGTGTTGGTTAGTATGCCCATTGATGGGCATTTTGGTAATCTTGGGATAATGGATTAACTCCCATTATCCC
Organism: Dillenia suffruticosa; assembly: GCA_033439265.1. Lineage (NCBI taxonomy): Eukaryota > Viridiplantae > Streptophyta > Magnoliopsida > Dilleniales > Dilleniaceae > Dillenia > Dillenia suffruticosa. The sequence continues at coordinate 12,757,318 of JAVTVX010000010.1, read as the reverse complement.
ATTTACCATCCCATTTTACCACCCCATTAACTCCCAAGTAATAACTCTTCCTAATGCCTTGGAGTGTGCCTACGTGAGTTGAACATTCTTTCTCTCCTAAGTTCGAGTTTGGGGGAAGACACAAGGTGGCTAGGGTTTGCACACATCCCTAGAGTGAGATCCATTGAGGGTTAGAGAAAATTCTGAGTAGGAAATTTTTCTCTGTCTCCTTCGTCACCGGACTTGAGGCTTGAGGCATCGTGGCAGTATGATGGTGGTTCAATCCCGTGATCACCATCCCGACCGTGCAATTTGTTCAAGAGACTTCACGATCTGATTGGATTTTTGGAGACCCTACACGCTGAGGTATTTATCCCGAAAAATTCTGATATTTTTACTACGCTTCCGCATGCGCATGCCCTGTGAATTAAATCCAACAAGATGGAACAAAGATGCAGCGCAATGCCATGACAAGGTTTACTAGAAAATATTTCTGTTGAGTAGAATGCATCACAGTGTACGCATCATCCAATGCACCGCAAACACTCATTTCTACACGTGTATGTTCAACATATGCCTCCTTTATTATGCATAAATATCTGAAATTTCCCCTGTTAAGTTTGTGAAGATCTAATAATTGAAGACTATAGCTCCTACAAAATAGATAGAATCAACAGGATTAAGCATAAATAGGCAAATCTACGGATCCCAGGAATATGAGAAGTTAATTAACTCAATTTTACCACGGATTCCGCAGTCCTAACTTATACCCTTTAATTTCTCATGAGAACGGTATCATAAAATCATATTAAGATAAGACAAGTCTAATCCTATAAAAGAACATTCACTAACAACATAATGTTGATCACTAAATACCAGATTTTCAGGCTTAATGAAATAATAAACGTAAGTCGGAGAATGAAAAGAAGTCAGGGCCAAAAAAAAAAAAATGATCCAAGGACTAGTATTGGAAGTAAGAACCAACCTCGTATGACATAAACAAATGAACATATTGACAAACACATAAAACGCTAGCCGGCTATCGGAAAACAGACCTTTCTAGAGATTTTTGACATGCTTGGAGGATAGAGTAATGCGAATCTTGTGAATCTGCTCCTGAGATTCCTCGAGGCCAGGCTTCGTGGGCTTCATCCCTGCGTACGCCGCCATGGTTTCTTCCTCTGCGTCTGCAATACCAGATTGTCAAGACCAACAGAGATAATCAATTAATAAATTTGTGAGAGAAAAGAGTACTTGGCGATCTAGAGAAAGCGACTTCTGCCTCTGCTGCTAAGAAGATATGGCACCCAACGCAATTAGGTTTTTTTGGCGCGAAAGGGTGATCATATTGGCATTAGGGTTTCGAGCGAGAATTCCCTTGTTTGTTTGCGTGAGATTCGGGTTAATGGGTTAATTCGGGTGGTTTATGCCCAATGACCAGCATATACCCGAACCCGAACCGAACTCCCCGCCCCCCCCCCCGGCGGTGCAAAATAATACCATGCAGACCAAACCGTATTTTTCCTTTTTTTTTTTCTTCTTTGGTCGACTAATCATATATTTCTTATATATATAAATATATATAATATTTTTTAATAAAAGGCACAAGGACCTATGATAATGTTATGAGAAAGATAAATTTTTTTTTCATACAATTCAGTAAGAATTTAAAATGATTTTTAAAATTCATATTTGTAAAGAATCAATTCATACATATAAATCATATTTTCTTTTGTTTTTCTGTTTCCGAATATAATTTAGTGAATGCTACCTAAAAATCTTTCAATAATATTTGTATACCTGTTTCATTAATATTACTATACCTATATCTGGAAGGGGTTTCGACCAAGCAACTTGACACCAATGGGTCTTACCAAAATGCAACAACTTATTTGCATTTTTGCGCTATGACTGGACCCGTGTGCTCTTGAGGTGGCACTCAATGCAATTACTACAAAGAATGCATTGATGGGGAGCAAAGTGATGCCCTTGTGACATCTATTTCTTAAAAATTTAGTCCATTTTTTTTCCAAATAGAGATAACTATTGGACTGCATTAAGCATTTTAGGAAAAAGTACAATCAAATCATATAATAGAAGTCACCAAGCTCCAAACAATGAATTGTTCCTATACATATTTTACATATTACAATTTTATGTCTCCGAATATGATTTTGTCCGTGCTTAGTTTACCAAGTCTCATTCAATTCTGTGATCCTTAAGGAGAATCCGGTGTTCCTCCCCTGCATCCTACAATTTTTTCACAACCTCTAGTGTAGGGATCATCGGTTTTCCCTGCACTATTGTCCTGCCCGGGCTTGCATGGTTTGGGCCTGTCTGTTCTCATGGCTGGTGAACCAATATACGTAGTAGCATTTGCAAGCTCAACATAGGCTGAGCTCCAAGTGGAGGGCCACGATGCAAAATGCAACAAAAGCTTTTGATGATGCTGCCATTTCTTTCTCAGACTAATTGTAACTTGTGTAGTAAGTTGTCATGAATCTTGGTATTTAAAGAAAGATCTTTTACCTATTTTAGTTCTTGGATGGTTATTGTAAACTGTGGGGAAAGTTGTCATTGCCTTTTTCCTAGATTATAATAACAACAATGTTTGTTTATTCAAGGAATCCTGGGCCAAACAATAGACAATGATTTTTTGTTTTGCATTCGGTTAGCCCTCTCAACCCTCAAAACATAGAAATCAATCTGGGGTACAGTGGCCTTGTAGCTGGCTGTTTATCTAAAGTTGACACTGCCGAATGCTTAAGATTGAGTTATAATGATCCCACAAATTTGGAAACCGTAGTGTAACACAAAATGTATCAACACAAGCTCTCAATATCAAAGCCGACTCTCGAGCACTGTAGGCCCCTTTATATGTAGGGGAAACAAAGGCAGCAGTCACTAATCTGGTCAGGGAGCAGCTGCACCAGGTCTAACATAACAAGCACCGTGGTGCAGCTACACAAGCTAAAGAAATGCAGCATCTGCCAGTAACAGAGCATCTTCAAGCATTCCTTGACTGAAAGCCTAACACTCAACCAACACACGGAGAACGTGGATCACAGACTCCAACATTATCAACTCTATTAAAAGCCATCCGAAGATCCATGGCCTTCTCTGGTGACATAAATGGTGGAACCACAGATCACAGAGGAAACCCTACTTGTTTGCCAGACCGGACTGCAACCATTGGATACATTCAGCCTCTGAAATAGTGTTGTTAGTGGATTGATTTATCATGGTCCGGTTAGTTTAATTTGTTTTGGTTATTTATTGCTTTGAATTAGGCTAAAACCTTGATGTATTAAAAGCATCACTGGAGAAAAGGACTTACACCCGCTCGCTCTCAATTAGAAACTAAGTGATTTTGCAACTACAACTCAAATGTCACCGTTTCCTTTCTCTTAAAAATCTCAATTTCGAGTTTCTCTTATATATAAAAAAATAAAAGAGTCTAAGTGATTTTAAATTCAAATTTTATTTGCGTGTTTTTATTTGTCTATTAATTTTGTTTTTCTCTTTATTTGCTACTATATTTATGATTTTCCTTATTAGGAAGAAAAAAGGTCATAATGACCATTGACATACTATAACATCAACAATTACGAAGAATATCAATCCCCACCTGTAAAAATTCTTTGTTTTTTATTATTTTTATTTTGGGAATTCCTTCTCTTTGTTGTAAACACACTTTATATTCCTATAGAATATTGTTCCATTAACGACTATAGCCTTGGTTTTTCCCTCGTTGTTTTGCTTTTGGTCACAAACGATGGGAGAAAGTGAAAACGCTTGTAGTCACTATTATCATTACTCAGTATCTTCCAATTGCCTCAAGGAACGAAGTATGACCATTTGGTGAGAAGTTTTCCATCGAACTTGTGCTTAAAAACTGTGATAACTAGAGCGAGGCACCGCATTGATGTCCATAAGTCCCACCAAATGCAACAAACTTCTCTACATTTTAGATTATGGATCTATATTGCACGGAAACAGAGACAAAAAACATAAATGTATACAAAATGACAAGGGTAAATGATATTTTATAAAAATATAGAAAATGGATACGTAAATAAATGCGTAAACAAAAAAAAATATAAAAATTTTTATATAAATATTAAGTATTTTATGAAAACAATATAATAATTATATTTTATAATAAAAATCTAGAATAATCAAATATATAATTATTTATCATAAGAAAAAATAATAAATAAATAAATAATTCATTAAATATTAAATATGAAAATATATGTCAATATTAGAAAATATAAGAATTTTTAGATAAATATTAATTAATTTTACTGAAACTTCAAAACATTTCAAAAATGAAAAATATTTTGAAAACGAAAAAATGCTAATATTAAATATTACCGTAAATCAGAACCACAGATGAATCGGATGAGATTTGAAGCACGGTACCAGATCATGGCAGAAAATAAAAACCTGCCACCAACCCCGCAGTCCTGCTCCCCGATATGACGCATAAACTTTAATGAGAAACACATCGGTTTACATTTTGTATTGCAATTGTAAGGCTAATAGATATCATGCATGGACTTTAAATTATGATTTCCCACACATGATGAACATAAAAAGATCTCCCAAATAGATGCAGTACATAAGAAAACAACCCGTAAACAAAAAGATTGATCATAGTAACATCCACTCTACATAAAGCGAACTTTTACTGCCAAAATTCTTAATAATAATCTCCAACTTGGGCTTGTCCTACGGAGCTACGAGTTCAAAACTTCCACAAAAAGAAATAATGAGGAAAAGAACGAAGCAAAGGCAGATTCAAGAATCTGCAATGGTGACTTCAACTTCAACACCAGGTTCAATGGTGATGGAGGTGATCTGCTTAACCACATCTGGGGAGCTGAACAGATCAATTACTCTTTTGTGTACACGAAGCTCAAATCTATCCCACGTGTTTGTTCCTGAAGATAAGTTAAAGCATGTCGATGTCACGTCAATGAAGGCAATAGTAATGGATTATTGTAAGTGCCTCAACATTCTTACAGAAAGCTCAAACATAGTATTTCCAACAGCAAGAAACCGACAGTTTTTGGCGTAATCCACAAATAACTCTTTTTTGTATGATGCTCAAAATAATGATATAAGACTTGTGGGGAGAAGTGAAGAAAGAAAGCAACCAAGTGGGCAAAGTGAAGAAAGAAAGCCACCAAGTGGTTATATAAGCCCGTCAATGCTACTTTTTAAAGGACATGCATCCACCAAGCAAAAGAAAAAAATTGCATCTGCAAGCATGCCGTTGTCTTTCAGTCTAGATATTTTTTTCCCATTATAATGGGATGCAACTGGTATACCTATTTCAGAAGCTTCCAGGATGCAAATATATACATGTGTGCATGCATGTTTACAACCAAAAATGACACTAGGTGCACCATATTCAAGCAAGATTGCAGTGCACAATGGAAGTGACTATAACCCAACAACTATGAAACAATCAAGGAGACCAAAGACCTGCCAATCTAAAAGATGGTTATCTCCTAAATGCTCCTCCAATAAAGGATTGAAACTAAGTAGATTTAGGAAGATGTGCAAAACATGGAAGCACAATGCACTTTTCTCTCGTCATAACACAAATGAAGACAATTTTAAACACCTCTTTAAAGGTCTAAAGGTCAAAACAAGATCTGCAATTTAGAGAAGCACCAAAAACAAAGACTGTTTCATGTAAAAGGGGGACACCATAAGCATTTGATGATATGAAAAGGAAACTCTCAAAACAAATGTTATACCTTCACCACAAGGAGACTTCCTAGTAGTGATGTGAAGAACTTTAGTGGGCATTCTTACGGGGCCCTTAACTTTCAGCCTCTTGTCCTTAGCACCACGGACAAGATCAGCACACACTACAAAGATGTAAACAAATAAAAAAAATTAGTATCACTGTCCAAAGGAAATTCACGCAAAAGACACTGGATCTGATGTAAATTATGCAAAAATAATAAAGTAGAAGTAAATATCAAAGAACCCAACATCGATCCACTTACAACACACCTAATAGCAGGAAGGCAAAAGACCCTCCTTTTACCTTCCTTCTCTACACTAACAGTAAAACCACAAAACAAGAAAACATAAAACAAAGAACAAAGATAAAACTCAAACAGGGCTCACTCATTCATTATGAACAAAGGATTTTGGGCAAGCCTAAACCCATAAACTTTACTTAGCAACAGGATGAAGCATCCAAATGATAGGTTTATTGAGTACTTATTAGCTTCAGACAATGCTAATCGATACGTCACAATGTGGAATACAGAGATGAAGCAGCAGCATTACCCAGCGGTTTGCTCACAAGCATTAGCAATGACCCATTCATGAGATTAGAACAAATGTCACCATCTAAGAAGATGGAACAAAGATGCAACGCAATGCCATGACAAGGTTTACTAGAAAATATTTCTGCTGAGTCGGATGCGTCACCGTGAAAAAAATCCAATGCACCACAAACACTCATTTCTAGACGTGTATGTTCAACATATGCCTCCATTATTATGCATAAATATCTGAAATTTCCCCTATTAAGTTTATGAAGATCTAATAATTGAAGACTATAGCTCCTACTAAATAGATAGAAAGAAAACAGAAAAGACCAAAGTAATATCAACAGGATTAAGCATAAATAGGCAAATCTACGGATCCCAGGAAGATGAGAAGTTAATTGACTCCATTTTACCACGGATTCCGCAGTCCTAACTTATACCCTTTAATTGCTCATAAGAATATTATCATAAAATCATACTAACGTAAGACAAGTCTAATGTTATAAAATAGCATTCAGTAACATCATAATGTCGATCACAAAGCACCAGATTTTCCGGCCTAATCAAATACTAAATGTTAAGTCGGAGATTGGAAAGAAGTCAGAGGAAAAAAAAGATCCCAAGGACTGGTATTGGAACTAAGAACCAACCTCATATCACATAAACAAATCATCATATTGACAAACACATAAAACCATAGTCGGCCATCGGAAAACTGACCTTTCTCGAGATTTTTGACATGCTTGGAGGATAAAGTGATGCGAATCTTGTGAATCTGCTCCTGAGGTTCCTCGAGGCCAGGCTTCGTTGGCTTCATCGCTGCGTACGCCGCCATGTTTTCTGCCGCTGCGTCTACAATACCAGATTGTCAAGACCAACAAAGATCAATCAATTGATAAATTTTAGAGAGAGAGAGAGAGAGAGAGAGAGTACTTGAGGGGCGAACTAAAGAGAAGAGATGAGAGAGCGGCTTCTGGCTCTGCTGCTAAGAAAATATGGGCACACAACGCAATTAGGGTTTTTTTACGAATGTGGGCGTGATTATATAGGCAGGGTTTCAAGCGAGAATCTCCCTTATTTGTATCCGGGTTGGTTCGGGCGGTTTATGCCAAATGACCGCCCTACACCCGAACCCGAACCGAACTCAGCACCCAAGACAACCGACGATTCGAAACTCTGAAATAAGTTGGTGTTTGAAGCTCATCGTAATTCTTTTGTTTGTAAATATTCTTAAAATTTAGAATATTGATTATTATAAAAAAATTTAGAAAGATAAAATTGAAATTTAAAAAAATCTGTTAATGTTCCTAGTACCATGTTATCATCATTTTGAAAAATATTTTTTTCTTAGGTTAATCTTTTTTAACTTCTTTTATTGTGTGATAAATGAAATTTAATTTTTTATGATATTATATGATGCAACATAATACCATACAAACCCATAATGAAGAAACAAAATTTTATTTCATGTGTGATATTCATAACACACTATTTTTCCTTTTTTTCTTCGTCGTCGTCGACTAATCACATATTTCTTATATATTTATATATATAATATTTTTGAATAAATGGCTCATCAACTTATGATTATAATTTGAGCAAGATAATTATATAATGAAAATTTAAAAATTCAAATCTACTGGATATACTAAATACCAAATTTTACTTTTTGGGATAAATCACTGGTATAGGTTTAATTAAATCCGATTTGAGTTGAATTGAACTCTTGAAGGCAAATCTCTCTCTTCATATGTTTTCTCTATATATAAAATTTGAATTCAAAATCTTATCTAAGAAGAATCAATATTTGATCACAAGAATAATTAGGCATTAATAACACCAAACTTTCCTTAAAAACTTATCATCTTCGGAACGAAATTACTCTATTATTTTTAATTGGAATCAATGGTGGTCCTTTGTTCTCTCTCCCTCTCTTTTGAAGAGGTAAGTCACTCATTTAAATGCACGCCCATCCACGATTCATGAGCTTCAGCATACGAAGTGACAACCATAATTTTCTCAAATCATAGATTATATTCTCGGTGCACGACAATGTTAATAGGGAAATGAGAGAATCTGCATGTGAAGTCCCCAAAATTTCAGAGACTTGGCTTTAAAAAAATTGCATAGTGAATTTTCGGCTGATAAATAAACAATTATGGTTTTGGCAAGAAATGATGACTCTATACTTAGCGACTCTTACGGTTGATAGAGATCTTGATCGACTAAGAGAAAATAATTGACCGAGAAAAGGGAGAGAAAAATATCGATCAATCTACCACAATGTGCCTCAACTGTATCGAATGATCTTAATGAGACACAGAGAGGAGAGAGTTTGTATGTACATGGGTCTAAGCATTTATCAGCCAAAAACACTTGTATGTATTTGCATGCATGGCTGGATCCATACACTACCTTTCCCCCATGTTGGGGCCTTGTATGTATTTGCATGCATGGCTGGATCCATACACTACCTTTCCCCCATGTTGGGGCCTAAAATGTTGTTAATCCCATGCGGTTCACATGCAATTTTCCATTCCAAAACAGAGATTTCCCCGTCTTTAAAAATCTCACCTTGATTGATTCTTGCACTCGACATTTCTATATTCCTACCTAAGAGCAAACTCGGTAATCAATGAAACCTTGCTTGTATCGGATGACTAGTACACAGATCATAACATTCGCACCCGCCTACAAAAACTTGGGGTGTTGCTAGGCAGATCTGTTGATAGAAATAACCTTCCAGTTTCAGCAGACTTGAATTGGCTTCATTTGCATGTTTAAAGATGAACACTGAGCTGATCAATTTTTGATAACAAGCATGACCAAGACACTTCAACTGAAAGTAACCTCATTCTAGGATTAAGTTATCAAATTTATGTTTGCACAAAAATGTGGCCCAATCGCATCACCTAGTTAAGATTAAATCACAGTGACGGCACCCCCGTAATAACTGGCTTCCAATTCATAAAGTAGTTTACCATCTTCCACACGTGAGATCATGGAAGCCAACTCACAGCAGCTCTAGAAGCAGTTAAATACTAGCTACCTTCCATTTTATGAGACAACTTAATATTTCTCAGGAGGAGAATGTCATGAAAATCATACAAGAGAAAAGGGAGTTGAGACATATTAGTTGTTTTCATGTGTACAATATGGAATGTCATGAAGATTGTGAAAATTACTGAAACAGCTGCAAAAGATGTACTTCCAACTGGATTCAAGCTCAGTCATGGTCCCCATTACTATCACGTTCCATCTCCTCGGCATCCTCAAAGCGCTGATCATTAATATGAAGCTGCCATGATAAGGCCGATTAGGTCAATATCTAGACTAATCAAACTTAAGAGCCATCCAAGGTCTTAAAAGCCACTTCAGCATTATGAGTTGAGTGAACGTGTATACATCGGCCTTAAAAATTTATCGACGGGTACTAAATCTTAGAAATGTATTTGAGCGGGTGCCAGGGTCTAAGTTTCAGTTAGGCGACATAGGAAATATAAGAAAATATTTTTCTTTTGAGAAAGTTACTGGCTATGGTCGAGAAGTGTAAGATGTGATCACAAGAACATAAGCAGACCAAAGTACAAGCATACCTCAACAACATTACGAGCTAGGTCATGATCCCCATTTGAATAGCCAATCGGGTTTGGTGGATTTTGGGTGAGATGCCATTCAGAATCCTCTCCTCCCTCTGTCAACATCATAATATTTGTGTTAGACAATTACCTTCCATCATTGAAATGTTCCTGTAGGCATAAAGAACTTTTATATGCCAACACTATTTGGTCCATACCTGTCACATCATGATCCATCAGATCAGCACTAAAAATCCAATTATGTTCTTCCTCTCCTTCGCCATCTAAAGAGAGCGTAAATCACCAGGTAATCAATGTGTCAAGGCAAGTGAAATAATTTTCATTAAGAAGAACTTTAACTTCAAGGGATAAAGACTTACCTTGTTCTAGATCAGGATTTAGTTCTGCACATTCACAGAATACTTCAAACAGCATATCCACTAACCAACAACTTAAAATAAGAAAAATCAGTCACCATTGATCTAGCAATGAGAGAGAGAGGAAAAAAAAAAAAGAAAGAAAGAAAGAAAGAAAGAACAGAATTTACTAGACCAGAAGGCCAAAACACAGTACATTGAGTGGGGTCTGAAGGAATAAGCCTCATCTCTGTGATTTTAGATAAGTCCAACGTGTCATTAGATTCTGAATCTGAGCCCTCTGACTCCTCATCCTCCTCGTCACCGGTCTCAATCTTCACGAAAGCAAATGGCCATTTAAAATCGAAACAACTAATGAGAGGTGCCATAAATAAGTTTAAAAGCACAAAGAACAATGAACAGCTGCAAGTCCACTACACACACACACACACACAAAAAGAACTCTAGCTCATCATGGAATTATGTTATATGTATCACTTCATATTTACCGTCCCTTTTCTCCATTTTTTTTCTTGGAGTTCACCTTATTATTATTGTTACTACTTTTCTTTTTCCTGAACTTTTCTTAGAGTTCACTTGGTACAGCTTATAATTAACCGGCACATCCCCCAAGTATGGAGCAAGATATTAGATTAAAGGAACAATAAAAAAACCCAATCCACCTTCAAAATTAAATAAAAGTCACACTCCTTTGGAACCCTAGTTTTGGAGTTTTCCCAACCTGTACCTTGCTAATAACAAAAAAAAGGGGGTTGCTGCAAATATATAATCACACGTGAATAATCGAAAGTCTTCACTAAAATTTGGAATTGACATTACACTAGCTCTTCAAACAAACACAATCAGATGGACCAGGGGCAAGGAGGAGGGCAGCTCCCCCCACCCCCCCCCCCCCCAAAAAAAAAAAGAAATACATATAATTTCAAATCTTATAGTCCCAAATATTGTTTGCCCCCAAAAAATTATAATCTCCACCATTCTTAAATTATAATCCCAGATGCATGTTGTATTCCCCTCCTCTCACCCCACCCCCAAACGGTTAGTCTGCATTTAAAATTACAGATCCAATCCCTGGTTACTAAGAACATGATGCATCCAATAAGACCTTTATAATTGATGACACAAGCGCGGACCAACTCTTTTGCCACTACTGAACATGTAAAAGGGGAATATTTGCTTGTCTCAGTTTTAGAGAGAGAGAGAGAGAGAGAGAGAGAGAGGGAGAGAGAGAGGGAATACCTGAGCGTAGATGCAAGGAGAAGGGTAAGCTTCGGGATCTCTGGAAACTGCATGAAGAGAGATAGACAAGAAATCAACAGCGAAACCTTTTTCTCTCTCGACATCACTCAACCACACCACCTTCCTGTAAATGACAACTCCATTTAGAACAACTACATACAAATACAAAATTGAGAGAGAGAGAGAGAGAGAGAGAGAGAGTAATTACTTAGTAGAGATGTAGAGTGTGCCGGGAGAGAAAGGAGGTCGGTTGCCGAGAGCAATAGAGACTTGAGGCTGCACGTGGACAAGCTCCTCGCCATTGTCGGCGTCAAGAACTGGTTCTCCGATGCCTCCACCGACTCTCTCCGTAAAGAGCCTTAACCCTCCCACCATTCTCTCTCTTCGCCCAAAATCCCTAATTCGTTTCAACCGCTCTCTCTCTCTCTCTCGCTCTCGCTCGCTCGCTCCCCAAGCACGTACTATGTTTCAGAATTTTCAATCCTCTTTTCAAGTCTTAGGTCTAGGAGTTATAATGTTCACATCGTCCTTTCCCTATCCTAAAACCCCAGCCAACTCTTGCTGGTGATGGCCCAGGCCCAGGCCCAACTTTAGTACTAAAAGCACTGGTTATTGCAAATTTAAATTTGATCACCTTATTTGTACAAAATAAGGCCTCATTTAGATTGTATGAATCGGAATTATGCCACTCAATTCTGATTTTAAGCATTCGGGAGTGTCAACTGAGATTCATAATAAGTATCTATTGGCAATAAAATACTGTTGTTGTGGGTTTCATAAAACTCCAGTGAGGAGGTGAGAACGAAACCTATCAAAATCAAAAAAATAAATAAAAAATGAAAACAAAAACCAAAAATAAAATAAAACAAAAAATAAAATTATTTTCTTAATATTATGCAAATCAATATTCAGAGTTATATTTTGATTAATCTGATTTGAACGCTTGTCTGATCCAATTTAAAAGGTAACTTTTTCAATATAATATTTTTCATTCTCAAAATTCAAATCTAAGAGATCTAATATCTTTATCCACTGAACCAACTATCTATCGGTCAATTACCAAACTTGAATTTGTTCCATTAGAAAATGTTCTTTTTTCTTGCGAAATACCAAATTATTTTTGTAACTTAAAACCCACGTTCCATTAGTGAACGTTACCAAAGATGAGGAATGAAAATCATTCTAAAAGCGGATCTTATTGTAAAACAGCTCGAACAACAAGAATAAAATTGATAATGTCATATCCAAGCCAAAGTGCTCAGGGTCCATTGATGCCATGGTCGGAGGTCATTGTAGTTACCAATAAGTTTGTGGTGAACTCGTTTGAGAGCAATTTAAATCAAAGTTGTTTATGATTCGATTTCTTAGCGGCATGAAATATATTTTCACGCATCATATCAAAGTCATATATAAAGTGTGTGTGTGTGTGTGTGTGTGTGTGTGTATATACACACACACTAAAATAAACCAAACCATTATTCTATAATTAATAAATGAATAAAAAATTATAATTATTGTTCTATCAAATTGCATAATTTTTTTTGATATATTTAAAATTGTAGAAACTAATTATATAATTATAATCCTCTGTCACTTCAATAAACAAATGAAGTATTGAGTAAACCAAATTGATTTAGATGAATTAACGAAGCAAAGATCATAGATCATGATCGGTTGAAAAGGAAATTTGATATCTCTAAGAGAACAGGCTAATAATACAAATCCCTTCTCCAAAATAACAAAACTATAAAAAACAACACGGTTACCTGCAATCAAGGGTTTCTTTCAAATGAAAGTAGTATTTATTAACTAAATTACCCTTGATAAAGTCACATTTGTCAAAGATGTAATTCAAAAGTTAATGGAGAAATATTGATGCAGATAACAAGTTAGAAGAGATTAGAAGAGATAAGAACAACGCAAGAGCATTGTTGAGACCAATAAAAATAAGGAGGGGCTACCGATCCACAATCAATCAAGTGAAATAGGATATTAAATCTACTGATCAAATCTTAATTTCGAAACTTTAAAAAAAATATTAAAAGAATCGTTCCTTAAATAAAATCCCAATAAACATTCAAATAGGATTAGATGGAACATTACTCCGGATAACGATAGTGGGAAAAAAATCAAAATATAAATATAAATAAGGAGGAACCGGACCCAAAAAAGGAAAAACAGAAAAGGCTTAGCTCGCAGTTCCTATGGAACCAAAATAACGCAATATGAAACTTCAGGACTACACGTAAGCAATCACAGAACCATGAAACATCATGCGAGCATGCAATTTACACATCAAGGCATCAAGCAGTGAAACATTTCACCATGTATCATGTCGGACATGGCATAGCTGTTGAACAAATCAAAGTGCGGCCAAGAACAAACACATTCACTCTAGAGAACTAGCAGAAGAATTAAACCATAGCTAAAATAAGCAAATCACAAAGTTTGACATTCTTTGTTCAAGTCATAAAACTAGATCTCATTAAAACGTTACAACGTCCTCTTTGGAAAATTTTACTTAAATAAGAGCCGCCATCTTGCATTTGATAGCAACATAGCAGCCTAGCTTTCATCCGACCTAAAGCCAAAACTGAAGCAAACATTCCAAGCCTAAGCCACAAGAGTGCTGGCAGTGGTGGACTCGCTGCAAAAAAAAAAAAAAAAAAAAAAAAAAAATCAAGTTACATCAGTTAACGAGATCAGATATAATTAATTAATTAGTTAACAAATAAGATAACAAGTTGATAAGCAGGTGCATCTAGCAGTCCTACAAATGAGCATTTAAAAAAAAAAATTCTAAGTGAACTCTTGGATCAGCATGACCTGAAATTAACAACAACAACAACAACAACAAGAACCACCACCACCACCACCACCAGAACCTTAATCCTAAGTTTTGGGATCAGCATGACCCGAAATTAAGAGAAATTAAAACAGAGGCAGATGTTGTATGGCCATGACCACTGAAGGAATGCCAATACAAGAGAGAAAGCAAAACCACAACCATTCAAGATAGGTAAAGGTCTACTTGGCCATTCAAGACAGAAAAGAGAGGAGCCCAATGAACAAACGGTAACTGAATGAGTAAATATGTCCACACGAAGCAGCTAAGGTATGCTCCAGGAGAATTAAAAGATAATGGAACACTGCCTAACTTATATTTGACACAGGAAAAGGTCTACTTAGCCATTCAATACCTCTTGGCAGGAATTCTAGGTGAAAAGGGGAGTAAAAGAGCACAACCCTGTAGGATCTGGAAGTCTAAAGCAATTTGAATGGAACTGAACTCATATCTCTCTGATACCCTCCAGTGCAAAACTAATTAAACAGATGCATGCTCCTGACAATATCCACATGCAATAGCACAACACAGACAGAGATGCAAAGAACTTTGTCATTGCTCCACCAAACACCCAACTCATACAACAAGATCACAATGAAAAATGAAAAAGGGGGAAAGAAGTAGAGAGAAGCATACTATTTCCAAACTGGAGGAAGTTTCTTTGTCCTCTTGTAGTACCGAGCAAGTCGGTGGATCCTACTCTCAACCAAAATCAAACGGAACTTGGAATCCTTGTCCTTCCTGTTCCTCTCAAGATGCTTCCGGATTGCAACTGCCTTCTTAATTAGGTGGTAAAGATCCTCTGGAATCTCAGGAGCAAGCCCTTATAACAGAGATGCAAACTCATAATCAATAATTCAATTGGTTTAGTAAATAGCTAAGAAAACCAGAAAAGAAACAATCACTTAATGCCATATATTTATCACCAAAATTTAACTGAACACAAAAATCAATATCCCCAATGCTGCACTTTCGGTGGAGGAGGAAGACATCAAGATCAAAAGTCACCAAAAAGGAAAATATCTTCAATCAAAGATTAAGAAAATACCATTTTCCTAAAAGCAATATCCAGCATCATTTTTCCACCAATTTAACCACCCCTTCTGTTATGCCTTTGGAATCAAATTTGGAAGAGTATATACATCAAAAGTAGAGAAAATCATAACAGCCACACAAACTCTACCTAGAACTATCAACAACTGTCGCTTTTCATTTCATATTGCAACATTAATAAAGCAACAGAATCTATATTAGGTAAACAAGTCAAACATCAAAGGTCAATACTCAATATAATCTAATCAGCAACCAACTTTTCAAATCTACTACCGTATGAGCAAATTACGAATTCGCATGAATGGGGTTTAGACTATGTTGGGTGAACAAATCATGGTATTCGATAAAAAAAAGAATTTTTTATACAAGAAGAAGAAGAAGATGAAGAAGAAGAAAAGAATACCGTGAGCTTTAAGAATACGAAGGATCTTGCTACCAGTGACGCTCTTGACCTGAGCAATACCGTGAGAATCACGAAGAATGACACCGATCTGAGATGGAGTCAGACCTTTCTTCGCAAACTTGCAGATGTTGTCCTCAACCTTAAACATCAAATGGCATTAAATCATAAATCTAACACTAACAATAAATACTATAAAACATAATCTAATACATGTAAGGGGCAAATGGGGAATTGAAAACTCACATCTTGGGAGGAGATCTTAAGCCAACTTGGGGGAGTTCTCTTGTAGGGAAGAGCTGAAGAAGAAATACCCTTGCTGAAATGAACAACAAATCACAACATCATCATCATCAGCATGAGAGAGAGAGAGAGAGAGAGAAGCAAAGATCAAGGAGGGAGAGAGAGAGAGAGAAGAGAGAGAGAGACCCTCGACTGTGCATACGACCCATGGTGACGGAGGTGGTTGGAGGATGTGCGTCTCCTTCTTGCTCCCGCGACTGCGGTGTTGTTTATGCAACAAACCCTAGTTAGAGAGAGGCTATTGCGGATGGTTTTATTAGGGTTTATATGCGCACTCCCATCTCTCTGGTGCTGCTCACCTTCGGTTCCGGTCCAATGTCCCGGTCGCTTTCTTTTCCTACCCTAACCGTACCTTAAGTCTGGCTAACTTTTGGGCCAAAGGCCCGAGCTGTAACTATGCTCTTATAAGGGCCTAATTATTGTTTGACAACCGAGGGCCGGGACATCTAGGATCTCTGAGGTGATTTTTTTTTTTTTTAATAACTAATAAGTGATTGAACTCATAATCTAACAAATTCGATTCAAATATTATAAAACTTAATTTAGAGAGGAGCTCTACTAATGTAGTATTCAATGTTTTTAAAACCAAGTCGAACCAATTGGTTTGACCGTGAACCATTCACTAATCCGATTCAGTTTTCACTATTAACCCGAATAAAATCAAATCCGGTCAAAACCATTTAAAATCGATCAAAACCGAAAAAAATCAAATTCGATCAAAACCATTTAAAATTGATTAAAACCATTTAAAATCAATTAAAACTGATAAAATCAATAAACTGTTTAAATCAATCCAAAAGAAAAAACTTATAATATATAAATTCATTTTTTTTCCATATTGATTCAAAGAAAAAAATTATATAATATACAAGTCATTGTTGATGAAACAAATTCATTTTTTCATAAAAATATGTGAATTTTATTTTATTTTAAAAAATATATAATACATAAATTATAAATATGAGGTCATGGTGATGTCATCCGTTTTGTAAAATAGGCTAATCGGTCCAACCTATGAACCGGTAAGGTAGTCCGGTTGTTTGCTAGTTCGGTTTTAAAAACATTAATAGTATTTTTCAATCTTAAATTTTGAATTCGAGATTTAATTAATAAATTTAACACATTTACCTATGAGATCAACTATTCATTATCTTTGAGGTATAAAAAGAAAGTTTATTTTTATAAGAATATCAGCCATCTGGATGAAATGATTTATATACAAAATTTTACGTCTTATTATATTTTAATATATTTAATTTTTTTTGTTTAATTTAAAAGATATTTTAATTAATTTAAAATCACTTTACTCATAACTCTACCTCATAATCCAATATTAGGGAGTAGTGATAAACGTCCAGATATTCTTGCCGGTTGGCAATTCCCATATGAGCTGGTTTAACGCTTCCTATTTTTGAGTTATTGCTTAGCAATCGTTCACACCATCTGTGCGGTGTGTGCATGTGAGAGATTTTTTGCTTTCCCTTGCTATTAGCAAAAATTACTAGATAAACAAAAATCAATCCATTCATGAGAGAGAGAGAGAATATACCAAGGTGGGAATGAAAGAAATGTTTACTACAAATTAATGCACCAGAAAGTATATGATTAGTACAACAAAATATGAATACAATTCCTTCAGTGTCAGGCACTATAAATTGCTCAATGACTGCTTCAAGAACAAAATTCAGATAAGATAACAACCGGTACCCAGATCTGATGTTCACCGCAAGAACCTGTTTTTAGGGAAATCTCCGGTCTTCACCTTCATTTGAATGAAAATCCTATCCAAACATAACCTGCTTAAAGAATTATTAGTGCGAACAAACCGATTGAATTAGTATAGAGTGACAGCAAACAAGTCTTCACTTCAAAGGACTGACTTCATATTTGAACATAAAGGGGCAAGAAAAACCTAAGTAAACGGACATGCAAGAAATGGGTCAACATCAACGGAAGAGAACCGTGCAAGGGGAATAGACGGAAGTTAAAGTATATGGAAGTAGTCCTGCAGGCAGATATGATTGGCATCCATTTCTTTGAATAACAACTTGTGACACCACTTGGGGAGAAAAAGGACTAGGAAGGCCAAAGGAGAAGGCTTAATTACCACATAAATGAACAATAGGAACTACTATTTTCTATCCGTCCTTTTAAAAGATAAAACACAAATTCAAAGATTAGCAAATGCTGCCTCTATAACCTAGTAACAAGTGCAGAATCTACAAAAACTAGTTACATCTTGATCATCAACAAGAGAATGCATAGAAAACCATAAACAACAAGCTTGCCACACAAAAAAATTTACAACTCACCAGCAGTCAGCAGTCGTAATAAAAACATATGCACATTTGAATTAAGCTCTGTCCATAAGTTTAATATCCTCTCAATATCAAATTCAAGACTAAAGTAAGTACAATTTGGACGTATGATAAATGATTTACATAACCAGCCCACTATCACAACAGAGACACATAAAAGTGTCTTTCCATCGCATCAGCAGGCACACCTATATGAGGCTCAGAAGCAAGCAAGCCCACATGCAGGGGCAAAGCCAGAAATTTATCTAGGGGGATTGAAGTATAAAATCCATTAGGGTTATAATTTCAGGGGAATCAGGGTTACTAATTTTTAAGAACAAATGATATTTAATATCATAACTCAAAAATCATATAATATTTAGAAATTTTTTCTTAAAAATTTTGTAGGAGGCTGTCTCCTTGCCTTCCCCTCCCTTTGTCCCAGGTTACATGTATCCACCCATGATTTGTTGTTGTGTTGAACTCAACTAAGTTCTCTATTTCTTTGTGCAATTTGAATGCAATGCAATCAAAAGTCTCCGATAAGGTAGGATTATAAATTTCCTTTGTATTTTCATTGCAGCTAGGAAAAAAAAAAAAAAGTAGTGAAACTATCCTCTCCAACTCCCTAAACAAACAAGGTAATGCTAATCTCCATGATTGAAGTGGTTTCTATCTCCTCATGATAGACAAAATTGTTTAGCATATCTTTTCATGCATAATCACATTCGGTACTTATTTGTCAGATTAGTGATGAACTTTTTCACCAAAATAATGCTTGAAAGACCAAATGAATTCATCATACATGGCGGTCTATATCATCGTATTTTAATTTTT
This sequence comes from Dillenia suffruticosa, assembly GCA_033439265.1. Classification (NCBI taxonomy): domain Eukaryota; kingdom Viridiplantae; phylum Streptophyta; class Magnoliopsida; order Dilleniales; family Dilleniaceae; genus Dillenia; species Dillenia suffruticosa. Next base: position 12,738,111 of record JAVTVX010000010.1, on the reverse strand, counting down.
TCTAGTGTATTTGATTCTTAACTCATTTATTCTCTATATTGATGTTGATCAATGAGCATAGCACTTTAATCAAAATGAAGGAAAAATGTTATTTATAACTGTTGGTTTAAGCTCCTCTAATCAAACTTATAATCATTTTCATCCTTTCAACAATCAAAAGATTGAACTTTCCAACCGCCATCCAAATAAGAATTCTACAATCAAAAAACCACAATCCTCTCTTCGCACCCGTATACTCCTTGTCTACCATCAACATTTATGCCATGCCCTCATTCAAAATGTCAATAATTTTATCAGCGGATCAGCGTATTTGGATCTCCAAATCTTCAAGCACATGATCAAAAGAAGCCCTACGGCAAATTAGACAAAAATCAAAATTACAATTAAAAATCAAGCCAACCTTTGAAGAAAATATCACTTGGCGACCATGCGAGCAATGAATTCTTCATACTTGATCTTCCCATCAGATCCAACATCGACCTCACGGATCCACTCATCAAACTCACTGGGCTCGAGCTTTTCCCCAATGTTGGTCAAGATATGCCTGAGATCGGAAACGGCGACGAAACCGACACCGTCCTTGTCGATGACCTTGAAAGCCTCACGGAGCTGACGATCAAAGGGCTCGGGTTTGAGATGGGTGGACATGAGCTGGAGAAACCGAGGGAAATCGAAGGGAGATGTGAGGTTTTCCTGAGCCACGATCTGTTTGAGTTGGGATTCGGTCGGGTTTCCTCCGAGGGACCGCATCAGGATTCCGAGTTCCGACACGGCGATCTTGCCATCCGAGTCGGTGTCAAAGAGGTTGAATGCTTCTCTCATCGAGGATACTTGTTCGTCGCTCAGATCTTTCCCCATCTCGATCTCTCTCTCTCTCTCTCTCTCTCTCTCTCTCACTCCCCTCTAATTTCTTTCTCCCTCTGGACGATTTTGAATGATCGTCTATTTTCCGGATCCCTTTTCTGAAAATAAAAGCCTTCCGTGTTTTATTTCAGAAGTTGGGCTCTCATTTGGGCTGGGAAGAGGCCACATTGGGCTTTACTTTTTTTTTTTTTTTGAGTGAATTACTTACCGATCGATGTCTAATTTCACTTAACTAATCCATCCCGAACATCATAAGACTTTTCATAAAAAGGTTGACTCTTCAAAATCCTATTTCTCCATTCCCATATCTCGAATCTAAAATCTATATCCAAGAGAGTCTGGCATTTGATCACTATATTAAAAAAAGTTTGATGCATTGAGCTTTTTTCTTAAAAAAAAATTTTAAGAATTTTCTTTTTGCATACAAAAGTAAAGGGAAAATATTATTTTCATATTTAACAGGTATTAAAATTAAATTAATTATACAAAATAGTACATAAAATCCAATCGTGCTATTTATACCAAGGATGTTTCCAAGTTATAGATGTCATTTGCCCGATTTATTTATTTATTTATTTTTAATAACTTAACTTGGTCACCACCCGATATCCGAGATTTTGTCCCGACTATTCCGGACCGATCGGTTATGGGACCCACTTTTGTGGGGACGGCTCTCCCAACAAAGGATTTTCCATGCCCATGCCAAAATTCGAACCTCCGCATGATTAAGGAATGAAGACGTCCCTACCCATTTACACCACTGTTTGTTTGTCCGATGTATTTATTCTTACACAAAACTTTTATGAGTGTAGCGGTAAGATGTTATACTCTCTTAATCATATATTTTGAGTTCGAGTTATGAAAATAGAGAAATGATATTTGAGAGAATCAATTCTCTTAATGAGTTGTACAATACTCGGATTAGATCAGTCAAACTTTGCTAGGATGTCGATCGGTGAAAAAAAAGAATATATTTATACTAACCTTTGCAATCTTGATGGTTTGATCCTGGGGTAAGGTAGAAAGGCTCTGGGACTATTTAAGAATAGGCGTCTCGTTGAGGTTGGATACCTTAACGTCTTAATCAAGTCCAAGCCCGTTCCTATGCTTAGTTTGAGATTGAAGGCCACGGGAAAAGTGATTCTCTCCCATCACATATCAAACAAGGATTAGATCATAGATGTTGGGTGAAGGTTTTAGTAGTTACATGGGGGCATCAGAGTGTCGTTCAAAAATCTAAAGCAAGGTACCAATTTTGCCCATCTTCCTCCGTTCTTTAATGGAGAAAAAGTAATTTATCTTTTTATCGTCTCGTCATGTTTGAAATTAGATTTTATTAATTTTATGTTTGTAATGGCATGAGTTATATCTAATTTACTTTTTATTTGGTAATTAACATTTTGTTATTAGAATGTATAGGCCACAGAAAATTTATGATAGTTCAATAAGGTTTGAGATCTTGTAGGATACATGGGCTTCCGGAGCTGTAGATGTACTCAAGTGGACGAGGCTACAACGCATTATGAGCTTATCATTTGGCAGCTGTAGTTGGTTTGAGGGAGAAGGAAAGAACGCCATTTTTCTCTTTGCAAGATTGGAGGAGTTTTGTTTAGTGGGCAATGGACTCAATCATGGATGCGGCCAGACCAACGGTATTGGTAAATAGTTTTCCGAAATAGAAGTGGAACGAATCATGTAAACAAAGAGAAACGGAATCATGTGGTCCACAACTTCTTTTCTATTATGTCATCCACGACTAAAAAGTAAAAAGGAAAACAAAAGACACAACTTGTTCCCAACTCCCTTTCTTTTAGCATCATGCATGCAACCAACCAGTGGAGGGGAGAAAAGCAAGACCCGTTTTCAAGTAGGGTTTATATGGACCCTCTTGCTAAGCAATATGATTCGATTCGAGTTCCTTAGAAAGGATTATCTGGTAGTCCTGTCTTATATGTATCTTTTTCATGGACCCTCTTTTCAATGTCTATCTAGCAGACCATCTAACAGTTAAAGTTATCCATTTTAAATTTACAGGTTTATGGTTTTGACGGAAAGTAAATCATTGGACATTACTATTTGGTTAAAGTCCATTTGAAAAATCTCACTTTGTCTTGCTTATTTGTATTTTCCAAAGGAGAAAAAAGTCCGCTTATCAACGATTCCCCCAATTTTCTTTGCTTTTCAAGTTTCACGCGGGTGATCAATGGAACTGTATTGATGGCCAATGCACAGAATTTTGTTATCAAACACAACACATTGGTCATGATTTTCCGAGCACCGACCCATTGTGCGTTCAAGTTGGCGAGTGACTTAGCATGAAGACTCCACTTTGGGCGTGTTTCAAAAATTAAAGGTAAAGCATAACATATTTTTGTAAATGTTGCCCGAACAGATATATCTTCATTGGAAAGGAAAACCGAAAAACTATTATGGTTAGAAAGAGAAAATTTAAATTAATTTAGTTTATAGAGAGAGAAAATTAATGTGTAATTTAAAAAGAAAAACAAAATAAATGTTATGAAGAGAGAAAATATGAATTAAATTGATTTTTTGAGAGAAAATTAATGCATTAATTTTGGAGAGAGGAAAATCAAAATTTGTTTTAAAGAGAGAAAAATCTTAAAATCAACGTATTTAGAGGAAAAATAAATAAAATTGAATTTTTAAAGTGAGAAAATTAATGTGCTTATTTACAAAGAGAAAAACCAATTTTGTTTCTATAAAAAAAGAAAAAAACTTAAAATCGATGTGTTTCAAGAGAGAAATTATAAATAAAATTTATGTTTTTTGAGAGAAAGTTAATCTATCTACTTTTAGAAAAAAATTAAATTTTTTTTAAAGAAAAAATTAATATATTTAGTTTTATAAGGAGAAAATTAATATTTTTTTAGAGGAAATATAAATCAAATTAACTTATTCAAATGGAAAATTAATGTCTGCTTAATTTTAAAGAGAGAGAAATTAAATTTTTTAGAGAGAGAAACTTCATCAATTTCAAAGAGAATTTACATGATATAAAAACCCTTTTCACTTAAATTTTCTTTCCAATTCCGGGATATACATACACAGATTATAAATGCAAAGAGGCATAATTCATAAATTATAGTATATATTTAATAAAATTGTAAACATTATAGATTTCATGCACCAACAATTTCTTTAACTTAATAGAACATTTAGGTATAAAATTATGCAATAAAAGATATTCGTAATATACAATCGTTATATAAATTGAAATTAATATTAAAACTTGTCTTATTTATAATTATTATTAATATACAATTACCGTCCCAAAATTTAAACAAGAATTTGTATTCAATTCAATATGCTAAATTAGATGTGTATTTGAGTTGAATTGATTCTGAGTACCCTTATCTTTGAACTCGAATGAACAGTAATAATATGACTCGAATTCGATTCGTTTATAATTTAATGAGTTCAAAATCGATTCGAAATTTCGAAACTCGATTTTATTAATTTATAAAACCTTTTTAATATATTTCACTCAATTTAATTTTTTATATTATAATAATATATGACTATATATAATATATATTATCTAGTTTAATTTTAGAGAGAGAAGAACCAAAATTTGTTTTCTAGAAAGAAAATTCTTAAAATCAATAAGAAAAAATGAATAAAATTGATTTTTTAGAGTGAAAAACTTAAAATCAATATGTTTAAAGAGAGAAACTTAAATAAAATCAATTTTTTTGAGAGAAAGTTAATCTATCTAGTTTTAGAAGAAAAAAATTTTAATTTTATTTTTTAGAGAAAAATTAATATGTAGTTTTAGAAAGAGAAAATTAAAGTTTTTAGAGAAAATGTAAATCAAATTAACATTTTCAAACAGAAAATTAATGTTTGCTTAATTTTAAAGAAAGAGAAATTAAATTTTTTTAGAAAGAGCAATTTCATCGATGTACTTAGAGAGAAGATACGAGCTCAATGTTTTTACTATCTAGAAATTTTTTTCTGTTACATTTTACTCCATATAACGAACACTACCTTTATTGAGCTAAAAAGAGGAGTGGTGGAATATCATGAGAATAATATTTATTTTTTTAAATGCTATCCTTATAAATTTTCCCCTTTCTCTCGGTGCACTAAACATATCCTAAACAAAATTTTAAATACAACATATATTAATACAATTACAAATATAATCATAAGTTATTTAAAAATTTATTTTATTTGAAACTTTATACTTTTTATTAAAAATTTATTTAATTATAGAAAATAAAAATTTTCTTATCATACACAAACCTAATAACCTCTTCTTCGGTAGATTATTTGTCGGGCTAGCTCGACAGAGAAAATTTACATGATATGAAAAACCCTTTTTCACTAAAATTTTATTTCCAATTAAACACAGTCATAAATGCAAATAGGCATAATTTATAAATTATAGTATATATTTAATAAAATTGTAAACATATTTCTAAACAATACTGGCCATTTTTTTTTTCAAAAAAATATGAATACTAGGCATGGATTATAGATTTCATGCCCTAACAATTTTTTTAGCTTAATAGAATATTTAGGTATAAAATTATGCAATAAAATATATTATCTATATACAATTATTATATAAATTAAAATTAATATTAAAACTCGTACTTACTTATAATTATTTTTAATATACAATTACGGCCCCAAAATTTAAATAAGATTTTGTATTCGATTCAATATGCTAAACGATAAGGGTAACCGTGTAATTTCAATATGTACGACTCAGCAGATGATTGGCTTAGAGAGACTCTGTAACACGGTCCGTAAGGTTGCAGTAATGGCAGAACCTTCTGACGGCAGCACCCAACAAAGGGAAGTTGAACTAACGACCAATTACCAACTGGACTAGAACTAAGAAATCACATGCGATCCTGTTTCCGTAGGTTCGAGCAGTTACGACATATGGTTGGTCTAGAGTTAATCCTTCAATCAGATTCGAGCATTTTTTTCACTAACCTAGGGTATAGCGCTTGTGATCGAAACTTCCTTTGAATTCGAATTTGTTCACTCGAGCCACGAGGACCCCACTGCGCGTGTTTTCATGCCCCCCCGCCCCCCTTTGATTCCCTAGCCCACTTTGGGTTGGACAAAAGGCATTATCCAGGTGTTGCTGAGACCACAGCATACTGTGTCTCTGTTCTTCTTTTGAGATCGAGATGGATTTAAAGTTTAGGAGTTAGGGTTTAGTTTTGATTTTGAATTTTTATCACAGTGAGGTTTCCTGAACACGTAGGATCAGACCATGTGGTTTGAAGACCTAAATAAACTCACAACTAAGCATCGCTGCCCTTGTGCTCTGTGTTTTTTTTTTTTTTTTTGTAAATTATATTTTAACTAATTTATTGTAAATATTTTTAAAATCCTTTTTATTAGGTATGGGGGTTTTTTTTTTTAATTTTAAATTTAATTAAAAAATTTAAAATTTTATCTTATTAAAATTAATTATGCGCCGATCCCTTCTGTTGTGCTTCGCCTAGAGCCAGCTTTATATCACGTACGGATGCTAATTAATTAAGGGCATTTCAATCTAGGAGGGAAAATTGCAAGGAATTTCAAATCAAATTGAATCAAGTTTGTCAGAACACGGTGTAGATATTCCCACTCTTATATCTTTAAACTGATAAAATATGAATAAGACCGATTATGTAAAACAGGGTAGTTGAATTTCAATTGGCAACCTTATCTCTCAATCCTCGGAAGAAAATAAAAAAAAAAACAAAATAATGAGATCCTAGTTTTATCCTAGTTATTTTCGACTGGTATTTCATCTGAAATTTTACGTTTTTGATCCTCCTATGCCACCCCATCAAAGTAAATAAAAGGAGTCAAACGACGGACAATGATATGTTTTATATCTATCCCTCCCAAAAAAAAAATTAACATTTTATCACTACAAAATTTTTTATGATATATTTTTTTAAACATTTTCCAATATTAGATACTAAAATAAATTTTTTATACAAAAATATATAGATTTTATAGGTAAAAATCGAAAATTTTCTGTCAAAATTACCAAATTTATCATTAAATCAATAATCTTAAATATTAAAAATTTAGTTAATTTCAGTTAGATCTAACATTAACTTTTATTATGATGCTTTGGAGATTTTAATGATAAAGATCATCTAATAAAATATCCTTAAATTATCGAGGGTTTTACCGAAACAAGTAAATGATGGACCAGAGTGAATGACCCAATAATGCCGGAAGACAAAATAGTATACCATAATCTATTTTTTTTTTATTTTCATTCAATTTGAATGATTCAATTCTAAATTATTCAATTTTAAATATTTTAAAAATTTTTAAACATGAACTTTCATATAAAATTTATTTTATTAAATTTTTTAACGCTACTTAAAATAATATAAATATTATGTAATATTATCTTATTAATTGAAATTATGGTAGAAGCTTTTTGTTCCCTCAAATTTGTATTTTAATATTTTGTGTTTCGTCTCTACTACAAAATGAAATAACTCCTTTTTTTTTTCTATTTCAAAATCCCAAATATCAGTGGGAATAAAAAATATAAAAGAAAAGGAAATACGAAAATCTAAGTGAAAGTGATCACACTTCGCTCGCTCAGCTTTAATCGGCACGTGAATATGGCGGACAACACTCAAATCAATCTCAAACCACCTGAAATAATGACTAACATCCATCTGACCATCCATACAATCTCATACTGCTCCAAAAAAGTCCTCAGATCCAACGGCCAAAAATCCCCCTTCATAAAAAGTAGCCCCCGACCACCTTCTGCCATTCAGTCCGATATTTTCAAATATTTAATTGAGGTATATGTCTTCCCAATATCCATTGTCAAGCAGTGTGGCTTTCTCTGCTACTTTGTCTCTTCCTCACCCTCCTCCCTGTCCTATAGAACACGAGAGAGAGAGGGAGCTGTTGTCAACTTTCTCTGTTACCCAATGTTGAGACTCGAGCTCTCGATATCCGTTCTTCACCACCAACAATAACAAGAAAAAGAAACAAATCAACAGTAAAAAGAAGTGGAAACCCACTTACCAAAATCCAGAGCGAGAGAGAGAGAGAGAGAGAGAGAGCAGCGGAAAACCAAGAAAAAAAAGTAGTTCTTTTAGGTATCTCAAGCAAAAAACCGGAACTTGTTTCAAAGTTTTCTATTGACTTTTCCTCTCTCCTTCTTCTCCTTCAGACAAGAACAGTGAAAAGAAGAGAAACCCACTTGCCAAAGAACCCCCAAATCCAGAGAGAGAGAGAGAGAGAGAGAGAGATGGTGTTTTAGTTTAAATTTTGCTGAGCAGTGTTTGTGCATTTCATAAAAAAAAAAACAGAAATGGATTTCAAAGTTTTGCTCTCATCTTTTATTCTGTTCTTCTTACTCACACAAACAATGAGTGAGAAAACTGAGCTAAGAATGTTAATGGAGATAAAAAAGAGTCTAGACCCAGAAAACATTTTCCTTTCTTCATGGTCTCCCAATGGTGATCCTTGCAGTGGCTCATTCGAAGGTGTGGCTTGCAATGAGAAAAAGAAAGTGACTAACATTTCTTTGCAGGGTAAAGGTATGACTGGGAGACTTTCTCCAGCAATTGCTGGGCTCAAGCACTTGACTGGTCTCTACTTGCATTACAACTCCTTGTCTGACGAATTGCCCAAAGAGATCTCTAATCTCACTCAGCTCTCTGATCTCTATCTCAATGTCAATAATCTTTCCGGAAGTATTCCTTCTGAAAAGTTGTTTAAATGCTTATGAATTGTTTAAATGCTTATCCTGGAAATTGTGGAATTTGGAGTTTTTGCACTAAGCTGTTGTATGTTTGTGTTGGGAAGCATGGATTGACCTGAAAAGTTGAATTTTGTAGGCAAATGAATGTCTAAGTTACAATCTATGTTTGCATCTATTTATGATTTTGCCGCAAGACTCATTAAGGTTTCCTTTTCGAGCTTCAAGCTTGTGGGGTATTGATTTTGTTTTTTGTTACTAACGTTTATTCATCATGATCATTCAAGTACTAGGATATTATTGAGAGTGTCAATTTTGGATTTTTGATTCTACAACTTAAGTTATTTGGGATGCATAAATGGCCTAAAATTGTCGAGCATGTTTCCTGCATTTTGGAGTTTCTAGCTTGAAATTTACCTACTCGACCTTTGTGTTTGTGCTACAGTTTTGCAGCTCTGCTATAACCAGTTCACAGGGAGCATACCTAATCAGTTTGGGTCCTTGAAGAACCTCGCAGTTCTTGCTTTACAGTCTAATCACTTAAGAGGTGCAATCCCTGCAAGTCTAGGTGATTTGGGCATGCTAGTGAGGCTAGACTTGAGCTTCAATCACCTCTTTGGTTCAATTCCTTCGAGATTGGCTATTGCTCCTATGCTTCAAGTCTTTGATGTCCGAAACAATACTCTCTCTGGCAATGTACCTCCCGGTAATTTTTTATTCCTAATTCAAAATTTATTTTCTGTTCAATTTGTTCAAAACCAATGTATTGATTGTGCATTGTTGATTTTTGGTGAAGCTCTCAAGAGATTAAATGAAGGTTTTCAGTATGAAAATAACCTGGGATTATGTGGAACTGGATTCATGTCTTTGAGAACTTGCAATGCTTTGGATGGCTTCAATCCTACCAGGGCTGAACTGTATGGAGCAGGAACAAATGGCCTGTCGACAAGAAATATTCCTGAAACAGCCAATTTAAATTTGAATTGCACTCAATCAAAATGTTTAAAATCTTCAAGAGGCATGAGAACTTCCATCGTTGTTGGTTTGATGGTGGTGACTGTTGCAGTCTCAACTATAGGAATTCTCACAATTTTGCAATATCGTCGTGGAAAACAAAAACTTGGGGACTCCTGTGATACTTCTGAAGACCATCCTAGTATGAACCAAACGAAGGACATTTATAGGAAAAATGGTTCTCCACTCATTAGCCTCGAGTACTCTCGTGGTTGGGACCCTTTGTCTGATGATCGAAACTTTTGTGGTCTTTCCCAAGAGCACTTCCAGAGCTATAGGTTCAATATGGAAGAGATGGAGTCAGCTACTCAGTATTTCTCAGATGCAAATTTGTTGGGTAAAGGCAACTTCTCTGCAATTTTTAAGGGGGCATTGAGAGATGGATCCTCTGTTGCTATAAAGAGTATCAATAAAACTAGTTGCAAATCCGAGGAGTCTGAGTTCCTGAAAGGTTTGAATATCTTGACCTCGTTGAATCATGAAAATATCTTGAGGTTGAGAGGCATTTGTTGTTCTAGAGGTCGTGGTGAGTGCTTTCTGATATACGATTTTGTTCCAAATGGAAGCTTATTGCGATATTTGGATCTGAAGGATGGTGATGCCAAGGTCCTTGAATGGTCAACCAGGGTTTCAATCATCAATGGCACTGCCAGAGGTCAGGTTTCTTCTTCTTCTTCTTCTTCTTCTTCTTCTTCTTCTTCTCCTCCCTTGGTTTAACCTAAAGTCAATAATAGTTCAAATGTTGAATCAATAGAATGGAAGCTAAATCACCTGCAAATGTGGTAAATGTAGCATTTCATAGTTCACGCTTCAAAGTAAAACTATGTATATACAAGCTAGACACACCGACTAGCTTGAAACAAAAGAGTAAAGAATCCATTTTCTTATCTATACTCATGTCTGCATAGTATTCCAATGTTAAATGATTACTGATTTTGGATGCACACGATAATTTGAGGAATATCAGACTTTGAGGAAAATAAGGCTTCCTTTTTCACTTGTCTTATTCTTTTTCATCCAGGTATTGGTTATTTACATGAGTTTAAGGCCAGCAAGCCGGCTCTAGTTCACCAAAACATTTCAGCTGATAAAATTCTCATCGATCAGAAGTTCAACCCTTTGATCTCAGATTGTGGTCTTCACAAGCTTCTGGCAAATGACATCGTCTTCTCAGCACTCAAGGACAGTGCAGCCATGGGCTACCTAGCTCCCGAGTACACCATAACTGGCCAATTCACAAACAAGAGCGATGTTTATGCATTTGGGGTGCTTGTCTTTCAAATCCTCTCAGGAAAGAGAAAATTTGCCAACTCAATACAATTCGCAGATTCTAACAGATACCAGGACTTCATCGATCCAAATCTGCATGGAAAGTTCTCTGAGCATGAAGCAGCTAAGCTTGTGAGAATTGCCTTGAATTGCACTCATGAGTCACCACATGAAAGGCCATCTATGGAAACAATTATTCAAGAACTAGGTGATTCCAACAACTGCTTCTGACCTTACTTGATGACCGGCTTTTGCCCTCCCATTGTCTCAGAAGGCCTTTTCTTTTGCTATGGTAGTGGTATGCCGTAGCTTACAAGCTTACTTGACTGTATGTCGCCAACTGCTCACTAGTGATGAAATTTAGGGCTTCATTCTTATTTGCTATGTCCTGCTGCGGACTAAGCTTTTATAATGCATGCTAATGTTGTCTGTTATCTTGTAATGTAGCTGTAGCCTGGTTTTGGTTCCTTGGTGCCTCTTTTAACCTGCATTTAATCAATCATTTGACGTGTAACAGAGGGTGATTTCCTTACATTACCAAAGCCAGTTGCTTTATGTTAAAACGAGTTCATGACATGAATTTATGCTAGGGCAGCGGAGGCGACAAACATTGTTGGTATCCCATTTTAAGGTTACAATGAACGAAAGCCTCCACCCGCCCATTGAAATCTTTTCCAAAAAAAGGGTCCTTCAAAAAGCTGTAGCTGTAGGCATTCAAAACACAGATGGCCTGCTGATCATGTGGAACATATTTGACTCGGGAAAATTACAAGCCGTGCCTGGCAAAAATTGTTGAATTCAAGACTACTCGCTTTTTAAAATGAGTGGGTGGGTTTGTGTGGATCATGTATGCTTTGAATTGGATATATAAATATACATACATACATATATATATGGTTTGTTTTTATTACATGCTTCTCTGTTTTGTATCAAGGTACATTTTCAATACCATAAAATAGAAAATTAATTTTGCTTTTTCTATAGAAAGTTAGAAATTTTGAGTCATTTTATGTTCTCAAGATCAAGACTGCTTATGGACAAGAAAGCAGAAATTAGAAAATCAAAGCTATCTCTGGCGCTGTTTTCCCCTTTTTTAGTTTAAAAATCATACTTACAGAACACAAAAAAGGGGTTCAAAGCCAAATGAGGTCAAATGAGCTTATCCAATTGCAGAGCCATTTTGCTTCTGACATGGCTGCAAAATAATATTTGTACAATGCATGGCATAATAGAGGACCCCCTTTCCTCTTTGAAATTAAAATTTTTGGAAAAACATTTTTCTATATTTTCCAGCAAACAAACACGACATGATCCTAATTGTAGAATTACTTTGGAAAAGGTAGATCACCAATCTGATTTCACATAGCAACTAATACTCGACAGCAAACTGTGGCAGCGGAGGGAGGAAAACCTCTGGTTTCCCATACCCTCCTATGTCCACCAAAACCTTCTACAATAACCGAGAAAGAGTTGATATGTATTTATTAATTTAATTTTCTTTTCTTGAGTAAGTGAGATCTTTGAAACCCCATTTTTAATTCTTACTAATTGCAATAACACAGCACTTTCCCACTGATCCAGATAACGATAAGGCCGATGCTAAGACAAAGGACGAGCGGAAGGTGCGAGAAACCAAAAATGGTTGTCGTATTAGTATGGAGTGGCATCTTGGCGTGGCCGGGAGTGTCTATAATTTGGCTGGTAGCAATTTTGCAATTGCAATTATTACCGTATCTAGTGTATATTATAATCCTCGGATTCTGTCTTTGAGATTATATTGGGCTGGCGTGTGCAATTTTCCGTTACAATTGGATATCCGATCCAATTAAATTTTACCGAATTCAAATTTACATATTCAAATTTGATTTTTGAATTTTGAATCAATTTTCGGTTAGAATCAAATTCCAAATTCAATTTTTTATTTGAGTTTTGAGTTGATATTTTTAATAAGAATTCAAATTAAAAATCAAATTTAAATTTGAATATAGTTTTTGAATATTAAACCGAATCAAATTTGAATTTAACTAATTAAATAATTTAAAAAATATATTATAACTCAATGAAAATCAATCCATCAATTAAAAAATCTAGCCAACTGAGTAGCTATAAACAGCTGTCCAGTTAGTCAGACGATGCACTCGGCCAACCGAGCAGCTATTAGCTGCTATCCGGTCGACCAATTGCAAAAAGTAACTAGCCAAACAGTTTTAATAAGCTCTCTGGCCAACCGACCGCAAAGAACAGCTAGCTGAACAGTTTTAACAAGCTATCCGATTGACCAAATGCAAAGATCAAGATCAGCTAATCGAGCAACAATGCAAAAATAAGTCGGCCAACAGAGTAAGAATTCAGTTGGCTGTCCAGCAAAGTGCAGGCTGTTTAGCTGGCTACCAACTTCTCCCAGTTGATCAAATCAAATGACCAATCAATCAATTATTCCTTGCTTAGATTGATCAAGCATATAAAGTCTGAATATTTCATCTCTACACGTATGAGATTTATAGCTTGATTTTAATTGCCTAACAAATACTAATTGTCAATGCACAACTCATGTGGTTTGATGATTGATTGCACACATGTATATTTTATATTTACTTGATAATTTGAGTTAGCAATTGATAATGAATAGTCGAATAACTTAACATTCAGCACATCTTCTAAAAGACTCTAAATTGGGTCAATTGATAGCTTAATTAATTGAAATTTGAACTTTAGTGCACGCAGGGTTAATTAAAAATCACTTGACTTAAGTTTGTCTAAATCATATATAAGAGACTTGTTGGTTGGTAAAGAAGAAATTATATCTGTCCTTATATCATATTGTATCTCAAAAGTTGTCTTTTTTATTCAATTTCAAAGAAATTAAGAAAAAAATTGATAAAAGAGGAGTTCATAGAAAACCGACCCATATAACTTACTTAATCAGAAAAACAAAAAAAAGATTCTTACATTTCACCTTTTATGTGAAATGCATAAAGTTTATTTTTGTGGTTTATATATCATGTGTCTTTCTTTTATAGGTCCAAATGATGCACCTCTTGCACTTAGTGTTTTTGTTTTTTAAACAAACAATAAAGTAGTAGTATAAAAATATTTCATTCAAATTCAGTTTTATTAATTTGAATTTAGTTAAATCGAGTTAATATATTAAATTTGATTTAATTAAAATTTAAATTGAAAATCAAAATTTAAATTCGATTAAGATTGAATTCGAATTTAATCAAATTCGATTTGAGTTTTAAAAATATCTAACTGAATTAACTAAATCGAATTAATTAAAAAACACTCAAACCCAAATCGATAAAGGTAGGGCCCACCACAGCAACATGAAAAACATCGTTTTGAGATCCAGTTGCCGGCTATCAAGAACAGGATTTCCCATTCCCCAGCGTGTGCAATCTTTCTACTGGATCAATTACTAGCCCTACTCTCTGTATTCAGTATAGTATTATAGATTTTGTCTTGTTTTGATAACATATGATTTTTTTTTTCTTATACAAAAATTTGAATATCAAATCATAAAATTAAAAAACGTGACTATGATCACTGAATTATTTTTTTAAAAAGTGACAAAGTACTATTGGCCCTCAAGTTTAGGACCAATCCAATTTTCATACGATCTTGGAATGTAACGGAAATGTATATTCCCATTACAAAACTTGGAGAACCAATATTGTTGTTAGTTTCGATGAAAGCATGATATTAGATCTCTGAATGAATCAATAGTATTTTGGTGGAATTGTGATAACACACTCACTCAATAATTAGTAGTTACATTCAACACATTTTAAACTAACTAAAAATTCATATATTAATGTCCAAAAGATATAACTAAACTGTATATTTTCTACCTTTTATATTTTTTTCTTGGAAGGAACTTCATTGGGCTCTGCCATGTAATATTTGGGAAGGGCCAAAAGACTTGGCAATAAGTGCTTGTTAACTGGCTTTTGTTACACAGAAAATGGCTAAAAGTTCGATAATGAATGCTTGTTGTTAAGACCCTTTTAGAGATCGATGATGACATGGTCTAACTGATTGCTACCAAAATTTTTCACTCACTTTCTAATCCTGGACATGCTCCGGTCTGGTTCAGTGAAAAGGTCACCGGTGTGTTTCCCGTTGAGAAAGGAAATTAACCCTGTTCTTTCTCCAGATTAATATAATTAATATACGTTATTTCCTACTTAATAGGCTACTTCTAGGAATTTATCCATATATGTATACATATGTTCTCTTTTTCTGATTGGGATTTCATTCCGGCTCTATCTAGGTCGAACCAAGTATAGATCTAGATTTTAGTTCTCCTGTACATAGCATATACTATATGTAGGCAAAGCAGATATCCGCTGTGACTGCTTCTATGTAACTTCACCATATTCAGATCAACATTTAATCGGTTGATTATCTTCACATGATTCTGCAAGATTAGTTTTCTAAAGACCTTGTCTGGCTTAAGTAATGCATTCTTTATTGGTCAGTAACACGTTCATCAGGTAAATTATGTTACATTCTTGATTACATTTGGGCAAGTCAGAAAGAAAATTTCAGAATACCGGAATGGTATTATATATATTATACAATGTTAGCTACATTAACACTTTCATACAGTAGTCCTTAATGATCTCTCTCAATATAACTCTCAATGGCATCCTTCGGTTGCTAGAAAATGACGGCGAAGAATCAAAAACATAAGGAAAAAAAAAAATCTGCTCTTCTTGCTAGACAACTCAAAGGATATCGAAGAGATTGACTTGTCCTAATTAAGCTTCAATTTGCTTTCTTTGTGGAGATCTAACTCGGTAAACATGTTCTTCACCCGTGCACTTATCTACCTTAACAACCCAATGGGACCTCTTCCCAGAACTTGGACTGCCATTGCCTCCAACCTTGGCTTGTGCATGTGCACCAATTCTAGTCATTAGCAAGCCCTCTCCAATAGGCAACACCTGTGTCCTCGACCCACTTAATCGCCACGATCCCTTGCAAAAGGCATTGTATCCCAACACAATTGCTCCTTTTTGCTTCCTACCCGCTTGTGCAGCTTGAATAATTCCTTCATTGTTCTCTATGTTACAATCAATTAGCACAAAGTCTGCTTCTCTATAGTCATCAAATAATAGCGTCTGAGCATCTCCTATGACAAATTCGATGCAATTTACTTCAAGCCCTAGTGCTTCTTTGGATGATTGTAGCTCATTTACGCCACCAAGAATGCACACAACATGACCGCCTGTTTGATGTGCTGCAGCTACTAATGCTAGGATTGTGGAGTCTGCAGTGCCTGCACAAGCCATGACCATGAGCTGTGCATTGCTACCTGCAGCCAAGGCTGATATGAACTCTGCTACATTTGGCTCTTTTGCTTTCTTTCCCTGCTTATGATCAAACCAAAAACATATTCAGAAAAAAAAAAAAAGAATATTGCAAGACAACATTGGAATAAATTCAGAGATTTTTCAGCTTTTAGCATAAGAAATTTGTTTGATGCTTACCATTTTGATAGTGCTAAGGTAAGCTTTGGTGGCATTTTCAGCAGACCAGCAAGCCATTTTTACTTCTTTCTTCTCTCTGCTTCTGTTTCTCTCTGGTTTTTTTTGTTGTTGTTGTGATTGTTTGGGAGTAGTACAGGCTTCAGGGCTATATACCTATAAATGATAGACAGCTTAGTCTCTCGTGCAAAGGATTTAAATAGGAGCAACTAAGGGAGGTCAATTATCGAAGGGAGTGGGCCATCCCAACTAGAATTTCTTAAAATAATATACAATTTGAGTAAACATAAGATGAAAATACACTACAGACTAAACGATATAATAGTCTTTTTAACTTTTAGCTGCAAAATTCCATAGATACAATGTCCACGTCCATGTACACACTCACGCATATTGTCATTTTTCATAGGGGTATAATATTCTAGACTTTCATATATAATTTGTACACATTAGACAGAAAAAAAAAAAAAAAAAACCCGCTTAGATCATTGTCTAAATGGACGCGACACATATTTCATAGTTTCATAATAGAAATTATTGCTAAAATATGCTCCGAACATTAGCATTATTGGAGGTTTTACAATTCTATGATATTTGTGTAAGATTTTAGTGATGAGTTTGTTTAAAAGATAATAATCCATTATAGTTCGAACCAAATACTATGTAAGAGACGGGAATTTTATGGTAACACTAAGAGGAATATATATATCACTGGCATTTTAGTATATTTAATGAGCCATATGTTATACTTAATTGCTCCAGAATGGCTGAAGAATCTCGAGTGAGCTTCCTGGATGCTAACTTTAAGTGATATTAAAATCTAGATTAATAATTTAATTGCTTTGAATTGGATCTTAATGGCTGCCTTTGCCACACCATTTCCCTAAATATTCGTCCCATCAGCTGTTATGTCTAAAGACTGAGGAACAAAGAAGAAAAAAATTATCGCAAGACGTAAAATTTTGCAGAGATTATAAAGTTCTTGGTAGCATATCTTGGAGACAATGCACAAAATGCCCATGTTAGCTCAGGCGAGAGACAACAAGGTGTGCAGCGATAGCAATTTGCTACTTGTGATTTAATTAATGTCTAAGCAAAATTAAAAAAATAAAAATTATAATCTAAGAATAGTTTAATTGTGTCCTTTCGTGTACGGGGTGTTTCGCATGGAGACAGGAATAGTGAGAAGAAAGAAACGTTAATACAGATAATGATGTCTAAAATATCACTCAACCTCGTGCCATGGATCACATTTGTATTAAACATTTACTATAAACATAGTTTAATGTTGTTTTTAACGATAAATAGAAAACATGAAAATGCTGTCGGTGAATTGTAAATCAATTTATATTATTCTCTTTCTTGTTAGAAATCTTGAATTTGAACATTTTTTATGTATAAAAAAATAGGGTAAGAATTGAGATGTCTCAAATAATCAATTATTTATAAATATTCATAATCATCTGGTTAGTAGAATTTTGATGAGATTTGTAAAATCCTATAACTACACTAGGAAAACAAAGGCTCTGATTTTGTATTTTGTTTATAATGATTGATGGTCCCATTCCATGGAATTATTTTCTCAATCTAAGGAGTGTCGGCAGTGAACGTGTAGCTTTAAGTCTTTTGTTATTTTCCACCCATCTAGGGCTCCATTAGAACCATTATTTTGATGATTTGCCCCAAAAATCCACAGACCAAAATTAATATCAAGGAAACATTCGTAGAACATAAATATCAAACTAAACTGAATCAAGACCCCATCAAAACTGTGACACAAGTGGCAGATAGGGCAAAGAGAGGGGAAGGAGACGGACGGAAAGTTATCCCTTGATTAAAAAAATAATAATAAATTATATATATAAATTTTAAAAATTAGAAATGCAAATATTTATTTGACCTTAAATGTTATTTTTTTTTTACCATGTCTTGGATACCATCCGATATCCAGGATTTCGTCCCGATTAATTCGGATCAATCACTGCAGTGAATCTTTTTTGGAGAACGAGTCTTCCAATGGGAACACTCCATACACATAAAGATCCAATACTCCCAAAGGGAATCGAATCTCGGTCATGCTTAAGGGAGTTCAACCTCACATTCAGTTGAGCCAATTCACGTTGGTGGCCTTAAATGTTATATAATATGCCCTTCTAAGATTATAAATCTATACATATATATACTTTGAACCAGATACAAAAGTTAGATACATTTTACTAATCGTTTTAGTAGGTAAAGATGTTTGATCTCAGGTTTGAAAAAGATTAGAACCAATAATGATCGGATTAAATTTATCAAAATATGATTTTTTATACCGATTGATTATTAAAAAAAAAAGAATGATTAATAAAATAGTATTTGATTTGGATCAGGAGATAAAAAGATGTGATAACAGAAATAAAACAAGACGTGAAAACTGAGCAAGGTTTTTGAAATGCATGATAACAAAGTTAAAAAAAAAAAAAAAATATCAAATATTTTGTCTTTTTCTCCTAAAAATAAAGAGGATTTTTATTTCGTCTACTACTCAACAAACCAGTGTACCATTCAAGCACTACTTAAACAATGTTTAAACGTATGATTCCAGCAAACAGACCACACAACTATCTAGATCGGATCAAGTTGCCTCCTCTCCCAAACACATAGATAACGTCGCAAACCTCATCTGTTTAGTTTCCCTGTCTTCGCGGTCTCTCTTATCGTGGTCCCATCTGTCTGATTCCTGCCGAAATGTTTGGGTTAGAGCCATTGGCTAGAGCATACAGCCAACATTGCAGTCAAGAAGTTAAATGTGTTTGCTGAAATATTCTGGGTAATTCTTTTGTCCTTTATTCCTTGTGTATGGGTCAAGTGATTCCTACTGAATGAGCATGAATCCAAACGAAGGACAAGGTTGTATGGGTCAAGAAAATGATAAGAGTCCGTCTTGGAATTTATTGGGGGTGGGGGTTGGGGGGTTTTCTATCTAGTTCGTGTCATTCGTGTGTGATGCAATGTATTTAGTGAAGAAGACGGATGAAGGTCTCTTGGAGGTGCATTTGTTTGCATTTGTATGTGCATGCACGTCACTTGGTTTTGTGTCCATTAAAATTTCTGCTTAATTACCTGTATTTAACTTAAATAAATTACAAGTGATTAGCACTCAAATCACTTGGTGCGAAGTGTCATTTTCCTTTTTTGGCCTTTCATGCTTAACAGTTTTGCTGTCTTCTTTGGGAGAGATAAAATGCCCACTTCTCTTGGTAATCAAATTTAAATAAAAATGGCTAATGCAGTAATTAGTCCTAAGCCAACCCAATGCGCCGAGGGGGGAGGGGGAACCATGCTCTCATACTCTTTTATCATTTTTATTTATATTTATATATATTTTTTGGGAATTATCCCACACCCTTTGACAAGGAAAGCATAATGCGAAGCTCACCTCACCTCCCACACCCCAGCTCATGTTGATAGAAAATTAATTTCTTGCATTAATGAATCTCACATTATATTTTTTAATTCATTTTAAAACAAATCTCCGGTTATAGTCTTCTCTTTCTTTATATTGGGACCAAAAGATTAAAAAAAATAAAAAGATCATAATGGAAACCAGTTAATGCTAGACAACACATTTTAGATCTAAGATTGAGAGGGAATTGCTTCCCCCCCCCCCCCACCACCTTCCCCTCTTGAAGCAGGGATTTTGAGCTCCCGCCACACGCCTTTCAACTCAACTTGGACCGCCGGTTTGGAAAGAGAGTGGGCTTCGTTTCAGATTTATGGAACTGAATTTTTAGAGTTTTGCAACTGGGTAATACTGGACAAATATCTAGGTGGGCTAGCCCTGGAGACACTCTCCCATTGTGGGCTTTTTCTAAATGTCACAAAAGCTGGCCCAGTCGGCCTTTCAAGGACCTTTAGTGGACTGATTTTTTTTTGGTACTAGTGGACTGAAGTCTTGTATTATTATTATTTTTTTTTGGTGCAGATCTTGTATTAAATTTGTACTCGCTTTTTCTCCCCCCCCCCGACATTTTCCTTAATTTTTACACAAATCCAACAGAAGAAAAAGGAGTTGCACCATTTTTTTCTTTAAAAAAAATTCTAAGAAAAGAGAGTTGTACTTACGTAGAAGAGGCTCTTTTAATCATAAGATTTGCTTTGAGTTCATATTTGATGATGCTGCAAAAGAAATTCTTCAAAATTTCTTGATGATGTGAATCATAAATTGGACAAAGGTTTTTTTTTTTGGGGGGGGGGGGGGAGGGGGGATCTACTACCATGTGGTTTAATATTCAACAACTACCCTATGATTTGAACAATTAGCATATAATCTTTCTCCATTAAAAATCCACCCTAAAGGCAAAGTCATGTGCAAAGCATGTGACATTAAATAAATTATTAAAAAATTATTGTTGTCAACCTTTCCATGGGTCAGACCCGATCTATTTTGCATACCAGCTCCATTTTTTTTTTTTAACTAATGTCAATGATTTAGGACTTTATGTTCATCCTTATTATTATTCTTTTTTAGTTTTGGTTGAACTCTCTCCCAACTCATTGTTTTTCTCTCTCCCCTCTCATTCAAAAAAAAAAAAGATTTCGGTAATGATCACACACCAAAAAAAAAAATTAAAAAAAAAACAGATTTTTTTTTTATTGCATAGATATTCAAATCTGGAATCTCCAAGTTGGGGGAGGGGGATTTTTTGGGGACAAATGGTGGGCTATGAGTGAGAGAGATAGAGAGAGATGGGGGTGGGGGTTTAATTTATGAAATCAGTATTTTGTTCATGTTCATCCTTTCATTGAACAACCAAAATCTAATTATCAATTTCACTTAATAAATTTTAGCATTTCTTTGTTGTCTAAAATTAATTCTATTTGTTGTAATATCAAACTATAATAAGATTTTGGGTTATTGCAAAAAAAAAAAAAAAAAAAAAGAGAAAAATCTTGCCTATGGATTCTGTAGGCACATGGAATATGTTGAATTTAAAAAAAAAAAAAATTAAACACTTGAGGAAAAAATAAACATTTAATAAATCAATGTCTTGCTTCCTCTTCTAATTATTTGCCTTTTTTCTACTTGTCTTTGAGAAGGGCCAAACCTCTTGGTGGGCGTGGGCGGAGCAAAAGGCAAAATAGGAAAAAGACATGGTGGGCTGGGGAGGAGCTGGTACTACATACCCTAAAACATGACAGCTGCAAATTCTGTGCTTACTCTCACCGAAAAGGAGATCAAAGCCTTACTCCTAAAAAGGTTACGCTGGAGGTAGGGTCACCGTAAATTTTGAATCATAATATTCGATGCGGAGACGTCACACCAAAAGAAAAAAAGTCTTATTCCAACCAAAAAAAAAAACAAAAAAACAAAAAAAAATATAGATTAAAGTCTATTCAAATATATTCTCTTAAATACAACAACTAAAAAAATGCGTATCACTACTAAAATTCAAATATATTCTATTCAAAGAAAACTTTCGAATGCACTACCACTCTATTATACATGTTTGTGTTTAGTTATATATTTCTTTATAATATATATAAATCATAAAATAAAAATAAAAAAAATAAAAAGAAAAGTATTTTAATTCAAGTAATATATTAGAATTTGAATCATAGGAGAAAATTTTAATTTTAGTAGTTTCTGAGGTTTATGTTTTCGAACGTCAAAACCAATCATAAAGCGAAGAGGACCTTAATAATATAAAGCAATTGCTATACCCAAACGACACAATCATTTTGTACAAAGAAAAAAGAAAGTTACAATGATCACAACTCCGGTGATTAGGGTACTAACTCCACCACACCAACACAACCAAACCAAACCAAACCAAACCAAACATTCGCTATATTTTGACAATCCAAATCACATCATGTTGATCATCATTCAACCCTTATCCGTGGCCCAATCACAGACCTTGTCTCCCATGATTAAATTTTATGTTTTTTTCCTTAATATGTGGTGTTTGAAACCCAGACCCAGTTTCATTTGTTTTCATTTATTTAGATTTTATCTTAATCTAAATGAGAATTTTTTTTCCCTTAAATGTATGGTTTTGCAACAACTAAAAAAGAAAAATATATATATATATCGTTACATTAATAACTTTTTGAATTAAAAAGTTATATATGAATTTATGGGAATTAATTTCAATTTTTTACAAAATTAGAATTATAGAATTTGGAGAAAATAACGACAGACAATCATGCTTTTTTGCTGTAATAGTAATAGTGGGAATGATGATTTAGGTATAAGATTAGGGTATGTAATCATGAGCACATTGGATGATAGAATCGGACATATATAGTTGCTGTTATTTGTATTCATCATTCATTGATTGTGAGAGTGAGAGGTTAGTTCTAACTACACCCATTAAAGAAATGTTGGCAACAAATAAATAAATAAATAAATAAATAAAAGAGATGTAATTGAATGTTCTGTCTTTGTGGGGTTGAATGTTTATATACTTTTTAGGGTTTGATGAGGCTGGAGGTGATGGACACAGGATGCTGGACAGCACTGCATATATTACTGGTTAACCTAGAAGCTATAGGATTATTAGAGTTGATTAAAAACAAATCAATTGGCCCCCACCCCACGCATAAGGTCCTATCAACAAAGATTGATGCATTGATTAACGCATAATACAAGAGTTTAATGGTAATCGTTGGTGAAATGGAAAAGAGAGTGGAGGAAAATTTTACAATTAAAGACAAAAAATAATAATAAAGTTTGAAAATAATACAAACATGACAGCCATTAAGAAAAAGAAATTTTCATAGGCAGGGTACGGCCCCCCCCGCCCCTCTATGTTTTTCCTTTTTTTGTTTAAATTAAGGCAAGTTTGGGAGATCATCCAATTAAATTAGAGGTTGGTGGGGGAGATGAAGACTTTTTCTGTGGCAGATTTCATACTTAAAGCTGCTAAAGCACACACCATAAAGGACTAATACATGTGACAATTTTCACATCGTAAGATGGTATCTCCTCCTCACCTAATTCTTCGACAACAAAATCTTCAAAATTGTCTCTTGTCTCACAAATTGCTCTCTCTGCTTTTTTCGATGATACACAAAGCAGAATTAGTATAAAATAGAAAATATCATATTTATTTTATGAAATTAGAAATAAAATAAAAAAATTTATCGTTATTCTCGAAATAAAAATAAACTGAATTTCCATATTTTCTTTTAAGAAGAATATGAGAACAAAAGTAAATACGAAAATTTTAATAATTTTTAATTTTATTTTTATATATTTTTACAATTTCATCTTGGGTTTTCTTTTTTTGTTTCTTCTCTTGCATCCCTCGTATTTAAAACTAATTACTGAAGTCCGACTAATCAAGGTAAGAGGAAAGAACAAGAGAAGATGTGGTACTGACTTATTCATCGGCCTATTCATAGCTTTTTGTTAACGGAGTCATTTCCAATACTATGTTAAAAGACTTCTGTTTATTTATTTTTTTTCTCCAACTCGTGTGAGTTAATATTATAATTTAAAGCTATTTTCTGAGTAGTTGCTAACCAAAATAGCAAATTATAGTATTTGATATCAAAATTATGTTTGCCAAATAAGTATTATATTTGCTCTTACATTCTAGAATATCTACACTTATCATATAGAATATTAATATATTATTGCATTTATGGACAATTGTTTATTGCATATTTATATTGGTTTTTGATTTTTTTTTTGGCCAATACAAGGCACCATTTTTATTTATTCTTTTTAATATTTTAATGAGGACAAATTAATTAAAATTATAAAAATATATATTTTGGACCCCTAATCCCCTAAAATTTTGTAGTTTCAACATTCAGTGGGGTCACTTGACCCAAAAATGGAGTGGACAGCGGACACATCATTAGCCTGGAGTGGTACACATTTTTGTCCAGTTCCATCGTACAGATGCTTGCATGGACCAAACTTGCCGGAGCCGAAATTCTAACCAAAAAGGTTATGACCAAATCACTACTCTGACGAATACATACCCTTGAGGGCAATGCCATTATTCAACATCATGACCGCAAATGACCTTTGTACATGTTCAAGCATCATATCTCGTTGTTTAATAATTAGCTGACATCATCTTAGCCATGATACTGTACAAGGGTGTAGTGACTACAACAAATAGATATTCCCATTGTGCATTTTCTGTGTAGATGATACCTCGAATACGCAGCCAGACTACTTCATCCAAAGCTAAAGTTTACTGGACCAAATGGCATCATGCCCTCTCTCAGACCACATGCATGCATCATTGTTCCTTGTTTTGTGATAATGTCTCATCACTTTTCAAATAATATGCAAGTGTGCAGGAGCGCACAAATTAAACTAGGATAATTTGTTTCGTCATGATCTCATTCATATGAGAAAATTATAACGGCTGAAAATCCAGTGACAAACAATTCTTCACACTAGATGAAAGAGAGAGAAATAAACCAAGGTTAATCATGAGGGAGCATTGAAAGGAGGAAAATTCTTGTAGAAAGGAGAGGGTTGCCGTATACCAATCATTCCATCCCCTTCACCTTTTAACAAAAGGTGTAAGCAGGAGTGGAAAAATGAAGCCATACCATACAAGTGAAAGAGCGTTTCCCCAAGTTGAGTAGCGACCATCACAATCTTGGCGACAGGATCCTGTCTCTTCACATATTATGGAAAAATAGATGCACAAAAAAAAGAAAATAAATGAAAATCAAAACTGCGTTTTCATTATTTCACTCTATTCACGCGGTTCTAAAAGTGAGATTCTTCTTGATTCTCACTTCTTAATCATCAGCTTCATGTTGAGCAAAGCTCAAAATGCATCACGATTCAAAGGCATTTGACAAATGCTTTATAGGGGTACCATGTAAAGAAGAGTATGAATGTATGGTAGTGTATTGTGCACTGACTTCCCCTTCGAAGGAACAACACAAAAGAACAAGAGGACACCCAAAGAACAGACACTGAATTCGTACAAGGTAAGTTTGAAATATGACCTACAACATCAAACATATGCCATTTTAGCTGGCAGTATGTACTTTTGTTCTGGCCTTGGATAGAAGAGCAAAAGGACTGCATTGCCCGGGCTCCTATCCTACAGTCGGGGAACTGATAAAATATTAAGTGATTATAAATGTCTTATTTCCTAAATAACCTTATTCCAGTCTTATCAATAAGCTACATAAATGAATGTACCTACAGTTGTTAAACAACCTTGGGAAAAAAAAAAAAAAAGAATTATAGGCACTCATAAAAAGAATCCGATGGCAGTTTTAATCGGATTAGTCGAAATATAATTCTAAATATCGATTAATTCATAAAAAAAAATTACAATATTGTGAATTATCTTAAATGATCCGATGAAGGAGGAATTGTTTTTCCCTCCTACAGATTTACCATGAAAAAGGTTCTAGGCTCACGGAAGAGGAAAAACTACAGCGTCTCTACCGACCTGATAAATATAAGTCAACTCTAATCATGGCAATGTGTAACTGAAAAACGCGTCGTAGTATGTTAGAAATCCCTTTCGGCCTTTGTATGCAATTCCTCGTGCCGACAGGCTTCCTTGCTTCTAGTTTGCACAAGAAGTTCTGGCAATCGTGGCAAGCCTTAACAGTGACTCTGCAGAACTTGCAATTTTCCAACCTAAAACCTTCATTTGTGCCCGGCCAGGAGCTACAGTTGCACAAGAATCAGAATGTTTAGATGACAAGTTATCCAAAGATGATGCGACGGAAGGTGAGAGAGAGAGAGAGAGAGAGAGAGGTGATGGGAAATAATGCCCTTCCTTATTTCTTACCTTTTTTGACCATTATAGCTAGCATTTTCGAGATGGACATTCACTCTTAATGGTGGGGTTCAATCATTGAGAAACAGACATTACTGATGACAGGGATGAGACGTAGCAACCAGAACCAGAAGTGCTTCTTCAATTCTAAATATACGTTCGTGGGTTCCTCCGAGGTTGACCCATGAGGTGAATATATGTGGTTTGCCACACATCCAACCAGTTCAAGCAAAAGCTGTTGCCATACAAACGCGCGCGCGCGCACAAAACCAGACGTACTGTTAAAAATGTGACTGACCTTTTGCAGTTTCTTCGCCTTGAAGGAAGTCAGAAATGTAAAAACAAAATTTGAGTTAATAAATATTTAACAAAGCAATACACAGAAATTTGAAAGTTTAAAAAGCAACCTGGTCCGTATAAATCAAAAGCTAGGCTTCAAATATAGCAATGGTTGCAAATTTCATAAAATATTCAGTTTGTCGGGCATTTTCTTGCCTTTCCCACTAAAATTAAAAATTCTTAAAAGCACAAGCAAGTAAAGCTGGAAGAGACTGAACTGGAAGCCATGCTTAAATATACAAGAACAAGAGGAGAACCAACTACATGCAGCTACAGCCGTCTCAGGAAAAAAGTTGGCGAGAACTGTGAGGGGATAGGAGATCCTGCAAGAATTGAATCCAGTAAGCGGTGTTTAACATGGCACATAAAAGTAAATGAAGTGTGGACCTATAACTGCCATAAGATTAAGCACAGCTGAAGAACAAGAACGTCATAGTATCAGAAGCATATTGAACAACATGAAAGATATGTAAGTCATGATAGTTCACTGGCTTAGGGATATGGTTTTAAACTCTAAAAATGCTACTACTAAAATGTTGACCAGATTAAGTTTAGGCAATGCAGAGCTTTCAGGAATTCGCAGCTTCATGTTTAGATTAATTATCTCAGAGAAGTTTTGAATCATAATATATATTACTTTACTTGAGACAAAAACTGAAGACAGACATTCCAAAACAGATCAGCACCAACAGTTTTACTAACATTTCCAGCTGCCTAAATACCAAATGTTTAGATTACTTAGTTTCAGTAATTAGGCACAAGAAAAATTATTTATTTGTATCTGTCACTCCGGCATTTTTTACCACTATTATGAAGCTTGAATTCAGGTCATATTTCTCAATTTTATCTCCAGGCTTTAGATTTCAGCACCTAGCATCTAGTTTGACTTGCCCATCTACCGAAATGTAGTTAACAGTTTAAACAACCTAAAACAGCAGGCACAGCCAAGGCACATGACATTGTTCCAGTTTTGCTTCTTGAACCTGTTACACCAATACCAAAGAAAAATATATTACTTCTCTACAACACCAAAAACCTTGAGCTCATGAGTCATGACCTAGCAGGAGGCCCATGAAATATCTAAATCATTAGCTACGTTGTTCTAGCAGTACATTTCCCAGTAACAAAGCTCTATCTCTTCAAAAATTTGATGAGATATGATTAACATCACTAGCAGCAGCAAACAAGCTTCAGAAAGAATCAAATTAATTCTAAACTCTCAAGTTTTACAGGATTTAACAAGAAAACAGAACAATTACACTGAGGATGCCTCTGCAAAGACGTCATTGAGTGTGTCATCCTCACTGCTTGTCATGGCCAACATCTCTGCATCGTTTTCCTCTTCATTAGAGAAATCCCTCCTTTCGAGCTTAGCATGAGCTGCAATGAATATCAACTTCTGAGCTCTGTCCATGCCCATTCTTGAATGCCCTTGTGGACAGATCCGTCTCATGAATGACCAACTACATTTAAAACCACGAGAAGTGGCATGAAGGAAGATTAGTCTCACCGCAACTTTCCCAAGCGACTTAAACTCACTCAAGCAAGTCTCCCACACTAGTCTGCTACTCTGGGGATTGGCAACTTTCATCTTCCCTGTCACGGGATCTTGCTGCTTGACCTGAACAGCTTGCGCATACAGTGGGTCTAGCCCTTCTGACCTCCACTTCATGAGCTCCATTAAAGCCATAGGAGCTTCCTCTCTAGAGACAAGCCGTGTAATGAGCTTATCCACATCCTTCTCCTGCTCATGTGTCAAACACTTGAAGGGTGGAAGGTATTTCCCATTTGTATCTCTGATCAAATATAGTGGATCAAGTATTAAAGCAGCAGACCATGCTGGATGGTAGTTTTTCTTGAACCTCTTGTCTACTATCTTCTCCACAGGTCCTTGAGCAATGCAGAATTTCATGCACCATTCCTTTACCTTGGCTCTGAGATCCTCCCAGAGAGAGAGACATCGGCCAATTAATGGCCTTTCACTCTCAATCTCTTCGGTCATCCCTTTCATTAGTTTCACTAGTGAATAGACGGCTTGCAATTCATTCCAAAACACATCATTGTTAATCATTCTGCCAACTTCCCTTGCAACTGCATCATTTACACACACCATCTTATAAGAATCGTCCAACACCACCAAATGGAGCACCTCAGCATAATGTAATATATCCTCAATAAGTGCAAACACTGGTTCAAAGTTCTTCAAGTTGTCACATTTGGATGAGGGAACTCGTAGTAAGGCAGCATGGTCTAGCACCTGCAATTGATACTTGTGGAAGCCATTCCTCACTTCAGAGTTGGAGTTGAAATAATTTGCAAGCTTGAAGCAGTTATTAGTGACAGCCTCAAAAAGTGGAAGCTCTCTACTGAAGTCCTTAATCAAGCTAAGAAAACCCCGAAGCTGGCAAGAAAGAGTAACCATCCAGTGATTCTGAGCCTCCAAGTTCCTCAAGGCCTTGGCCTTGTCAGAAACTATCCCTACACATTTCTGCACAGCAGTACCACATATCCCAGTGATCGTCTCCCACAGAATAGCCTCCGCATACTTAGAAGGCACTGACCCACCGGTAAATACAGCCTTCTGAAACACACAAATCCCGTTAGGAAGATTAACAGCAAGCTTAACTAAATTCTCATCCATGGTAGTCCCATTACTAGAACTACTACACTTCCAACCTTCACAAGAAACCTGAAAAAACAAAGCATCTCTAGTTCTAGCTTCAGACTTTATCCTCGCCTCCTCAAACTTTGAATCAAGTCGAGACCCGGAAAGCTCCTTCCTAGACATAGCAGGCAAACCAACCTGACTAAGAAAAGCCTTGAACTTAGGATGCTCAAGACTTGAAAATGAGACAGATCCACATGCCTCGTAGAACCATTCTGCGAGCAAGTCAAGCGCAGAATCCACCTGATCCTTGCTCAAAACCGGCCAAGGTGAAGCCTTAGGGCTTTTCAGCTTCTTCACACTATCTTCCAACAAAGCTAAAGCTCCCAAATCCTCTTTTCCACCGGACAGCACCAAATGGTGTTGCCCAGTGCAATTGCTGTTATTGCTATCCCCACTAACCAAATGGGTATTAATCCCACGATTCAACATCGGCGTTAGTGGTGAAGGAAATGCTGTAATAGAAGATGAATTTCTCTTCCGACGATGGTTATTCACGATAGGTGAGAGTGAAGCATTGTTGTTATTAATAGAAATGGGTATTGGTGGTATAGCAGAAATGGGTTTGAGCATAGAGCTGAAATTAGAGCATGTACCTCGCTTGAGATGCTCAGAAGCTGTTCTAGAAGGATTTGAAGCAGAGAAAACGGCGTTGCATAAGCAACACTTGAGCTTCACTGCTTTTGGAACACCAGTTTCAGTGTTTTTAACCAAAATTGGTTCTAAATGAGCCCAGTACCAAGCCCCTTTCCCTTTAATCGCTTTTGTTCTCAGAGTAACCAATCCATCATATCTCTTATTCACAGCTCTCGCTGCCATTTCATCAGCATCAATTGAAATTGAATTTATCATAGACATTTCCAAAAAAATGAAAATTAGAATTTATTAGAAGTATTTTCTTTTGGGGGTTGAAGAAGAGGGTCAAAATTAGAGAGAACTTGAAAGCTTGTTTAAGGATTGTTTCCAGAATTTGTCGAGGAATAGTGCGACAAAGAAGTGTTTGCTAAGTGGATCAGAATTATAGTATTCTGGGACTGTTTTTGAGGAATTTCATGGCATTGACGGCTCTTTCCGTACGTTTAGACGGAAAAAACCGTCGTTGGGAAAGTGGGTTTTGGGTTCTTCCAACAACGTGCGACGGAGAGACTGGTTAGGCGGCGGAGAGAAAACCATAAGTGCGTGTATGGTAGCTGTTTGTGGAAATGTCTAGTATAGCAGGCACACTTTAATAATAATTAGAATAGAAGTTCAGAAGAGACGACGGAGGGACTGAGGCAAGTAAGAATTGCCCAGAGAGAGAGAGAGAGCGGGGCATGAACTTTGGCCTTGGAGTTTTCATGGAGCCAAAGTGTTACGTCAATGGCAATGGGCATTTTGTTTTAGTACCACTCTCTCTAGTTCTACGAATGCTCTCACAGGACACGCCCGACGACCCTTTCTCACCACAGTTCTTGGACACGAGGCTTCGTTTGTGTTTCCTAACAAAAAAAGAAAAAAAAAAAAAAGGTTTTTGTCGTGGAAAAAAAAAATTGTGTCCTTTCTCATTAGTTTATTTTATGTACCCAAAAAAGAAAATTATGTAATGAAGCAAGTTCATCGTACACAATTTTTATTTCCAAAATATGACTTCAAAAATTTTCTGAACGTACTAAGAAATTAGAATTCGGACTTTTTATTGATTTGATACGCACTCTATTGATCGACTATAAAATTCAAATATCTTATATCACTTTGATATAACATATGATTTAATTTATGTCAAAAGGTAAGGAAAAAACTTAGAAGTAAATTTTATCTAAATTTAACTTTTTTAATAATTTAAATTTGATTTTTCTCAATTAAAACTAATATTATATTTTAATAAGATGCTTCGAGTAATCTAGTTAGGGATAACATGTGATAAAAAGCTTGATAAATTTAAAAATAAAAAATAAAATTGACTTCCATAAAACTTGTTCTCATAAAATATAGTCCCATAAAAATTATTTTTTTAATATATTTCACCTTTATAGATAGAGAAAAAGATGAAAAAGGGAGAAATGGTTAAAAAATAAAAGTTTTTTTTTTCATATTTTATATTATTATTATTATTATGAAGTAAAAAACAATAAACCTAAATCTTACTCTTTGCCCCATGTGAATGGGGCAATACTTATTTTTGGTAGTTAATATTACCTAAAACTAAAATTGAAGAGGAGAAAAATCATTTACAAAATAAACTTTAAAAAATAATATTTGGTTTATCAAAAATCTTTTTTATTTTTTTGGCAGCTTTTATTTCTGGAGACAGAACAGAAGCGTGCCTCTTACGAGGCACACAGTCGCGTCAACAACAATAAACAAGGGCCAATTGGGTTCGTCAAAGACTCCAAGACGCAGGTGCGGTGGTCTTTCCCTTGTTTTGTTTCCATATAATTATTATTTTCTCATATTCATCCCTGACACAATGATTTTATTTCCCCGGCTTGGGTCCTACCATGCATTCCATTCATATTCCATTACTATTTATATAAATTAATAATTTTTTTAGAAATTTATAATTTTATAGAAACTTTTTTCATTTTATAAAAAAATATTCAAAAAATATAAGAATTCAGGAACCTTAATCCCTCTCCAAATCAATTTCTAATTTTAATAACCATAGAATTTATGATTATCATGCTTATAAGTAGTCTAGATTGCAACGAAACAAAAACAAAAAAATAAAAATGAATACGAAAGATATTAAAAAATAATATTTTATAAAATAAAAAAATAAAAACATAAAAAATATATAAATATATAAATTTTTATATAAATATTAATTATTTTATAAAAATAATAAAATAATCATATGGTATATAATATATAATTATAAGTCATAATAAAAAATATAAAAAAATTATAATTATAATTAAATAAATAAAAAAATTATTAAATTAAAATATTAATAAATTTCGTATGTAAACATATTCTGAAAATAATTGAGCGGAGGATGTAGTTGTTGGGTGAGTTGGAGGGTAGACTCGAGTTAGGTTGGGTGAGTGAGTGAGTGAGTAGCAGGGTGCTGGCTGGGCTAGTCAATGGCCGTACGGAATCATATTAAATTGCAAATTTTCTTTGATCCTATGCGGTATTCATACCCCAAGACCTGCAAATGAATCCCACGGTTCAATGTTGGGACCAATGATGTTGGACCATTCGTAAATTTATTTATTGTTTTTCATCAATTTTTTGTTATTAGTTAGAAAACTACTAATCAATTTTCATATTCATTTCTATTCGTAGTCTTATATAGGAGCATGATAGTTTTTTGTTATGATATTTAAAAAAATAATATATAATTTTAAAATTTATAATCTCAAAAATTATTTTAATTATTAAAAATTAATTTGTCTAGATTTTCATCCCTACTGCTTCGCCTCCCATGTGGTTTATATTCATAGCCTAATACCTGTAAAAGAATTAAATGGATTGCATTATATTTTATTTATTATTTTTTGTTACACTTTTTATTTTTGTCAATATTTTTCTAATATATTTTTCGTGATATATCTGAAAATTTTCAAAAGTTTTGGTCATAATTATCTCTTCACCATCTCCGTCATATTATTAGAAACTAATAATATATTACTAAATAAAACGACAGTAAAACTAAGTTGAACATTATTATAAGATATTTAATTTTGTGATTCAAAACTATATTTTAGTTGAGCCACTCCGATCACTGGCTCCTGACATTAATTAACTCTTAATTAAGTAGGAGAGGTGATTAAATGCAGATAGAGATGGTCTCATCAAGCGTCTCATATTTAAATTTTCATGATTTAGTATATTTTTATGATTTCATGTAAAAAAAATAAATATATGAATAAATAAACTAATGGTCTAATCATGGTAGACAGGTTGGTGAAGTGGTTGCCATGTGACTGCTAATTGTTTTTATTGTTCTCCTCTCTATGACGGAGGGAATATGAAGAAATTGACGTTTGTCTTGATGAAATGTTTGAACTTATTGAGCACTTCTTGCTTTGATCACCTTTGGGTTATGGGGTTATGGTTGAACTTGGAGTGCTGAGTCTCAAAATCCAAGCCAATCTATTTGGGTAACCATTTTTATATGGAATTTTTTTTTTAGTTGAGAAATACTATAAATAGAATAAAATAAACAATTACATTTCTACGAAAGTGTGCCCTTTGTCTCTTTTATGATTGAAAAAAAAAATCAAACTTTTTAGTGTGAAATTTTTAAATAATTTTTTATTTGAACAAAAATATAAAAAAGATTTGTTAAAATAATTGTTAAATGCAAAAATAAACACAAAAAATATGAAAATGAGTCTCATTTACATAGTTTTTATTTAACTATCTCCATGATAAAAATAAAAAAATTAAAAAAAAAATTAAAAAAAAAACACTTGGAAGCCATCCCCAGTAGCATGTCGAGTAGATTTCAAGTAAAAGGAGACCCCATTTCACATTCCAACCTCAAAATTCATAAACCCAAACAAGTGAAATATCCCGTTCATGTCAACACGCACATGTACGGATTGATAAGGATGAAGTCAAAAAGATATTCCTCCTTTTAAGTGCAAGTTGATGCCCAATTTCCATAAAAGGTTTTTAATTAATAGTATTCCCTTTCCATCCTTGCTTTCGCTGCGAATCTGTCCGGATAGATGGCTACAAACTGAAATTATTAATGCGATTCAAGCTTGGAATGGAAACTTTCAGACTAAGCAACTTGCCAAAAGTTATAATAATAATAAAAAATAATAGAAATTTCTTGGCCAAAGTTTGTACCGACACTAATATCACCTGGATCAGTGAAAAAATTCTAATCTTATACTCATTTGAAAAGTTAAATTGAGAGCATTCAGAGTTATAAATTTTCTTTTAAGAAAATAACAATTTTCTTTTTAAAAATTGTATGTATAATTCTTTTTTTTTTTTAATTTAAAGGGAGAAGAATGTTTGCCCTCTCATTCCCTTATACACACATGTTTTTTTTTGATATTATAGATTGGTCATCATTTAGTATATGAAAATTTATAATTTATTTTATGGGGGTGAATTTTTTAATATTATTTTTTTTATATTTAGAATTAAACTCCCAATCTGATTAAAAAATAAAAATATTCATTCCACCTACACTAACAACATTATCCACGCACGTTTTGCATATGTTGCCTCGGGAGTAATTCTCTTGGATCTGGTGGGATCCAACCATGGAGGTGGAAACAATTTTGGCTTTACCTCTCCATATATATATATATATATATATATATATATATATCTCCCCCTACCCCCCTCTCCTCGCGCAGCACTTTTTTTTTTTAATTTCAACGTGTTTCGGTAAAATTGAGTGAATTAAACAAAGTTATCTACCAAAATTCCTAGTCTTTTGATTGCTTGGGTTTTAAAAATGAATAAATAATTTATTGATGGCTCAATTGCTTGGTTTGCGTTTGTGACACGAATGAGAATAGGAATGGACGGCTCTCTTGAATTTAAAAAGACGCCTACCCCAAAGAAATATGGAATTTCATTTGAAGACATACCCAAAAACACTGGGCTACAACTTATGAAGGCTACATTTTGGGCCGGCCCACTTTGGGAAGTCTACTGAATCCCAACTTGCAGTGCTTACCTTATGCTCGTGTCGTGTTATTTTGTTTTCCGTAAGGCCCAGAGTAGAGTCACGATTGGACTTGCCCGAACTTTCTATCGGGTTAAACGCCTTCGATTGAAAATAAAATTGAAGCTTATCGACCAAACTTAACGGTATTTATTATATTTCCTTAATTATTGGTTTCTGATTTGAGTCATAAAAATAAAAAATAAAATGTTAAAAAAATTAATCTCTTAATAGGTTTTATAGTACTCAAATCAGATTAATTAAAAAAAACACGAATACCAATAAATAAAAATCAAAAATTAAAACTTACGAAAATCCCTTTTGGAGTGTTATTTATTTTCAATATAAAATTACTTTATTATGCTTTCCTTGTATTCTTCTTTTTTATCTTTCAATGACAAAGAAGAGCGAATATATTTAATAAGGGTGATTTTGCGTAAAAATTACATACAATATTTCCTAATGAACTTAATTGAAATATTTTTAAATTATTATATTAATGTTTAATTTGACATCCAGTAATATATCTAAAATAAATATTTATATTTTATAGGAGGAATATTCAACTAACTATACGTTTTAATTTCATATTTTTCAAAGAGATAAATTATTTGTGAGTTATGAGAGAATCATATGTGATTTTTATGATGTAATAAAAGAATATCTTTACTAAGAAAAATAATATTTTTATTTATGTAGAGAAATGTTATATTCATTACATAAATTAAAATGAAATTTTCTATTATAAATTTGTTAGTAAAAGATTTATAAGCTTTCAAACTTTCGAGAAAATTTTCAAAAAATATGCTGAGATAGTGACATATATTTGATTTTTGGAGCAACGGCCCGTTAGCTAGAGCACGGCACCGCTTCAAGAAGATTCCAGAAATCTCCTCGCTGACCCGATCCTCACAGAACGTAACCCACCGTTGGGTGTTGGAAATAAATTTAAAACGCAAGCAAAGAGAGTGGTAAGGAGATCTTTTTCTTGGGTTTAGGGTTTAGAGCAATATTTAACCTGGAAGAATTCGGAATTCTTTCGATTTGATTAACCTGAAACACCGAATGGCTTTCTGGGTTTAGAATTTCCGACCACAATAAACCCTAGAAAAAAAAATCCCTATCAATCCCCATTCTTTATTTAATAGTGTTTGGTATTTTTCTTCTCTGGTAATCTGAAATCGCGTATTTGTTTGTGTTTGTTGGCAGGTGTGGAAGTAAAACCTGGAAAACCCTACACTCACAGTTTCGAGGATGCACCCGGGAGGATTCACCTTACCCAGGTCTCTTTTTTCCCATTTATAATTTGCTTATTTTTTATGTTATTTTGGTAATTTTCTGTCGGCAATCATGAATTATGTGTGTGTGTGTGTGCATGCGCTAACTATGCTTCAAATCAGTCTCGCAT
Organism: Dillenia suffruticosa; assembly: GCA_033439265.1. Lineage (NCBI taxonomy): Eukaryota > Viridiplantae > Streptophyta > Magnoliopsida > Dilleniales > Dilleniaceae > Dillenia > Dillenia suffruticosa. The sequence continues at coordinate 12,701,962 of JAVTVX010000010.1, read as the reverse complement.
TTGCAAAATCTAAAGGGTTTGGTCAAGTTTAGGGTGCTTTTTGAATGGCCATGTTATGGGGGGGTTTGCGATTGAATCTGTGCATTATTATTGTTTTTGCTTTGTTTTTGATAGTATCATTTTCCCCATGGTTTCTAATGATTGCAATGTGAAAAATTTCCCCGGATGTGCAAGTTTAGATAGACTTGCAATTAATGAAAGTTGTGGAAAACTGGATGTTTGATGTATTTTGTAGCTTTTTCTCCCAGACTTTTTCTCCATAGAATAAAGTTTTATTAGTGTCTGATGCATTTTTCTTTGTTATTGCTTTTCCACATAATGATTGCAATGTGAAAAAGTTCCCTGGAAGCAGGGGTGAAAAGAGTTTTGGGGGGGGGGGGAGCTGCCCCCTTGAAATTTAAGGAAAAATTTATTTATATAATTTTAAAAGTTATAATTTGAAATGTTGTTTGCCTTCTAAAATTTGTAAGCCCCCTCTCCTCATTGAAATTAAAACACTAAATACATTTGTTCTTTGGCTCTCGACTTAAGTTTCTAGCTTTGCATATGCCTGCAAGTGCAGGTTTAGATAGAGATAGACTAGCAATTAATGAAGGTTGTTGAAATTGGATGTTTGATGCATTTTTTTTTTCTCCTCTGACATTTCCTATATTGAATAAAGTTAAAATTTGAGTTTTAAGATACTTTTTTTTTCCTGATTTGGAACTTTTCCAATTTTATTATGGTCTTTTGGTGGCAGTTTTGGATGTTCACAGGATCTTTTCAGTTTTCTGACCATTTTCCTGCACTAAATTGATTTTTAATTGTTCAACATTGGTGGCTACAATATGATCTTATAGGGTGATTTAGAGTGCCTAGGAGCATGGTGCTAAGGCCACCTCCAGTTAATAACAGACTTTTCTCAGTTCCATGTCATAACCATTGATTTGTTGTGGATCAGGCTACATTGGTCAGTGCACAGTTCAGTGTCAGGTTGGGGATAAAGAACCAATATACCTGTGTGCATTGTTGCCAGACAGGACTGAATCTTAGCCATTGAATCTTGAATTTGAAGAAGATGAGATTGTCACTTTCTCCATTATTGGGCAATGAAGTATTCATCTTTCCGGTATTTATCTTGGTTCTGGCCAAGATGCTGAGGGGGATGACTATTACTCGTACCCTTCTCTCTCTCTCTCTCTCTCTCTCTCTCTCTCTCTTACAGTGCATGTTACAATTTTCTTGATTGATCTTTTTGGTAGGTTAAATAATTACTATCCAAAAATTTTAAAGGTATCACTGAATTTTTCATTAGTTGAGTAACGGTAGATGGAGACTTAAGCAGTATATGTGTTTATATTATTTCCTTCACCATATGCAAAGTGATTCTTATGAGGATATTGAGGGAGTCAACACAGATGAATCCACCGATTACAATTCTGAAGAAGATGAAAATGACGATGATTTTATCGATGATAGTGATGCTCACATGTTTCCACCTTCGCCTGTTCCCAACGGTGGAGGTATGGGTTGGAGCTATGATATCCCATTTTCAGTAGACTTGCCCACTATATAATTAGCTTAACAGGTTTGTTGGATGTCTAGAATGTTTTCATGACAACTTGGATATTCAATTAACTATGGAAATAACTGTTAATCGGTCATTGTTATCTCAAAAAAGAAAAAAGAAAAAAGAAAAACGGTTTCTGATCACAATGGCTAGAAACAATTTCATAGTTTTCGATTGAATGTAAAACCTATTAGTTGTCAATTACTGAGTGTTCCATTTCAGGATGATGAAAATTCCAGGCATATTCTTGTTGAACTTGTTAATACGTTGACTGAAAAGTATAATTTTCAGTGGTTTAAATATTATTCCAGCAAACATATGCAGATGATTGATCTTCTGAATCTTTGTTACCTTTGGTTGTAGTTGTAATTGAGGAGATAGTGGATGATGAGAAACCAGCAAATGGCAGTAAACCTACATGTGCACAGAAGAATGAAGAGGGTAATACAGATTGGCAAATTATTGCCAAGAGTGGCACTGGTGTCCCAGTGTTGGAAAGTGAAGATGAAGATGGTTTTCCAATTTCCTCCCCTGCCAAAACCAAATCAAGTGTTGAAAAAACTGAGGTTAGAGAAGAAAAGAATGCAGACAAAGTGAATGAAATCAACAAGGCGAAAAAAGTTGTAACCAATTTGAAAAGAAAGGTCGATCATATTCTTCAAGATGGGAAGCCTGAAAGGTGAGAGTTAACTTGTCATTTTTTGAGCTAAGAAGCTGTATTTATTCTTCAATTTGCTCAATGGAGCACCTAGCACCGAGTTATAGAGAAAGGTGATGACATTGTGATGATAAAAACAAAGATGCAAAGTTTATGGATTCCTTTTTTTTGGGGGGGTGGGGGTTGTTTTGAGGTCAAGGAATTTTAAAGGTTTTTGAACTAATGCTTCAATGAATTTGCACAGAGTGTTGAAAGTTTAGGAAGAATTGGAAATGCTAATCGCAGTTAGACACATTATTGATTTGTTGTTCCTATTTTAAGTTTCCAAATTATTTTGTGAAGCATTTTTTTTTTCTTTTTTGATTTAGCCTTGGATTTAACTTGCTTGCTTGATGATGATGATGATGATGATTTATGTAATTTTTTGGTGGCATGCGTCATCTTTTCTCTCATGCCAATTTTACTATAAACAGGACCACTGAGGAAGTTAAGAATCACTCTCTTTCATCTGATGAAGTTGTTCCTGAAATTGGCGTCGAAGGAAAACAGAAGAAAAAGAAATCAAAGAAGACAGAGAACGGAGAAAAGGTTCTCGAAGGCACCATCAGCAGTGGCAAGCCTGGCACAAAGATCGGAGACACAGGAACTGAGCATGTTGAGAAGCCTAATGATGAGAAGTTAGCATTGATTGCTTCACTTCATTTCCATGTGTCGTTGTCCAATTTATGCCGATTCCATTATAACTGGGAAAAATTGACCATGGTCTCTATGTTGCTAGACAAATTCTTCACAAACATGTGCACTCATGCTAGCCTTGTGTTGATACGTAGTTTTGACTTGTCCGTGATGATGTAGTAGTGCATGGTTTTCCTATTAAATCATTAAACAGATTAAATTTTTCAGAAGGCTTAGTCTATTGACCTTAGTGTCACTTGTAATAAAACAAAAATTTTGGTATTTGTATTTGATTGTCACCCATTCACATGGTGTCCTTCTTGTACATTATTTTTTAACCAATGATCATTATCCATCTTCATGCATGAGTTAAGTGCACAATGTACTTTTTTCTTTCATGGTATATGGTCATGCTTGTTCTTTTTGCAAATCTTGCTTAGTGTCCCCATTGTCTTCTTTCTGCTTGGTTTTCTGTTTGCTGATTGTCCTCTGATTTGGTTGTGTTGCACTATTCTAAATTGAGCTTCTTTCTCAGTCATTGCATTAGTGTTGCTATTTCTGCCATTGTTCATGTGCTCTTCTTGTGCAATTTTGCTGATAGGTTTTCATGAATCTTGACAGTGGCAGTGATCCTCAAGAAGCAAATGGAGATGACTCTGGGAAGAAAAAGAAAAAGAAGAAAACTAAGACCCAAGACAGTGAAGCAGATGCAACTTTAGGTCAGAATGTCACAGATAAGGATACGTCATCCATGGAGATAGAAGAGAAAACTGAATCCCAGCCATCAAAGACTAGAACGTTTCCTAATGGTCTAGCTATTGAGGAACTGGCAATGGGAAAGTCAGATGGTAAAAGAGCTTCTCCTGGCAAAAAGGTTATAATATGTGGTGTTCATCGTCTTAGGTGCAGTTCTTTTCGGGTGGTGAAGAAGAGAAAGAAATCCCTATTTTAATGTTATTGGGTATTTAATGTTATTGGGTATGGTCTGCAAAGAAAGGGAAGAAATATTTGAACAGAGAGTATTTTCCTTTGTTTGTGTGTGAGAGGGAAAAAGGGTGTGAGAGATTTAGTGGATTGTCATTGTCCAAGCCTCTTTTGGATGCTATTGACACATGGACAACTGAAAAGTTCAATTGTGTGAAATGTGATGTTCCAATCATTTGTTGTTGGTTAGAGATACGGGAACCCTATTGCTGCATGTTGTAATTATGTTGCATGATTATATTGATGGATTTAGACAACCTATACTAATGGCATATGGTTGACCCCAAAATTCTTTTCTAATCAGTTATCATAGGGAAATGCCATGATGCATGATCATAGCTAGATTGTATGAGTGAATTCCTGAAAAGCATTTGGAATTGTTGGTTACATACTCTAATCTCTAAGTTCCATGTTCTCGCTTTTCTGTCCTACTATACTGTCAGCAGCATGTTTAGTACTATTACCAACGCAATTTTATTTTGCCTTCAGGTCAGCGTCAGCTATGTTGGCAAGCTAAAGAAAAATGGCCAAACATTTGACTCTACATTGGCAGAGCACCTTTTAAATTCCGACTCGGTACCGGTTTTTGTGGCTGATGTTCGGATTGATCCCTTCGACTTTGTATCATTTAATTTCCTCGATATCTAATGCTAAATGTTATGCAGGTATTGGACAAGTTATAAAGGGCTGGGATGTTGGTGTTAATGGTAATATTTTGATGATTATACAGATAGTGTTTTGGACCTTTTGGTTGTGTTGCCTTTTGTGTCTAATTACGAAGTTCAGGGATAACAAACTTTTTATCCGACCGTAGGCATGCGTGTTGGGGACAAAAGAACACTTACAATTCCACCATCAATGGGGTAAAGAATTGCTGTTTTTTGTTTTAAATAATTGATCTTTAAGTAGTATGGACACATGTCTTGGCCTAAGTGAATCGTTTGGGTAATTATTTGGGACCCTATTAAACAAAGTCAACCCCCTCCCTCCCCACTTTTTTCCATAGAGAGCACTGTGGAATAATTCTGCAGCACATTGTAGAAGGAACAATTTTGTGATCTTGTGTCCTTAGAGAAGATCTTTGCATGTCTAAGCATATCATGCTGCATAAATGATATAAATTACTTACATGCACATAGGCATGTTTTTATCTTATGTAATCTTTTTGTTCTCTCTTTCCATCCTCTTAAGTGAAAGGGGTTCTGTCTTTGGTCTTTTGACCATCTCTTACATTTTAGCTGTGTTAATATGGCAAATGCAGGTATGGAGCTAGTGGTGCTGGTTCAAAAATACCACCTAATTCCTGGCTGGTGTTTGATGTTGAGCTGATTGATGTATGTTGATCGGCCTTATCAGAGCAGATAATACTCTCCATTGGAGTCTCCCTTTTTGAACATTTGATCACTCTGTTTTATTGGCCGGAATTGTGAATCCTTAATTTTGCTTTCGGTAATGCAATCACAGAAAAATTAGGTTCACCATTACTCATGGTTTGAGATACCATTTTTGTAAGTGCTTATAGGGGAAGTGCCTTGGTGCATGCAGAAATTTTGCAGGAAGTAGCGGCGAACTTGTAACTGTGAAACATGCATGGTTTTGTGAATCATGTACTGGTAAGCCATGGCCAAAAGGACACAACGCTTACATTTTTGGCTTGAGTAACTTCTTGTCAGTGATAAATCATGTCTTGGCTTCTTGATGGTTGTAATTGGCTGAGCCAGGTTTGCAATTAACTGGTTCAGTGTACCAATTCTTGTGGCGTCTGAAAGGTTTACTGACCTTTGCTTGAAATCACATGAACAGAAATCCTGTTTCTACGGCCGTCCAAGGTAAAGCACATACCCGGGCAATCATGGGAGAGGACGAAGCGCAACTTGGGTCTCTGAAGTTTGTTTTCAATCTTATGGCTTGCATAGTGATAGCGGTTATCCTCTTTAGAAGTTTAACTTGGCCAAGATTAAGGAAGCCCTTAGATTTCATATTGTTTTTGATTCATTTGGTCTAATGCCTAAAGAAATTTTAAAAAATATATATATTTAAAAAAGAAAAAAAAAGGAGAAAAAATCCATATTGGGCTCTTTTTTCAGAAAAGCGGGTCTCACTAATCTTAGTGGGATTCAGTTGTAAATTTATAGAATTGTAAAAGAATTTATACCAACAGAATTGAAGTTTTCAGAAAATAAAGTTTGTATGTGAAAGTGTAGTGTTGAATTTTGTATAATGCATCCTTGGCCGTAGTCTTTCTCATGCATAACTCTGATCTGATGCAAATGCACGCAAGAAACAGAATTTTATTCTAGAAATTTGGGCTCACAGCACAATCCATGGACCATGAGGCAGCAACATTGCTAAGTATAATAAGAAAATGGCATCCCTTGTACTCATGCCACTAAACCAATCATTTCAGTTTTTCTTAGTCGGTCTTGATGCATCTCTGATCATCATCGACCAGATCTGAAGGTCGATTAACTTCAGTTCTCGATTTCATTTCATTTTTCTTTCTTCCAATCTTAACCTTGATGTTGTCTTCAAATATTTTAGCTTCAGTTCATGGTTCTTGGACTGATTTCCACTCCGATGATTGTTCTTAGACGATTGTTCTTGATCTGGATGATTGAACTTTAGACTCGTTTCCTTGTTTTTAATCAATCAGATACTTGATTGATTTCAGGTTTTCGATTGACCCCTTTCAACTGTTCTCTCTGGGTCGATTGTGTTCAATTCCTCAAAATTAAGTTTCGAATCCTTCTCTAATTCTTCATTCTTCAATTTAATCTCTCTCTCTCTCTCTCTCTCTCTCATGAATTTCTTTCATTAAAAAAATTATCCCACTGTCGAATTCACCACACCAATAAACCAAGCATGCCTATCCCAGAAATTGAACAAACGACGAAGACCACCTCAAAGGATGGTAAGGTTTTCTTGCACTGGTGTATACCTGGGAAGGTACTAATGGGATGGAATTCACAGAAGCAGAAAGAGAGAGACAGCAAAATGGCGGACAGAAGCGATTTCGGATTTGTTGAAAGAAAGGATGGTATTAATGCTTTGTTGTTCTCTCCGGAGAAGGATGATTGGGTCATTGCACGACGGATGTTGTGGAATTTGTATCCAATTAGGGTGTTGAGAGTTTCAAGAGCGGTTGAAAATGGAGATGAAGAGGGTTTGATTTTGATAATGAGGTGATCTCGATTTGCACTTGTTGAGGCATTGGAGAGGGACTGAAGTTGAAATTCGGGACTGTGTTTGCTCTGGTTGGTGTTTTGGGTTTTGCTTGTGGTTCTGCGATTTGGTTGGACTTGCACTTAAGGTGCTCGAGGAAATGCTCCAAAGAGATTTGGTTGCATGGTCTTTGAAGAATTCATGTATTGTTAATAAGGGTTTCACTTTCAAGCCTTGAATATGTTCTAGCAGCTGCCGCTTTTGTCAATCCTGATTAAATGTCATTTGTAAGGGCACTGCGAAGAAACTGGTTGCTATTGCTCCAATAAATTGTCATCTGTCTATTTCTGGTGTTGTCGGATGAGTTGCACATAGAGAGCCAACCTGCTTGTGTCCAATTCCAGCTGGAAGTCAAATCACGCTCTCATACATAAGAGTGAGTTACTAACTTCAGTCTTTGGACACAAACGATGAAGTTGATCCATAGTAATGTGTTTGATTTACCCGAGCAAGATGAGCATGTTGTTAAGATATGCACGCCTTCAGGGGGGCGTCGCAAACATTGCTAGTTTAAGTGGTTAGTGTTATTTAGTGAGTTGTTAATTAGATGTAGGGTAAGTACGGTTCGCGGAGGGGGAGGCTTCACCTGGTGTAATTAAATACACTTTCTTCTATTTTATTTGGTATGAGTGAAGTTAAAGAAATGAGCAGTACCTTTTTTGTTTAGTTGGAGTGAAAAATAATAGAAGAGGAAGAAAAGAATAGATATTAGTCTCTTTAAATCATATAAAATTAAAAATAAAAAAGAAAATTTTGTTTATAAATTTTTATTACAGTTTCAATCCATTCATAATCGAAAGAAATTTTTTTATATAGAAGGGGTGTTATTTTATCACTCTTATTTTCATCTCTCCTTTCGCTCTAAAACAAACGAAAATAATTTTCTATTTCACTCCACTCCAGATATATTTCTTTTCTTCTCACTTTACATCCCAACGTACTTACTTGTAGTTATTAAGTTAATAGGTAATTAGTATGTAAACTTACTTTGTATCTTTTAATCTTAATATGGTATGGTACGATAGTTCAAATCATATCAAGTCTCTTTTACTTTATTTAAAAATTTTAAGTGATCTTATAAATTATCCAACAATGTGAAGATAAGTCCTCTTATGGAAACTTCTTTTTTTTTTTTAAAAAAAATAACAACTTTATAAAACAAAAAAAATCCATTCCATGATGAAGGTGAATAGGTGTGCCAACCCAAAGCTCCCACACCACAACCTTGTGACCTGACCACCCTCCAACGTACGCTGTATCATCTGTGCTTCTTCATTACTCTCACCCACAGTCAAAATAACGTGTCTTTCGGTGGTTGAAGCTTCTCACACTAGGTAAGTCCTGAGAAACTTCATTTTACCAAACATTTTCGTTTTCTACCTTTTTTTTTTTTATGTAGAAACCAGGAAGATAGATAAGATCACGAATGACTAGCTTTTTCCACACGTAGGGGAAAAAAATTACTGCCCCGGTCAGCAAGGGAGACCATTTTTTCCACGAAATTGTTAGAAATATTCCATTCCATTAAAAGCCATTAAAATAAATAAGACTTCCTCTATTTTGAGTCCAGCAAACAAGTTTTTTCTTTTTCTAAATAATAATTATAAAAATTATAAAAATACATGAACACTTGAAAAAAAACTTTTTACTATTCAGGTGTTCCTATAAAAACGTTTACCCCCATTAAATCCCTTTACTTATTACGATTATTGCCAATATTTGCCAAAATTCACATAAAAAAAATGTATGATTTTTTTTTTTTAAAAATCACATAATATTTCTAGAATGTTACCAAAATATTTAAAAAATCACAAAATTTGCGCGGAAACTTTCAGCATAACTCCACCAATAACATTTCTTCGACCTAATATATATGTGTGTGTTTTAGCTCGAATGTTACCAAATTCTCTCCTTTTAGTTCCCCTTATATCATCATAACGCTGAAACCCCCAAATCCCCCCCCCCCCCAAAAAAAAAGACATGAGGAGAATCCAGGATCAACTGCAGCAAGACCACAAAGAATTGTGCATCATAAATCGAAAACAAGAGAAACGAGTCAATTTCCAAGAGTCAAAAGCAATTCTACTAACTGTATCCTATGTTATGTTTCAGGTGATAATATTGAGGACCATGGACGATGGCACCTCTCTCAAGTGCCATCACTGGTGGATTCCCTTCACCATATCACTCCTCATAGCCATCATTTATGGTATAACTTTTGGGGTTACAATCTCCACTTTTTATTGCATGCAATTTCAGTTGGATTTGAATCGAATTGATCAAAGAATGAATGCAAGAGAGATTGTAACCTGTTCCTCGCATGAGCTGGAAGGCGATGTGGAGATGGTTAGAGGAGATAGTGGCCGTGTAGTTCTCAAGCCAGACGAAGTCAAATGGTTCAAATATAGAGTTTATATCGGTGTTGTGTCCTTAGCCTTGGTTGCTTTCACCGTGACCATTCTTCATGCTTGTCATTCCATTCTTTGTCCTTGACATTGTAGAATGCAAAACGGTGTAATGTGACTAATTATGGCATACATGAAAGATGTCAATGAATAGTTAGAAGTCTTGGTCAGACAACCAGGCATCTAAATAAAATTTATATCATTCAGCAGGCCAATAAAAAGTCTCGGTCAGATAAGTTCAGTACCCTTAAGTATGACTGAGATTCGAATCCCATAGGGAGTATCGAACCCTCATGTGTATGGAGCATTTCCTGTTGGGAGACCGTCCTCCAAAAGGAGTCACTATAGCGGTCAGTACGGATTAGTTAGAACAAAAACCCGGATACCGGACGGTATTCAAGACATGACACCATAAAAAAAATCCATAAACTTTAATTTTCCAATCTCAATATAAAATTTATATAACAACAAAATACACTCCAATTTAATATAAAAAAAGAGAAATTACCTTACAAACCACCAATTTTGTCTTGTGATTACATCACTTTCAAACCATAATTTTTCTCTCTACACAAAAATCCCACGTTTCAACATAAATCCAAAATCTATACCAAAATAATAAAAAACTAAGTTTAGGTAGAAATATTATTTCTATTGAAAGTACTAATTTTATCCTTTGTTGAATCACTCCAAATCTAAGTTTTTGTCTTTCTGGAAAAACTTAAATTTTTTTCTAGATTCAATCTTTTAGGGTGTTTGTTGAATAGTTTGGAGTTTAGATTTAGGTGTATTTGAGAATGTTTGATCAAGATGGAGGGAGAGAAGAGAGGGAGAGGGAGGGAGAGGGTGGCCGAGAGGGAAGAGAGGGGGCGCGGAGAAGTGAGGTCTCGGGGGAGGGAAGAGAAAAAGAGAGAGTGGGAGAGGGGAAAAAGAAAAATGGGTTTTGTATGAATGAAGTGGTAGTGGTCCCACCACTTATTTTGTTCTATATATATATATATATATATGTTTTTTGGTATCACAGGAAATGCCAATCTTGGGCATCACGGCGACGACTCCAGAGGGAGCTCTGCACGTTAGGGTGTTTAGTCGGTTATTGGCATTGCCTTTATATAAACCTTTGCACTTAATCCATCCCTCCATCAATTTCTTTTAGCTCATTGCATTTACCATTCGAATCACTCTTCCAACATTTTCTCTCTCAAAAATGAGGAGCCTCGATATGCTGAAGCAGGACTACAAAGAATTGAGAAGCACAAACGAGAGACAAGCAAAGCGAGTCCATTTATTGGAAACAAGAGCCATTACACTCACCATAGCATATGCCATCTTCCAAGCCACAATCCTAACATCCATCTAGGCTGCCACAATGCACCATTGCCAACTTCGTTGGATATTTTTCACAGTTTCGCTCACCGTCGTTTTCATCTATGGTATAACTTCTATAATCACAATTATTATGTATCAAAAAATGAGGTATCAAATGGATCTGAATAGAATTGATCAAGAATCAATCTTAAGAGAAATGCGTATCTTAGAGCTACTGGAGAGGGAGATGGGCAGGGCGACAGCAAGTGGGGTTAGGAAAGCGATCATTAAGCCCGATGAGGTCAAGTGGCTAAAGGTTTACATTATTGTCGTGCTCTTAGCCTTGGCTACCTTCACTGGCAAGATTCTATATGCTTGCTGCGCCATTGCCCGTGTGTAACCTTGAAGAAGATACAACGAAGATTTGCTAGGGCATTTATTTGGTAGTCTCATGTATTTGGAATCTCTACAAACATGTGAAATACATATTTTTCCGTGTGTAACTTTGTATTTGTCGTTGAAATAAATTTATAACTTTTTTGTGCATCTAATGTTTCATGTAACTTTTCTTTATTATTAATAATGGCGGAAAGCTCTTCGTATGTTATTGGTAAATCGATCCAATATGCATAATCCAAAAAAATACCATAAATAAATCTTAATTACCAAAAATTGAATGTCCAGTTTTTTTTTTGGGGTCACTTTCTTCATTTACACTATAATAGTCAATTCAAGTTACTGACTATTTTTTGTGATTGATCTAGCATCATATTTATTTGAAACACTTTGTGTTGGAAAGCAAAATCAACTCTGCAGAAATTCTAAAGTTTATTCAAACTTAAATTTTTTGGATTAAGAATTAGAAAAATATATATGTTAAATTTAATTCTAACTCCACAAATAATATTATTCACAAAATAAAAATAAAGAATAAATCCTATCTATTTGTTGCAGATGTTTTTAGAAAATAATTTATTATCGAAATCAAATTAATAGGTAAAATGAGTTCAAAATTTGATAGCTAATCTCTGGATTCCGTGAGAAAAAAAAAATTAATTAAAATAAAATAAAACTCCAATTTTAAAACTCTCAACGGGAAATGTCAGGATTAGACATAAACGTCGCGTTCAACGGCTGCCCTGTTCACAAACTTAAAAGTCAGTTTGTCCGATCTAGGGCTGTAACATGGACCGAGTCAAGTTCGAGCCGCTCGTGAGCCACTCAGTCAATAGCTCTACTCGACTCGAATTTGACTGAGTTCAAGTCGAGTTCATCATGTATTGAGTCGAGTTCGAGTAATGAAATTTTAGACTCAAAAACTCGACGAGTAACTCAATTATATATATTAATATATATTATATCTATTTATATATGATTATAATATAAAAATAAACTAAAATAAAATATATTAATATATTATAAAATAATCAAGTTTTTAAGTCGAGTTCGAACAGTTTGTTATACATTCGAGTCGAATTTAAATTTAAATATAGAGATATTCGAGATCGACTCGGTTCGAATAAACTCCTGGTCCAACCGGATCAGAAATAGACGCAACCGAGAGACCATATTAATTTGTGCATTGACTTGGACAAGAGATGGGGTGATTTTATTCTCTTCCGTACGTTCCACTAAAGTTTTCAACTCACCTATATTTTGTCTTATTCAATATATTAAACTTTTCAATAAAATATTTTTTTATAAAAAAATATACAAATTTACAAATAAAATCAAATTTTAACGTAAAAAGAGTAAAAAGAATTAAGAGTTTATTGTTACATATCCTTATCTTTTGTATTAAATAGTTCAATGGTGCTTATTGTTAAACTTTTTTAAATAGACCATTAGATCTATATAGTTTTTTTATATATATGTTTTGAAAAATAGATCAACGTAATAAACTCAATCTAATCTCTGCTTTAACACTGTACTACCTTAATTATTTTGTTTATCAAATTTGAAAATTTTAATTTTATTGGGCAAAAATTATGATTATCACATTAAAAATATAAATAATATATATTTTAGCGTCACTTTCAAATTACTTCTGGTCATAGAATTTTAACCACCCATGTAAACATCACGTAGAAATGTCAAACTTTTTAATAAAAAATAGTTGGAAAATATGTTAATGTTGTACTGATAAGACACTCACATGGCATTACGTGGTGCTGATACGGTCGTTCAAATCTCTCTAACCATGACAGTGGCAGTGATCCTCAACAAGCAAATGGAGATGACTCTGGGAAGAAGAAGAAAAAGAAAAAGAAGAAAACTAAGACCGAAGACAGTGAAGCAGATGCAACTTTCGGTCAGAATGTCACAGATAAGGATACGTCATCCATGGAGATAGAAGAGAAAACTGAATCCCAGCCATCAAAGACTAGAACGTTTCCTAATGGTCTAGTTATGGAGGAACTGGCAATGGGAAAGTCAGATGGCAAAAGAGCTTCTCCTGGCAAAAAGGTAATAATATGTGGTGTTCATCGTCTTAGGTGCAGTTCTTTTCCGCCCGGGGGGGGGTGAAGAAGAGAAAGAACCCCCTATTTTAATGGTATTGGGTATGGTCTGCAAAGAAAGGGAAGAATTATTTGAACAGAGAGTATTTTCCTTTGTTTGTGTGTGAGAGATTTAGTGGATTGTCATTGTCCAAGCCTCTTTTGGATGCTATTGACACATGGACAACTGAAAAGTTCAATTGTGTGAAATGTGATGATCCAATCATTTGTTGTTGGTTAGAGATACGGGAACCCTATTGCTGCATGTTGTAAATATGTTGCATGATTATGTTGATGGATTTAGACAACCTATACTAATGGCATATGGTTGACCGCAGAATTCTTTTCTAATCAGTTATCATAGGGAAATGCCATGGTGCATGATCATATCTAGATTGTATGAGTGAATTCCTTATGGAATGAAAAGCATTTGGAATTGTTGGTTGCATACTCTAATCTCTAAGTTCCATGTTCTCACTTTTCTGTCCTACTATACTGTCAGCAGCATGTTTAGTACTATTACCAACGTAATTTTATTTTGCCTTCAGGTCAGCATCCGCTATGTTGGCAAGCTAAAGAAAAATGGCCAAATATTTGACTCTTAACATTGGCAGAGCACCTTTTAAGTTCCGACTTGGTACTGGTTTTTGTGGCTGATGTTCAGATTGATCCCGTCGATTTTGTATCATTTAATTTCCTCGATATCTAATGCTAAATGTTTTGCAGGTATTGGACAAGTTAAAACGGGCTGGGATGTTGGTGTTAATGGTAATATTTTGATGATTATACAGATAGTGTTTTGGACCTTTTGGTTGTGTTGCTTTTGTGTCTAATTACGAAGTTCAGTGATAACATACTTTTTATCCGTGGTTGACCGTAGGCATGCGTGTTGGGGACAAAAGAAGACTTACAATTCCACCATCAATGGGGTAAACAATTGCATTTTTTTTGTTTTAAATAATTGATCTTTAAGTAGTATGGACACATGTCTTGGCCTAAGTGAATCGTTTGGGTAATTATTTGGGACCCTATTAAACAAAGTCAACCCCCTCCCTCCCTCTTTTTTCCATAGAGAGCACTGTGGAATAATTCTGCAGCATATTGTAGAAGGAACAATTTTGTGATCTTGTGTCCTTAGAGAAGATCTTTGCATGTCTAAGCATATCATGCCGCATAAATGATATAAATTACTTACATGCACATAGGCATGTTTTTATCTTATGTAATCTTTTGTTCTCTCTTTCCATCCTCTTGAGTGAAAGGGGTTCAGTCTTTGGTCTTTTAACCATCTCTTACAATTTAGCTGTGTTAATATGGCAAATGCAGGTATGGAACTAGTGGTGCTGGTTCAAAAATACCACCTAATTCCTGGCTGGTGTTTGATGTTGAGCTGATTGATGTATGTTGATCGGCCTTATTGGAGCAGATAATACCCTCCATTGGAGTCTCCCTTTTTGAACATTTGATCACTCTGTTTTATTGGCCGGAATTGTGAATCCTTAATTTTGCTTTCGGAAATGCAATCATAGAAAAATTAGGTTGACCATTACTCATGGTTTGAGATACCATTTTTGTAAATGCTTATAGGGGAAGTGCCTTGGTGCACGCAGAAATTTTGCAGGACGTAGCGGCGAACTTGTAACTGTGGAACATGCTTGGTTTTGTGAATCATGTACTGGTAAGCCATGGCCAAAAGGGCACAACGCTTTGGGCTTGAGTAACCTCTTGTGGATGGTAAATCATGTCTTGGCTTCTTGATGGTTGTAATTGGCTGAGCCAGGTTTGCAATTAACTGGTTCAGTGTACCAATTCTTCTGGCTTCTGAAAGGTTTACTGACCTTTGCTTGAAATCACATGAACAGAAATCCTATTTCTACGGCAGTCCAAGGTAAAGCACATACCTGGGCAATCATGGGAGAGGACGAAGAGCAACTTGGGTCTCTGAAGTTTGTTTTCAATCTTTTGGCTTGCATAGTGATAGCAGTTACCACTTTAGCAGTTAAACTTGGACAAGATTAAGGAAGCCCTTAGATTTCATCTGGTTTTTGATTCATCTGGTCTAATGTCTAAAGAAATTAAAAAACAAATATATTAAAAAAAAAAAAAAGAAGAAGAAGAAGAAAAAATCTCTATTGGTCTATTTTTTCAGAAAAGCGGGTCTCACTAATCTTAGTGGGATTCAGTTGTAAATTTATAGAATTGTAAAAGAATTTATACCAACAGAATTGAAGTTTTCATAAAGTAATTGTATGTAAAAGTGTAGTGTTGAATTATGTATGATGCATCCTTGGCCGTAGTCTTTCTCATGCATAACTCTGATCTGATGCAAATGCATGCAAGACACAGAATTTTATTCTAGAAATTTGAGCTCACAGCACAATCCATGGACCGTAAGGCAGCAACATTGCTAAGTATGATAAGAATATAGCATCCCTTGTACTCCTACCACTAAACCAATCATTTCAGTTTTTCTTAGTTGGTCTTGATACATCTCTGATCATCATCGACCAGATCTGAAGGTCGATTTCAACTTCAGTTTGTTCTTGATTTCATTTCATTTTTCTTTCTTCCAATCTTAACCTTGATTTTGTCTTTCCATATTTTAGCTTCATTTCGTGGTTCTCGGACTGATTTCTACTCCGATGATTGTTCTTGATCTGGTTGATTGAACTTTAGACTCGTTTCCTTGTTTCTAATCAATCAGATACTTGATTGATTTCAGGTTCTCGATTGACCACTTTCAACTGTTTTCTCCGGGTCGATTGTGTTCAATTCCTCCATGATAAGTTCGAATCCTTCGGGATTCAGTTCTAATTCTTCATTCTTCAATTTAATCTCTCTCTCTCTCTCTCTCTCTCTCTCTCTTTCTCTCACGAGTTCTTTCGTCAAAAAAGTTATCTCACTGTCGAATTCACTATACCACCAAACCAACCATGCCTATCCCAGAAATTGAACAAACGACGAAGACCACCTCAAAGGATAGTAAGGTTTTCTTGCACCGGTGTATACCTGGGAAGGTATTAATGGGATGGAATTCACAGAAGCAGAAAAGAGAGAGACAGCAAAATGGCGGACACCAGCGATTTCGGATTTGTTGAAAAGAAAGGATGGTATTAATGCTTTGTTGTTCTTTCCGGAGAATGATGAGTGGGTCATTGCACGACGGATGTTGTGGAATTTGTATCCAATTAGGGTTATGAGAGTTTCGAGAGCGGTTGAAAATGGAGATGAAGAGGGTTTGATTTTGATAATGAGGTTTGCACTTGTTGAGGCATTGGAGAGGGACTGAGGTTGAAATTCGGGATTGTGTTTGCTCTGGTTGGTGTTTTGGGGTGTCCCTTGTGGTTCTGCGATTTGGTTGGATTTGCACTTAAGGTGCTCGAGGAAATGCTCCAAAGAGATTTGCATGGTCTTTGATGATTTCATGTATTGTTAATAAGGGTTTCACTTTCAAGCCTTGAATATGTTCTAGCAGCTACCGCTTTTGTCAATTCTGATTAAATGTCCTTTGTAAGGGCACCGTGAAGAAACTGGTTGCTATTGCTTCAACTCATTGTCATCTCTCTATTTCTGGTGTTGTTGGAGTCGGATGAGTTGCACATATTTGGAGAGCCAACCTACTTGTGTCCAATTCCAGCTGGAAGTCAAATCACGCTCTCATACATAAGAGTGAGTTACTAAATTCAGTCTTTGGACACAAGCTATGAGGTTAATCCAAAGTAATTTGTTTGATTCACCCCAGCAAGATGAGCATGTTGTTTAAGATATGCACGCCTTTAGGGGGTGTTACAAAAATTGTTAGTTTTAAGTGGTTAGTGTTACTTAGTGAGTTGTAAATTAGGTAATCAAGTAGGATAAGTTTGGTTGGCGGGAGGGAGAGAGGGAGGGTTGATCCATAGTAACGTGTTTGATTTACCCGAGCAAGATGAGCATGTTGTAAAGATATGCACGCCTTCAGGGGGTGTCACAAACATGGTTTGAGTGGTTAGTGTTATTTAGTGAGTTGTAAATTAGTTAATCAAGTAGGTAAGTTCGAGGGGGGAAGTGAAGGGGAAGATTTATTTTTTGCCTGGTATAACTAAATATAATTTCTTCTATTTTATTCGGTACGAGTGGAAGTTAAAGAAATCAGCATTACTTTTTTTTTTTTTCTTATTTGGTTGAAGTGAAAAGCGGAAGAAGAGGAGAAAGGAAATGGGTATTAGTCTTCCTATATCATGTAAAATTAAAAAAAAAATGATAATTTTGTTTATAAATTTTTATTGCACCTTTGATCCATCTATAATCAAAAGGAATTTTTTTTTTTTTTTTTTTTTGTAACACGGAGGGAGTGTTATTTCAATTCTTTTTTACTTTCAACTCTCTTTTCACTCTGAGCTAAACGAAAGCGATTTCCTATTTCGTTTCACATTTATTTTCCTTCCTTTTTTCCTCTCATTTTACGTCCCAACATTCTTGTTATTAGATTGATAGGTAATTAGAATGTAAACTTACTTTGTATCTTTTTTTTTTTTTGCCTTGATCATCCGGTATTTAGAGATCTGTCTCCACTAATTCAAATTGAGAAGTCTATCAGGTTTCAATTGAGGGGGTTCTCTCTTAATAATATTTTTTTCCTATCCAGTGAGAATCAAATTTTTGATCTGATTAAGAAACGAATGTGCCCTTCTACCAACATATATTGGTACTTGATTTGTATCTTTTAATCTTAAAATAGCATAGTACGATAGTTCAAATCATATCAGGTCTCTTCTACTACTTTATTTAAAAAATTTAAGTGATCTTATAAATTATCCAACATTGTGACGATAAGTACTTTTATGGAAACTTCTTTAGGAAAAAAAAAACAATTTTATAAAACATAAAAAAAATCTATTCCATGGTGAAGGTGAATAGGTGTGCCAACCCAAAGCTCCCACACAACCTTATGACCTGATCACCCTCCAACGTACGCTATGTCATCTGAACTTCTTCATTACTCTCACCGTCAAAATAACGTGTCTCTCGGTGGTTGAAGCTTCTCACACTTGTAAAGTCATGAGAAACTTCATTTTACCAAACATTTTCGTTTTCAACTTTTTTTTTCTTTTTACCTGGTAGATAGATAAGATGACGAATGACTAGCCTTTTCAACACGCATAGGCGGGAAAAAAATTACTGCCCCGGTCAACAAGGCAGACGATTTTTTTTTTTTTTTCCCTTTGGAATGCACAAATGCATTTCCATGAAATTGTTATAAACATTCCATTCCATTGAAAGGCATTAAAATATATAAGATTTCCTCTATTTTGAGTCCCGCAAACAAGTTTTTTCTTTTTCTATTCATACAGCGATTTTGAAAATTATAAAAATATACGAACACTTAAGTGAAAATTTTTTACGAAAATACAAATTACCGACGAATTTTGATGAAAAACAAAAAAAGAAATTTGCAACAACCCTTCAACCAGAATGAAATAATTTACAAAAAAAACAAAAAAACAAAAGACCAGAATGAAAAAGCGTGCGAATGTTGTCGGAAACTTTCAGAATAACTCCACCAATAACATTTCGTCGACCTAATATATATATGTGTGTGTGTGTGTGTGTGTGTAGATTTTAGCTCGAATGTTACCAAATTCTCTCCTTTTAGTCCCCTTCTATCATCATAACACTGAAATCCCCAACCCCCCCCCCCCTCCCCGGCCCAAAAAAAAAAAAAAGAAAAAGAAATGAGGAGAATCCAGGATCAACGTCAGCAAGACCACAAAGAATTGTGCAGCATAAATCGAAAACAAGAGAAGCGACTCAATTTCCAAGAGTCGAAAGCAAATGTACTAACTGTATCCTACGTTATGTTTCAGGTCATAATATTGAGGACCATGGACGATGGCACTGCTCTCAAGTGCCATCAGTGGTGGATTCCCTTCACCATATCACTCCTCATAGCCATCATTTATGGTATAACTTTTGGGGTTACAATCTCCACTTTTTATCGCATGCAATATCAGTGGGATTTGAATCGAATTGATCAAAGAATGAAAGCAAGAGAGATTGCAACCTGTTCCTCGCATGAGCTGGTAGACGATGTGGAGATGGATAGAGGAGATGGGGACAGTGCAGTTCTCAAGCCAGACCAAGTCAAATGGTTCAAATATAGAGTTTATATTGGTGTTGTGTCCTTAGCCTTGGTTGCTTTCACCGTGACCATTCTTCGTGCTTGTCATTCTATTCTTTGTCCTTGACATCGTAGAATGCAATACGGTGTAATATATCTAATTATGGCATACATGATCTAAATGAAAGATGTCAACGAATAATAACCAGACATCTAAATAAAATTTATATTATCAGTATCCGATAAAAGGTTAAATTCTTCATCTTTTTATTTTTTTCCCTTTTCAATTAAGTCAGACTCTAAGCATTAACCTATGAACCCAGGAGAAAAATCTAGTTTTCTAAACCAAATCCCAGTAAGGTTTGGACAATGAGTCATGTATCTTTTGTACATGAATTGGATGTTGTCTCTATTTGTGTTCATATTTTCCGTCATTCTTATAATATTATTTTTCTGAAGTATCCCTTTGCAATTTCGCCGCTCGTCAGTATCATTTACGCCCCTACCTTCACAAACACAGTTGTAAGATATTTTCGGACTATGTAAGAGTCAGGCCCGAACGGGATTCAGCACGAAACAGTTACGAGAGAAATTGTGGCCTTTGGAGCCCCTGGTTCGAGCCAGGTGGGTGCGTAGAGGCCAGATGGGAGGAAGTGGCTCGCAATCAAAGCAAATTTGTGTAACAGCGAAGGAGTTTCAAATGCAAATAGCTAGCTCGCAACCAATTACTAACTGTCGATGCATATATCAGAGCATGACAAAGCTTATTCAATGATAACTACCTCTTCCTTAAAGTTCAGGTCATACGTCTTATCTTCACCATTGTAGAACACAGATGCAGCCACATCCATTCCAATAACAACCTGCACAAACCGCAAGGTGCAATGAAATATTAGAATGAGACTCATAAAGTCAGAAAGGTATCCAGAATAATACAATATAGCAGCTTAGAGCGAAAGAAACACACTTTCCCAGTATATCCTGCTTTTGATATTGCTGTCTTCAGCAGTTCAAGACCTTCTTTGTTTTCCTATCACATGTGATGCATGAGAATCCAGTCAGCCATGGATGGTATGCCATAAACAAAGAATTCAAAGAGAACATGGTGGCCGGATACTATTTATGTCACAAAAAAGTCTTAAAAGCAAACTTTGATGAAAAATAAGATACTGATCCAGGGGGGAAAATATTCAAAATAGGCTTCCTAAAAATGATATGCAGAAACTAATTCCTGTCCATAGGATACGTAGAGCTAATATACTACTACCATATACAAGAGTCAAAACAACATACAACCAAGAAAACTAAATGGAAGAAAGAGAAGATGAGGACCTGAATATTAGGGGCAAAGCCACCTTCATCACCAACATTGATGGCATCTTGACCATACTTTTTCTTAATTACAGCCTGGATAATGGAGAAATTAAGAAAGTTTAGACCTCCACTCCACTAATATCATAACATAATAATCAGGGTAAAGCAAAAACAATAGCTACCTTCAAATTATTATAAACTTCTACACTCATCTTCATGGCTTCCTTGAAAGAAGAAGCACCGACTGGGAGAATCATGAATTCCTATGACAAGTGGTGTTCTAAGAATCTAAGCCATTAGAATATATGAACATGGCTGAATTTTATTTTATGGTAAGAAATACCTGCATTGCTAATTTATTGCCTGCATGAGAACCTCCATTGATGACATTAAATGCAGGTACTGGAAGCACCAAATTCTTGTTTCCAGCAAGTTCAGCAATGTGCTGGGGACATCAACACCATAAAAGCAATACCATGTCAGACACGGAGAATGTTGGGGCATGAAAATGACAAATATGCATCTAGAGAGCCACCAGGATACCTTGTAAAGAGGGATTTTCTTCTCCATAGCTCCTGCTTTGCAAACAGCCAGAGACACCGCCAATATAGCATTTGCTCCAAGCTGACAAAGGACGATCAGTAAAACTCAAATTAACAAAAAGTCACAACAACACATAGCATATGGCCTTTTAATAAAATTGAAATTATGTCAATACCAACAAACACGATATCAGTGATAAAAATTTCCATCATAACATCCAACAATGTAATCCATCGATAAAACCTCTATGAAACCTCTTAGTGAGTTACTGACATTGCCTTTATAAAACCTCTTCATTTTATCCATCGATGCTTGCAATTTCTTTTAGCTCATAGCTTTTACCATTCGAATCATTCTTCCAACAATTTCTCCCACAAAAATGAGGAGCCCAGATGTGCTGCAGCGGGACTACAAAGAATGGGAAAGCATAAATGAGAGACAAGCAAAGCGAGTCAATTCATTGCAAGAAAAATCCCTTACAGCCACTATAGCATATGGCCTCCTCCAAGCCGCAATCCTAGCATCCATCTTCGGTGCCAAAATGCTCAAATGCAAACATCGTTGGGTATTTTTCACAATCTTGCTCGCTGTTGCGGTCATATATGGTATAACTTTTATAAACACAGTTATTTTGTATTATAAATTGAGGTATCAATCGGATCAGGATAGAATTGATCAAGAATCGATGGCGAGAGAGATGTGTATCTCAGAGCCACCTGACATTGAAACGGGCAGGGCGAGAGCAAGTGGGGTTAGGCAAGTGATCATTAAGCCCGTTGAGGTCGAGCGGTTTAAGTTCAAGGTTTACATTATTGTCGTGCTCTTAGCCTTGGCTGTCTTGTTCAGCAATGGTTCTATATGCTTGCTGCTCCATTGCCTGTGTGTAAACTTGAAGAAGATACAACGAACATTTGCTAGAGCATTTATTTGGTAGTCTCATGTATTTGGAATCTCTACAAACATGTGAAATACATATTTTTCGGTGTGTAACTTTGTATTTGTCATTGAAATAAATCGATCCAATATGCATAATCCTAAAAACAAAAATGCCATGCATAAATCTTAATTACCCAAAATTGAATTTTGAGTTTTACTTTACATCTTCTATTAGCTTGATTGGGGTTTTCATTTTTCTCCAAACAACTGTTTTTTTGGGTCACTATCTTCATTATTATGACCATTTTTGGCGATTGATCTTGCATCATATTTATTTGATGCAAGTTTTACGTATTTATTTGAAACACTTTGTGTTGGAAAGCAAAATCAACTCCACAGAAATTCTAAAGTTTAGTTCAAACTTAAATTTTTTGGATTAAGAATTAGAAAAATATATATGTAAAATTTAATTGTGACTCCGCAAATAATATTATTCACAAGATAAAATTAAAGAATAAATCCTATCTATTTGCTTGGCAGATGTTTTTAGAAAATAATTTATTATCGAAATCAAATTAGTAAGTAAAATGAGTTCAAAATTTGATGGTTACTCTCTTGATTCCGCGTAAAAAATATTTTAATTAAAACAAAATAAAACTCCAATTTTAAAACTCTCAACGGAAAATGTCAAGATTAGACATAAAATAAACTGTCGTTTTTTTTTTCTTTTTTATCATGAATAGGCCACCAACACAGTATTCGATGGTTCGTTCCTATTAATTTGGGTCGACCGCTTGTAGGGTCTAATTGAGAAGGCAGGTCTCCCGATGTTGATTTTTTCGTTCTCATGAGGGATCGAAACCCCGATCATGATTAAGAGATATTAGTCTCCAAATCAACTGAACCATCAAGATATCGGTAACGGTCAGTTTCCAGTTCCGCCTACGATGGTTTCGTCTTGTTCAACAGCTTGCCCCCGCAAATCTTCCACTCCAAGAAAATATACACAACCGAGCGAGCATATCAATTTGTGTATTGACATGGACATTGAAAACAAAAGATAGGATGATGTTATTTTCTTCCGAATGTTCCACTACAGTTTTCGTGTTCAACCATTCCAATTTCATCAACTTATCTATATTTTCTCATATTCAATATATTATACTTTTCAATAAAATAATTTTTTATAAAAAAAATATATACAACCTTACAAGTAAAATCAAATTTTAATGTAAAAAGAATTAAGAGTTTACTGTTATATATCAAAAAATTATATGTTTAGTAAATTCTATTTTATCAAATTTTTAATGTAAAAAGAATTAAGAGTAAAAATTGTTATTTATTTAAATAAAAAATTCTTTTTTTAATAGATTTGCATTTTTTTATTACATGATCTTGTCCCTGCTTAGCAGATTAGATAATTGTTTTTTCTAATTTTTACTTTATAATTTATGGAGATATATTTAATAAATTTATCCATGCATACTTAAAAGGTAAAATTTGAAATTTATGGAACATATAAAATAGATTATATATCAGGTCCACTGTTAAACATACTAAACACAATTTTTACAGGCTCAGGAATCTCCCTGCAGCCATTTTCAAAAAGCAATTTTTAATCCCATCTAGAAATGGTTGTTACTTCAAAGATGTCGTCTCGATAGCAACCAGCAAACCAACAAAACCAGAGTTAGCTCCAAAGCTAATCCACAAGCGTGGCAAATAGGTCCATTTTCGGCCAACTCCAGACTGAGAAGACCTTAACCGAGTAAACCTATAAAAATAAATTAAGAGTTTATTGTTATATATCCTTAGCTTTTGTATTAAATAGTTCAGTGGTGTCTATCGTTAAATTTTTTCAAATAGGCCATTAAATCTATATGATCTTTTTATATATATATTTTGAAAAATAGATCTGTGTAATAAACTCAACTCAATCTCTACTTTATCACGTACTATCTTAATTATTTTGTTCATCAAATTTAAAAATTTTAATTTTATTATTGTAATATTAAAATATACATAATTTATATTTTAGTGTCACTTTCAAATTACTTCTAATCGTAGGACCACCCATCTCAACATCCTATATATCAAACTTTTTAGTCAAAAATAGTTTGAAAATTTGTTACTGTTGTACTGATATGACACTCATAAAGAAAGTCTTATCCAAGCCATAATAACCTTTCGTAACAATTTAAAACATCAGTAAAGTTATAGAAAATAAATATATCAATTTAAAATATTAAACTATATTATCATTCTTTTATATAAACAGATAATGAATAAACTATTCTATATAAGATTTTATGAACATCTTAATATTCTTTATACTATCAGATCTCCGTTTACAAATCGTTTTTTAATATTAGAAAATATTATTAATACAAGTAATTAAAAAAATGATCAAAAAATAAATTTTAGCGACGAATTTTATCACAAATATTATATTTGTCACTTATTTGTAACAAATTTAGTAATAAATAATAGAATTTTTTGCGACGAATATAAATATTTATCGCTAAATTTATAACGAATTTAAAAATTAAATTCGGGGCACTTTTCACATAAGCTTCTCTCTCTCGGTTGATAAAAGTGTGGAAAGAAGTATGGAGGAGCTAAAGCAAGACTCGACGGAAATAAGCAGAATCAACCAGAGGCAAGAGGAAAGGGTGAACCGACTGGAAGTCAAGGCCACAACGATTACCATATCCTTCCTTTTTTTACAAGCAATAGTTTTGTTATCCATCAACAAATCTCCAACATTTTCTTGCTCTCACTCGTGGATTCCTTTTACGTAAAGAATGATTGAGGGAGTTCTGAGAGGATGAATTCTCTCTGTACATTTCTTGAGAGTATATCGTCAAGAGAGAGAAGTTGACATTTTCTAAAATGAAATTTTGAATAAGAAAATTTCTCCCGTCATTGGATTTATCGGATTTTGGGTTGAAGCGTAATGGATCCGTGGTGGTGATTCGATTTTCTAATCATCATTCCTACCGAGCGATCTGTATGATAGAATTCGCGGTTCGGTTAATTTTTTAAAATCTATGTATTGTGGTATTTATCAAAAAATTATATTGTATTTAATTTTTGTGGGTGCATTTAATTAAAGCTAACAACAAGTAATCATGTTTACACTTGAGTGTAAGTCCCGGCCTTAGGTAAAATGTTAGGAACCTTCCTAAGTAGAAAGGAAATGCCAATTTTGGGCATCACGGCGACGACTCCAGTGGGAGCTCTACACGTTCGGATGTTTAGGACGTTATTGGCTTTGCCTTTATATAAACCTCTGCATTTGATCCATTGCTCCTTCCAATTCTTATAGCTCATTGCTTTTACCATTCGAATCATTGTTCCAACAATTTCTCCCTCAAAAATGAGGAGCCCAGATGTGCTGCAAAGGGACTACAAAGAATTGGGAAGTATAAATGAGAGGCAAGAAAAGCGAGTCAATTTATTGGTAACAAGAGCCATTACACTCACTACAGCATATGTCATCTGCCAAGTCACAATCCTAACATCCATCGGGGCTGCCATAAGGCTCGATTGCCAACTTCGTTGGATACTTTTCGTAGTTTCACTCAATGTCGCGATCATCTATGGTATAATTTCTATAATTACATTTATTATGTATTCTAAAATGAGGTATCAATTTGATCAGAACAGAATTGATCAAGAATTGATCACGAGAGAAATGTGTATCTTAGAGCCACCCGACATGGAGACGGGCAGGGCAAGAGCAATTGGGGTTAGGCAAGTGATCATTAAGCCCGATGAGGTCGAGTGGTTTAAGTTTAAGGTTTACATTATTGTCGTGCTCTTAGCCTTGGCTGCCTTCACCGGCATGATTCTATATGCTTGCTGCTCCATTGCCTGTGTGTAACCTTGAAGAAGAAACAACGAAGATTTGCTAGGGCATTTATTTGGTAGTCTCGTGTATTTGGAATCTCTACAAACATGTGAAATATATATTTTTCGGCGTGTAACTTTGTATTTGTAGTTGAAATAAATCTATAACTTTTTTGTGCATCTAATCTTTCATGTAATTTTTCTTTATTATTAATAATGGCGGAAAGCTCTTCGTATGTTATTGGTAAATCGATCCAATATGCATAATCCAAAAAAATACCATAAATAAATCTTAATTACCAAAAATTGAATTTCCAGTTTTGCTTTACATGTTCTATTAGCTTGATTGGGGTTTTCATTTTTCTCCAAACAACTGTTTTTTTTTTTTTTTTTTGGGGTCACTATCTTTCCAAGAGTCGAAAGCAAATGTACTAACTGTATCCTACGTTATGTTTCAGGTCATAATATTGAGGACCATGGACGATGGCACTGCTCTCAAGTGCCATCAGTGGTGGATTCCCTTCACCATATCACTCCTCATAGCCATCATTTATGGTATAACTTTTGGGGTTACAATCTCCACTTTTTATCGCATGCAATATCAGTGGGATTTGAATCGAATTGATCAAAGAATGAAAGCAAGAGAGATTGCAACCTGTTCCTCGCATGAGCTGGTAGACGATGTGGAGATGGATAGAGGAGATGGGGACAGTGCAGTTCTCAAGCCAGACCAAGTCAAATGGTTCAAATATAGAGTTTATATTGGTGTTGTGTCCTTAGCCTTGGTTGCTTTCACCGTGACCATTCTTCGTGCTTGTCATTCTATTCTTTGTCCTTGACATCGTAGAATGCAATACGGTGTAATATATCTAATTATGGCATACATGATCTAAATGAAAGATGTCAACGAATAATAACCAGACATCTAAATAAAATTTATATTATCAGTATCCGATAAAAGGTTAAATTCTTTATCTTTTTATTTTTTTCCCTTTTCAATTAAGTCAGACTCTAAGCATTAACCTATGAACCCAGGAGAAAAATCTAGTTTTCTAAACCAAATCCCAGTAAGGTTTGGACAATGAGTCATGTATCTTTTGTACATGAATTGGATGTTGCCTCTATTTGTGTTCATATTTTCCGTCATTCTTATAATATTATTTTTCTGAAGTATCCCTTTGCAATTTCGCCGCTCGTCAGTATCATTTACGCCCCTACCTTCACAAACACAGTTGTAAGATATTTTCGGACTATGTAAGAGTCAGGCCCGAACGGGATTCAGCACGAAACAGTTACGAGAGAAATTGTGGCCTTTGGAGCCCCTGGTTCGAGCCAGGTGGGTGCGTCGAGGCCAGATGGGAGGAAGTGGCTCGCAATCAAAGCAAATTTGTGTAACAGCGAAGGAGTTTCAAATGCAAATAGCTAGCTCGCAACCAATTACTAACTGTCGATGCATATATCAGAGCATGACAAAGCTTATTCAATGATAACTACCTCTTCCTTAAAGTTCAGGTCATACGTCTTATCTTCACCATTGTAGAACTCAGATGCAGCCACATCCATTCCAATAACAACCTGCACAAACCGCAAGGTGCAATGAAATATTAGAATGAGACTCATAAAGTCAGAAAGGTATCCAGAATAATACAATATAGCAGCTTAGAGCGAAAGAAACACACTTTCCCAGTATATCCTGCTTTTGATATTGCTGTCTTCAGCAGTTCAAGACCTTCTTTGTTTTCCTATCACATGTGATGCATGAGAATCCAGTCAGCCATGGATGGTATGCCATAAACAAAGAATTCAAAGAGAACATGGTGGCCGGATACTATTTATGTCACAAAAAAGTCTTAAAAGCAAACTTTGATGAAAAATAAGATACTGATCCAGGGGGGAAAATATTCAAAATAGGCTTCCTAAAAATGATATGCAGAAACTAATTCCTGTCCATAGGATACGTAGAGCTAATATACTACTACCATATACAAGAGTCAAAACAACATACAACCAAGAAAACTAAATGGAAGAAAGAGAAGATGAGGACCTGAATATTAGGGGCAAAGCCACCTTCATCACCAACATTGATGGCATCTTGACCATACTTTTTCTTAATTACAGCCTGGATAATGGAGAAATTAAGAAAGTTTAGACCTCCACTCCACTAATATCATAACATAATAATCAGGGTAAAGCAAAAACAATAGCTACCTTCAAATTATTATAAACTTCTACACTCATCTTCATGGCTTCCTTGAAAGAAGAAGCACCGACTGGGAGAATCATGAATTCCTATGACAAGTGGTGTTCTAAGAATCTAAGCCATTAGAATATATGAACATGGCTGAATTTTATTTTATGGTAAGAAATACCTGCATTGCTAATTTATTGCCTGCATGAGAACCTCCATTGATGACATTAAATGCAGGTACTGGAAGCACCAAATTCTTGTTTCCAGCAAGTTCAGCAATGTGCTGGGGACATCAACACCATAAAAGCAATACCATGTCAGACACGGAGAATGTTGGGGCATGAAAATGACAAATATGCATCTAGAGAGCCACCAGGATACCTTGTAAAGAGGGATTTTCTTCACCATAGCTCCTGCTTTGCAAACAGCCAGAGACACCGCCAATATAGCATTTGCTCCAAGCTGACAAAGGACGATCAGTAAAACTCAAATTAACAAAAAGTCACAACAACACATAGCATATGGCCTTTTAATAAAATTGAAATTATGTCAATACCAACAAACACGATATCAGTGATAAAAATTTCCATCATAACATCCAACAATGTAATCCATCGATAAAACCTCTATAAAACCTCTTAGTGAGTTACTGACATTGCCTTTATAAAACCTCTTCATTTTATCCATCGATGCTTGCAATTTCTTTTAGCTCATAGCTTTTACCATTCGAATCATTCTTCCAACAATTTCTCCCACAAAAATGAGGAGCCCAGATGTGCTGCAGCGGGACTACAAAGAATGGGAAAGCATAAATGAGAGACAAGCAAAGCGAGTCCATTCATTGCAAGAAAAATCCCTTACAGCCACTATAGCATATGGCCTCCTCCAAGCCGCGATCCTAACATCCATCTTCGGTGCCAAAACGCTCAAATGCAAACATCGTTGGGTATTTTTCACAATCTTGCTCGCTGTTGCGGTCATATATGGTATAACTTTTATAAACACAGTTATTTTGTATTATAAATTGAGGTATCAATCGGATCAGGATAGAATTGATCAAGAATCGATGGCGAGAGAGATGTGTATCTCAGAGCCACCTGACATGGAAACGGGCAGGGCGAGAGCAAGTGGGGTTAGGCAAGTGATCATTAAGCCCGTTGAGGTCGAGCGGTTTAAGTTCAAGGTTTACATTATTGTCGTGCTCTTAGCCTTGGCTGTCTTGTTCAGCAATGGTTCTATATGCTTGCTGCTCCATTGCCTGTGTGTAAACTTGAAGAAGATACAACGCACATTTGCTAGAGCATTTAGTTGGTAGTCTCATGTATTTGGAATCTCTACAAACATGTGAAATACATATTTTTCGGTGTGTAACTTTGTATTTGTCATTGAAATAAATCGATCCAATATGCATAATCCTAAAAACAAAAATGCCATGCATAAATCTTAATTACCCAAAATTGAATTTTGAGTTTTACTTTACATCTTCTATTAGCTTGATTGGGGTTTTCATTTTTCTCCAAACAACTGTTTTTTTGGGTCACTATCTTCATTATTATGACCATTTTTGGCGATTGATCTAGCATCATATTTATTTGATGCAAGTTTTACGTATTTATTTGAAACACTTTGTGTTGGAAAGCAAAATCAACTCCACAGAAATTCTAAAGTTTAGTTCAAACTTAAATTTTTTGGATTAAGAATTAGAAAAATATATATGTAAAATTTAATTGTGACTCCGCAAATAATATTATTCACAAGATAAAATTAAAGAATAAATCCTATCTATTTGCTTGGCAGATGTTTTTAGAAAATAATTTATTATCGAAATCAAATTAGTAAGTAAAATGAGTTCAAAATTTGATGGTTACTCTCTTGATTCCGCGTAAAAAATATTTTAATTAAAACAAAATAAAACTCCAATTTTAAAACTCTCAACGGAAAATGTCAAGATTAGACATAAAATAAACTGTCGTTTTTTTTTTTTCTTTTTTATCATGAATAGGCCACCAACACAGTATTCGATGGTTCGTTCCTATTAATTTGGGTCGACCGCTTGTAGGGTCTAATTGAGAAGGCAGGTCTCCCGATGTTGATTTTTTCGTTCTCATGAGGGATCGAAACCCCGATCATGATTAAGAGACATTAGTCTCCAAATCAACTGAACCATCAAGATATCGGTAACGGTCAGTTTCCAGTTCCGCCTACGATGGTTTCGTCTTGTTCAACAGCTTGCCCCCGCAAATCTTCCACTCCAAGAAAATATACACAACCGAGCGAGCATATCAATTTGTGTATTGACATGGACATTGAAAACAAAAGATAGGATGATGTTATTTTCTTCCGAATGTTCCACTACAGTTTTCGTGTTCAACCATTCCAATTTCATCAACTTATCTATATTTTCTCATATTCAATATATTATACTTTTCAATAAAATAATTTTTTATAAAAAAAATATATACAACCTTACAAGTAAAATCAAATTTTAATGTAAAAAGAATTAAGAGTTTACTGTTATATATCAAAAAATTATATGTTTAGTAAATTCTATTTTATCAAATTTTTAATGTAAAAAGAATTAAGAGTAAAAATTGTTATTTATTTAAATAAAAAATTCTTTTTTTAATAGATTTGCATTTTTTTATTACATGATCTTGTCCCTGCTTAGCAGATTAGATAATTGTTTTTTCTAATTTTTACTTTATAATTTATGGAGATATATTTAATAAATTTATCCATGCATACTTAAAAGGTAAAATTTGAAATTTATGGAACATATAAAATAGATTATATATCAGGTCCACTGTTAAACATACTAAACACAATTTTTACAGGCTCAGGAATCTCCCTGCAGCCATTTTCAAAAAGCAATTTTTAATCCCATCTAGAAATGGTTGTTACTTCAAAGATGTCGTCTCGATAGCAACCAGCAAACCAACAAAACCAGAGTTAGCTCCAAAGCTAATCCACAAGCGTGGCAAATAGGTCCATTTTCGGCCAACTCCAGACTGAGAAGACCTTAACCGAGTAAACCTATAAAAATAAATTAAGAGTTTATTGTTATATATCCTTAGCTTTTGTATTAAATAGTTCAGTGGTGTCTATCGTTAAATTTTTTCAAATAGGCCATTAAATCTATATGATCTTTTTATATATATATTTTGAAAAATAGATCTGTGTAATAAACTCAACTCAATCTCTACTTTATCACGTACTATCTTAATTATTTTGTTCATCAAATTTAAAAATTTTAATTTTATTATTGTAATATTAAAATATACATAATTTATATTTTAGTGTCACTTTCAAATTACTTCTAATCGTAGGACCACCCATCTCAACATCCTATATATCAAACTTTTTAGTCAAAAATAGTTTGAAAATTTGTTACTGTTGTACTGATATGACACTCATAAAGAAAGTCTTATCCAAGCCATAATAACCTTTCGTAACAATTTAAAACATCAGTAAAGTTATAGAAAATAAATATATCAATTTAAAATATTAAACTATATTATCATTCTTTTATATAAACAGATAATGAATAAACTATTCTATATAAGATTTTATGAACATCTTAATATTCTTTATACTATCAGATCTCCGTTTACAAATCGTTTTTTAATATTAGAAAATATTATTAATACAAGTAATTAAAAAAATGATCAAAAAATAAATTTTAGCGACGAATTTTATCACAAATATTATATTTGTCACTTATTTGTAACAAATTTAGTAATAAATAATAGAATTTTTTGCGACGAATATAAATATTTATCGCTAAATTTATAACGAATTTAAAAATTAAATTCGGGGCACTTTTCACATAAGCTTCTCTCTCTCGGTTGATAAAAGTGTGGAAAGAAGTATGGAGGAGCTAAAGCAAGACTCGACGGAAATAAGCAGAATCAACCAGAGGCAAGAGGAAAGGGTGAACCGACTGGAAGTCAAGGCCACAACGATTACCATATCCTTCCTTTTTTTACAAGCAATAGTTTTGTTATCCATCAACAAATCTCCAACATTTTCTTGCTCTCACTCGTGGATTCCTTTTACGTAAAGAATGATTGAGGGAGTTCTGAGAGGATGAATTCTCTCCGTACATTTCTTGAGAGTATATCGTCAAGAGAGAGAAGTTGACATTTTCTAAAATGAAATTTTGAATAAGAAAATTTCTCCCGTCATTGGATTTATCGGATTTTGGGTTGAAGCGTAATGGATCCGTGGTGGTGATTCGATTTTCTAATCATCATTCCTACCGAGCGATCTGTATGATAGAATTCGCGGTTCGGTTAATTTTTTAAAATCTATGTATTGTGGTATTTATCAAAAAATTCTATTGTATTTAATTTTTGTGGGTGCATTTAATTAAAGCTAACAACAAGTAATCATGTTTACACTTGAGTGTAAGTCCCGGCCTTAGGTAAAATGTTAGGAACCTTCCTAAGTAGAAAGGAAATGCCAATTTTGGGCATCACGGCGACGACTCCAGTGGGAGCTCTACACGTTCGGATGTTTAGGACGTTATTGGCTTTGCCTTTATATAAACCTCTGCATTTGATCCATTGCTCCTTCCAATTCTTATAGCTCATTGCTTTTACCATTCGAATCATTGTTCCAACAATTTCTCCCTCAAAAATGAGGAGCCCAGATGTGCTGCAAAGGGACTACAAAGAATTGGGAAGTATAAATGAGAGGCAAGAAAAGCGAGTCAATTTATTGGTAACAAGAGCCATTACACTCACTACAGCATATGTCATCTGCCAAGTCACAATCCTAACATCCATCGGGGCTGCCATAAGGCTCGATTGCCAACTTCGTTGGATACTTTTCGTAGTTTCACTCAATGTCGCGATCATCTATGGTATAATTTCTATAATTACATTTATTATGTATTCTAAAATGAGGTATCAATTTGATCAGAACAGAATTGATCAAGAATTGATCACGAGAGAAATGTGTATCTTAGAGCCACCCGACATGGAGACGGGCAGGGCAAGAGCAATTGGGGTTAGGCAAGTGATCATTAAGCCCGATGAGGTCGAGTGGTTTAAGTTTAAGGTTTACATTATTGTCGTGCTCTTAGCCTTGGCTGCCTTCACCGGCATGATTCTATATGCTTGCTGCTCCATTGCCTGTGTGTAACCTTGAAGAAGAAACAACGAAGATTTGCTAGGGCATTTATTTGGTAGTCTCGTGTATTTGGAATCTCTACAAACATGTGAAATATATATTTTTCGGCGTGTAACTTTGTATTTGTAGTTGAAATAAATCTATAACTTTTTTGTGCATCTAATCTTTCATGTAATTTTTCTTTATTATTAATAATGGCGGAAAGCTCTTCGTATGTTATTGGTAAATCGATCCAATATGCATAATCCAAAAAAATACCATAAATAAATCTTAATTACCAAAAATTGAATTTCCAGTTTTGCTTTACATGTTCTATTAGCTTGATTGGGGTTTTCATTTTTCTCCAAACAACTGTTTTTTTTTTTTTTTTTGGGGTCACTATCTTCATTTACACTATAATAGTCAATTCAAGTTACTGACTATTTTTTGTGATTGATCTAAAGCATCATATTTATTTGAAACACTTTGTGTTGGAAAGCAAAATCAACTCTGCAGAAATTCTAAAGTTTATTCAAACTTAAATTTTTTGGATTAAGAATTAGAAAAATATATATGTTAAATTTAATTCTAACTCCACAAATAAAATTATTCACAAAATAAAAATAAAGAATAAATCCTATCTATTTGCTTTGCAGATGTTTTTAGAAAATAATTTATTATCGAAATCAAATTAGTAAGTAAAATGAGTTCAAAATTTGATAGCTACTCTCTTGATTCCGTGAAAAAAATATTTTAATTAAAACAAAATAAAACTCCAATTTTAAAATTCCCAACGGGAAATGTCAAGATTAGACATAAACGTTGTGTTCAACAGCTGTACTGTTCACAAACTTAAAGTCAGTTTGTCCAACCTGATCAGAAATAGACGCAACCGAGCGACCACATCAATTTGTGCATTGACATGGACATTGAAAACAAGCGATGGGGTGATTTTATTCTCTTCCGAATGTTCCACTAAAGTTTTCAATATATTATAACTTTTAAAAAAAATATTTTTTTTATAAAAGTAAAATCAAATTTTAATGTAAAAAGAATTAAGAGTTTATTGTTATGAATCCTTATCTTTTGTATTAAATAGTTCAGTGGTGCTTACTGTTAAACTTTTCCAAATAGATTATTAGATCTACGTGGCCTTTTTATATATATTTTTAAAAAAATAGATCTATGTAATAAACTCATCAGCCTCTACGTACTACCTTCATTTGTTTTGTTTATAAAATTTGAAAATTTTAATTTAATTGGATGAAATTATGATTATGATATTAAAAATATAAATAACTTATATTTTAATGTCACTTTCAAAATACTTCTTAATTGTAGAATTCTGATCACCCATGTCAACATTATTTAGAAATGTCAAACTTTTTAATATAAGATAGTTTGAAAATATGTTAAGGTTGTAGCGATATGACACTCACGCGGCATTACTTCTTATCCAAGTTGATTTTTATGTTATTAATAATTTGGAGATCATAAAATTAAGAATATTTATGTTATTAATAAGATAACTTGGATTTTTATGTTATTTCAAATATTTAACTCATAAAGAAATGTCTTATCCAAGTTGATAATAACTTTAGGCCTGCCAAAGAGCAACTTCCGCTTGCAAAGATATCAAGTAGATTCACCCTCCCAATTGTATGCAAGGTAACTTTGTTTTTTTTTTTTATTAATGCGACTTTGAATTTTAAATAATTAAAATTTATTTAATAATTATATAAATGATATTATCCCAATTGTATAGTTTTTAGGTCACAAATCTCAACACGAACGAGTATTTGATTCACAATCAATCATTATTAAAAAGAAGAAAAGAAAAAATTGAACTTGTAACCTTTTAAATAGTCTATCCAATGTAGCAGCTTCCTCTTAAAGCTCTAAAGAATCTTCTTTTGAATGGCATTGCCCAGAAAATTCATTTGGTATACTATTTTGTGTTTATTAATCGTTGTCCATACAATAAATTCTTAGTCATGCGATAAGTAACTTGTCACGTGCTCTCTCGGCCTTTTCGGCGTATTATAAATTGCCATACAGCCCTTGCGTCTTTCGTTCGGGGCAATTTTCTCATTAGCTTCTCTCTCTCGGTTGATAAAAGTATGGAAAAAAGTTTGGAGGAGCTAAAGCAAGTCTCGAAAGAAATAAGCAGAATCAACCAGAGGCAAGAGGAAAGGGTGAACCGACTGGAAGTCAAGGCCACAACGATTACCATATCATACCTTACTTTACAAGCACAAATTTTGTTGACCATCAACAAATCTCCAACATCTTCTTGCTCTCACTCGTGGATTCCTTTTACAATTTCTCTCCTCATCATTTTCATCTACTTCCCCACCTTTGCAAACACAATCGTTACATATTACCGGTCCAGGTACCAGTTTGACCTCAACAGAATCGATCATGAGACCATTCTTAGAAAAATCACCACCTTTCCCACAAATGGCTCGACCGTTGTACCGAATGATTCAAGCCACGAGATTGTACCAAGGCCGGAAGGTTTCAAGTGGTTTGTAATCAAAGTATACTTGTATGCTTTGGCTGCAGCCGTGGTGGCGTTCACGGGTGTGACTGTATATGCATGCCATTCGATTCTTTGCAACGAGGATTGATCGAAGCTGCTTTGTAGAGGTGACTGCTTTGGTGATTATAATAAAGGTGCAAAGTTATTTTAGATTGTTTACGATATATCTAACAAATTAAATTTAAATATGACTCTAATATCATATAGAAAATATATGAACATACATCTGATACCATGAAAAAGAAATTTGAATATGATTTTGATATCATATTAGAGATCTTTTAACATGACGCTGCTATCATATTAATAAAATATTTAAATATAACTCTGATACTATATTAATTATAATTGAACATAGCATTTAAATACTTAATATAGAAGTATCATTTTAAATCAACACAATCTATTAATACATACATACCATAACAAAGTAATGTTAAATTTACTGCAATTTTAGTATTTTATATAGTCATTAAACTTGCTCCGTCTCAAACTTAGTCTTTTTCGATGTTTGACTTTGTTGGTATTATATATATATATATATATATATATATATATATATTATATGTGTGTTATGCATTTGTTGCTTGATCATTTCATGAACATGTATACTTGTATAGAAATTCAAATAGATTTATAAATAAATTATATCACGAAAAAGTCAAAAAATCAAATTTTATATTGGGAGAAATGAAATCCAGAACACATTGGAAGTTATAATTTTAAAATGAATAAATTGTAATTTTTATGAAACACACAATATATAGAATTATATTTTCTAAAAAATATTTTATATATATATATATAGATATATATATATTAAAGTTTTAGGACAATTCGTCGTGCCCACCGCCCTTCGTAGGTGACTATTCTGCTTCTTTTGTTTCCACATGCAGGGTTGCTGTTTCTGTTCCTGGTGTCGATGCGCCTACGTACTGCAGTACTATATCATCGTATTTGGCCTGGCGTTGTAAAAGTTGTTTGTTATGTTTATGGGTGGTGTTAACATTATATCATGTTTGTATTTTACTCATGGGTCGTTCTTTTCTTTTGCGGGGGAAATTATTTGAATTTCCGATAAAAGTTGATTTTATCCTAACAATTTCTCGTTTTCAATTTATGATCCCGTTTCAAATCTCATATAACTAAAAAAAAATAAAATAAAATTTGATTTGAAGCTTTTGTGACAGTGAAACGAAATCATTCTTGTGGGAATTCATGTAATGGATTCCACAAATTGATGCCATTCTCACCGCCTTGAAATATTTGGGCCATGAGAAATAGTTGTATTTGATGATTGAGTGAAGGAACCAACCAACTTGGAACCAACCAACTCAGGCGTTTAACTCAAGATAATTGTATTGGTTCTGCAAACGGGCGTCAATTCCTTGCTCAGGAGAGGTATCAAGTCCAAAACAGTTTTCAAAACACCATTTTTATCTCAAAAATTAATTCTAACTTTCGAGAATTTAAATTATAAATTAACAATTATTTGACTTATTTCATGTAATATTTTAAAATTGATCATTATAATTTTAGAGATCGTCTAATTCCCAAAACTATGAAATGATTATTTCTTAACTAATTAGGTAAGTGTTGAAAATATGAAAAATAATAATATATTTGATATTAATATTGTTATTCTCCATGCACTTTTTCTTTAAAAGTGGGTGGAATTTGTCAATCAGCACCATTATTTGTCTTCAGTTTGAGGTAAAAAAAAAAAAACAAAAAAAACAAACAAAAAAAAAAACAAAACAAAACAAAACAAAACAAAATAGGCGAAATATTTGAACAGAAGAATTTGAATTTGAGCTTGGAAAAACTGTTCTCCAAAATGAAACGGCGTCGTTCGACGGATTAATGAAGCCAAGTCATTTTCTTCGGGGTTCGGGCTATCAAGCAACGTAATTACAAAATTAACCTTGTTATCCCGAGCGGAGGCAAAGATTACACCGCTCACTCTGCGCTTGACGAAATTTACATACATAGAGAGAGGGGGATCGGAGAAAGATAGCTCAAATCGACGGTTGCACATTGAATCAAAGACAGACGGCAGTCAGAACTATTTCGGCCCTTTCTTTTCTCTCTTCCTCTCTCTCAAAATTGTTATGTTGATGTTGTTGTGTGAAACCCTAATTTGTTATCTTTGAAAATTTCCGTTTAAGAAATACAAACGAATCTAATGCCCATTGAAAATATCCTTCACTACCCATTTACGAAGTTGATCGCGGAATCATCTTTCTAAATGCTCTCTCTTTCATATTTTCCTTTTTTTGACTTGGGTTTTCATGAGAAAGATTGGGGTTGTAAACTTCATGTTTCATTTTGTTGATATGAATTTGGAAGTGTCATCCGTTTGATTATTTTTTCTGAAATAACTTGAAGGTTGAAAAAATATATATATATATTTGGGAGTTTCTATCTGTTTGTTTGGTTGTTTTACTGAGATAACTTGAAAGATGCAAAAAAAAAAAAAAAAAATACTGTATCTGTTCGATTAGTTTTACCGAGGTGACTCGAAGGATGCAAAAAATGATATTTGAGAGTTTTTATTTGTTTAATTATTTTACTGAGATAACTTGAAGGATGCAAAAATACTGATAATGTGTGAGAAACTGTATCACAAGTAAAAACAAAGGTTTATGGCATCGCCCGGGATTGAAAAAAATATTCTCCATCGCCTTTCAAATCTGCAGCAACACAACAGGATGCGGATGATGTTCGACTTCATACCTGATCGGATATTCATCGGATAAATAAAACATGGTTCCTTCAACGAGAAATCACCTTCGTACATCAAAATTTTTTACGAAAACACAAATTACCCAATGAATTTTGACGAAAAACAAAAGAAGAAATTTGCAACAATCCTTCGACCAGAATGAAATAATTAAAAAAAAAACAAAAAACAAAAGACCAGAGTGAAAAAGCGTGCGAATGTTGCGCGGAAACTTTTAGAATAACTCCACCAATAACATTTCTTCGACCTAATATATATATGTGTGTGTAAATTTTAGCTCCAATGTTACCAAATTCTCTCCTTTTAGTTCCCCTGCTATAATCATAACACTAAAACCCCCAAACCCCTCCCCCCCCCCCCCCCCCAAAAAAAAAGACATGAGGAGAATGAAGGTTCAACCGCAGCAAGACTACAAAGAATTGTGCAGCATAAATCGAAAACAAGAGAAACGAATCAATTTCCAAGAGTCAAAAGCAATTCGACTAACTGTATCCTATGCCATGTTTCAGGTCAAAATATTGATGACCATGGACGATGGCACTGTTCTCAAGTGCCATCACTGGTGGATTCCCTTCACCATATCACTCCTCATAGCCATCATTTATGGTATAACTTTTGGGGTTACAATCTCCACTTTTTGTTGCATGCAATATCAGTTGGATTTGAATCGAATTGATCAAAGAATGAAAGAAAGAGAGATTGTAACCTGATCGTCGCATGAGCCGGTAGGCGATGTGGAGATGGTTAGAGGAGATAGTGGCGGTGTAGTTCTCAAGCCAGACCAAGTCAAATGGTTCAAATAGAGAGTTTATATTGGTGTTGTGTCCTTAGCCTTGGTTGCTTTCACCGTGACCATTCTTCATGCTTGTTATTCTATTCTTTGTCCTTGACATTGTAGAATGCAATACGGCGTAATGTAACTAATTATGGCATACATGATCTGAATGAAAGATGTCAATGGATAGTTAGAAGTCTTGGCCAGATAACCAGACATCTAAATAAAATTTATATCATCAGTATCCTATAAAAGGTTAAATTTTTTATCTTTTTATTTTTTTCCCTTTTCAATTTAGTGAGACTCTAAGCAGTAACCTATGAAGCCAGGAGAATAATCTAGTTTTCTAAACCAAATCTCATTTAGGTTTGGACAATGAGTCATGTATCTTTTGTACATGAATTGGATTTTGTCTCTCTGTGTCAATATTTTCTGTTATTCTTATAATATTATTTTTCTGAAGTATCCCTTTGCAATTTCGCCGCTCGTCAGTATCATTTACGCCCCTATCTTCACAAACAGGTTGTAAGATATTTTCGGACTATGTAAGAGTCAGGCCCGAACGGGATTCAGTACGAAACAGTTACGAGAGAAATTGTGACTTTTGGAGGCCCTGGTTCGAGCCAGGTGGGTGCGCCGAGGCCAGATGGGAGGAAGTGGCTCGCAATCAAAGCAAATTTGTGTAACAGCGAAGGAGATTCAAATGCAAATGGCTAGCTCACAGCCAATTACTAACTGTCGATGCATATATCATAGTTAGTTGGATTAAAACCAAAAATCATTAAGTTTTTTTGATACTATAATAAATGATATGACTAATTTGGTTCGTCTTGTAGTAGCCCTTCCAATATAGCGTGTTCAATGTCCAAATTGCAAGTCAAACTTAAGATTTTAGTTAAGGAATCTAATGCTACGTTACACTCTAACCGTTGATCCAAAATTGGTTAATAATGTACCAATTCTAGTAAGAATGAATAAGGCATGCGGATGAATTTGCTCCGTCTCTCCCTTATTTCTTCACTCTCTCTCTAAACCCCACTCTCTCTCTCTCTTCTTTTCTCTCTCTTTAACTCTCTCTTTCCCTTCTCTCTCAACCCTTCTATCAATCTACAATCCTTTACAACATTT
This sequence comes from Dillenia suffruticosa, assembly GCA_033439265.1. NCBI lineage: Eukaryota > Viridiplantae > Streptophyta > Magnoliopsida > Dilleniales > Dilleniaceae > Dillenia > Dillenia suffruticosa. The sequence continues at coordinate 12,661,493 of JAVTVX010000010.1, read as the reverse complement.
TCTTTATCATCAATCTATCCATTAACGTGCATCAACATGACAGCTCACATGCTCCACTTGCTGGTTTCATGCTCTGTTTTTTCATGTTTCTCAAGCAAGGCTCCTAAGTAAGCCTTTTTCTTCTTTCCTCACTGCTGGTTCATGACAAATAGGTATCAGAGCACCTGTTTCTAGACATCACACATCATCGGTGGTGGAAAATTATTGGTTTGAGAAATATGAAAAAGAACAAGAGATTCGCAGGCAAGAATGGAAGAAAGAAACAGAGAAGCATAATAAAAGAATGGACACTTTCATGGTATGCATTGATAACAAATTCAACATTCTATTAAAAATGATTTCTATCTATTAGAATATCAAAATCTTGATGGAAAATGAGCAATAAAATGAAAAGAAATCGTATAGTAGCGGTGAGTGAGATTTTGATAAATCCCCACCAAGAATTTCTGGATGCCTAAACCTTACAGTAAAGTTGGCATTTTGGTATTTCTGGATCTGTCAAAGATAGGCCTAAACCTTACCGTAAAGCTGGCATTTTGGTTTTCTCTATTGATAAAGAATGTGAAGATTGTGGAAAAGATGAAGTTGGATTGTCTCAAGTTAGAGAAACCAACAAGGGTCCAACTGAGATATCATGTTCTGATCAAGAGATGAAAAGTTTGAGTGAATTGGAACATGTTTTTAATGATGGGATTACATTCTTTGATACAGCTGATGTCAATGGATCACGTGCTAATGAAATGCTGGTTGGAAAGGCCATATATCAATTGCCCAAAGACCAAATCCAGCTAGCCACAAAGTTTGGTATTGCAAGAATAGAGCCTACTGGCATGGTAGTGAAGAGTACTCCAGAAAATGTTCGTACTTACTGTCAAACTAACCTGAAGTGTCTTGATGTGAACCATATGGATATGTGAACTATATAATATGTACTATCAGCATCAGGTGGTACCAATAGAAGAAACTATGGGGGAACTTAAGAAGTTGGTTGAAGAAGTTCAGCTATTTCACACTCTGTTTTCGGACCTGCATGTGCTATTCTTGTCAGGGTAGCTGAGGAAGTTCAATTCTCTGGTTTTTTATTTTTATTTTTATTTTAATCCTCGGGGACAAGGATGTCAAAAGGAATGAGGGTATTGTGATAAGGAAGAAGGAATTTCAAATGCAAATGGCTAGCTCACAACCAACTACTAACTAGGATGCCTATATTGTGACTGGTTAGATTATAACTAGAATTGATTAAAGTTATTAGACCGTTAGGTCATTAGTTAGAGTATGGTATAAATGATGTACCAATTCTTACATAAAGGAATAAGGAATTTGGATGAATTTGCTATGTAGTATTGTATAAAGGATGTACCAATTCTTATAAAAAGGAATAAAGAATTTGGATGAATTTGCTCAGTCTCTCTTGTTTCAAACCCCACTTCCTCTCTCTTTTCTTTTCTCTCTGTTACTCTCTCTTTCCCTTCTCCCTCAACCCTTCTTTCAATCTACAACCCTTTCCGGTATTTCCTTCATAATCAATCTACCCGTTAAGGTGCATGAACAGTTCACGTGCTCTGCTTGCTGCTTTCGTGCTCTGTTTTTTCTAGTTTCATGCTCTGTTTTTTTCATGTTTCTTAAGCAAGGCAGCTAAATAACCCTCTTTCTTCTTTCCTCGCTTCGGGGTCGTGACAATTTATACTCGTTGACCACGGGTTTGGTTGCATTTATGGTTGCCACTGTACATGCGTACCGCTACATCGTTCGCAACGAAGATCAAATTGCTTATTACATTCGTTTATGACTACGTTCTCCAAAAACTTGATTGATGATAACCCTGAAGCCCAAATTAAAAAGTACTCAATTTTTATTCACAAAATTTAAATTCAAAATATTGGCAACTTTTTTAATTCCAAGATTCTCGTTCTCAAAGTTTAAAACTCAAAATATTGATTGCTTTTTTTATCCCAAGATGCAAAATCAAAATTTTAACTAAAATATTCTACCACGCCACCATCAAACCCGCACCCACGGCCATTGTACCCATACGGACGGGACGGTTTGAAATGATTATTACCAGGTGCAGTAATGCTGTTATGTTGTCCTCTGACAGTAATTTTTCTTAAAGTTCCAAAAATTTATGTAATATTGTCAGATAATGATCCCTCTGCAATCTTTGCTGTCCCAGACCTTGGAAAGAAATTACAGACCGAAGAGCATTACTTCTTACCGCGACTATTCTAGATGCACCAAAAGAAGCTCACATAACTTGACAACCAAAACAAAGATCCACACCAACATAAACTTTAGAAAACACAGTTTCACAACCAACACTAGGGGAAAGTGTCAAAGCATACACCCCCCTTAGCACCAAAAAAAAGCATACACCCTCTAGCTTCCATATTTTGAATTTACCTATTTACCAAAAGTTCCAGGTCTCTCAAAAGCTGCCGCTCATTTTTTTATTTCCAAAAATTCATAACGCTTCAAAATAAAAGCATAAACCTATGAAGCTCCTTAGGGATATCCGGCATCACATCAGGGTCTAGTATGGTTCCACCGCTGCCCAGAATTTTGCTCCTGCATAAACGGCTGCAGCTCCCAATTCTTCCTCTATCCTAAGAAGCTGCAGAAAAGAAAGATGAAAATAGGCTTGGAATTAAGTTGCAGAGTGGATATAACTATGGAACAGCAATGGCCACATGGAGACAACAATAGAATTAATTTTTGAGTAAATAATATTAAGTTGCGGCTGAAGCCTGTTAAAGACAAAGGGAAAACGCAATTTGCCCATCTATTCCAGTATGTGTATCTGTGCGTGTGTGTGTTTGTGGGTGTGTGGGTGTGTGTGTGTGTGTGGGTGTGTGTGTGTGTTTCAACAAGTTAACTTCAGTAGCCATCTGTGAAAAGACCATTTCAGAATGCACCTATTAAGCTGCACCAGAAGCTGGAGGACAAAAAATTACCTGGTTGTATTTAGCAAGTCTCTCAGATCTGCAAGGAGCACCAGCCTTTATCAGGCCCTGTGCTTTCAAAATTCCCATTGAATAAGTCTAAATAATCATTTTATAATCATGTGCGTCAAGACATACTTCTTTGACTACAAACCTAAAAATTTTCATTTCAGTAAAGGATGGTTTAACAAGGCAACCAGGATGGGGGTGGGATAGATTGCTGAGATTGGTTGTGAGAGGACAACCATAACAAGTAGTTATGAGGTCGCACTTCAACACAGACAAGGAATGAACAGAAACATTTGGGTAAAAATTTCAAGGAATAAGATGAATTAATGTAAGAACTTCAAAAGAGCAACTTACCGTTGCAAAACCAACAGAAAGGTCAGCAATGAAAGTATCCTCAGTTTCACCACTGCATCGGACAAAGGAGGAAGGATAAGGAAAGAGTGCCTAATGCAATTTAACTGCATAAGAGAGAACACGATATAATGGATACTGTACCTTCTGTGACTGGCCATGACACCCCAACCAGCATGCTTGACATTTTAACTGCTTCAGTGCTTTCAGTAACAGAACCAATTTGGTTTACCTAAGCACCAATAAGTATTTTTGCAGACTGTGAGAATATTTGAGCCATATAACAAGAAAAGGAGCTAAAAAGACAACACTATGGATCTTTGGAGGGAAAAAGGAGCGGGAAGATAACCTTCAAAAGTAGGGCATTGCATGCTTTCCCCTTGATTGCTTTGTCCACGCGCTGCACAAAGCCATACAGATTGGGTGGTCAAATAAAGGTCGCTTCTAATATACCGTTTGGACTTGTAACACGCCAAATAAATGAAAGATACCTTGAGATTTGTAACAAGAAGACCATCACCAACAATCTGTACTTGCTGACCAATTTCAGCCGTCAGCTTCTTATAGTGCTCCCAGTCATCCTGATCAAAAGGGTCCTCTATGGAAACGATGGGGTACTCATTTACAAATGACTTGTAAATGTTTATCAAGGCATCTCCAGATATTTTTTGTGATCCATCATTGTTATGCATGTAGGAGACACCACTCAGCTTGTAATTTCGGAATGAAGAGATCATTTAATTAACAAGGCAAGATTTAACAATATCATATTACTTAAACAATCAAAAGTTAAGGATTGGCTATCCATTTATTCTCCCTTTTTTACTCAATACTTTTGGCTTCTGGATAGGGTAGGCAAGTAATTAAGCCCCATGCCATGCTGGAAACTGACTCCAGTCTTAAGATATTTAACATACATCACTCCTCATAACAAATCCACTCTTTAAGATTTTACTTTGGCAATCACCACTTGGCCCAAAGGTGCCTTGGAATGGCTGGGCCAGGGCAATTTAATACCATCAAAGAGAAAGAGGTAACACCAGAAAGATCAGCAGTTAAAAAAAAAAAGAAAAAGAAATCATACATGTCAGAACCACAAAATTTCAGAGCATGACAAAGCTTATTCAATGATAACTACCTCTTCCTTAAAGTTCAGGTCATACGTCTTATTTTCACCATTGTAGAACTCAGATGCAGCCACATCCATTCCAATAACAACCTGCACAAACTGCAAGGTGCAATGAAATATTAGAATGAGACTCATAAAGTCAGAAAGGAATCCAGAATAATACAATATAGCAGCTTCGAGCAAAAGAAACACACTTTCCCAGTATATCCTGCTTTTGATATAGCTGTCTTCAGCAGTTCAAGACCTTCTTTGTTTTCCTATCACATGTGATGCATGAGAGTCCAGTCAGCCATGGATAGTATGCCATAAACAAAGAAATCAAAGAGAACATGGTGGCCGGATATTATTTATGTCACAAAAAAGTCTTAAAAGCAAACTTTGATGAAAAATAAGTTACTGATCCGCGGGGAAAAATTCAAAATAGGCTCCATTAAAATGATGTGCAGAAACAAATACCTGTCCATAGGATAAGTAGAGCTAATATACTACTACCATATACAAGAGTCAAAACAACATACAACCAAGAAAACTAAATGGAAGAAAGAGAAGATAAGGACCTGAATATTAGGGGCAAAGCCACCATCACCAACATTGATGGCATCTTGACCATACTTTTTCTTAATTACAGCCTGGATAATGGAGAAATTAAGAAAGTTTAGACCTCCAATCCACTGATATCATAACATAATAATCAGGGTAAAGCAAAAACAATAGCTACCTTCAAATTATGATAAACTTCTACACCGATCTTCATCGCTTCCTTGAAAGAAGAAGCACCGACTGGGAGAATCATGAATTCCTATGACAAGTGGTGTCCTAAGAATCTAAGCCATTAAAATATATCAACATGGCTGAATTTTATTTTATGGTAAGAAATACCTGCATTGCCAATTTATTGCCCGCATGAGAACCTCCATTGATGACATTAAATGCAGGTACAGGAAGCACCAAATTATTGTTTCCAGCAAGTTCAGCAATGTGCTGGGGACATCAACACCATAAAGGCAATACATGTCAGACACAGAGAATGTTGCCGCATGAAAATGACAAATATGCATCTAGATAGCCACCAGGATACCTTGTAAAGAGGGATTCTCTTCACCACAGCTCCCGCTTTGCAAACAGCCAGAGACACTGCCAATACTGCCAATATAGCATTTGCTCCAAGCCGACAAAGGACGATCGGTAAAACTCAAATTAACAAAAAGTCACAACAACACACGCAAACAAATTATCATGACCCGAGAACATGAAGTACCTTTTACTTGCACCAGCCCCATTCATTTACTGTTCCATCAAGCTGTTGAACCATGTAGTTGTCAATTTTGGTCTGTTCTCTTGGGTCCTGTTTATATGAATGGCATCAATTAACTAAAATAATAACCATATTCCTCTTAAGACTTAAACGAGGTGGAATAAACTCAGTTATGCAGAATACCTTTCCAATCAAGGCCGGTGCAATGATAGAGTTCACATTATCCACAGCCTGCACAAACAGTATCACGGCCAATTATAAACCACCAAAACGCTATAATTAAACAGATAAGAGCTGATTCTATGCAAATCAACGAGAAATAATCAAACTAACAAGATGCCCAAAACTCCACCCCCCACATAAGAATATTCTGATAATTCCTTTTTTCACTCTAAAATGTTGACAAATATAAAAAGACACCACTCTTAAATTCTTAAGAAATTTTCTGAAGCAATCCCGTGCTTAAAGTAAATCAAAACAATGGTTATTTCGAGTGCGACTTAAAAGGAGTTTTACTTCAAGGGCAGAAACGAGGTCTACAAACACCCACGTAGCGAAGAACCTACGACATGATCCTCAAGTCGTAGGAAACAATTGAGAACACAAAACCCTGATGTACGCAATCCTCTCGTTTCACTATCCACAACTAAGAATCACCAGAAAGGGACTCAACCAAGACATCAAAACCATGTAGTTCCAAAGTAACATAAATGGCAGATTAAAAATTAATTTCAACAGTACCGCCAGTGCCAGTCATCAAGGCCAAAAAGAGTAGTAAGTATCATTAATACCTTGAGGACTCCCTTGCCAAGGTAGTCTATCCCTCCATCCCTCAATTCTAAAGCCTCATAGACACCTGAGTAGAATTATACACACACAAACAAACAAACGATCAACAAAATCGGACTAGCCCATTTCTTATTCCTGAAGAAATTAGGAACAACAACTATTTTTATTTACCTGTAGAAGCACCGCTTGGAACAGCAGCCCTAGCTACAGTTCCATCCGACAAAGTAATATCAACCTGAAAATAAACTATCGCACTCATTAATCATATCTCTCTCACAAAAGATTGTGAGATCGCTACATCCTAAGAGACGTATCTACAGAATACATCAAAAAACCACACGAAGAGAGAGACTGACTTCGACGGTAGGGTTTCCACGACTGTCGAAGATCTGTCGGGCTTTAACGAACTTGATCGTCGCCATTCTTCGTGCAAGCGGACTCTGGCAGGACACTAATCCCTCTCTCTCCAGAAGTAGGAATTAAAGTCAGTGACATGGGAAGGCGGTTGGGAGAGATATATAAGTGGTGGTGTGAGAGATTTTTCTGATGAAATCGTGACCGTCGAGATTCCGGGAAAAATCAGAAGGTGTGATGTGATGGTCTCTCGGGGTAATCACGTGCCGCTTGTGTAATCGATGTTGTGAGTGGGCCCACGAAAATTGCATAATTTTTGAAAAAGTGAAGAAAAGAAGTGAGTTGGCAGCTTTTGATGAGTTGGATGACATCCGATACGCCCCAAGGATTTTACCTTCTTCTTAGATCACCCGCACCCGGTTGAATACAGAGTAGTTTTGGAAGTGCCGAATTTGGGGTTGCACGGCCTCTTACCGTGTGCAACTTCGGGTGAACAAGTACGTGCTTTTTAAGTAAAATTTAAAGTATAAAGTTATATCATCCTGGATGCTTATTTTGTACAACAGAATTAAATGTCAAATCTTTAAATTTTACAGATTAATGTTACCTTACAATTTTTAAACTTTCAAAATCGTAGTTTAGTAATTTTTCTGTGATAGATGATGATAGGATCTCATGTTAAGTGTTGAGTGATAGTTTAAGTGGACATATGAATATTAACCTATTATTGTTATGTTAGCATCAAATGATATCTCATGTTGTCAATGTCAGCGTATTACTGGCGTGGCAAGTGGGTAAACTTGCTGGCATGGCGGCGCCACGTCAGCTCGTGTTGTGTGTGGACAAACATTGTTGTAATAAAAAGCTTCCAAATCTCAAGAGTGACGATAAAGACAAACATTACCTTCAAAAAAATGAAGGCAGGCACGCAACATGAGAGAGAGACCCCTTTTTTTTAATATAAAAAAATATCAAGTGATTGAAGAAGAAGAAGAAGAGAGAGAGAGAGAGGCTTCTTTTCCAAACCAAAAAAAAGAGAGAGGCTTCTTCTGGTATTGTGGAATTTTCTCTTCCCAGCCAACGGTAATCCACAAGGGAACCATCAACTTTTTTTTCTTGTTCTCCTTTCTCTCTCTCTCTCTCTCTCTCTCTCAGGTGGGTTTGATTTGATTAAACTCATCTTCACTGTAGAAGCACGAGAGAGAGAGAGAGAGTCCGGTAATAAGAGCAACAGCTACAGGACATTTGCTCAAGATATAACCTGCCTATCCAAATCATTAAATACCCATTAATCTCCACCCCAATTACTCTCTAAATTTACTTTTGATTGGCAGTATGTTGTTTGAAGGTTTAATGTTTGAGCTCTGTTTTGATGATGACGTATCTGAAAAGCCCGTGAGCATCTGGACTACTTGTTTGAATGAGGAAGTGTGTGCTTGAACAAACATTGTTGGGTATAGATTTGTCGTATTTGATCTGGAAATTGGAGGTTGTTTGATTTGGGGTGATGAGAGTCCATTGTTGTTGATGAAATTTTGAATTGTAGTTTGGAGAGGGTATGGGATAGAACCCAAATGCACGTGAAGAATAGACTTCTGCCAGCTTCTTGTGACCTTGCCATCAGTAGCAGAATCTACAGCTACTATTTCGATGACAAGAAATTGGCTCATCTGGGTTGAATCATCTGTGGAGCACTATTTTTTTCATTTTTTCTTTTTTTGGGTTTTTAAGTTTGCTTTGATATGCACCATTTGTATCTTCATATCATGTGTAGCTGGAGATAATAATTTAGGGAAAAAAAAAAAAGATTGTATTTCAGGGGATCAAATGATGACTCAGCCTGTGGAAGAAACAAGTGAAGTGCCGGGAGATACTGGGGATATATTTTCGGTTCAACCATGTTCCTGCAGCTGCCCATACCCATATGAAAAGCTGTCAGTACGGGTGGGGAATTGATTCAAAAAATATCCCAACAGGGCAAGAGAGCAGAACGTCCCTGATTCTTCTTGTTCATTGTCGGGTTTCTTCCTCTGTGTTTGGTTTTATAAGAATCCAAAGTTATGTTTATGGCTTAACCCTAACGAGTGACAACTACATGTTATCCAAACATACAAGAAATCAGAAGAAGATGAAATGACGTTGGACCCAGAATTGCGTGGGAATATGGGAGTTGTCACAACAATTTACGGGGTTTTTTTCTCGATTATTCTTCTCACCTTTTTCATTCTCAATATCTCTCTCCCTCTGGGACTATGGGAATTGAAAAGGCAAGCAAGAATTAAAAGAGCAATCTAAACAGGCTCCGTAGCCGTCGCCGCAACGTCTCTGCAGAGAATTTTGCTATGCTTCTCATTTTGTTTTTTGGTTTTATTTTTTAATATTATTTTGAAAGATCGGAATAATGGTTTTTGGTTGTGGTTATGGTTGTGATTGTGGTTTCTTCTTTTTTTTTGGGACAAGGAATTGTGCTTTTTTTTTTTCCGGGGAGGGGGTTGGTTTTGGGTTCAGCGGTGGTTTGGGTTTCCGACAAGGAGGAAAGGGTCACGAGAGGTGGCATTCATGGTAAGAAAAAGTCAGAGAGAGGGGGGAATGGCGGAGCAATAAAAAAGAGAGAGATTGTAAATTTATTTGAAAGCATGACAAGATCAAAATTCTTTAAAAAAAAACCAAACTTGTTCACGTAACACCATGACACTAGCAAACAAACTTGGCATTAATACGTCAACATTTTGTTAACATGGCAACGTGAGATATATTTTGGTGCTGACATGACAGATACGTCAGCACTAATATGTCCACTTGGACAATCACGTTACGATTTTAAAATTTTAAAAATCATAAAATAATATTTTTAACTATAGGATTAATTTATAAAATTTAAATAAATTCAGAGACTAAACATGTAATTATCTCTATTCTGTATCTATAATTTATAATTATTCTATTTCATGTATGGAATAGATTTAGCAATATAATTTAAAAAAAAAAAAAGATAATGTTGTCTTGTTTTTTTCCATTTTTGTTTGCCGCTACTATTTTGAAAATTTAAGTTATTCACATTATTCCTTCTGGTAGGAGACTATGAGATTAGTTTTACGCATTGAAGTGCGATTCTCTCCCGTACAATCGTTGAATAATCAAAATTATTATTAAAATTTGGTTTTCTCATTTTAAAATATGTTATATATTTTATCACTACTTATATACTTAAATTAGTATTTAATTCCAGCTTATATTATAATACAATTTATTAGAAAATATATTATATACCAAGATTAAATTAATTATAATTCGATTTTGATACAATTTTAAATTTTTAAATTTTTTATATTTCTATATTTATAATAACTATTTCTAATTTATGAAAATAGATTTTCTATATAAACTCAGTTTATTATAATAATTCATTAAAACACCGGAATATTAGGTTTTATTTGATTATATTATTCTTCATTTCTAACATCATATTGTAACTATATTCACTTATCTTTCATATTCATATTATTATTTTATATATTTTTAATTTGATATTAAAGTTTTCTTTACAAAAAAATTATTTCAATTAAATCTAAATCCAACGTCACATCCAAAGACTACCCAAAAGCCAAAAGCCTGATCATAAGTCTACTTGAGCTTGAGCCTGAACTTGAAATTGCCTAAACCCCAAAATCAGATCCAGAGCCAAAGGTAGAGCTAGAATCAGAGCCTAGAGACAATACAATGGTTACAAAAACACCTCATATCATTTTAGATCTTCTATCCTTCTCTTTTAAATTAAAATGATTTTTGTTATACATTTTGATAGAATATTAGAAAATATATTATATACTAAAATCAAAAAAATTATTAATTTGATTTTGATACATATTTATTTTTTATTTTTATATTTCTATATTTATAATAATTATTTTTATATTTATAATACTGAATTTTCTATATAAAATCAATCTATTAACAACTATTGAGCCAACTTATTTTTGAAGGATTTTAACTTATTAAGTTTGCCTTCGTTTCCTCTCAAACCCAACGTTATTTCTTTTTGCAGCACCTCTCACTTCCTCTCCTTTCTTCCCTCCTGGCAAGTCAAAATCAAATCAGGTTAGGGATGAAACTAAACGATGGCCGCTGCAAAGTAAAGTTTTTCTTCTTTATTTCTTTCATTCTTCTCTCTGTCTACTCTTCTTCTACTTTTGTTATTTTCCTCTTCATTTTCTTTTTAGATCAATAATAATCCAAAAAAGACCAACAAATCTACCAAACAAGAGAAGCAAAACAAATGGTCTACAAAAGCAAATTAAAACAAATCAAATTGATGGATCTCCTGTTCCCTTCGGGTTGTTCCAAGATGTTTGGAGTTCGTTTTTGTTAACGCGGCCAAGCTTTACCACATGATCTTGTTCTTTTAACAATAGTATCTCGAATTCAAAGTTGACATTCTTAAGAAAAGGAAGATGATATCAATTGAAATATAATTTAACGTGAATTTACTCTTAACATTAATATTGGATGCCCGGAATTTCCATGTCAATGAGTTCACATCGAAATTAGACAACATTTTCATGAATCTATCCCTATCCCTGCTCATTCTTCATTTGGATTGCAAATTCCAGTTAGGTCATCGGGCAAAGAAACCTGGGAAATTCGCTATAATTTTACCTACAATATTATATGACTCCACTGCTACAAGTAATCATGTTTTCAAAGTCCCGGCCTCAGGTTAAATGTCAGGAAACTTCCTCTGGAGTAAGTAGAAAGGAAATGCGAATCTTGGGCACGACTCCAGAGGGATTAAGAATTTCTAAAGTTTAGTTCAAACTTAAATTTTTTGGATTAAGAATTAGAAAAATGTATAAGTAAAATTTAATTTTAACTCCACAAATAATATTATTCACAAAATAAAAATAAAAAATAAATCCTATCTATTTGCTTTGCAGATGTTTTTAGAAAATAATTTATTATCCAAATCAAATTAATAAGTAAAATAAGTTCAAAATTTGATAGTTACTTTCTTGATTCCGTGTAAAAAATATTTTAATTAAAACAAAATAAAACTCCAATTTTAAAACTCCCAACGGAAATGTCAAGATTAGATATAAAATAAACAGTCAATTTCCATTTCTGCGTACGATTGTTTCGTCTTGTTCAACAGCTTGCCCCCGCAAATCTTCCTCTCCAAGAAAAAATATTCTGCTCCCCCCGAATCATGGTGACCTAAGAAGCTGTCGTGTTCAGTTTGTAAAGTCATGGTCCAATGATCACAAATGTATGCAACCGAACGAGCGTATCAATTGGGGTATTGACCTGGGCATGGAAAACAAAAGATAGGATGATTTTTTTTTTTTTTTTGGTGCAGAAAAAGATAGGATGACGTTATTTTCTTCCGAATGTTGTGCCACACATTTCGTGTTGAACCATTCCAATTTCATCCAACTTATCTATATTTTGTCTTATTCAATATATTATACTTTTCAATAAAATAATTTTTTATTAAAAAAATATACATCATTACAAATATAAAATCAAATTTTAATGCAAAAAGAATTAAGGGTTTATTGTTATGAATCTTTATCTTTGTATTAAATAATTCGGTGGTGCCTATTGTTAAACTTTTCCAAATAGACCATTAGATCTATGAGGTCTTTTTATATATATTTTTGAAAAATAGATCTATATAATAAATTCAACTCAATCTCTGCTTTACCACGTATACCTCTATTTGTTTTGTTTATAAAATTTGGAAATTTTAATTTTATCGGATGAAATTATAATTATGATATTAAAAATATAAAAAAATTATATTTTAATGTCACTTTCAAAATACTTCTTAATTGTAGAATTCTGATCACCCATGTCAACGTTATTTAGAAATGTCAAACTTTTTAATAAAAGATAGTTTGAAAATATGTTAATGTTGTAGCGATATGACACTCACGCGGCATTACGTGGTGCTAATATGGCTGTTCAAATCTCTTCAACCATAAATAATTTGGAGATCATAAAATTAAGAATATTTATGTTATTAATAAGATAACTTGGATTTTTATGTTATTTTAAATATTTAACTCATAAGGAAATGTCTTATCCAAGTCGATAATAATAACTTTAGGCCCGCCAAAGAGCAACTTCCGCTTGCAAAGATATCAAGTAGATACACCCTCCCAATTGTATGCGTGGTAACTTTGTTTTCTTTTTATTAATGCGACTTTGAATTTTAAATAATTAAAATTTATTTAATAATTATATAAATGATATTATCCCAATTGTATAGTTTTTAGGTCACAAATCTCAACACGAACGAGTATTTGATTCACAATCAATCATTATTAAAAAGAAGAAAAGAAAAAATTGAACTTGTAACCTTTTAAATAGTCTATCCAATGTAGCTGCTTCCTCTTAAAGCTCTAAAGAATCTTCTTTTGGATGGCATTGCCCAGAAAATTCATTTGGTATACTATTTTGTGTTTATTAATTGTTGCCCATACAATAAGTTCTTAGTAATGCGACAAGTAACTTGTCCCATACTCTCTCGGCCTTTTCGGCGTATTATAAATTGCCATACAACCCTTGCGTCTTTCGTTCGTGGCAATTTTCTCATTAGCTTCTCTCTCTCGGTTGATAAAAGTATGGAAAAAAGTTTGGAGGAGCTAAAGCAAGTCTCGAAAGAAATAAGCGGAATCAACCAGAGGCAAGAGGAAAGGGTGAACCGACTGGAAGTCAAGGCCACAACGATTACCATATCATACCTTATTTTACAAGAAATAATTTTGTTACCCATCAACAAATCTCAAACATTTTCTTGCTTTCACTCGTGGATTCCTTTTACATTTTCTCTCCTCATCACTTTCATCTATTTCCCTACCTTTGCAAACACAATCATTACATATTACCGGTCCGGGTACCAGCTTGACCTCAATAGAATCGATCATGACACCGTTCTTAGAAAAATCGCAACTTTTCCCACAAATGGCTCGACCATTGTACCGAATGATTCAAGCCACGAGATTGTGCCAAGGCCGGATGGTTTCAAGTGGTTCGTAATCAAAGTATACTTGTATGCTTTGGCTGCAGTCGTGGCGGCGTTCACGGGTGTGACTTTATATGCATGCCATTCAATTCTTTGCAGTGAGGATTGATCAAAGCTGCTTTGTAGAGGTGACTGCTTCGGTGAATATAATAAAGGTGCTAAGATATTTTATATTGTTTACAATATATCCAACAAGTTCAATTTAAATAGGACTATAATATCAAATAGAAAATGTATGAACATATATATGATACTATAAAAAAGAAATTTAGATATAATTCTGATATCATATTAGAGATCTTTTAATATGACACCGATACCATATTAATTAAATATTTAAATATGACACTGATACCATGTTAATTATAATCAAATATAATGTTATTGATTTGATTTTGATATATAATATATTATAACACAATAAACTTTTAAGTGGCCATATGAGGTACATTTTAGCTTTAAATTATAGCATTATGATCGCTATTTTTGTTAGTATTCATAATGACAAATCCATGTATAAAATAGAATTTTTAAAAATATGTTTTGATAATATGATGAAATAACCTAATATATACAAATTGATCTCTTAATTTGTTCGCACATGGTCCATCAATATATTGTTGGAGTATTGATAATTTTTCAAGACCGCTACTAATTATCAGACATAGTATTTGTAATACCATAATAATTTTGTGTAACATAATTTTGCTTGATACCTATTCCATTCACTAATATTTTCAAAGTTAATCTGATATTTTCATGTTGATTATTACATAAATAAAAATTTAAGTTCTCCATAAACAATGGTATAACCATGTCATGTATGATTTTTATGTTATTCCCCCCCCCCCCAAAAAACCTATAAATTCTATAGGTTGGCTTTCCTCCATTTTCTTTTTCTCAATTCCTTCGTATTTATGGTCTGAAGCCTTTAATCCACCTTGTTTCATGCCTTAAATATTTAATATAGAAGTATCATTTTAAATCAACACAATCTATTTATACATATATACCATAACAGAGAAATATTAAATTTACTGCAATTTTAGTATTTTATATAGTCATTAAACTTGCACCGTTTCAAACTTTGTTGATATATATATTATATATATGTGTGTTATGCATTTGCAATAACCCTTAAATTATTTTAAGTTGTTGATTACACGTTGCTTGATCATTTCATCAACATGTATACTTGTAATAGAAATTCAAATAGATTTAGAAATAAATCATATCACGAAAACGGCAAAAAATCAAATTTTGTATCGAGAGAAATGAAATCCAACACACATTGAAAGTTATAATTTTAAAATGAATAAATTATAATTTTTACGAAGCAGACAATATATAGATTTATATTTTTAAAAAAAAATATTATATATATTAAAGTTTTAGGGCAATCCGCCGTGCCCACCGCCCTTCGTAGGTGACTATATAATTTCAACAAATTTTTAAATACTGCTGCTTCTTTTGTTTCCATATGCAGGGTTGCTGTTTCTTTTCCCGGTGTCGGTGCGCCTACGTCCTCCGGTATTATATCATCGTATATGGTGTGGTGTTGAAAAAGTTGTTTGTAATGTTTATGGGTGGTGTTAACATTATATCATGTTTGTATTCCACTCATGGGTCAGTCTTTTCCTTTGTGGGGGAAATTATTTGAATTTCCATGAGAATAATAAAAGTTGATTTGATCCTAACCATTACTTTTATGATATGATTCAAGATTTAAATATCATGTAATAAAAAAATAAAATAAAATTTGATTTGCAGCATTTGTGACAGTGAAATGAAATCATTCTCGTAGGTATTTATGGAGTCATGTACCAAAATAACCCCCCAAAAAAAAATTTTTTAAAACAACTCCACCCAAAAAATATTTTCCCAAATAACTCAAATTTGTCGGGAGTTGGAGATGCGACACACTGTGTCGCGTCTTCAACCCACGACAACCTAGAGAGAGAGAGGAGTCCGCGGGGGGAGGGAGAGAGGGGAGGAGAGCGGCGGGGGGTCCGCCGGGGGCAGGGGGCTGGCGGCGGGCGGCGGGCGGCGGAGGGGGGAAGGAGAGAGAGAGGGAGGGCCGCGGGGGGGGCGGAGGGGGGAGGAGAGCCGCTGTGTCTCTCTCCTCCCCCCCTCCGCCCCCCCCCACGGCCTCCCTCTCTCTCTCCCTCCCCCCTCCGCCCCCCGCGGCCCTCCCTCTCTCTCTTCTTCCCCCCCTCCCCTCTCTCTCTCCTTCCCCCCTCCGCCCCCCTGGCCTCCCTCTCTCTCTCTCCCTCCCCCCTCCGCCCCCCCCCCCCCCCCGCGACCCTCCCTCTCTCTCTCCTTCCCCCCTCCGCCGCCCGCCGCCAGCCCCCTCCCCCCGGCGGACCCCCCGCCGCTCTCCTCCCCTCTCTCCCTCCCCCCGCGAACTCCTCTCTCTCTCTTCTCTCTCTCTCTCTCTCTCCTCTCTCTCTGGGTTGTCGCGGGTTGAAGACGCGACACAGTGTGTCGCGTCTCCAACTCCCGACAAATTTGGGTTATTTTGGGAAATATTTTTCGGGTGGGATTGTTTTAAAAAATATTTTTTTTTTTTTTAGGTTATTTTGGTACATGACTCGGTATTCATGTCATGGATTCCACAAATTGATGCCATTCTCGCCGCCTTGAAAATTTTGTATTTTTTTTTCTTTTTTGGGTCATGAGAAATAGTTGTATTTGATGATTGATTGAAGGAACCAACCAACTCAGGCGTTTAACTCAAGATAATTGTATTGATTCTGCAAATGGGTATCAAGTCCAAAATAGTTGTCAAAACATCATTTTTATATTAAAAATTAATTCTAATTTATGGGAATTTAAATTATAAACTAACAATGTATATTCTAATTGTAATATTTTAAAATTAATCATTATAACTTTAGAAATTGTGTAGTTCTCGAAACTATGACATGAATATTTTCTAAATAATTAGGTAAGTGTTGAAAATACAGAGAATAATAATTAATATTGTTATTCTCAGTGCACTTTTTCTTTAGAACCGGTTGGAATAATAATATTTCCTAACTTTAGAACTGCACTTTTCCTAACTAATTGTAATATTCTTTGTCTCGAGTTTGAGGGATAACCCAAAAGAAAAAGGTCGGTGGGGTTACCAAAACTCGAAATAACCGTTCTCCAAAATGAAACGGCGTCGTTCGACTGATTAATGAAGCCAAGTCATTTTTTTGGGCCGTCAGGCAACGTAATTACAAAATGAGCCTTGTTATTTCGAGCGGACGGCAAGATTACACGGCTCACTCTGCACTTAACTATATTTACATATACAGAGAGAGAGGGGATCGGAGGAAGAAACCCCAAATCGACGGTTGCGGATTGAATCAAAGGCAGACGACAGTCAGAACTTTCTCGGCCCTTTCTTTTCTCTCTTCCTCTCTCTCAAAATTGTTACGTTGATGTTGTTGTGTGAAACCCTAATTTGTTATCTTTGAAAATTTCCGTTTAAGAAATACAAACAAATCTAATGCCCATTGAAAATATCCTTTACTTCCCATTTACGAAATTGATCGCCGAATCGTCTTTCTAAATGCTCTCTCTTTCTTATTTTCCTTCTTCACTTGGGTTTTCATGAGAAAAATTGGGGTTGTAAACTTCATGTTTCATTTTTATTATCTGAATTAGGGAATGTCTTTCTCTTTTATTATTTTTATTGAAATAACTCGAAGGTTGCAAAAATATATATATATATATATATATATATATATATATATTTATTTATTTATTTATTTATTTATTTATTTATTTGGGAGTTTTTATATGTTTGATTGTTTTTGCAAAAATATTGATAATGTATCAGTTACGAATAGATCTGAAATTGAGATTTTCTATTTATTTGATTATTTTTACAAAGGTAACTTGATGCAAAAAAGATATTTGGAAGTTTCTACCTGTTTGATTATTTTTACTTATAATATTTGAAAGATATTGATAATGTGTTAAAAATTATATTAAACTAACGTGATAACCGATTACACTACGATGGGTTGTAAACTTCTTTGTTTTTGTTTCTTTTTTGTTGATATGAGTTTGGGACTTGTTATCTGTTTGATTATTTTTACTAAGATAACTCGAAGGATACAAAAAAGATAATGGTAATATATCAGGAACTGTATGAAAAATAAAAATAAAAGTTTATGGCATCGCCTGTACTCGAATCGGAGATCTTTAATGTATTAGACCGATGTGATAACTAATTACACCACGGCACCGACCCTGGCTTGTCAACTCCACTGACATCAGTTTTGAGTTATAAATTCCTTTATTCTTGTTTCTTTTTGTTGATATGAGTTTGAGACTTTTTATATGTTTAATTATTTTTACTTAAATAACTTGAAAGATACAAAAAAAAAAACTGATAATGTGTCAAAAACTGTATTAAAAATAAAAATAAAAGTTTATGGCATCATTCGAACTCAAACTCGAATTTTTTAGTGTGTTAGATTGATACGATAACCAACTACACCATGACAACAACCTTGGGTTGTCAACTATTCTGTTCTTATTTCTTTCTGTTGATTTGAATTTGAGAGTTTCTATCTGTTTGACTATTTCTATTGATGTAACTTAAAGGATCCAAATATATATATATATATTAATAATGTGTTAGGAACTGTATTAGAAGTAAAAATAAAAGTATATAGCATCGTCCAAACTCGAATAGAAGACCTTCAGTGTGTTAAAGTGACGTGATAACTAACTATACCACGACACCAGCCCTGTTTTGTAAACTCTTATGTTCTTGTTTCTTTTTGTTAATTTGAGTTAGAGTTTTTCTCTATTCGATTATTTTTATTAAGCTAACTTGAAGGATATTGATAATATGTCAGAAACTCTATTAGAGTAAAAATAAAAGATGGCGTCACATAGACATGAATGGGAGACTTTCAGTGTGTTAAATTGACATGACAACCAACTACACCACGACACCAGTTTCGGGTCGTAAACTTCTCTGCTCTTGTTTCTTTTTATTGATCTGAGTTTGAGAGTTTCTATCTATTTAATTATTTTTACTGAGATAATTTGACAAATATTGATAATGTGTTAGTAATTATATTAGAAGTAAAAATAAAAGTTTATGGCGTAAGACCTTCAATGTGTTAGATTGATGTGATAACCAACTACACGATACCCTGGGTCGTAAACACCCCTGTTCTTGTTTCTTTTTGTTGATCTGAATCTGAGTTTGAGAGTTTCTATCTGTTTGATATATGTTAGACTAATGTTTATCTATTTGATATATGTTAGACTGACGTGATAACCAACCAACCACGACACCAATCCTAGATCATAACCTCCTATGTTCTTGTTTCTTTTTGTTGATTTGAGTTTGGGAGTTTTCATTTGTTTGATTATTTTTACTGAGGTAATTTGAAAAATATTGCTAATGTGTCAGTAATTGTATTAGAAGTAAAAATAAAAGTTTATGACGTCATCCAGACTCGAACTAAAGATCTTCAGGATGTTAGACTGATGTGATAACTAACTACACCACGATGCCAGCCATGGGTCGTAAACATCTCTGTTCTTGTTTTTTTTTTTTTAATTTGAGTTTCAGAGTTTTTATCTCTTTGATTATTTTTACTGAGATAATTTAAAAGATATTGATTATATATCAATAATTGTATTAGAAGTAAAAATAAAAGTTTATAGCGTCACCGGACTCCAACCAGATAACTTTAGTGTGTTAGATTGACAAGATAACCGATTACACCACAACACCAACTCTGGGTTATAAACATTTTCTTTTGTTGATTTGAGTTGGGGAGTTTCTATATATTTGATTATTTTTACTGAGATAATTTAAAATATATTGATAATATGTTAGTAATTGTATTAAAAATAAAAATAAAAGTTTATGCTGTCGTTCGACTCAAACCGGAGACCTTCAATATAACATATTAACAATAACCAACTATACCACGACACTGGCCTTGGGTCATAAACTCCTCTATTCTTATTTCTTTTTGTTGATTTAAATTTGGGAGTAAGCCTCTTTCTTCTTTCCTCGCTTCTGGGTCATGACAATTTGTACTAGTTGGCCACGGGTTTGGTTGCATTTATGGTTGTGACTGTATACGCGTACCATTACATCGTTTGCAGCGAAGATTAAATTGATTATTACTTTCGTTTAGTTGACTACATTCTCCAAAAACTTGATTGATAATACCTCTGGAGCCCAATTTAAAAACTTACAAACCTTTTCGCTCACAAAATTTAAATTCAAATTCAAAATATTAATTACTTTTTTAATTCCAAGATTCTCATTCTCAAAATTTAAAACTCAAAATGTCGATTGCTTTTTTGATCCCAAGTTTCAAAATCAAAATTTTAACTAAAATATTCTAATACCCCATCATTATGCCCACACCCACGGCCATTGTACCCATACCAACGGGACGGTTTAAAATGATTATAACCAGGTGCGGCAAAGCTGCGGTGTTGTCCTCTGACAGTAATTTTTCTTTAAGTTACTAAAAGTTTATGTAATATTGTGAGATAATGTTCCTTCTGCAATCTTTGCTGTCTAAGACCTTGGAAAGAAATTGTTGACTGAGAGAGTTGCTTCTTACCGCGACTACTCCAGATGCACCAAAAGAAGCTCAAATAACTTGACAAACGAAACAAAGATCCACACCAACATATACTTCAGAAGACTCAGTTTGACAACCAACACTAGGGGAACGTGTTCAAGCATACACCCCTCTAGCTTCCATATTTTGAATTTACCTATTTACAAAAGTTCCAGGCCCCCTCAAAAGCAGCCGCTCATATTTTTTCATTTCCAAAAATACATAACGCTTCAAAATAAAAGCATAAACCTATGAAGCTCCTTAGGGATATCCCGCATCACATCAGAGCCTAGTATGGCTCCACTGGTGCCCGGAATTTTGCTCCTGCATATACGGCCACAGTTCCCAATTCTTCCTCTATCCTAAGAAGCTGCGGAAAAGAAAGATTAAAATAGGCCTGGAATTAAGTTGCAGAGTGGATATAACCAAGGAACAACAATGGCCACATGGAGATAACAATAAATTTAATTTTTGAGTAAATGATATTAATTTGCAGCTGAAGCCTGTTAAAGACAAAAGGGAAGACGCATATTTGCCCATCTATTCCAGTGTTTGTGTGTGTGTGCGCGCGCACGCGAGCGTGTGTATGTCAACAAATTAACTTCAGTAGCCATCTGTGAAAAGACCATTTCAGAATGCACCTATTAAGCTGCACCAGAAGCTGGAGGACAAAAAATTACCTGGTTGTATTTAGCAAGTCTCTCAGATCTGCAAGGAGCACCGGTCTTTATCTGGCCCTGTGCTTTCAAAATTCCCATTGAATAAGTCTAAATAATCATTTTATAATTATGAGCGTCCAGACATACTTCTTTGACTACAAACCTAAAAATTTTCATTTCAATTAAGGATAGTTTAACAAGGCAACCAGGGTGGGGGTGGGATAGATTGCTGAGATTGGTTGTGAGAGGATAACCATAACAAGTAGATTGGGGTCGCACTTCAACACAGACATGGAATGAACAGAAACATTTGGGTAAAAATTTCAAGGAATAAGATGAATTAATGTAAGAACTTCAAAAGAGCAACTTACCGTTGCCAAACCAACAGAAAGGTCAGCAATGAAAGTATCCTCAGTTTCACCACTGCAAAAGGCAAAAGTGGAAGGATAGGGAAAAAGTGCCTAATGTAATTTAACCGCACCAGAGAGGACACGATATAATGGATACTGTACCTTCTGTGACTGGCCATGACACCCCAACCAGCATGCTTGGACATTTTAACTGCTTCAATGCTTTCAGTAACAGAACCAATTTGGTTTACCTAAGCAACAGTAAGTATTTTTGCAGACTGAGAATATTTGAGCCATTTAACAAGAAAAGGAGCTAAAAAGACAACGCTATGGATCTTTCAAAGGAAAAAGAAGTGGGAATATAACCTTCAAAAGTAGGGCATTGCATGCTTTCTCCTTGATTGCTTTGTCCACGCGCTGCACAAAGCCATACAGATTGGGTGGTCAAATAAAGATCGCTTCTAATGTACCGTTAGGATTTGTAACACGCAAAATAAATGAAAGATACCTTGGGATTTGTGACGAGAAGATCATCACCAACTATCTGTACTTGCTGACCAATTTCAGCGGTCAGCTTCTTATAGTGCTCCCAGTCATCCTGATCAAAAGGGTCCTCGATGGAAACGATGGGGTACTCATTTACAAATGACTTGTAAATGTTTATCAAGGCATCTCCAGATATTTTTTGTGATCCATCATTGTTCTGCATGTAGAAGACACCACTCAGCTTGCTAATTTCAGAATGAAGGGATCATTTAATTAAGCCCCATGCCATGCTGGAAACTGACTCCAGTCTTAAGATATTTAACATACATCAATCCTCTAACAAATCCACTCTTTAAGATTTTACTTTGGCAATCACCACTTGGCCCAAAGGTGCCTTGGAATGGCTGGGCCAGGGCATATTAACACCATCAAAGAGAAAGAGGTAACACCAGAAAGATCAGCAGTTAAAAAAAAAAATGCATGTCAGAACCACAAAATTTCAGAGCATGACAAAGCTTATTCAATGATAACTACCTCTTCCTTAAAGTTCAGGTCATACGTCTTATCTTCACCATTGTAGAACTCAGATGCAGCCACATCCATTCCAATAACAACCTGCACAAACAGGAAGGTGCAATGAAATATTAGAATGAGACTCATAAAGTCAGAAAGGTATCCAGAATAATACAATATAGCAGCTTAGAGTGAAAGAAACACACTTTCCCAGTATATCCTGCTTTTGATATAGCTGTCTTCAGCAGTTCAAGACCTTCTTTGTTTTCCTATCACATGTGATGCATGAGAATCCAGTCAGCCATGGATAGTATGCCATAAAGAAATCAAAGAGAACATGGTGACCGGATACTATTTATGTCACAAAAAAGTCTTAAAAGCAGACTTTGATGAAAAATAAGATACTGATCCAGCGAAAAAAATTTCAAAATAGGTTCCATTAAAATGACATGCCGAAACTAATTCCTGTCCATAGGATTAGTAGAGCTAATATACTACTACCATATACAAGAGTCAAAACAACATACAACCAAGAAACCTAAACGGCAGAAAGAGAAGATAAGGACCTGAATATTAGGGGCAAAGCCACCTTCATCACCAACATTGATGGCATCTTGACCATACTTTTTCTTAATTACAGCCTGGATAATGGAGAAATTAAGAAAGTTTAGACCTCCAATCCACTAATATCATAACATAATAATCAGGGTAAAGCAAAAACAATAGCTACCTTCAAATTATGATAAACTTCTACACCCATCTTCATGGCTTCCTTGAAAGAAGAAGCACCGACTGGGAGAATCATGAATTCCTATGACAAGTGGTGTTTTAAGAATCTAAGCCATTAAAATATATCAACGTGGCTGAATTTTATTTAATGGTAAGAAATACCTGCATTGCCAATTTATTGCCTGCATGAGAACCTCCATTGATGACATTAAATGCAGGTACAGGAAGCACCAAATTCTTGTTTCCAGCCAGTTCAGCAATGTGCTGGGGACATCAACACCATAAAAGCAATACCATGTCAGACAGAGAATGTTG